>CM046726.1:12379657-13861211 GCA_025584915.1 Monochamus saltuarius
GGTCGTTGGAAGGGGTAGAGGTAGAGATGTTTGAATTACCAAAAAAAGTTATTTGTGGTCATGAAGAATATTTTCTGAGAGATCATAATATTTGTGGTAGATTCTGGAAATTATACATATAACTTTTTATCTTTATTATTAAGTTACCAGCCTTTAGGGTTGAAAATTTAAATTTATTTATAAACAGTGTCTGTGAACACTATTCAATTTAGAGGTTGATACCACGCATTCTTATCTTTACGTTACAAGTGGACCCGGATCGTTGCGAAGCAAATCATTCGCGTATGATTTGCGTCTGTTGTGAGATAAACCGGAGGTGTTTTAATTCTCAAGTGAATTGTAAGTCATGATAGATACAAAAAATAATAATTTCACTGACTTACTTTTAGTTTGAGAATTAATTACTGTAGTAAATCCTTAGCACAGCTGTATTCCAAGATACATGTTGTATTAGCGTGTTTCCAAAGTGAAACACACTGGTCACTCAATGTTGGGTTAGAACAGCTACAAACTGAAGGCGACCCAGTATGGTGCTGAAAGCTCTGGCCGGTATCGCTATCTGCGATTACAATATATGCTATTGCACCATTTTTAGAACTGAATTACAATATAAGATAAACATTTCATATAAAATAATTTTATACACTGCTAATTTTGTAGAATTCAAACAAGTATACATTTTTTTTAACGAATCATTTTAAGAATTTGTTTATAATATCTAGTATTTAGCATCATGTATGTAAATCCTACAAAAATCCTAAATTACTAACTATTGGGTAAAATTTGTCTCGGGGTCAACGTAAATTAACGTATAACGTTAATAGTGATATCAGTTACTAACGTTACATTTTGTTAAAAGCCATAGTATACACAAACGTCAAAAACAAAACGATACGATAAGACAATAGGTATAAGAGAATAAGATTTCAATTTTGAGCTTTATATAGATATCCAAAAATCGGTTGTTCAAAACGACATTTACCAAGTACCTATACCTTTTTTAAGAAAAAAATGCCAAAGGATATAAATTTCACCAGGGCGCAAAAGAGCTCTGAAGATTTAAATACTTGTAAATGACTGTAGGTAATGCTCTCTCTCTCTCTATTTGGAGAACAGCAAACCTTTAAAATAATTTTTGAAGAAAACCACATCCATTTCTTTGTTTGTTTGGACGTCGTAATGTGCTATTATTAAACCCTGTATAATTCAAGCTCCGATGCTATATGTTTCTTATTGATCCGCACATTTAGACAAAAGCATTCCAAGACCCTGATTTTGATGAGGGCAAACGGTGTTTCTCTCCTACTCATTTCCTCCCCGAAAAGTTAACAAGCGAAAATTATTTCTATCCACTCGGCCCGCTTTAATTTTATTTGCGCTTTTCTGATGCCGGAATATTCAGTACCTTCTCTAACAAGACTCTACACAATGCTATAGTCTAATATATAAATTCCACGCCAACTGTATATGAGATAAGTGGTCAGGACGAGATTTCTGTATAAGATAAGAAAACAAGAGGATAACCAGTAGGTTAAGTAATACGTAGAAGAGTTCGTTTGAATATACTGGGTGATTCAGAAATACTAGGACCAAATTGAGTGTCTATTAGGCATGGGCAAAAAATCGATATATCGATTCGAATCGATTTTATTTTTTAATTGATTTATCGATTCGCCGAAAAAGATTATTACATATAATAATATTCTAGTGTGAGTGGGCCTGACCCATTTAATAATAATAATATCTCTCAATTAAAAACTTCACCCATGAAATCACTAGAGAACCGGATTTTGTTCCAGGATTTCTGGCTTATTAAGCTCTTGGAAAAAATTCCGGTTCTCGTGTGATTTCGGGGGTGGAGTTTTTAATTTGTTAATTAGCCCAGTTACAACAATTTAGCAATAAATAATAAAGCTAACACCAAAGTGATAAAGAGGGCCTCGAAAACCCCCGAGAGAACATTTTCCAGACATTTTCCTTCAATCGTGTGTGACATTTGCCATATGTTCAACAAAAATGGGTCATTTGTTAAATAAACAATTAAAAATTTGCGAGCGTACAGAGGTTAGATGTATCTTTTGTTATAAACAGTTTCCTGAACATTTTGCAGAAAACCGCATCTCAATCGGACTTCTCCGCAAAAAGTTATCCATTTTCACTTTTTTCATGCTAATTTGACGCGACTACCTAACATTTAACAAGATGCTGAATTCAAGAGTAGATGCGTTGCTGTAAAGTAAGTATTATTTGAATAAAATTTTAAATGAACAACCGTAGTTTCAGGTGATGACTGTTACGTCAAAGCTAATGCCAAACAATCAATAACAATTTTCTTATACAAATTATTGTGTTTTTTTTGTAATTCCTTTGGAATCTAAACTGACATCGTAAATCGTGCCTAGAAAATATAGCTATGGAAGCCTGTAAATCTAGATAATACACATATTTTTAAATTTTACTTGTTATCTATAGGAAAATACCATTCTTTGTGCATTTGTGCGCAACACGTAGATATTAAACGTTTTGTAATATTTTGATAAAATTTACTGCTTCAATCTGTACTACCGATACTTACATATCTGTCCCTAGTCTCCAGAGGTTTCCATAAAAAGGAGTACAATCACCCATAACAATAACAACGTAGGAACTAGCTACTTAATTAATTTTCCAGAGCAAGCAATAAAAAGACACGCCTGCAGAGAAAAAATAATCGGCTGTTTAATTAGCAACGAAAAACTTGAAAACTTCGTTCTTTACAGTTTTCCCTCCCATTATCTTTCCTCGATACTGTAATTAAAAGATACTGAAAATTTAGAGTTGTGTTTTTCTTCTCTCGGGTATCGTTCATTGTACATTTAAGGGTTCTGCTTTCTCATTTAAATTGTTTCACGCAACAATTATTTGCGGGCTTCAGGTATCTCTGACAATGTATTTGAAATTCAAATAAGGCATGATTAAGATGGAAATATTTAATTGTGTAGCTTCAGTTAAATCCAGTAGAGATGGAAATGGCAGAAACGAGGTTGGGTAGGTGTGCAGGTCCGACATAGATTGAGAAGCAAATAATTAAATATGGCAATCTTAGATAACTGACACTGTACCTATTTGTTAATAATTGATAATGTTGGTACGTTGCAACATTTTATTGAATTAGATCGTAGCAGTATCTGCAATTAGTGTTGGCTGAGATAAGAAATCTTGCAAAATTGCTGAATTTGAAAAAAATCTTGACCTTTTTTGCAAAACAAAATAAATTCTTGTTCGATATTGCAAGATCATGTCTTGTATTGTCTTGATAGTTGCGATTTATTGACCGGCAATTTTGAAAGACTATTGCATGATTCTAGCATACAAATAACAAATATGAAACTTTACTACGAACTTGGTAACAGTGGTAGTTACTCTCGGTCAGCTACGGTCCTGCTCGAGCTCACACATTGGTTAGGTACTGGTAGATAAGAATCCACAGTAGTAGCAAGAAAACTGCATTATTTCATTATACTTAAAAATACCTAATATATTTTGATAATAAATTGTTTACATTTGAATGTCATGATTAATCGTTGGAAAAATAGTCTATTTGACTAATATTTAATGATTGTTAAAATACTTGTATTTATTACGATACTCATCTGCTGCTCCTATCGTAATTCTCATACTTGTGTCTTAATAACTATAACATTACTTAATACATATACAGGGTGATTCAAAACTTACCTAAACAAAATTGGGAATAGATGCGTCACGAAAAATGGAGTTAATTATTATTACATGTCACTGACGAAAAATGTCAACTTTTATTCAACTTTTATAGGTTAAACTTCTTGATAAGTAGTTATTTTCAACTAAAAGCGCCAGTTAACCTAAATTCCGCTATTTTATCTGTTTTATTTGAGTAAAATTACCAAATGATGAAACGACTCAGTTTTATTTTAAACGAAGGATTAAATTTATCAGCAATTTTAAGGTAAAAATACTGGCTCCTCAAGGTAAAAATACATGATAGGTAGTTTTGTTGTTAATTTCCATCTTTTTTTTTGATAGGTAGGTAACCTATCCTAAATTAAAAAAGGTTCCCGTTTGTCTCTGCAAGATGTTGAACTCACTTACTTAAACTAAACTTACTTACCTAAACAAAATTGGGAATAGGTGCGTCATGAAAAATGGAGTCAATAAAGTAATTTTTTTTGTCAAATCCTTATAGTTTCCGAGTAAACAATTATCGAAGTTTTAGTAGCTTCAACCTTTACATCGCTGGGCTACTGGGCTGAATACTATTTGTAGGTATTAAATATTTTTGTGGTGCGAGTCTTAGATCAGTTTTTCAAGTGTCAAAAATGGCTTACGTGTATAGCAACTCGCAGTTGATAGATATGGGTTTAATTTATGGCGATGTGAAAATGCTTTCGCAGAACGATTTTCTGGGAAATATGTGTTAAATGCAATTAATTTTACCGCGGTGGGCAGTGAGTGCAAGTGTAGTTCAAAGCGAGGGAAATTTGAAACCGAATCGTAGAAGAGATGGAGGTCCAGGAGGTCCACGGCGTATTGCAGCAATGTGGCGTAACATGCACGAGGCTCAATTATATCCGTACAGCGTATCCAAGCTGTACCAAGAGATTGGACAGGGAGAACCGGTACCATGGCCGTCACGATCTCCTGACTTTAAATCAATGGGAATTCTTTTTGTGGGAATATTTAAAAGATTATGTATATCGCACCGAAGTGGATACATACTATTAATGATTTAATTGCTGCCAATAACTTACGAGTTCAAACCGGACATGAAGCAAAAACGTTTGTGTTAGTTTGTAGAAAAAGAAGAATAGGAGAAGAAATTCTGTTGCAGAAGGATTTGTTGAAAATTCTATAGAAAATAAAAAAAACAATTTCCGGTGATATTCTTGGAGAACCGACAAATACCAATAACATATAACGGAATATTACTGCAAGTTCAACAAATAAGATTTCTTCTGGAATTAGTTTCACTAACTGTACCAACTGTGTTGTGAATATTTATAATTAAATAACAATAATTAATAAGTAATTAATAAAGTGGTTTTAAAAAATTACTGACTAAATGAAAGTTACTTTATAATTTTGCTGTTGTATTTTGTTTAATTCTTTTTTGTGACATAACGAACTTTACGTAACCATTTGCATAATGGTTTTCATTATCTAACTAGTTACATAAAGTAGAACGTTTTGACACTTGTCTGGATAACAAAAGAAGTTACTTTACATCTCAAAATTAGAAAAAAGTTTTTTAACAACTCAGTATACTTATTTAAAATCCTAAGTAAAGCCCAGTTTGGCGCAATACGTGCTTGCATCATCTATTATTCGTTGAATAATTTATCACTGTAATAGTTTCATCTGCAACCGTTTCAAATAATACCACGTTTCCACCAGATAATTTGCTAACGATATATACTCCAGTGGTTTCACAATAAATTTACTTGTTAAGCGGAAAATGCAATATTAATGAAACACGATTTCTATCCCTTCGATTTACTTTTATTTTAGATCTGAATGGTTGTACCGGTCCCAGGCTATAATTCTCATGAAGAAAACTAAATCAACCAAGTCTCGGGAGTTTAGATGTACCCACGTATGAAAACGGGTAATGATATTTAGGGCTCCTTTGCTAGAGCTCTTTCACGTTCTGTTCTCAAGCTCGGTCGGCGGCAGTTCCATAATATAACTAGGTAGAACTCTTCGGGCTCTGTTGATGCGCAAATATCGTTACGCTTATTTCATTTTGTGTAATAATATCTATAGTACCTAACAAGTAATATACATTATTCTAAGTGAAGGTATAGACACTCCCAAGCCGCATTAAACTCATAAATTACCTGCAGGACAGAAATAAATTTAATTGTGCTTCATTTTCTATTACTAATGAAGCAGTACTAAACTACGTAGGGCCGGTATTTTCACCTTTCGATAAAGTTGCTGATAACTATCTTGAAGATAAAATTACCCGGAGGTCAGATAACACGCAACTGTCTTTTCATTTCATGTTATGGTTCAAATAACTAACCGAAGGTTAAGGCACAACTGGTTTTAATAGACTTGTATCGAACTTCACTCAAGTGAAGAAGTAATTAGCTGAGGGCATATTTTGATCATTTGAAGAGCTATGGCTATGCGGATTAGACTGTTTTCACATGGCATTTAATTGGGAGAGAAATAGACATGAAATTTTCATACTTATATTTATTTACTTCTATAATTATTGATAAAATGACATCCCCTATAATTGGTCTGAATAAATGAAACATTGTAAAACTATCTTCTTTGTTCCAAAATTTGGTATGTGCGATTTATCATTAACACAATATCGAATTAATCATCAAATATAGTACCGGACACTTTAATCTTCAAAATGATCTATTTTTATATTCATTGTACGTACAATAATTGTTTATAATGAGAAAAACCATACAAGTTTGAAAATTTAGTACACTAATTATTATTACATGTCACTGACGAGAAATGTCAACTTTTATTCGACTTTTATAGGTTAAACTTCTTGATAAGTAGTTATCTCCAGCCAAAAGCGCCAGTTAACCTAAATTCCGCTATTTTCTGTTTTATTTTATTAGAATTACCAAATGTTGAAACGAACTCAGTTTCGTTTTAAACGAAAGATTAAATTTATCAGCAATTTTAAGGTGAAAATACTGGCTCTTCAAGATAAAGTAAAAAATACATGGTAGGTAGTTTTGCTGTTAATTTACATCTTTTTTTTTATAGGTAACCTATCTTAAATTAAAAAATGTTCCCGTTTATCTCTGAAAGATGTTGAACCCAGTTTAACTATCTTCTAGTACTATCTGTCTGTTTTTATAAGTATAAAATATAAAGTGAATGTGAAGAAAAAATATTTAGATTTTCACTGAATATCAGGGAGATCGGGAGAAAGAACACTATATAGGTTGAAACATAATTGTTTCATAATAATAATAATAATAAATTCCTTAGGCCATGACAACATGGATAGACCAAGTCATATATGAAACAATACAACAGATAAGCTAAATTAATAAAGTAACGGTATTAACAACATTAATGACACAAACAATATGACAATATTATCATTTAAAAATTCATTTACACTGTAGTAGCACTTTTTTAGCAAGACATTTTTTATTTTATTTTTAAACATTTTTAGGTTCATTTGACAAAGATCGTTCGGCAATTTATTAAACAATTTCACTCCAATATAATCAGGTGACTTTTCAAAGAGAGACGTTTTATGGGCTTGTACCATTAACTTGTTAGTTCGTGTAGAATATGTATGTATAGAACTACTAGTGCAAAATGTATTCAAATTATTTTTAACATAAAGTAAACATTTCAAAATAAATACACAGGGCACTGTTAATAATTCATATTTTATAAGAAAAGGTATACATGATTCTTTTGGCTTAAGACTAAACAGCAGTCGTGTGATTCGTTTTTGCGCTATAAATATTCTTTTCGTATTGACAGCCAAACCCCGTAGTAAAATATTATAACTTATATGGCTATATCCCAAAGCATAATAAACATTAATCAATTGTTTGACATCTAAACATTTTTTTAAATTTAATAATGCAAAGTAGCAGCTACTTAGTATTTTAGAAATTTGATCTATATTGCTTGCCCAATTCAGCTGAGCATCTATAAATGTGCCTACGTATTTAACACTAGAGGACAGAGGTATACTGTGGTTCCCAATGGTAAAATGTAAATCAGATAATATTTGCTTTCTGTTATAAAAATTAACAATTACCGTTTTATCTATGTTTAATATTAAACGATTTTTTTTCGACCATATATTAAATTCATTGCTGCACTGATATATGTAGATCATTTATATTATTCGATGATAGATATATACAAGTATCATCTGCAAACATTATTATTTTACCAACCGATATATTTTTGGGAAGATCATTAGCAAATAAAACAAATAAAAGGGGACCTAAGACTGATCCTTGTACAATGTACAACTCCTATATCTAGGTTATACACACTTGATTCGGTATCATTAACTACTACTTTCATGGCCCGGTTTGACAAAAAAGATTTTAATAGATGTAACAAACTACCTCTGATACCCAAATTGTGAAGCTTGGTCATTAGAACATTTACCTCAACCGAATCAAACGCGAGACTAAAATCAAAGTAGACACCCATTACATAATTGCTCTTATCTAATTCCTTATAAATATAATTAAGGCTGTGTATACACGCCAGCTCCGTTGATTTTCCAGGCAGAAATCCATACTGAATGTTCGTAATTATATTATATTTAGATAGGAATGCAAGCAATCTTTTAAGCAATATTTTCTCAAATATTTTAGATATGACACTCAGTATAGATATAGGCCGATAATTGACCACGTCTCTGCAATCTCCTCGCTTGTAAATTGGTATAACATTTGCAATTTTTATGATATCGGGGAAAACTCCACTTTGAGCACTAAGATTAAACAAAAACAATAATGGGCTCAACAGAGAGAATTTGTTTGCTTAATATCTTGAATAGCGGCGCTTATTTCATCCGTTTCAATGTCGAATAAAAATATAGAGTTGGAAACAATATCTTCTGGGTTATAGCAATCACAATATTGCACCTTCCCGAATTGTGCCTCAGTTTTAGACCTCACCACTGTAGAGAAGTAATTGCCAAATATATTTGCAATATATTCTGGATCCTTAATTAGAGTGCCATCAACATTTAGCTCCAGACTTCTTGAATTCTTATTTTTTCTATTTAATTGATTGTTAACGATTTTCCAAACACCTTTATTGTTATTTCATGCAATTCATTCAACTTTTATTCATTGTAACATGAAGTTTAAATATACTACGTCACAAGAATCATTTTATTTTGAATGATGAAAGTGAAAAATGATTAAATTTTCAGGTTTATCTATGAAGCTTTTTTGCATAGGTCATAATTTGACAACGTAGCATTCTGTTTTAAAAATGTCTGCTCACATATTTGTGCTGCAAGTGTTGTGAAGCTTGTTGCAAACGACATTTTTTGCAGCTGGTTATGCCTAGAATATGTAGATTTGGATAGATTCCCCAGCTTAGTGACTAAGAGCGGGCTTATTTTTAGGGTGCGCGAAGCAAGTTTGTTGGTGAGACAAATTTCTAGAAAGAGTAGCAGATTCTTACGTACCATTGTACAGTGTTACCAGGCGTGGACTCAAAAAGGCCGTGGATACAGAGCGTGAAGATTGTCGACTGAGGATTTTAGCTCTCAGGGACCGATATATAGTACGACTAAATCAAATCAATTCATGGTTTGAAGAACATGGGAAGAAAGTATATGTACAGTATACCACTATGAAATTTTGGACTCTTGTCTTACCGTCCCCATTGGGTGCTGACTCTCGCTCGTCAACATCGAGGTAACCGCTTACAATAGTGTAAAAAAATGGAATCAGGTAATCTTTAGTAACGAATCCCGTTTCTGTCTGGGGATGTACGAAGGCAGTGCAAGGGTGAGAGGGCGACATGGTGAAAGACGCGATACACAATTTAACAGAGAGCGTCATGTTCATCACACAGTAGGTGTTATGGTATGGGGTGCTATCGCGTAAGGTAGCAGATCACCACTAGTTTTCATTATAAGCAATATGACAGCCCAACGCTATATCCACTAACTGGTGGAGCCATATGTCATTCCACATCACCGAAAAGGACATTTTCTACACAATGCTAGACCTCATGTTGCCAAACAAACATTAGCTTTTATGGTTCAACATCAGATCAACCGTGTCCACTATGACTGCCGGATCTATCACCTATTGAAAATCTCTGAAGCATGATTAGCCACAGCAGTATGCCTCACAGAACCCTTCCACAGACTTTAGCAGCTCATACCCATGAAGTTCAGATAACTGAAATGAGATACCTCAAGAACTTATCGACAATCTTATTAGATCCAAACTCAGGCGTATCAAGGATTCGTGAGTTCTCAACACACTATTAAACCGATTTTTGCAGCAGGTTCTCTGATCCTGATGAAAATGCAACCATTCAATACGTATGTGGTCCTAAACCTGTGTACCAAAATTTATAAAAATCTAATTACCTTTGTTTATCAAGTAGTATAATAGTAGATATAATAATAATTGTACCTACACCACTATAGTTACGGATTGGGCAAAAAATGTATGTATTAATAGATGTACACTATCATGGTAAACTTATGCTCCTTCATTTAAATTTGTATAAGTGTAGGTCAAATATAAATCGAAATTTTTGTGTTAACGTTCGGTAGGTAAAGCAAGTGAAACGATGTCTTGATAATATTAGATAGAGATGCAAGAATCTATCAATGCGGCTTGCCAAGGATAAATAACACCATGTAAGATAGATTTTCGATTCGACAATATAAATGGCATAACAAATTTATAAATGAGAAACTACAGGCATTTTCTTTGCCCCCGAACAACATTAATGACTCCAATTCTTGATCTGATTGAAGGTGATCGGTCCAGAATAGTATTGGATATTGCTGCAAAAATCGGAATTTTGTACGGAAGTGCTCAATTAATCATTTCCGATGACTTGGGTCACCCAAAACTCTCGGCAAGATAGGTTCTTCGCCTTCTGAAGGAAAATCAGAAGGCAAATGTCTTATGGTTGTGAAAGAGTTCTGGAACTTATATCTAAAAGACGTTATTTCTTTTGCACTCGTTGCTTCCAATATTCTTGATAAAACTTGAGCCACCAAAAGAAGCTTTTGGTGGAGAAATATCAATCAATGAAATGATTCGATTTATGGAAAAAGTTGCTTTTAATGATATGAGCAATATACTGAAATAGATGATGTATAAAAATATATAATTTTTATTCCTAAGTTGTATTTCCCAATGTACAAAATGCATTTTTTTAAATATTTACAGCAGTTGGGTTAAGCAAGTAGAAATTTGATATATGTAACATTTTAATTGTATTCTAATGTTTATAATTGTTACAATGCAATTTCTTTAATTTCTTAAATATCAAAGCAAGCAAGCAAAAATAGCAGAATTGAAATAAATAGCAGTTGTATTAAGGAAGTAACAATTAATATAATATTATTTGTGTTATGTACATTATAATTAGAAATTATATTACAGTTTCTATAATTATTAGTAGACACTAAAGAAAATTAGTGGTGAAGAGAATCGATACCATTAACTATAGCTGCTTGAGAATGATGCATGCATTTTTCATATCACGGGTTGTTTTACCCAATACAAAAAAGTTATTCTAACTCCTAAATTGAAAACTTTGTTACACTAATTTTATCGACCCAATTTTATAAAATTTTCCGGGTGAAAACCACTTACCTTATACTAGTCCAGAAAAGACCAACGAAACAGGGATTCTTTCCTGAAATTTCTGCGTAATCAAGTTTAGCGGAGAAGTAGTAGAAACAAAAATAGGGTTTGGGTGAGGATAGCTGTAGAGAAAAATCTGACTTATTTTAACAAAAATAAAACAAAACAAACCTCTTCATTTTTTATTAAATTCTAAATCAATGATGCATTTACTCAAATTAAATAATGTTAATTTTACCTAAGTAATAGTAAATTCATGTGATGTATAACGCTTAATAAGTTCTATATATCTTATATGGATGACGCTATATACAGGGTGATCCCGAATAACGTGCAAACACATTGAAGGTAGATTGTACGACCGAGTTTAACATAACATTTTTGGGCTTTTGGGTTTATCCTGTATAGAGTTGTACGGCGTTGCAAATTTACAAGAAACTGTTAATAATTTTCATTGCAATTATTGTATTCCTACTAACTGAATATTTTGTAGTACAAAATAGTTACCAACCTTTTTATATAAACAGAATACAATTTATAATACCTATATTTATTTACATTTTTAAATTTTTTTATATACGATTCATGTGAATATACTTTGACATAAAAATTGGCTTAATTATATTTACAACTCCTGTCAATATAGTAGATTGAAGATGCTAGTCAGCTCATTAAATTGAGTCTCCAATTTTTTTAATTTCATTGAATTCAGAAATACTGTTACACTTAGTAACTATAAAAAAATATTATGAATCTTAATAAAATTAAAAAATAAATTTTTATATCAGGAGAGTAATATCAAAATATTCAATTGAAATATGGCTTCTGGTTTTGAAAAAAAAACAATCCTAAAATTATTTTTAGTATAATATAATTATAATAGATTGAGTTTGTGATGACAGGGTAGTACTGAATTGAAAATATATTGAGAGAAAAGATTTTAAATAAAATTAAAGCAAATATCTGCAATACACAGTAGCTTAAAAGTAAATTTCTGGAGTACTACCAAGGAATGCTTTAAACCAGCGAATATATTGAAGCAAACATTTAAGAGAGTTATATCTGGACACCCAAAGGAATGTAAGCGTTATATGCCAGACTATTTTATACAAATTACAATTTAACAAGTACAAAATTGTTCTCCTCGTACCTACCTACCAATAGAGTGTAACTTCATCTCCCGTGGAATATCAGTTTTAAGGATGCAGTTGCGTCTAAGTTACTGTTGCAGGTGGAGGTGAATATTACTTCTCATATTGAGTAGCAAAAGTTTTTGTATTTTGTCTAAAATGTACCTATATCTAATTAAATTTCTTAGACTGAATAACTTTTTATATAAAACAATTAATTTAATAAATTTTAATTTATGTAATAATTAATTAATTTGATTAATTAGATCATTAAAAGAACTATAAGTACCTAAATAGTTTTACCAGATGAATTTGTTGTGTACTTGAATCGTAGTAGTTACGATTTTCGTTGTTCAGAACAGAAAGTTGTAAAGTATATAACTAATAATTTAGGATATAATTCTATACTGTTAAAAATAATTGGAAAATTTATATACTTATCTGACAAATTGTTATTATTAAATTATCAGCCGCATCTCAAATATTTCTATTCTCTCAGAATTCTCAGATACATCAATACAGAACAATAATTATTTAACAGAATATAATATTGTGCAATACCTATTATTTAAACCATTAATTTGAAGACAACATTGGCAATATAAAATGATTTTATCTTCACAATTCACTTTTGTATCTAATGAATTCTAAATAGGGCCTTGATGTTCTCGGATTTATACTAACCCTAATAAGTATGATATATCAAAGTCAAAGGTGCCAACAGTGTGTTTTGTTACTCACTGTTATATTTACTAGGGTTATGTGTTAAACCTAAGTACACTCGCCGCAAGATAAAGATTTCCAGTCCACATCAGTTTCATATTATGTTTCAATTACGACAGTTTAAAAAGAAACAATTATTGATACGACCTAATCATTGATGCCTCCCAACATTTTTATTAATAGTCCACCGGCTCATCCCTGTAAAAGTGTTAGGTTGGAACCATTTATGTTGCGGTTGTTGTACCTTTCGTTTCTCGTCTATAATAATGTTTATGTATAATGTGAGATATTTTCCTAGACAAAACTAAGGTTAAACATTCTAAAGATTCACAAATTTATTATTGCTTAACTGTTGTAAATTTTATATAAATGTTAGTGTTATTATTAGACCAAATTGGTACGTATGTATTAACTTAAAAAAACAAAATATTTACATAAAATTTGTAAATCGGGGGTTTTGCGGCCAAAAATTCAAATTTGTTTCTAATTTTGACGTCACTAGTAGATGGCACCACATATGGCGCATCATGTTTCTTTTAAATTCCAGAACTTGTTTGCTGTTTAGTATATCCATCTGACTATTGAAACAATTGATTCTCCTACCTGTTAACCTGTTATATCTGAAAAAGGTATCTATATCTTGTTGATACAGTTGTGTTTTAGATAAGTACAAGCATTGCGAAGGAGTAAGTAGTGCCGCATATTGTAGAAGGCGCTCTGTACAAGATTTCAACATGATTGGACGTTTTGCTTCTTAATTATGCCCATAACAAGAAAACTATTTTTTTTTTGAAGCCATGTACCTTCTACACGAGACACATTTGGACTAATTATGTTTATCTAAATCAGTTCTATTTGATCACAAGAAGCTATGTTTAAGCTTTCCGGACACCCTGTATATTTGAATTATACAGGGTGTCCCATAATGATGTGCGCTCTATGGAGGGTGTGTTCCTTGGGTCATTTTAGGGAGGTACTTTCTATAAAATTTTACGATTGAGCCCTCCTTTACTTGATAAGGGCTTCTAAAAAATTGAAAAAATTTCGTATTTAATTTTTTTTCTCAAAAACGGTTAAACTTATAAATCTGAAAATCGGTGAATACATTTAGTTAATTAAGTGACATTGTTGAATACGATTTTTATTTTTACCAAATGTCTACAAGGGTGGCAACCGCCAACCTCTGTTGTTGTTTTTTTTAATTCGAACTTATTATTCTAAATGTTTCTCGATATGAAAAAATTACAATAAATAGAAAAATCAATTTAGAAAAATTTTCCCCCTCTTAGTATTTTTATGCAGATACGCGTTTTCTTTTAAAACAAATAAAATCCACATACGTACATATCCTCAGATGTGAAATATGCTAGTAAAATAATTCATACGAAATGTCAAATTTGTATCATACGAAAACGTTTATAATAAAAAATTCTAATTAAAATAATAACAGAGGTTGGTAGTTGCCACCTTTGTTGACATTTTAACTAAATGTAGTCACCGATTTTCAAATTTATATGTTTAACCGTTTTTGAGAAAAAAAATGAAAACTCATTTTTTTTCAATTTTTTTTGAAGCCCTTTTCCCGTAAGGGAGGCCTCAAACCGAAAAATTTTATAGAAAGTACCCCCCCCCCCCTAAAATAACCCAAGGAACACACCCTCCAAAGGAGCGCACATCATTATGGGACACCCTGTATATTTCTGAAATTTACTCACTTCTTTAAAAGTGGCAGTCTTCAAAGATTCAAATAATTAGAAATAACTGCCAATTTATCTAAGTAAGCGTCAATACTGGAATCAATTTCAAAGATATTATTTATTTTCATTTTAGTCTGTGCGACATGTTGAAACTGTATTCAATACCACCAGCACAATCAAACACGACAAAATAAAAGCAAATTTAATTTTAGGATTTGAGTGGATTTTGTTCAAAAGGATATTATAATTTATAATGGTTCGGAAACTCTCCCAGTTATTATCTACACCTGACGCAGTTTTAAGCGAATATAATTCATTGTATTATCCAGAATATCCAAATAACATTTTGGTTGGTATCTTTACACGACAGTCACTTAATGCCGGATTAAACGAGTAAATCACAGTTAAGACCTTTTGCTGCTGGAGAGGGACTTTCTCTTCAGACCACAAAAGACTCTGAGTTGCCACATCGTAATGTAGCTAAGCTAGTTGTGGATTTACAGAATTGTTTGTTGTGGCATCCTACCATCTTGAGTTTATATTTCTTCTATCAAGAAACTAATTTAGCTTGTAATTATTTTGGCCATAAAAATGTACAAGAAGTGTAAATAAATTTAATATCGACACTAAGAATAGGACATATCTTAGTGAAAGATATTAAATTAGTCATTATGTCAAACATTCTGAGTTTGTGAAGAGAACTAAGTGTGAAGCCTTGTAGTCCAAAATCACTCTGCCAGTAATTATTGATTTGTTTGTATTTGTAAATCAAAAATACAATTTTTCTCCAACCGTCACAAAACTATGACTGTCAGAACTCTCTAAGCTCGTCTCTAAGGTTCACATTTTCCTCACTGAGAAAAACAAAATGGTATCGTAACAACAAAAGTTTTCACTTTTAATCCTAGGAGCTAAAGTTTAAAGTATTTCAGCAAATTGAACCACAAACAATCACAAATGAACTGAATTAGCAATGTGGCAACTAATATTTAATAAAGTATCTATGACTATAGTTCAAGAGTTACTCAGGTGCGAGAAGTATGAAAATGTAACCAACTTCGTTATTAGATGAACAAAGCTGCCGTTTGAAAATTTTAAAATATACAATTATTATTATATAAAAATAACAAAGTCAGACGATTACCGTGCTTCCAAGGTCATGGCAGACACTTGTGAAATTGGCAAAAATTATAAATTTCAAAAGTATTTGATTAAATCTGATTTTTTACGTTAAAAAAACTGTCAGAAATGTCAAGCATTGTAATCGACATCACCAGATCTCAGAATCTATTCCAGAAATAGAGGTAATTTGTTACTTATATTATTTTAATATTAAAAGGTGGTAAATATAATAAATAATAAAAATAAATGCCTAATTTGTTAGATCCGAGAGTGTTGATCGCAATGCCCGCTTAGAAAACCAATGGTACTATATCGAAGATAATAAAAAGATGTGACTATATGCCGCCTATACATACGTACGCTCGGGCAGTAGGTAAGGTTTTGCTGTCTGTCGGCATGTTATACTCGGAGAAAATGTCTGCCGTAATAAATATAGGTTTCAAATACTTTATTGAACAACATATAAAAAAATTAAATTTAATCGAATACTTTTGAAATTTATAATTATTGTCAATTTCACAAATGTCTGCCATATCTTGGAAGCGCGGTAATCGTCTGCCTTGTTATTTTTATATAATAATAATTGTATATTTTAAAATTTTCAAACGGCAGCTTAGTTCATTTAATAACGAAGTTGGTTAAATTTTCATACTTCTCGCACCTGAGTAACAGTTGGGTCGGCCTCGCTGAGCTTAGCGAGTCCCCACCTCATGAGTGATAGGTATAAGAGACACTGCAAAATTTCAGGTATAATCATTTACTTATAGGTTGCCGGCCACTGGCTCTTAGACTAGATCGATATATCGAAACGTTAGCAAAATGTTTGTTTTTATTCATAGAAAGTAATTTTTATTGAAAACGGTTGACTTTAGAGCAATGAACCAAGAGAACTATTTTTGTGAAAAATTAATTGGCGCTTCAGAATTTGCTGTCAAATGTAAATTTTTCCAGTGGCGTAAAAGTTATAGGGAAAAAACCCTTCCGATACCTTGAAATCTCCATCACTGGCACGTCCAATAAATTCGAGAAGGATGCGAAAAAGTAGCTATTAATAGTGGTAATGTGTTCACAAAAGTTCAGTCCTGTAGTTCAAAAGATTCCTAAGATATTGGAAAAAAACTAAAAAAAAAATTAAAGTTTTGACACCGTGTATCTTGAAAACGAAAGCCCGGAGATAAAAATAGAAAAGGAAAAAAATGTTTCTTTTTTCAAGAGGAATTTACAGTTTTCCGTTGCAACCCTTATTTAGGAACACCCTGTATATCCTTAATAAAACACGTTAATACAACTATTTTATAATGTTATAATTAAAAGTCATTTGCCCAAGTATGACTCTTACACAATATATTCCTTAAATATATTTTATTAAATGTTGTATAACGCATTATAATACGTTTATAAAATGTCTCGTAAAATGTTTAATGAACTGAAACTTATTTGTTCTATGAAAAACTATTATAAAACCATTTTACGCAATTACTTTCTTCAGGAACAAAATTATCACAATTATTTGCTCTATAAAATCAAATTGTTCATTAAACAACGTTATTCGTTATTTATATAAAATAATTCGCCTAAAGTTTTATTTTGCTAGTTGGGTAAGTATTATGTCAGTTACCATATTTCAAAACTTATCTCAACTAGTTTCGGATTTATTTAGAAAAAATCATCATCATGACCCTTTTAAGAGGATATAACTTCCTTAGACATAAGTTTTTGACCTACATTTTTATAAAAAGAAAGCAGTCTTTTTCGGTATAGAACATCCTGAAGAAATATTACCTCCTAATTTTGGGACGCTTTGTATGAAATCAATGAAGTAACCCATAATCCCCATATGATTAACTCTCGGAATGACAGAAGATTAAAGAATACTATTCCAGTTGTATATTTAAAGCAACTGAATTCATTTTATTTAATAAAAGTACTGCTAAATACCGTTAAGAGAAGTTAAGTTTAATCTACGTAAATACAGTTCTAAAGTAAGTCTCGTTCGCTTTCCAAGACTGCATTGCAAAATTTCTACAAAAGCGTCGAAGATGTTAGAGTATAGTATTTTTCAGGTTCCCTCCAATAAGCTAAGTTAGCTGTTTAGTAGGATCCAGTTGGCTAAGATTGTGAAGTCTAGTTGAAGGAGCTCAGGATCTAGTCTAGATACAAGGTGAAATGTCGTCCTTAATATCTCCACACGTTCGGGTAGTCAGTATAAAAGGGAGTTTTGTAACGCGCCGGAAATTGAATCTGTTCAATATAAAAGCCATTTTCAGTTTTCGGAATACTGACGTCGAAGGTAATTCCGCTAAACCGGGATATCCATTAGTTTAAACAATACCTAGGAATAAATCAAGGTGAGGAAATTACGTCTTTTCGGATATTAAGAAAACGAAAAGACGGATTACTAGTTCCTACTTTCAGAGAGCTTAAAAGTATTTTAAGGTTTTTACTATTTGATTCGGTGGTTAAAGTTTTATGTAGTATTGAAGGGGATCATATCCTAAATAGCACACTAGTCTTATAATTCTCCATTTAAGACTTTTTGGTTAACAGCCGCTATTTTCCTGTTTAATAGAAATTATTTAAACAATTTTCAGAACGTTCTTGTGTCTGCACTTATACAGTATTTTTGCTTCAGGAGGACATTTTACTGTATAATGTCTATAGTAGCAATAGTGTTTTATAGAAGTTATTTAAATTATTTTAAGAAAATTCTTACGCCATTTATGCAGTACCTTAGTGTCAGAAAACTGTTTAGCTGTATAATTACAGTATTTGTTTAGATAGGTTAAGCAGCATTTATAATGCTGTATTAAAATATTTTTGCGCGACAAGAGAGCAAAACTGCTTCTTTACGGTAGTTAATACGAGCAACCGATTTTCTACGAAACAATGCTCTTATGTTTCGCTTTTACATAACATTAAAATATTTTAAATGCTTCTGAAGTGGCCAAACTGTTTTATTACTTTAGTGCCATGTTTATTCCCTTAATTCCGATTGCGTCTCAGCGTCCATCTTGAAAAAAGTTCAAACAATAACTTTTATGTGAAATTTTTCATGAGTTTTTATTATATAGAATTTATAATTCGAATTGGAGACATTTTTTAGCAGCAAATGTGCATAATAATAATAATCTCTACCCCTCATTCTAATCACGAGGATTAGCCCAGAAGGCGAAGACTTGTGCGGGAGAGGGGGCGGCATATTATTATTAAGCAGGCCGCATATGCGCCCAGGAACGACTTACGTTGGTAGGCCCTAACCACCATTCAGTGCAGGAATGAGGGAAACCTGGAAAACCTCATTAATTAGGGGATGTTTTTAAATAATCAGTTTTTTTATGAACAAAAATAGTATCTTTATTTTTTAGTACTATTCAGACTCGTTATGACTTTTTGACCTACTTTATTCGTTTATCACATTAAAATTTTCTTCGTACCTGAAATTCAACTTTGAATTAGACATTTTTGAGTTTATAACATCGCATACCTACCTAATATTAAAGATACTAATAGATATATGTAGTAAAATTGAAAGAAAGTCGAATATTAGCCTTATAGTTGTGATGGGCTTGTAAATATAGTAGAATTATTGTATAACGTTTTTATAAAACATTATCATGACATGCATTATTGGAATCGTATAGTTTGTTGTATCAATGCTCTAAGGTCATTGCCAAAACATAGCTTGTTTTTATATAGAACTCTTAAAACACAATTATATGATTTTTATATGGCAACTATGTTTTATAAAAATTTCTCTATTTCAGGCTACCTGCTGTGTTGATGCCAGTAAGATGTTTATGCGACAAAACGTTGCAACTTTAACTCTCCAAAAATTAGTCACAGGAATATTCTTAACCACCGCTATAAAATATCTTGCGTTACTTAGGATATACAGGGTGATTCATTAATAATTGTACATATGCTAACTGAATAATCCTGGGCTGAAAATTTGAAGAATTGACACATAACGGTTAGATAATAGAGGTTAGATGTACGTTTTGTTATAAATAATTCCCTGAACATTTTGCAGAAAACCGCATCTCAATCGGACTTCTCCGCAAAAAGTTGACTATTTTCACATTTTTCATGCTAATTTGACGCGACTATCTTCCGGGTTGTTGTACCGTGACCTCAGTAACTGGTAGCTGCCAGAAACAGAGTTAAAATGCACATCCCTAGCATTAGCCGGGATTCTTTTACCTGCCCTGGTTGTTCGCGGGCTAGGCTCTGTGGGGACAGATCCGCTATCGGTGTCTCTGGGCCCGTCCATTTATTAATTTCAGTTCCTATTTTTGGTATTACGACTGCTACGGTTGGAACCGTTTGTCGGATAACGGTGGTCCTTCGAGGCGTTCCGTAGCCGCCGCTGTAACTAGTCGAATTCCATGCTTTCAAACGTTTCGCCGCTCTTCACTGTCGACATCTTCAATGGTGACTCTGCAAAAGCTTCGCCGCGACTGAGGAAGCATGGGATGCGACCAGTTCCAGCGGCGGCTACGGAACGAGTCGGAGGACCACCGTTATCCGAGGAACGGATCAGACCGTAGCAATCGTAATACTAACAACAGGAACCGAAATCAATATATGGACGGGCCCAGAGACACCGATAGCGGGTCTGTACCCACAGAGCCTAGCCCGAGAACAACAAGGACAGGTAAAAGAATCCCGGCTAATGCTAGGGATGTGCATTTTAACTCTGTTTTTGGCAGCTACCAGTTATCTAGGTCACGGCACAACAACCAGTAAAATCACGGTATCAAAATTTTAAATGATTTCTGCCCATTATTTTAACCCTGCTTGATTTATCCCTCATCATCATATTTGGCATAAAGTATAAATACCTTAGAACATTTTAAAAAAGCTACAAAATCGTTTATGGCTACTATCAGAGGCGTACGACAGGGACAGGGGGTAAGTTTCCCAGTCCTAACTTCTACGCCACTGGCGGACTTTTTATTTTGGTACAATTTTTCAATTCTTCAATATTTTATATGCAATTAACCTACTATTCCTTCATAGTGGTCATTATTTCTCGAGATTTGAAACATAAGGCCGTACAATAATTTTTATTTTATTATACAGGGTGTTTTAAAATTAAGTAGTAAAAACAAGATCACAGATTCCTTAAGGGAAAATACATTGTTTTAACTTAAGATCAAGATAAGGGGGTAATTAAGATAAGGGTGTCAAAGTTAAAATTTTATTTTCGTATTCGTAATTAACTTCTTAAGAAATGCAAATATTTACATAAATTTTGTAAATCGGGGGTTTTTGCGGGCGAGAAATTCAAATTTTTTTCTAATTTTGACTTCACTAGTAGAGGGCGCCACTTATGGTACACCATATTTCTTTTAAATGGCAGAACTTTTTTGCAGTTTAGTGTTTCCATCTCACTATTGAAACAATCGATTATCCTATCTGTTTTATTTGAAAAAGGTAAACCTTGCTGAAGTCGGTAGGAGTAACCATTTTTGAAATAATACTATTTGATGTGCTCACTGCACCATTTGGAATTTTGCACGGCTCCATAATTTACGGTTTTGAACAACTTTTTCAAGTAACATTTGGCTGCATTTTCAGTAGAAAAGGCACTTTTTCTGTAGCGATAACAGTTTTCAATCGGTGCACTGAATATTTCAAATAGGATTATTTCGAAAACTGTTACTGCTAACGACTTCAGCGAGGTATACCTTTTTCAGGTGGGAGAATCAATTGTTTCAATAGTCAGATGGATACGCTAAGCAGCAAAAAAGTTCTGCCATTTAAAAGAAACATGATGTGACATAAGTGGCCCCCTCTACTAGTGACGTCAAAATTAGAAACAAATTCTATAATTTTGGTGGTAAATTTGAAAAAAAAAAATAGACAAAAAGTAATACAATTCGTTGCTGAGTTATGAACAAAACTATTTAATTTGATTTAGGATTAACTAGGAGGGAGAATAAACACAAAATAATCAACGAAGTGGAACTTTAACCTTAGCCAAATATAACTGACATTTTAAATGTTAGTAGCTGACAGTATTGACATTGACAATAAACATGAATTTATGTGATTCTGTGTAAACTTGGCGACAAATTAACCAATAACAAGCAAGTGTTTAAGCGCGAGAAATTTAAATCACTCCTCTTAGTTTAAAAATAAGGTATAGTAACATTAAATCAAGGTAGAATGTAAACTTAATAAATTATGTGATTAAATATTATTATTATGTTATTACCCTTAACTGACCTTTTAATATGTTATATACGAGGTAGCTCGACTACTAATTGTCCCAGTGTTACTTAGATCAATTGGATTATCATAACAATTTCTCAGTCGATTGACTTTTGCAAAACTTCAGGGTGTTCTATAAGCTTTATAACCAACTTTGACAGATGGTCGCTGGGTTAATTAACTTGGTTTAGAAAGTACAATCATTTAAAAAAATATAATTTCATGTTTCAAAGTGGCCTGATAAATATGCTATAACAATATTTATTATGTGTGTTTAAATGTTAAACATTAGTTAACCTCTATTAACACTGTCAGATCAACTATATCAACGAGTAAGAAAACATGAATTCAAAAATAATACGACTAAAGTAGAATATAGTAGAGGGATACAGAGTACTGTTAGCTGCTGTTAGTTCAATAATTGTCACAAATGGGGTAGTGTAGGAAACGAAGACGAATCACATAAAAAGCGTGGGGATGTAGAGTTTGATGGTGCGGGAGACAAAGACTGATTGTTCGTGTTCAGAAATAAGAAAACAAACAAATTGACTGGTAACTATGGGATTAAAAAACATAGACCTTTGTATTTAATAGCCACTGTTTAAAAAACATTACACACAATTCAATGACGAAATATTATTCGATAAAAAATCAAAAGTAAGTGATTCGTATGAACTACAAATTTGTCTTAATGTGTAGTGTATAATTATGATTATTAGGTACGAAATTTACTTATGTTCATGATCAAGAAATTTTCAAAAATTAAATAAGTTCTATACAGGGTATGTGGCATACTCTAGGGAGTATATTATAGAAAATCATTTTTTGCATGTTGTTGAAGTAACCAGCCACACAATTCTAACTGCTGAGGAGCATCTCTAGCATGCAACGCTTGTACATTTTGGCGATGAAAGGGATGTAACATTTCTCTGTTCAATACACGCTATACAAAATTCGGTGATAAATGAAAATGACTTTCTTTCTATATGTTGAACACTAATTGTAGAGTTGTTAATGACAGCATTCATTATATCTTCTTCTTCACTTTGTACATTTACTTCAGTAGGATGAATAGCATTTTTTGGAATGGACTTAGGTACCATCTTCTCAAAGTCTATGAAATAATGCACGAAAGACCATGTGGGCAGGTTCATATCTATGATAAATTTAATTCTTACATATTCTTTTAAATTTAATAAGTTTATTTACATGTTTTTATAACTGTAAAATAAATTGTATACATTGAATTTGACATATCTTAAAACAGTTCAATATGTAGCTTTAACTAATTTGATAGCTATAATAGCTTTTATTACACTTCATTTATTATTTGAAAGAGGGCAACTGTTAGATATCGTAGTAATAGAATGGTTATACCATAATAATTTTTCTTCGCTTTTAATTATATTGGAAGCATAACCTTCATAAACTCCCATTCTTCGCAAGTTTGTTGTTAGTTACTTCACACTAATTCAATTATAGTTGAAATTGCGTTACAAAAGCCTGAAGTGGTTGCAGTTTACTAAGTGTACTAAATTTTAGAACAGCCCGTGCAAAGTGAGCAAACTATAATATAATAAACTTATGATAGATCACTTTTACTCTATACTTACTTAAGATATGTGGTAATATTAGTTCGATGATGCAAGAAACTATCTATGCATCTATTATTATGCAGCATATTTAATAATCATGAGTTTGTGATGGATTACCTGATTTTACTCTACATTTTAACATTCATCGTAAATAAAGCATAGAAACTATTCTAAAATTTAAATATACACGGTGGTAAAATTTAAGGGAGGTATTTCATATTAAGTTTTTATATAGGATGTTTCGTTATAAAAATAAATGTTAAACTTTGAAAATTACTTTCGGATTTATGTCAATATTGTCCAAAATCTGGAAGCTTTTCTTAAAATTTAGATGCTCAAGTGGCGGAGATACATAGTATTGGTAGTATATTTTTTAAAATAAAATAGTCCGCTTTATTGTAGCAATCATAATCAATTAATTATAATATTCGAATTGGTTTTTCAATTTTCTGCAAATTACAGCTTCTTTACGCTTGTCGGAAGCTACTTTCTTGAAGTTAAACTAAATAAAAAATACTTTACATTGCAAACACTTTTTTCATAATTCGGCTATTTAATCGAATAAGGATCTCAATTAGAATGTATAGTTTGAGAAACTACAATTAAAATTTAGTATTTCCATGGTCAATCGCATTAGTAGCTGTAGTAGTAATTTCTTTTAATTTCTGTATAACTTCCACCAAAGTTTTGGACACAATTTGGCTTGCAATGTTCTTCTTGCTTTGTAACGGGTCTTCTATATAACCCTCCGCTACTGGTACTGGTATTTAATTGTATTAAGGCTGGGATTTTGTATACATATTTTTACCGTCTAACAGAGCTTCAAGCAAGGACACAGAACTCCAAGAAAATTGAAATAATTGGTTATTATTATATATCAACGTATTCACAAAGGTTCCCGCTAGTGCGTGAGATAATTTTCATTGCTCATAAAATCACAAGAATAATTAAAATAAATGTTAAAATACTTCAATTTTAGCCACACAGTTACTACGACAATATGTCACAATTACGGCAAAATTATCACAGCCACAGCCAACAAATTACTTCACTCACTAGCCAGGACATATAGGACAACTTGTGTTTCACTTTCAATATTTATTGGTAATTTTACATTTTGTGTCCTCGAGTAAAATCATAACATATATCACGGCTTCCATTTTTATGTATGTCAAAATGCACGATAAACTTCAGAGAACCGTGCGGTTCGGGCCTATACGGTTTGTATACTGTCTCATAGGTCTGATTGATTCGTCGTTTCGCTCACTCAGGCTGTGCAATTCCTTTTCTACAAAATTCCCGCCTTAAGATTATTACCTGTATAAAGGTGAGAATCAGGCAAATTTTGAAATTCAGCAACATTCGCAGGCGTTTTATCAAATGTGTTGATTCTAACTGGAGTTGTGGCATATTTATTCTTAATGTATTTTGTGAAAATTTTTGAGTAATTACTTTTTACTACCACTTTTTATAATAGTATAAATATAATGTACCAGTAATAACGGAATTTGCACATTAGATTATGTATCTGGTATATGTAAAAATAGTGAAGTTCCAAAACATTCGATATTATTGAAAGTCAAGTTGCACAGTTCTTTGCGACGACAGGTTCCAAATACAACCAAAGTTACGGCAATCTTTTGCATGATCCTGCGCTTCTGCGAGAAACTTGTCGATATGTACACTGCTCAAAACTTTCGACTTTTTCGATCGATATCTTTTTGCTTCAAAAAAGCAACAAGTTTGTAATATTTGCTTATGTCCTGATTTTTTATAGTTTAAGGATATTTACCATAGTTAAAGTTTTTAAAGGTAAAAATTATTGAAATGAGGTCATCAATAGCCAAAAAGACTCTTTATTCTACACCATCAAATGATGTCACGATGGCCTCCCCATTTGTGTACAACCTAGCCTTCAACATGGAGTAATTTAATGAAAGCGTTGATGATATACATATTTTAAACATTTCTTAAAAGTATGCCAAAAGCACTTTTTAACTGAACTTGCCACTAACATTATTCAGATCATACCATCTCTAGAAACGAAAATTCGTACTGTTGCTTTTATTAGTAGGCAATAACTCCAAAGTGGCTTTATTAGCAGCTTCTTCAATTTCCGCCAGGAGAAATCCACTTTCTTAATCACCTTGCAAGTTACGACATTTGATGTAAATTTTAAGTCAACAAACGATTGAACATTCTATAAATGATACTGCAGCAACAACTACTCCGCAGACTAATGCCTCGACCGGCATTGAATAATACCTGCAGGTGCGTGAAGAGCCCAGAACGCTTGTCGGCTCCCTTACCAGACATAGACCGGTTTCGGGTTTGTTAGCCTTCATCAGTATGCCATAGGTGAGATGACCGACAATTGAACTATTCCTTCATATGTATGTTCACATATAAACTGAGGTGAGAACTGCAGATGAGATATATTTTGGATTAGTTTCCATCTTGATCACACCTTGCAAGGTTTAATCTGTCTAAATAAATCACAATGGGCGATATCGATGATACCCATGTCAGAACTGGAGACTCTGGATAATGGTGATCTGCGTGAGGATTTAAAAGTTATCTTACCTTAATGAATATTTATTACCTTGGTAACAATAAACTTCATGGACAATTGGATTTCAAAATATTTTATTAATAATTTAATAACTTAAGAAGGCTGATTTGTTCTTTTAATTGTGTTTGTGAAAAATATAGTAATTGATATATGTGTTAAAAGTGACTTTATTTTGTTCAAAGGAATGGGATTTTCTACTTTCAGCGTCGTGCCTTAAATTTTAGCATTTATACCATAAATAACTATTTTGGTACTAAAAGATTTTCTTAATTTAAGTGGAGGTATTTTTGGCCATTTATTTGAATAAATGCTTAATGCTTCAATAAATCTTTGTAATGTCATTTAAATAAAAGTATTTTTCGGTTAGTTGGCTTTTTAAATTTTACCAGGCTTTTTCTGACAAATATATGGGAATAGTAATTTGTAGTCATTCGAAATAATGATTTATGTATTTAGTATTTGTATTTGTATTTAGAAAAATATTCCAGCATTACCTTGTATCTCCGTCACTGGAATTTACATAAATCCATCTGTAAAAATTCAAATTATTTCATTCACTGGTTTGTAAGATAATTAAAAAATACAAAATGTTTTTAAGTGTATCTAACACCCTGCATTTTTGTAATGAAACGTCCTAGTTAAAAACTTTATACGAAAGACTCTTAAAAGTCACCAAATAATACAATAGTTATTTATGCAACAAGTACAAAAAGTACTGACGGCCTCGTTGGACAATTTCACGTCGCGTGCAATAAGCACTTTTTTCATATATTTTTAGGTATTAACAATATTGTGTGAAACTAACTACTCAGTGGACAAAAGCCCCAACCTGCGTTGAATTACACCCACAATATCTACCCATATATTCCTTATTATTAGCTTTCTTAAACAGTAAAAAAAGCACTTTTTGTACGAGTTGCATACAATATTTTTTCTACGTTAATGCAAAAACCAAAAATTTTTATTTAGATGACACTTAGTCTAGAAAAATGTGACGTCTATTTGAACGTTTATGTTTGTCATTTTGACAAAACGCTGTAGTAGAATTACAGATGAATGCAATAAACATTTTATTGCACTATTGCAATAAAGAACCACTTTTTCCACTAAATATAGTTCAATAAAGTTTTGTTTTTTGGATGAACGTAAAAACAATGTTATTTTTAATCACCATTTGTGAATCACTCTGTATAATAAGTAAAATTTAAACAGATTTTTAATAATTTTGCTCAATTTTCAATAAGAGAATTCATTTGAAAATGTAATTGAAAACTTAACGTTCGGCTTATAAAAGCAAATATCTACGTAAATCAAAATATTTAAATTTTTTCATAAATGTACAGCACCCAAAAACAATATTTTATGAAATCGCCATTAAATTTCCATTTAGCTACATTAAATAAATAAACTATTATCATTAGCTGAATATAAAATAGAAGTGGGAAAGCAATATAAAGCAATTAAAACGTTCTAAATGATTCATAAGCCAAAACAAGCCCGTCAAAGAATTAAAACGAGCTTAGTGAAAGTTAATATTCCAGAAGCGTGTAGTTTTTAATAAGTTTTTGAATACATTAAAAAGGTCAACGAGTGGTTGAGCTCCAAAGGCTCTTTCATTTAATTATTATTCCATCAAAGTAGATAAGGGGGGATAAGAGGAATTTGTTGCGCAATATCTTCGCTAAATAAATTAAATTTATCCTAATGAACAGGGCATCAATATTTGACGTTTCGTAAATTTTCAGATTTAATATTAATTTATAGGAGTTATTTAAAAGCTTTCAGTAATGCTGATCCTCTTTCAATTAAGGTCTAAAATTGATTTGGGAAATATTTATTAAAGTTTGTGCTTTATATTTTAATTTAATTCAAGCTTAGGTACAGATGACTCAAATGGTCCAATAAAGATCTACATGCCCTCACAGAATATTTGCCTATGAAATTTGTTATGCAATAGAAGGAAAAAATAATAAATATATTAGCAATTTTTTATATGCTACATGACAAAGAAATATATGTTCATTAGATTTTAATGATTTTTGGTACATGCGTTCAGAGCCACTTATTGAATGGATACATTTTCAGCAAAATTAGAGAACCTACTGCAAAAATTGATTCAATAGTGTGTTGGGAACCCACCCTGAAAAAAGGCCAATAACTTTACAAATATACTTTGTAAGAATATCATTATAATTAATTGTTTTAAGATAATTCTAAAAATGATGATGTTATTACACTGAAACTTGTAATTTAACAAGAAAAATGTCAATATACAATAATAGACTGTAAACTTCCTATGTAATTATAATATAATGTGTACATTGGAATATATATTGTAATACATTCACAATTGACAATGTGAATTTGAATTTTACATTATAAAATTACTGAATATACCAAATTTACTATATAATTAACTATAAAAATACGCTTAATGTGTGTGTGTGTGTGAAGATATTACTAATTTTAAAAAGCACTACTAGGTACAAACCGTTGAGGGCGCTGGGTGGTGGCGCCTTCAATATTTCTTGCTTTATTTCGACGAATGCAGCGTGTACCTAGGACCTAGGTACTTACATAATTAATTTAGTGAGTAGCAAAATAATCATATCTAGAGTGACTAGTGAGTGCTTTTATTACAATAAGAAGTGTCTTGTGTTGCTTATAACATAACCTATACGAGATAAAGTAAAACGTATTTTATACAGAATTATTGAGGCAAAGGAACATTGGTATTCTTGCATCTACAAAAATCAGGTATCAACTGTAGACTGACTCTGTTAATATTACATAATATATTATATTTTATACATATTTTAGTAACAGTGTGTTTTGGAGGATCAACATGATTTAAGTTGCTCAAATTTGTATAATAATGTTAAAAGTAAAATTTCAATAATAATGACTAAGTGACATATACAATTCACTACAAAATTTAAATTTATTCCTGGTAAATAATAATTGTATGCATGAAAATATGTATAGCAATTTTTTTTCTTGATAGTAGTTGATATTACAATAAATATAATAGAGAAAGCAACATGGGTTTCTTAAAGAAAACATTCGAAACTTCCATTGAAGTTGCACCAGTTCGCAATGCACTCCCTCTTCCATAATTAAAGTACTTAATATTGAACAAAATTTAACACATTTTATCGTTTCGGGTATCATTTGCCATCAAACAATATTACTAACAATGATTTTTTACCGACAGGAACAGTGAAATAACAACTCAAATTTACTATGTAACCGTAGTAGATACGAAAACAATGCGATACAACTTTTTTTCCTATGACTTAAATATCTGCACTACTTTAGAAATTATAAGTACCAAAAAATCAATTTTTTTCTTCAAATTTTAACACCCTGAATCTTCCTATAAAGCCCCAAAATTATAATGTTATATAATAAACTGCCATTATTTTTCAAAGTTCTACGTACCCTCCAGGGCTGTTCATTAAAAACTGAATCACCCTGTACATTTCGATTAACTATATTTATTTGACAAAATATATTTAATTGAATGAACAATACTTACTTTCTATCCCTATTGTGCATTAGTTTATACACAAACTACAATGGTTTATAATAAAGATAGGGATACGGAAACTCAATTTATATTTATCGTGTCCATTTTTTAGGAACTTCGCCGCACACGTGAACTAGCGACACACAAAAGTGGTCCGAAAGACCCTGATAAAAAATGTATCCATTTGAGAACAAAACAAACGCGGAAACTTAGGAACTAATCAATTTCAATTTTATACACCAAACTATAAATCAACGTTGTTGGCAAACAGATCGTCACGTACAGGCTCTCGTATTCGATGGAGTTTATCTGGATATCGCCGGTTAACTTTTCGACTTTATTGGCTTAAGAAACAAAGTTATATGAAGGTTGAACTGGACGGCTGGCACCTGGAGGGCGGTTTGGCCCCTTTGAAAACTAAGATCCCAGTGCTGAGGCGTTCTTAGAACATTCTGTCCTTTAGGGACTTCCCCCAGCTAGGTACATAAATTTGTTTGTTTTGTCATACACATAAACACTCGAAATTGGTCGTAAATATTTACAAAAGGAAATATTTAGAAGTACATGAAGAATTGCTTTAGATATTTTCATACACGTACCCTAACATAGTAAATTTGAAATAAGAAATTTAGTTAGTAACACGATTACGTTACAGGAAAAGAAATCGAGGCGGTGTGTGCTATAAGATTGTAGCTCGAAAATTGCATTAAATATTTTTATCTACAGCTGTTTTATTACAGCATTTATTTGGAACTGTTTCAATTAAATAATGAAGGTCAGTACAACACTAGTGGAGTAATGAGAAATAACAAGTTCACGGTTTGTAACACGTTAAAATATATTAATAAAAATATAACAACTGGGAAAGAATATTCCACCAATACAGAAGTCTGGACGGATGTTCAGCGGAAGACGAGCGACAAGTAACTGCCGTGGTTTTCACCGGACCTCTCGAGGAAGGTCTCCGGACGCTGGTTAATCTCTGGCCATCTGTTTATTTTATCATAAATGGGTCAGAGGGTACTTTTATGGTTTTATAGGCATTGATTTGTTTGTTGCTTTAGTGCAAATGTCGTAAATTGTAAATGTAGGGATCACAGATGTAGGTCGGTGGCCGGTGTCGGTGACCGCTACAAGATATATTACTCCACTAGTGAAATATTAAAAAAATATATCACTGTTTAATGGTTTTATGCTTAATTTTTATTAAGAACCAACAGGTTTATCAATTTGGCAAATAACCACTCAAAATTATAAATATTAACAACACAACTTTGACAATTCGTAAGATTAATACCGATGAATGCAGCTGGTCTGTATTTGTATTAGCTTGTAGCTTCAATGACGGCAATCTCTCCTTCAAGAAGTTCTGTGGCGTATCAATATAACCCACACGGTGTTGGACCAACCACCATGCCATTTTATAGTAAGAAGGTCTGCTTCTGTGTTGACCAGAAGTGAAGTAGATGATGGTCGAAAACAGTGCCCTATATTTTGTTGAGGCTGTGATAAATTGAGAAAAAAAGCAATCTTCTTTAGCATTACACTAAAATTATTTATAGCAACAGGAAGTTTCATGAATTGACCACCTCTGTAACCAACAAATAATATTCCATGATCGGCATGACTAGGACGCAGGGCGTATTATTTGAACTATATTTACATTTTCAATTCCCCCAGCAGTGATAAATAATTCTCGGGAATCTTTGGTTTTCGTATCCGGTATGAAAATATGAAAAATGTTTCCTTAATTTTGTACGTTTTGTAACAGCAAATTAGTTAACTTGTCCACTCTGCATGCGGCTCCAAGTCCAATAATTAAGGCAGTTTTAAATTATGCATTTATGAATTTCAAACAGCAAAAATTTTCTTGTTCTTGCCTTTGTTAGAAAGAATTTGGTCATTGTTATCTTGTAAAAATTTTGAAACATCCTCTTTCGATAATATTCTTGACTTTTTTGGTTTGTATCCCCCTGATTAAATTGTTGAATTTATTGATATCAACATTTTGCCGCATACAAATTGTAGACCGCAACATAGAATAGAACGCCCAAAGAATAGATGATTTGTACTTCTTGGATAATTCTTCAAAAAATGCTAATAATATATTTTCTTTTGCTTCGTATTTTATTTGCACACCATAGACCTTATAAATCAATCATGGACGTGCCCGAAACCGTTTTCTGGCTATACAAATCGTTGATGCTCAGATGTGTGCGACAGAGATAGAGTTAGTCCGGGCAAAAACCCACAGATCATTGGCCGAAAAAAACAAAAACCGTAAATGACAGACGTGTGACAGGCCGAATTATATTGGATATTTACTCATTTATTCAGAATTTTAATTTATAATTACATTATGATAATAACAATTTGTAAGGAAGATTTTATTTAGGAAAGGTTTTGTCAGGTTATGTTTATATATTTTTACTCGTATTTTTATGTCATAGAACATCTGTTTTTGCCTAGACTTCATCCCTCTTGTACACATCAGAACAGCGGACCTCTCTTTCTAGGGCCGGTCCATGATTTATAAGGTCTACGATGCACACCAATCAGTGAATCGTTTATAAAATTATTCGTACTTGGTTCTCGATTTATCTGGTAAAAGTGTAGCTGCTGCAGTTCCAGCAGCATTTTCAATTTCAAGAATCAAGTTTTTTGTTTCTGAATCAATTATTTCAATCAACACCACTATTTTCACAAGAAAATGTAAAAACGAAAACTCAATTTTGACAGGAAGTTTGACAGGTTATTTAATGTTTTTGCTTCTTGATTTTGAATCAAAACTTATAAACTGAATCTGATTTTCGATTTTTCTCAATTTAAGGTAGTTGTAGATAAAATGTTTTGCAGATCTTTTGATAACCCAAACAAATCATTTATTTATTTATTTGATCTATATTCTACACTGTTCTACAGAAAAATAATTTTAAGACAATGTTTTTTCTGAAATGGCCAGTTAGATCTCCAGATTTAAATCCAATGATTTTTTCTTTAGGGATATTTAAAAAAAAAGTATTTGAAACAAAAAGTTATAATTTATATGATTTAAAGCAATGAATATGAGAAGACTAACACCTGACACTTTCAACAACAAGAAGTTAAGTAGTCAACAAGTTAATTTTGATCAGAGAAAAGTTAGGTTGAAGAGCTTTGTTGTACAGAAATGTATTTATTGTCATTTTACCTCGTAGGTATTAAACGTGCTCGGTATTGTTCTTCTTTCTCCAGCAATTCAAAAGAAAGCCTACTGATGATTATAAAATGCTTAGGATTGTAGAGAGTTTTAATAGGATAAGACATAACAAACATAATTTTTAAATAACTCTTTAGAGGCTTCTCCTACTGAAGCTCTTTGACACTGATAAATTTAATTAGAATTAATAGTTTACTACAGAGCATTGTTACAAAATACATAAATGAAGTATGTATGTTAAGATATCTGTGAATTGTGTTTATGGATTATAGTAAACATTTTGTCCGAAATCCTTTTCTTATTTCTTGCTAACACGTCGCAGGCCATAACAGCTAAAAGCTGGTGACAAATTTTGTTTCAGTCTAAGACCACCCATGGTGTAGGCCCAATAATGGCGTGTACTGCTCTAGACATTTATAACACAATAGAGTTTATTTCCAAGAGTTAAGGATATAAATTCAGTTTTTTCTCTCTCTGAAATTTAATATAGAGTAGGTAGGTGCCTAGTTATTTTAGTACTTTCTCACTTACAGGTAAAATGAAATTGTTTATAAGCATGGATTCTTCATCCAACTCAATTTGACGGTAATCAATTTACCAGTTGCTTAATATCTGTTTTATTTCATTCCGTCTTTCGGCAAGGTGGCTGTGTGTTGGAAATATTTCACTAGTTAAAAGGATAGAGACAGATAATGAAAAAAATTAAATATTTGTTAAGGACCGTTTAAAATGAAAACAACTGGGTAAGAGTTTTTTGTTTCTTGAAACCAAGTAAAATCCTTAAATCATACAGGGCAGACTAAGTACAAAAATTTTAACCACGTGCCCAGGCAGGCCTAAAAGACAATAAAAAAATATTCCAGAATGTTAGCTCGGTATTTAAAAATTGGGGCAAAACCCTCTTTTCCTGCGGAAAGTCGGCGCCTATGATAAGCATTGAGATGGGTTAGATCCACAGATAAAGCTTACACTTGTCAACAATATCTACTATCATGCGGTCGTTTTTGCAGCATTTCTAAACGCAGAAACGACAAAAATTAACATTCTTATTAGTTATTACTAGTAAGTAGGAAGTTTTATTATACCTGATAGATAGGAAACAGTTAATCCAGTTAGCTCCACTATTTTGCATTCGTTTTTCAATTCATTTCAAACTGGCAAAACTACATTTTCATTCATTACAAGCAGTCACTACCAATAAAACATACTTCCCGTAGGCACACTTAGATAAAATGCCTATTTATTATAACAAAATCGAACGAATGTAATAGGTAATAGAAAACTTTTAATGTACCCGTGGCAATCTTGTCCCATAACCTAGAAAAACAAACGGGCAAACTATATTGTGGGAAAATATCTGCACCCGACATAAATGTCTTTTTCCACGGTCGGGAGTAGAAATCAGTTTCTATGACATCAAAATTAAAACAGAAGTAGTCGATTATTCCCAAGGGAGTATAATGCTCCCAAGGAAGATTACATTATGGAGAACGTTTTTCATGCAAAAAAAAGATAACATTGAAATTATTTATTGTCATTTAAATTAAATGTTACATTTGTACAATTTTCAAATTGCTTATTGCAATATTTGCAGCCTCCACAACTCTTCCGACTCACAATTATTCATTGTGCACTAAACAAACTTTAAACTAAACCAAACTAGCACCTTAATTTGACAATTCTTTTTGTTTGTTTATTTTGTAGTTATGATAATAACTCAACGACTACTAAATAAATGCTAAAATCCGAATACAATAATTCTGGTGCTACTTACTTCATAATGACAAAATTCGTGTTTTTAAGTTATTGAGGCCGTGGAAAAAATAGTATATACCATTCGAGAGAGATGCTATTTTATCCTCGGTGCATTGTAGCCTTCGGGCTTCAAATTGCACCTCTGCCAAAATAACGCATTTATCTCCCTTATAGTATAATGTACTATTGTTTAACTATAAAACGTTTAAAAATTAAAAAAGGCACTAACAACTGAAGAAGAACACAAAACTACAACGTAAACACATCGTAAACACAGGAATTAAATTATGATATGACGGGATTGACGGGGAATTTTACCGTCGTGTTTACACAATGTGTTGCTAGTTGCCTACACTGACTCGTATAAGCGGCTTTAAATAAGAGGTTAATATAATTTAGAAAAAAACATTTTTTCGCTTTATAAATACGTTTGTTTCGAAAAATATCTTATTATACATTGAAGGATTCTCAAAAAATTGTATTACATTAAGTATTACAAATTGTTAATCCATGTTGAACATCTTGCATAGAAATGGTAACGTTGGTACTGGAGTTTGGAATTTCGCCAGATATTTTTGTGACAATTTTAACCAGAGGATCTATCGACTTGTCGACGTACCGCTACGATGGAAGATTTTCATCTCCTTAATATCTTCAACTGGAGAATGTCACCACAGTATTTACCAATAGTGTGGCTGCCGTTCTTCGGAAGCAGTGTCCGGTGCATGTTTCACAATGCGAAAACTTTAGAAACACTTAATTTTTTTGGGAAATCGACTTAACGTGGCCAAATAGCTGGCGAATGATTTTACCGAATCTTAATTTAAAAAGAAATTTTCATTTAAAACGTCTAATTACGTTACCCATTCTACATTATGCACTATAAACACTCTTGACTGGTAGGTTCTTGATGTTAGAATTTCGATGTGTACTTTATTTTCCACGATATTAGCATCAGTAAATTTCATTTTATACAGTTCGTCACTTAAACCTTTATAGGTAACAAATCATGAATCTTCAAAAACGCTGCAATGTTCTCACTGGAGAAAGTGCTTGACATTTTGTATACATATCCTTGATTTTGCTATTTCAAAAATGTCAATATCTTCGAAAATTTGGAGATATCTACTTTTTCTCTAACATTTAAAGTAGTACGCAACATTGAGTGAATGGAATAAATGGTTGACAGCTTTTTGATTTTGGCAATTTTGCTAAAATATGCCAGCACAATAATTTCAGAAACAGCTTTCTGAAAACCTTTTCCGAACACCAACTCTTAAAACCATAAACTTTATCGTACCTTGCACGAATCTTCTTAGGTAACAAATCTTTTTCCAAACATTCAGCGGCTTCTCTCAGTTAAGGAAGAGTACAAATAATTTCTTCTGATCACTCATTGTCTTCGGAAACACTTTTTTAATGACAATCAAAAATGAACTAATTTAGGTTTGTATCTTTGACTTTTTTAATGCTATAGTAACAATTGTCAAAACGTCATCTTACCGTTTTATTTATCTATAATCGTTACCCATCTATATGGTTATAGAAGGATCTTACTTTGTTAACCTCTAACGTAAATATTTTTGTTACAAAAACCGTTTCTTGCATTTTAAAGGTGATTGATTGTAAATAAAATATTATATACAAACCTCGGTGAAAAGTTTCATTATTTTCTCTTGGTATGTAATATACTATTTATTGTGTCTGTTGTCTTATTTGTTGTAATTAATTACTTACGTAGTGACCACTCTTTAAAATCGATTAAAAGTGCAGATATCTAGAAATCGATTTGAGAATGTTAGATACGAGTACCTATACAGAGAAGGTACTCGTATATTAAACATCCTTTGATCTAGACAAATTAAGGTGAGTGATGCACCTAAGCTGCACCTAAAATTTATATCATCTTACATAATCAAATTAAAGTTCTCTGTTAACTAGACACTGCAAACTAATATCTCAAGTTTAATAGCTAGCAGGGTTTAAGCCATGATATCGGTTTCATAAACACCTAGACTGGTATAGACGTGGAAACAAGGGAAGGTGACTACCGATTTCCAAACTAGATGATCCTGTGAGGTCAGTGATTAGAATATGTCTAAAGGCTTATAGGTAGCACAACTCAGTAATAAGTAATAGCAGGTATACATATATGTATAGATATTTTTATATCGTGAATGGAAAACTAAACTTTTGCGCTCAAAAATGGACGTTATTCTTTCGTTCGAGAACGCAAAAGCATTTTGTGTTCGAGATAGAAACAATATTTTTTCGAAAACAGCAATAAAATAAAACAATTATTGTGTTATATACAACAATTTAATTTATATTTGAAATTGAATCAAAAATTCTATTATGTATTGAATAGGTTGTTGTAAGTGTATAAATATAAATATTCAGTTGTTGAAAATATTGATATCGCATTGACTGTACTTGATTTTAAATCTGAAAAACAATTGTTTTATTTGTCAGCTGCCATTTTCATTAATTAAATAAATTGAAATTATTTCATTGCACAGTTACAAAAATAGTTACTGTTCTAACCGGGTGTCAGAAGATGATTTAAAAATTTGAAACGTATGCAACACATCAATGTTCATATTTGATGACTATGACTTGAAAATTATTCAAAAATATATTTTGTTTTGCGATAGGAAAATTTTTAATATTATATATGGCTATTTGCGTTTAAATTTTGCTATTAATTTTTTGGTAAATATCTTTAAAATTGTAAAATGGAATCTAATTCGGGTAAACACTAAATGTCGACAATCTGACAATTTCTAAGGATGTCGCTCAACATTAAAATTTCAAATCAATGTAAATTAAATGCTGCTTCCTTGCAAAATTGGAGTGTAACATTTGACAGCAATTAACTCTTAATGAGATTATTCCCCTACCACTGTAAAAGTTTCTTATAAACAGAATCTATATAGAGATACAACTACATGATTTGTGTATTCAGTATTTCTTAATTTCTTTGGAAATAGTTTTCTATATTATTTTAACTAATAACTTGGATGAATGTTATATCGTCAAATACATAAATAGCTCAATTGCTAATGTGAAAACACAACAGGCAAATACAATTATACAAATATATATATAAACTGAAAATCCATAAATAATTAAAAATCGTGGTAAAATAGTTGAAAATGCGCTTAAAAATTAAATAATAAAAAAGAAATCAAAGGCCATACCCGCACACGGAATAACAAACAAACTCACGCACTCAAACTAGCACGGTGACGGCATAATCATTCTTGAATGAATTGATGGATGGACCTTCATATAAGCGAATTCCAATGATGCAATAATAATATTCGGCATTTCATAGCTAATAAAATTACCCAAAACACATAATTAGTTGTGAAACCCATCTGTACCGCTGTGACAATAATAGTTTTCAGTTATGACAATAATTCTTGTTTCAGTAATCATTTTTACAAACTACAATTAACTCCAAAATTATTGCAAGTAAACTATTAATGACTTACCGGAAATGAATTTTAAAATTCAATAAAATACTTTACTAACCGCAGGTCATGTAACCGCTTATCAGTGATATACATAGAGAGAAATGTTATTTAAGACACTTACATCAAATAAGAAAAATATTTACGGTAATTACTATTTTTTTAGTAACATATATAGTTTACTGGAGGGTTTTTCTCTTTTGGAGTGCAGAATGAATATATGAACAAGGATTTTCAAAAAGTTGGCATCAGCATATGCTCCTACGAGGGGTCAAACCTTTTTTAACACATCATTGGTATTGATTAAATACAGTATTGGGCTCAGTATTGAACCTTGCGGAATTCCACTTGCGACAAAATTGGTTAGGAAGTAGTGTTTGCAATTCGAACTTAAAATCATCTCTCGTTGAGAAGTGCTTTAATTCACGACAGAAGCTTTTCAAGTATGCTTATATTATTGAGTTTTAACAGTATTGTTCTGTGAGGAACTTTATTAAATACTTTTTGAGTTCATGTAGATAAAATTCGTATGCCAGCCAGAATCAAGATTAGTGTTATAAATAAGTGTACCAGGAAGAATTTCATACTGAGGAAATGACACTACATTACCGTTTAAAAAGAAAGGCAGAACTTTTTACCAAAAAATTAGAAGCAACATATAAAACTAATTGGTGTGTACCTAGATACCCCTATCATGCCTTTTAAATAGGAAAGGAATATTTGCTTCCAACTATTGAACAGGCCGACATCAAGGGATTATCATATGATACACAAAAGCAGATAGTAGAAAGAAATAGCGTATGGGTTTTAATTTTCGAGGTCACACGTGGTCCATAGAGAATGCCAAATCACATATAAGGACTGGAATTTAGAAGAAAATTGACAGAGGCCCATCAAGTTTTTTAAGTATGCGCTACTAAAACAGTGGCAAACACCATTGTTCCCATTACTGTTACGAATGAACAGTACATATGCTTTTGATGAGACGGAAGGTCCATTGTGAAGATTTAATTCAACATCTTGTTTTGTTTGTCTAATGGAAAAGTTTCTCTGTACTTCATAGTCGTCTTACTGTTCGGATATTTTATATTTCCTGCTCAACTAGTTGGTTCTTGAAACTGATCAGTATTTCAATCTTGAGGAATCATAGAATCCTCACCAATCGTTCTAAGAAAAGGTTTTGTTGTTTATATTGTTCGTATTTACATTGAACCAATTTTCAAAGTTACACCCTGTATTTGAAATACCAGAGACTTTGTCAGGTTTTTTCTTTGCTGTATAAAACACATTATTATTAAATACATCGAAAACGATGAATTTATATTATTCACATCAAAATCAGTCGATCGCAAAAGAGAACGGTTTAAAAACATGTCTGGTCCAATTTTGTCACTACATGTATACGCACAAATGGACGTGTGGCCGTATATTACAAATTTAATGTATTGGAACGGATTTATTGTCAGATAGGCAAAGCGTTTTAAATAAAACTGCAGCTTGTCCAGAAATTAGGTACTACATAGTACAGCAATATATGGATAGATTATGTCTAAAAGGTTTTGACATACTCTCAAACTATTTCTAGATTTTTCATTTTCAAAATTTATGATATTTTTCTAAAATTAATGATTTCAATAGTTTTATGTATTTACATATGATATTACATATCCTACATCGTTATAAAACCTTACTTACTTTATGCATATTAAAATATATTCGATATCATCCAGGAATTTTGAAGTTCTCACAACATCTATTGACTATATTTTGGTGTAGATAAAGTTTTAGAGAAAATATAGTATAGTTAAGTTATTATACAGGGTGATTCAGAACTTATCTAAAAAATTCTGAGTGTCAGGAGACTCATACAAATACAATTTTGCATAGAACAAATCAAAAAGGGCAGTTCTAAAATGATTTAAAAATACACTTCTGCACGACACTGGAAACTGATCCATTAACACCTGAGAAGGCGGCAGTCTGCGACCGGTAAAAAAATGGAAAGGAATACTCAAGGAAAGAAATCATAGTATAATATTTAACGAACGGTCCTAATGCAGGTCATAACTCACGCCGATGAAGTTTGCAGTACGAGCCGCAGGCGAGTGCTGTAATTCATCAAGTGAGTTATGACCATTACCGCAAATTGAATACTATATTTTATCTACGACTATAACAATAAATACTAAGATACAAGTATCGAGAAAGAACTTTATTCACAAATCTTAATAGTTATAACAATTAAATAAAAGTTTTAGGTGTAATTACTCATTTTGTTTATTAATGATATTATCTCTAAAGTTTGAACAACCAGTTAGTGCATCTACAACATATATACAAATAATAACTCATCTTCGCTATTTAAATTCATCTTTTTTAGGACTATTATTAGAAATTGATTTGAAAACGTCAAAATTATTTTGCTAAAATATCAAATAACATTAGACCCCTCAATGATAATAATTTACAGTTCCGCCTACTGAAGGCGTTGGCAGTTTAATAATTTTAAAATCTTTTAATTATTCATTCCTTTCCACTTGTTAAAAACTCTTTCCGTTTTACACCAACGGAACGTATTTATCGGCTTAAAAATTTCCAAGAATTTACTGCGTACACTATTTAGGCAAGGCGCGCACTGAAGTGGTCAGCAAGTGGCGTGGCAGTGACGTGGTGACTAAGTGGCAGGTGGAATCATTAAAACCTACTTATGTAAACATATTAGTCCAGGGAAGTTAGGAAAAAATAGCGGAAATTTTTAGGCACGGCAGATATCGAGATGCGGTTTTCTGCATTGTGTTCAGGAAGGTCCCAGGAAAAAAGTCTATATCGTCTGGTTTAGCCATTTTTTGAAAAATGCCTTATGGGCCGGAAAATGCATTACACCATTATAGGAACGACTGGAAACTCGGAAAAATCGCTCGGAGATCGTTACTCGGGGGTTTTCGGGGCTGCCGAACTCGATTCTGGCATTAGAATTACTTGGGGATGCACGGGGGTGGCTCTGTGGGGGTGCGCGGGGGTAAGTAATTTAAAAATGTATTAATATTTTTTGTAGCCCTTTTTAGGTGTCCTCGTAGATAAGAGAAAAAAACTTTTTTCTACTCCCTACATGTAAAATACTATTTTACTCCTTCATTTCCGGAAGGAAAGTAGTATTTTGGCTCCCTCGGGAGGAAAACAAGTATAAACTTAAAATAGCTGTAAGAGTAGTGCATAGATTTCTTTTATTGATACGCAAACTTCCTGAAAATATATAATAATGCTTTTCTTTCAAACGGATTTTTTATTACTTATTTTTAGCAACGTTTCATGTAGGTACTTTGATTTTTAACAATATTTAGTTATCTAAATATGTACTATGACAGTTTGACATTTAGTTGTTTCATTGTCATGCATAAGAATATATAATAAAATATATGTAAAATCAATGTAGAACACTGTGAATGGTCGTAGAAAAAATCATATGTATTACACAGGAGCTAAGAGCCATGGATATTGATCTAACTATCCGCGGGAGGAAATTATGCACTTTGCTCCCTTGTTATACAAATAGCTATTTACTTTTAATGCCACGGAAAAAAGTTTAACGGTTGTGCTAACATTTACAAAAATACTGTTTTAAGTGAGTCAAGATATGCAGGATGTCTGTTACTAACAAATTATAGAAATATAGTAGATTTTAGTACTAGAACTTTCCGAGTTGAAAAATGCATAAACTGTGACATTTTTATTTCTAAACAGTTAAGAATGTCGTCAGGATTTTTTTTTAGTGGAATTCCTGTCAATCCATTCCTTCCTCTTTACTTTTCTTCGTATGCTTTACAACGTATTTCATTTGCATTAGAAAATATGTTAAATATTTTTCTTGACAATACTTTTTTTGTGAAACATTTAAATTTGTATAAACTGCAAATGCACACGTTACAAAATATAATTTTATACTTACTCTTTTCAAAATGTCCGACAAAATTTGACATTAGATAATTAAGGTTTGTTTTTTATTAAGACATTCATATGCACATATTTCGATGTTTTTGATTTCGAAAAAATGTTGCTTAGACAATTTCTTTAGTTTCTTGTCTATGTTATGTTAAAAGAAAAACACCTATTTAAGATTCACTCTGTATATTGACATAAGTTGTCAATAACAGACACGGTTATTGTTCAATATTATCCCTAAAATATAGCACTGTAATAACAATGTTTTCCTCTGCAATCTAACTAGCTTCAGAAAACTATTTTAATTGTGTGCATGCAGTTAACTACTGTGTAATGTGAAAACGCAGACACGTCGCTTTACTAAAACATCGTTTATCCTCAACACCAAGCCCAAAACTATAAAATTAGCCCATATATTTGTGCAATCACCTCACGTGCTTGATTTACGATATTTACTAGGTTATTTATGGGGCAGAAGAGCCATATGAGTACTAAAACTTAGATGATGTGTGGCACTTATTTTCTCTTACCTTGATGAAACCGTCTACAGATTTAATGAGCTCCAGGAAAGCTCCCTGTGCAATTAGAGATAATTGACACTTATAGGGGGCACGCAAAGATATGTACGTATTTACAATACACTTTTTTAACAACTATTAAAAAAATATATCTATGCACATAATTTAATATAAATATATCAGACTATTACTGTCATTAATGTATAATGCAATGTATTTAATAGTACTATTAAACTAAATCCAAAGATAGATAGAAGAAAAATAAATCATGTTTGTTCCTTGACGCCATCTTCATATGATTTAACTTAATAAAATTAGCTCCTGCTAGGACTATATACTTAACAACTATATATAAACTTATCTCTGTCACTGGCTGGAAAGGTCTTGGAATGAGGTTATGAACTCTGTTATCGTTTACTGATTATATTATATACTTAATAACGACAGTGTCAAAAGCTAACAGGAATTTTAAGTTTATCCAACGCACAGTATACTAATCAATATCCAATGTCATCATATTCAAGGCTACATCAGTATGTTTAATGTGCGAGTTTCAAACTTGAATACATTTTTGTTGTTCTGTTGTAAGAAGGACGCAATATTCTTGAAATAGTGTTTTCTACAAATACAAGTAATTGTAGACATTTTAAAACTGAATAATATAGTTTAACAAATAACAAGAATGTTATCTCATGCCACCTGCCAATATTCAAAGGTACGTCATCTATACAGCAAATTTTTAGGTACTGAAATATTTCAATACACGTGTTTTTTTTTAAATTCAGCTATAGATGTAAACATTGTTATAACATAAACTTACATAGTTCTGCATATAAGATTGTTCACTTTTGTTTATAATTATGTGAAAATAATTGTTAAAATGTGGGGTTAGCGAAATAATGTGGGTCATACAAATGCATTTTAAAAGTTGTTATATTATTTGAGGAGAGACTAAATAGTAAAAGCGGATAAGCAAAATATCAGTAATTTTATTTTTGATATTACTTTTTGCTCTACGTGTTTTATTTTTCGAGATTCCAGTAGGTATCTAAAAAACACCACAAATTTGATCATTTTACGGTGAGAAATACAGCGACCTTAAAGCCCGCATTTCACTGAGGCTGGTCCAGCCAGGCTAGTGCAGCCCGGCTGGTCCAGCCAAATTTGAAATGTAGTATAGCAAATGGTCATACACTCACACAGGTTGGTACACGATGAGCTTGCTTTCGAGCTCAGGTGGCACAAGCCATGTTTGTAATAATTTACATTTTCAAGCGGGACCAGCTATGCGGGATCCTATATAGACCAATTAGATTTCTGCTTTTATACCACGTGAGTATCTACGTCGCTGTACAATCTCAGTCACCAGTAGACCAGGACCAGCCTGGCTGGACCAGCCTCAATGAAATGCGGCCTTTGCACTTGTTTCAGCCACTAGCCTAGGCCGGACCAGCCTGGCTGGACCAGCCTCAATGAAATGCGGGCTTTAAGCCCGCATTTCACTGAGGCTGGTCCAGCCAGGCTAGTGCAGCCCGGCTGGTCCAGCCAAATTTGAAATGTAGTATAGCAAATGGTCATACACTCACACAGGCTGGTACACACACACACACACACACACACACACACGATGAGCTTGCTTTCGAGCTCAGGCGGCACAAGCCATGTTTGTAATAATTTACATTTTCAAGCGGGACCAGCTAAGCGGGATCCTATATAGACCAATTAGATTTCTGCTTTTATACCACGTGAGTATCTACGTCGCTGTACAACCAGTAGACCAGGACCAGCCTGGCTGGACCAGCCTCAATGAAATGCGGTCTTTGCACTTGTTCCAGCCACTAGCCTAGGCCGGACCAGCCTCAATGAGGTTGGTCCAGCCAGGCTGGTTCGGCTTAGGCTAGTGGCTGGAATAAGTACAGCCATAAACTAATTGGGCTGCATTTCTAGCATATTTTTTTAGTTACGTACACTCCAAAGACAAATTTTTCATTTGAATTATGTTCAGTATACACAATCATGCAGACCAGCGACAGTGAAGACAAAGCGCTCGCGAGCAAAAAGAAAACGAAAAGTTAAAAGATAGTGGATACACGATATTACCGTCTTTTAACTATTCCCGTAATTTTAACTACCTCCAGCCAGGCATTTTTCTTAATTTCCATATCTTTATAGCCCACATTTTGAGAGTCATATAAGCATGGAAAGCTTTTCACAGTGTCTATAAACATTTCTGTATTGTTATCTTCTTCCATTATTAGAAAACAAAACTAACCTCACAGTGGAGTGAATCCACAACTGTACGGCTGTCTACTGGTGACTGAGATTGTACAGCGACGTAGATACTCACGTGGTATAAAAGCAGAAATCTAATTGGTCTATATAGGATCCCGCATAGCTGGTCCCGCTTGAAATTGTAAATTATTACAAACATGGCTTGTGCCGCCTACACTCGAAAGCAAGTACATCGTGTACCAGCCCGTGTGAGTGTATGACCATTTGCTATACTACATTTCAAATTTGGCTGGACCAGCCAGGCTGCACTACCCTGGCTGGACCAGCCTCAGTGAAATGCGGCCTTAATAGGCTGTTCAAATTAAATCATAACATTCAGCTCATTCTCTAGCATGCCCTTTCCTTTTCTTGGAAGTGCCCAAGCCAGTACAGGCACCAATACAAAATGTAAGATGACGAGCGACTCTATCATAATTTCAAATTCCACCAGAAAAATTAATTCGTGTTGACGTCCAAAGCCGGCATCCAGTTTATCATCTGCAAAATGACATCTGCTGAAGCACACTAAAGACTAAAAATGACTAGCCAAATTGGACTATAAGACGGGTGATACAGTTCAAAACAGTTATATTTGCAAAATTAAAAAAATGAAAAGTTTCCGAATAAAGAATTATTGAAGTTGTAGTATTTTCAACCTTTATATTGCTGAACAGCTGTCGTTTCTAGACAGGCGGTTTCGAATAATTACATTAGGTTTTCAAGTGTCAAATTTAGCGTGTATAGCAACGCGGAGTTGATGGATATTGTTTTAATTTATGGTGAGGCGAAAATGCTTTTGCGGAACTTTTACCGCGGTGTACAATGAGTGCACGCGTTGTGCGACGAGAGCGTGACACGGGAAATTTGAAACCGAATCGTGAAAGAGGTGGAGGTCCATGGCGTCCACGGCGTATTGCAGCAGTGTGGCGTATCATACATGAAGTGAAATAATATTTGTACCATGTATAGCGTATCCAAGCTTAATTTCAAGGGAATGGAAGAGGTATGGTACCATGGCCGCTAAAATCTCCTGACTTTAAATCATTTAGACATCTTCTTGTCGGGATATTTAAAAAATGAAGTGTATCGCACCGAAGTGGACACTATTAATGATTTACGCAAACGTATCATAGCTGCTGCTAATAACTTCAAGTTTAAAACAGACAAAAACCAGAAATATTTGTGTTAGTTTGTAGAAACTGGGTAAGACGGGCCCAAAATTTTGTTGTTGTCAGGTATGTCGAACTATTTTATTAACTAAAACCTCAAATTAAGAATTAATAATTAGGAACAATAGCGGGACAAAAGGAGTTGAATTTCTGTATAAAATAGGTGTTATAAAAATGTGATTTATTTCTTTCCTTGGGAATTTCTTAAATTTTGTATCTGGTGGTGGTGGTGTATTGCACGCCTTGCCTTGTCAGGTTTTTACAATGGACCAGTTTCCCGTGACGTGCAGAAGTGTATTTTTAAATAGTTTCTGATCTGCTCTCTTTGATTTTTTTTTACAAAAATTGTATTTGTACATTCTAATTTTTCTTTAGATAGGTTCTGAATGTTCCTGTATTATGCGCAGTTGTTCTTTGGAAGTTTGCATATAATCGAATTTTACCTTTCGATACCAGCAATATATGGAAAATTCATCCTTATATAATCACTATTTTAGAGAAATAAATCTCCATCCAAAGATTTCAATCATTTTGAATTTCAAGTTCAAAGAATTTTAGAATCCAACTTTTTAAAAAATTATTCAAGATACCAAAGACTCATTACTGATCACTATTTTAGAGAGAAAGAGATATTCATTTCCAAAGTCAAGAATTTTTAAATTCACATTGCTGAAACTCATGTAGATTTACCAAAAAGCAAAAATTTAATGCATTAGCACTAGCATATAGAGGCTTTCTATGACGATCTTTGATAATAATCACTATTCATTCTGTCCCTGTTCATACTAAACATTAGAATTAGTTGTATTTACGGGCTTTTTACCTATTGGATCCGTCTCCAATTGATTCATACCTAACTGTAACTGTATTGACTATTGACAAATTACTTTTAAATTCTATATTGCAAAACTCTTCATAAGATACAGGAAAATTAACGAAGTCAAATCAAATTTAACCAAACACACACACACACCCTCACAAGTACACAAAGGTTGTTATTAATTAATGTTTAGCTAGGTAGATATTTTCTTTGAATAGTTACACAACTCAAATTTAATTTTTCTAGGGACCGTTTACCTATATTTATCTGATTGAAACAAGTATCCGCATCCTCTTTTTCAGTTAAATTCTACCCAGCTCTATTACGATCCAGCTGCATTCACAGGCGCTCTAACTAAATCTTAAGAGAGACGAAATTAAACATTTGGAAGGAAATTTAGTTTGTTAATTGCCACATCTAACCCAAGTGGTTCGGAGTTATTTGCATCAAAACTGCTCTATTTTTCAAATGCCAACAAAATGTAATTACAGCTCGTAAGCACTATCAAGTGAAGTGGAAGCTGAAGGAGTTTATTTCCAAATAGGTTTCCCGTAACCGTTGCAGAGCAGTAATTATTTCTGTGGACCGCTTTTTAATTGGGTATGTAACAGAGATGAGTACCCTCCGTTGGACAACTCAATTTGCAGTCGGTGAAATTAGTAATGCCAATAAAAACTACTGAATTAAACACTAAAGGAGAAAAAAATGCAGCTAAAAAATTAAATTTGAGTTTTCTTTTATTTAGTTTTAATATAAAATTATTTGCTGATGCCGTAATTTTCAGTTAACCAAGCCTTCACATTTTATCCAAAATAAATTGATACACGAAAGAAACATGCTATTCTTAATATTAAGCATATCTTCGTATAATTCTGCTAGAATGTTTTCATAGAAATTGATCTCATAAAATTCAGAAATGTACTGAAATTTATATGCTGAAAATGTGAATGACGCGCCATTGCCTAAAAATGGGTATTAAAATCTCCATCTCGGATAAAAACTTCATCACATCATAGAAAGCTTATTATTTTATGGAAAAGATTCTTACATCTTTATAACTACACTATTGAACAACAGATGTTTGAAATACTATTCTTATACTAAAAATAAAATTCATAATTGTCTAAATCAAAATTTTTTGCTTTTCATTTAACTCAGTTTTGCCATAAATCATCTCTTTGGACATTAAAATCTCCATCTGGATTTTGTGGAAAAGACGCTTACAGTATTTATAGGATAAAATATATCCTTCAATACTTCAATAAAAATAGCATCCAGTATTACATATTATGTAATACTGGATGCTATTTTTATACTAAGAATGAAAGTCAAAATTGTCTAAATCAAAACTTTTTACCATAAATCATATTTAGGACCTCTTTGTATAAAATTTCCTATGGATAGGAGTGGCAAAAGACGCAGGGAGGAGGTCGCATATAGCCGACGCCGACGGCCGCTAATTCATGGCCTCTTTATAAGGTCCAGAATCAGTAAAACTTGCTCTTTACGTTGGTGACACTGTAACCTGAAGCTGATTATGTTTTTGTAGATTAGTGTTTTATATTTTGCGTGTCTGTAAAAAAAACTTCATTTTGCAATATAGCCATCATATTTGAAGTAGTACCAACATAAAGTAAGTAAAGTATCCATTTTCTGGACCATAGGCCCCTAGAGAATGCGGCCCTTGTCACGTGACTTTTATCATGGAACGGCGCCGTCTATATTTTTTCTAGGTTTGTGCCCTTCAACGACGATAATACGTTTCGCATGAGCCAGTTGCTTATTAGTTCTTTATTAAACATAGAGGTTTGCTTATGCGCAAGATTTGCGCCAAACTTGTGCCAAGACTTTTGACCAATCACGCAAACAAAACTGAGTGGCCTTCTTTGAACATCTTGTGCCACCTGTTGGACTGAGATATGGACAAGCAATCGTCCTTGAAGAACAACTCTGTAGTTCAATTGAATATTATGTGATTTTTTCTTATTGTATTTAAATATTATATTTTTTACATGTTTCGTAATGTAATTAATATTTTTTATTTAGTAAAAGTAAGATTGGTAGATAATTTTGGAAGTGCTTTAGACTACAGTAGGGGCGATCCCAGTAGTTAGTTGTCAAAGAGTACGCAGACCGCCAAAGACTACGCATGTGAATCTTTGGGTGCATACTCTTGAGGAACTAAACCATAAAATGAATAGTACGTCATAGCAAACCTATGTTGCTGCAGTTACATAAAATCCAATACATGATTTGAAAAGTTAAATATACATGACGTTTTGCATAAGAAGCGATACAGAGCAGGTGCATGTAGGGGTTCCCAAAACATTGCAATAACCAAATATAACCAAACATAACTATATACAAATGTGCACACAGGCGGAGTTACAGGTCTTCAAAGTGGGGCCAAATATAAAAAAAAAATTAATATCTCACAGTTACTTTAACTTGTAATAGGAAAATTAGTATATGATACAAGATTATTATTGATCTTAGACTATGGGTTCAAGTAAATTGAACTACTGCAAGGTGTCCATTGATGGTGAGTCGCCACTAAAATTATTCCAAATTCTTTTCCCCTGAATTTAAAAACTAAATTATATCCCGCGCAGAATTTAATTTAAAAGACTTTTACACTAAAATTTAAAACAACTTTAAGGTTTTAAAAAAAAATGCATTCATTAAAACAAAATTTTAAAAGCGTTTATTAAAAGAAATCAAAAGGTCAAATGGTAAGCTTTGTCTTTAAAATTTGACGAACAGTAATAACACAATAAAATAAAATAAAAATAAAAAATATGTTCGAAATGGGCACCTTTCTCTCCGAAACATGAATTTACTTTTTTTTTACTGTATTAGAAAGGTATTTTAAGCTAATATAAATCAAATTTCCTACATTTCCTATCAATGAAGTCATATGTATGCTCTCTGATACCAAACATCTAGGCAGGCTAATGAACAATTCCACAGACAAAGCTCTGTTCAATAATTATCTAAAGAAATTAATCTGTCTAAATTTACTAACCTGGTTTAATGAAAACTCTGTAAATATTTAACTTCACTTTTGACAGTGGGAACTCAAAAATTCAACCACAATAGGTCAGATCTCATCTACATATACTAATATACAGCCCCATTTAACGAAGTTGATATAACCCGAAGTGCTGGATAATTCTAGATACTTTACTTGCGTTCACCTCAAATACTTTTAAAAACTTTTCCAGATAATGATCGACGTAATTTTCGACGGGACACCCTGTATATCAACAATTTTCTTTAAGAATACTGTAGAGAAAAACGGGAACAGCCGTATTTAATCATAAAATAAAACCGTTTTGTTATATTAGTTACGAAACACGTTAAAATTCAAGGTAAAGGGTTAAAACAAGGTAAGAAACATTCAAGGATGATTTATTATTCTGCAAAACTTAACCATGTCACACGGCCTTGTAGACGCCCTGCGGGCTTTTAGAAAACAGTAAATTATCTCGATGCGTCCTGCGACGCAGCAGTGTCGCGGGTTGTCGTTAAGTGTAGCCGGAGGTGAAAACTATGATTAACCGATCCGTAAGAATTATTTATTACAACTTCAGTCTGAGGGGGATTTCCATAATGGAATCCATTTGTTACAATGAACAACTTTGCGAAACTAAATAAAATCTCACGAAGTATATAGGCCAGAAGCTTTTATTTGAAGAGCACAATCGGGTGAAAACACAAAAAGCCCCGGAGAACGATTTATTATAAATCTATTCAGCGGCCTGGCGCAAATGTGTTTTTAACAATTCTAGACAACTTATCGCATATTATATAGGAGAAAACAAATTATGTTTTGTAGAAAATTCACAGCTGCTCCTCGAAAAGTAAATATTGCCTGTAGTGCTTGTACTTCTCATGCGAAATATGTTTGCAGATAGCAAGCTTTTCTAAACATAGAAGTCAACATTGTAAGATTCTCAAAAATAAGAACAGAATGTAACGTAGTATTACGTACCTTTATAGTTTATTTGAGGGAAAACTGAATGTCAGTTGCAAGAACCAAATTTACAGAAATGGGGAAAACAATCAAGTAATTAATGGAAATGATGAAAGATATGAAAAAGGGCCAAGAAGAAATGAAGAAGAGTCAAGATGAAATGAGAGATAATTTAAAAAAAGAGATGAGGAACATCCAGGGTAAAATCAAGAATGGCCAAGTTGAAATGATGTGATATTTAAAAGGAACATAAAAACAGCCAGGGTGAAATAAAAAATAGTCAAGATGAAATGATGTAACATTTGAAAAAGGAAATGAAAACAGTCAAGAGGTAATGAAGAACAGTCAAGAGGAAATGAAGAACAGTTTACAAGAAATGAAAAATATAGAAATAAAATAATAAAAAGTTAGAAGAAGTAATTGAGATCAATCTCAAAGAGTTGAACCCATTCAAGAAGAAATTAATCTGTTGAATAAGATAAAGTTCAGGTCGTAGAAGAAAGTAAGTTACAGAGTGAAGTGGTCAAAGTTCAAGTGATAGAAGAAAGCCTAATTAAGTTAGAACATAAGGTTACAAATTTGCTATCACAATTGTGCGCGAAGGAGACTATTAAGCCTGAAAAAGTTGTCTTTTATCTGACGGAAAATATATCAAATGTGATTTGAGAGTGATCCAGAAGGGACATACGTATTAAAAACATGGCCTGTTTTGAACTGTGTGTGAACGCATTTTGAATTATTCTGACGAAATTAAAGTGACAAGACATTTGAAGAGGCATGCTTCGCCCAGCACTGAAGACTCAGTATTTTTCTATGAACTTACATACGCCTTTCTTACAAGCAATGCAAGCTAAGTGCGTTTTTAGAAAAATATATGGACTGAAAAATCCTTCGCGAAGGTATGTTCGCTAAGATACTGTGAAAATTTCGTTTATTTCATTATAGACGAGGCATAGCGTATTACGATACACATTTTGAATACATAAAAGATGTTATTTGTAGATTTAATCCTAGCGACAGGATCAAAATGATCGCAATGACATAGGTTACATTAATAGATATTATGGTTTCTTAGTGCAATAAGGAAATTGGTATCACATGGACTATCCTAAATTATCAATTTGTTATAGATGATGTACAAAAAATATATACGTTGCAAAGTAATATACGCCAGTAAGTAGTACAATAAGAGAAAACATGCAAAGCGTGTTGAAAAAATCCAAGATACATCATTTTGGAAAACATGTAAAGTTTTAGCTGGTGCATATCAGGAGTTACTAGCATGCCTCAACAATTTCTCATACTGTTCGTTCTCAGCAGTAGACGTTAAACGGTCATTTCCCTACACAAGTTAATATTGTGATAAACGTCGTAGTTTCACTGCAGAAACCAAGAAAAGCACATAGTAATATGTTTTAACCCCTTCAACACTAAGTTTTGTGGATAAGTGTTGTCATTTTTAGGTGTTACCTTATACATATTTCCTGTAAACATATTAATATGTTCATTCATAAACTGACTACGGTCCTGTTAAACTCCGCGCTACACTATCTTGATCATGAATTAGGGTAACTTGCTTTATATTGATTTAAAACAAAATAAAAACATATATTGTTAATAAGTCTCTGGATCTTAATTTTCTACTTCATCCGAAGACTCAAGAATTATTTTCAATGTAGAATGTAATGTCGCTGCCTCAGATTTATTGTACCATCATAATTTTCGTGTGGCAAGATTATTTTCTGATTTTTGAAAATAGTTCCATGTCACAGACTTTCTTTTAGAAGATAATAATTTTTCAAAGTAAATAATATTAATATATTCGTACCGCATTCTTTAGTAAAGTGAATAATTCTTAATTGTTATATGCTTTCATAACCTGGCTTTTGTTTGTTTTCAGTGGTTTCATTTCAATTCACAATTTATGTAATAAGCTTTCTGGATCGATTATTTAATCCTTATTAAAATAGTCGAATCGGGAGATTCCGATTATGCCCAGTCAGAACTGTTAATTTCTCGTATCTATTCGAGAAATATTAAAAATTGTAATTTTAAATCTAGATCTCTCAATTTCTTGTTTTTTATTACGCATTTAGAAAAAAATATCTTGCTATGGACATATCATTTCCAATTTTTCTACATCTGAATAGGTAATCTTAAACCCTTTCAAACTAGGTGTCATTCGATATCCCTAGAAATTTAAAAAAATGAAGAGGTAGCTTCTACGCAAAGGACATTTACATCGAGAACGAAATTTGTACGTCAAAGCGTACCCCGACCAAAAAACGACGTTGCTGAGCATTTTACTTTATTTTCATATAAAAAATTATGGTCTGAAAGAACTTAATCTTGAAGCTACGTAAATCTAGGTATTGGATTCTACTAAAAAAAATCATGGTGAAACAGTGACAAACTTTAAAAAGCAGTAGGTTTCCTTATAATAAAGATAAAAGTAAAAGTTATATATTTTTATATGTGTGATATTTTACGCCATTTGTGGCCCAAGGAAGTTACAGTACAGTACAGAAAAAGGGTGAAATTTACCCCATTGGGATTTGGTAAATTTTACCAAGACCCTTGAGTAATATATTTTAAGAAATATCTGGTAAAATTTTCTTGCAGTAGTATAAATCTTAATGTAAATATGTAAAATGTTGAAGATGGAATATTCTAAACAAGGACAGTACAGTGGTTTTTAGGCTTTCGCGGCCAGTGTTGTAATTTGATACATGGTGATTTTCCGGGTTGTTATGCCGTGACCTCGGTAACTGGTAGCTGCCAGAAACAGAGTTAAAATGCACATCCCTAGCATTAGCTGGGATACTTTTACCTGCCCTGGTTGTTCTCGGGCTAGGCTCTGTGGGGACAGACCCGCTATCGGTGTCTCTGGGCCTGTCCATATATTGATTTCGGTTCCTACTGTTGGTATTACGACTGCTACGGTCGGAACCGCTTCTCGGATACTGGTGGTCCTCCGAGGCGTTCCGTAGCCGCCGCTGTAACTGGTCGCATTCCATGCTTCCAAACGTTTCGCCGCTCTTTCGAAGCGGTTCCGACCGTATCAGTCGTAATACCAACAGTAGGAACCGAAATCAATATATGGACAGGCCCAGAGACACCGATAGCGGGTCTGTCCCCACAGAGCCTAGCCCGAGAACAACCAGGGCAGGTAAAAGTATCCCAGCTAATGCTAGGGATGTGCATTTTAACTCTGTTTCTGGCAGCTACCAGTTACCGAGGTCACGGCATAACAACCCGGAAAATCACCATGTATCAAGGACAGTACAATTAAGGGTTAAGACTAAACCAAGGTTTAGATTTATTTTAAATCTTCCTCAGTGCTACAAAAAAAAAGCAAGAGAAAAATTATTTTAAAAATATTTTGAACAATTATTACAATATTTTTTGTACATCCATTTAAACAGTTTAAAAAACATTTAAGAACTACCATATTATATTATTATTATTATTAATTAAGCTAAGCTTAAAGAATTAGTAGCAACCTTACTCAGTCAGACAAAAACCACAGTCAAAAAATAAGAACTGTTATTCATCATACAATGGGTATGTCAAATAGGAAATAAAAATTGCTTTTATTTAATAAGATATATTTATAACGGACGGATCTGTATTGTTTTAAATTGTCTTAAAAAGTCAATATATAATTATCAGATATCGAGATACTATTTGGTGGAAAGGTAATGAAAAACGATAATAAAAAAGAAATAAAGTAGAAGACGCTGACAACATAAAAAAGGAATAATGAAATGTAGATGTTAACATTTTATTATCATTTCATAAATTTCTTAATGATATTATTGTAGATTACGCTTAGATTCTCTGTATCTATCTTTTCGTTAATGGTATTATTGTGTGATTGTATACACACCATCTCGCTAATAAGTATTTATTGGTAATTACATTCTTTCATCGAAGATCTTAATGGTTCATCAAAATTGAAATGCTGTCTATTCTTTTTAGTTAATATGTTTAGGGCTGCATGAAGACTTATGGGAGCTGATTCTATGTTTTATATTTTGCTATTTCTTTCCAATGTACATCCCCAACCCAAACAATCCTTATATTAAATACCATAAACTACGTGAGACAGATAAGCTTTTTTCATTTTGTCTTTCAGACGAATATAGTTGACCTATTGTCCTGTTACTGTAAAAAACAACACGTACATTTGCACTATATAGAATTATTTTTAATTTTTCTGATATTTTTTTTAAAATCAGTTGTACATATACATACATACAGATACCTGTAAAGAAACAAGAAGTGAAGATAATACAACGGCGCATATGGTGACTTATTTATTTGTAACATTATACACTCTATATAATTGCCACATAAAATTTGATATTTCTTCAGTGTTCAAATAAAAAAATATAAATAACATATTTTAATATTGTTCGGACTAATTATTTTAGGATAATTTTAAAATACGTGTGGGAGTAATTATTTATGGCATTAATATTTATAAAGCCAGTGAGTAATGGTAAGCTAAAAGGGCAACCCTTTGTTAAATGGATCAAATAATAGAGCCGTAATTAATCATAATACCGTTTGTTTGTCTGTTTGTTTGTAAGTACAGTGAGTACAGTCATAAAGCCGCATTATAGCATTTCAAATGGTATTGTTTTTTATACCTGTAATAATTAATTTCGATTTAACTATTCAGTATACTGATAACTTCAATAAATGAAGAGACAAAGCGCCTTACGGATCCGTTCCTTTGTTTCAGAATAAACTAAATAAGAATCCATACCAGATCCTGGTCTGAAACTTTTAAACAATACTGCTACAGTATCCTGTATAAGTTTCGAACTTTCGGTGTGCAGGTTCTTACTCTTTGTGCCACTGGTTTGAACCTAAAGAGTAAATCGGGAATCTATTGACGGAAAAGCTTGTTAAAGTTTATTAATGATTCCTTTACATTAAAGGATGTAGTTTTGCCTTTGTTCTGTACAGCAGACATAATTACAAGTAAGTTAAAAGTAGTTAAACTACACCAATCTTAAAATCTTTGTAAAATTAATTTCTAGAATTACAAGGGATCGGAAATAATCTGCGAACAATTTTGAGAAAGATAAATGCGTTTATACGCTATTTCCATCGCCAGATCATCTTCTGCCTAGGCAAATTTAAGCTAGCAAATATTGACTAAACTAAGGTTAATTTTGTGAAAATAACTAAGGATCAGCGTTTTTGTACAACCTAGTAGTCTAATAAATTTTTATTTTGTAAAAGTTGGACGTAACGCAAACTTTATATTAACCCACAAGTTTTTCCAATTAAATATTTTTAATAACTTGAATGTCCATATCTGTGTTATTGTTAGGCAGTGTGGACATCAATTGGGCGACTACTAAATTCAATTTGCCTCATTTTTACAGTCTGTATTTATTTAATATCGTTTGAATAACTTTTGAATTTAGATTCCTCGAAACTAAGAATGAATATGGAATGCGGCAAAGTGAAATTAACATGCTATTTAATAATTTATGAAATTTTTACTGAAATGAAATTCCCGACTAATTCCTAGTTTTAAGCGTGTCGCATAATATAACAGCCATTTACTAGATTCTATTTAAAAAGCAGTTATGAATATTAATTTTTCTTTCATCGTGAAGGAAAATATTAAGAAATACAATTTACATGAAATATCTTAGCAGGAGCCCACATAGCCGGAAATGAATGTTTCATTTTCAATAAATAAATAAATTAGCTGTTAACGAGCTGCGTGTGATGTTATTGAAGAAAAATACTAATTCTGCTAAATTTCAGATTTAACCCGCTATTCACAGAACATAATATTCTAGATTGACCAAATAAAAAAAAACTAAAACACTGCTACTACTGCAACGGCATTTTCAAACCATAACTCATCGTAAGTTATATACAAAAAAAAATATTCTAATTAAATCCACTTTTATTGAATTTGATAAAAAAGTATAGATATAAATATTTTTGCCATGAATAACACAGCTAACATTATAAAAGGGTTATTTGTGATTTATTTATTATTATTTATTATATTATTATTTAAAAAATAATTTGTGTATTAAATTTTTTAATTGCAAATATCTCGCAAACGGTTAAAGGTATGAACTTCCACAAGATATGACATTTTCACTGAAGAATTATTACAATTTTAAAGAATTATTGCTCTAGTGTTAGGTGAAAAAAAAATTATAACAATTTTTCTACATCAGAGGTACATTATATGGCACCCCCCATATGATAGCTTAAAAGTAATATAATATTTAAATTTGGCTCTCCCAAAATCTAGTCGTCACCAGAATTGAAATTCATGCGTCAACAGCTGCAAATGTTATTAGAAGTTTTCGTAAAAAGTATTTTACTTCAACACTCTGTATTCGTCCCCACACATATGTCTATTCTTAATATTAACACTGGAAACTCCATTCTCAATATCTAATGGCAAATTATCGTTTGAACTCATACTTACACTTTCACGGTAATTACGTGAATAATTCAATGACAACTATGTTTATGCCCGTTGCTACGGTAACGTCTGCTTTGTCTTTAGTTTAATTGACAAAACGTCCAATGGCGAAGTTGCATGAATTTTATATTTGAAATGTATGACAGAGTAATCTTTCAAACATATTGAAAGAACATGTGTCTGGCAGCATTAATCACATAATAATTAAAATATTAACATTAATAAATTGCCATAGATTGTAATCAAAACCACGTGACCGAAAACGCAATATCATTGGTGTGACGTTACACGCCGTTCAGCACGGTTTGTTTTCGTGGATACAGATGCAGATTACGGCGTTAGTGATGTAAACAGGCGTTTGGTTCTTGTTTTTTTGTCGCATTTGTGGGTCATAAATACAAAGTGCAAATATTATGTACGTAATGCTATAATGATGGTGATGTGATAAACTTACGGTCTTGTTAAACATAACTCATTCTTTTATTTGCAATATGGATCCGCTTGTGACAATTACGGCGACAGTGTTGTTGGGTAATTACCAGATGGGTTGTTTTACTTGAGGTATTCATAAACTTATGCCATATAATTTCACATTAAACAACTTGTTTCAGTTTAAAAAATAATATGTAATGAATAATGATATTTAATATTTATTATTTTTTAAAGTTGACTTAATACAGTTCTATTGCTATTTCCTACTAATATCATTTCTGTTTAAACATTTTTGAAAAATTCCGATTTATTACTTTTGGTTATTGTATTTCCAGAATAAACTACATAATATAATGTAGTGAAGTCAGATACCAAAATTGTATAAATGCTTCAAATAACATTATACATTACATAAATAGTAGGAACAAATACAGAACATATTTGGCGTCGGAATGAAGCGCTGAATACAATACATGAGAAAAAATTAAAGTTTGCTTTATCATTGATTTTATAAACGCATTGTATACATTCTAGAAGCGAAAATAGTTGATTCTTTACAACTTTACATTTTAATTGTTTCGACGAACTTAAACCTATCTGTATATCCAATTACACTTACATTAAAATGAGGGCTGACGGTAGCCGAGCGGTCAAGGCGGTGACGAGCAGTCGCTGCCAGGGCAAGCACGAGCGGCCGGAAGTTGGTTCGAATCCAACACGGGGCAGGAATTTTTCTGTCCTACCCATGGATGTTTGTGATTGTAAAGGTGGAGGGTAGTATAAGTTAGTAGGTAAAAAGGGCCAAATATGGCCTAATTACCAGTAAGCTTGATTACCTTTACCTTTTACATTAAAATGACCTTCACAAAAAAACACTGTCAAAATGCTTCCTTTCTTTGCGTTTCATCGCTCTATTCCACATTTTTCTTTTCAATTTTAGGCACAGTGTCATATTTTTTATTAAGCGCTGTATGCTGTATTTGTACATAATTGCGTAATGCAATATCTCTTTCGATTTGCCCGGTGAGATGCACTTTCTGTGCCTATTTTCCGAGTCTATTTTGCAACTTTATTCAATACCAATGTATATTTAACACAATAACACCTAATAATGTCACAAATGACAAATTAACTCTTCTAAACGTGTCCTGTCTTTTTCGAAAGCATGGAAATCGTAGACAGATATGAACTAAAGCACACTGCTGTATTTAGGTATACACGTGCGAACGGCATCTGACGTCATAGGTCAAGTATATGGCGTGGTCAGATTTTAAATACCGTGTTTCGGCTTATTTTTCCACGAAATTGTCTAGGACAAACGCCATTTCGATTAAAATAACACATTCTTTATTCTGCACGTATTTGGAAAACGCATGCAATTTTCCCATTAAACCAAAGAAAACCTAGAATTATGCTACAAATAAACAGCATCAAAGAATATCTCAACGCCTTCTTAATAGGCGATTTTTGCATTTTGCCGTACTAGGATATAAATGATGGATAATAATACTAATTTTTATTTTTATTAGTAATCCCGACAGTTGTAGGTAAAACGTTGTACGCAATAAGTGAGATTATTACTACACTTACGTGACTATACAAACTTCTCATGCATACACTAATGTCTATATCCCACTTGCCTAAATAATTTTTATTTCCATTTATACTTATTTTAGGAAGCTTGGACAGTATTTTGGATACATAATCGTTAGAGCTAAGGGAATTCTTGCGAATTCATTATGCAACTAATAAATATGCCGGCTTAATTTGCTGACGGCGTGACAGCTGTCATAACCACTTACACGCGACGGCACGATAACCATTTGGTTGTTACAGTTTTGACCACAACATATTTGAATGCGAGCCGCAACATCTGCATTTCAATTTCAATTAGTTGTTTTATGCAAATGTTAAAATATTAGCAACTCGTGTCTGTTGTACGCGGCGCATTCGCCATTTTTAGAACGATTCTCGGTACACTGTGGTCGAGTTGTCAGTTTTGTTTTCTGCGTTTCGAGTTGGCTGTTTCACGATAACTCAGCGTGTTTTAAACAATTACATACGTCAAACAATAGCATAAAGATAATTTAGATTGGAACATAACATTTTATACAGGGTGTTAAAGATAAGTTTGGTCAAACATCACCGACACATTCTACACTGAAAAAATTGTATGTGAATGTATTGTATATTGTAATTTTGCCAAAGAAAGTGGTATATTATCGCGATAATATTACTGTATAAATATAAAAATGAATGAAAAGCGCATTTTTAATGTGTTTTTTTTTTCTATAAATTAATACATTTTCATGTATTTTTACAATGTCAATGCAAAAATACTGAATACTTGTAAATTGTTAATAAAAACGTGCCGTTACAATAGGGAATATGATTTATGTGTGGATTTATGAAACATATGTAAAAATGAATCAATAGGCGTTAGAGTTATTATCACATAATATACATATTTGCCATAACATTGTAAAACTACAAGATATTTGTGAAAATACACTGGTAAAATAATGGGTACCTACCTAATAATATACCCGTTATTTTACAAGTAAAATTACAAATTAATTTTGTCAATGTATTAATACATATAAATAATGTGGGTTGTTATATAAATAACAATTTTTTATTCAAAACATAATATAATAATAAGAAGTTACAGGGTATTACATAATTTTGTTTTCACAAGTTATGATATAAAATGTTTTTACTATGAAACTGTAGTTGTTCATAACAATAAATATAATTAAAAATGTCAGTAAGATTATAATTTTATTGTTGTTTATTGTATGAAATTGTCAATATTGCGAACACATTACTGGAATATTTTTTTTTCAAAGAATTTATCGAAAATTCTAAAAATATCTTAAAATTTAAAAAATGGCAGTGGCGTCCTTTGTTTCTTAAAAAAGTATACACTGCATACGCATTAACCACGTCACTAGGGTATATTTTTAATTTATGAGTGCATAAATACATAGTTCGGGTCATCACCGCCCAAATATTGTCAAATAATCTTTTCCTGTATTTAAGTTTCGGATAAAAAAATTATAAGATTGTAACACCCTTATTAAGCTTTGAATAAAAAATTGTTGTATAACAAACCTGGCATTGGGTCAATATGGGTCATGCCACATTACTGTGCCTAAATGTCATATTTTGCATATGTCCAAGACTGTAGTTTCTGCTGATTATCTATTAAATATCTTTAAGTATCTTGAAACTAGTAGCAAAATAACTTTTTTTAAAAAAGGTCTAGGTTGTTGGATGCCATATTTCTTGATACAAATAAACTATGGTTAATGAACATCCTAGAAGCGGCAAACTATTTTATTAATTTATATTGTAGTGTTATGAAATTTTGTTGGGCGCCAATTAATATTTGTGTTGAAATTGTTTCTGTGTTTCTGTAATGATTTGTGTTTGTGTATTTTGTGTATAAAAGAAAATTGTATTTATTGGACTACAAACCTGTATCTTTTTTTTTATGCTTATTCAATTACCCTGGCTGCTTGGAGAACATAGACTCTGGTAGTCGGTTCGCTCGTCAGGTCAAATCTTTTTAACACACTGTACCTTACTTTCAAATAAATATCAATTTAAAATGGACAAGTTTTATTTCATAAGAGATTTGTTTACTACTTATTCAAGAATATTTAACGTTTTATGAACATTTAATTAATAGGTAACATATAAATTTTATTTTAAAGGCAGTTGCGTATTAAAAGTTGCCTATCTTTGAAATTTACATAGTACAACACATTCTGAAAATTAGTTACTCAGTGGTAGTCTTCTAATGCATGTTCATTGCTGGGGAAATATTATATTTGCAAATGATAACTTTTTGACAGCTGGTCCACTAAATAACCAATTTTAATTTATTAAATAGAAAAGTAAATATTCTTAACTATACTAAGGTAAGTAACTTATTGATTTACTAAGTCTGTGATTGTCTATTTTGTGAATTTAATAGCTAGCTAGCGTTTATTTTCTCTGATTAAATTTACGTAAATTTCTGTGAATTTATGTGCACATAAAATACCTTTCTGATGTTGATTTTCCTTTTATAAGACTTCGACTGGAAATCCTTTGGAAATCCCTCTTAACTTGTGCTTTGGGCTGCTGCTATTGATGACCGGTTTTTCACTATATGGTACTGCCAAATTCCTAACTTGGACCTGGATCTCGGTTTATTTTGTTGTTCGACACTTTTCTTTTAACGTGAGTATTACTTTTAACTATTATTTGAACTTTTTCTTGCTAATTTCTAAATTTTCTGGAACCTCTCTCAAAACCGACGCTACTCGTTCTTTCATTCTTTCGTATCTAATCAACAAATTTTTGTTTTTCCACTATTTTTCTCCCAATTTGATATCTTGATTCCTTGTTGTAAAATTTGCACACATATTATGGTTCATACATATGATCTTATTTAGTTTTTCGATGCACTGTTTTTTTATGTTTTCACTGCACTACTTAAAACTATGACAAATTTTTTATGTTATTACAATTTTACTTATGTCTAATTATTAAATATTCTTCAATATTACTCTTTTATGTACATTGTTATATCTCTTGTGAAGCCAACTTTAGACTTGACATTTGTCCCTGTCTATGATATTTATTTGACATTTCTAAATATTTTACAAATTTTATTTATTTAAATTGCTAATATTTTACTTATCTTTGCTTGACTTCTATTGATATGTGTATGATATTATTAAATGACTTTTTCTTTTTCTTTCTATATACTTTAATCTTGGTTTTACTCCTTTTTTATTTATGAATTATTGATAAACATGAGATCATGTCCCAATATTTAATGAATTTTAACTATTTTTATTTTCAAAAATGGTAATTTATTTAATTTACACTACAATAACTGTTTATACTCTGCATTATACCTTTTTTTTATATTATTTTGTTTAATTTTTCTATATTTTAATTTTAATAACAATAATAATTTCTATTCTATTTTATGGGTTTTTTAAAATAAACATGTAAATTCTCATAAGTATTGAAGCTGATATTTCATATTGTCTCAATATACACTTTGTTTCTGCAAACAATTGATATTAACTTTGTCAATTTGATCGAAAAATGTGCAGAGTAACCGCTTACATTCAAATAGAATCAAGCAATGAGAGATATTATGCAGGCAAAGGTGGAAGATGTAAAGGAAGTCATACGCATAGAGAAATGCGAACTGTACAAATTTGTACGGTTGCATCTAGCGTAGCCTTCTCATAGTATGATTTTAAACACCAAATGGTCATGTGTCATTTCTGCTTATACTAATTAGCTTATTTAATAATAACATAAAAACATAAAGGAATATATTGACCAATAAATAGTTTCAAAATAAATTCTCCAGTCAGACTCGACCATTTGCACTAGATTAAATTTTGATTATTCTAAAAGGATCTCGGGTTGTTACATGGTCAAAATAAACCAAGACAAGTCTATATCAGATAATGTGTCTCGCACTTAGAGCGCTATACTTAGAAAACGTAAAATCTCGCCCTCTCCAATTAAGAACTTGTCGCCAACTTCTTAATATTGATTGTACTTAACTCCGTGTATTGAACTACGCCTGTCTGGAAACTTGGCTTATTTGGGATACACAAAGAAACAATACCAAATTCGATAACGCGAGTCGAGAGTCGAGCCCTTCCCAGAGTAGTTTTTGTGTATCTCTAGTTCCATCGTCGTGAGACGGCAATTGTATCTTTATCGGGTGGCTTTTTATTGTCAAAGTAAGGGTTAGGCTAAACGGCAGTTGTTGCGGAACGGGGATCTTCTCCTCGATATACACAATGAGCCGTATAATAAATGACGTCCATAAACCTAGTGCTCTACATCATCCGTTTTATGAGAAATTTGCGAACATTTGTAATGTAAATGCTAGTTTCTGTATTGCCCATATAAAAAGTGAAAAGCGTCTTCGTAAATTTATGAAGAGGAAACGACAAAATAAAGGACAAAAAGTGTTCATAAAAAATAACGTTGTAATTATTTCTTAAGTTTTCGTTTAACATTGGTTTAACAGTGTTTAAGCAATACGCTTATTCACTATTTTTTAATTGGAATAAACCATAATGGTACTAAGACAATGGAAATATGCACTAACTATTAAACAATACAAACCAATAATACGCGATTATTAGTAGTGTCCCAACAAACAATTAATGTTAAAATTACGTTAACTTGACCTCTGAATTGGTCAAAAACTTTTCATGACCAATTCCATATAAGGGAAGTTTACCTATATTCGTTGGCCTTTTTCCTTATGTGGGGAAAAAAACTAAAGTAATATGGAAGTTAATAATTGGTCGGCAAGAATTTTATTCCAATAAGATAATTGGACCTAAAAGAAATACGGACCAATTTTATGTTAAAATTTCGAAATATAAAAGACATTATTACCAAAATATACCCTAATTATGCCCTTTATATGACATACTTTTGCCAGAGAGAGACAACATTATATGTTTGATTTTATATATTCTAATAGCGAACAGGGATAGGAAGAAAAAGAAAGACTACCTATGTCAGGCTACTAAGCTATAAGTAGAGTAGGAGTATATTTCTAGATATTTAGATTTTATTATAATAAAGTCTGTATTTTTGGTTTCCATTCATCAAATTGTACAACCCAGGAAATTTTTTCGTATAATATCATGACCAAACTTTCATAAAAATAATGCGCCTTATAAATATACATTTTTACTATTGCTTTTTAATAATATTACTATACTGAAAAATAACTGAAAAAACTGAATGTACTTCGTGATAAAATGTGTTTAATAATCTTTCGTCATAAGTGTATTAACTATATTATCTGTATTAACATAATTTTAATGAGTAATCAATTAGAAATAATGAACAAAGCATTTAGTGTTTATTACAACATGACCGGTCAAACAAAATCAACTTTGAAGTCAATTTGTCTGTAAGATTTAACCTATAGGGCAGATTGCCTATGCCAATGTTGACGTCACAGGAAAATATTAACTTTGTCGTTGAAATTTACTCCAAATGAAGATATTTTATGGTAATTTATTACCAATTAAATTATTACTAGGTACCTACATATAAAATTCTACTCTTGGATTTATTTGTGATTGAAAATTCAAATTAAAGCCAATAATATTATGTATGTGTAATAATAAAAACAAAATAAATATTTTCTAACGGAATTCAATTCCAATTTGAATTCATGTGCACTACTGAATTCATCTGACACGATAACAGTCATAAGAATACTTATACCTATATGAAGTGTTTATCGATATATTATCATTAGATTGATTTAATATGCAGTGTTGGCTTAAATTCGTTTTTTACAACTCTCTAATATTGTGTAGGGCTTAGTTTTCACTGCAGATTGCCAAAACACAAAACAATTTCTACGCGCTATTACATGAAGATATGTCGGAATACATATAACAAGAAGCTTGTTCCCTAAAAGACCTTTATAAGACACACTTACGTCGAAGTATTATTAAGTAAATTTGTACCATAATATAGAATAATATTTCTATTAGGTTAATTGAAATGGTCAAATATTCTTTAGAAGTTACCAACAAAGTTGAAAATAGGATTATATTGTAATAAAAATAGAACTTAACCAATTGAAGGATTTAATAGGGCAAAATAACTAGTTATTACCTTATTTTTAACTACTAGTTGAAGACAAAATAAGTTTTACAATTTCGTAATAAATATGTTAAATTTTACCTATTGTAATAATTTAAAAAGTCCTTGGATATTGAAGACAGATTTCTAGGCGAAATTAAGTAAATTATATCTTCGTCTTACACGTTATTGGAATGTTAGCATTTGAAAACATAAAATAAGTAAACAATATGTAATTTCGAACTGTATAAATTAACATATATTTCATTTTACTTGGAAGGCATTATATTACTCTTAGTTAACAAATTTTTGACTAAAATTTTGGTATTATAAGATTTTGTAACATTGAAGACTATTTTTATGGAGGAAAGTAGTAAATCTCGATCAATTCAGGATTATTTTTCTTGTGTAGTAGTCTATTAGGCTTAAATGTTAGTTGGAGTTTGTTTCCGGTTTGAACGATAATGGACTATAATTCTGTGAATAGAATGTTGATCTCATCTGGATGTTTAAATATGTGTAGCGACTGAATTATTATCACAATAACACTAGGTTTTTCCAGATCTGACTCAAAAAAATATTTTTCATCGATCGACATTACAGGCGCGGTTTTAATGACAACTGTCAAGCACTAAAGCGTCATATTTCCTACGTAGTCATTAAAATCATTGCTCATCAGCTCCTTATCCTTAATTGGATATACTTAGTAAATAATTAGTTTTTATGGATTTAAATAGAAAAAAGATGGTGATTACTGTATACGTAAGTTATTTACTTACCTAATAACGCTTATCTCATAGCAACCACAGACGACCTGATGAAATTATTATTCATCAAAGCAGTATCATACCATTATGCTATTATGAAACAATTGATACAATAATTATGTAAAGTAAAGTAAATGTAATACCTTAGCTGCTTTAATATCATCAGCTGCGCTTCATCTGTTCAATACCAGCCGCAGCATTGAATCTGCTCTTTACTGTATAGTTAAACAAATAATTGCCAAAATGTGACAGCAATTTGGAAAATAGCATAAACACGTATCTCGGATATTGCAGAATGGCTTTCGCTGCAAACAAGTGCATTCACCACGCCAAACTGCTAAATTTAAAAACAAACCTCTATGTCCAAATTTTATAATTTGTAAAAATATCATGTTCAGGACTTGTCATATGACTGACTATATAGGGTTAACTACGACAAAGTACAAACATTTTAACCACGTGCTCAGGGAGGTCTAAAAGACAATAACAAATTTATTTCGGAATTCTAGCTCAATTTTTAAAAAATGGGGCAAAACCCTCTTTTCCTAAGTCGTATTCAAATGCCTAGATGACGGATAAGGTACTGATTTCTGGGAGTCTGACAAGTGCATATTATCGTGTGGCAGCGTAATACCAAAGACGTTTTCCGAGTACAAAAAATATTATGCTGAATACTTTTTGAACCACATAGAACAACTGTTATAATAACTTGGCGGTAAACGTATTGTAAACATGTTTTTTTTGTTATCCTCTGTGTTTTCTCCTGACGTAAGTAATCGACCTGGTCATGACCGCCGAACAAAGTTGGTACCTCGGTTTAAGGTGCCCGTATCTCGCGTCGTAAAATGACCAAATTTGTAGTGTTTTTAGGTACTGAAATCTCGAAAAATAAAACACGTAGAGCAAAAGTAATATCAAAAATAGAATTATTGATGTTTTGTTTATCCACTTTTACTATTTAAACTCCTCAAATAATGTAATAACTTTTAAAATGCATTTATATGACACACATAATTTCGCTATTCTAACCCCACATTTTAACAATTATTTTCACATACTTATAAACAAAAGTGAACAATCTTATATGCAGAACTATGTAAGTTTATGTTATAACAATGTTTACATCTATAGTTGAATTTAAAAATACGTATTTTGAAAGATTTCAGTACCTAAAAATTCATTGGATAGATCGCTTTCTGATGTTAAATATTGATTTTACTTCGGTACCTTTGAATATTTGCAGGTGGCATGAAATAACATCCTTGTTATTTGCTAAACTCTATATTATTCAGTTCTTAAATGTCTAAAATTATTTATATTTGTAGAAAACACTTTTTAGGAATACGGCGCCCTTAAACAAAAATGACGGTCGAGGGAAGGAGAGGTCCCCAGCAAGTACAAAAGTCTTTGCAATGGCAGATTTTAATTTAAACAAGTAAGAAAACAGAAAATGATACAACATTCTTAAATATTTTCAAATATAAATCCTGGAAGTAAATATTGGTAAGGTAGGTGCTGCTTCCCTGTGCTACCATATCGTGTTTCTCATTAAATAATTAAATATTAATCTAAATTTTATAAATATTTGTTTTTCTTTCAAAGCGGCGTAAACTCATACACATGTCAATGCGGTGACCTGTCACTACTTGTGACAACTTTGACTTTGGCAGAATATATCTAACCTCGCGGCTGACAGAAGGCCAGTGACGGCGATAAATAAGGATTTAATATAGTTTTGAAAAAAAAAATTTTTGCTTTATCAATAAGAAAATTTGTTGATATATAATTCCGTTAATCTTATTTTTTCCTAGCCCCTCTTAAAATAGTTGTACTAAGTCATGGTTAACCCTGTATATTAAACAGATCATTGTCTGCAGCTAAAGTAAATCGGGAGCATATTGACATGTGGCATTTCTGTTTATACCAGTTGCATTTCATGTGGATTTTACTTAAATTGTGTGACGTATTACATCTTATAGGCATTTGTAATGAAACATTTTCTACACTAACTTTGGCACGTTTGAGTGCAATACTCTCTTAAAAATGCATGACACAAATATACGTTTATAGTTTGAAGAGTTGTAATTTATTCACTGGAAATCAAGAATTTAAAACACATACTTATGGCATATTATACACTTGCATTTCTAATATGAAAAAACAGAGTTTTCAGAAAAATCTTGTTCGTTATATTATATCTCGATAATGCAATATTCCATTATTTCTGCAAACAACTACAAACAGTATTAAAAATTTAAATTTTCACACGATTCCTACTCATTATTTCTTTCAAGTCTGTGATAAGTATAAATTACTAATGTAAAACTCAAGATATCTCAAGAAAGATTGATAAAATTGGCTCCATTTAAATCTTGAATACCGAAATTTAAGTATAATCACTACGATCTAATAAATATTCCATTAACTGTTAATTACAACCTAATGAAACGAATCCTTGTCATTAAACGATAATTTGTTGTGAAGTTTTATTACATTCTGTGCCTTTCACTAAAATAAATGAACCTTAATTTACTCTATTCATATATAAAATTCTTCAATATTACGACAAGCGTTTCTTTTGATGGAAGACGTCTGGGAACGTTTATGGTTTAATATCACCTAATAAAAGAAGCATTTCACCTGAGTAAGGTTAAATGGGTATTAGCTGACGTCCTCGCGGTATCCTGCAGAACATTTGGGAGAATATTAAGAACAGAATTGCGTATTTCAGCTTTCATAAGGTTAAATGTGTACATATGTATTCAGAAATAAAGTCGATTCAAATAAAAGTCTACGTATTAAATTTCAAAAACTTTTACTACTACTTTGTTAAATTATGAAGTTGTTAATATTTCTCTCAGAATGAAGCTGTAATAACAAATTCAAATAAATTATCTTCTAATTCGCTTTCTAATAGCTACAGAGACCAACAAGAAATCCATTCGCAATAAACAAATTAATATAGCTCTGCTCTTAGAAATAAATACTGAATACTATTAACCTATACAGAGTGATTCAGAAACTGAATACTAATAACCTATACAGAGTGATCCGGAACTTATTCTTGAGGATATGTGCACCCTTAAATAAGGAGTCATCAAAAAAATTATAATGAGAGTCTAATCGATTTTCGCCTGGAGAGCGTGTGAACACATCTGCCTGGCGAATAGGGTTGGAGTGCGGATACGTTTTCTAGGCGGTAAGCGAACGAGATCAGTAGTGTTGCATTATTTATCCTGGGTGTGTTAATCTTTAAAATTTGCAAAATACCTCATGTGTACAGCAGTTTTAAGTATAGTGGACATGATTTTTTATTTATAGTGAAGTTAGACAAAATGCATTGGCAGCTTCGCGCTTATATGCGGATCGATTTACCGATGGATTCACACCAAATCATAGAAATTTTAATTAAGGCAGTGGATCAATGTGGATGTGATACTGGCAACTTACGTGCAAATCGAAGACGTGATGGTGGCCCCGTGTGACCACAGTATATTTTAGCAGTGTTGAAAGTGGTTCGTGAAAATCCTTGTAGAAGTACAAGGCAGATTGCTAGACAGGTGCCTGGAACATCCCAATCAACGGTGTGGCGCTTAGTACATGAAGATCAGTTATATTAATATCATATCCAGCGTGTTCAAGCCCTGTTACAGGCAGATTATCTATTACGAGTTAGGTATTGTGAGTGGTTGTTGCTGCAAATTGCTGGAAATCAATGCAATGGAATAGGTACAAAACATTCACAACACACGTTTGGGAACTCGAAAATCCGCACGAAATTAAACAGGATTACTTTCAATACTGTTTTTCACTGAATGTTTAGGCAGGAATTGTTTATGAACGCCGAATTGGACCGTACAAATTGCTCAATCGTATGGATGATTTACAAATCTCAATTTCTTTGCAATGACCTGTCTGCTCTTACATGATGGGGCACCTTTTCACTTTCGGTTAGATGTGCAAGATTATCTCTATCAAGGGTATGGAGTACCGTGGATTGGACGGGGTGGACCTGCAGGATAACTTCCGCGGTCTTCCGATTTGAACTCTCCTGACTTCTGTTTGTGATGCCATTTAAAAATGAGGTGTATCGTATCAAAGTGAAACGGTCGAAGATTTGCGAGAGCGTATCACAGCAGCTGTCATGAATAATTTGTGTTTACAAGAGGAGCAAACAGGAGGAACATTCGCTTTAGTATGGCAAAATTGGATAATAATAATAATAATAATCTTTATTTATCCTGTAGGACATTAAACAATGTATAGGACATGTCAAACACAATTAGACTAGTAGCACAAACAACAGAATAGAATTTACCTACATAAAATTGTCTTCCATAAACTCATTAGTGCTATAGTAACATTTCTTACCTAGTAAAGATTTCAACTTAGATTTAAACAATTTTAAGTTATTTACATCTTTAAGGTCTCTTGGAAGATGGTTAAATAATATAAGGCGTACCCAAATGAGTATACTAGTCGAAGGACAAAATTTCGAACAGTTTTCGTAATAAGGTATGCGCTAATGTTTTATAAATTTCATGTTTCTAATAGTGATCAAGTACTACAATTGTTTTGATATATTTTTAGGTATTAATAATATTGTGTGAAACTAACTACTCTGTGGACTAAAACTCCAACCAACTATTAGCTTAAAATATCTGTCTAATACAGTAAAAAAAGTTACAAAAGCTAATAATAAAGAATATATGGGTAGATATTGTGGGTGTAATTCAACGCTGGTTGGGGCTTTAGTCCACAGAGTAGTTAGTTTCACACAATATTATTAATACCTAAAAATATATAAAAACATTTACATAAAGGGTAAACATTATTTAAGTAGATATTGTCATATTTAATTTAAAATTTATTGACAGGCTAATGTCACTTTTGTCATTGTCAATATTTAATTTCAAATAATTTTAATTTATATAATAATTTGTATATACTCGAGTCAAGAATTCAGACGTCTTACGTCACGGCTGACGTTACACATTTGTTTTTATTGTCAACGTAATTTTCGATATTTGTTCGCGTTAAAAACAACAGTTATTTGCAATTTAGTGCAATACATAATGCAAACTTTTAGTGTAGCATATAGTTTTAGTACTGTCAGTTGTAGTTTCTTAAATATTTTGATGAAAATATAATGAATTATTCATTTGTTCGTATGACGTAAGACGTCTGAATTCTTGTCGCGAGTATAGTTAGATATTTGACTCAACTTAAAGGAGGCTACCTGAAGAAGCAATCCTAAAAACGCAAAAATAGGTCAGATATCATCTATTGTGATTGAATTTTCGAGTTCCCACTGTCAAACGTGAAAGTTAGATATTTATAGAGTATTTTCATTAACCCAGGTTAGTAAATTTAGATAGATTAATTTCTTTAGATAATTATTGAATATAGCTTTGTCTGTGGAATTGTTCATTAGCACTAGATGTTTGGTATCAGAGAGCATACATATGACTTCATTGATAGGAATTGTAGGAGATTTGATTTATATTAGCTTAAAATACGTTTCTAATACAGTAAAAATACTGCAATTGCTCTTCAAGATTAGTGTAACAAAATTTTATTCGTTTTAAAGACACGTCTCCGGTCAGATCTATCTATCCTTAAGTTTAGTAAGTAAAAACATTGCAAACCTTTTTTACACCGGTTTAATTATAAAATTTTGGAGGTGTTTTTTTCGTTCAATATATGACATAGCCAGTTTGCATTGTCACTCCATTACAGTAAACCATATTCCAGCAGCGTGCAACAAAATATTTTTAAATAGTTTTCAGAATGCGTATATTATTTTTTGCAGTACTATATTTTAGGTAGATGTATGTAAAACATTCCCAAACTTTTTGAAAATTCTGAGTCACTTTTGAAATGAGAGGGACATATTTTATGGATAGGCTTATTCAACCATTACCATTATTCACGGGTGTGCAATTGAGTTGTACTATGGTATCTTCCCTATTCAGTCGCGTATGTTATTATCTACGTGCTTTCGACTTGTTCTACAGTACTATTTAAATAATAAAATATGTTCTGGAAAAATGTATTTTTATTAGCTCTTTTATTTGACGCGACTGATCGAAATCCTCCAAAATGTTTACGTTTTTCCTCCTTTAAAGTTGTAATCCCTTATAAATAGGCAATTTTTAATTTGAAATAAGGTTGTAGATATTAGATATATTACTTGTTTTGGTGGATTAGTGTGGTTAACAAATATATCATGAAACAAGTAAACAAACTCTTTGTTATTAGTGTTTTCCTAGTGTGACATCAACTGGACTCATTAAAAACAAGTAGATACACATTCTCAAATTGACACCCATTTATAACTAGCTAAACTTAAATGACAATCGATCTACGTGTGGCTTGCAAATATTGTAACCAAATATGCTATGGCCATTTTATGTTCACCATGCTGTGTATGTTGGAAGAAATCCAAGCATTTCATGCGTTGGCATCACAGCAAATAAAATGTGCAGTTTAAATAGTAACGAAGGTATGATTAGAATTGCATACATTGTAGAGTAATCAGCAAAGATTAAAAAGTGCTCTGAGAGCGCTCATTATTAAACATTAGAACGATATTAAAGAATTGAAAGACGGACGTTTCCAAACGTATATTTCTTCAGAATATAATTTTGAAGACGCAAGAAAAACGTATAAATGTTATGTTCTTTAATGTTCCTGAATATCATCAAACAAAATCACGTGGTTGATATTATTACATGTTATTACGCTAGATTTATCAATATAAAATATGACTAGGGGTTTTCACTAATTTTGAAATAAGGTCTATCAAGGTAACAGTTCAAAATGAAGAAATAGTGAGAAAAATTTTGAAATGTGTCAAAAAAACTAAAAGTTAGCGTTAATAAAGTAGGTGTATCGTCAGATCGTTTGAAAGAACAATATAAAGAAACTAAGCAACAACCAGTGTATCGAACCAATGCTGGTAACATCAGTTGCGGAATTGAGTACTCATGGTTGGCTTATGTCGAACGTCAACAACAATTATAAGGGCATTTCCATGCAATATCAGAACGTCACGGTACTTAACAGCAAAATAAATCTGTTTTACTCAAATTTGTCTGATTGTATGAGTACAATATAGTAGCTCATAGTGAAACAAGGTTAAAATTTGAAGCTAATTTAAGTGAACTATTTAATTTACCACAGTAATCGCAAATTTAATCGATTAGAAATGGTTGCAGGTGGGATGATGTTACTACTAGATTTCACCATTAAATCTGAAACTGCTGATACATCTTACATCTTATTTTTGCAAATTTTATTGCAAGATCAATGAATAACCTTATTGTACGTTATATAACTTAGATAATACTTGCTTTGACGGGTTTTATATAGATGAAAGCTCTAGAAACGAGACTTTATTTATACTCTTTGTAGGTTAACCTTCTGATAAATAAGTCATTGTTCCTTCCGGTTACAACGTTCCCGAAAGGTGAAAGTGTTACTTTGGGAAATATTTTTACGCCCAGAAAAGAAATATATGGGGATATAAAATACTATACCTTAAAAATTTATTAAACCGATTTTCTTATTCATGAAAATTTCCCCCATGGGATACTTTGTTTAACATTCATGTGACGAATTGAAATAAACCTATTGAAACAGAGACACACAGGCTAATGCTTATCTTTTAATAAAATTCCCAATAATATCAACTAAAAATTAAATACTTATGAATTTTCCATAAGTTAATAGTTACAATTTTAAGTATGTAATTTAAAATGGTACAATAATTATTTATAATATAAGTGCTAAAAGTGACATTTTATTTTGTGAGAAAAGAAAATTCCTGCATATATCATACACTATTTTTTCTACAAGCACCATTAAAAGCACAAGTCAATGTATATAATAATAATTTCTCTACCCCTCATTTTAATCACGAGGATTTGCCCAGAAGTCGAAGATTTGTGCGGGAGAAGGGGCGGCATATTATTATTAAGCAGGCCGCATTAGCGCCCAGGAACGACTTACGTTGGTAGGCCCTAACCACCATTCAGTGCAGGAATGAGGGAAACCTGGAAAACCTCATTAATTAGGGGGGTAGTCAAATGTCAACCGGTATCAATCTCTCACATTGATCCAAGCCAACATTCTTCCACCCTACCATACCCACAGAGAGGGTGCTAATACTCTCCACGAAGCCAGCTTATATACGGTCTACCGGCTGCGGGGGTCGAACCCACAGCGATCTAGTCACCTCGATTCAAGTACTGACGGCTTAAACCGCGTGACCACTGACTGATCCGATATCTTATATTACTAAATTTAAAAATATCACTTTGAAATCCAGTTGTCCATGTAGTTTATTGTTGTTAAGGTAATGAAAGTTCGACTGTTAACAAATAACTTGGAATCTCATGACGTGGAAAGTATTAAAGAAAATTAACTTCTCCCGGCAGAAATCTTGAGAAAATCAAGTCACAGCAACACTGCAAGTTTTCGTACAATCGTTTCTTGATATGGTGTATTTTGAAAATGTTTGTGGCAAGTTCAGTGAAAAAGTGCTTTTGGCACTGTTTGAAGTCCAAAATACCTATGAAAATCGTAAAGGCTTTGATCAAAGTACTCCATGTTGAGTAGTAGCTTATTTATTTTTTGAAGCAAGTGACGAGGGATATCGACCAAAGAGTGGAAAGTATTAACCAAAGAATAAATGGACAGATTTCTTGCAGAAGCGCAGGATAAAACATATCTCATGCAAAAGGTTGCCGTAATTTTCAGTGTAATTTCAATAATATCGAAGATTTGGAAACTACCTAGTTGTGCATATCCAGACAAAAAACTAATGTGCGACGAATTTTCTTCATTACTACTACAATACTATTATTTTTGAACTATTATAAAAAGTGCATGGTTCTTCGCTTAGCAAACATTAATCATTTAAGAATTTTTATAAAATACAGTAAGAATAAATGGGCTATGACTCCAGTTGGAATCAACACAATTGGTAAGATAATTGCCAATATTGCTGAATTTATAAATTTGCGTGATTCTCACCATTATACTGGATATTGCTTTCGATGATCTTCAGGTAATTTCTTGGGTAACTCTGGCGCTAATCTTGCTACAATTACCAAAACACGGTGGGTCCAGTACAGTAGCGAAGGGTTATGGAAGACTCGTTATAAAATAAGAAGAGCATTACAAGCCGAATTTTGTCCAAAACTTCAGTGGATTACATTGCTCCCAATCTTGGTACAAGATTAAAAAAAATAATTACTACTTCAGCTACTAATTAGATTGACCATGGCATTACTTATTCTAATTGTAGTTTTAATTAAGTAAATAAATAATTCTTTGATGTAAAATTTCTTAATTGTTTTTTTTTGCACTAGTGCTAAAAGTGAATTACTTTTAACACCAATGTCTAACATATTAGACACTTACAGCGTGCGATAAAAATTGACTGACTGACGCTTGTAGAAAATCTTTGTGGGTATTAATTTAAGCTAGTATTCTGTGTCTGTCTTTGTTTTTTGAATTAGGCTAATTTAAATAAAAGGTTATAGCAAATGTTCAGAAAAGTTACAATTTAAGAAAATGGTCTTGACTTGAAAACATAATTACTAAAGACCGGATACATAAGTACAACTTGTAAACCGAAAATTCGTTTATAAAGCATTACATTATACTAATGGTTTGCAGTTAAAAACTATTTCAGAAATGCTCTTTTATCTTTTGGTATAGGTAAGATGTAGTTTGGTATCCTTCAAACGAAATGCTGAGTTGCCCTAGTTATGAATATAGTTAGACTTCGAGTTATTTTGAAATAACTTGCATGTCAAACCATTTTTATTTTGTTTGTGGTTACTTAGGTTGGATTAGAAGCATAGTGTCAAACCCTGTGAATATGTAATAATTATATTTAATTGCTTTTTTATTAGGAATTAATAATATTGTGCTGAAACTAATGTATAGAAGCTAATTCATAGTTATTTATGCAACAAGTGCAAAAAGTAAGCGTTTATTGCACGCGACGTGAAGTTGTCACAACACGTCGAGTGCAATAAGCACTTTTTGTACGAGTTGCATACAATATTATTTCTAGGTTCATGCAAAAACCAAAAAATGTTATTTAGGTGACACTAAGTCTAGAAAAATGTGACGTCGATTTGAAGGTTTATGTTTGTCATGATGACAAAACGCTGCAGTAGAATGACAGATGAGTAATAAAGAGCCACTTTTTCCACTAAATATAGTTCAATAAAGTATTGTTTTTTGCATGAACGTAGAAAAAATAAATTTAAGCCGACTATTGACACTTCAAGTATTCAGTCTAAACAAATTTAAAATCATATCTTTATCAATTGGATTTTACAGCTATGATAATAAAATATTTCATAATTTTCCTTTTCTTTTCAACATCTAAATCTTCATCCTATATCGATAACATCGATAACAAGCAGGAAGTGCAAAATAAAGGATCAAAACCAAATACGGGAAGAGAAACCTTACACACAAAGGAAAGCATTCATAAATTTTAATAAGAATATAAATTGGCTTCTTTGATTACTTGACTCACACGGGTTGGATATATAAATTTTGAAAGTTTTTGAAGTAGATACCAAAGTACTTCGTGCGTACATTCGGTAAGGGAGATTTACTTGCATAGGGGGAAGTAGTGCTTATTCAGAAAAACGGCTTAAACCTGAGATGGTAAAATGTCATTGTTATTCAATTTAGAAATAGATAAGTTAAACGCATTTGTTTTAGGAACATTATTTAAGACTCTGTCAATGCCTCTGGAGATGCCGCTAGCTTGTGGGTTGATCTACCGAAATTTATTTATTTGTTTTATAGATTCAATTTTGTTAGTCACAAAAAAAGTTCTAGGGTAATTCCATGTAGTTGCCACGTTAAAAACCTGTTCCAGTATTTTTTTTGCTGATTGTTGACCCATTTCCATATTTCGCTCTAAGCTATGATGCAGCGATGCATTTGACAGTAGTTGGATAGTTTTAGGACTAAAATAGTGAGTTAGCAAAACTTTCCAAGGTTATCAATTCATTCCTGAACGGTTAACTATCTTTAAAAATATATGAAAACGGAGGTATAGTTATCAAATGATCTGTTATATTTAGAGCTTCTTACTTCACTGAGGATACCAGTGCCAGCACTCTATCTGGTGGTTGATCATTATCCCTAACATCGACCCTAGATTACTGTATAAAAGTTTCTGTTAAAATTAGCAGTTTCTATCATTCAATCTTATGTATTTGCAATTCTAAGAACTTTGTATTCAAGAGAAGTGAATTAATGAGATTACATAAAAATCACCCTTTCCACTTAGATGTTGTTAGACCATGACCCTTACTTGGAGCTTTTGGAGCTATAACAACAATAATAGGATTAATTACATGATTCCATTTATATGAGTCAAATTTACTATTTTTAGGATTTTTAATTATACTTTTAGTAATATATCAATGATGACGAGATATTGTTCGAGAAAGAACTTACCAAGGTCAACATACTTTTAATGTAACAATAGGTTTACGATGAGGAATAATTTTATTTATTACATCATACGATCCATTCTCATATATATTGATGCTACTGCAAATTCGATTTTTAATTATCGTGTCCCAGGCTTGTAGAAAAGCTTTTATACAGGTTGATTCTTAATCTATAGGCATAAACTTAGGAAAGCTGAGCTGAATGCAAACAGTGACGAGTAGTGAAGAAAATGCAGTAAAATATTTGTAGTTCATTTTTGGTATATAAAAATGAAGAAGTAAATAAGTCAGGACGATATGATTGGTATTTGTAGCAGTACTTTGTTATCAGTTTTGATTTTATTTGAGTTTATTTTCACGTGATTGCGAACGAAGAACTTATGGACATGATACTGGCATACGAGTAATCACATAAAAATTCAGTGACTGCAGCATCTATATGCCCAAAGATTCGCCAAAGATATCAAGACAAGAAACGTTTTTAATTGCAATTCGGCAGGTTAGAGAAATTTGTCATTTGCAGCCGAGGCCTGGGCAACATGCGGAAGCCATTAGACCAAGGCAAATTGTGAATCTCTAGAGAGAGATTTTAAATACCGTCAAAAAGCAACATCGCATAAGCAATAGGACAACTGCAGCGTAATTTGGGATACCTATATCCACAGTTTTGCGAACGTTAAGGCACGACTTACTCTACCCATTTCACATGCAACAGATACAAGCCTTACTTCTAAGGGATCTTCTGCTTTGAGTAAAACTTTGCGAGTGGTTGTTACATCAGCAGCATTCAATCCAAACTTTACCATGAACATTTTAGTTACGGATGAGGCAATTTTCACACCATGGGCATTGAAAAATCTGCATGTCACTCGACGAACGCACATTCAACAACAATTTTCAGTAAATATGTGTTCTGGAATTATGAACGGAGTATTTGTGGGATGGAAAAATCAGTTAACTAGTGCTCTTCATTTAGAATTTTTTCGTAATAATCTACAGGTATTCCTCAAGTAAATCTCAACATTAGACAGCATATGTGGTTTCTTCACAATGATGCTCCACCACATTTTGCGCGACTAGTGCGACAACATTTGGATTATGTGTTTATAAGCCGAGGTGACCTCTTCAATCGCCTGATCTAAATTCTCTTGACTTTTATTTTTGTAATCAGATAAAAACTTTGGTGTATGTTACTCAATTGGATTATAGCCTGGTTTGGGCCGTACGTGTGGAAATTACGGAAATAATTCATTACTATGATAAATTAAATGCAATATCAGTTTTATAAGATTCAGGTTCCCTTACTTTGAAATAAATTGGTATAACTGAAAATATTTTTTTCACTCTTCATTATTTGGTGTTTATGCCTATAGGTTAACAGCAATCTGAAGAAATCCATTCTAGCCTCTACTATTATCAGGAAGTGAAGAGTAGGTAAATCCAGTTATTGTACCCCTTTCATGACAGCGAAACAAATAGGTCTTTGATATTTATTTTTCAAATAAATGAACGAGAGTATACATTTGATGGGTGAAATGAATAATGATTCATTCCAGAGCAACAATTAGGTTACCTTAATGTCAATCAAATATGATTTATAAATTACAAAACTGGTCGAACTTGTAATGAAAATATATGACTGTGATGTTTATTAATCGGAAAATAAAATTGTAAGTGACGTTGAAACATGTACAGCCAACTCGAACTGTTTCTGATTTTTTTAGTAATGTGTACATAGGGCGATGACACACTGAGCGGTTTGTACTGACTCGGCTGCCAAATTGGCACAATTTTTGAGGAATTACACACACACTGGTTTTCATAGCTGCGTGGTTCATATCACTGGCTAAGACTTTTTTAAAAAATAAGGTGACGAAAACCGCTCTATATGTCTACCTAATGCTTAGTAAACAACAGCAGCCCCGCAACTAACTCAGCTGCCGAGACTGTACAAACCACTGTGTATGTTATCGTCCTTATTCGGTCCATTTTCAGACTCAAAAGACGTGTTATAATATTTTAATACGTAACCATAAGCAAACAATTCGAGAAGGTTAATTTTCCCTTTCCGTTTTATATCTATATTTTATACAGTAAATGCTCGTAAATACAGAGGCAAATCAAATCACGTCAAAAACGTTATTTAGAACCTATAACATTTATTGAACGTATTACGCATATTAAACGTTTATTTTAACTAGGTATTTGTTTATATTTATAGTTATGTTGCAGATTGTATAACTATTAAACATTGGCTGAACTTTACTCGAAAAGTTGGCGACATTATTGCTATTAATTAATTATTATTATTAATTTCTTGTTTGATAATATTATTACTTTAGCAAACTTTTCTTTATCTCTCTCCCTTCTAAATATTGTATCTGCTATATCTACTATATTTGAAAAATATCTTTCTATATATCCTTCAATAGCGTTTGAATATTTCCATGCCTCATGTCTCTTTAATGCACTTAAATGTGCCCCAGCATTAACCTGGTCACATAGGGTCAACATAAACAATGTCCTGTGTATTTATTTGCAAAATTTTGCGACAATTTGAGGCATATTACTAAATTGATATATTCCCACCACTTACCTGCAGCCTTTCCCATTTGAACATTTAAAGATAAAGTGGCAACTTACAAAATTGTAAGCTTTGTTTATCATAAATGATATCGGTTTTTTTCATTTTATTACCCAGTATTTTAATCAACAGCTCTGATCCCAAGCATCATAACAGCCATAACCATTCTTGATTGAATTGATGGATGGTGCAACAACAACAAAGTCAGGTAGATGGTTTAATTGTGAAATTAAACTGAATTATTAGTTATCGGATAATAGCATAATGTTTACAGAACTTTTATTTAAGTATTTAGGGTTGAATTTCACTGATCTAATAATTGTATCCCACAGTTATTAAAATTAGACAAAACACATAAACTATACCCTCGAAATACGCACTATAACTACACAAAATTGAATTGATACCCTATATCCTTCGGCACATTTCGTCTTTATTCATAATGTATTCGGCGGTAAGAAGTTAACAAGTTGACTACGTTAAGTTCGCAGCCACATAACTTGTGGTTCCGATCTGTACCGCTGTGACAATATTGGGTTGCAGTTATGACAATAATTTATGTTTCAGAAATTATATCTACCAACTACCTAACTGCAAAGTATTACAAGTAAGCCAATGACTTACCAGAATGAATTTTAAAAATCAATAAAATACTTTACTAACCACAAGTGATGTGATCGCTTATCAGTGATATACATGTCTAGAAATATTATTTTACTTGTGGATAATATTTAAAATACCTGCACCAGATAAAAAAATATTTACGGTAAATAATTTTTGTTTAACGATGTCCACTTGGAGTGTTTTCTTCAGTGAAGAAAGAATAAAGATTTTTATAATTTTAGGGTAGAAAATTTACAAAAGACGGGCGTTCATAAGATTTGCTCCACTTTACCCCAAATATTCCATCCAAAGGCCGTGGTTTGCGTATATCACAATCAGTGCCTGATCATACCGGAACTAACGCGGTTAAAGTTTACTTTACACATCTATTAAGGACCCCGCAAACCCTTGGAGATTAAATTTCGATCTTGTGCGTTCTTTACACTTTATTAGGCTTGAAATTGAAATGGAACTCATCTTTCGAAGGAACCGGAAACTCTTAAAAGGGCTAAGTTTCTCCACTCTATTATCAAACCCGAGATGGATTCCTAAAGTGAATTAACTTTTTTTTTAAATATTTGCTTGGTTTGTCACCCTGAAATCTAGCAACGCGCCTAAAAATGTGCATATACACGGTGGTCCGTTTTCTATAGCTCACCATTGACATCTCAATAGAGAACTTATATTTTGTACAGAGGAAAAAGAATATATGAGAAATCGATTTTCGTCGAAAGAAAATTTCCACAGTCGTTAGTTTTGGTTATGCAACATTCAATTGTTTTTTATGGGCGACATATTGGATCTTGACAGCAACAGATGTAGAATAAAATTACGGACACATTAATATATAATACTACTATTTTATTTGAAGAATAACCCATCAAATGTTAAAAATACAATAATTTAAGTAAAAGATCATGTTATTGGCGTAAAACAAAAAGCAACAAACGTTTTGTCAGATTCTACATTTGCTAGCTTTGCTTTTATTGTTAGAAACTTTACTTCTCATAAGTATTTAAATATTTTAACGATAGAAATCGCTAGTGTACTGATAATCTCTCACTTAAGTATTTGAAATAGTTCACCAATATGTCGCAGTTTTTATCCTAATTCTGCAATGACATACCCATATTTAAATCGAAGCTTTCCATATATGAAATTGGATTAGCACTCATGGGTCTGTTGCTTGACCTTCACGGTGTCTATATCTCAAGCTATTTTTTTCTCTTTGGGGTAGCCCGAACGATAAAATTTATTATAATCCATATAAAATATATAAATATCCTAATAGACAGAATTTCTACTGCATATAGGTATATTTCACAAAGTATTCAAAACGCTGTACATGAAACCGAACCTTCAAAATTATAAGTTTTCGTTTTATTATATGGAATTTAAGTCAAAAGCTTTGATCCTAAGCATCGTAACAGTCATAACCGCTCTTGATTGAATTGAGGGATGCTGTAACAACAACAGAGTCAGGTAAATGATATAATTGTGAAATTATACTGGATTATTAGCTATCAAATAAAAATATTATATTTTAAGAACTTTCATTTAAGTGTTTAGGGTTGAACCCCACTGATGTAATAATGGTATTCACTAGTTATTAAAATTATACAAAGCACATAAACTATACCTCCTCCAAATACACACTATAACCACACAGAATTGAGCTATATGTACTGGATTAACTCTCCACTACTTTCAATTCTGCTAATCGGATATCTTCTTACAATAATAATATTGTTCTTTATTTTTGAAATGTTTTAATATCAGAATATCAAATTTTTGTCCTAGGTAAACTGTTAATTTTTATTTACCAACACCTACAACTAATGTTTAAAAAAACAGCCTGTAAAATTAATATGATTTGTAATGGATACGATATCAACTACATTAGTGTTACTTCATTAAAGTCGGTTCTATTAAGTTACAATAATATTCATTTTACTTCCTTTTCGCAGTAATTTCAGTTCCAAGTGGTATCTGCTTATATGTAAAACGTTTTAAAAATGTTATATTATTTTCTAATTATTCTTCTTCTGTTTTATTATTATTATTAATTTGTGTTGTTATTTGGAACACTACTATTTTATTATTAAGGCAAATAATTGGAAAAAATAATGACAAATTTTCTGAAAAATGAGTTTGAGTAGGTATTTGTAAATGAGGGTAATTTCATATTCATACATCTTGTTATAATTAAAGTATTCTCTCTAGTTTTCAAAGGAATGTAAAAAGACGAGAACTGTCAGTAAAAAACGATATACAAATTTCAATTTGATTTCTGGTCCCCAAATTTGTTAATGTCTGCATATACCTCAAGCTACCCTACACATTCCGAGTTGATAAAACGATTAGGCATATATCACTGTCAACAAAAGTAGGCTAAAATATATTTCTTCACCTACACTGTTTCTGATTTAAATTCGAGTGATGACATAGCACATGAATCATTTTATATGCTTAAATTCCAATAACCTTCTAAGTCTAAATTATGTACCACATACTGATACGACCGATTAAATAAAATCTATCTATAGGCAAAAAGGCATTATATTTTGCCTATAGATTGATAAGTAAGTTAAGTTAAAGAAAAAATAAAGAGTAACGGCAGATATGAAAACAAACTTTTAATATAGGGGCATTCCACGCCAACTCAACAGTCGATCCCACGTTACCCTCTCAGATCTGGCTCAAAATTGGTACATCGATTGGTACTATTGAAAAAAGGATATTCTGAAATTTGCAGCCCCTAAGACTGCTTCCTGTCACCAGGGGCCCATAGTGAAGTTTTCGACCATCATTTCACCTCCAGGGGTCTGAAATCGGGTTTTCGTGTACTGACGCGGCATTTTGGTCTAAAAAAATTATCAAAAATACTTGAGAAATGACAAATTTCCCGTAGAACACGATGGTGCCATCCGTTTTCCGATATCTAACAAGGGGAGCCCGGAAAACGTGAAAAACCGCGCTTTGGTAAACAAATCTTATATTTCAAATACGGTCGCTTCAAACTGGCTGAAAATTTACCAAAATGCTCTTCGATTATTATTGCTCTTTCGAATGTTCATACGCGCGTGGTGATCATTATATGTAAAAAAAAAGTTACACGCGTTTTACGGGTTTTATATGGGATTTTCTGTAATTTTTCATTGTAACCGCTCCACTGGCCCTATCAAGCTGGGTAATAATTGGATTTTTATCTCACACAAAACGTCTCTTTTGTCACCCTGTCTTTACAAACACAGAAATTTCTCTCTCCAGCAAGTATTAGAGAAAACATTATTTAGATAGAATGCTGATTCATGTATAAGGACGTGTAAAATAGTGAAAATAATATCGAGATGTATAGTGTCAACAATGATTGTAATGTGGGTTTTCTTGTTTCTTACTGCGATTTTCATTCGTTATATTATATTATATTCATATTTTTTACAAATAATAGAAGTAAGCTGCAGAAAATGTCAATTTGCTCAAAAATCAAAATATTTACGAAAAATTGTGAAATAAATCATTGAATAAATAATGTTTTCTCTAATACTGGCTTTTACATATAATGATCATCACGCACGTATGAACATTCGAAAACGCAATAATCGAAGAGCCTTTTGGTAAATTTTCAGCCAGTTTGAAGCGACCGTATTTGAGATATCAGATTTTTTTACCAAAGCACGGTTTTTCGCGGTTTCCGGACTCCCCTTGCTAGATATCGGGAAACGGATGGCAGCATCGTGTACTACGGGAAATTAGGCATCACCTATGTAATTTTGATCATATTTTTAGACTAAAATGCCGCTTCAGTACACGAAAAACCCATTACAGACACCACTAGGTCAAATGATGGTCGAAAACTTCACTATGGGCTGATGACAGGAAGCGGTCTTAGGGGCTGGAAATTTGGGAATATCCTTTTTTCGATAGTACTAATCGATGTACCAATTTTGAACCAGATCTGAGAGGGTGATGTGGGATCGACTGCTGAGTTGGCGTGGAATGCCCCTATATATTTTTTATCTGTCTATAGGACTGCAAATTAATAGAACTTTTCATTAGGAGGAAGATTTAATAACTGTTCCAGAAAAGACTAAAAGTATTTCCATCATTATTCTTTCAATTTAGATATTGAAGTATGACGATTGGTATTCTGAAGTATTGAGGCAAAGTGCTAAGTGAATCTATGTTTTTTCTAGTTTTATTTGTAATGAAAGTTATGAATACAGCTGTTTTTGATTTAGTTTAGTTAAAATGTCATACCCGTTTCCGTGAGCACTTCATAATAATAATAATAATATCTCTACCCCTCATTCTAATCACGAGGATTAGCCCAGAAGTTGCAGATTTGTGCGGGAGAGGGGGCGGCATATTATTATTAAGCAGGCCATATTGGCGCCCAGGAACGACTTACGTTGGTAGGCCCTAACCACCATTCCGTGCAGGAATGACGAAAACCTGGAAAACCTCATTAATTAGGGGGGTAGTCAAACGTCAACCGGTATCAATCTCTCACTTTGACCCAAACCAACATTATTTCACCCTACCATACCCACAAAGAGGGTGCCAATCCTCTCCACGAATATAGCTTATATACGGTCTACCGGCTGCGGGGGTCGAACCCACAGCGATCTAGTCACCTCGATTCAAGTACTGACGCCTTAAACCGTGCGACCACTGACCGATCCTCTCATAACATGTATTCTTCTATTTTTCTGATGGTTTAATAGTTATATAGTGGTTAGTTTAGAATTAACTTATTTTAGGATACTTGAAATATCAAACACTTTTTCCATAAACATTCCTTAATTGCCACATCTCCCCTGCCATGAGCACTTGTGACAATAACTGTAGAGGTTGATTCTAAAATATATTCCCAAATTATGTGGCGGAAACTTGAAGTCAAAGTAGATTGTTTGATAATTTTTTTAAATACCAAATTCCAGTCCAGTTCAGAAATAAAAAAATAACTAAAAATATATAATTCTTCTGAATATCTCGATATTTTACTTTGCGAACTTAGCATGAATTCTAATAAATAGCCATGAATTAAAGTAGATATAAAAAATACATTAATGGTATTTAAGGGCTCCAGTCATTTGTTTCAAATTGTACTTTTTACACTATACAGGGTGTCCTGAAATTAATGGGCACAGAGCAAGAGTAAATTCCTGACACAAACTAACGTGATGTAACCAAATTTACCTTAGTCCTAAAGCTAATGCTTAAAAAATTACAGGGTGTCAATGCTAACATTTGAAATTCAATTTCTTTGAAAGTTTTCAATGAATTGTTTTGAAAATTTTGATTCGCTTGTTTTCTGAGACAAGAACAATTCCGTACCTAACTTTATTCTAAAGGCTTAAGGGTGCTACAAGATGTACTCTTATGTAAACAGGCTAAGAGATATGGATAAGAAGATATTATTCTATTAGAACTTTGATACATCAAACCTCTTGACATTCGGAAAAGATAAATAAAAATTAAATTAAATCCAATGGAAAAAATCAAATATAAATGGAAAACGTATAAACTTAACAACATAAAACTAGTATACCTAAATTGTGTAAAAAAGCTAAGAAAATAATATTTTTCTATTAAAATTTTGACAGTGAGAAAAAATTTAAAACCAATTTTTATCTACCAAGAGTACGTCCTGTAGCGCCATCTAACGTTTAAAACATAGTTAAATTATGGACTCGCTTTCTTTGTCTCAGAAGACCCCCGAATCTGAATTTTCAAACTAATCATCTAAAAATTGTAATAAATTTGAATTTCAACTTTGACACTCTGTATCTTTTCAATCATCAACTTTTGAACTAAAGTAAGTTTGGCTACATCGCATTGTTGTCATCAGAAATATACCCTTGCTCTGTTCTCTCTCTTGCTCCCATTAATTCCAAAACACCATGTATATTCTTATGACTTGTGCAATATCAATGGGCAGATAATTTAATTCTATAAGTTTTTTCTCTTACCAATTTTTGATACAATTAATATCAAAATTGCAGTAGATTGATCATACTGAGCTTAACATTGTTAAATGTATTTGAACCTAATTTTCTTGCATTCTAACGAGTTGCAGCCTCTCTTAAATGTGAATTTTGACGTTTAGCTTGCGCTGTATAAGTTTGGCAACATATTTCAGAACCATCCTGTACAGTCTAATGTGAAAACCTTTGTCAACTTAAACTCAAAATATTTTAAATAAATACTAGGTAAATAAAGAAATACACTCGAATAAGTATAATTTGAGAAAAATCGGATTTATACAAGGTGGCAACTTTTACGATGTCCGGAAACGGTAATGTATACAGAATGAAAATTTCAGTTTCCTGCCACTATTTCATGAAGTACATAAAATTAAAAGGCATTAAAATGCACAATTTTGTCTTAATTTGAGCGACGTTAGATGTACATATTACTGCTTCTTATACTTATATAATTCTATACTGGGCATCATGAAAGTGATCACCCTGTATATAGTAATTGTGCTCATTGATGCTGTTTACCGTTCTACAGCTGGAAATTTAGCTTTGGTCTCGATTCCGCAACGTAATAAAAAGTTTACTAGCTAATTACAAAGTAATTTGTTTGTTTATCTTTCGATAAGTACTCAAGCGAATCCCTTAATCAAGATCAAAAAAGTTTGTGTTTGCAGACGTTCGGATATAATTGCAATTATTTCCTTCCTCTGGGATTTCTTGCCAAAATACTGTTTAGTGTAAACGTCGGCAAAAATATTTAAATATAAAACGTTTCCTAAAATAGAATCCTTATAGCCCGTGCTCTATTCTAGGAAGAAGTCTTGAATACGTATTTCGTATTCAATTTGAAACAATAGCAAAAATAACTACACACTCTTTCTTTTAGGTGGATGAGATGCATTCTTTTCGAAATTGCATTGGTTTCCCAGGACAAAGTGTAGCGCTTATGTTTAGTAGTATTAAAATCATAAATTTATAATAGTTAACTTAATAAAGTATAACTAGAACACGATTTTAGAGTTATTTTGAGATTGTCATAATAGACTGACCTTTCTAAAGCCTTCGACGTCGTTGGTCATGGAATATTGATATATAAATTGTTTTATTTTGACTTTTCTGTGCATCTAACAGGGTTGTTTGAATCTTATCTTAATAACAGTATTCAATATGTAATGTATAGTCATAAATCTGAAAAAATCGTAGCTACTTCGGGAGTTCCTCACGGATCCATCCCTGATCCCTATTATTATATATAGTATATTTATAAATGATATTGATAAATTTACGATAAATGCCTTGCTATATCAGATTACCTTACATTGTTTTCTAAAATCTCTGGAATCTATCAATGCCAGCATCTTCAGCATAATTTGAATTTAAATAATGATTGGTGGGTTAGAAATAATTTGTATTTAAATCCTGATAAATGTTATGCCGTGCAGCAGTAAACTACCGAGAACTGCATAACGTCAACGGAATTTGTCCTCGAATAAATGTACGAAAGTACTCTTCTACAGACCTCTTTTCTTTCACTTTAAATGATCTTAAAAAAATCAATGTTTAACAATCCCTTTATTTCTTGTTTGACTGATTCTGTTTCATGTACGTATTATTATAATTATTATTGTATATTTTCTTTGAGGATGTCTTAGCTGTTATATTATGTATTTTAGGTTGTACATTTTTATATAGTATTTTTTTTTTATATTTATTCTGTTTACTGTGCTTATTTCACTAATTTAGTTTAGGTAGTAGATGTAGTTGAGCATTAGCCTGTTAAATGGTGCAATAATAATACATACATTTTATAAGACGCCAAAAGTGAATGCAGCACCTGTTCTAATTTGCTGCATAGAAGAGACATAAATGTACATGAGCAAGTTAAGATCTTCTATCATTATCACTGCTGTAATGGAGTGACTGCAAAGCCCTGCATTTACGCAATATCTCGTACATGTATTAGTCGATGTTGTCAGATTGTTACCATGTTTCTTTTGTTGTATTACAAATTGAAATTGGTGCTAAACATGTTTGCTGTTCCGTCTTTTCAGATTTATTTAATGTAAATAATGGGAAACTGTCAAGTGAGGATTACATTTTCGTTATTTTTCAAATTGTTGTGGCTATAGACTATAGCAAAATATACTAAAGTATCTTCTAAGAAAAATATTGAAATAACTGTTACCAAAAATTCATGGCGACAATCTTGAACAAACTCTGTCCAACTTAATTGAGCAGTTTAAATTATTGTCAACATACGTTTCAAATTATTTAGCACTATTTGGGCCCATTTATCTTGAGGTCATTAGATATAAGCATTGCTGAATAATGAACAACATCGGTTGACTAAAGTATTATCAGCAAATAATATATAGATATGATTCCTCATTGACAGATAGGGTAGATCAATAATATAGATGAGGAACAAAATAATAATGATAATAATAACAAAAATATCTATACCCCTCATTCTAATCACAAACATTAGCCCAGAAGTCAGAGACTTGTTTGGGACTTATTATTATGCAGGCCGCATTTGCGTCCAGGAACGACTTAGGGGAGCGGTCAAATGCCGACCGGTATCAATGTCTCGCATTGACCAAAGCCAATATTCTTGCACTCTACCATATCCACAGAGAGGGGCCAATCTTCACCGCAAATATAACTGGTCTACGATTTGTTTGCAGTAGAATTCGAACCTGCCAGTAGAGGGGCCATCTCCATTCCCTTCCTTAAACCCCTCGGGCACCGACCAAATGACCAATAATGAACAACATTGATTGACTACAGTGTCAGCAAATAATATATAGGTATAAACCCTCATTGACAAAAAAATGTCTTTACTAATTGAATTACAACAGCACAAATGAAGAACGAAATGTAATAAAATCAACAGATGCTATTTTTGTTGAAACATGTTTTGCTTATAAATTTATTACTCATTGAAGGAAATTCAAATCTATTACAAAATTTGTCATAAGCGAGAAGGAGGGAAGGGAGGAAACCTGTATACATCTTCATTCATTCGCCATTGCAATTTATAATGTAAACAGATTGAGCCAAATCGACTATACAATATATCCGCTTGATCCATGAAATATTTAAAGCGGATAAGAATTTGCCTATAAACCACCAAGTTTCTATGCATGAATCCCCATATACTGCGGTTATTGTTCAACCCTCGGAAGGGCATGGAGCTGCACATATATTGCGGAGGAAAGAACGGTTCCCGCTAAGCTTTCCTCACTGTCATCTGAAATAAGCCATCGGTATAAATTGAATGAGAAGTATAAAGTGGACGCTAACTGGTGTGTGACTCCGAATCATTAAAGAAATGAGAACCTCAATCTAGTTTCTGCATTTAATGTTGCTTGAATCTTTTGTTTAAGGTAATTCTACGGTATGTCAAGTACACTGAGCTGTTTATATGTTTTGCACGTCGAATTAATCTTCTTGTGTATCAAATTCATGGGTTTATAAATCAAACTGCTTCTTTACAAATGAAATTCAATCTTTGCAAATCAAAATCATCCATTTGTAAGTCAAATTCATGTATTTGCAAATCAAATACGAACTTTTGCAAACTCCAAAATGTCTCTTGAAACGTTAGGAAATTGAAGTCGACGATATAATAACCATCTTGGAAATTGTTCAGCCATTGACAAGAAAATTATACAATCTACATATTAGTTGATAATGAATTAAATAATCTTCAAACTTAACTCTTCCCTTGATTTGCAAGCCTCTGCAGCAGTTATCCAAATTGGAAAATTTACGAATTGGCTGCCATCTCGTGGGTAAAGGATTTTTGACATTTCGGGAAATATATCTTCCCAATAAGACAGCAGTCTTTTTCTGAATGAATTACAATTAAGTGTTGCTGAAATAGATATTTAAAAAGCCGCATTCCAATTCTCAATTTTCACTGACTGTGGAGGAGGAGCCGCCCTTTTTGTAACCTCTTTTTGCGTTTTAGAAGTTCCAGTGGCCCTCAAAAATTCATCTCGAACCACACAGCATGGAATGTCAAACTATAGGTAAGTAATAACTAGGTAGGTTAGTTTCCATAACGATATATTCCGTAAGTCAATTATATCATGACAAACCCCGTATAATTCTGTACTCAGTTAATTAGGAATCTAGAACTTTTCCAAATCTAATGTAAAATATATCGTTCAACTTTATCCATCTATCAATTAGTTCAGTTACTTACTTTTTGCGAACCAAACTTCACCAATAAGAACCTACATAATGTATGAGCTTTTTTAGCAACTGCTTCCATTAAAAGTGCTATTTGTGTGCATATAACTTATATCCATCAGTTCAGTTTTTTGCCGGTCACATCAGGGGCATCTAATTGCTCCAATCAATCTAGTAAGAACCTATACATCAGTCCTAGATACGTTTTTCTTGGCCAGGCCCTTAAATTTCTACACATCTAGATAAAACTGTTAGCTAAATATAAAGCGTATGAATTATTAGCAAAGTTGCTATAATAGGGTCATTATCATTTTTTTAAATTATATTTTCTTAATGATTTTGAAATTTTAGTGCGATCTGATTCTAGTGCGTACTTAGAATTGAGGTTTTTATTTAAATTTTGGAAAATTCAAATATCGGAGGTGTTGCTAGAGTACACTAAAACAAAAAAATCAAACTTTAGATCTTGTATTGGACCTAAATAATGTTCCAGTACAACGTACTACTAAGTAAAAATATTGCAATTTAACCAAACATACTTATATACAAAACTGCACACAGGCGGAGACATAGGCCTTCAAAGTGAAACCAAATATTTCGAAAAAAAAATATCTCTGAATAATTCTAACTTGGAATAACGAAATTTGGTACATAACTTCGTGTGCAGAATTTATTTGAAAACACTTTTTTACTCGTTAAATTTTAAAAAAGGTAAGATTTTCAAAAAAAAAATGCATTAATTAAAACAAAATTTTAATAGTGTTTATTAGAATAAATCAAAAAGTCTGCTAGACTTTATCTTTAAATTTTGATAAAAATAAAATGCTACTGCTGCTAATGTTTATTATTGAAAACGGTTGGAAAATTTACATTCAGTGAATAAGTTGACATGCCGCTTATGCTACATGTTGAACAACGAGCTCGAGAGACAGGAAAGTCTACTTCATCCATATCATATTCAAAAAGTGCAAGAGTTATTGCCTCAAAATTTGCATCGACAACTGACATTTTCATCATGAATATTCCGATGTAAACCCCTATGCAAAAACTAGAGGTATATGTTTGGGCCGGTATTATTGATTGTTATTTTTTATATCAGACCTGTCATTTTTCCAAATTCATTAAATAGCGAAAGTTATTTGGAATTTCTCCAAAATACTCTCCCTGGTTTAATCGAAGATTTACAGTTGCAACTTAGACTAGAGTTTTGGTTTATGCATGATGGGGCACTGCCTCATTTTAGTGTTCTGTTCGGTATGAACCAAAAGAAGCAGAAAAGTCTCAATAAACATGAGTCCGCAAAGTAACGGTTGCGAAGATATGGATTGTTTTATGTTTTTTAACTCTTTTTATTTTGCAAAAACGTTGTGTATTTTCTTATAATAGTTGGTTGATGTTTAGTAAAATAAATAGTACGTATTTGACAGTCGTTCTCAGTGCACAAGTTTTCTTTCGCTATGGCTGGTTACTCTAACGCAGAATTAACAGACATGTATTTCATGCATGGTCGTGCTAATGGGAACGCCACCGAAGCGCGACGTCTTTATTTTGACGCTTATCCAAATCGCCAGATTCCTTCACAACGCATGTTTGGAAGAATTCACCAAAGATTGCGTGATACCGGTTCCTTGAGCAAAGAGTGCCATTTATCCGGAAGACCAAGGCGGGTATCCACTCCTAGAGCAGAAGAAGAAATTTTAGCACTAGTAAAGCAGAATCCAGGTACCAGTGTGAGGAGAATATCAGCCGAGGTAGGAATTAGTGGTCCTCTTGTTTGGAGAATCCTACACGAGCAACTGCTTTATTCATACCATGTGCAACGAGTCAGGCCTTAAATCCAATAAATGATCATCAAGCACGTTTGGTTTTTGCCGCTGGTTTCTACGTCATGATGCTGAAGACCCTCGTTTTCTTGCAAACATTCTTTTTACTGATGAGGTCGGGTTCACAAGATATGGAGTGTATAATTTTCACAATACGCATATTTGGGCCGACAAGAATCCTCATGCTCTAATAGAATGCGGACATCACGCACGTTTTTCATTAAACATTTGGATGGGTATTGTAGGTGACAGGTTTCTAGGTCATGTTGTTTTACCAAACCGATTAACAGGCGCTGCTTACCTCAACTTTCTGCAGAACACACTGTATCAGTTTTTGGAAGACATTCCTTGGAATCAGAGGCAACAAATGTGGTTTCAGTATGCTAGTGCTCCAGCTCATTTTTCCGTGGCTGTTAGAGAGCATTTACACCAAACTTTTCCACATAGATGGGTAGGAAGGGCCGGACCTGTTTTATGACCTGCACGATCGCCTGATCTGAACCCTGTAGATTTCTTTGTTTGGGGATATTTGAAGACATTGGTGTATGGTACTCCTGTAAATAGTCTGGAAGAGCTGCAGCTACGGATTAATCAAAAGTGTCAAAAAATCCAAACCAAGGAGGGTGTTTACAAAAGAGTTCAAATGTCGTTGAGACGAAGTTGTCGTGCCTGCTTGGAAATGGACGGAGGGCACTTTGACCATCTTCTGTAACTTTGTTTTTTTTTTGTTTGTTAAAAGCTTCCTTTGTCGGTTTATTCCTAATAAAATAAAATGTTTGAAAAACGTATAGTGGTCCATATCCCCGCATCCGTTACTTTGCGGACCCATGTTTATTAAGACTTTTCTGCTTATTTTGGTTCATACTATTACCTCCTGATATATTTTATACTCTTTTTTTTACACCCTGTATAACTTAATAAAATAATTCACCGCTTCTCGGATGCCCATTTATTTTCTTCTCTTTACGTTTCAAACCCTAGTTTACTAGTGTCAAAAAATATGACTTAGGGCATTCTAGAAACTAATTTTTGCTCTTAGAAAATTGGTGCAAGCCACAGAAAAATCAGATTATTACGGGAGTTTGTTTGAAACTAGTTTTAAGATACCTAAAGCGGCCTTTTAATTTGCAATATTACATGCACCTGCTCTGTGTCGGTTCATATGCTGAACACCCTGTATAATCACAGATGTTTTCGAAAACATAATCATGTTCACACTACCAAATTCTCATTCATTTTAGTGGGGATCTAAAACCGTTTGAATGTTAAATTATATTAAATAGCAACCTGTTAATTACATAAGGTTTCCAAAGGTCACAATTTACATCGAGATAATTCCACCAAAAATTAATTAAACCGTTAAATTAAATAATTTTCGGTTGACAGAAACACTCTGGAAATGTATTATGTAACAGGTATTATGCAGTGTATTACTGGAACTGTTGTCTAACACAGATTAATATTCTCCTTCAGATATCTAATATCTAACCAAATTAAATAGGTTCTAAGATACTTATTCGTCAATCAAATTGTAAATATTACATACTTTGGAAATGTGGTAGTATCATTTATTGTTTAAAGAAATTACTACAGTGTCTCATCCATATAGGCGCCGAATATTGAAAATTGCTGAGGGGTGGAGACGAATGTAGGTGTCATAGAAAGTCTCCATACATATCCGCTTAGCTTATTGCTGTATTGAATAAAAATCCATGCAGTTTACGTTTATTATCGTGGCAAACCGCGTTAGCTGTCGCCAAAAACAAAAAATAAAGGATATTTTGTTTTCTAGTCTCCGCATCATTAAAATAAATTCGGAAACTGTTGTCGACAAGAAAACCAAGAAATGAAAATTTTTTTCCATCTTGCGGAACAATTCGATGATAAAGCTACCATTTTTCTCGAAAACGGTACCTGCTACAAAATTGAATTTGGTACAAATTAACAACATAGTATCCAGATTTGTTTTTGGCGGCCGATTTTTTTGTTTTTAAACATACGTATAAGGCAGCAACATATTTTTAATTGACTAATTGACTGAGATGAATGGCTAATTGCTTTTTTTTAAAATAAAACTGTTCTGAAAGTACTCGAATTGTAACAAAATAAGCAAGCAGTATTTCTGTTGTAAAACGGCACAAGCTACAAAATTGAAACTGGTGGTACAAATTAGCAACAAAATATCTAGATTTATTTTTAGTGGCCGTATGATTTTTCGTTTTCGTGGAAAGGATTGGTACCCTCTCTGCGGGTATGATAGGATGGAATAACATTGGCTTGGATCAATGTGAGAGATTGATACCGGTTGGCGTTGAACCATCCCTCTAATTAATGAAAATTTCCAGGTTTTCTCTCATTCTTGTACTAAATGGTATCTTACCAACCATAAGCCGTTCCTGGCCTTATGAATTATAAAACGTCACCCCCTCCCCTGGGCTCCTCTAGGCTGATCTTCGTGATTAGAATGAGGGGTAGATATCTTTTTTTTTGGATCATTTCGGATCAAATTGTTGAAAGTATAGCTTGTAAGAGATATTATTTTCCTGAGATAAAGAAATTTAAATCTGTAAAACTGTTAATATTTTGACGCCTTTTTGAATTGGGTGTCACATGTTGATTATCCTTCCAAATTGGCATTCTAACTATTCGTAATGCGGCAGCTGAACAGAGAGAATAATATAATGAAAATTGTTTATTATACATTAGTTCATCCTCATTTATCCTATGGAATTATGTTGAAGAGTGACTCTGTGAAGGCTGGTAAAATATTTGTTCTTCAGAAAGCTGCGGTAAGAATCGTTGATGCAGCAAAACCAAATACAAATTGTCAGCCAATTGCAAGAAATTATTATTTATTCAATTGAAGACGTTTTAATATTAAAATACTGCTTACCACATGCAAATTACGAAATTAATGCGAATACTAAAATTTAATCTTAAAGGAGATATCATGATCGATAGAGCATTGTATTATGTTGAGAATTTGCTACAAATTTATGTTAAGAGTTTTCCTCTGTTCTTTGCATGCAAATTTATTTTATGATTATACATTCTGTAAAAGGTGAGACGTGTCTTGAGTTCTATTGAAAGCGTACAGCGATTCATGAATAGATTAAAAGAGTTTATACATATTCCCTTTATGCATACTTTATCTTCGAGATCAGAGAATTTAGCCCTTAATTCAAGATTGATTGATTGAATGTTTGAGTGCGTCACGGTTTAAGCTCGGGCTCGTAAACAGGAATTTTTACAGAAATTGCGAACCTTCCATGTAAAGTAAATATTTTCCGGGAATTATGTTACACCGCATTCTATCTAAAAGTGGGAAAACTATGGAATAATTTACTGGTAGTAATGCTTCTGTGAACTAAAGTATGAAATGTAAAAATACGTACTAAAACTAATATTAGCATACTATTTGAGTATGCTAATGTATGTATGAGTATGTTTCCAGTAACTTTTTAATATGATAATCGATGAAATGTGACTTTTTGTCTTAATCAAATTTAGTTTTAATCAAAAAGTGATCATCTCTATCTTTCAACTGATAATTTAATTCTGTACCTCACAGCAAAACTGTTTTAGTCCTAGTAAGTAAATAATAAAGTATATTTATTGATTACATAATAAGTACATACAATATATAGTGTTTTAAAAAAGAGGTAGAACAATAAGAATAAAAATATATAAATGAAAACATAATTAAAAATGAACTGTTGGAGCATACATATATTTACAAACAGTGATCGAGCATAATTCTCCTAATATTATTTTTAAATTGAGTACTGTTGAGCATCTTTATATGTACTGGAAGCTTATGATAAAGATTTAGATTTAATGATTTACGTTGCGATTTTTGTAACCTAAATTTAGGGGTTTGGAATAGATCAGCCTTTCTTGCTAAATAATTTTGAACATCCGAATTAGATAAGTGTTACATTTTTTATATATTTCAATCAAAGAAAAAATATTTAAAGGGATGGCAGGTCCATAATTTTTAACATTAAACAGAGGCTTACAATGCTCAAAAGGTCCTACTCTACAGATTATGCGTATAGCTTTCTTCTGGAGTTTAAAAATACGATTAGCCATTGGAGCGTTACCCCCGCAGTTACCCTCACAGACCTTAAAAATGAGTGCATAAAACCATTATAGGCGTTCATCCCGATATACCATGAGTTTCCTTAAATAAATATACCTGTCTTGAAAGTTTTTTACAAACACCTTCAATGTGATGTGTCCACTTAAGAGAACTATCAACCTCAACAGTTTAACATGCATATCACCATATAAATGATTAATGAAAAATATAATGGTTTGTGTTTTTTCTTTCCTTAACTTAAGGTTATTTGAAGTAAACCATGATTCGGCTTTAACTAGATAATTTTAGGCCACCCTCAATACTGTAGCTCTATGTTTATGGGAACATATCAATGTCGTGTCATCTGCGAATAAGATACACTCATCCGGATACGTGTGGTATAAATACCAAATAACAGTGGCCCTAGCACGGACCCCTGAAGAATTCCTTGTCGGATAGGTGGGTAATTTGATAAACTGTAACCGTAGGAACCACAATGCATTCTATTGGTTAAGTACGAACTAATCCGTCCCAAAGGAATACCCTAAATGTAATATTCTTGGGCAAATTTGTGTAGTCATTTAATTGTTAATGCAGTTTTATCATATTTACCTCATTTTAACGTGTTTACGAATATATGTTACTGGCAGCGACCAGTTATCTAGGTCTCAGCATAACATCCCAGAAAACCATTAGAAAAGTCCCTATAATTTGCATCCTTACGTCCTTTATTTTTGTCTCTTAAGCGAACAGAGACAAATGGATGGCAATTTTTGCGTAACCAGTCTATACAATCAGACTCTTTAGAATGCTTTAGATTTGTTCAAGAAATATGGTTACAAGATTTACGGGTCGAATTGTGAACCCCTATTTAATGGTCGCGCCATACTTACGATGCAGAAAACTTTAGACCAAAGATACGCGATCAACTTTTGTGTGTAGCTGAACAAGACGCTGCTGGAAACTATCGAGATGCTTCAGCAAGAATTTGGGGATAATTGCTTGTCCAGATCAGAACAGGTGGCACAAGATGTTCAAAGAAGGCCGTGGGACGTGGCCAACGGAACTTACCAAAGACTTCCTTCAATATCGCGAAACGATGACAATGCGACTCGTTGTGCACCAGTTCCTTATTATTGGATCGTGTCCAAAGATTTGCCTATGCGTGAGGTGTGCGCCAAACTCACGTCAAACTTGTGACAGAGCTGAGTGGCCTCCTTTGAATATCTTGTGTCACCTACTGAACTGAGATCTGGACAGGCAATTGTCCCCGAAGTAGAGTTTCCAGCTGCGACTTCTTCAGTTTCACACAAAATTTGATCGCGTATTTTTGGTCTAAAGTTTTCTCCATCGAAGTCCGAAGTTCTCCCCACCCTATCCCAAACGGTCCGACCATTTCGCAATGTATAGTCGCGTTAAGAAAAAATGCTACGCGTTACTTTTGGGACAAACCTTCGTACAATTAATATGCATTGTTAACTATCACATTAAGTACAACAATTTTAACCACGTGCTCAGGGAAAAACAATAAATATTATTTCGAAATTTTAACTCGACGCGACGTAAACATGTATTCAAAATAAATATGGGTACATATCACAGTAAATATATACTTAGAATAAATACTATAATATCGTCAGAGGAAAATAATATTTAATACCTATAATGTAACATTAAAATGCATTTGTCACAAAACATATTAAGTTCGTTTTTGTTGATGGTTTGACAGGACGAAAGACACAAAGATATTTCATTATACAGCTGACAAGCGTATGTCATTGTTGTGTTGATAGTTGCATAGCTATGGTGCAGGATAATGTCTGACATTTTGATTGTCATAATACAAGAATTGAGTGTTGTTGAAGTATATTATAGATTAAAGAAATAAAAATATTATGCCAATATGAACATACTATTACCTCCTGAAATATACACTGTTTTTTTAACACCCTGTATAGTGTGGATATCACTTATGGAATAAAATGAATGATTCATTAACTACGAACTTTGGAAACAAATCGATTTTTAATTTTAATTTCGCATTTTTTGATATCACATTTATGTATACAGGGTGAATCATGTAGATAATATGACGTCATCGATTATTTTTTTAATGGAATACCCTGTATATTTTTGCGCCATTGGAAAGAGCGTCAACGGAACTTTTCAAAATATATTATACATGATAATTTACTTTTATTCATTTTAGTTTTCGAGATAATACCAAAAGTGACTAGATAGGTAGCAATTCGGCATATGTCAACTTGACTTTTCTCTCAAACATGCAACACTCAGGTTGCGCTGCGATACGTAAGCACCGTTATACGGTGTGCTGGACGTCAATTGAGATACTTTATTTTATTTTGCATTTATTGATACGGTATTATATGTTGCATATTAACAATAAACATGTAATATCTCGAACCCCGTAAAAAATTAGTAAATTACGTACATACGAAATTAAACTACTGCACGGTTCTCAATATTACTTATCAGTAAATTTAGTGATTTTTCGTTCATATCTCTTACTCACTCATTCATTTACCCATTTAAAATATTTTTAATCTTGATATTCTGCTCTATCATGTCAACTTCACTACTGGCATTTTATACAGTTATTTGCATCGACAGTAAATAATAATCAAACGACTGCAGCTCAGCGTAGAAACTTGGGATCTGCATGGACTTAATCGTTGCAATTGTAATGGCGCTAAACTGTTCCAGAACTTCTACTGGAAATTAATGCAATTGGAGTTAGTTAACATGCATGCAGACGTCATTAGTTCAATAGTATTTTAACAATTAACTGCGGTATATCAAATGATAGCATGGTCCCATGTTCGCTGTAGGTATTTAATTGTGTTATCTTTAGTTTCAATTTGGGATGGTCGCGGATTTGCTAAATCAGTTTTGTACAATTAACTTGCTACAAACTCTATTTACAGTATTTAAATTCGATAACTTTAAATACAAATTATTGAATTAGACTATCTTGTGTTTAATGAAGATATTGTTATAGTTCTGATAGCAACAAGTTTAATTTCCGTTTAGCAAGTTTTCTGAGTGCTTTAATATTTTAATTTAATTAGTAAAATGGTCTTTAAAATTGTGTGTTTTAAAATATAATCAAATTTTAACAATTTGCATTAACTTCATGTCTTAGTTTAACCGAATCCAGAAGTAAGTTATTTTTCTAATCTCTCTTCTTCTAATAATGTGTAAAAAACTGAGCGCAGATTGTACGACAAATTTTTATAGGGATTCTTCATATAAATTTGTTTGATCTAAGCTCCCCTTTTCCCTCCGTTTTGTAAGATTAACTCGAATATCTGACTGATTTTTACGTTAAATGTAGAGGGCATTCTGACAATGAGTTATATTATTCCTTTCAGATTTTTTTTTAAATATAGAAATTTTGGTAAATAATATAGTTTTGATGAAACAGTCTTCGATTAATTTAAAACAAGTATATTTGTGGCATGATCCTAAAATGCCCATTTTAGAGAAAACTGCGTTTAACTTATTTGTTAAGCTTGGAAATCAAGTACCTAGGTACTTTATCAGACCTGTAATTTCAATAAGGAAGCAAAATTGTACTGTGTAAGTTGATTTAATTCACACTATTTTTGTCCAAGGAAGGGTCTTAAAGTATGGTCCACACTGTACTGAAAACCATGTATATAATAAGTAAGAATGTAGATGGTTAAATGATGTATGTATATGTATGTCTAAAGAATATTTTAAAATAAACACTATATAAGCAAAATAATTTTGAAATTATATTTTAAAAAATGTTACACCAATAAAGTATGATTTCTACAATTTTTTACTAAAATGCGTTTCCATCTAACCCAACATTACACAAGGAAATATGAAATGCTGGAATGGAAATCTCTTAGACAGTTTACATTGTGTAATGTATATCCTGAAGATTGTATGTGTATGTCATTGGTCAATATCTCAATAAAGCAAAGCTGTTTGCAATTTATATATGCATATAGATATATACTTTTGTAGCCCATATATTTTCCAAGATTGATATTTTATTTCCACATCAAGCATCGTGACGAAAATATACAGGGTGTAACAAAAAAGCAGGCCATTCTGTTAACTGCAATTTAACCCTATTTTCCTGAATACAGAAATGTTTCTCTTAAAAGATACAGGATGTTAAAGTTTAACTTTTAAAGTTGTTTTTTTTCGCTATAATTTCTTCAGATTTTAGGTACGTATCACTTTAAAAAATTTAGAGAGACTTCTTGTTATTAACCAAATGAGTACAGTATAATTGCAAATGACGCCTAAAAAAGAACTTGGGAAAGGGGTACAAATATTATTTTACCACCCCATTTCTTTTTCACGCACGCCTATGGACAAGTTTTTATAACACCATTATATAGAATGTTTTATTATACCTGACAGTTTTTCGTGAAACTTCTCATTTTTGAGATAAATTCGACTTGGGAGCATGCAACGCTAGAGACAGTCACAGCACATTTTGAACTTGCAAAGGAACAATTTCTAACTTGCTCTAAAGTGTTCTAACTTATTTTATATGAGTGTCTCTATATATAGGGTTAGCCAGATATGCCATTTTACACAGATAAATATTTTTTATCAACGTACATTCGTTTTTTGTTTATGAAACGAATTAGTTATTCAGAATTCAGATTTACACACATTTCTCAACATTCTGAAAAATCATTTTTTCACTTTGCTTGACAATTTGCCACTTAGTCTTCGTCAAAATATGTGGATGCACCTTGATGGCGCTCCGCCTCATCTTGAATTCAATGTTAGACAATATTTATGTTTAATTTTTCCAAATCTATGAATTGGATGTAGAAGAGACGCAACTATTTAGTGGACACCACGCTCCTCGGATTTTAGTCTCTTGGAGTGTTTGGAAATTTATCAAGGACGTTTATTCCGAATCAATTGAAAATATTGATTAACTGAAAAGGAGTTTTTACTGTATTGAAAGGTATTTTAAACTAATAGAGCTCAAGACTCCTACAATTCCTATCAATGAAGTCATATGACAAATTCCACAGACAAAGTTTTATTCAATAATTATCTAAAATAAAAATTAATCTAGCTAAATTTACTAACCTGGTTTAATGAAAACATTCTATAAATATCTAAGTTCACTTTTGAAACTGTGGAAACTCGAAAATTCAACCACAATAGATGAGATCTGACCTATTTCTGCATTTTTAGAATTGCTTCTTCAGGTGGCCTCCTTTAAGTTGAGTCAAATATCTAACTATAAAAATTATTATACCAATAAATTAACATTATTTGAAATTAAATATCGACAATGTGAAAAGTTACTTTAACCTGTCAATGAATTTAAATTAAACATATCAGAGAACATACATATGACTTCATTGATAGGAATTGTAGGAGATTTGATACATATTAGCTTAAAATACCTTTCTTAAACAGTAAAAAAACAGTAAAAAAGGTTACAAAAGCTAATAATAATGAATATATGGGTAGATATTGTGGGTATAATTCATCGCTGGTCGGGGCTTTAGTTCGCAGAGTAGTTAGTTTCATACAATATTGTTAATAAGTACCTAAAAATATTTGAAACGGCCTATTACGAATGTAACCGAAAAATTTAGCTAATACCCAGATATTATTTAAAATAGTTCGTTTATGCATTTTGGAGACAGATGGACATGTGGAGGAATTACAATTTTAAAATTACAATTAAGTACAATTAAATTTTAGTATACATCTACTAATAATATTAGTTATGTTTCTTAAATTCCTCTTTTTCGATAATAAACAAATTTACATGATAAAAATACATATATTTGTGTAAAAATTATACATCTGGCTAGCCCTACGTTATGTACAAAATAAGTTCGAACACTTGAGAGCAAGTTTGAATATCAGAAATCGTTTGTAATTTGAAATTTAAAACTGTTATTAAGTGCAACTCATTTTGCTGCGACTATTTTTAACATGGCACACTTAAAAATTGAATTTATCTAGAAAATGGAGAATTTTACAAAAATATATTAAAAGTATTAAAATATTCTAAACAAAATTCCACATTATGACGTCTCAAAGCGTACATCAGAAAAAAGTAAGGGATAAAATAACTTCTTCACCCCCATATCTACGTTTGTTTTGTAGACGCCATTTGCATTAATACCCTTGAGGGTTTGGTTATTAACAAGAACTATCTCTACAAAATTTCAAAGTGATACGTGAAAATCAGAAGAAATTATAGCGAAAAGACAATTTTAGAAGTTAAATTTTCACACAATGTATTTTTTAAGGGAGAAGGGATATTTTTTGTATATAGATAAGTAGGGTTAAATCGTCATATTTTGCCACCAAAAATACGCAGTTAACGGGATGACGTGCTTTCCGGTTATACCCTGTACATATAAAAAATACTTCAGAACTAGATACTTACAAAATTAATAATAACTATTTAATAGCGTCATCATAATTAAAACTGTTGTCTGTTGCTAATTGAGATTTAAACTTTTGTTCATTTCCAAGGATTACAAAAGGAACATGTACTTTTAATCAGGGTTAGTTATGGGAGTTAGTTATTTCTGCATAGCACAACAAATAAATATTTATATTTCTGGGGTCCGGGCCATTAACAAAATTGAGGGCCTTACAGACATTTATATAGAGCAACTCTAACCGCCAGCCAAGAGTTATATGAAAGCAACAGTTTATATTTAAATACACATATTTTAGGGGCGACTGGTAATTAAACTAGAATTGTGTTGTCTGAATAAATCTGTTTGTTGTTATAAGGAATTCTAAAACTGAATACAGATCACATGGATTTCTAATTACGAATAAAGGAGAGCAAAAGAAAACGCATTTTCGTCCAACTGTCAAAAAAGAAAACAAAACCGTGAAAAAATGTTTTTTTTCACAGGTCGGATACTTTTTTCACGATCATGACACTTTTAACATTGACACTAACTTCAGATAAAAACATATTGAATAAACCTGTAGCGACAAATACTCTGTACAGTTGGACAATAATAGCTATTTGTGAAATAAGTTAGGAAAAGATACGAGCACTTTTTTACGCACCAAGTGTAGGAAGGAAAAACTCGCCATCTGCAGAAAATACACTTTCCCTAGGAGTTGCAAACATGCTTTTATCAATGGTGTTTTGAAAATAACTACAGTTATAAGTTTTTATTGAAAATTGTAAATTTTGAAAATGTAAGTCTAGAATTCTGAAGGAATGTTCATATAGAAACAAGTTTGTTTATTACGTTTTCGTTAATATTATTGTGTTAGTGATGAAAAATGTCAGAATCTTCTATTTGCAACGATATTATAGATGATATAGAAGAATCATCAAAAATCGCTAATTTGTCGACATTATTGTCGACTAAATCCAAAGATAAATATGAAAAACCATATTGCTTATTTGAAGATTAGAGTCATCAAAAGTGAGTCTATCCTGCCTATTATCAACAAAAATCCAGAGTATATCAGAGTTCTACGTTGTGGAGTCTTTACTTAATGATAAGAACAACATTGTCAGTAAAAAAGAATATTAACATAAAGAAATTTCCAAGTTTAATAATTGCTTTCCTTAAAATGATAAAACCTACTTGATGATGAAGATAAAGTGTAACTTTCACACTTCTCTCCAAATATTGAAATTGTTTCTTGTTTTAGATAATGTTGATTATTGGTATCAGTTGAGCATGAAGAACTAATTTCTTCAGCTTAAACATATAATAGAGAATATATTATTGACAGAGATTTCCAAAAAAAAGACGAACGTGATAAGAGAATTTACTATTTCTAATGGTAACATCGAAGAAGTCAATCTTGCCGAAATGTTTCGAAAATATTTCTCTCTTCGTCCGGCAACAATTGAACATTCAATATTCTTTCTGGGACATAGAAATGGACAATGCGTTGGTATGAATTTTATACGGGGTTTTCTTAAAAAATGCAAAATTTTTGAAATTATTTATTTAATAACGCCCGCGTCATAGCAACCACAGACAACCTGATAAAATTATTATTTTTCATGAAAGAAGTATCATACAATTTTAATAATATAAAATAAATAGCTATGTTTGCTATTATGATCAAATTTAAATTAAATGGCGAAAAAAGTATGTATTTAACTTGGCAGTAAAGTAAATTCAATGGTTTGGCTAGTACTTTACTGCCTAGTTAAACAAGGATCTATTAGTTCTTGTACTGATGAAAATAATATTTTATTTTTCTGACTAAAAACAAAAATGTAGATATTGTGAAAAACACTACGATTTGAATTCGATTTTCTGAAAGCTTAGTAACAATTTCAAACATTTGCAAAAAACATTTTTTTCAAGAAAGTTATAAGGATTTTTTATATATTTTCAGGTATTAACAATACAACACAATTGTGTGAAACTAACTACTCTGTGGACTAAAGCCCCAACCAGCGTTGAATTACACCCACATTATCTACCCATATATTCTTTATTATTAGCTTTCGTAACATTTTTTACTGTTTAAGAAAGGTATTTTAAGCTAATGTATATCAAATCTCCTTCAATTCCTATCAATGAAGTAAAAAATGTTACAAAAGCTAATAATAAAGAATATATGGGTAGATATTGTGGGTGTAATTCAACGCTGGTTGGGGCTTTAGCCCACAGAGTAGTTAGTTTCACACAATATTGTTAATACCTGAAAACATATAAGAAACTATTTATACATAAAAGGTATTTTTTTTATTTATTTTAGTAGGTCGTTATGATGTTTAAATTCATTGACAGATTAATCAGTTTGACATTGTCGACATTTAATTTAAAATAATTTTAATTTATTGGTATAATAATTTTTATAGTTATTTGCCTCAACTTAAAGAAGGCCACTTGATGAAGCAATCCTAAAAATGCAGCAATAGGTCAGATCTCATCTATTGTGGTTGAGTTTCGAGTTCCCACTGTCAGAGGTTAATATATATAGTGTGTTTCCATTAAACCAGGTTAGTAAATTTAGATAGATTAATTTCTTTAGATAATTATTGAATAGAGCTTTGTCTGTGGAATTGTTCATTAGCATACCTAGATGTTTGGTATCAGAGAACATACATATGACTTCATTGATAAGAATTGTAGGAGATTTGATATATATTAGCTTAAAATACCTTTCTTAAACAGTAAAAAAAGTTATAGGGATTAAAACAATGTGACAAACATTTCCAAATATCGATGGACGTACATTTTACTGTTGAAATGAGTACTCCAAACTCTCATATCTACGCGTAAATTTATTTTTATTTTAATACTCATTTCAATGTAAGTAGTACATATGGAAGGTTTTTGCACCTGTATAGAATATGAGAAGACACCTCATTTACTAGCACATAATCGTATAATGATGATAATAATAAACAAGGACAGATTAAAATAATTTCACTGAAACGCTAATTTTTTCTGTATCTATGTTTATGTAACGTTCTCCATTTTTGTGAGATATTAATTAAGGTCGTGAATTTTCAGGCAACATTAAAAAATGTGAAATGCAGTTGGCTTGATAAACATCATATTAATGACTGCGACAAGCAGCCAGCAGAACATTTTCAGACAGTAGCCCGAGGCATAAAAAGACTTTACATGGCCATAGAGAAAAGAGAAAACTTTGACTTGGAATATTGTCTTATAAAGTATGAGACAGTGTTTTGAGAAAAAGATATCGAATTGCTTGAAAGAATGTGCGTAGGATTGCTACATATTTTTTGTTTGTAATGCCCTACAGGTATTGTGCTTTTTTATCTTCTTTGGAATAAACACAAGGTTATAATATGGGAATTATTTTCTGCAAATGTACAAACTACCGATAACAGATTTTCCTATAGCCTAATTGGAAATATGAACAAAAAATTACATTACTAAAATAGAGAAACAGAATAAAATTAATTTTGGTAAAACAAATAAACAAAAAATTTAATATAAAATTAAATGTGGAAATGAATGGAATGAATTAATATGATTAAGGCTGCAATAGGGTAATAAAAGGTAATAAGAAATAAAATAATAGTAAGATTTAATAAATTAAATTAAGTTAATAGTTAATTATTAGTTAATGAAATTAATATTTTGATTTTGATACTAAATTAAACTATGAATTTAAATTAATAAACATAGTGGGAGTACGTAAAAAACTAAGGAAGGAATTTAAGAGAAAAAGGAACTATACGAAAAAGTTTGCGGAGGAAATAATTTAGTAATTTAGAAGGATAAAGTATAGGAAAATAAATTAATATATCAACGACCACTATATTAAGAGGGTTTAATACGTCTATTTTCCGTGGATTAAATGCCTTTTAACACACTAGTGGATTAAAATTCATAATACCATGCTTTGATTTTATAGCATTTTATTTAGAATTATTTATTTATTTATTTATTTATTTATTTATTTACTTTTAAAATATCCAACGGGTATAACCCACTTAAAGGATAAGTAGTTAAACTGGAAAAATTGCAATAACAGAGAAAAAAAATACTTACAAAGAGATACCTACATATTAAAAATCGATTGTATAAAATAAAATATAAGTCTTTGAGAGATTCTTTGAGTGTTCAATATGTAAATTCTGAAATACAAAGTTTAACCATGGGTGTTCCACAGGGTTCTGTACTGGGTCCTTTGCTGTTTATTTTGTACATTAATGACATAAACACCATTGCTTCTAACATTCATTTTACTATATATGCCGATGATACTTCCCTTTTAATTTCTGATAAATCTTCCTACGACTTAGAAGCAAAATGTAATATTTTACTTAATAAATTATATACATGGTTCTGTAATAATAACTTATGTTTTAATGTGACAAAGACTCATGCGGTTTTATTTCAAAATCGCCAACGGACAGATGTAGAATTGAATGTTGATATAAATGGTTTACCAATTAATAATGAGACTTCTGTAAAATTCTTAGGACTTGAATTTGATAGCAATTTGTATTGTAAATCACATTGTTCAAATCTTTGTTCTAAACTGAACTCAATATGCTATTTATTCCGAAATTTGCGTACGGTGCTTGTAACTCCGCAGCTTATAAATCTGTATCATGCACAGGTGGGCAGTAGAATAATGTATGGTGTCTGTTTCTGGGGCGGGTCCACTATGTCTTCTGATGTATTTATATGCCAAAAAAAGATACTAAGATGCATTTTTAATGTTTCAAGTTCACATTCATGTAGAGATATTTTTAAAAAATATTTTATTTTAACTTTACCTGGACTCTTTATATTTGAATTATGTAATTATATTTTCAGTAACAGATCTAAATTTCATACCAATAAGGAAATTCACCATATTAATACTCGTCAAAAATGAATATCATATACCGTTTATGAGATTAAAGCTTACCATGAATTCACCAAACTGTCTGGGCCTTAAGCTATATAATAAATTACCTAGTGATATAAAGACTTGCTGTACACTTGAACGTTTTAAAAAAGACTAAAATCGTACCAAATTGATATGTGTCCGTATTCGTTAAATGAATACTTCAAGGTTTAAAATTGCGATTTTTGTTTTTTCTTTTATGTGATTTTGTATGATTTGGTGTGTTGTTTATTTATTTACTTTAATTTAATTTTAGAATTTAAGTTTATGTATTGACCATTTCTTATACAGTGTAAAACTGTCCATTAGAAAAATAAACAAAAAAAAAAAAAAGTATAAAAGTCTAAACATATAAAAACAGTTTAAAATCTAGTAAAAATAAAAAATAATAAACCTAAAAGTTAAATTGCCAGATAATATAAAAATAACAAAATAATTAAAAAACAAATAAAGTTACTAAACAAAATAAAAATAAAAAAAAAAACAAGAATATACACATGCACCTATTGAAAATATTTTTTATATCACGTACACCACAAAAGTTAATATCGAAACCCTCCATATTGTTGCTATTGTCCAGCATTTGATACAAAGGCGACTTTAACAACATATTTGTACGGGCAAAGGGTAACATAAACAAATCACAATTCCTAGAGTTCAATCTGGGAACTCTAAATGATAAATCTAATTTTAAAATTGATAATTTTATATAATAAAATAATACCATGCATTGTACGCCTACTGGCAAGACTTTGTAGATTAAAACGAGCACAAAACAATTCTTGTGGAGTACCTTGAATAGGATAAACTCCATCTAACAGATATGTGGCAGACTTAAAATCTTCGTTGGACTCTTTCCAGTAATGACGTATATGTAATATAAATTGGATTCCATATAACTGAACCATATTCAAGTTTGGATCTCACAAAAGTTGTATACAATAATCGCAAAGTAGACTGATTCCTGAAATCTTTAGAGTTTCGTAAAATAAATCCCAAACTCCTGTAAGCATTGGATAAGGAACTGTGAATGTGCTGTAAGAAACTCAACTGAGAATCAAAAATAACACCTAAGTCTTTAATGCTATCAGGCCTCTTGAGAATGCTGTCTTGCAATATATAATCAAACATGATAGGTACTTTTTCGGTGAAACGACATAACATTACACTTGCTGATATTAAGAGGCAACATATTTCTGTTACACCAGTCGTTAAGTGAAACAAGGTTATTCTGAAGATTTTCACAGTCCAAAACAGAGTTAATTTGACAAAATAATTTTACGTCATCAGCGTATAATAGGTATTGTATATTAAGATCCTCCGCAATATCGTTAATAAATATATCAAATAAAAGAGGTCCAAGTATGGACCCCTGAGGAACACCTGATGTTTGAAGAAACGTGTCAGACTTGAATCCAAGATATTGCACATATTGGGATCGATTACAGAGGTATGACTGAAATAATTTTACTAAACCAGTGCAGAGGCCTACGTTGTTAAGTTTATTTAACAACTTAGAGTGGTCGAGCCTGTCAAACGCTTTAGAGAAATCTGTGTATATAACATCGACTTGACTTCCAACATCAAGAACTGCAGAAATGTATTGAGTTTTACATAATAAATTAGTAATTGTAGAACGACCCTGAATAAACCCGTGCTGTTCGGGAATAATAATATTTGAGGTATGAGATGACATAAACCTGTGCAAAACAAATTCGAACACTTTACAAAAATTATTTAAAATAGCAATGGGCCTATAATAATATAATTATTATTAACATTACCATTTATCTCAAAACCGGTCTTGTCATTTTGACTGGGATTATTCAAATTCACTCGATAAGGAGTTTCTGAAGGACTGGAGGGGCCCACAACTTCGCCAGGTAGTACCTGGATTCTTTCAGCAATTGCCATTTTGCTGGACAGTGAATTTTCAATATAACTTTCCGCTACCGTAGTCGATTTCCAACGACCATAACGTTTCACACTGAATATAACCCCCAGCACTGGCCAGTAATGTTGCCTAAGAACGCCTCATTCCATTGCATGTTGTGTAGTAGATTTTCCAGCCACATATCGCAAGAAAAATCTCCCATCGACAATTTTAGGCCGCAAATTGATGTATTTTCGACATATTTCTGCAGCATTGACTGAAAAAACTTCTTCCTTCGTCGTGAAACTTCTTGAAATATTTGTTTTCATATTCGGATTGAGTGCGTATAGGTACAGCCTTTGTCTTGCACATGGGTGATATCCAAAAAGGTTAATTCATTAAATGGACAAGCACCTGCGGCTTCCATGATTGTTGCAACCTGTAAAAAGTTCTAAATAAAACGCCCAATGTATAAATTGAAATATTATTCCTGTATTTTCTACCTTACCTTGCAAATATCCCTCATCCGGTGCTTTTTTCAAAAATTCTTCGATTTTGTTTGCCATACTTGGAAATATCAATAGCTTTCAACATTGATTTTATCATGGAACATTTTGTCTATATCGAAGAGGCTCAAACCGTTTCTCCACATTGAAAAAGTAGGATAGTAGCATCTCTTCTGTAATTGCTCCTTCTCGTATACCCCTTTTTTCGCCAGTTACCGAATTCCACCAATATCTTCTCATACTATTGCACTTCGCTGGTAACAGACGTAAAGGTGCTTCTTGGGTTTCTTACTGGATTTCAGCCGGAATGAAGATATTCTCACATTCTCACTCATTTTTTGTGTCGATTTTGCAAATTTTCTTTCTCGAGTGTCCATTTTTTCTCGTGGTTTAAAGGCTTGCTAATTCCCTTATATAATTAATAACTATAAAGTTCCTGATACACTAATAAAGTCTTGTTATATGGCAGCAACAACATAATTTTATTCTATAATATAGTGTCCTTTATTTACACTCATAGAACACTTGTAAGAGTATTGTGGAGAAACAACTTTTTTTAAACATTCCGTGTACAGTTACAAACAATTATTGTATAGCTGTAAAATTTGTTACTTTTACCAAGAACAATAACTGATTAAAAACTACATCAACACCTGCAGCCTGACTGTGACAGGCGTCAAGGTCCATCGCAGTTTACTTTTCAGTAATCTTAACTAAGTTATGAATTACTTAACACAATAAAACTCATTAACGTCTACCCTTAATTAAAACTCTAGAGAACATCCTTCATGGGCTATTATACGAACGGGAAAACTCGATTTTGATAACAACCTGCAAAAAATTATTTCCTCGGGGACGTCTGCAATCATCTTGAGGGGTAAAAACTCGCCTGACACAACCTGTAGGTAAAGTCCAAACAATTAATGAGAACTGCCGGAATATAAAGTTTTCGCCCAACAATATAATTGTGTAACATTTACTGTTTGCGTTTGATAAAGAATTAAGGAACTTTTAATAGCTTTATTATCCCTGGCAATTAATTTCACGTCATTAGAATTTTAATCCTCTTATAGAAGTTTCGATCAATGTTAATTTATCGGCGAAACCCTTTCATTTCCGGGAGTTGGGTCGTAATTTAGGGGTACATAATGCTCCGTTAGCAAATTAGCTATATCTAAAAGTGTATAATGGTGATTTACATAATAAATTACTCTTGATATTTTATAGAATACTATATATCACATTTTCTTACCAAAATATATATAAGAAAGATAATTCTCCTAAAACTATTCCATTTTCCAGAAGTGAGACGGAAAATTCGGCTTTTATTTAATAAGCTGAGCAATGACCAATGGAATACAATATGTAAAGTTCAAACTGTACCTACTAGTAGTTTCTTTATGTAAAATATGTCTATCTGAACGAGGAACTAGAGAAAAATCATTAGAATCTTCTCACACTGGAATTATTAATAAATATTGTCGATTTGTCGAGTGAGTGAAGTACGCATATTTTGTGCTCCTTGTTTATTACAGTTTCTTTATACTAATATTAGTGCAAGTGTCCTGGAAATTTTTCTCACAAGTCTTGTAATAAATCTGTACTTGTTATTGGTTAGCAAGCCAACTAACAACTTAACTAATAAGTGCATATTGAGAGCTCCTGTAAGCACGTTCCAGTTATTGTCTTATCAGCTCTGTTAGCAAAAAATTCAGACATGCCCAGTTCCTGTGCTAACTGTTTGAAGACGATGAGCGATCGTGAATCGACTTTGCAGTGTGACGGCTGTAAGCGGCCACTACACATGGATTGTACCGGACTGTCATCATCCGATCGTGTAACGAGACAGAAAGTTCGCGGATTGAGTATTCTCTGTAACAGTTGCACTTCTAATTTAAATATCCTTGGTGATATCAAGAAGGTCATTTATGAGCTTAAGTCTGATATTCACAAAACAATAGATGATTTTAAGAACCTTATGCAAAATAAAATAGATGATTGTTATAATCATCTTACACACGAAATTGCGGCTTTAAAAACCAAAATAGTAAACATTGAAACTTTTAATTCGGTTGATATTACTGATAAAATAGCAAGCGAGGCAGTGGAACGAATGTCTCGCAGTAAGAATATATTGATTAGAGGCGCACCAGAGACTGTCGGTGATACTCAAACAAAAAAAGACGCTGACAAAAATATAATTAAAGAGATCTTGGATACTGTAGGTTGTGAGGCTGAACCAATTACCTTCTTTAGAATTGGCAAACCAACTCCACAATTTCCTCGTATGCTAAAGGTAGTTTTCCATCCGAATCGCAGGCTAAATATATTCTCAAAAATAAGAAAAAGCTTTTAGAAAATCGTTCAACCAGTGCTTTAAAGATATTAGACGATAAAACGCCTGTTCAACAGCAACACCTCAAAGAATTGCGAAGTGAACTTGATACTCGACTTCAAAATGGTGAGAAAGATCTAACTATTAAATATATTCATGGCTCTCCTAAGATTGTAACATTTCGTCAATAACACACCAGCTTCCCAAGTCTCCTCCTTACCATGTTTAACTGATTGGTTCCTTCTGTATACAAATCTAGATTCCATTCAGGCCAATAACAATGAACTTTTATGTACAGTACAACTACTTAAACCAGATATAATTTTGTTAAGCGAAACCTGGCTTAAACCTAAAATTCCTGACTCGTTAATTAATATTCAAGATTATACTATTTTCCGATCTGACAGGAAATTCGAAGAGGTGGCAGTGTTTGTATATATTTGGCAAATGCTATACTTAAAAACTTTTCTGTATCTACTGTGGACATAACTATCTCTAATATTGATCTAATTTCTCTCAAATTGAAGAAACAGTCTGTGCAAATTCATATTACCTGTGTTTACCGTCCTGGTGACTCTTCCCTTGATGATAATATCAGTTTACTCGAAAAACTTGACGAATTGTCATGCCTTGAGAATTCTGTTATTGTTGGAGATTTTAATTTTCCGGATATAACATGGCCAATTACAATTATTCCTGATCTGGCTAACATAAAGCACCTTTTATGGATTTCGTTCTAAACTCAAATCTAACGCAGTTAATAAATGAGCCCACTCGCTTTCGTCAAAACAACGAGCCGTCAACACTCGACCTCGTTTTTACTAACGATGTTCGGCTGATTTCATCCGTAGAAGTTTCTTCTCCTATTGGAATATCTGATCACTGTGTGATTACAGCCCATATTCAATTTAATACAAAGCCCATGTTTAAACGAGACAATTATACTATTTTCGAAGTAACTGATTTTGTTACATTAAATCATTGCTTGGCTTTAACTGACTGGGATAACGCTCTAGGTGATAACTGTTTATTGATGTGGGATAATTTTCTTAACATTACAAAGAAGTTCTTGTCAGATAATACTAGACAGCGAAAAATTTTTCGTAATAAATTAAAACCATGGATTGACTACGAAGTGTCACAAATGATAAAACATAAAAGAAACCTTTGGAGAAAATATAAGCGTTCTAACCAAGTTGAAGACTTCGTAACTCATAGAAGATTCTCAAATACTCTAAAGCTGCACTTGAGTGCATCCCGGCAGTCTTATGAAGAAGCAATAGTCAATAGTGGAAACACTAAAAAATTCTATAAATATATTCGTTCCTCTCTCTCTTCTAAGGTGTCCATTCCCTTACTGCAGAGACATGATGGTAGCCTTTGCACATCCAACTATGACTCAGCAGAAATGTTTGCTCTGTCCTTTTCTAAATCTTTCACAGACGAGCCGCAGTACGATACATTTCCACAACTGGCTGCCCCATGGGTACAATCATCACTCAGTGACATTTATTTTACACCAGATAAAGTAAAACGTCAAATGACTCTTCTTCGAAGTTACTCATCACCGGGCTTGGATGGTTTATCTTCCTTCTTCTTAAAGAAATGTGCTGAAACTTTATGTTATCCTTTATCCAAAATAATGAATGCCTCATTTACTCAATGCTCTATACCGCCAGCCTGAAACTTGCATCTGTTACACCGATTTTCAAGAAAGGCAATAAACTCGATGCCAATAACTACCGCCCAATCAGTCTGCTGCCGATTGTATGTAAAATAATGGAGTCTATTGTTAAAGAACATATGTCTGATTTTTTGTTGCGTTTGAACATTGTTCCACATCAACAACATGGTTTTGTAAAAGGTCGTTCCACTATAACAAACTTATTACATTGTGTAAATGACTGGTCTAGAGCTCTAGACAACAGAGCCCCTACGGACATTATTTATCTGGATTTCTCTAGAGCTTTTGACAGAGTTCCCAAACGGAGACTTCTCTATAAGTTAAATCATCTAGGTATTCGTGGTAACCTGAATAGATGGATAACTGACTTCCTTGACGACAGATTTTTTAAGGTTAGAGTTGGTCAAGATTATTCTGAGGTAAGACCAGTTACAAGTGGAGTCCCACAAGGCTCCGTTCTTGGCCCGCTATTATTTGTTATTTATGCAAGTGACATTCAATATCTTTCCACAAGCTCGTTATCGTTCTACGCTGATGACACTAAAATATACGCTGATCCCACGACCGATTACCAAAACCTTCAAAATGACATCGATACGTTGCAGATTTGGTGTACTGACTGGCTTATTCCTTTGAACGTAGATAAGTGTGTTGTACTGCATGTTGGTAGAAACAATCCAAATTCTCCGTACTTTATTAATGGACGGCTACTGAAAAGTGTGTCATCACATAACGACCATGGAGTAATAGTAAATAGTAGTCTTACGTGGAGTGATCATATCGCCACTGTGTGTAAACGTGCGAACACTAAACTGTTTTTATTTCGAAAAGCTTTTTCAAATTTATCTTTTGATACGTGCTGCAGACTCTACAAAAGCTATGTGCGTCCCATACTAGAATACGCGGGACCAGTGTGGTGTCCTGATCTCATCAGGGACCAAGATATGTTGGAAAAAGTTCAACGTGGAGCTACTAGATTATCCCTTGGTCCTGTTCGGCCGTCCTATCACGATAGATTAATATCTGCAGATCTCACGACATTTCATCAACGACGTCTTCGTGGTGATTTAATATTAACTTACCGTATTTTAAAATTCAATTTTGGCAACTTAGGCACAGCTTTTCCACTCAATACAGACATTCGTCTTCGTGGACATTCTTTAAAACTTAAGAAGGAGAACTTCAAAACGCGTACCAGACAACATTTTCTGAGCAACAGAGTCTTCGACACTTGGAATTCATTACCTCAGGACATAGTAGATTCGCCAACAGTGTACTTATTCAAGAATAGAATTGACAGTTATCTATTTAACAATTAGGTTAGTTTCTGTGGATGCAAAATTTATTTATGTTATTTTTCTTTTCTCTTTTCTTATTGTACTTTAAAACTTTTGTTATTCTTTTTGTACTTATATTAGGATAATATGTGTAACTTCATCTATTTTCTTCTTTGTGAGCACAATAGGACAGTAGTCCTCTGCTCTTCTATAATTTGTAATAATAATAATAATAATAATAATAATAATATTTGAATGCGGAGTCCAAGAAACAAACCATTGTCAACATCTTGGACCATCGAGCAAGGATTATTTGTGATAAAGAACAATTACATCATCCAATCAATAAAGATTTGGAAAAACTTCATGAATAGTTCATTGCAGATGGTAAGGATAAAGACTTAGGTTTAGATAAAAATACAAGATTTGGCTAAAGAGGGAGATATGACAACTAGTAGTTGAATGAACAGAAGTGGCACTTAAAGAAGTTAGCAGTTGTAGAACTCAAGGCATCCGCCTTGATATAATCATAGGCCTGAATATCCATTCAGGCCTATGATTGAACATTCATGATAGCGTAACCGATAGCAGTTAAGTTAGGATAACTAGGTGGACATAACTGAGCTCATAACCGAAATGGAAAGATCGCTGTGATCGAAGAATCAGTTATCCGCGCTTGTTATTATGGCCAGATAACCCTGTCATGGCAGTTAATTTTTTACCTTACCTATATCACTCATATGTCAAAAATTGCCAACTAACGCAAATAAAATTTAAAACTTAGGTACTTAAATGTGGGTAAAAATGGCAAGAAGATTAAAGCGCACGACGCAATGACAATACGAAGAAATGTTATATTTTATTAAATGTAATAAAATATTGTTGGGAGGCAAAGTAAATCCCAACAATAACTAAACTTAAATTACTTTAGCTTCATGCAGAGTGGATGCAGATTGTTAAAAGGAAGAGCAGAAAACTGCATCAGGAATTAAAAACTAGTGAAATCTGGATACAAATATTAAGTTTACTCAGTACACTCAGTTTACGTAGATAATCAAAAATATACCTTTAGGCATGTGATATGTGCTAATTACAATTTACTATGCCGTGTTGGAGTCAATGTTGCAATATGGATGAAATGCAGGGCATCAGTGTAACTGTAATTCATTAGAAATTACACATACCAATTAAAAATAATATTTAAAAAAGATAAAATGTATTATTCATACCTACTTCTTTATAGAATATAATCGACTACCAACAACTAAAATCTAGGTAACTGTTTTCATTGTGCCTTCCCCCTATTGTATTAAATAATTAATTAATTAATTAATTAAAATATTAGTTAATATTTTGTTTGTTAATATCATACGCAGAATAACAATCTTAATTATACAAAATTGTAATCTGACCTAGAACAAACTTTAGTTTTTTGTAGGTTGTATTTACTGTCAAACTAGTAATGCTGTATTTTATTTATTATGTAAAACTATGATATGGCAATAAATTCAAACTGAATTGTGCTATAGACAAATAATAATAAAATTATGCAGTATAGGGCGTTAAGATTTTAATAAAAGGGAATAGATCTGGCCAAAAATTTAAACATTTTCAACTGCATGAAAATCGCTGTACTTACTGAATTTGCAAATAAGTAAAAGTAAGGATCTAAAAGTCATGGGTTACATGGGGTACTGTTACAAATTTATTGAACATTTTTTCCTTGGCAAAATGTTTCAATCCAAAATTCACGGCTATTTTACGAATTTCAACAGCGAACCACTCCCTTCCTTATTTTATCTTTCTAATATAACTACCTACATGTATACTGTGATTTAATAGCTAGATTTGTACTGTTTTCAACATCCTCGAATGTTGAGGTGCAGAAATAGGTGGTAGTCACGAATTAAGACTACCGGTAACTAACTATATGCGTTATAAACTGAACAATTCGTGATCTCAGCATTCCTCATCGTTAATTTTGAATAGCACAACACACCTCAAAGTAGATACTGACACTAATTATGCACCTGTATATATTTTTCTACATCTCAAGAAGCGATTCAACAATTAGAGAAAATCTCAGTCCGAAACTGACTGCAATTCCAACCGTTTTGTGTTTGTAAAACTTGTACAAAACTGACGCCTATTTTTAATTTTCTAGTTTGCTTTTTTATAACTGATCGGCCCTAACGTTTGAAATGCGTCTCGTACATAAAACAACAATATAAAGGCTGCAACATCCGTAGAAACAGATTTTTTGGCTTTTGGATTTAATTTTCAGTGATATTTTAGAATTAATGAAAACGTAAAGAACTTAGTAATATATGACTATTTCTGGATATTAATATTGTTCGGTTATAATAACTCGTAAAGATCTATTGCTTGAGCATATGGCTCCTTGAATAATAGACTTGTTGAATTACTTCGGAAATGATACTACCTAGTACTCAATATTGGTTTAAATTATCGTATCACACGGCGAACATGTGAAACTTCAAACTCGTCGCCAGCATAAGTATAAAATGATCTCACATAAATTACCACCACTTTTAATAAAATTCGGGCAATTCTAAAATGTAATATTGAGAATTTATTACTTAATATCGCATCAGATTTCTCCTTACCTTTTTTATTTTAAGTATAAATCGAATCAAATTGTCAGTAGTTTCTTATACTGTATGAATTACAGTGCAGTATTTTCTTATTGTTATTACGGTTCAGAGTGGACCAAAGTGATTGAGCAATGATGAAAGCGGTATAAGTTTAATATTTCTAGAAGCAAAGAACCGTTCCAAATAAATTTATTTGCACTGACCAGAGTTAAACGATATTTAATTTATCTAAACTTTTTTAAAGCACGATTGATGCGACTATATTAAAAATATTTGTATAGCCTATTTAGACTTGTCTGGACCTCGGTCTGGACTTAACATAGCTAAACATATTGATAAAGGTATTTTGCGTATGTAACTTTTTTGCAGCTTAGTGTATCCATCTGACCATCGAAATAATCGATTATCCTACCCGTTTTATTTGAAAAAGGTATACTTTGCTGATGCCGGTAGGAGTAGCCATTTTTGAAATAATCCTATTTGAAATGCTCAGTGCACTGAGTAAAAACTGTTTTGGTTTTAGGTAAAGTGCCTTTTCTGCTGAAAATATAGCAAAATGTTACTTGAAAAAGTTATTCAGAATGGTACATTATGGAGCCGTGCAAAATGTCAAAAAGATCGGCCTGCTTTGATAAAATCCTTGTACCTACTTTTTTGAAAAATGGTTTCATCAAACCTCGCCGATCTTCTCGAAATTTTGCACGTCTCCATAATTTACCATTCTGAACAACTCTTTCAAGTAAAATTTTGTGTGTTTTCAGCAGAAAAGGTACTTTACCTGAAACCAAAACAATTTTTACTCGGTGCACTGAGCATTTCAAACAGGATTATTTCGAAAATGGTTACTTCTATCGACTTCAGCAAAGTATACGTTTTCAAATAAAACAGGTAGGAGAATCGATGGTTTCGATAGTCAGATGGATACAGGAAGCTGCAAAAAGTTATAGGTACACGCAAAATACAAAGGGACCCCCGTATCCACCTCAATGGACCTTGTGGAAATAAATGGATTACTCCATCAAATTGCTCATCAAAATTTAGCTGTGTATACCAAATTTCATTCATTTATCACAACGCGATTGAGAGATATTGCAAAAAAAATGATTTCCATTCCTCCCTCTTCAATGGGTCCTTGTGCCCTTAGGAAGCATTTCCGGACCCATGTCTATATAAACTTTTTTACTTAGTTTTGATCATAGATTCGGCATGTCCAAGGTTGGAAGCTAATTATGGGACACCCTGTATATTCTAAAACAGAATTAATTGCTACGTAAAATAATTAGTGATCAAAATATTACTGACAGTTTAAAAGCGTAAATCTATTTAGACATAACCTACTTCAACTTGCAAATCTAGGAAATATTTTTTATTAATAATTTAAAAACCAACTTGAAAATCATGCAGTGTCTTCAGAAATCTTGTAAATAAGTATTTAAAAGTTTTAATGATATAAAAGTTTTTATGATATAAAATATTTTTAAATAACAGTAATCAAGTAGTTAATCATACATCATAATAATGTAAATCTAGGAGAGCTAGAAAATGTTAAAAAAGTGAAATATTTTAATTGCTAATAGTTAAAAACAATGTTCTAGATTTATAATTTTTTCTGAATCTGAACAAGAATACTTTAAATTTTTGTTTATATGCTATGAAAAGGGTAATCGAGAACAACTTAGAACCGACAAGTAATAATAATTAATGATAATAAAAATACTAGTAATAATAATAGTAATATCTCTACACCTCATTCTAATCACATGGATTAGCTCATAAGTCGGAAACTTGTGCGGGAGGGCGGCATATTATTATTAAGCAGGAACTCCTTACATTCGTAGGCCCTAACGATTCAGTACAGGAATGAGACAAACCTGGAAAACCCAATTAACTAGAGGGGTTAGTCAAATGTCGACCGGTATCAATCTCTCACATTTACCCAAGCTAACATTCTTCCACCCTACCATAACCCCAGATAGGGCGCCAATCATCTCCACGAATATAGCTAATATGCAGTCTATCGGCCGCGGGGCTCGAATCCACACTGGTCTAGCCACATCGATTCAAGTAATGACGCCTTAAATTGCATGACCACTGAACGACCAAAAGGAAATCTAAATATCAAACAAAATAGAATAGATAGCTTTATAGAGCATATTAAATTGTATTGTCCAATGGTATTCTAGTGGCTACTTCCCGCCTAAAGTTTCTCTTCTGTCGAAGCTTTTCCTCCTGCCTACGAACTCAATGTCGATGGTTGGCATTTCGTTAAGTCAGTTTGTATTCCCCAATGGGTGTGAAAGATTTCATTTTATAGAGGAAAAATTTGAGGTGCTCCCACTACAAATACACGTGTTATTTAAATCGCAAAATTTTGGTAATATAACTATCACTGTTTATCGCTCTTACAACGGCATATAAGTATTAGGATCTGCTCGCAACGTAAGATAACGTTAGATATTATGAACACTCTGTAACTTTCATTCTACATGTTCATTACTTAATACAAAATAGACCTAGAAGTTTTACATGTGGTTTTGCAAATATTGTAATGATAAGCATTAGTCTCTTGATAGAACCGTGTATGAACAAATTTCAAAGTAAAAATCTTCATTTTATTACTTGTAATTCTGTAGAATTACCTACTTACGTTATAGGGTCGAAAACTATTCTAAAATTCTATAATTTACAGGCGCTAAATCTTTTAACGAAAAATTAAATTTAGTAGGTACTTATGGAATTAAGATAATGAATATATTTCTATATATTTAACTTTGCATTGGTAAGTAGTTTAAGTTAAAATGCTATGACACGTCTGTTTATAGTTCAACCAAACATTTGAATTATTTTACTTTGATTTCAATCTTCGCAGATAGACAAATTTTTGCTTCTATTCACATTAATGTATGATCTCATTAAAAACTTTTAAATTGGCACAGTAAAGTTATAATTTATTCCAAGTTAAATAAAAAACCGATAGCCCTCAGTTATCCGATGATTTTGATGTTGTCACAGGGCATAAAATATCTCGTGGCTGAATTTTCCAATGGTACAAAGCCAGTAGACTTAAGAGAGTTCATGGGGAATTTAAATTAATTATTTAAAATGGCTATCCCCCTAATTCTGGGAAAATTCAATTAAGTTTAGGAGACGAAAATTCTTAAAGACATAATCCTTGCAGATTTTCAATTTTTCCTCAATTAGTCGCCTCCTGCCAGCACGAAATACTTTTCTTAATTACAGTCAAGGTATTCTTGTCCTCAAAAATATTGGATAAAAGCGATGTAGTAACGTACATATACGTTATGTGTAATAACCATAGGAATACGATCATGGTTATGACCTGGTTGCAGTGTTCTGGTTGAGCTGACAACAAACATGGTTCTGTACTAATTGTCTAAGAGTTATACTATTGGTGTAACCTTTCTACATCAAACACTTGTGGTTAATTAAAGAACACATTTAAAAAAATAATAAGGGAATAGTACAATAATTACAAACAAAACTTATAAACATTGTAATATACAGCAAAGTAACACTTACACAATTAACAATATAATATTCGAAGAAATTAGAGTATAATAGTACGAAAAGTCGGCAAAAAAATATTCTGTAAGAGACAGATCTGAGTATATATAAAAATTTAATTAGATAAGAATTATTGACAATTCCTCGTCAAAAATTAATTCTTGAAGTCGAAGAAGTTTCAATTCAACATGTTAAGAATTATTAACTATGTTAACAATTTGTTAATCTTTAGTACACTTATCACTGTTAATAATTATGTTCTCAGTTTGACCACCTAAAATCGTCATTGCGATTTTCGTTTTGTTGACCACAGATTTATCAAAATAGAATTCTGCAATAGCTTTTCCACCCTCCGTGACGTTTTAAATTTTCATTACAAACCCTAAATTGTAATTTGTTGTTTCTTTATATTTTTTCATAAAATGTGGTACATAAAAAGATTTCATCAATAAAAATAGAATACACACTATTAGTTAAAGGAGAGCCAATATTAATGCATTGCCGTAACTACAGTAATTAACGCCCCAGGGCATTAATAAGGCCCTAAGTGACATCTATCGCACGAAAAATTTTATTCTAAAATGCCATTTTACAGTAAAATTCTGTATAAATTTTATTTATTATAAGCACCACTTCTACCATGTACATTTAAAAGTAGACAACTTATAATGCCAACTGACACAATACATAATTTATTATTGAAATAGGAGTATTCTTAATAACAGGGACACTAAGGATTTATGAACGCATCTGGCGTCGTCATCTTGGCTAGTTCTCGTAAATCTCTTCGCCACTTATTTGGGCCGCCAAAACAAATAGGCCCGAAGCTCAATAAAATCTATGTGTTGGAATCCTTCAGCAAAAACAAGCAATTTATTATTTACGCTCTGACCGCGTTTCTGGTGTTAAGGCACTAGAGATAAAAAGAAATTAAGCGGTACACCTTTTTCCTACCCTGTTTTGTTAAACTGACTAATTAAGTTCCAGCAGAACATCTTTCATAATTAAATGCGGCTCATTAATGCACGTCGCCTGCACTCTTCGTCTTCTTATTTCGTTAAGCTCTGGGTCCGGATTTTAATAAGGGCTCGGATTTAGCCGGCTAACCATTACTAACTGTCATTTCATAAACTACATCTAAGTTTCATTCACACAAACATTAATATTTACTGCTTATTACCAAAAAGTTTGCTGCGAATGCCGACGCGAGTTTTCGCAATAAAACCAAGTATAAATCTCGCCCGAGTGTGAATGTTTAAAACAATCTGAAGCTGAACGCATGAAACAGTGTAGTTGTATTCTGCCCTCGAAATAAATCTCGAATACCTTTTGTGTTGTATTTCCGCTGTGTATCTAGGAGGAATTCATAGGGGTAAACAACATATCAATGCCTGAATTTGGAGGACGTGTACAGATAATTCTACTGGAAATAACTAAGTATCTTTTAAGTAGTTTGTAGTGTTGTTAAGTTTGTTATAATTAATTGTTAAGGCTTACGGTGAGCGCTCTATCAAACGATATATGTACAGGGTGCCGAAAATTAGTAGGTCAATCCGTTAACCATAGATAGCTGATATGAAAATAATGGGACTTTCATTATGCCACTTTTCATTTAGGAGCCCCATTTTTGAAATACAGGGTGTCAAAATGTAAATGTCAAAAAGGAAATTTGTCGATAACTCCGGTAGAATTAGAGATATTTGTTTGAAATTTCGCTAACATTTTTTTCTTGTAGAGACACACTTTCAGTATACTTTTGATAAAAAAAATCAAAGCACGAGCGGAGGTGAGGGGGTTAAAGTGCATTATGACCCCCTCAACTTTTTCATACTCACGCCTATGGTAAAAAAATATATTTTCTTAGATAAAGCGGCTTTTATTCTAACTTTTCTTATTCTTGCAAGATTTTGATTTGCAGCCTGGATTACCAGATATTGTAACTTATTTTAATAAAGTTTAAAATCCGTTTTGTACTATAAATTTTATTTAACATTTAACAACATGAAACAAACTGCGTATATTTTATATTACAAACAGAAATTAAATTCGAAAAATTATATTAAATGTTCAACATGAGAACCACCTTCGCGGACGCACATCCTGCATCTCTTTATAAAGGAGAAACGAATATTATGAAAAATATGTGGTTTCACCCTAAATTGCTCGGCTCCTTCTAAAATTCTTAATCTTAAATGTTGTTCATCCACAATTGGAACCAAGTAAACAAAATCTTTCATAAACCCCCAGAAACAGAAGTCTAAGGGATTAAGGTCTGGGGATCGAGGTGGCCATTTGACTGGCGCAAGATGTCCCCGGCCGATCTAGCGGTTAGGAAAGGTTTGGTTTAAATAGTTCTGAACAATTCGGCCATAATGTGGCGGAGCCCCATCTAGTTGAAACCACATATTTTGCCGAACCGCTAAAGGCAAATCATCAAGTAAGTCTGCAAAAGAGGTTTGCAGAAAATGCAAAAATTCGACGGCATTTAAACGGGAGGGTAAAAAAAACGGTCCTAAAAGAAAGTTATCAATTATTCTTGCCCATACGTTTACTTTAAAACTTACTTGATGATGTGCCTCTACAATGAATTTCGGATTTTCAGCAGCCCATGTATGAGTATTATGAATATTCGTTACTCCGTTACGAGTAAACGAGGCCTCATCGGAAAATAAAATAAATTTACTAAAATTAATATTATCATTATTTTCTTGGCATATCCAATTACAGAAAGTGACCCTTGCTTCTGAATCTAAAGGTAGAAGTGCCTGCACTTTTTGTACATGATATGGGTACAGTAATTGCTGTTTGAAGACACGTCGCACATCATCTGACTTAATATTATTGTTGCCACCATTATTAATTTGATTAGCTAGTATCCTCGTACTTATACTCGGAGTTTCTTCGACAATTTGCAAGATTTGCTCCTCTTCGTTTGGACGTAATTTCAGTTGCCGTCCACATTGGCCCACCCTCCTATGCTTAAAGTTGCCAGATTCTCTCAGACGGTTGACTAAGCTTAAGAAAAATCTCCTTTTTGGATGGTGCCTGGTTGGAAATTTGTCCGCATAACGCCTAGCAGCTAAACTAGCATTAGAGTTACATTTTCCTAAAAGCAAGAGAAATTAAATTGTTTAGGTTCGAGATTACAATTAACATTTATTAAGAAAAAATCCTATTCCTTTTAATAAGTACTTACTTACCTATTTAAAAATCATATCGGTCATTTCAGAAAATGATGGCAAACCTTCTCTGTTCGCCTTTTCTTATTGAACATTTCAATTAAAAATGTCTAAATAACGTTTTTCTATTTAACTTATAAATTATTTTGACAACCAAATGTACCTACCTATCTGACTTTATTTTCAAAGCCTACGTAGAACTTATTACTTGAAACACTAGTTACCAAATCCATACTATCCGTCCAAATAAGTTACAATATCTGGTAACCCAGGCTCCAAATCAAAATCTTGCAAGAATAAGAAAAGTTATAATAAAAGCCGCTTTATCTAAGAAAATATATTTTTACCATAGGCGTGCGTATGAAAAAGTTGAGGGGGTCATAATGCACTTTAACCCCCTCACCTCCGCTCGTGCTTTGATTTTTTTTTATCAAAAGTATACTGAAAGTGTGTCTCTACAAGAAAAAATGTTAGCGAAATTTCAAACAAATATCTCTAATTCTACCGGAATTATCGACAAATTTCCTTTTTGACATTTACATTTTGACACCCTGTATTTCAAAAATGGGGCCCCTAATTGAAAAGTGGCATAATGAAAGTCCCATTATTTTCATATCAGCTATCTATGGTTAACGGATTGACCTGCTAATTTTCGGCACCCTGTATAAAGGTCTGTTCCAGCAACCGTCGAGAACTGGTTCAGAACCGTGAAAAATGTTTGACCAACACTGCCTTACGTCGCATTCGCCGAGAGTACATTAACAACTCAACTGACTGACTAATTTTGAACGGTTCGGAATCGATTCTTGCTGTGTTGGAACAAACCCATAGTTTTCGCTCAGTAACTCGTTAACGGATAATGATAAAAACATGCGATTTTTTTTAATAGACTACAATTATTATTTTACGTCGACGCTGTGTTTTGAAATTTTGAAAATATGCAAAATTAATTTAAAAAAAATTAATTTTACACTTTTTAAAAATTTCAAAACACAGCGTCGACGTAAAATAATATTTATGGTCTATTAAAAAAAATCGCATATTTTTATCATTATACGTTAAAGAGTTACTGATCAAAAACTATATATCGTTTGATAGAGCACTCACCGTGAGCCTTAAATAGAGTAACTTGGTTAACCATGGTCGAGGTCCAAAATCTAAAATGTGTACAATATCGAATGATGACGTGTATGAAGGGATTAGGGCGTAGAACCAAATATGAAGGCAAGTGATGCGGTTCATTATCAAGAATATCCGTGAGTAGTGTATATAGTGCAATAAAGAGTGACAAAGAAAAACATACAATTGCGAAAATAGCGGAAACTCGTTGAAAGAAGAGATAGAGAAGATACAAAATATGGGAACAATTCAGCTCTCAAAGAATGAAATTTTGCCTAGAAGGGTGTTTCTGCGAACTATGCGTGGCATTTATTTTACAAAGCAAAATAGAACGAATGTGCTGATAGAAAAAGACGAAATAGTGACATGGCGAAGAAACGAAGACAAAAATTAGAATGTATATACCTATATATTATAAAAACACTGAAGAAACTTGGATAAATGAAGGCCATATGATAACAAAAGTGTGGCACTGTTTTGCCACATATGGAACCTGGTGCGGACCTGGTTGTGTGGATAATGCACTCTATAATATAATAATAATAATAAGATTTATTCATTCTCCTCTTTAAATGACAACTATAAAAATTCATTCAATAAGTCAAATAACACATGACAAGTATCTACATATTAGTAGAATAGAATAAATAAAGAGAAGCCCACTAAAGTAAACTTGTGCGTGGGCTGAGCAATAGTTTACAAGTAATATTTGTCAAATTATGAACAGAGCATGACAGCAATTTTAGTATTCCGGGTAGAGGACACAGAAGAATAGCGGCAAAGAATGACAGATTATATTCAATGTCTAATGTTGAATCCAGTAAGTATTTTTCCTATCAATTATTTGGTGTATTTTTTCACGAGGTTTAATTAATAACCATTTTTGTACTTTTTGTTTAAGTATTTTTTTTAAATGCAAAGGAATTTCAGAAATCACAATGGGAATGAGATAAGTGAAACATCTGACCAATTATTTTTTGACATTTAGGAATAAAAACAGACTTTTTAGTCTGGTATCATAAGAATGAGTTATTTCCTTAATACTAGATTTGTCCTTGTAATGCTTAATAACTAGATTTTGAAAAAATAATTGTCGGATATCTAACAATTGCGCTTCATTAAAGAGTATTTCCATAGGTATGATGTGACTGCACCAGCGCATAATAAAGAATTTTTTAATAATGATCATTAAATATACATCTATACAATTTAAATCTGCTTATTAGATTTCTCAGCTTACTCACTACGTAATCAATATGATGATTCCACCGAAGATTTTTGTCTTTATACACACTTAAATATTTAAATAAATCTGTCCTTGATATCTCTATGTGTGTATCTAATGGGAAATTAAGTGTTTTATAACTTGGTAATACATTTTTGTAACAGGCAAACGGCAAGAAAAAAGTTTTTTTTGTATTAATTGTTAGTAACTTGAATTTAAAAGAACGCATTATTTCAGAGAAATCCTTTTCGGCAACGGTTTTCAAATCTAACCAATTATCTGTTGTATAAAATGCTGCTGTATCATCCGCTAAACTAATAATTTTACCTAACGAGGGTTGATTAAATAAATCATTAATATAAATATTAAAAAGTATCGGCCCCAAGACAGTGCCTTGAGGAACTTACTTGATCACTGATTTTTAACACTTTGTACTCTGTTCGCTAAGTAACTAGTCATCAAATCCAATACAACTCCCCGAAACCCAACTCCCTCAAGTGTTTTTAACAACTCTGCATGAGAAACTGTGTCGAATGCTTTAGCCAAGTCAACAAAGATACAGAGTGCTTTTTTATTTTCATCTAAGGATTTATAAATTTCAGCAGTTAAATCAGCATTGCATCCTCCGTTGACTTAGCTTCTTGAAAGCCATATTGTTGTTTTGATAGAATATTATATTTTGCCAAATACTCTTTTTTAATACTTTTTCATAAATTTTTGACAAGTTACTCAACAGCGAGATTTGTTTGTGATTTGTAACATTTAATTTATCACCGGATTTAAATATAGGTTTTATTAATGCCTGTTTAAATAACCTTGGAAATACTCCCTTAGACGTGTGACCGTTAAAGTGACAGTGCTAGTAACCAGTAGCGTATATTATTTATGTAAATAATGCAGTGTAGTTAGTATGTGTTAAAGATGTGATATCCGGGGAGTGCACATCAGGTGGGTGTAAGTGGTTGGTGGTAGTCCATCGCCATTTAAGAGGACGGCATTCTACGGGTAAATATAAACTGTTTAAAGTAAAGTATTGAAGTGCTAGATTCAACGTCAACTGATTTTTGGTAATTTTGTGTTCTTTGAATCCTTCTCAAGTGGTACGTCTATGGAATCTAAGTACTGTGAATGAATCGCTTTTTGTTATTTTGGGTATCGACTCATAAATCCATTATAACCTTTAAACGAGGGTTACCTTCATCTTTAAAATCTTAAATATTAAGTGATATTGTGTTATACATCAATTTTAAAGTCAATCAAATATGTTTTAAATGCCATCTAGTTTTTTTTATTTACATGATCAGTTCTCAATAAATTAAAAATGAAATGTTCTGATCATCAGATTCACTTACTACTATTTTTTAGTTTATTAGATATTGAAATTGCGTACCTCTATGCAGTAGTAGTGTTCAAAGTGTGTGTTGCCTTAAGTCACGTAATACTCTAGGCTTTATGACATAAATTTTGTGTCTAAATAGCTTCACAGAAAAGTCCAACGCAGAGAAATCTGGTAAATGGGCGGACTATTGAATAGCTTCTCTTTTTACAAATCATTCTTTAATAGTTTCGTTTAAAAATTGTCTCACAAGCATGGCATATAGTCGCAGCAAGATACGTGAAAAACGGGTCTAAATAGGAAAAGTTCCGTACAAGATGGATCGGAATGCGGTTTTCTGCATTTGCTTCTACAAATTATTAATCCAAAATTCACCTAGGTGGGAATATGCCGAAATTAGTAGTTGCATCGCTGCAGCCAAAAATGCATTCGAAAAATGCATTTTTGAGACGCCCTTTGGACGACTTAATAAATTTGTAAAAGAGTCGGAATTGGCCCAGAATGGGTGCCCTGGGTTTTTGAGGTCGCTGATTACGATTATGATGTCCAAATCGCCACCCTGACCACCTGGGGCTCAGGAACGCCGACGAAAGTCATCTCCGTGGAACTCTCACAAAATTCATCCCGGGAAGGAAAAACACTTGATGCCCGGGGGTTTTTTGGGTCGCTGAATTCAAATATGGCATCGGCGAACACCCCCCAGACACCTGGTGCGTCCCAACCGGGACATGAACGTCATCTCCGTGGAACTCTCACAGAATTCATGCGTGAAAGCAATAACACTTGGTGCCCGGGGGGTTTTTTGGGTCGTTGAATTCAAATATGGTATCGGCGAACACCCCCAGACACCTGGTGCGCCCCAACCTGGACATGAAAGTCGTCTCCGTGGAACTCCCACACAATTCATGCCATATTTGAATTCAGCGACCCAAAAAAACCCCGGGCCCCAAGTGATTTTGCTTGCCCGCATGAATTCTGTGAGAGTTCCACGGAGATGACGTTCATGTCCCGGTTGGGACGCACCAGGTGTCTGGGGGTGTTCGCCGATGCCATATTTGAATTCAGCGACCCAAAAAACCCCCGGGCACCAAGTGTTTTTCCTTTCGCGCATGAATTGTGCGGGAGTTCCACGGAGATGACGTTCACGTCCAGGTTGTGGCGCACCAGGTGTCTGGGGGTGTTCGCCGATACCATATTTGAATTCAACGACCCAAAAAACCCCCCGGGCACCAAGTGTTTTTGCTTTCCCGCATGAATTCTGTGAGAGTTCCACGGAGATGACGTTCATGTCCCGGTTGGGACGCACCAGGTGTCTGGGGGGTGTTCGCCGATGCCATATTTGAATTCAGCGACCCAAAAAACCCCCGGGCATCAAGTGTTTTTCCTTCCCGGGATGAATTTTGTGAGAGTTCCACGGAGATGACTTTCGTCGGCGTTCCTGAGCCCCAGGTGGTCAGGGTGGCGATTTGGACATCATAATCGTGATCAGCGACCTCAAAACCCCAGGGCACCTATTCTGGGCCAATTCCGACTCTTTTTACAAATTTATTAAGTCGTCCAAGGGCGTCTCAAAAATGCATTTTCGAATGCATTTTTGGCTGCAGCGATGCAACTACGAATTTCGGCATATTCCCACCTAGGTGAATTTTGGATTAATAATTTTTAGAAGCAAATGCAGAAAACCGCATTCCGATCCATCTTGTACGGAACTTTTCCCTATTTAATCCGCAACTTGCTGCGACTAATAATATAGTTCTCCTCTTGTTGAAGGGTTCCAGTAAAGACATCATTATTCCGCCTCTTCAACAACATTTTTAGGAATTTCAATAAAATATGAGGAATTTTGCATAACTGAACAACTTTTTATTGATTGCAATTGGTCGATGTTTGAATTGATCCATCAGGCGTTCAGCTTCAACTTAATATTAATTTCTTAATAAACCTTAAATCCGACGTAGTTACATATAAACGAATCATCAACTGATATTTGAACTCCAGGGGATGATATTATAAGTTATTTTTTTTTCTATTTTTGTCTATGTTCAAATGGAATCATGTTGACTACTTTTGTAGAGCACACAACTTTACTTACATATGCAGACAGGTATTCCTAACAGCACATGTGGTAAAATTTTAATTTGTGACAATGATGAGCTAATATATTTTTAAAGGAATGCTAGATAAAAAAAAATTCTAAGAACGTAACGAATTTACAATAAAATTTATACAAATCTCCTTGCTGTTAAGTTTGTGGTGAAACGATAAATATCATTATCCAAATGAATTTGAATGTGCAACTAGGAGACCTATATTTGATCTACATTAATATTGGATATATCTGGCAATGTCAATATTTACATACCTAATAAATACTACGGTGTATATTATCGTACTCCCTTTCTCAATGTTTACTAATCTAATAGTATAGACATTTAATGACAAGAGCACATTGAAAGTAAGTGAAGTTTTAAATGTTAATTAAAGAAACAAATATTTTGCATAATATAATGCAAAGCTCAGCTGCCAATTTGACAATTCAGTTACCACTATTTTACGTTACCCTGTGAATTATTTAAAATAAAAAAAAATTATTTGTCGCTAATAGTTATGTAGTCTTTATTCTATGTATGCAAAATCTAAGCTTTGTAGAAGATTTCCAAAAGGTGTTGTAAAAAGCGTTTTTGGGATATCCTTTCCACAACAGGAATTTGGTAGAACGCGCACACAAGGTCTAGAAGACGCTTTTGTCTTGTCACAAATGCGATAAATCCACAGGGATAGCTTATGGCACTAGTGGTCTAGATGTGATATGATGACTGGTGACATGGTCAATAATTTTAATTGTACCGCCTAGTCGTGTTACGAAATTATTGGAGCAATTCATGAAACTCTGATGAGCTTGAGACAGTTTTTATGCTAGGCTCACACACTCAGTCACTTCTCCGCTAGATGTAAGACGAATATCTTGGTCAAGTAGTCGACGATTCTGTATGTAGGTATACCAAGAGACAATAATAATACGCCAGAAAATCAGCGCCTATGATTGGCTTAGAAACATCAGCTACCACAGATATTCAGCTCAATTGCCGTCTTAAACTCAGAACTAGTGGTACCGTGATGGTACCATAAGTATCGGTAACCGTACTGTTGACCGCGGAAAGTTCATAACGTCACCGGTATCCATATGAGTCAGAGATGAATAAGCAGTGTGATGTGGCTGGGTCGATGTTTACTTTCATTATCTACTGCCCGTCTCGTTTTTCGCACTACTATGATTAAAACTACTTGTCTTTTCACATATATTTACTTGTCCTTTAAATCGCTAAACTAAATATATTATTTTGCTTGTGCCAATCTCTTAGGAAAATGTATTGCAGTCGCCTATAGAATAAAAATTATATTCAGAAATAAAAATCCTACCCTTAAAGATGTGTGTCGCTTGATTGACATTTTTTGCTAGTCAGCAAATTATAAAATAGGAATTAATAAAAGTACGTATTTTGAATTTACATTTTTTTCAATATTACTGACACATATTTTTAATACACATCGCATTTTTACATAGTATTATTAATTATGGTGCTGAGGATCTGCCAGATATGACTCAATTGTTTAAACCGCTGTTTATTTTATATACATTTTGATTAGATAATTTAGGTATACTTCATGAACTAATTTTGTATAATTATATAAAAATACATGGCCAACTGTGCGCCACGCTACATCAGTTTTATTATTTCATGCTTAATTTCAATCTAAAAAAAATTTTGGGTATTGCAGTTGGAAACTGATTTAAAAATACACTTCTGTACGGCACTGAAAACTGGTCCACTGTAAAACCTGATAAGGCGGCAATCTGCGACCGGACAAAAAATTGAAAGAAATGCTCAAGGAAAGAAATAAATAACATTTTATAACGCCGATTTTATACAGCAAATTTAACTGCTTTTGCCGCTATTGTTATTAATTATTAATAGATGTAATTCGTGGTTTTAATTAATAAAATAGTTTGACATATCTGATGTAACAACATTTTGGGCCCGTCTTACCCAGTTTCTTCATACTAACATAAATGTTTCTGCTTCTTGTCCGTTTTGAACTCGTATTGGCGGCATCTATGATTCGTCTCCGTAAATCATCAGTATGTATCCACTTCGGTGCGGTACACATACATTTTTTAAATATCCCCACAAAAAGAAGTCCAAATGATTTAAAGTCAGAAGATCGTAGCGGCCATAGTATCGGCCATGGATGTCGTGGACCTCCATCTCTTTCATGATTCGGTTTGCACACGTTGCACACCGCAGTAAAAGTAGTTGCATTTGGCACATGTTTACCGGGAGATCGTTCTGCTAAAGTGACACTTGAAAAATTAATGCTTCAATATTCGGATTCGCCTGGCTAGAAACTACAGTGACCCAGCGATAAAAAGGTTGAAAATATTACAACTTCAATAATGTTTTACTCAGAAACTATAAGGATTTCATAAAAAAATATCGATTCCATTTTTCATAACGCATCTGTTCCCAAATTTTTTTAGATAAGTTCTGAATCACCCTGTATATAATTATGAAGGAAAAAACTAAGACAGTTGAACTGTTCGCAAATATACAGGGTGTTCCATTTAAATTTAAAAAATTGTATGTAAGGGTCATATCTTAAAAGAGACATTCTGTAAAGAAATTGTAAGTATGCATCGAAAATTTTAACTGCAGTATTTTAAGTTTCTCGGAAAAGTAGCCTAGTATTTCCAAAACCGCATCTTTGTATCTCTTGTAGTTTCCAAGATACCGTACAATTATAACGAAATTGAGACACCTTGCACATTTGGGAACTCCTGTAATTAAAGCTCGTTTTTTATTTTATTGAGTAACATTCCCGTGTATATGTGATTTAACAAGTACTTTTATAAATTACTCTTCTCTCTGGCCATTAAAAATAAATAGAATAGTGGTGGATAAGCTTTCACGGTCGTTGCCGATAGAGCTCGTTTGTTCCAGGTTCTGTTACCGTTGCCCTAGTTTCTATCGGAAATCCTGATCAAATATTTAAGGCTGGTTTCGCAGTGCCTGAATAAGCCGTAACCCATTTTTCTCATTTATTTTCCGACAGAATAATTTCATTTTTTAACTGTAGTTCTATTTAATAATTATCTATTACTTCCTCGCGTTAAAATTTTGATAATAAATTCAGAAATACAGCAAAAAAATAATTTTCGATTTTTGGTTCCCTTATAAGCGGAAATTCGGCCACGAGCAAGTTATAGATATATTTTTAATGATTTTTCACGTTTGTCCCATACCAATATATACAAAAATGACTGAGAAATTGGGTTCAAATTTTCCAATAATTTCTTAAATTTACTGAAATTTTAACTTGGTACGTGAGACGTTTGGGTGGAACTTGAAATAAAGCTCCGCCTTTACACGTCACAATTCATTCATAAAATTCGAAGATGTTACTCCTATAATTTAACAGAGTGATAGACAGGGTGTTAATATAAAAATTGATAAGGAGAAAATAAAATTTCCAATTTCGAGGAAAATCTATTTTAGAAGATTTAACTTCGGAACGGTTATTAAACCTGCGAAAGACCGTTCTGTATACAAAGTGTTGAAAAATTTTTCACCATTAAAAAAACTTTAAATCAAGAGAGCTAAAAATTGTTTTTGGTAAAACGTCTAACAAGGGTTCTTTAGAATAATAATTAACGAAAAAATACAGGGTGTTTAAAAGACCCCAACCAATTTCTAAAAACCCTAAAAATGAAGGGAATAAAAAAATCTTTGATCAAAGATTGAACAAGGGTCTATTAGAATATTAATTAATACAAAAATACAGGGTGTTTAAAAAAACTACAATTTCTAGAAACCCTGAAAATTAATGGATTTAAAAAAAATTTTAGATGAATCTTTCAAAAGGGACTAGGTATTTATTACCTTAATAATTAACGAAAAAATACAGGATATTTTAAAAAAATTAACCAATCTCTTAAAACCCTCAAAATAATAAAATTTCAATAGAGTTTTTGATTAAACTTTTAACAAAGGTCTATTTAACACTAATTAATGAAAAATATACAGGGTGTTGAAAACAACTTAACAATCTCTAAAACCCCTAAAAATTAATGGATTAAAAAAAAATTATATGAAACTTTTAAGAAGAGTCTATTAGGTCACTAATTAACGAAAACATACAGGGTATTTAAAAAAACTGAACCAATCTCTTAAAACCCTCAAAATAATAAAACTTAAAAAAAGTTTGTGATTAAACTTTTACTATCTCTAAAAACATTGAAAATTAATGGATTTAAAAAAAAAATGATGAAACTTTTAACAAGGGTCTATTAGATCACTAATTAACGAAAAAAATACGGGGTATTTAAAAAACCCAACAATATCTAAAAAACCCTAAAAATTAATGGAATAATAAAAATGTTGTTCAGAGATTTAACAAGGGTCTATTAAAACACTAATTAATGAAAAACAGGGTGTTTAAATCTTTAAAACCCCTGAAAATTAATGAATTTAAAAAAAATTATATCTAACTTTTGACGAGGGTCTATTAAAATACTAATTAAAGAAAAATATACAGGGTGTCTAAAAAAGCTTAACAATGTCTAAAACCCTAAAAATTTATGGAAATACAAAATTTTTGATAAAACATTTAACAAGGGTCTATCAGAACACTAATTAAAGAAAAAAATACAGGGTGTGTAAAAAGCTTAACAATTTCTAAACACCTTAAAAATTTATGAAAATACACAAAATTTTTGATGAAACATTTAACAAGAATTTATTAGAAGACTAATTAACGAAACAAATACAGGGTGTTTGAAGGAGCCTAACCAATCTCTAAAAACCCTAGAAATATATGGAACTACAAAACATTTTTGATGAAACATTTAACAAGGGTCTATTAGAACACTAATTAACGAAAAAAATACAGGGTGTTAAAAAAAGCCTAACCAATCTCTAAAAACACTAAAAATTTATGGAACTACAAAACATTTTTGACGAAACATTTAACAAGGGACAAGAAGCAATTAACGAAAAAAAATACAAGGTGTTTAAAAGTTAACCCATCTCTAAAAACCCTAAAATGTATAGAGCTATAAAAATTTTGGATAAAATATTTAACAAGGGTCTGTTAGAACACTAATTAATGAAAAATACAGGGTGTTTAAAAGCCTAACCAATCTCTGAAAACTATAATAAATAAAAATAAATTTATTGAAATATAAAAATTTTTTGATAAAATATTTAACAGGGTCTATTAGAAAACTAATTAACGGACAAAAATATAAGGTGTTTAAAAGAGCCTAACCAATATTTAATAACTAGAAATTTATGGAATTAGAAAACATGTATTAACAAGACTCTATTGGAACACTAATCAATGAAAAAATATAGGATGTTTAAAGAAACCTAACCAATCTCTAAACAACCTGAAAATTTATTTATTTTAATTGTACTTTATTTAATTTCTGAATTTGAAGGTAATTAATTTTGTAGGTAGGTATAGGACACATAATTTATAATAATTACGTATATTTATATAACATAAGAATCTGAAATAATTAATGTACTGAAAGAAATAATCACACGTTATGCAGATTATTTATTTTAGTTATACAGTGTGTATAGTTATTTGTATAGTGTGGTGAGTAATAGTCAATGTGCAGCCATTCATAAATGTTTAACTGAACTACTATTTTCAGTGATTTTTGTTTAAAATATTTGGCCGAAGTTTAAACAGGATTATTTTGCAGGAAAAGAATACGTTTTAATCAAATCTTTTACAAAAGTATTACATTTCAAATATTTTTTCAGTATATATCAACACATATGCGATTTTTAAATTAGACATTAATTCTAAATTGAAAAGATCTAACTTTTTAACTTTTGGAACCACAATAATATGGAAAAAAATATCCAAACGTCAAATTGTATTATTATTTGCACTTTCATACATTACAGACAATTTAAACTACATACTTATATAAATAATTTTATTAAATTATGACATTTTTACTATTTCAGGTAACATATGATCATAATAGAAATGTTTTAATTTTATCACCATACATTCCCAAAACTGATCATCTCTTTCAACCTATAATAGATAGATACACAAAATAATTAATGGGCATAAATCTTTACTAGATTGTTCTACAACCATTCCTAGAGGAGTCCAAACTATAAAATAACAGTATTTAGCCCGAGTTATTGCCATCTGCCCTTGTATTTGATAATAATAACTATGCCCTTTTTTCAATTTCCATTGCCCGTTTTCATTTTGTAAAAATAGACGCGTTTTTTACTATCTTCAAAGCTTATATTACCAGCCAAGGGCTCCGCATCTTGCACTCATAAAAGTGAGTATATTTTTTGATGGGCATCAAACAGCAAGAATTTATTCTGAATACCTCATTTTGAGACTAAAAGTCCCTATAAATATGTTCTAAAATGTTTTGTTAACTGAAATACAGGCCCTTGAATTGTATTATTTATTTATTGAAGTCGATACGACATGGCGTTTTCAAGAAAAACAGAAAACACTGTTTATAAGTCATAAGAGGGCTTCTTCTGGATATAATTGAATACCCTTTCATATTTTCCAAAAACATTAGCAAAATTTCAATTAGGCCACTTTTTGCAAAAATTCATAGACACCCCTCTATTTCCATGCACCACTAAAATTAATATGTGATGATTTTCGGTGACGAATTATTTGCTCTCAAATACCTACCTTTCGCCGCAACATACAGATTTTTGTTTGTCAGCGGTTATTTCGTTAATAAATAAATAAATAAATAAATAATAAAGTTCAACGCCCTGCACCTCAGAAACGAAGGAATTTAATATTCTTAAGTTCTGCTAATTAATAGTGAGACACCCTAAATAGAAATGTCAGAGATTGAATGCTACATGAGTTATAAATTTTAAAAGACGAAGCTTTTCCTTCCGTGAACACCCTGTTTATCACATAATAATAAAAAAAATGTATCCACACAAAGAACTACATTATACACACTTTACAACTAAACCAAAAATTATTAAATGTGTCATATTGATTATTTCAGTTCACTTTTTATTTGCGGTAAATATACAAATATTTCAAGTAGATGCGAAGTATAAATATTTACAGATCTATTATATTTATAATTTTAGAAACATAAAGTAGTACCAACAAATATAATCGCCCTGTAGATTTTGTCAATAGTATACTGTTTCAACTGTGAAGATACATTACTGCAAATATTAATCGCCCTGTATATTTTGTCGATATACTGTTTCTTGTAAATTAATATTTGAAATCATTTCAAATTATTTATGGATACACTACTACAGATATTAAATCGCCCTATATGTTTTGTCCGTACACTGTTTCTTGTAAATTAATATTTGAAATCGTTTCAAGATTATTTGTGGACAGCTGCGAAGACAGGTCAGCCGGGGAAGCACGCTCATTCATATCTGAACAAACGTAAAGTCTACACGTGGCTCTCGTTTTTTGGGCGGTTACAAATGCGTCTGGTTTTATGCGAGCTTCTCTGATGTCCGCTGTCTTTGTCTGTATCGAATACAAACTGTTTTATCGTAGTGGACGGAAGCAGGGTGTTACTCGCTACGTATAAAACTGTGACACGCCTTCTTTATGAGTCGGTTTCTATCATTTGCGAAACCAGCCTTAAGGATAATGCACTACAATACAGCAATATTACAGACGAAATGTTCTAATACAATAATATTATTTGATAGTTTATAGAGAGAATATTACACCAATTGTTCAGATTTCTATATCTTCTCGTATACCCATGTAATAAATACAGAAAGGTATAATATAAGAAATAAGTGTTATAAGTGTTCAAACTCAATATAATACTTCCCTATCTATCAAATCTAAACAAATACATGCATTTTTGAATCTGCTCATTTTAGGGAAGTATTTATACATACAGTATTTTCAAATTCGATTCTTCAAGGTGATTCTTAATGCATGTGTAATATTTTACCTGCAGATTCTATAGCGGAAAATATATATTTTTTGCTAAAAGACTTTATGCGCTGAAAAACTATGTTCTTAAAGATGTTTCTAGTTTTGGTCTAAAGAGACATTTTCTAATATACAGGGTGTCCGTAAAATACGCACATAATAACGTTATGATGTAGTAGTTATTAGTTAGTAGTTATATAGTGTAACGTTATGAGAGTAGTTAAATAAATGTTGTTTTTGTTTCCAAAGCACGCTTTGTATTTATTATTGCTGAGGACTGAGGATCGGTCAGTGGTCGCGCGGTTTAAGGCGTTAGTACTTGAATCGAGGTGACTAGACGGAGTTGGTTCGAGCCCAGCTGCCGGTAGACCGTATATAAGCTATATTCGTGGAGAGGATTGGCACCCTCTCTGTGGGTATGGTAGGGTGGAATAATGTTAGCTTGGGTCAATGTGAGAGATTGATGCCGGTTTTCCAGGTTTTCCTCATTCCTGCACTGAATAGTGGTTAGGGCCTGCCAACGTAAGTCGTTCCTGGGCGCAAATGCGGCCTGCTTAATAATAATATGCCGCCCCCTCTCCCGCACAAGTCTCCGACTTCTGGGCTAATCCCTGTGATTAGAATGAGGGGTAGAGATATTATTATATTATTATTATTACTACGTGATCTCATAAAAACTTAAATGGCATTTTTCTCGAAAACCGCTACTTTTAGTGAATTGAAACAGAAGTACCTTTTTTATAAGATATTTCATGGGATTTTATTTTGGCATATCAAGATTAGACATTTTTTTTACCATATTTCTTACATGGATTGGAGGTTTAAAGGTGTTGTGGATTATTATTTTGAATTCTTTTTCATGCTTACGGTCCACCTTAATGCGTATAACAACTGTACCGAATTTGAAGAAAATCGGTTAACTACAAAAGTTGTCAAAAATAAAAATTAAAAATATTTTGTTTGATAGGCCATAGCTTCGTTATTATTGAGAATTAGAAGAAGTGTTACATAAGCTTATACGACTATTTTTATCAGTATATTAGGCTCCCGCAGTTTGTACGCATATTTTCCGGACACCCAAATAAATCTACATTGTTTTTAGCAAGACTATAATAAAGTGAGGTCCACACATCTATCACTACATAAGAAGTTAATCAAATTTGTTTCCCAACTGATAAAAAGATAAAACAAAAACATTGATAAACTGTGTCACATCTTTTTGAGGATTAAGGATGCTTGCTCGACTCTGATGATTTTTATTGGAAAGTTGAATTAAAACATGCAATATAAAATAATTACTGAGTCACATTAATGGAATATATTTGGACAAGTATTGTTGGTCAAAATACTTGGAAGAAGATGTACATCATTTAGTATCAGTTCTCAGAGGAAGATGAAGGCACCTAAGACGACGGAAATGGTGAAATATTTGGTAGCAACTTATATACACATAATGTACTAATATGCTGCCCCATAAGAAAATATAATGTAATGCCGAGTGAAATGCTTTTGATATGTAAAGAAGAAGGTAGCCAACGTTTACATTGTCGAGGTGAGAATCAGCAGTTGCGAAACATAGAGCAGATTAAATCATTCAAAAGACTGGACAAAATCAATATTCTGATAAAGGAGAAAATATTCTGATTAAGACTGCAAAGAGGCAACAGAAACGCAGAAAGTTCTAAATAATTTCAACTAAATTGAAGGTGTTGACTAGTGACAGTGACTACTTACTTCAAGCCATGCATCAGAATGTCAGGGACCAGTACACACTATCATTAATTATAAACTCTGACCAGATGAATTAATTTCCAGTGCCATAATCCCATCTGAAGGGAGAGTGTCTCAAGAAACGACAAAAACTCCGCCGTGCCAACCATCTAAAAAATTGGGTTGAGAAAGAGTGTTTTTCCGGGTTGGAATACCGTGTACTACTCGCTGCTTTGCTTGATTTCGGCTCCAGTTGTTCATATTGCGGCTGCTACTGGTCAGATCCCATACTTTTAAACATATGACTCCACTTCACTTTGATATCTTCAGTGGTGACACCGCGAAAGTTTCGCGGTGAAGCCTGGGTCACGGCGTAACAACCCAGAAACCCAGTATAGATCATCCCGGAAATTATTTCAATAGAGAAGAAGATTTCACACATGAAAAATAAATCTAAAATTTCTTAAGAGTACTACAATTCAGAAAATCCTTAAACTCCTGAAAATGCAAGAGAGTAATCTTTGAATTTTAGTATTTGTGAAGGTAACGAAACCAGATTTCTTTTCTGCCGTCTCAAATTGAGGTGTTGACGTAACTTTTAGACTTAGTCCCAACTTCTGATTTGATTTATTTCGATGTTTATTGAAACAATTCGTAAAGTTTTATAAGCTGAACTTTGTTAAGAAAATCTATTCTTACTAACTTATACGAAACAAAAATAAGTAAGGTTTAAGGTTGGAAAACAATATTTATTCATAATAAATTGTAGGTACTAAGTTATGTCACTATTTCATTACCGATCTTTTTAATAAAAATTACCCAATGTACTTCTGTCCAATTTAAGAGGTATTACTTGAGCTTCGTTGTAGGATGACAATTAACTGTGAACAGCTTATACAGGTTGTTAAAAAAAGAGTGTTAAATACAGGCTGTATCACATAAGAGGGCCACTCCCATGTATCTCGCTTAATATGCGAGACACGTAAAAAATCTTTAATTGGTTTTTGTTGCATTTTTTGAGGCCTTTATGCTCGTAAAAACAAATTTGAGATCCATGGCCAACTTTATGGGTAATAACAAAAAAACCCGTAAAGTGCCCAAACATTAAGGATGTCTAACTTTTTTATTTTACGAGATAGAGAAAACTTATTGGTAATAATTTTTTTTGAAAAATTGATACCTTCCACCTGATATAAACAGATTTTTGAAATATCGTATGTGGTTCGCTGCGCCCTCTAGGCGGATAAAATTTTTTTTATTGAAGCAGGCTATGGCCACAAAAATTGTTTGTTTTTCGTCTTTTATGCAATATACTACATGTTGCCCTTATTTTTCGGATTTATTAAATTTTTTTCAATTTTAGTTAAAAAAAAGTACCTAAATATTTTCGTGTTGCTCAAGATAATGTAGAACCTGTTTTAAAGTCGCCAATTGCAAAAAAATAATAAACAGAATGTACTTTTTTATGCAAAATACAGATTTTCTTATAATATTATTTTATTACATTGTCTGTGTCAAAATAATTTTAAAGACCCAATTGCTTCTAATGTGAAAACCAATAAAATAATATTATAAGAAAATCTGTATTTTGCATAAAAAAGTACATTCTGTTTATTATTTTTTTGCAATTCGCTTCCTTAAAACAGGTTCTACATTATCTTGAGCAACACGAAAATATTTAGGTACATTTTTTTTTAACTAAAATTGAAAAAAATTAATAAATCCGAAAGATAAGGGCAACATGTAGTATATTGCATAAAAGACGAAAAAGCAGGAAATTTTTTGAGGCCATAGCCTGCTTCAATAAAAAAAAAATTTTATCCGCCTAGGGGCGCAGCGAACCACATACGATATTTTAAAAATCTGTTTGTACCAGGTGGAAGGTACCAATTTTGCAATAAAAATGTATAACCAATAAGTTTTCTCTATCTCTTAAAATAAAAAAGTTAGACAGCCTCAATTTTTGGGCACTTTACAGGTTTTTTTGTTATTACTCATAAGGCCTGCAAAAATGCAACAAAAAACAATTAAAGATTTTTGACGTGTCTCGCATATTAAGCGAGATACATGGGAGTGGCCCTCTTATGTGATACAGCCTGTATTTCAGGAGGTAATAGTATGAACCAAAATAAGCAGAAAAGTCTTAATAAACATGGGTCCGCAAAGTTACGTTTGCGGCGATATGGACCACTATTCGTTTTTCAAACATTTTACACTATTAGGAATAAACCGACAACAGGGAAAGGCCGGATCTGTTTTATGGCCTCCAAGATCGCCTGATATGAACCCTCTAGATTTCTTTGTTTGAGGATATTTGAAGACATTAGTGTATGGTACTCCTGTAAATAGCCTGGAAGAGTTGCAGCTACGGATTAATCAAAAGTGCCAAGAAATCCAAACCAAGGAGGGTGTCTTCGAAAAAGTTCGAATATCGTTGAGACGAAGATGTCGTGCCTGCTTGGAAATGGACACTTTGAATATGTTCTGTAACTTTGTTTTTTGTTTGCTAAAAGCTTCCTTTGTCGGTTTATTCCTAATAAAATAAAATGTTTGAAAAACGAATAGTGGTCCATATCTACGCAACCGTTACTTTGCGGGCCAATGGTTATTAATACTTTTCTGCTTATTTTGGTTCATGCTATTATCTCCTGAAATATTTTACACTCATTTTTTAACACCCTGTATACTAAAATAAATTCCAAATTATTATATAGGGTGTACCCCCTTAAATTCGGAAAATGATAAAAGCATAAAAAATAATAGGAGTCTTTTCTACAGGGTTAACTATGACTAAGTACAAACATTTTAACCACGTGCTCAGGGAGCCCTAAAAGACAATAAAAAATTATTCCAGAATTTTAGCTCGATATTAAAAAAATGGGGCAAAACCCTTTTTTCCTACGGGAAGTCGGCGCCTATGATGAGTATCGACTAAGAGGGCTTATGGCTTAGATCCATAGTTGACATTACATCTGTCAACAACTTCCATGCGGTCGTTTGCAGTGTTTCTAAATGCAGAAACGACAAAAATTGACATTCTTATTAGTAATAATACCTGATAGGTAGATAGGTAACAGTTAATCCAGTTAGCTCCAGTATTTTGCATTCGTTTCTCATTATTTGGTTACAAACTGGTAAAACTACATTTTCACTCACTACCGATAAAAACACTTCCCGTAGGTACAATGCCTATGTATTATAACAAAATCGAAGAAAGAGATGAGTAGGTAGGTTCTAATAGAGTATCTAATAGATAACAGAAAACGTTTAACACCCGCGGCAGTCTCGTCCCATAACCTAGAAAAACAAACCGGCGAACTATATTGTGGGAAAATATCTATACCCGACACATATTCCTTTATTTATTAACTATAAAACGTTTTAAATTAAAATAAGGCACTAAAAACTGAAGAAGAACACAAAACTACAACGTAAACACAGGAATTAAATTTTGACATGACAGCGAACCGACTCGACTGGACCGACTGCCGACTATGGCCGACTGTTGCATGCCGGGAGCTTGCTGGTTGCATACTCTGATTCTCGCATTGGCGGCGTTAAATAAGGATTTAATATAATAAAAAAAAATAAAAATTTTCGCTTTATAAATAAGTTTGAAATTTTTTTGAAAGGAAATTCTGTTAATTCTTATCTCCTCTTAAAATATTTGTACTTAATTACAGTTAACCCTGTATAATATGTTTTTTTTGTGATATAGGACGTTCAGGTTTTAAACAAATATTTTATTTTATTTTTATCTACAAAAGAAAACTATTTTTCCTTCAAACTTGGAACGTAGTAGTCATAATAAACAGTTAATATGTTGCAAACACGGAATTCCAGGAAACAACTACTCTGCGGGCTAATGCCCCGACCAGCATTGAATTACACCTGGAAAACCTATAGCAACAGCTAGAGTCATTCGTCAGACGCCCACCAGACATATACCGGTTTCGAGCTTATTAGCTCTCATCAGTATGCCATAAGTGAGGTATCCGACGAATAATCCTAGCTGCTTTCGTCTGTCTAACCCGACAGAAGGGACCATGAGTACGCGGTGTAGACGCGGTTGACATGAATAACTTTTTCCAAGTAAAGCCATTGGCCTAGGTTAGGACGCTTGTTTACCCTTGAACAGCCTACTTCGACGCCAATGGCGAAAAATCTTTTTACGGTACTAATATTAATGAATGAAATACATTTTATTCTATTTTCTGAAAAAGTAATGCTATTGAGGAAATTCACTATGAAATCTAAAAAATTGCAGTCATAATATTTTTTACTCAATTGAAAACAGCGGTTTGTAAACAATTTAAATTAAACGGAAAGCTTTTCTTGGACTGTCCTGAAGAAGGCTTAAATACAGCTGAAACGTAGACTGACCAATAAATTGATTTTCTTTAACTTTAGACCCGATTCTCAATAATGTTTCTGAAGATATAAAGACCCTTTTATTTCTTCATGCTTTGTTATTTCCCAAGATTAAGAACGAAAAAACGGGGACACCCTGTACGAATAATATATTTTGCATAAAGATAAACTTGACTATTAACTATTACTTTTTTCAGAATGAATGCAATACAAACAGAAATTTGGGTTATAAACTTGAAATATGTTAACAAATTTGTTAATATTACAATGCGTTAATGATTTACCATTTGTTTCATGAAATATTATATATAAATCATTGCCGCTTTCAGTTACTAGATAAATGTAAACATTCGTACCGAAAAAGCTGAATAATTTGGCAGTACAATAATGTATTATCTCATTAAATGACCATATCAATTACATCCCATGAAATATATCAAGGGAGACATAATTAAAACTTGCTTTTGACGTTGCCAAAAAGTGAGCTGGTGTAAAATTGCCATTGGCTTTTATTATTTGCTTGCTCACTAGTTTCATATTAAATATTATTTAGTGCTGCTGTTTTAAACACGGTATACAATTTCTAGTCAATTCAAGTCATTTGGTATCTGATAAGGTAACTCTTAATGTCTTAATAACTTTACTACCGTCAATTGAAACAAAATTTCGTCATAAATTAAATTAATATAGGCATATTTTTTATTTGACAGTCATTTGAAACATTTTAAGCTGGTGGTGGTGTACACTGAAAAAAAAATATTAGCGATATTACACGGTGGATTGTTGATTATTAACTGCCTTGGTCAATAGTGTGAAATAACACACCAGAATGTAATGTTATAACTGTAATGGAAAATTACTACTTATGAATATTTTTCATAGTAAACCCGTGTTTCTTTTACACATGAAATGTAATTTTACAACGATATTACGTAGTTTTAGAAAGCATCATGTAATTTTACTATTTAAATGCAATACAGCGCATGTTTAGTAAAATTGATAATGAAAAGAAGTCACCAAGATATTTGGATATATACAGAGACATTTCCCCGTCAAGCGGATACTGAACATCGGCTTTGTTTTGTATATTATCAACAACTGTTGTTGAATGCTACATTGAAAATTCAATGTCCAACAATACTGGAAAGAGCACAAAAAACATTGGCACTTATATGCCTTCAATTAATAGGTGCTTTGGATTTTCCATAGAATTTTCCAAAAATACTAGTGTTATTTGAAGTTACAAAAAGTAGTCCTGCAGAAGAAATAGAAAATGGACAGGACAAAAACTTTTCAAATATTTTTATAAGTAATCCCGTTAATTATATTGTAAACATAAAATTGTGCGACTACCAACGATCTAGACTTAATGCAATAGGTACATAGATGGAATGAAAATAAGATAATAAATATGAGATATAAAGCCATTCGTAGCTTTAAGTCTAGAGTTATGACTTGTAGCCGATTCAGTAAAGAGTGATCTGCTCAGTAGTGTACTATGATTGCGTAATGGGTTTATAATATTCATGTTACGATAAACAACTATCCTGCGGCTAAAGCCCCGACCAGGGTTGTATTACTCCCGTAAAATCAATTTAAAAGCTAATATCACTTGGGGACAGCAACACCAGACACAGACCGGTTTTGGATTTATTAGTCCTCATCAGTGTGCCATAGGTGATCCATCTATTCTGAAATATATCTACAGACATGGAATGAATATAAATGAGATATAAAGTCACTCTGCAACTCTAATCCTAAGGTTATGAGTACCCGATTCGGTAAAACGCGATCCGTTCAGCAGTGTCCTATGATTGCAATTCGATACGCATAACCTGCGTTGGGTTCATCCCAACATCAATATATTTTGATATAATTTATCATCCAGTTAAATAAAGGCACTCGTGTACGAAACACCCTGTATATTATCGTTTCCGAAATCCCTATACTGGGACCAGTGGACGTCCGAAAAGTGACCACCCTATATACGTATTGCTTTAGAAACAAAACGTTAAAAACTTGGAACTTGAGTAAACAGTTTTCAATTCAACTTCATTTGTTTGTTTCATTTTCTAAAGTAACTTGACCGATACCGAACTTAAAACAACAGGTTCTGTATTAATACAAAAGCTGAAGCAATCAGTCACTGTGTACTTTAAGAAATTCCGTTGCAACATACTGGTGGAATATATCGATTGGTTATAATACTTATTGTACCCTTTGTTCCGCATGTTGAACTTTTCACGTCCACGGATGAATAATCCTTGTCGTGCAGTCGATAAAGAACAGTATGCCCCATTAGTAGAATATTTCCGGGTTCATGATGTCGGATTTTTTCACAACGCACTTTGGTGCACCGCTAAATGCAGCGTCATCATGAGATGACGGGCACATTACCCAATTATACAAGTCAGTGCACTTGCATTGGTCTCATTACAGCCACAAAAGCCTTTTACGTCAACACAAGGACATAGCTGAAGTTGAAATGGCTTTACTGACTGTTTTATTTATTGCGAATTCCCAACAGATTATTCTTATAATGTCACTGCAACTAACGCGGGCAAATTTTTGCGGTATTTTAATATATTCTAGAGAAATGTAAAGCTATAATAAAGAATAACACATCACTCCTTTTATCATAAGCAGTCAAGTTAGGAGTAAAGCTGGGTATACAGAAAAAGTATTTGGTTATAATAAATCTTAAATCTTCACATTATATGAATACAAAGTTAAACGTTGACGATGCATAGATTATAGTGGTTTTTAGATTTTCACGGTTGGTACTGTTATTTGATAACACAGGATATCCCAACAAAAACTTGACACACATGCCCCCCCACCCCCCCTATAATTAGAAAACCAAAAAATATTTCAAAAATCGTCGACTCGTCGACCTGTCTCACGTACAAAAAGAAATACAATTTAAATTGAGTCTATGTCAGATTTTTCTATGCAAAATTATTGCATTCATTCATTCATTTATTACTTAACATTCACTGAGTACTGAATTATTGTTTATTACTCAATTACAATTAGTAAATTTTGATAAAAATATATTCTATTTCCTCTTTCCCTAAAATTCGGATCTATTTAAATTAATCCTTCTTAACTCGGATGTAATTAATTTATGCATTACTTTTTTTAATCTCTTCTAGATTTAACGGCTGAAAAATTCAATTCGGTAGGGTCAGTGTTATAATCTGATTGGCATTTCGGATTACGTTTACCCCTTCTAAATATATTTTGGACTACATCGTTTAGATACGTACAGTGACTTTTTTGGGTTGCAAAGGATAAGTGAATTTAATTAGAGTTTTGTTACGCAATTTTATAGGAAATGAATCATTACCAAATTTTTCAGAGCACATATTTCGATTTATATAAATCCTCAAATATATAGACGCTTTTAATTATATGACAATGACAAATTTTTCGAACAAAAACAAAACTTTTAATAGGTACCTGTATTTTCAAAGCCTCTATAATACGATTAAACTGTTGATATTGTTTTGGGGAATATGGTGATTCTAAATAGAAAATTTAATTGGATTTGGCATTTAACGGACACACAATGAGACTTCTGTGCATGAAAAACTAACTGTATCACCAATACCTCTATAAAGAATCATAATTTCTATATACGCGTTGACTGCAAGAGAAAAGAAAGTTTATACTTCAAGTTGTTGACTTTATTTATATTCGAACAGAATTCCTTGAAATAAAGAAAATACAAAGTTGGTTAAATTACAAGAAAACTTGCTGAAAATAAAATGAAATCGAATCCTTACTAAAATGTAGACATAAATGAAAACTTAACTGGTTTAATTTTTCCAAATAACATTTTTAAGACGCAGATACTTTTATTCTGAGTTTGAGTACTAATCACTTTATTTTACTTTTTACGGATTCAGCATAACATATCAAGTTTAATGATGCACAATTCTTGATTCGGCTGATTTGATGAAGAGTTGTTATTGATTTGAAAGCAGCTTGGTTTACACTCGACACTCAGGTCTGAACATTAATTGTGCATGCCGCTAGCTGTAAGGTTTGAAACAGGCCCATAATGCGTGCACAAGCTACGCTGAAATCTCTTTAATATCATGAGTAGAAAGAAACGTCGCACCAAGATATTTGTGTCTCTTTGCATAATTACAGAGGATCTGCACTGAATCCTCATCTGCATTGTCGCAAGTTCTGCACCTCGCCACATTGCTTAAGCTAATGCTATGAAGATGCTTGTAAATGCTTCTGCTAAGTATGATGAAATTTCGATTTGCGTCAGCTCAAGGATCCTCTATAAGAATACTTGGTCTGTCCAGATCAAATTTACTCAGCCAATCCTCATTTTATGGTTCTTTGAGTCAATGGATCTTGAAAGATACCGTTGTGGTAATTTCAATACTGGTTCAGGTCTCATAAATTATAACTTGAGTCTTCTCTGGCCAACACGTCAGCCCTCGTCATAATAATAATAATATTAATATTAATAACTTTATTTCGCATAAGCCATACAGGGTACGAACGTAACAGATAGACAAAACTTACAAAAAGTTGCGGAAAATAAAAAGCATCAGGAGAACAACCAAGTTTACACACCATGTTAAAAATAGAATATTAGGTACATATAACAGATCTAGACTAACAATATAATGTAAACAGGAACTTTGGTCGGATGGAACTAATAGAAATTCACTGTAGACCGTGCTGCATGCATAATATGCAGTCTTATTAAAAAGAGATAATCTGTACTTGTCAACATAGATATTCGATGCAGATCTAGTATCATGATTACAAGATGGAAACATATTTAAATGTTTTTTCACAAACATACTTGCTTGATAGATTAAAATTGACGTAACTGTTAATATTTTACTTGTTTTAAATAATGGTCGACATGAATCAAGTGACTGGTATGAAAAAATTAGTCGTATTATCCTTTTTTGTAATATAAAAACTGTATATGTTCTTTGACTGACTCCAATACAAGATCAAGTATTTTATATGTGAATATAATAATGTATAATAAATATTTAGTAGATGTTTCTCTTCAACAATAGGGTTAAGATTTCGAATGACATAATATGAAGAATTAAGTTTTTTTAGAACATGTTCCATATGTTTAGACCAGGATAAGTTTTCAGCTATGTGCAGTCCTAGAAATTTAGTGTAAGATACATTTTTTAGCGTAACGTTATCTATCACAAATGTAAAATTTGGTTGAGACAATAAATGTTCTCTACGAAACACTATATACTTAGTTTTACTAACATTAATAAGAAGTCTGTTTGATGAACACCAAGTATGAATGTGTGCAAGCACTGCATTCGTATTGCGTTGTAGTAAATCAGCAGATTCAGATTTTACACAGACGGTAGTATCATCAGCAAACATTACCAAAAATATATTTTCCGAAAATGATACATGAGTTTCCAAGTCGTTTATAAACAATATAAATAATAATGGCGACTCCTAAATTAAGACTGTTCATAGAAGAATTAACATTGTCTATCTTTACTGAAATTTTCCTGTTTAACAAGAAATAGTCTACCCACTTGTAGAGACTTCCTCTGATACCTAAATTTTCTAATTTTCTTTGAGACACGCACACAAAAAGATTATCTATGAAGAAGAAACCTAGCATATACAGGGATGGCTAGAAGTACGGAATAAAATTCATATCATTTGAATAGGTGATTTTTTTTAAAAACGCCGAAACACGTTAACTGATCTCGATTTTTGCCATCTTTCGGTTATATAATAATTAATTTTTATAAATTTTTCTTGAATCCCTTGTATCCCCAGGAAACATAAGACTGAGGGGGCTCGTTGAAAAGCTTGTAGAAAACATAATCCAGCCATATCAAATCAACAAGTTTTATGTTTTCAATAGCAAGGATTTTAGGGTTGTATAAAACACCTACTTAACAAGTGAAATAAAATTCGAAACGTTACTATTGTGTCAAATTCAAGTTAATTACTGATTCGCAATGGTTTTGTTGGAAAGGCAAAATAATAAGTCAGGCTGAAGTGCGCGATTTATTTAATACGAAATATCCCGAAAACCAAATCTTGCAAGGGACAGTTAGTAAAATATTTCACAAATTTGAGCAACACGGTACAGCACAGACTTTGTCCAAAACTGGACGGGCACGCGCTTTGAATGAAGAAAAAAATTGCATTACTTGTTGAAAATCCTCATACTTCAACTGTTTCATTGGTCCGCAATCACGATGCCTTTCGAACTGCAATTCGAATGTTTTTGAAGCAAGAGAAATACCACCCCTATAAGGTATGTCATGTCTAAGAACTTTTGGATGGCGATTGTGATAGGCGATTACAATTTTGTGAGGAAATGATGAGACAGTGTGACGACAATAATGGTTTTCCACGAGACGTACTTTTTTCGGATGAAGCTATGTTTTATTTAAATTTGGTAGTTAAGAGGCACAACTATCGCTTTTAGTTCCAGGAAAATCCACACTGGACATGAGAATGGCATACGCAGCAACCACAGAAAGTTAATGTATGGACAGGTATCATCAACAATAGAATCTTGGGCCCATTCTTTTTGAAGAAAATCTTAATGCAGCACGCTACCTGAACTTCCTAGCATTTGACATGATACCTGCTCTAGCTGTGATGTTTCCTCATAAAATTGATCCAGATATACCGAATGAAAGAATTTGGTTCCACATTTTGGTATTGATGTTCGAAGATACTTAGATGAAATGTTTGTTTCCAAATCGTTGGATTGGTAAACGGGGTACATTTGAATGGCCACCAAGTTTCTTAAAGCCCCTGGATTATTTTATTTGGGAATATTTGAAAGAAAGAGTCTACCAGGACTGACTGAATAATATTGAGAATTTAAAGATTTACCAGCTGAAGTCATTCGGAATGCTGTGGACAGCTTTTACTATAGTCTTGGAGAATGCCAAATAGTGAATGGAGGACATTTTCAGCATTTGCGGCATTGAGTTTATTTTTGTAAATTATCTAATTGTTTCAGTTTCTAAATGAAAAAAAAGAAACTTGTTATTGAAAACATAAAACTTGTTAATTTGGTATGGCTGGATTTGGCTTTCTATAAGCTTTACAACGAGCCCGCTCATGCCTTATATTTCCATTCTATTCCAAAAGTAGAAGTAGCTGGGGTTAGGGGGTTGAAGAAAAATTAATTATTATATAACTGAAGGATGGGGAAAAATCAAGATCAGTTAACGTGTTTTGGTGTTTTGCAAAATATTAACTTATTGATAAGATATGAAATTTATTCTCACTGTCTGTCTATACTTCTGACCATCCCAAAAGCAACGATTCCAAAAATTTTGTTAAGGAAGGATAATAGCTAACAACAATAATCGAGTATGAATATTGACTACATTATTATATTATTTGGAAAGTAGTAATAATAATTTTCATTGTAAATATAAACATATTCACAATGCCAATTCTGTGAACTGATTGCAGCAATGATTATTGACAGAGCTCATTGGAAATATTTTGTAGCAGCAGTAACAACCAGTTTAGTGGTCTCTCAGATTCAGCATGAAGTCGTTAATGGTAAGTAAATGTAGTTTTGCTACGTTTCGCGTTCGCAGTTTAGCAGAAATGTATATTATTTGCACAAGTAAGCTATAGTTTATTTCATAACACAAACCAATTTGACGGCTATTTCAAATCATTAAACATTTATTGTGTAGATCGAATACTACACTGTGTACAAGTTTCACCCAACAAGCACGAAACGTGGAAAAGAATTAACAAATTACTAAATCTATGATAAAGAAACACAATAATAAAATAAACAAGTATCATTTAATACAAACTATTTAAATTATTTAAAATATTATTTAAGGTAATGATGAAAACAGTCTGTATACAGGGTGAACCTTAAATAAGTACAAATATTTTAACTGCTGGTGTAGTTCGTCATATAGATCAGTCCAGTGAAAACCATTTTTAAAAATTTCTAATATTTACGGAGATATTATTTTTTTTTAAAAATAGCCACATTTTGAGGACAGCTGCTTAACCAAGCTAATGAACCATATGATTTGTTACGAGGTTGCCATATCTTCTCTAATATAAATATTACGTTTCCCTTAACGTAATAGTAAAGTAATACGGTTAATTCTATTTTAAAAATACTTGTTTGAAGCATAAGTACAGTAAAGTTGGGTATGTAGTATGATACGATATTAACATACATTTTAACTGCTTAACTGACCTTACTATAAACGATTAAAAACGAATTTCCGCAAGTTAAATACTACCGTAAAGTATTTAGGAAGATATTACGTGATATTACTATGTCCAATCTTCAAAAATTATACACAAACGTGCACACAAGCTTACCTGTTTGTTACAAAATTAACTATTTAATCAGTAATCCACATTTCACGAGTTAAATGCCATTGTACACTGTTAGAAAGAGACACAAGACACAATTTCCTTACGTCATTTTATGAATAATAACGAAAAACTATGATTTTCACACAACATATTAAAGTTTGTTCAAGCAAAGACATTTGTGTAACACTGGCAACACTGTAAACTACACATTCAGTCTGAAGAGCTATGACTCATAAATGTATGAAAGTCAGCGGTCCTCAACAAGTTTTCTACAGAAAAATTACAACATTTATTTAAAATTTCACTTTTTTATTTCTGATTTTTTTGTAAAACAACTATTAATTATGTGTTCTACACAGTGAACTGTACTGCTGGTTAAAATATTTGTACTTATTTAAGGTTCACCCTGCATAGGTATTTACAGGAAAATATTAACTGCGAAATGGAATTAAATTTCGGATTTACTAGTTTAAATATTTTAAACAATAAATATAATTTCTAGTTTTATTATTCATTTTCAATTTATATTTATTTTTATCACATAAAGCTCACTTAAAATATATTGAAAACGTTAATAAAATCACAAATCGATGGTTTAATAAAATGCCAGCGATATTATTCACATATACATATATTCTAAATAATATATCAAATGCTCATGTAGATTAATGTGTGGAAATTTTATATTATATTGTGGACGTGACATGTGCATGATGGTTCAAAACTAAATGTAAATATTTTTGTGGTTAAAAGTAATCAAAATGTAAGATAATAGGTACAAATTTGAGAATATAGCTATATAGCACTATTTTTTCTACAAAACAATGGGAAGAACTTTAAACTCAATAAAAATAAGAAATCAAAAAATACCACACACATCGCAATGTTTATGAACTAAAATTTTCGTAGCAACCAGTGCTGTTTGATTTATTTTTAACACTAGTGTTAAAAGTAACTTACTTTTTTGTAGAAAAAATATTTTTTGAGAAAATGAAGGTCTCGAATCAATTTATGTGTACAAGGTTTTTATTGGGAAAGGAGGAAATTGTTTACCCGAAGGAATTTGCTAAATCCAAATCTGACCTCAGAATAGCGGCAAAACGTTAAGGTTTGACTGCTTCTGATTATCCTTCTCTCCGTGATATCTACTTGGATGTGCCTCAAGGATCGGTTTTGGGCCTAGTGCTGTTTGTCCTATATTCATCTGATCTTGAGCATACCGTAACTATTCCTCATTCTTTTTAGGCTATCAGGCTTTTTAGGCTGCTCTATTTAGAGTATATTGATTCTGTAGCAGTTTGGTGCAGGAACTTATCTTTATCTCTAAACACTACACTTCAGTTCTTCATATACAAACACAATAACAATAATCACCTTGCAACCATTTTCATATGATATGTTAAAGATGATTTTCTAATCATTTTACTGACAGTAAAAGCATAAATATTGTTCAAATGTTTATAACTCATTTTAGTCGGACTACAGAATAATTTGCTATTGTAATTCAGTATCATAACTTTGAGGCATAGCTAAGGTCGAAAAGTTTATATCCCCTCCAACAACAATCAATAAACTTAGTCTAATTAGTTCAATTAAATTGCTTTCAAGTTATAATGCAATAATGGCATCTAAAACCGTTGTTCCTGCTATCATTAAAATGTTGCCAATTCTGGTAATTTTCTTTGTTAGTGCAGTCATAAATATACATGATGTTCGGAAAATCCGCACAGAAAATTCAGGGGCTTCTCGAAAAGTCGATATTAACGGAGCTACCTAACCTCAAAGATATCGTTTCAAATTTGTTTTCTGGCTACAACTTTTTTAATACTGGATTTTTTTCTAATTTGGCACAGTTGTTTTCTTTATAGAAACGCAGTTCCAGATTCCTGGCATTTGACATTATCGTTATCTTCTTCAGAAGTAACTTTGCTAATTTACTTGAACCTTATCATATATCTCTGGAAACGTAAGGAAGGTAATTCGACGACGTGGCGACGAGTCCCAAAATTATTCCGCCAAGGTTAGAATAAATTAGTTACATGTTTATTTTCTCATAAAAAGTTGCATTTCTGCTTTTTTCTTGTATGAGCGAAACATCTAATATAAGGTTTGAAATTACCTTTAAAGCAATATCACAGCTATCATTCTATTATTTTCACAGTACACTTGCTCAATCGTAAAAGAATTAAGAATCATCAGTATGTCCTAAAAATTGAAATGTAAATATTCTCGTAAACGGTTGGTTTTTTTGACTTCAAGCAAGAGCATCCAAAGACAAAAAAGTTATGATTATTTTTTCACCTAGTATATGCCCTTTCTGCCCTATAGGGCCCTCCAATTTTAGAAATACTTTACAAGAAACTGCGTCGCTATAAAAGTAACAAGTGTGCCATCTTAATACAAAACAGCATAGTGTAGCGTATAAATAACTGAAACAACTGCTGAAATATATAAATATATCATTGATGTGGTTATTGCAGATAAAAACATAAAAATAATCTTGATTGATCGGTCTTGAGGCTTATCCAAACTACAGAAATACAGTCTTTTAGACATATAAAGGCAATTCATGTACTTTATATCTTAATGTAATGTATATATTATTCAGGAGATACAGTTTTAACATTTGCTTGAATGAATTAATATAATAAATCAAATGTCGTGGTGAAACGTGTTTAGCGGCACATCATTTTGGAAACCGAAATTGTATTAATTCGATTATTAGGATCACAGATTATGTTAAATAGTGATTCAATTCTAGTTAAGAGAACATTTTAAAAGCAATCGAATTGATCGGTCTCTGATCATATCCATTCTATCTGAAATCAGAGTAGCATAATATCCGATGAAACGGATCAGTTATTTTAACATTTATTATCTTATTTATGTGCACGGTTGCTAGATAGACCATACAATTTTTAATTGTAAACCTTAACTTACCATCAACTCTCATGTCAAATTTTGAAGTTACGTATTATTTAAACTTTACTTTTGAAGATAGATAGATTGAGTTTTTCCTTTCAAACAGACGTCTAAAATCGTAAAATTATATTCTTAGATTGAACATTCCGAAAATCACCACATATATTCTGCTAGTGCTTGAATATAATTGAAATTGCACTAACATACCAACACAAATATATTTTACTTATTCAAACAACAATTTTCAAACCAACAGTTATGCATAAACTATAACAACAATAAACAGTTTACCAAATGGTGGCATTACTGTGGAAACAAATTTGTCCTCATAACTTACTACATTTATTGGATAGGTCAGTGGTCGCGCGGTTTAAGGCGTCAGTACTTGAATCGAGGTGACTGGATCGCTGTGGGTTCGACCCCTGCAGCCGGTAGACCATATATAAGCTATATTCGCGGAGAGATTGGCACCCTCTCTGCGGGTATGGTAGGGTGGAAGAATGTTGGCTTGGGTCAATGTGAGAGATTGATACCTGTTGATATTTGACTACCCCCCTAATTAATGAGGTTTTCCAGGTTTCCCTCATTCCTGCACTGAATGGTGGTTAGGGCCTACCATCATAAGTCGTTCCTGGGCGCAAATGCGGCCTGCTTAATAATAATATGCCTCCCCCTTTCCCGCACAAGTCTTCGACTTCTGGGCTAATCCTCGTAATTAGAATGAAGTGTAGAGATATTATTATTATTATTATTTAGCGTAAGCTACTTTGTCTGTGCACAACACGTCGAGTGCAATCAGCACTTTTTGTACGAGTTGCATACAATATTTTTTCTACGTTCATGCAAAAACCAAAAAATGTTATTTAGATGACACTAAGTCTAGAAAAATGTGACGTCGATTTGAAGGTTTATGTTTGTCATGATGATAAAACGCTGCAGTAGAATGACAGATGAGTGCAATAAACATTTTATTGCACATATTGCTCATTTGAGTGCAATAAAATGTTTATTGATCTCAAAAAGTGGTTAAATGTTTATTGCATTTATCTGTCATTCTACTACAGCTTTTTGTCATCATGACAAACATAAACGTTCAAATCGACGTCACATTTTCCTAGACTTAGTGTCATTAAAATATAATTTTGTGGTTTTTGCATGAACGTAGAAAAAATATTGTATGCAACTCGTACAAAAAGTGTGTGACAATTTCATGTCGCGTGCAATAAACACTTACTTTTTGTACTTGCATAAATAACTATTATCTATTCAATTAATTAATTTTTATAATATCCTAGGTATATTGAAATCAAATGATGGTGTGACTAGAAATAATGTCTTAAACTGCAGTAACAGTTATGTTCAAACGAATATGCCAAGTAGGTATTCGTTTCGACAGGGGGTTGAACAAATCAGTTAAAACTTTAAATGGTAAAAAATAAATCTAACATGGATTGCCCACGAAGAGCACTTTTAAGGAAAATTGGATTTGCTCGAATTTTTACTGCATTTATCTTAACGTGACCTTAAATCCCATAAATACTGAAAGGAACAGCATTTGTCAGGAGCAACTGCATTTATTTGGCATGAGAGTGGCGTAAATGTTAATATTATATAAAGGGACCCTCCAGATCTCGTTGACACATCTCCCTCAGCTGGGTAAGGGTCTCTCAATGCCAGGTTCAATTAGTATCGTACGTTAGTATGTACACTTCAAACACATCTTCCTCTATCCGCAGAGTATTCCGTTTTCGAGCATTCCACTGCTCTCTCTACTCAAATTAATCGGGGCACTCATAAGTGACGTTGATCATTTCCTTGATAATAATTTTATTCGTACAAGCACATTACCTTGGGGTCTGTCGGGTTCTATTTGAGGTTACTTTCAGATTTCTACATTGATGTAATGAAGTTGTTTCCGTTGCCAGTATGACCACAGATTTATAAAAAAAATAGTTTGATTTAAATTCTACTTTTGTTATTTTTAGATGAAAAAACCCCTTATACCGCTGAAATAGGTATAATAGTAAAAATTATGTTATTTAAGACGCTGCCTATGCTGAATATATTGACGTACCTAGTGGACAATAACATTAAATCTATTGTCAAAACATATAGGTCCTATGTAATCTACCATCAGTCTTATCAATAATGGTGTAATGTATAATACACTTCAGGAAACGGTGGATAGTTTTTTTCAGATGACTAGTACTTCATTGCACTATTTAACACAGTGATAAATTCATTATTTTTTATAATAATCTAGTAGACTCTCTAGTATTTTTCAAGTGCCATTTGCTGGAGAAGTATCATAGATGTTAAGATGATTAGAAAAACATTTGATACGCAAGAATAGTATATTAAAGTATAAGTGGATTGATTGTATCCATGAATGTTTTACGCTATTCTTTTATTGGTACACTTTGAAATCATAAATACTGGTATTAATACTACACAAAAATGAAAATAAGAACTAATAATGTAAAATGGTCTCATGAAACTGAGAAAAACAAAAATTAATTTGTAATCAGTATAAAATTAATTCTTGTCACGACAGTTGTTACTAGTTGTATATTGTTTAAAAACGAAACCTAACATTGATTACTTAAATAGTACAGAAGAATCGCGATTAATACAGCAAAAATCGGAAGACGCTTATAAAAAGGATACAAGTTCATAAAATGAATGGAAGAGCAAAAGGTAACAGATACAGGTGAACGAGTTGTGCTTGTTTACCTTCAGAAAATGTCGGAGCAATACAAGGCGTCGACTATGTGGGCTGTCCATTCGAAATTGCAAAGTATGTTGAGGATAAACAAAGGGGTTGATGTAAAATCATTTGTGGAAGTGCATGCATTCATGAAGGCAATTAGAAAAAAAGGTTGTGGTCAAGAAGATATACGTATTCAAAGAAGATGGAAGTTTTTTACAAATGCAGCGGACATTACGTATTTATTTTTGAAGGTGGTAGCCATTTCCGGTATCTTTGGTTCTTGTAGAAGCTCTAAATTCTGCGACTTACCCTTACATGACACCAAGAAAGCAGGAAGCGTATTGCTTATTACTATCCGACCGGCTAAGACAGGACGGCTCGACGTTTTACTGTTGCCGACCGTGATGGAATTAATAATTATGTGTTCGGTGAAGCGCCCCAAAATGTAAGTACGGACCAAGTTTTCTTACGGTATGATAAGGGGAAATGCACCAATCAAGTGATTGGTATTAGTACATTTGGATCATGTCTCTTGTAAATTGCACGTTATCTTAAATTGGACGAACATGAATACACTGGACATGCATTTCTGTGTACGTCCAAAACCATTATGGGGAATAGTGGCATGACCATGACGAAATCCAATGACAAGCAGGATGAAAGCAGTATTAGCAATAAGAAGAATATATCAAATAATATTGGGATTGCAAATGCAACTTCATTGACTTCCGATAATGTTAGCAGTATTAATTGGAACAACTTTTTCTCCGATTTAAAAAACCGAAGTGTTAATATTTCAAATAATACCAACTGTACTTTTCAAGTTCATTTAAAAAATTAAGATTGTTGAATTTTTGAAAAAAGCTTTTGAAACATTTGCTAGTAATATTTCATTTTACGCTACAAGGTACTCCTGCCAGATCAATAATTAAAAAGATGACATTTAGACTTCACGCTCCTCGAGTAGTTGATTTTGTCATGGTAACTTTAAAACACGCGCGTTTTTTAATGTTGGATTTAAGAACGCTGAGGCGTGTTAAATAAGCAAATTAGGGTACTAATAAAAAATAGGTTTTATCTTTCAAACATTTTATGGTTTTGCGATTTGTTAAAATTACATAAAAAATGTAACATATCATATTTTGTTGTGCACTGTTAGGAGAGTTTGGAAATAATAAATTTTTAAACATCTTTTTCGTACTATTCACTTATGTTTTAAATTAGTCAGTGATTTTCATTACTACGTTTTTCAGTTACTTGACTTAAACCTAACTGAAAGCGTTCTATTATCTAACGGAAACCTCATAATGAATATCTCGTTTCCAGAAAAAAAAAACCTACTTTAGTTACCCACATTTCGGGATTTTAATTTCCTGCTGCCACAATTTGGCAATCATTCGAAATATGGACATTTCAGTAAAATATGCGAACCATTAAAAAACGTTTATCTACTAATTGGATTTTTACTATTGTGCGACAATTTAAAATGTTTTAAATTATCTTAAATGAGTCATAAATAACTTAAACACAATAAGAAAGTTAAAAAGTCATTTGTCTGATATCTTAACAAAAATTCTACTTCGATTCAATACTTCTTAAATTTCTTACCTTTCTAAGAGATTGCTAAGCGTAGTGTCGCGGTTTTACTTCATTTAAAATTATTGCTACATCTAGTTCATGTTCATTGATAATATCTGTGACAGTCTTCGAGCTAATCTTTTTTATATGCGGATGATTTCAAACTGTATGCATCTGTTTCATCTACAGATCATTATATATATTATTCTTGTTTATGTACTTATTTCAAAATGATTTATCTGTAGGTAATGAATTGTGCCATCGAAACAGGTTGCCCTTGAATTTTTCTAAATGGCTTACACAAGGTAAATTAATTCTCTTACTTACGTGTACAACATTGGTTCTCAGACTGCACAGAATTTATAGATCTGGAAGTCACTTTTGATGCTAAATTATCCTTTGTTCCTTATATTAATAAAATTATATATTTCTTGCGAATACAAATTTTGGTTTCATTGTAAGAAATGCTAAACACCTCAGAGAGGTGTTTCTACAATGTACAAATGCGTTTGGATTCCTATAATGTCTCATTCTCAACATCTGGAAACAGGTCATAGAAGATTTCTTAAATATCTGTTTTTCAGGCCAGACAATGTTTACCTTGACAGAGGAATTCCTCAATCTAACCTATTGAGTAGATTCAGCTTAAATGATCTGACATATTGACGCACTTACTTTTTACTGTACTGTTGTTTTTGTTTAAGCTGTTTAATAATTACACTGATTCTTCTGATGTTCTTAGTCATATAGCATTTAATATTCCTTCTTTCTATACATCCTCCTATTCATGTAGGAAATTAATTGATTTCATATTTTCGTTTTATGTCACTGTTATATTTTAACGTTATTCATTTATTTACCTTTCTACTTCGTTATCTCTAAAAGCGTACACATGGTTACGAAACAATAATGGTTGACGGTTGACGAAGAGAACTAGCAGTTTATACATCTGCATGTTAAATAATAAAAGAGAGCAGCAAATTTAAGATGTCCAATTGCTGTAATTGGAAAGACGTAATAGTAGTTTTCCAGTTGTTATATGTAACGTCAGATTATTGGTGTATTAAGAAAACTGTGTACTTATCGAACTCCTGTGTATCGTTGTGGAATAAACGTTTAAAAACCTCCAGACATAGAATAAAAAATCCTACATACATGATTATAATTATCAACGCCATATAGCAATGTTAGGGAATATTCTCCAATTTATTCCATGTGTCCAATTCATAGACAGTTTCAGGCACTTATTAATTTGTCTGACACTACTGTATCCATATAATTGGAATTGCCTGTTAGGACAGTACATTTTTAACTAAATAAGAAAATAAATATGTCTAGATTGTTCTAGAGTAAATTCGCTAAATTATTCACACAACCATAGAATAGAAAAGATTGTTCTCTTCTTTTATGCATTCCAAATAAAACTATTGAAAATCCTTCTTAAGCAAAATAAAAATACTTGGTCTAACTGCTTGCCTACTAATTTGAAGATGTTTGAAACAGATAAATGCATTTATTTTGTTTATTTATTCATACTTAGATATTTAATGCCCTAAGTACTTAAAAGTTACTTCTCTCCTTAATAGTTAATCACATACGATTTAAGGGAACTTAATTAACTTAAATTTTATTCGTTTTCGTCAACATGCTTTAATGCAAGGCAACTCGTATAGTAAGAAATTTAAAGAGAAAACTTACCTGGATGTACTGCGTTCCCCACTACGATGAATGTTATTTCCAGCACCAGCAGAAATAAGGGCACCTGAAACAAAAACTTATCTAAATACACGCCTTTGTTACACGAGAAACACTGAATACTAACTGGATAACAGAAATATAAATGAAAAGGGAACATCTCTTATTTTCCCAGAGAGAAATAGAATTTAGAGAATGTAATAGAATTGCTTTCGTTGCAAGAGAAAGAGCGTACATTATATACTATGAAATATACATAGATGATTTAATCACTATATGATGAAATTTTGTATATTTGCATTACATTAATAAGTACCTAGATGCTATTTCTCAATGTATGTACAGAGTGTCCTGAGACTTAATGCAAAAAAGTTGAGAGTGATAAAACTATGTATTTGATCACATTGCATATCAATCAATTCTAGGCATATCATAATAAAGAGAGAAACGTTTAAGAAACCTCCAGAAAAAATCATAGAATTAATATCTGGAGAGCGTGGTGGTCATAGGAATGATTCCACTCTTCCAATTCATTTATTTAGGAAAATTTTTATTTAAGTGGTTACGGACATCAGTACCTTAGTGAGGCACTATTGTGAATTAATTATGTATTTCTTCGAATTTGTCAAGACACACTGTCTAATACTGATTGGAAACCATTCTGGAAAAAATCCTAGTATCGTTACCTATTAAGATGCAGAAGAATATAATACACCTATTAAATGATTTCTCACTATTCCTGCTCATACAGTAACAATAAATCAATATTAATAATGTAAATTAAGGACACTATCTGTGAACAATACTGTTGCCACGAAGGTATTGGCTTCTTGTTCTATTGTTTATAAATAAAAAATCATATCTATTCAAATTGTATCAGATAATCTAGTACTGGTGTTTTATGTCTTTTTGGCAAAAAAGGGAAAACGAGTTGTTCGAAATTTAAAATTACTTTAGAACATATACCCAAACAGCTATAATAGATGATCAATTTTAATTTTATTTTCAGACATGAATTTATTATGCCAGGTATGACTTTTTTATTAGTAAATTTAGCGAGGTTCATTTTTATGTTAGATATTTATTGAATCTAACTCTGTCTATGAAAATATTCCTTAGCATACCTAGATAATACTTGGTATGGAGAACATATATAGAGCATTTAAAAAAGAGTGTAAAATATTTCAGGAGGTAATAGTATGATCCAAAATAAGCAGAAAAGTCTTAATAACCATGGGTCCGCAAAGTAACGGTTGCGGAGATATGGACCACTATTCGTTTTTCAAACATTTTATTTTATTAGGAATAAACCAACAAACGAAGCTTTAACAAACAAAAAATAAAGTTACAGAAGATGTTCAAAGTGCTCTCCGTGCATTTCCAAGCAGGCATGACATCTTCGTCTCAACAATATTCGAATTATTTCGAAAACACTCTCCTTGGTTTGGATTTCTTGACACTTTTGATTAATCCGTAGCTGCATCTCTTCCAGGCTATTTACAGGAGTAGCATACACTAATGTCTTCAAATATCCCCAAACAAAGAAATCTAGAGGGTTTAGATCAGGTGATCTTGGAGGCCATAAAACAGGTCCGGCCCTTCCTACCCATCTATGTGGAAAAGTTTGGTGTAAATGCTCTCTAACAGCCATGGAAAAATGAGCTGGAGCACCATCATGCTGGAACCACATTTGTTGCCTCTTATTCAAAGGAATTTATTCCAAAAACTCATACAGTGTGTTTTGCAGAATGTTGAGGTAAGCAGCGCCTGTTAATCGGTTTGGAAAAATAACAGGACCTTGAAACCTGTCACCCACAATACACATCCAAATGTTTAATGAAAAACGTGCCTGATGTCCAGATTCTATTAGAGCATGAGGATTTTCGTCGGCCCAAATATGCGTATTGTGAAAATTAAACACTCCATTTCTTGTGAACCCGGCCTCATCAGTAAAAAGAATGTTTGCAAGAAAACGAGGGTCTTCAGCATCATCGCGTAGAAACCAACGGCAAAAAGCCAAACGTACTTGATCATTTATTGGATTTATCGTTGCACATGGTATGGATAAAGCAGTTACTCGTGAAGGATTCTCCAAACAAGAGAACCACTAATTCCTACCTCGGCTGATATTCTCCGCACACTCGTACCTTTAGGAGTGGACACCGACATAAAGACGTCGCGCTTCGCTGGCGTTCCCATTAGCACGACCAAATGCATGTCTGTTAATTCTGCGTTAACTCTGGCGAGTAACCAGCCATAGCAAAAGAAAACTTGTGCACTGAGGACAACTGTCAAATACGTCCTGTTTATTTCACTAAACATCAACCAACTATTATAAGAAAATACACAACGTTATGGCAAAATAAAGAAAGGGGCTAAACAACATAAAACATTCCATATCTCCGCAACCGTTACTTTGCGGACCCATGTTTATTGAGACTTTTCTGCTTGTTTTGGTTCATATTATTACCTTCTTAAATATTTTACACTATTTTTTTTAACACCCTGTACACCCTTCCTTAATAAAGATTATAATAAAATTGATTTCAATTAGTTTAAATACCTTTACAATACAGTGGAAAATGTACAAACGTTAATAGCAAAAAATATATGGGTAAATACTGTGGATGTAATTTATCACTATTTGGGCCGTTAATAAATGTTAGCAATATTGTCTTGGTCTTTCTTGTCTTAGTCTCGCTATACAATACCAAGACAAGATGTAAAAAGGTCTTACGAGACAAGACAACAAATATTGCTACGGCAAGAAATTCCGCAAATATAAGAAGAGCCAATTACACATGAACAAAACGAATAAATATTGCATTCCTATTGTAAATATATACATATACTTTATTTAATGGACGTACCGTGCAGTCTAGGTCCAGTTCTGCTCAAATAGAACTAGTTATAAATTCATTGCTACTTGATTGAAAGAGCTCTGCTCCGATTTTGTTTTGCCTGTTTCGTCTATTACTTTTTATCTAAAACTAGCCATTTCTATACTTCGACGCATGACAATATCGATAGTTACGTAGAATAACCACATCTATTATCAAATTAGTAATACAGTTTCATGTTTCTCATTCCTTTCCAAGAATCTTGCAAGAATCATGCAATAGTAAATTTCGAGATAAGAAATTTGCAACTCTCGCTAGGCAAGGCAAGACTTGATCTTATATGATCGAATAAGACAATTGTTTTCTTAAATTACAATCTATAGTAATCATGAAAAATACCAGAGAAGGAAACAGCTGGAAGAAGTATGGTTTAGTATTAATTGCCATAATTAAGTGGACTGTACTGGGTTAAAGTATACAGCGAGGTACAAAAATTGAGACTTACCAATGCTGCCGGCTGCTACCTTGAAGAAAAAATTAAGGGATAGGAAATTCTGCTATTATTTAATCAAGTTTTCGTCTGAATTGATACTGCTAACTGTTGCTAGTTTACCACTTACACTAAACAAATTGTACTTAGGAGTTCAGGGAAAAAACTGGTTCTTAAATTTACTAAAACCATAATTTATAATAAATTAATCCGGGTGGATCTCAACTAAATGTTATAGGTAACCAACAACTAGTTCTTAATGACACTACAACGCCAGATAATTAACATGGAAAAATAAGGTTTAACGACAACGCAAAATTTGGTAACTGTCTTTTCAACTAGGCTCGACTAAGAGCTATATCAACAACTTTATAAAGACTACCTACTCTTTTCAAAAGTTAGATATCAAAAAATCCATTCTCAATATCTACCATGTAATAATATTCTGCTATGACAAGTTTCCGCTTTAGTAACACAATGTTTAATAATAAATACACCCAATTTAAGTATATTTACTGGTAAACTTGTTCTCATTTTTAAATCGCTCACATAAATAATAAGGTGGCTTAACATTTGGTTCAATTTATATTTAAGTTTCCATATAATTATTGTTACAGTTAATATACATACAAATTTTGAGTATGGATTCAAATTTTAATTTCCAACTTTATATTCATTAATTAAAATGTGCTGGCCAATAAACCGCGTTCATTTTGCAGCAGTGAAGCAGGTGTTGCACATTATTCAATATTAAATTTTTCAAATAGTGCGTCATATGACTAATCGCATTAAATTTTGTACCTAGACGTAGTTTGAAATGAGAAATTCGCAATTAAGTTTTCCTGTCATCATAACAATTTTAATGCTTCCCTTTCATTTGCTGGTCAAATATGTATTGCTGGCAAAAATAAATAAGCATGGATCGTGCTGCAGTTACGTTTAAGAGAGTCTGATTTCCATTTCATGTTAAGTAAATATAGAAATGTACCAGTTCTGTTAAAGCTATGCGGAAATTTTAAAAAGGTCATTTATTATAACTATTTAAGATTAAATGAAAATAACCAACTAAAATTTTACATGCTGCACGAGAACAACATTAATAATGAAATTGAGGAATCACGCAATTTTAAACTATGTATTCTAGGCAATGCAGTTGGAACAATTGCATGTTCTTTTCCTTCTGCAGGTTTATTTCATTAAATCCATAACTTCACACAAAGTTAATGTAACATTGAGGAAAGTATCTTTTAGCAATTAGCAGATATTGATTATTTCCAGTAAAATATGTAGTAGACCCTAGAAAGGTTACGGTGCTGCCATAATAAAATTTTTGAGTGATATAGCACGATACATCTAATGGTTCGCTATTTCATGGTGGATCTGAGGGGTCAAAACACCAAGCGACCTACCATAAAATAATTGCTTTTGCTGATGACACTGTGATCATCAGACAAGTGGAATACTTTAGAAGAAGCAGTAGATAATAATTAATCAATGTTTTTATTATGACATCCTAATATTATAATTGTCTCTCCATACACAATATGAAAGCAAAACCAGATATCTACCTTTTATGTCCTATCAGAATGTGGAGCATAACTAGTTATCCAGGTATAAAATCTATATATGAGGTATATAAAGTTTTTTTATTTGGTATAGAAAAATCCTTTAACAAGTAGTGGATACTTTAAAACAACTGAAGAGCAAGTGCTCAATGCTATTAGGAGAATTAAATCAAAAATGACTATGGGTTCAGATTTTACACCTGCATTTTATTATCCATGACTGATCACATATATTTTTAATCTAATTATTATCTCATCTTCATTTCCATATACGGTTGTTAATTATAGACCTACCTCCATTTTTTTGGAATTTTAGTAAAAATTTTGAGTGTTGTGCATTCGATGAAGTTTGGGCATACATCGAGTACGATATCATGCAATCAGCATGGATTCATGAATGGAAGGTCCACTGTTACAAACCTTGTGTGCACGACACAGTTTTTGTGTGAAAAACTGGATAATCACGGGCAAGTTGATGTCACATATACAGACTTTACCAAGGCATTCGACAGACTTGATCACTGTATCTTGCTTTCTAAGTTAGCTACATTTGGTATTTCTCAAAGTACGTTAAATCTGTTAAAATCATATCTGCAAGACAGGTACCAATATGTGCAATGTAATGGTTTAACTCTTCTGAATTTTCACAGAGATCGGGCGTGCCACAAGGATCTATACAGGGGCTTCTTCTTTTTCAGGTATGGTATCAAGTAAATAAACTTTCACTTAATCTTTTAAAATGTGCTGTCATGTCATTTACAAGGAAGAAAATTCTATATTTTTTTTACTATAAATTACATGGTGCTGTATTGCACACATCTTACTATATTAAATATTTGGGAGTTTATTTTTATCCTAAATTGTCCTTTTCTAACCATATTAATAATATAAAAGTTTGGGTTTTATTCTAATAAATGATAAGGGTTTTACCAATATTTCTACCCTGCGGTTGTTGTACGTTACATTTGATAGATCAAGGTTAGAATACGCATCTATTATATGGAATTCATCTTATATTACGCTTGTGCAGGAAATTGAAAGGATTCAGAGGTGTTTTATGAAATTAGCAGTTTATGTAAACGATGGTGTTTATCCTTAAAGAGGGCATCCCCATGATATGCTTCTCGAGCGTGTAAATCTCTCCGAGCTAAAAAAAAGAAGAGTGCTGGACTCTATAATATATTTGATTAAACAAATAAGTTAATTTATGAAATACCTATAAACGATTTTAGAGCTGTCCATATCTCTTATTTATGTACACCTTTAGCAAATATTTTGAAAACTTCTCCATTTTATAATATTATGTGCCTGAGCTACTCGAATATAGAGTACTGTTTAGATATTTTCAGTTCAAATGTAAACCAAATGCGGAATCGTGTTATGAGCTTACTGTAGATAATTACTGTACTGCTGCTGTGTTGTGTATAATTTATGTATTTAGTTAGTACTTTTATTCTTATGACTCTTTTCTTTTCTTGATTTTGTTACTGCTTTATCCCACAACTGGGCTTTTGTCTGTGGGATATCGCAGCCTGCAGAGTAGTTGTTGCCTGAAATTCTGAAAACCTACCAGTGGTTAAATAGTTTCTTTTACTTTTCATTTACTGCTGTAATTCCACTTTCTTGTTACAGTAGCTTCATAAGATCTTGCTGGATAGTATTGCCTGTATTAGATGTTGATATTGATAGTTCTTGTGTATATACAAGGTATCACCGGATAGAAAAAAGGACCCTTGTAAGAAATAAAAAATGTTGGTGTGAAAAATTACCTTGTGGGATTGAGCTCTGCTTGTTTAAGAAACAAAATGTGCCATGATTCTAGTTTTCTCTAGATGGCTGCCTTCTAAACTCCTTCATAGTGTAACTATTTTTGAATGCCTAATGTAAAGGCTTCTAGCGTTCTACAGGGTGTCTTGCAATCGTTACAATAATTTTAGGAGGTGATAGAAAACTTGATTTTGAGTCTATTGAAACAAGCATACCTATGTATATCCCAAGTGCTACAATATTTGTGATAATTAATTTTTTTGTATTTTTTAATTCAACCGTGCTTTTCTACAATTATTAAGTGTAGAAGAAAAACAAACCTTTTTATAATAAATATTTATATACTTTTATATATATTATTAGGAATGAATGGATTATTTAAATTATTTAACCAATAAAATCCAAAGTGGCTTCGTTATTTACCTAGAACTTGATAAAGATGGTTTTTCTACTTTGTAAAAGCGAAGACGAAAATTTAAACGAGGATTTTAATTAAACCTTTGTGTGTAGGCTTATTCAGATATTATTAAAGACAAACCTTAGCAATTCTTTTTCAGTTCATGGGAAAAGTTTCTTGATAAACATTCTAAAAATTAGGGAAATTAATCTTAACATGTTTAAGTAGGCAATGATATTGCAATACTAACAAAAGAAATTTCAATACAAATTATCTTAGTAAAACTTTTTTATTTTCCAATCTGCCTCTATAGAGTTATCGACATACTGGTAATATCAGAATGTGAACGAAAAATGTCACCACTTAAAGTTTGTAGTAATATTCAAAATATCAATATTTAAAACGCCTTATACATTTCAAACTGTTTCAATAAGTTTGGATTGAATATACAGGCGTCAAATGAAATCTTTATTTTACGGATTTTAATGTATCTAAGTAATGGCATCTTAATTTCAGCTCGTCTTATTAACTGAATTGAACTCTACCACTGTGAATAAAGGCCATAATTCGGATTGTAATATTGCAGCAGTCACTGTAGAGGGAATGTTAATGCATTTTTTTAATATCCGCACTGCCTGGAAAGTAATCTGGTAATCCCTGAAATGTACCTAAGGCTAACTTTATATCGCATATTTTCTGATATTACCAGAACATTATGTGCTGGATTCCTGCCAGTTACTGCATGAAAATGCAAATTAAAATATTATTCACACCTACTATACTGGCAAATGAAAAAGGTTTTTATTGTACTTAGAAGCTCTATTCGTGTTCTACTGTTGCCTGATTTTAATATCTGCGAATCTGAGCGTAAAGTTACATTTTGCTTGCCACTACTTTTTGTCAAATATATTTGCTTTACAGATACTGTTCTATTATTTATTCATCTACAGTGTGTTCTATTTTGGATGGTTTTCATGGATATCTTGAAAATTCCTCAAAACGGTTTCCGTGTCTGACTACAAGGGGCATTGAAAAAATGCACGTTTTTGAATCATTTTTATAATACAGGGTATCCGGATATCAGTGCCTTAATTTTGCTGTATGGTAGATTGTACCAAACAAAACATATTTGACTAAACAATGTTTTTTATCATTTCTCATAATTTCCTCATAAAATTGTTATCGCCTATCATAATCATCTTTCAAAAGCTCTTCGACAAGACATAGGGGTGGTATTTCTCTTGTTTCAAAAACATTCGAATTACGCTTCGAGAATCATCGTGATTGCGAGCCAATGGAGCAGTTGAAGATGTATGAGGATTTTCAACTAGTTCTAATGCAATGTTTAATTTCTTTTCTTCATTCGTCCAGTTTTGCGCAAAGTCTGTACTGTACTGTGTTCCTCAAATTTGTGAAATATTTTGCTAACTGTCCCTTGCGAGATTTGGTTTTCGGGATGTCTGTGATTGTAAGGGTGGAACGTAGTATTAGTAGGTAAAAAGGGCCAAATGTTGCCTAATTACCAGTAAGCTTAATTACCTTTACCTTTACCTTTAAGTGGTACCAAAAGAACACAACATAAAAAAGATATTGCATTACACAGTGATAGATATAGTTTCAAATTCTTTATTTTATTCTGTGCAAATTCATGGAGGATAACACCGAAGATAATTAAATTTTATTTCACTTGTTAAGTGGGTGCTTTATACAATCCTAAAAACCTTGCTATTGAAAACATAAAACTTGTTTATTGGGTTCGGCTGGATTCGGTTTTATATAAGCTCTTCGACGAGCCTCCTCATGCCTTACGTTTCCATTTGAAAAAAAAAGTAGAGGTATTATATAACCGAAAGATGGAAAAAATCAAGATTAGTTAACGTGATTCGACGTTTTAAAAAAATTCACTCAATCAAAAGATATGAATTTTAATCCGTACTTCTGGCCATCCCTGTATTTATATTTATTTTAGATCTATAGCATACATAACATCAGCCTCCTACATCATAATACCGAAAACGCTGTGTCAAATGAAATACATTCCAAATATATTAAAAAACATCACAAAAAGAAAATGATACGGTGAAGGTGTCACATTATCCAAACTCCTATTCGATCACTTCCGCGGCGTCTCATATTTTCGCTTTCCTTTTGTTTTTCCTGCAATTTTCTATAGCTCTTAAATTAAAAAGGATTTCCACGATAGAATATATATCCGCATTCCTTGCGCTATGCCTACGTGAAAAATTGGAATTTAAATAATAATTCACTAAATTCAATTTACGCGAGATGTGCCTTATATTCCCCTGGCCGCTCTTTTCCACATCGGGCATGTAAATGCGCATACATATTTTTGTTGAAAGCTAAATCCTATTTCGATTGAAATATCTCGTCGAACTAAAAGCCGACTAAATTTTTTACCGGACTTTAGACGGGAATGGAATATCAGACAGCAGCTGGAATAATAAAACACAAAAAAATGTGTGGAAAATGACTAGATGTGCAGTCACTTTCTGCATAATATGACAAAAACAAGGATTATTATTTAAATGTCAATATTCGCGCATTTAGAAGTGAATGCTTATGTGGTGTTAAAAATTGAAAAAATACTGTAATGCTGTTTACACTAATTAAAAATAGGTGCTTTCATTATACAAGTATTTCAAATATTCTAATACGGCACAGTAAAATACAGGGTTAACTATGACTTAGTACAAATATTTTAAGAGGGGATGGGGAAAAATAAGAATTAACGGCATCATCTATCAAAAAATGTCTAAACTTATTTATAAAGCGAAACACATTTTTTTTTCAAAACTATATTAAATCCTTATTTATCGCCGTCACTGGCCTTCTGTCAACCGCGAGCTTAGGTATATTCCACGAAAGTCAAAGGTGTCAAAGGTAGTGACAGGTCACCGCATTGACACGTGTATCAGTTTATGCAACTTTGAAAGAAAACAAATATTTACGAAATGTAGATTATTATTTAATGATTTAATGAGAAACGCGACATGGTAGCACAGGGAGGCAGCACCTACCTTACTATATTTATTTCCAGAATTGATATTTGAAGAGATTATACGAATGTTGTATCATTTTCTGTTTTCTTACTTGTTTAAATTAAAACCTGTCATTGCAAATATTTTTGTACTTGCTGGGGATCTCTCCTTCTCTCGACTGTTCTTTTTGTTTAAAGTGAGGTACCTACTTGATCCGGCAGCATGACCAAGTGCATTACCTACGTAGAAAAAAGCCACAAAGGATAACAAAAAATACACGCAAATGTACTCAAATACATAAAAAAAAACTGCCACACGTTTACCGCTAAGGCATTACAACAGTTGTTCAATGTGGTTCAAAAGATATTCAGCATAATATTTTGTGTACTCGGAAAACGTCATTGGTATTGCGCTGCCACACGATAATATGCACTTGTCACACTGCCATAAATCAGCACCTTATCCATCATCTAGGCATTTGAATATGACATGTTTGTAAATACACAAAAAATATGCGAAACATAAAATTTGCAAAAAGCAATTACTAAAAAATTATTTCAAACTAATCAGAGTACCGTATGTAATATTTTTTTACATCTGATCTGATGCAGACGCCATCTATAGGCCACTAGTGCAAGGTGCACTTCACGCTGATAAACGTCTTGTCTTCTTCGGGAATTAAATTCGGTTAATAATAAATGCAACAATATTAACAGTAATCGACGGGGCACAAAATAATTTGTACTATTTTAAACTGTAAAATCCTAAGATGTTTCCAGTGTTCTATAAAAATGTTTCTTAGACCCTGAGATATAACAGCTTCGCCATGAACTTTGAGGTTTGGAGAGTATGCAACTAGCAATGCAATATTCTAGGTTATGTTATTTTAGAACAGTAGTGACTAATTTTAAACGTTTTGTAGTAATTAAGTAAAGTAAGTACGACGATTAATTGTCATAGGCGCCGGTTTTTCGAATGGAAAGAAGGTTTTGCCTCATTTTTTATACATCGAGCTAGAATTTAGAAATATTTTTTTATTGTCTTTTAGACCTCCCTGAGCACGTAATTAAAATTTTTGTACTTAGTCATAATTAACCCTGTATAATAGATATGTATACTTAAGGAGATACGTAGATGTTTTCAGAACAATTAGCTTTTCAAATAGACATTTAATAAAAATACTACTATTTTTTCAAATTGTATAATAACTGTACTGATTTCATTCTTATTAGGTGGATATGCTTTATTTTTATTTATTTTTTTAATATTCGTCCATACCGGATTTTTTTATCAGAGCCACAATTTATTAAGTAGACTTAATGAGTATTTTTATTCTTTAAAGAAATTAAAAAAGAATTTAAACATTATAAATTAATTACAAATTTAAAATACAGTGTGCGGAATATGAGTGGCTTAATTTTGCTAAATGATAAATTGTACCAAACAAAATATACCAATATTTCTTCTTTGACCCACAGGTCTTGAATATGTGACAACGTCGCTCACATACCATGTTAGGAGTGTTAGGAATTTGTACATAATAATAATTACAAATAGGTACACCTAAATGATTGATTGAAAATTTATTGAAACACAGAACTGTTTACAAGTGTATATGTATATAAAAAAAAGATGACAAACTGTTTACAAATACATACTGACAAAACTATCAGTATATGACATAACAAACAGAACAGTTACAAACATAAGCATTGAACTGGAATAATTAACTTTGCATATTTTTATCAACTTACTAAAACTATTTAAAACGTAAAACACATACTTTTCATCCATTTCCATCATTGCAAACACTATTAGTCTAAGAGCCAGTGGCCGGCAACCTGTAAGTAAATGATTATACCTGAAATTTTGCACAGTGAGTCTCTTATACCTATCACTCATGAGGCCGACCCAACTGTTACTCAGGTGCGAGAGGTATGAAAATTTAACCAACTTCGTTATTAAATGAACAAAGCTGCCGTTTGAAAATTTTAAAATATACAATTATTATTATATAAAAATAACAAAGGCAGACGATTACCGCGCTTCCAAGGTCATGGCAGGCATTTATTAAAATAATATAAGTAACAAATTATCTCTATTTTTGGCACAGGATCTGAATTCTGGTGATGTTGATTACAATGCTTGACATTTCTGTCAGTTTTTTAACGTCAAAAATCAGATTTAATCAAATACTCTTGAAATTTATAATTTTACCAATTTCACAAGTGTCTGCCATGACCTTGAAGTAGGGTAATCGTCTGCCTTTGTTATTTTTATATAATAATAATTGTATATTTTAAAATTTTCAAACGGCAGCTTTGTTCATTTAATAACGAAGTTGGTTGCATTTTCGTACTTCTCGCACCTGAGTAACTCTTGAGTCGGTTTCGCCGGGCTTAGCGAGTCCCCACCTCATGAGTGATAATTATAAGAGACTCACTGTGCAAAATTTCAGGTATAATCATTTACTTATAGGTTGCCGGCCACTGGTTCTTAGACTATATGGATTCATCAAATTAGAACGGAGCGGGAGTATCAGATTAACTAGCACTAGACGTCTACGTCTGACTTCAGAAAGTTTTTGTTAAGATCGCCATACGAGCGAATCCAGCTCTCGACCTTCTGGTGGAAACGTATATGTTTAAAATCATTAGAAGATTCTTCACTAAACGAGAACAAGACTAGCATGGTCCGCGACAGCATAATGAGTGTCACCTTAATCCTCCCAGAAATGATTTACAATATTAGAGAATATTTTGAGAATGCCGCTACTATTACATGGAGGTTGGTGGTGGGTACTTTCAGCATCTAATAAAATAAAACTAGTGATGTGAATTTAATGATCTGGACTTTTCATCTTTAATTTTGCAAAAATTAATCTATCAAAATTAAAGTTCTATATTGGCATATTGGAAGTGGTTAAAACATATTATATTCTTTTCTAAGTTTTCTGTAGTAAATCGGCGACGTTTATCACTTAATATTAATAACTTGTGTAGGGAAAATTACCGTTCCATGGCTACTATTGCCAACGGACTGTATGAGAAATTGTTATGGCATAAGATATATGTTACTATATTTGCTTGTAACTCCTGATATGTACAAGCTGAATCTACACATATGTTTTCCGTTTTCAGTTCATGACGAATTTTTCGGTCCATACATACAAGGCGTCTGTAACTTCATAGAAAAATACAGAGTTTTCAGCGCTAAACGAAGTGTGATTCTTCAAATGTCTGCTCACTTTTGTCAAAAAAGAGTATGCGTTCACATACAGTACAAAACAGTTCATTTTCTTTAATACGTATGTGTCTATATCCTTTGGGATCACTGTCAAACCACATTTTAAATAATTCCTGTCTATTTCTTCTCTCCTTTGATATATTACTTCACTTCATTCACTTCTCCCCACAACTGATAATTGTTAAAGTAAATTTTGTCACCATTTATAAATAGTTATTTAAATACACAGGGTGAATACAACTTAAGTAGACGTAAGCAAGAAACGTATTGACGCGACACCGATTATTGCAGAGTTCCTTAAATAACTAAAACTAAAAAGTTTTACTTCACCTGCAGACGATTAAATTACAACTAAGAACCATTATAGCTGACATTGACCCGACTTTTAAGCTAAATAAAAGGAAAGATGAGAAAAATATTCGCCGCATTGTCTGCGACATTATATTTTTTAAGAGTAGGTAATGTTAATATCAACGTCAGGAAAGAAGCAAAGGAGCCTGTATAATGAACCTGCTTATATTAAAAGGTATTCTCTCAGAACTCTCGTTTCCAGTTTGATTGATGAAATTCTTTTGTCTTACTTTCCTTTATATCCCTTGTAAGTAACCTGTTATCTCGTTCTTACATTAAAATGCGGTTCATGTTTTCCGTTTGTTAAGTTTCCTTTTTCCAAGAGGCACCATTTCTGGCACTCACAAAATGATTATGCCTAATTTGCAGGCTCCTGATTAAGGTGTTTCAGCTGTAAAAATGTTTCCGGTTTTTTTTTTGGAATAGTGGTTTTGGTTGCAAATTCATACTTGTTCAACATATTTATTAAACTTATATTATCTTTAAAAATAGCTAAATAGTAAATTCTAAGAAATTCTCTTAACAGAAAAGCTTAAGTATAGGCATAGTTATACAGATTCAGAAAGTTCATGTATTTTCATTATTTTTGTATAAGAGGAACAATGATATATTGTCAAGTCTTTATGATCTGACCAATACTGTTTATTTGTAGTAGGAGGATTTAAAATCTTTCCACAAAATCAAACCTTCTACATTTATTACGGAAGACAGAAGCTGATGCAACGAGTCATGGCTAAGCCTGACGTCATTATTGAGTGGATGGGCAGGAAGAAGAATGTCTGTAGAAGAAAAACTTTAGGTGGGGTAAGAAAGGGTCATAATTTTGCCATTTTGTAAGGAAATGGTCAATAAATAACAACAAATACTACTTTAAATTCTGTATTTCTAATACGAGTTTTTGGACAAGTAACATTGGTCGAGCGATTTAAGGCGTCAGTACTTGAATCGTGTTTGCCACCCACCGCAAGTTCGAATCCTGCGGCTGGTAGACCGTAGATCAGTTAAATTTGCAGAGAGGATTGTGACTCTCTCTGCAGATATGGAATGATCCCCCCAATTAATGAGGTTGTACAGGTTTCCCTCATTCCTCTACTGATGAAGGGCTACCAACGTCAGTCGTTCTTAAAATATGCCGCCCCCTCTTCCACACAAGTTTTCAGAGCCCTGACATAGTCGCGATTAGAATGAGGGATAGAAATATTATTATTTATTATTGAAAACTATAAGAATTATTAATACAATCAGTGGTATTTAAAATAAATATACTTATAGCATATATTAGTGATGGCAATGGTTTCCTAATGGCTACTGTTTTTGAGAGTATGTTTTCCAAAATTTTAATTTGCTGAGTAGCTATTTGAGTTATAATTAAATATAAAATGTGGTCTATGAAGCTATTATGGATTTGTTAATAAAATTACTATCTAATCATAAAATACTAGATTAATCAAAAAATGCTGGTGAAATATTTTTTTGTTAACGATCGACTGTTACCAAAATATTTCGTATATTTTCCATCATTTTGTACAAAAATAATACAAAGTTATTTCCTCAAAAAATAATTTTTTCAGTCATAGCTTTGTAAATTGATCTCCAATAGTTTTTCTGATCGCATATTCTGATTCTACAAGACTTATGTATACATATATGATGATAATTTGTTTCAATAAAATATCTATCGAATAACAAAGAAACAATAAATTATAATAAAAAAAATAGCTACGTACATTTGTAAATCATTACAAGCACAAAGCATCAGGCTCTCACCCCGCACAAGAACGCCTACAGAGAAAATTTAATATTTAAAAATAATCGATTTAGATTTGCAAATGCTTTTATTTTGACGCGAGGTTGAACTTTATATAAATAGCAGTAATTAAGCGTTACTTGAGTTTTGAAGTAACTTCTTAAATTGTGTCCCATTTTAAAAATTCGGTACGAGCCATTTTAAAATGTTAGGGTGAATGTTAGTCCTCCAATATTTGAATCCATAGCTTGATTAATGCGACATTTAATGAATCATTGTTTCTAATGGAAACCTTAACCCAAATTAGATTTCTTTGTGCAAACGTTTACTTCTTAAAACATCAATTTACTAAAGTGATCGTTATTAAGCTTCGTTTTTTGTATAGACAACGACTTGAGTAAGAAAATTACAAATAAAGTCGAAAACAAGTTTCTGATTTTACATTTATAAGACATGATCATTCATGAGATTCTATTCAGTCATGTGAAAGCATGGGGACTTATACCAGGTCAGTTGACAACTACCAACTTACTGTATGCCACACGATATATTTTTGAAAACCTTGAAAATGGTATTCAGGTGGATGTCATTTATACCGATTTTTCGAAATCTATCTAAAAACTCGAATTTCTTTAGTGCAGCACTGTGGTTTCAGTTCTGTCGAGATACACGCTTCCTCTGTAATACCTCAAGGCTCTGTTCTTGACCCACTGCTATTTAATCTTTTTATAAATGATATTACATCTGATTTAACTTGCAGAACTTTATTGAATGCTGATGATCTTAAAATACTGGTGATTATTAAATCACAAGATGATTATATAAATTAGACAAAATGTATCAGTGGTGTATGCAAAATAATTTATATTTAAATGTTAATAAATCTATGATATTCTCAAGGAAACCTTACCCTATAGAGTTTGAGTATGTATTAAACAACAGAAAACTTCAACCTGGTACTCAATTTAAAATTTTTGGGGTTGTTTTTACTACCTAATTAACATTTTCGGACTATATTGATAATATTGTTTATATTTGTTGCAAGCGCAAATAAAAATTTTGGGTTTATTATATGCAATTGCCATGACTCTGAAGGGCACAGTTTGCTTATGCCATTGTATAAAACTTTTTTAATGTATAGTAGAGGCATTTTAAGTTAATATAAATCAATTCTTCTACAATTCCTATCAATGAAGTCACATGTAAGTTCTATAATCTAATTTTGTATATGTTTTGCTGTATGTTGAAATGAGTTTTAAAAAATTAAATAATATTTAAATGGCATATTGTTCTCCTCTTCAGAAGTAACTCTCAAAATGGAGATAATGTTCTCTATACATGGTTTGAACGGAAGGCGCACAATCGGAAGTCCCAATTACAAGTAGTTTCATGCTCTCATCTCGTTTGAAATTATTTTGTTTTTTTCTGGGTTTCTGTTGCCTCCTTGCGGCATGGCCTAAATCAGAATCTAGGTTTATCAAGATGTACTGAACACACTGTATCCACTCTATGTCCCACAGCTAGTAACTTCTTACTGCTATTGTTGTTTCAACTACTACTGTACATGAGATGTTGTTTATAACGGAGTGTATTGGCCCTGCAATTGATCCTATAAAAGGCCATAGAAGTGTTGTGTACGAGAGGTATTTTATACACAAATAAGGTGCTCGTTTTGTGCCACAAAACTACACTGTATTCGTTCTAGTTGCTTTCTCCCCATTGGAAATATTTTAATTTTTAAAATATAAGTTTGTATACTTTAACAAAACTACCATAGTGAGCTTTAATTATTAATTTTCTTTTGTATAAATACATTTCATCCACATTTTTCATGTAAATAAATTATGGCGAGGCATCTTTCAGACGATGTTATAAATGTTTTACATAAATTTACTAGAACACACTTTAAAATAATGAAGAAAACAATTGTCAACAGTTGGTTTCCTATTGAATAGATGGGTTGATGGTTCATATTTCTTTTCTTGCTTGATCCTCACTCTCTACATTCTATGTGAAGGCTTGTTCAATATTTCTGTTGATTTATTTATTTGTCCAAAAAGCTGCTGATCGTTGCTATAATTTTTTTCATAATCAGTGGTCCATGGACTAATAACCCATAGGCTGATTATGGATCGAGTGATGTTCCACCCACCTGGTTAGTTATTATGAGAAAGTTTTTTTGGAAGCACTGTATCCTAAAGTGCAATCGTTTACAATAATAATGGCACCCTTTTCAACAACTTTTACTCAGAACTTCCAGAAGTTTAAAAAACTGTTTTGAGGGAGTGTCATTATAATTGCAAAAGCATGTACCATCTAGCCTTCTTTCACTAGGACGGCCAGAAATAAAAGAGAACCGTTTTTCTTCACCATAGTGAAACTACTTCAATGTTTCTTAGGGTTTGCACTTTTTGTCAAGTATACTAGACTTTAATTCTCGCCTTCTACGATAAACTTCCCGTACAATTTTCTTTAATGATGTGCTATTGATAAATTAACTACTATTATTGTTATCAACTAATGGAGAACAATTGTGTTATTTCTCCTTTTTGTGCTACGTAAATTGCTTTATTCACTGACATTGTGTCGCGGATTTTTTTCGACAAAAACTCAAAAATTACGAAATTTTCTCAACTGTTGTTTATGCTTGATCAGAGCTATTTCACTATATAAAAGATTTTCTGTCATTAAAGGTGATAAAATAGAACTCCAAAGAAGATCATTTTAATGTAACTTGTACCTTCATCAATATCAAGCTAACAAATTGCATGATTAATATATTGCCAAAATGTCAACAAATCTACAAAAAAAAATTGTGTTAAAAAATATGGCAATATTGCTGGAGCTGATAAAATATTGAGAAATTTGAGCAGGTTTGCAATATTCACTAAATGAACAAATTACTGTTCAAACCAAAGAATAAACAACATATTGGAATTTTTTGCTGTATTATAAAGGCATTTAAGCTAATACAAGTAACTTTCTTACAATTCCTGTCAAGCCATGCTCTGTGACACCAAATATCTAGGTATGTTAATGCATAATGCCATAGACAAATAATTAAATAATTATCTTCAATAAAAATTAATTTTGCTAAATTTGCTAGTAGTAAGTATCAAGTAACATTGTTTTATTATATATTTTTATTGTATTATCACAGTTTGTTGCGTTTTGTTCCGAAACGGTGCATTATTAAAATATTTATTAAGAGCACCGTTTTTGTATAAAATGAAGTTTTACATACTATCACAGCATCTCAAAAATTTGTATTGTCATGTATTTTTATAATCTTATTATTATCCTAAACCAATGAAACATTTTTTAAAATGAGTAAAACAGATTTATATCGTAGCCAAGAAGCTTCTAAATATGTGTTGCATGGCTGGAATATGTTAACATTAATAACCAATTATCTTTACAAAGCAAATACATGTTGGACTGTATTTGACAGTTACATGGCACAATATTCCATATAATTACATGATATAAAGGGAAATAACTATCATAATATGTAATTGAAATCACATTAATAATTATAACCCAAATACATTTTGCTCTCTTTCATCAACAAAATAATGTCCCAAATTTGATCTTATCGTTTTCCATTAATTTGAATACAACTTTTTTTATAAGTATTTTAAATAGAACTTCTCACCATATATAATTTTAACTATTCCTCATTACCTTATATAGATTACTGTTTCAGTAAATCAAAAAACATTTTTTTTACACAATATAATTACATAAAACTAGCATTTGAGAAATAATTATTAGTAGGTAACGTATTTTCAAAAGTCAAAAGTTGATGGTTATAAAAATACAGAGTGTCAAAGTTAAAGTTTTATTTTCGATATTTGCAAACAACTTTTAAAAAATCGAAGTATTTGCATAAGAATAGGTGATGGCGAGTTTTTAGGGGCGAGAAATTTGTTTCTAATTTTGATTTGTTTCTAATAGAGGGCGTCATCGCACATTATGCTTCCTTTAAATGGCATGACATTGTCTTAGTAGATTTTAATATTCCTCAATTTCCAGCCAATGACGCATTAGCAATATCTTTCAAAAAAGTACTTCTTTCGACTTATTTTCTTTAAAATAGTATAATAATATTTGCAACTCCAATGCACGTCTTCTTGATCTAGTATTTAGTATCTTACCTTGTTCCGTTTCTGAACCACCTATGCATATTGTTTACTACTAATAAGATACCTGATGTCTGGAAATTATCGTACGTTTGTCCAATTTTTAAAAATGAAGATATTAATAATTTGAGTGACTATCGTCCCATTACTATAATAAATAATTTTAGTGTAGTCTTTGAATTTTTCATCGGTTATATAATATATAATCACGTAAAGAATATTATTAGTTGCAACTAACATTGTTTTATGCGAGGTCGATCCACTGCAACAAAATTAGTATGCCTTACCCTAACATCTGAAGCTTTGGACAAGCAAGAACAAGTTGATATTATTTATACCGCTTTTTCAAGGCATTTACTCGATTACAACACGAAATCTTGCTGCGAGAGCTTAATAAATGTGGCCTTTCATTGTTTATGTTACACATTTTACGTTCTTATATTTCTAATAGACATCAATATGTATATTTCGGAGGTTTCACGTCACACAATATTCCGGCTCTGTCTGTTCCTCAGGGATCAATCCTGGGTCCACTGTTATTTAATATTTTAATTAATTGCATTGCTTTGAACGTTCCTCATCTTTTATATGCTGATGACGAAGAAATCTATTTAAGGATAAACACTTTTCAGGGATTGCGTCGATCTGCAAAATAGTCTTGACAGGCTTAGTCTTTGGTGTGACTCTAATGGATTGTCCCCGAATATTGACAAATGCAAAACTTTCACTTTTTCTCGTAAAATGATTAATTTTGATTATCTGTACATTATAAATAACGTGCGTCTTGATAAACCTAGCTTTATTAAAGATTTAGGTGTCTACTTTGATCAAGAGTTGAACTTCGGCCTTCATATAAGTAAAATTATTTTAGAAGCTCATAAAAGTTTAGGTTTTGTGATACTCAATTATCGTGACTTTTCTAATTTTGATACCATTAAAATGTTATATAACTGTTTTGTCATATCAAAAATAGAATATTGTTCACTTATTTGGACCCCAAATTACACAAGCTATATATCGATCTGCTGGGGAGAACGCAGAGAAGATTTTCAAAGTTTTTATATTATAGGGAAAGTAACACATATCCTTCTATAGGTTATTCGCAGCACTTATTACTTGAAAAGTATGGCTACAAGTCTGTAATGGTTCGGCGTAATATGCATAGTGTTATTTTTCTTTTTAAGAAAGGTATTTTAAGCTAATATGTATCAAATCTCCTACAATTCCTATCAATGAAGTCATATGCATGCTCTCTGATACCAAACATCTAGGTATGCTAATGAATACCCACAGACAAAACTCTATTCAATAATTATCTAAAAAATGTATTCTATTTACTAACCTGATATACTCTATATATGTAGTAGAACTCGAAATTCAACCACAATAGATGAGATCTGATCTATTTCTGCATTTTGTCAAATATCTAACTATAAAAATTATTATACAAATAAATTAAAATTATTTGAAATTAAATGTCAAAATGAAATTAAATAATGTCGACAGCGTCAAACTGATTAACTGTCAAGTATCATAACGACCTACTAAAATAAATAAAAATGGGGCTTTTGTCCACTGAGTAGTTAGTTTCACACAATATTGTTAATACCTGAAAATATATGAAAAAGCTATACATAAAAGGTAAATTTTAATTTATTTTAGTAGGTCGTTATGATACTTGACAGTTAATCAGTTTGACGCTGTCGACATTATTTAATTTCATTTTGACATTTAATTTCAAATAATTTTAATTTATTGGTATAATAATTTTTATAGTTAGATATTTGACTCAACTTAAAGGAGGCCACCTGATGAAGCAATCCTAAAAATGCAGAAATAGATCAGATCTCATCTATTGTGGTTGAATTTCGAGTTCCCACTCCATATATAGAGTATATCAGGTTAGTAAATAGAATACATTTTTTAGATAATTATTGAATAGAGTTTTGTCTGTGGGTGTTCATTAGCATACTTAGATGTTTGGTATCAGAGAGCATGCATATGACTTCATTGATAGGAATTGTAGGAGATTTGATACATATTAGCTTAAAATACCTTTCTTAAACAGTAAAAAAATGTTACAAAAGCTAATAATAAGGAATATATGGGTAGATATTGTGGGTGTAATTCAACGCAGGTTGGGGCTTTTGTCTACTGAGTAGTTAGTTTCACACAATATTGTAAATACCTGAAAATATATGAAAAATTGCATAGTGTTATTTTTCTTTTTAATTTGGTAGGCGCTAATTTCGATTCTCCAGAATTATGGAGTAAAATGAATTTTGATGTGCCTAGAGCACTACTGAGACATTTTATTTAACAACTGAAAAAACTAATGCATTGCACTACCCTCGATAATCGAATATCCTACATTTTTATATGAAAAAAGTATTCTGCTTGGAAGTTGTTAGGAGTAACCGGTTTCGAAATTATTCTATTTTAAATATTTAATGCACCGACTAAAAACGGTTTTGGTTTCAGGTAAAGTGCCCTTTTCACTAAAAATACAGCAATATGTTACTTGAAAACGCTATTCAGCTTACTAAATAATAATGGCTATGTGCGATGTTCAAGAACGACTTGGTTTGATGAAATCTTTATGCTTTGATGAAACTATTATTGAAAATCTGAAGATAACGGTTTCATCTTCCTGCAATTTTGCACATTCCAATAACTTACCATTATGAGTAACTTTTTCAAGTAATATTTTGCTGTATTTTTAGCGGAAGAAGCACTTTACCTGAAATTAAAACAGTTTTTACTCGGTGCGATAAATATTTCAAATAGGATTACGGAAGATTATATTATTATTATATAAAAGCATGATGTGCCGTAAGTGGCTCCCTCTACTAGTAACGTCAAAATCAGAAAAAATTTGAATTTCTCGTCCCAAATCCATCTCCAAATTGTATGCAAATATTTGGATTTTTTAAAAATTATTTGCAAAAATCGAAAATAAAGTTGAACATTAACCATCAACTTTTGAACTAAGGTAAGTTTGGCTATATCGCATTATTTTTGTATCTATGTTGCATTAATTTCGGGACACTCTGTATAGGCCATATAGGTAAATATCTCAAAGAACATATTACGTAAGAGCTGCAAAACGAACGTCCCTATATTAGATATACTAGTGAAATTATCGAGTCTAGTTGTAACATAAAAGATTTATATTACTTAAAACAAACATATCCCAATTTAGACTCCACTTATAAAGAAAATTAAAAAAAGCATACTATATTAATTCGAGAAACAAAGAAACTGTATTATCAAAATAAAATTTCCAATTCCAATAATTCCATACGCACTGCGTGGAATATTGTTTCTGAATTATCTAATAAAAAAAAAGAGGAATCGAATATTGTAGCTATCCAAAGTAATAATAAATTAATAGACAATCCTTTAGAAATTGCTTCAACTTTTAATAGTTACTTTACTGGCGCTCCAATGAATGTTGTAAATAAAATTAGTGGTTTTGATCATACTTCAAATTATACAAGTAGAGTAAATGTAAATGATGTATTTTTGGACAATACAATTTTTTTTTCCGTTTACTGAGCAGGAATTGTTTAGAGTGCTTAGTCAAAAATTAAAAATAAAAGGTCAGCTGGAGCGGATGGCATTCCCTTGTTTTTAATAAAACGTGCATTACCGGCTTTAATAGAACCACTAACTTTCTTGATCAACTTATCATTTCAGACTGGAGTTTTCCGGAGATACTAAAAATAGGGAAAATAATTCCTGTTCTAAAAGAATCCGCAGTTATTAAATAATTACAGGCCTATTACTGTGTCCTGTGGTTTCTCAAAAGTTTTTGAATACGCCTATCTAGATAGACTAATGTCGTTTATAAATAAATATAGTATTGTAACCACTCATCAACATGGATTTCGAGCAGGATTTTCAACTACTACTGCCATACATTCTTTTTACGGTGAAATTGTTAATTGTATTGACAAGGGTGAGTGCCCCGTAGGAATCTTTTGTGACCCTAGTAAGGCATTTGACTGCATACAGCATGATAACTTACTACAAAAGTTGTATAAGTATGGTATCCGGGGTTCTGCTTTAAACTGGATTTCTACTTTTTTAAAATATAGAAAACAATATGTGTCTATTACTTCTACAAGTGATGACTTTACTAACGAATTTAAATCTGAATCTAATTCCATTGACATGGGTGTTCCTCAGGGTTCAGTCCTGGGCCCTGTACTATTTATTCTTTATATAAATTCATTGGAGCGTTCGATAGGTAACAATTTTTCACAATGTATGCTGATGATTTATCATTAATTATTTCAAATAAGTCAACAAAAGACCTGACTAGTAATCTAGAAAATACATTGTACAATGTGTCTAAGTGGTTCAGTTGTAATAACTTATATTTAAATACCGACAAAACTAAATTAATTAGATTCCACAATAGGCAAAAAAAATGCGAGTTAGTTGCGGCAAATATTAACAACTGTACCATTACCAGTGATGAAACAGACTGTGTCAAATTTTTAGGAGTTACTTTGGATGATACATTAAATTGGAAAATGCATTGCAATAATCTTATATCTACATTAAGTTCAGTAAGCTACTTAATGAAGTGTATGAAAGAAATTTTGCTCGAACAACAATTGTTAAATTTATATTATGCATATGTGGAGTCTAGATTGCGTTATGGAATATGTTTTTGGGGTAACTCTACCTTGTCTCATTCAGTTTTGTCATGCAAAAACGTATTTTAAGAATAATTGCTGGCGTGCCAAGTCATCGTACATGTAGAGATATTTTTAAGAATTTTAATGTTCTTACGTTAGTGTCATTATTTATTTTGAAATGTCTGTGTACATATATAATAATAAGGAGTCTTTAATTCTCAATAAGGATATACATACAATCAATACCAGACAATGCTGTGATATCCGAATTCCTTTTGCAAAATATACCATAACAGCTAATTCACCAGATTGTTTGGGATTTAAGATATATAACCATTTACCGAGTGAGCTCAAGACTGATAAGATTACAGTATTTCAATTTAAACAAAAACTGAAATCATTTTTAGTAGATAATTGTTTTATTCTTTATTGGAATTTTTTTCTCCTGTTGTGTCTTAGGTTAAGTTATTATATATTTTTTTGACTATTGTTATACAATCCTTTTTTGTCCACAACAAGATAAAAAAAAATAAAAAAAAAAAAAAAATAGATAGAGAATCAAGTGTACATAAAACGAAATCTTTTTTTAGTACCTAACTTATCACATTCTTGTCTCTCTATTCTAAAATTTTACTAAATATCGGCACTTTTAAGTGTAATATTTCTTAGATTGTAGTAAAAGTGTTGTTTTATGATGAGATATTATTTTTTATTTAATAATGAAAAATTTTAAAATATGACATAATGCCGACTTTTTATTTATTTATGAAGTATATTTTAGTTTGTTATAATTATTCATAATTTATTTAACCTAGCATTTCATAAGAATTTTTTTTTATAAATTTCGACATCATTTTGTATCAATAACTTGTGTATTTTAGAACTCCTATTGAAAATAAATTTTGCAACTGTTTTTAATTTATATTTTGAACTAATGTTCATATATTTTATTTTCATTTTTAGGTACCTACATGTTTCAAAAACCTTAAATGATTTTTTATGATATACTGAAATATTAAACAAAGTATTGTGATAATTTTCATTGATTTTAAATATTGATTCCATTATAGTTGAGAAAATGTTCTTTAGGAGGCAAATAACAAAAATATGTAACTTTCTGAAAGTCAAAAAAATTATACATTATCTACAACTCTTAATAAAACCTTCAAAGATTTTCATCGCTATAAAAGTTACCTTTTAATGCTTTAATTCAAAGCAGGTCACATGAAATAGCTGTTAAATTTTTTCACGATATTTCAATGTAGTTACTTTATAACGACATATTTTAAGACCCGGAGAGGAAAGTTTTCTGTTGAAATGAGAATTTCTGTATATTGCTCTCTGAAGGAACGAATATATGTTTATTAATTAAAAAGGACGAAATGGGGATAACGACGGTAGTGAATTATTATTGCGAGAAAGAACATGGATTTTTTTAACACCCTACTTCATCAAGATTAATATATTTTCCTTCATCGTTTACTTGCCGTAAGGAAAGTTAAATGTGTAGGTAGCTAAATATAAGATTAAGTTAAAAAGCTTTTTTTATTTGTGTTTAAAAAAATCTTTCTCTTAAAACAGTCTAAAATTAAAAGGAATACAGTAAAAAAAAAATCTACAGATTGACATGGAAAGACAATATTTCTAATGGGCTCTTTACTAAAATAACTTGTTGTTTATTACTTAGCAAAAGCTCACGGCATAACAATCCGGAAAATCACTATGTATCAAAAATTTGTCCCTTTCAGTGTCATATTAGTGTATATTCCACCTACTACCAGTATTGATTTGCATTATAACTTCTTTGACTTAGTTGCTACTAACTTTCGTTTAATTTCATCTACATATGATAGCGATGCTCATGAATTCTTATATAACTCTCTTCAACTAGGTGTTCCATTAGTTAGTGAAAAAGTAGTCGTAGCTTTCATTTTTTTAGGCAAATCATACTGATCTCGATGGGATTCCATAATTTCTGTTGAAGAACTGAGCTCCTATTTTCCCTTTCCCTCTATTTATAACTTTTAATTTCTGCCTTCGATATTTAACTTTTCCTGAATATTGGTGTAATTAAAAAAAATTGCCCTAATTGCACAGTCATTGGATCGTGCTCTTCAAGTTGATGCAATTTATATCGTCAAAAACTTTTGATGTATTAGATCATGTTCTTTTATTGAATAAATTATGTAATTTTGGATCAGCTACATCCTTTCTTCAATTTCTCATTTATTTTCTATCTACGAAAACAATGTAAGTAGGTTATCGGCGATTTACATCAGTAGTGCTACAAGGCTCGGTTCTTGGGCCTCTACTTATATATTATTCGATAATTATAATTGTCAAAAACTGCAAACTATTGTGTTATCGAATGCTGTTGACAAAATATTTACAACCATAACCTCTGAAACTGGTCATGTTCGCTTACAAGAAGATATTAGAAATTATTGTTTACTGTGAAAGTAACAAGATGCCTCTAAACGTTATCTAAATGCAATACCATTATTGCTACGATGGAAAAGAATCCTTTAAATTTTATATATGAGATAAATACTGAGGTTCTTTCCAGATGTTCAGAATTTAAGCATCATTTTTGATTATACACTGCCTTTTCTTCTTCATATTGCAACAAACTGCAATAAAGATCTAGACTTCAGTATGAGAAACACACAACATTTAAAAACATTTCAACTACAATTTTATTATTGTGAATATTTGTTCGGTCAAAGTTGGAGTACACCTCTACTGTTTGGAATCCAAGTTATGAAATTATTCAAATTTCCCAAAAATTTCAGTTTCAGAGGAGTTTGTAAAATATCTTTTGAAAGACATAAAAGAAATGAAGAACAGCAAAGATCAAATGAAAAAGTTTATTTTTCTTCGTGACGGGATTCAAGGTTAAGCCAACGTAGATGTTACAATATAAACTTTTAATAAACATACCTTGCTGTCCTAATATAGGTACTTCATTTTGTACAGTGGAACAGACACATTGTTTACAATAATGTGTTCTAATTATGACTTGTATGTGTATGATTTTGATATTATCTGTTGTAACATTGGTAACATTAAAAAATGTATTTTAGAATAGTTGTTAATATACCTCTAATTCATGTATGTATAAAATTGTTCCTTTCATTATTGACCTTATTAATTTAAGTATGTTTAAGCTGTATGTAAATACTGTTGTTTGTAGTAGTTTGTTATTGTAAATATTGAAGTTGTACTTTTCTCTTGTTACTGCCCTTGGATTGTACTTCAACCAAAAATAAATAAGTGAAACCAGTTTTTCAAAAGACCGAATTGTGTCATAAATGATATTCAGTATCTCTACTGAAATGTATTTATAATTCATCCTCTCTTGTTAATTAATTATGTAACTTTCTGGTTAACCGTGTCCATCATTAAAATCACTGTAAACATCTTACATAAAGAATGGATATATTACATGTTTAAGCTAGCTAGAAAATTCACTTTGTCAACAGATGGAAAATATTCAAACCCAGTCCGCTAACAAGCATTATAACCGTTGTTTCGTGAAATACAAGTTGATGTTCCCGAAACCACAATACACTGCATATGTAACAAATTAGCGTGGATCTGGTAGTTCTGGAATTATCGGAGCATACATTTTCCAAGACAACATATTGTGCCACTGATACAACTGCTATGTATGTCATAATTTACATTAAACGGATCCATTGAAGGACCGCAGAATAAATGCAACGAAATTTTAATAACTGAATTTAAATATAAAGGTGACACGTGTTTCAACTCAGAGTATCATTTAATTTAGAAAATATTTTGTTCATCTCCCCTCATCTCATTCCCCTAATTAATGAGGTTTTCCAGGTTTCCCTCATTCCTGCACTGAATGGTGGTTAGGGCCTACCAACGTAAGTCGTTCCTGGGCGCAAATGCAGCTTAATAATAATATGCCGCCCCCTCTCCCGCACAAGTCTTCGACTTCTGGGCTAATCCTCGTGATTAGAATGAGGGATAGAGATATTATTATATTAATATTATATCTTCCAAATTGTTTAAATATTTTCTTATTGATCAAAATCAGTGCTACCTTATTTTAACATACACTTTATTACAAATCTTGTTTTGATTTTGTTTTAAATTAACTGATATTAATGAGATCACTGTTGTACTCATGTATTTAATTTATAGGGACTGTAAAGTTTTATTAATGACTGTAATGAAATAGTTATATAGTACATCTTATAGGTACTTCAGTATTGAAGAACGTTAAATTCGGCATAACTTTGCTATCCTAGAAGGTATAGGAAAACAGACTTGTGTTTCTTGACTAATTTTTTATATGGATTAAAAAAGGACTAAAAACAATCGAGCACCGCACTACAGTTCTGTATTCTTTATAATAAAGGATACAGCGTTAATTATGGAATCATGTTATTGCAAACAGTAAAAGACAATCCATGACATGTTTCTGTCAATGCAAACAGGGAAAAGTGGAGATTACAATAAATGTAATTATATACAGAGTGTTTCAAAATAAAAAACAAATTTAACATCAGTTCCTGTAATGCGATGCTTGATTATCTCTTTGAACAATTAAATTTTTGTGATATTTAGTAGTATTCTTCTGACCATGTAATAATATATTTTTCAAAAAATACACCTCCTGGGATAATAGGTCAAAGCAATAAAAACAAAAAAAAACAAATTTCCAAAAAATCTGTTTACGTTTCGGGTTAATTTTTATAATACCTACCTATCTTCAGAAACACAAAAAAATGTCCACTACTACTTGGTTACGAAAAGCTTAATATAAAATTAACTAAGGAAGAAAATAATAATATGAATAAAATATATAAAGTAAGTTATGATTTAAAAGAAAATTAAAGTTTCGTGTAATAAAATTCAGGATACATTCATTCGCTTATTATAACATAAAAAAATCATCTGTTTGATATTTTCCATATTTTTATGCGAAATAAGTACCTATAATTTGCAAGTTATGATGCTAGTACGTTATTATTTGCAAAATATTTACATTTTAAAGTTTCCACTAACAAATTCAAATCACTAACTTTAGACATCAAGGTAGGCAACAAACCTTTTGTCAAGGCTGTTGGGAAATTGTAACAAAATTAAACAATCAAAGCAAATATATCTCAACAAAATTTGTTAGTTTCTCTTTAGTTTTATTGGGTTTTTGCCACACTTCTGAAAAAATAATAAAGATTAATTAACTTCACACACTTCCGTATTATTGACGTTTCTAAGTGCGCGATAATGATGTGATTTTTGTTATTTTTTACTTATCTGCTTTTTTCAGTGTGAGATTTTTTGGTTAGGCAAACTTAGTTTCAAAAATAACCCTTGACTGTTCCGTTTGGCGCAAGGGCTTATTTAATTAATCTTTATTATTTTTTGTGTGGCAAAAACCGAATAAAACTAAAGAAAAACTAAAATTATGCCACAAATAAATAGCTCCAGACAATAAAATTTGTTAGTTTTTCGAAAGATATATGGGAATATTAAAGAACATAAAGAGTAGATATGCCATTTTCGATATTTTAGCTGAAATCTCTTCAGATTTGACACTCTATTATCCCCTGTAAATATTAATTGAAATTTTATTGCATGACATGAACATGTTTCTTTAAGTTTTAATAATAACCATAGTTACAGTTAAATATAAACGCAAAAACTGAGTTGTTTTTTGATACATATCACCCGGTAACTATTATTTGAAATAATTTTAGCAGTTTGGAAATATCTTTAAACAATTAATTGTCGATTGACTCATCCTGTACAACTTTATTACAGGTTAAGTTTTCTGTACCTCTTATAAGTTCCGAGATTCCAATGATGACCCAATAAATATTTTTGGCAAAAATTTTATATTAAATATCTATGGGAAATCATAAGTGGTGTTATTGTTTTTACCAATCGAGGTGAATTCTGTTAGTTTTACTAACCATCATTCGCAAATAAAGAATTTAACAGCCGAATGTGATTCAATCTTATGACCAAAGCCGAGAAAACGACCTCAATTTTAAAAGGGATCCAGCAAAAATAGCAGCATAAATCTAAGAACAGCTTTCTATAAAATGTTTACGAATCATTTATTTTACGGAATTCAACTTGCTGCCTTTCATGAAACGTGGAACTAACTAGCCTGAAATATCAAAATGGTCCACGCATTATCGACTTTTCATGCTATACAGAGGAAAAATTACAGTGTTTAACGAGTCAGATAAAGAGTATACAAACAAGTTTCATTTGCTTGTGTTTTCTATTTTTATGTCAATTTACTTATAGACTGGTAGAGGTAGGCAAAATGAGTAAATATAGAAAGAATGAGATCATTTCAATAAATATCACAAATTTAATCTCCCTAAATTTTATTGGCTGATGACGTGCATACACAGGGTGTTTCAGGAGATGTACATACTTCAGTATGTTATTCTATGTTAAAATTTAAGCAAAAAATTTCCTATGAACTTAGGTCTGGAAACGCTTTGTTTAGGATATACAGGATGTCAAATTAAAAAAAAATAATTACATTTTCTTTAATAACTCTGGATTACTTTGAGCTAAATTCATGCAATGCTGATAAGGTTCCTTGGGATGGGAAGTTCAAATTGTATACACAATTGGCTATAACTCCAAGAGAGCGCCACAAACGACCATTAAAATCCTTTTAAATCGCTTCAACTTTTTTGTGCCACGGTGTATGCCATTTTGGAATACAAAAACATTTTCTTCTATCCGTTAAAACTCATCTAAAGATGATGATGCATGCAAATTATGTATTACAGTGCTACCTTAATTTTTCTAAAAAAAAAGAAGGTATAACACTTTAAAGATTAAGAACTGTTAGTTTTTAATCAAATCAACCTGAATTATTTGTGAGAATTGCAAAAATAAAATATCTAAACAAAATGTACAAAACCTGACAATAACTTTTGATTCACTCAACCTTTGTGCCCCACAATCCAACCACAAAATTCCCTGTTTCTTTTCCCATTTCTCTCAATGATCTATGAACATACGAAAAAGTGCATGCGCAGGGTAATTGGCGGTCAGAGAATGCACCTTCATAGAGACGCCGTGCTTCATTCGAATTTCTGTTTGCTTTTCCATACATAAAATGTATGTCAGTCAATACTTCAAAGGAATAAATCACCTTATTTACTTATTTTGTAAACAAATGTGTAACAAATTTATTAAACACTGATTTATATACTTCAAAAACAAGTCACTCCATACGTTGAGTTTTTTTTTTGTTTGTTTAAGTATGACATGGAATTTATGACAAACTGGCACATGGCATCTAGATTATTATTTTTTAATTACCATTCCAAAGTTAGTCTATTAATTTTTATCTCGAAAACGAGACATCAGAAGGAATAAGTCCATGAGATACTTTTTAAGCAGAATTAACTTGGCTTCAACAGTGTTACGAAAAACCAGTGGCGTACTATTTCTTTGCCAAAAATGATAATTTAACGGCACGAACGTTACTGATGCTAGTATACAGGGTTAACTATGACTAAGTACAAATATTTTAAGAGGGGATAGAGAAAATTAAGAATTAACGGAATTGTCCTTCAAAAAAATTCCAAACTTATTTATAAAGCGAAAAAATTTTTTTTCGAAATTATATTAAATCCTTATTTAACGCCGCCTATGCGACTTGTCCGTCACGCGTTTAAAGAATCAGAGTAGGTAAGGTAGGCAACTAGCAACACGACCGCAAAATATCCAGTCAAGTCATAATTTAATTCCTGTGTTTACCATGTATTTACGTTGTAGATTTGTGTTCTTCCTCTAATTTTAGTGCCTCTAACCGATTTATAGTCATTAAATAAAGAGAGTTGTGTTGGGTGCAGATACTTTCCCACAATATAGTTCGCCGGCTTGGTTTTCTAGGTTATGGCACAAGACTGCCGCGGGTACATTTTAATATTTTCTTCTTTCGTTCGATATAATAAATACGAGTAGATATTTTATCTAGCTGTACCTACAGGAAGTGTGGTATATATAGTGGTTATAATGAATGCAAATGTTGTAGTTTTGCCAGTTTGTAACGAAATAAAGAAAAACGAATGCAAAATAGTGGAGCTGACGGATTAACTGCTTCAGGGTATTATTACTAATAAGAATGTTAATTTTTGTCGTTTCTGCATTTAGAAATGATGCAAAAAAACCGACCGCATGGTAGTAGATATTGTTGATAGATGTAAGTTTTATCTATGGATCTAAGCCATCTCAGTCGTACGTACCATAGGCGCCAACTCTCCGTAGGAAAGGAGGGTTAGGTCCCATTTTTTACATATCGAGCTAAAATTCTGAAATATTTTTTTATTGTCTTTTAGGTCTCCCTGAGCACGTGGTTAAAATTTTTGTACTTAGTCATAGTTAACCCTGAGAGAAATTTATACACGTAAAAGTAGCCACTATACAAATGCCAAATCACATCTCAATATCTCTATAGGTTTTCGATAAATAAATTTGTATTTCAAAAATATATTTGTATAAACTTTTTTAATTATTTTCAAACACCTGCCCCTAGATTTTCTTATCATCATTATGTAACACGTTATGACCAATAAAAAAATAAGTGCTTACGTTTGCTTGAAGTGTTGGTTTGTGTATAATTTTTTGAACTTCTAAAGAAGTAATGAAAGCAATCATATCAAAAACTTTACACGTTCTTATAAACTGTTATGTAGTATTCCTTTCTTAATTTCTTACCTACAAAGATATATTAATAGAAATCAAATTCTTCCGATTGCTTAATTAATTTCAACTTTATTTTTCTGAAGTCTTGCCCTACCTGTCTATTGTTGTCTACTGTTGGGAAACATTTTCATGTCAACCATACAAAAGGGAAAAAACGTGGGAGGCACCAAATCAGAAACAGAAATATAAAACGTATCACACCTTTTACGGAAAGAAATGGCTTAGAGAAACGGTGACTTGTGGTTCAATCAATTGCTTTTCTATAAAAGCCCTCTGAAAAGTTTCCCTGAAAAGAAGGCATACGTTATAAACCACCTGAAAGAGCAAGCGGGATGACCTTATCCGCCACGATTAATACTCCTCGCACCATTCGAACACGGCCCCCGAGTGTCGGCCAAGATCTATTCAAATATTATGCAATAAAACCCTCTGGAAAATGTGTGTGGAGGAAACAGGAAGTCAATTTGAACATAGGACATTTTTATTAATGTGGGAACGTTTGTACGTATAGAAATGATACTGATTGATGGCCATGGTCGGAATAACGACCTACATGGAATTTAAATGTTACTACAGAAGATTTGAAACTGTCTAGATAAATGTGGTCTCATCTTTTTTAATATTTTTATTTAAATTGGAAAAAGGCGTTCCAATCACATATATCTACTCAGTTTATAAATATGTATTTATTTAAAATGTTATACAGTGGCAGCCACCTAAAACTTGTCACCTATTATGGTTCATTCCATTTGAAATCGTCTAATTGGCAAAGCCGACCCATTTTAGATTTTGGTGTAACTGAAAATTTCATCTCTAAGGTCCCAAACAACAAAATTTACACGAGTTTGATTTTTTACAAGCCTTTGTTTCGGCCTATTTAAATAAAGACTCATAAAAATTGCTATTTTTTAGCTTTAATAAATTTTTGCCGTCAAATTTTTCTGTTTGAAGATATTTGAATGATCAAGACGGAATTCAGAGTGGGAAAGATAGTAGTTTCAGTGTCTATAAAGATAAGTGGCTCGGACGATCCCTTTGAATAATAGCAGCGTGCTGAAAATTTGTGTATTTTTAGTAATTTTTTGTGATTTTCAATCGACTCTAGCGTCTTAACTGTTGAGAGTTAAAAATTCATGCTCCGCGGGAATTAAGTATACATATCATAGACAAAATTTAGCCACAAGTTGACCTGAGTAGCCCACTTTTATAGAAGAAAACTTTGCTTGAAGTTTTGAAATTTTTAAAAATCCCAATATTCAGGCTATGAAACGAGCGTGTTGACTGCGAGATATAAATCTAATACTCACAGAATCTACCGTTCTTACCTTCAACTTTAAATAACTACATCACTTGTTTTGTTATTTTCATGTTTAGTGCATGTAATAATTTAAAAAGCGACTATTAGATGAGATGATATCAATAAGAAAAGAAGAGCATACTGTAAATAAAAGATCAGACATCGAAACAGCAAATGTTATTTTAATTTAATAGGGATAATTAGAAACTAAGTAAAAACCTGTGTTGGTTTTTCTTCACCCTTGATAGATACATAAAATATTCTAAGTAACTATACCATTTCGAATGTTGATATTGCTCTGTTTGGTTGTGTATCCATGTCTCGTGTGCTTATGTATGATTTTATCTATGACTGTCCAAGAATGCTGCATGTATCGACTAGGAAAACCTACTGAAAATTTCAGTTTTTCATGTGAGTAACCCCCTCCCTATGTCTTTGTTATCATTTTGTCACACAATTGTAATATAGGTAGAGCGTAATAAGTTTTATAGTTAACTTTTTTAATTAATGCTTATGCTCATAAATATAAGTATATTTGGAATTTTAAATATTTTAGATGATAATATCGATGTGTTTTTTTTCCTTTTTTTTAAATAAATTTTATTAAAATTATTGTAGTGTCCTGAAGTTGTCGCAATAAAAGTGACGAAACGCCGACAACGAGAAAATTTGTGTTTTATTTAAATTTTGGTCTTATTTCCCACCATTGACGACCAAATATTGATTAATATTACAATTAATATTCTCAAAAATATGCATGGGAAGGAAAGAATCCTATTTTGCTCCGACCAAGATGCCAATGTCTGTCACCAGTAGTAGATTTCTCACGCTGTTAAGTATGCATTCTGATACAGCAATCTTGGTAGCCACTGATTCCTCAATGTTTGTATCTGCTACAGAAGAAGACTGCCAACCACCTAGCCCACCTAGCCACTTAGTACTGTAACCAAGTCTGCGCCAAAATTTGCAACCATCATATCTGGAAAACGGCACAAGCAATGTCCACTATAACATTCCTGGAACTTTAAAAAAAACTCAGCTATCTTCTGTGGAATTTTATAAATGGTGTTTATTCCCATATAAATTTATTTTGTCGATGGATGATGAAGGGCGTAGGGTGATGTAAATCTTCAAGATGTTGTCTCCAGATTTCATATTTGTAACACAGAACTTCTGTTCTTTCTTGGTTTTGGTGTCAAGAAGAGAAACAAGCATTACATATTGTTGATCTTCAATGTTTCCAACTTCTACTCTGTGCAACTCATCTGAACGCTACGTTTCTTGTATACCGATTATAGTTTTTTTAAGCTAATTGACACTTTAGAGGTTATTCTGAGTTTTACATTGACAAGAAGATATTCATCATCTGCAGCCGTTTGTAGAAATGATATATCTTCCAAATTAAAAATTTTTGACTTTTTTGGTTTGTAATCGCTAGTTGATTTCTTTAGGAAACAATGAGCTTACTGTTTCTATAAATAAAAGTTCAATCGATACTTAGCGATTTTAAATTGCAAGGAAAACAAAATAGAGGGATATTAATATAAATACTTCGATTGAACGTTTGTAAACCCGTATTATATTTGAGACAATAATAGTTCTGATTAGTTATGATCATCCTATGTGCATAATTAAAACAAAACAAAAAATAAATTTATATATAAATTCATTGAAAAGTTAAGTGTTTATGATAATGTTAAAATAAAAAATTGGGTACAGATTCTATTAACACTAAATTTAAATAATAATTTATTCTTACTCTTTTTAAGATATGTGCTCGGAAAATTTATAGTGAAATAAAAAAAGGTATGCCAATGTTCTACCATAAAATATACATTCAAAATCAACACGGCTTTAAACAATTTAATCAATCAGTTTTACGACGAACAAACATAACACTAGACGTGAAATTTCTCATCCCTGGCTATTATAAAAGGAAACAGTGTTAATATAAAATACACAGAAAATTTATAGTCATATTAAAAAGGGTATGAGTATACAAACACTTGGACACCCTTAGCACCCTAAGGGTAATATTTTGACCCAACCGTTGCGAAACACGCTATCTATATATTTTATTACTTCAGTTTATTTTATAGAGTTCATAAAGGCAACTATATATCTCTTCTATAGTTTATAAGGATATATATTTATGATCTTTGAAATGAGATGCCTACGCACCACTTTTATAGTTTTTATATGCTAAACTATAAAACACATAATATATAAAAGTTTTATTAAATATCTTTCACCGACATTGAAAACGAATAATTTTTTTTTGTATGATAATTTAGATACGCTTTCAGTATGCGTTAAATTTAAAGTAACGAAATTCCAAGGACTGTTATGTAACGTATATTTGAATTATTGAATGGCTTTATGTAACAAGGAGAACATAACATAGCAGTAAAGCATCGTACCAAGAACTCGTTTCTACGTAATAATCATTTAATGAACAAAACACTAATAATGAACGCTTGTTTTATACATAAGTGTTTAAGAACTCTGTCACTGTATAGTCACTTAATTGAGCAGATTATTTTTACACAACACTTTAGTCAACTAATGCATACTACAAACACGGAATTATGTTCTATATTTACGTTTAACTTTAAAGCCCTTGTAACAAAAATATTTCAATATACTGATTAATTATGCAAATATTTGACGCATAATCGATATTATGTAAAGGCATGGGGTAAAACGAAGAGAGATCGGCTACCTTTAACAAAACTTCTCCTCTCTTCTATATTTAGATATGAAAAACGTATATGGAACAAATTATATTCTTTAATATTACTAATATAAAGTTTAAAACCAGGAATATTTACCTATAAAATGTGAACAATAGAAAACTGGACTCTAATTATTGAGACATCTATGTTACTCGAGCTAGGGGAAACAGACTGCCATAGATTGTTCTCTGAATTCTATTACTGTTTCTTCGTTGCTCTGGTAGCTTACATTTGACAAACTAATCTGTTCAGTTCATTTGATTAGTCTTATCACATACAAAGGGTTCAAGCCGCAAGACCATTCTGTTCACCTACAATTTTGCCACTGGATTTTGCAAAAAAATTAACAACCTAAAAATGCAGAAATGGGTCAGATCTCTTCTATTGTGGTTGAATTTTTGAGTTCCCACCATTTCAAAAGTGAACTTAGATATTTATAGAGTATTTTCATTAAACCAGATTAGTAAATTTAGCTGGATTTTTTTTTTTAGATAATTATCGAATAGAGCTCTGTCTGTGGAATTGTTCATTAGCATACCTAGATGTTTGATATCAGAGAGCATACATATGACTTTATGGATACGAATTGTAGGAGATTTGATTTATATTAGCTTATTTTTAGCCACATAGTACGCCCCTGGATTTTTGACCTCTACTTAAGAAACATCCTGCACCTACAAGCAAAAAAAAATAGATTAACCAACAAGTTGAAGCAGAAAAAAAAATAAATTAACAAAGTTGAGTAATTACAATAAATCTAATAAGTAATTCGTTTAATATCTGCTAACGAACAGGAAAAGATGAGCCGAACTAGAGACAACATTGTATGTATTGGAAATATTAAGTGAAGAAGGATATTCTAATGTTAGTTCTCGGGGTGGCCAAATGAAATAAACCAGTTAACCTTGATGCGTATCTGGGAATGTGAAGATTAGACAAACTTAATATTGTACCACAATTAGATTGTGAAATAATTTAAGTAAAAACTGAAAGAAGCAATATTACGTCTACTTATTAAAGAAGATATTTGGAAGCGATCCAAACCGATTGCAGACGGTTTCAGAAAACGACGTTGACTACCATTAAGTATGTACAAATGTAAATAGTAATTTGATGACCATATTTATTAAGCATATTCCATTTTAGATCGAATAAAAGCAATATAAAGTTATTTTAATGGACATTTCACTTTTAAAATACTTAGTATTGTGAATAATGAATCCCAAAGCTTTATACGCGTTACTTATTACCTTATTTATGTGGTTATTAAAACTCAATTTTTTGTCAAATAAAACACCCAGACCTCAAAAATGTTCAGGTCTACAGAGAACTATATTGGCAATTGTATATTCAAAATTTAGCATGTTTTGTTTAGTGGTAAATAACATGATATTGCATTTCTCGAAATAAATTGTTTCAGATACACCAATCATTAATTAAATTCATTCAAAGATGAAATCAATTATTGATATCGGAGACCCTTGAAATATATTTTTAGATCATCAGCATATAATAGCCGTTAACTGTATAGTATACAAATAATGTAAATAATAAAGGACCAAGAACACATCCTTGAGGAACCCTTGAAGTGTCCACAGTCTCGTTAGATTTATATCCATGATACACTAGATATTGACGTCTGCTACCTAGATAAGATTGAAACAAAGCAATTAAATTCCCAGAGAAGTCAAAGTATTACTCCACAAATGCTACATAATGTCAGAGAACATTTTGAATAATGTTCCTACTACTGCATTAGTCGTAGGTATATACAAAATTTATATAGTAAAATTAGTGAACGTGAATTTGATTATATGAATGATAATGAGAAATGATGATCATCCGAAATTAAAAAACTAGATGGCATTGAAAAGCTAATTGTATGTTTTTTAAAATTATTTAACACATAATACCATTTTCCGTTTAAGATTTTAAAAGTGAAGGTCACCTCTAATGGGCATCTTTGTAAAAAAATATTCTGCTTAAATGCCATTAGTCACATCTCCAAATTTTTACAAAAATTAAAAAAAGTTTTATGGGAAAATGTTAATATTCATCTAAACACGCAAGACGTTCTGTGACGTCACACAACAAAACAGATTAGTGGTTAGGTTAGGCTTTCGTACAATAGGTTGCCAGATCTGTTTTTACTAAAATTTGCGTACGTTATGTCCTTTTTGTTCTTCATTGTCTTGTAGTTTTTTTAATTTTAATTTATGTAAGGAAATATATTAAAACAGAAGAAAGTTTTCAGAAGACAGACTCACATAATCTGTTAACTGTAGACGTTAGCATTGGCTCGCTTTTCTTCTAACTGTAAAGAAACAATAGGTATAAAAATGAATGCCGTATCACCCACATTTGTGTTCTATAGAAAAATGTCTCGGTCTGCGATGTAGCAAATAATACTAACATGGTATGGTTAATTTAATTAAAAATTAATATTTATTAATCTAACATTAAAAAGTTATAAGTAAATTAAATTGGTATTTCATTAACTATTTTATTATTATTTTTAAACTTCCACTTTATTAATGTATGTATGTATAACAAAATTATTATGTAGAAAAAAGACGCTTATTCTACAAAGTAGTATAAAACGATTTACATTAAGAATTGTAAAGCAGATTCAAAGAAAACGTTCAAGTGACCAACGAGTTTTATTGTGAACAATCCCACATCACCAGTATATTTTGATTTTTCATTTAGAAATTCATTTGACATTCATTCTTGTACTTTATTTATTTTCTTATTTGTAATAGTAGACTGCTTCATTTACATCTTATATTTACTTGAAACATTACATTTTAGTTCTGTCAGAGAAAGTTATGGGAACCAAATTAAAAGAGTAGAATGTACAGTACGCCAGCTGGTGTCCAGGTACTGTTTGCTAGCTTCAAAGCTAGCTTCAGTTTTAGTTTATTATGAATAAAAATTGTAATTTTTGTATGCATTTTGATAAATAGTACGTATTTCTATGGCTACAGAACTACCACTTTTATTCAAATTAAAAAATAGTAAATAAACATGTTAGGGATAGAAATGTAGGGAATGAGTACATCAATGTCCTACTCAAGAAAGAAAAGTTGATGAGTGCGAGAATTTCTTCGTTTCTGAATCAAAATAAAAACCAGAGCGGCAAGTTTTGTTACCCCATACTGTATATCCTTTGTCGTAAATCCTCTTTGTTTATGTTATCATTGTTTTCAAACTAGATGTAGCCCTTCATTTGCAGTTTGACCGTATTGGAAGCATAAAATAAGTTATCGTTTATCCAGTCCGGTGTTATCTCGGACGATGAAAAGCGCTAGATTCTAATAACTAGATAAAACGAAATTTCGATTCGCTTCCATATGTGGGATATTTCATTAACAAACAGCAGTAATACCCTGTGTACCGCTGGACTTCTGTGGCAATTAACCGTGCCGTTGTAATCAGCACCGACGCCACCCACGTATCTGCTAATTTGGCTCTGGTCGATTGAATACTAATTCTTATGCAAATAGTCTACTTAAGTAGATACAGAGCAAGCATTGTATTACAAGAGGCATGCTGTGCGAAATACGTCGCGATAATTAAATAGATGTCTTAATAAAACAGATCTGGTAGATTAGGATTGAGGATTCTAATTCTAGGTAAAGGTGAACAGTTACACTAATCGTATTTGTTAGGCAAAACAAGTGGATTCACTGCTCCACAATAAAAGTTATGTTTACCAAACCAGACTATATGTTTTTTGGAGTTACTGAACACGAAATCAGTGTCAGAACAGCCCCAGTATCTACAGACTTTTACCTAGGAACCATATAACCTTAGAACATATTCGAAATCAGCCTAATTTTCTCATATTATCTTTGTGACTCTTTATGGTTTTGCCAGTCGACCTATATGATTTTGAGTTAACTGAATATGTGCTCAGTTTGACCCTGTCGGGCTATCACTTGGTTAACTTTTGTTTATAAGAAGGCATTTTCACCGTAGATTCTAAAAGATCGGAAAGTTTTACGTTTGGAGCATACGCTTTAACACATGGCCAAAGTAATTTAGGTCGTCTGAATGTTAAATATATATCTTTTAGAACTTCACAGGCTGATCTCAATCGTATTGACAACATAGCCTTTATAAAAGGTCAATTTATCCCATCAATTTACTTCATAACAATTCTTGTAATGAATTCTATCCATAAAAGATTTCGGCAACTTATTATTTTACTGTTTTGTTCCTTTAGGTACAGTTTCTGTCAGCAACATTAAAAAAAAATCTGCCATAATGTTCTCATCCCAGGTGCCCTGATATCTTGTATGTCTGGATAAAAACATCCTCCATGTTCTTCATTAAAATGGCCAACGTTATCCGGAGTAATCCAGAGAAGAATCCATGTATCCATATTATATGTAGCTTCAACTCATAGTGCATGACAATTCCCTGAAGTTCCCAACCATTTCATCCACTTTTTTTATATAGTTTGGACCGTGATTTCCTAAAAAATTCTTATACATATTATGATTCACGCTTGATAAAGATGAAAATGACGACTAGTCGACCATGGTATGATATTTACATTACTGGACAAAGTTCCAAAATTGGTGTATCAGAGTTGCACCTTCCAATAAAAAATTTCAAGTATCAAATTGTTAAAAATTTGTATCTGTACTGGCTCGTTATCGTTTAACTTGTCAGTAACATCGACCATTTTTGTCCCAGATTGTTGGTAATAATGAAAAATGCGTCAACGCCAAGAACAGAAAGTAACAATTTTATCCTAACAGCAAGCCAGCTTCCTGTGCATCTAGTGATACAAAAAATATGTCGTCCTATGAATTATCTTCCATAAATGTAACTATCACTGTTGAGGTGATGACAACAAGTTCATTGCCTTGATGCGGCAATTAAAGAAAATAGACCAGGAAGACATCAAGACAGCATGATAACACCCCTTACACTGCCAATATTACAAAAGTTATATAGAAGTTTGGACTCTAGATTTCTATGCCCTCTGCTGTTTATTAAATAACCTTCGAGAAATATCCTTTATTGATAACAAAGCTCCAAAACTAGCTTGGTAAATTCGTCACCTATAAACCACAGGATTTCTTTAGGAATGGCGTAGAAAAACTGGTAAATCATTGAAAGATATTAAATAATAAAACAGAATATGATTAGTTTATGTATTTTTTTTTATTAAAGGGAAGTAGATTTTGTATTCAACAAGAACACTAGAAGTTCATGGATTAACCCAAAATAACCTAGCTTGGATTGAATTCCTTGAATCTTATTGCTCCTCATGGTTCTTCATGTTGTAAATTGTTTAGTAGTTTGAAATTGTTACCAGTATATGTCCTATTAGGGATTTACTCGTATTAGTATTTAAAGATAAAATTAAATATGTAATTAATAGTGACGTTCATATAATACGAAATACCTTGCCACCGTCGTTTAAACATATCAGCAAAATTTCCAGATATAGTTGGTTTAAAATTATTTAATTCCACAACATTTAAAAATCATATGGTTCAAAATTTTTGTAGATCAGTGGAATTCAATATTTTATATATCCTGTGGCGGTTAATAACCTGATGAGACATTTAGTAGAAACTAGTTAATTTTGTTGTATCTGATATCTGTACTTACCTTCCTTCATAATTTCTTATTGTTATCGTGCCATTCTGAATAATCATTAGAATACCTACACAGAGCTACCCTTTGACGAACTAGTCCTTTGGGTCACTGCCAGCTGACATCAATGTAAATTGATATCTACCATGCAACGCATTACTTAGAGATTCGTCTCTTTCTCCTTAGTAGATTTATTACTGCTTAGATTCAAGGAGTATCTACTGTTATTCTCGTTTATATAAAATATGTATAAGGTACTTAAACTTTGAAAATATGAAGAAAGCTCTAGAAAAAAGTTATTAAAGTGAAATTACGTTTCATTCGCTTAATACCGTTGTAGAAACATTTGAATATCTTATTATTAGATACATATTCATAAACTAAAACTTTCTATACAAGGTGTTCAAATTTGACCTGGAAGACAACTGAAAAATGTAACGAAACAGCGCAATTTCAATATTTTTTTACATATAGGGCTCTCTTAAATTTGCTTAGCAAATTATATTTCGCTGGCCAAAACAGAAATTAATGAAAAAACATTAGTTTCCTTGTCCTTATATTATTGTATTGCGAAGCAAAAGTGGCAGTTTTTGTGCCACCCTGTAAGTACATCTACGTATTATCGTAACATATCAATGAGGTACAAATTTAGGCCGCTAATGTTTAAGGATGTATTATAGAAAGGTATATATAAATATAAAGAGAGGTGTAGTAAAATGTTTATATGATAGTGAAAAATGAATTTCTTCTAAAGATAAAAATTTCAAAAATGAAGTAGATTTTGTCAAAAACGTATTATTAAATATCCACCGAGATCTGTTGATAGAATTTTTGAAAATAAAAACAATATGCCTGAACAACAACAACAGGAACAACAAAATATTATACATAAGAGCAGTAAAAATACCATGTAGTAGTAAGTACGGGCGGCCTCTGTCTTAGCCTTCTTTTTCTCCTGCCTTTTTCTTTTCCTCCGGGCCTCCCTGGTGGCTAAATCCATGGGAGCACATTCCTGTGCCTCCTCGGTTTCACCCTGAGGACCTCAGAAGTTCTTCCTCTCTTAACGACAGGCTGGGCGAGGCAAAATTAACCCACCCACCTCCATCGCATCTTCCCTCGTAGAGTTAGGGTTCTCTGTATTTGTTTCTACCTTTTGTGGTACGTTTACGTTTTCTATTTTGCTGTCTTCCATTGGGATGTTTTTTTTTTTTAAAAGTGTTTTCTCTGTGGTGATGTCTTTGCTCGGTACCATAAACTTCACAGTACTCCAAGTCCCCACCTCCACTATTAACCCATGGCCGAACGTTTGCTCCCAGTGAGAAGGTCTGGCAGCCGCAGGTGAAGCCCCCCGGAACATGCAGCCGGGCCCTATCCAGGCGCCACCTGGCACTACTACACGTTCCGAGATTATACACTCGATGATAGGGCAGCCCCTACACCGGCTAGGCAAGGGTGGGCCCCTGTGCTGTCGAGCGGCACCAGGTGTACCATCCTAGCTTCTTTCACCGCTACCCCTCCAGGTTCCTCCTCCTCTGGGGTCCAGCCTCGGAATTGCAAGCGGAAGAGTAGGGGAGTCAGAATGACCGCGCCTGAGCGTGTTGAAAGTATGTGTCCTATATGTGTGTATGTATAAGTGTACGTGTTTATGAAGTGTTGTGTTGTGAGTGTGGCAGTGTAGTAGTGGTGTGTGTGCTGTATCAGTTTGTCTGGTATCTCCTCCGAGACCCGTCCGACATGGGAGACCCTACCGGTAGAAACTACCGTCGGCATGGCTCTCAGACTCATTGATACTCGCAAGCCCCTTCACCACGACAAGGTTGATACATGAGTGTACCATGTACACGAGATCTACCTGAGAGAGTAAAAAAAATTGATAATAGGGAGAACATAGAAATTGCATTAGAGAGGGAGAATTAGCCAAATATCTCGAAAACGGTACGAGGCAGCTATATTCATAAAGTATACCATTTTTGTGTAAAATAAAAATTTAATACCAAAGTGAGATACCTTAACGTATAAAAAAGTTATCGTCCCTCGCCCTTTATGGACTATAACTAAAATGTGATCAGATTTCAATTCCTCGACCCAAAGAATACCAATTTATAGATATTTGCATTTATTAAGAAATAAATGAAACAAAAATGCCCTGTTTCTCTCTCTCTTTAACTATCAACTTTTCGACTAAACTAAGTTCGGCTAAATCGTAATATTTTTGCTTTGGGAATCTACCCACGAATTTTGGGACATTATATCGGAACCACCTTGTATTGGGTGATTAGACTAACCAAGATAAAATTTATTCCTGCAATTCTTAAAAAATTACTGAGACTAGGAGCTACCTATTACAAAATTTAGCTTCATTTAATCCGTGGTAAATAAAGTATTACAAATTCTGATACCGTACAACTTATCAAATTAAACAGCGAAGAACACTGAACCAATTCAATAATCTGTGCATTCAGTAAAGTTTACGAAACGTGAGGGAGAAACAAAAACATCTCTCTAACTCACACTAAATTCAACCTTTATTTACGAGTAATACGAAATTCTGTTTAGTTAACGTTTGACTGAAAATATTCATATAAACTGGAAGTTTAAATTGTTAGTTAATAATGTCGACATATCTGAAAATTATAAGTGAAATATGCAGAGGGTGATATTACCGATAAAGCTAATAGTACAATTCTCTACAAAGCTTTTTTATATATTACAGAGTTACATAATGCAAATCTTTATCTACTCTCATTTAGTAATATGAATTTTAGTTCACAGCACTAGTTCTGTAATGAAAAAAAAAACGTTTTTATTAACATTTTTCTGTTAAATAAAACACCGCTTTTTAGGAGAATGATTTAGTTATTATTAAAAAAGTTATTATAAAACCTAACGTTTATTATAAACATTAGAATACACTTTTTACAGTTAGAAATTTGTATACCAGAAGTTGATGTCTTGGAATTGTTTAAGTTCGAATTTTCAATCGTTAAGTTCGTGTTTGACCTCATGATCTTCTTTGCTATATATTTCTTATTCCTCAAACAGGTCTTATCATACCTTTCTGCCGTTGAAGAAACTTTCCAACTTCCGTGATGCGTTAATATCTGCATATCTGCACCGTCATCGACCAGAATATTAGCTGAGGCTCTTCTAAACAATGTCTAGTGTATTATTCGGGTTTCATCAACACAAGCTAACAGTATTAACTCCTACAGGCTAGGAGATACATTTTCCTTGTCTGTGGAATACAAAAAACCGTCTGTGACTTGCATTGTGAGGACGAAGTTCAGCATATTTTCGTAAAATATTTATACAGTTGATAATGGCAGGTATTTCCTTCTATAACAGATTTATAATAATTTTTGTTTCCGTGCATGGAATTGCAATTTTTATACAGAGATCATTGTACTGAATATGATCCAACATTAGTTTATTAATTCTTTGCGACGACAGGCTCCAACAATGCTGATTATCACAACAATCTTCATGAGTGAATATGTTTCATCATCTGCAGTATTCAGAAACTTATATGCTTTCTTCGTAAAAAATGCGATTAGTTGAGAAAATCTACTTATTTCTTGATTTTTCTTAACTGAAATCATAGTTCTCAAGATTGAGTAATGAGTTCATAGTTTAAATGGTTTCTGGTAATGTTGCTTTCCCGAAAAATAAGACAAGGATTTTCTCGGATACTTTCTTTAAGTTACTAGCTTTGCACTTATCTTCAAAACTTTTGGTGCTCAAACTCATGCCACGCCTTTTGCCGGAACTAGACTGCTTCTATATCAGAGGGTAAACCTTAACTCAGAATCATTATTTTGAAGAACGCTTTTTATATTTATGAATTTGTTTGATAAAGTTTTGACAGTACCCTGTGATAGGTAACATAAGAAAGCTTGATCCTCAAAATTAATAGCAGGTACTTGTTTCTGTTCATAGAAAATACTGCAGCTTCTTGTCCCGTCATTTGACACTTTCTGCCAAATATATATTTTTTGTGTTATTAAATGAAAGTAGATACAATTTTGTACAATATTCTCGTTATAAATTCATATTCATACACTCTATAGTACACATACAGTTTATCCAACTGCGCTGTTGCCTCGTTTGATAACTTTAGCATCTCATATTGTAATATGAATGTTTACAACACATATTGTATATAAATGTGTATTAACTAAAGTAAAACATATGTACGTTTTAGTTAAATTAAGAATTTGTTCTGTAATTTTGAAAACACTGTAATTTATCCTTTCACAAACATTGGCTTCTTAATTTGAATATCTCTGGATATCGCTATGATTTGCATGAAAAAATAACAAAACAAAAGTAGTAATTACTAGACTTATTATTATTGTTGTTATTTATACAAATATTATTATTAATATCAAAACAAAAATCTAGAAGTTAAATTTTGAAATTCCAATTTCCATAAAGGATTTTTCAAATTTGAAATAAATGTGAAAGAAATTTCACTAATAAGAAAAATATTATTAAAACTCTAAATGGTATCTTAAGCCCTTGTTAACCAGAAAATAGTTTCTAAAAAAAAATTAGCAACATGACATTGAAATACATTAATTCTCATGAAAAGTCAGTCGTTGGCCAGAATGAATAGAAATTGAATTACTTTTAGTCGCATATTAATATGGAACAGGTATGTCTCAGCCTACTTATTATTTCAAGCACGTTCCTCGTATCAGAAATTATTTTCAGTCAGCAAGTGAGTCATTTAAATAATATATATGTTACGTGTTCCTTTTGATAATCCAAATGTAACTTTATACATATGTAAGAAAAATTTATGAATTATTTCGTTACAAAATAGTAAAATTCGTAAGTAGCCTCTATGAAATTATTTAAAATTTAAATATCGAAAAATATTATTTAAACAAAATCCTTTTAGTTTCTATTAAATGTTTTCATAGTTTACAAAAATATTAATACAATAAAGGATATTTAGAATATTAGTGCCAACCTTAAAAGGGACTTCTATCAAATGATCAAAAGCAGCAACAAACTTAAGAGACGATTTTTTTAAATTAATAGTTATTTTATAAATATATTTTAAAAATAGAAATGCATGTCATTGTGAGATCAATGTTAGTCCAACAGCTAACCAAAAGCTCAGCCAGGCCTAAGCATATCTGGAGCTATGCGTACGACACCCACCATAGCAATGGAGGTGATGCTATGTCTGCCAACTTTCGATATTTATCTAAAAGAAGTGGCTGCAACAACTATGGTTCGCCTCAAAAATTCTGATATTATATCACATGTAGGATGTGGAGAAGTTACAAGTCGCCTGTGGAATAGGGTCGTCAGTCTCTTAAGTTCTTGTTTGTCAGACCCTACACGGTACTTAACAGGAATGCTAAGATGTAATCAACAACTTCACAAACGGATCAAAAAAGAAGGAAGGTGCAGGATGTGGGATTTATTCCAGTTTCTTACATATTCGATACCAGTCGGCAGTGGATAGAAATGCTACTGTGGTACAAATGGAATTAGCAAGTATAACCATAGATAAATTGCCCATAAACATACAACGGGTAAAACCATTAGAATTTACACATATAGTAGACAATCACTACTGATCTAACGTAATCATAAGATAATAACTAGATTAACATGGGAATGCCATCATGCACTGGTAGTGGTCTCAACCAACAACAGCGTATCTGTATGTTGGGTAAAGGGACAGGACCGGTGCAACAGCAATAAAGTAGCTGACAAACTGGCAAAGTGCATCGGGTTTCAATATTTTTGGACCTGATCCCTCCAGTATGCTTCCGTTGTCAGCATTTGTTGAAATTATCAAAGAGGACACCCACAAAAAGTTTAGGAAAGTTGGGATGAAAAAAATAGCTGTTAATTTGCTAATGATTTCCTATAGTATCCCTGCAAGGATACCTGGCTATGTCTAAGACAAATCTTCGTCTGGTGACAGATATTCAAACTTGTAGGGGAAGACGAGACAATACTTCATGTGGGTGCACTGCCATCTCGTCAATTAGAGACGTCGTGTTTGGAGAACGATGGCCTTCTATGGCCTACATTAGAGAGATCCCCCCCGCTGAGCAACGTCACCACCTTTTCTCCTTATTAGGTTGGTTGGAGGCTCAGATGGATTGATCTCCTAATGGAAGGAGGTACAAGGGGCCCAATGGGGCCTAAGTGCTGTAGCCTTTCTGCTACCCTCCCCTCAATTCCAGAACAGGATGGTCAGAATATTAGTGCCCACTTTAAAACGGGGCTTCTATATCAGATCAAAACCAGCAATAAACTTATGAATTTTTTTTAAAATAAACAGTTTCTTTACATTCTGTATAAAAATATTTTAAAAATAGAAATGCAACTAAAATAAAATAGAAAAGGGTGCCAAATATTGCAATGTAAAGGACAATTAAGTAAGACCAAGCAAAAAACTTTTTAACGTAATTTGTTTTTTCTTTGTATCATTATTAATCAAGTACACAATTTCCTAAATCCTTCAAGCTGTAACGTATCATAGATAACGTGCGACAACATTGCAATGCATTACCTGTAGCTATTAGCCTCTAACAAACTAGATGCGCATTCGCTTACTTTGTATTGCGACCGAAAATGGAAGGAAGAATTTTAGCATCAGCTGCACGACATATCAATTTATGACAAATTGAACAACATTTTCTGGTTGTTATAACTATTTCAAATTGTATTGTTTAGCTGAGAAAAGCTCTAAGAGAACCATTCACGATAAGAATGTTAGAGAGGTACTTGTTATTATTATGTAGAGATACCAAACATTAGGTCTGCGTCTTTGCGGCATATTCATTGCTGTCATAACTCTAATACAGTTAGTCAATTATCTTTTGTTTGATGGAGTTTATAATAGAGCAAAATAATGACACTCATATTCCGGACACCCTGTGTAATTCGCTGCTTCTATTGGAATCATTGTTATGGAAGTTATTTGAAATCTCATTTTAGAGTACTTAGGTACCTATAAAAGTTTGTATTATTTCAATATCCAGGTAATATTGTACACAATATATATAGACTTTTACAAATACGTACCTACAACTCTTCAAACTTTATTTGAATACTACTCGTGGGTAGCTTTCAAATTTTCTCTTGCAGAACTGTAAGGATTTGATGAAATTACATTACGATACTTGTAATGTGCAATCAGAAAAAGTTGCAAACTTGGCAATTTGTCTAGTTTTCAACTTTGGCCATTTATCAGCAAATCAAGAGCGTTAACCGAGATTAACCAGCGTCAGACCTCTTAAGGTCAGCGACCATTTAACATTTTCATCTCGAAAAGTAAATTTCTTTTATTTTTCAGGGTTGAATTATTTTCCACTTAAATACTTGCGCACTTTTCTTCCACGTCAACTTTAAAATTTATATTCAATTAAAACTAAAGTTGACACCTACTTTCATTATTAAATTGTGATCTTGAAAAATGTTGCGTAATAGTCAAAAAAATATGTGCGTACATTTATCTAGATATGCATATTTATGTTACTGCAGAAAAAAAGGGATGAAAATTCGTCGATCATATTTTGTGTGGTTGAATTTACGAATGCACTAATACTAACACTCACATATCTCCTTTGCAGTGTCATCACTGAAGATGACAGCTATGGAAAGCGACCAAACGTTTGACATCAATGACCAACTATAGAATGAAATGTCCCGCCGACCAACACCACATCAAGCCACCACATCTGAGGAGCTGTTTCTATCTTATCAACCTTAGAACCAACAGTAGAATCCGAAACATATGCCTTGATCTACCCTGACATAATCTAGTTAGAACAAAAAGAGCAGATCATAAATTATTAGCTAGGGACAAGGAAGTGCGTAATGATTTTGTGACTGGTAGCAACCTAGGCCAAGTCATAACTACTAGAAAAATTTCAGTACCTTGTAAAATGTGTCACAAAAATCAGTCAGGAGCTATTTTCCAGAAAGAAAAAGTGCGTTTTTTTGCTTAAATTTTTCAAATATTTTATAACTGATCAATATTTTAAGAGGAATTTGGTATGAGTAAAAATAAATAAGTAAATTAAAACTTGCTGAAAATGAAGAAAGTAAAGAAATCGAGAAATTTGATCTATTGTGGTTTCTTGGCTGTTATGTCGTGTTCTAGGTAACTAGTAATTGCCAGTAACCGCTCCTGTTTTTCTTGGGCTAAGCTCCGTAGGGTGGATCCACTATCTGTACCCCTATGCTACGCCCTTAAATTAATTTCAGTTCTAATTGGTTGTTGGTATTACGGCTGCTACGGTCGGAACCGTGTTTCATCGCTCTTATACAAATATATTTATAAAAAAAGTGCCACACTTATACCGCCAAGGCATTACAACAGATGTCACACTTCCCATAAATCAGCACTTTATGTGTTATCTGTCATCTAGGCATTTGAATATGACACGTTTGTAAATTCACAAATAAAAGCGAAAAATTAAATTTGAGAAAGGCAAATACTGAAAAATTATTGCGACATTTTTTGATGTCTGATGTCGCCATCTGTAGGCCACTAGTGCTAGGTGTACTTCAGGTTGATAATTTTTTAAACTTCTTGTATTCTTGGGGAATTAAATTCTGTTAATACGAATAAGAGCAACAATATTAACAATAATCGACGATATTTGCATAAAATAATTAGTGCTATTTTAAACTATAGTATTTGCAGTGCTCTGTAAAAATGTTTCTTGGATCCTTAAAATATATAATATTCTAAGCTTTGACCATGTTCTTTAATGTTTGAAGGATATGCTACTTGCAACGTAATATTCTAGGTTATTTTAGAACAGTTAGTGACTAATTTTAAATTTTAAATGTTTTGTAGTTATTAAATAAAAGAATGTGTGTCGGGTATATAAGTGGATAATTATGACGATCCGCAATGAGTAAAAATGTATTTTTGGCAGTGTGCAACGAAGGAACGAAGAACGAATGTAAAATACTACAGCTATCAAGATTAACTATTACTGTTACCTGTGATGTACTTTATTAATAATAAAAATAATTATTTTTTCATTTCTACATTAGACAACGTTGTAAAAACGTGACCGCATTGTAGTTAACGTATTTAGCCACTTCGGACGGTGATTGATTGCCACAGGCGCCGATTTTCCGAGGGAAAAGAGGGTTTTACCCCATTTTTTAAACATCGAGTAAGAATTCCGAAATAATTTTTTTATTGTCTTTTGGGCCTCCCTGAGCACGTGGTTAAATTTTGTATACTTAGTCATAGTTAGCCTTGTATTTACAATGAGAAAGAGTTAAGTGACAATTACATGTGTCTCATGTTTGCACTGCATTTTCACTTCTAATAATGCATAACCGACACAAAATAACATTATTTTTGTCTTAATTAGCGGTTTGCTGTCATGTTATATAATTAATTAATTATTCTTCTATTTCCAATTTCAAGTTTAACTTTATTCATAAAACGTGAATAATGATTTTTTATTCTTACCATACAACACCTAAATTTGTTTAAATGCCACATCCAGTATGTCTGGTTGTTGGACTAACAAATGATGAAATTTACTGACTATTTGTGCTCAACTCAAAAATTACAAAATCGTATTATCATTTTCGTATCTAATGCCATTGGAATGTGGAAGAAAACTATATTTGGCAAATCTGCTCGTCGTTTTCCTACTTTATACATTGTTAACATTTATTTGCCACAAACACATTCTATCCGTCTCATTAAACTATTAAACTGATCGCATCGTCGAGAAATCCTGAAGAAGCAAGGAATCAGATGCACCGGTTTTAGTAGACTAATTTACTGTTACTGTGAGTGACTGAAGGCGCAGCAGGAGCACCGCTGCGCTTAATTTATACAACAATGCTGCGGTACATTCGGTGGGGGTCACTTGCAAAGGTCACGTGACATCTGCCAACTCGTGCTTTGTGCACGGCAAACACGCTAACGAATTCTACAACTAGCAACAAATTATCTTGACTTTCGCGGTCCTTTATCCCGTACTATTTACCGGGGCACAGAGAAAGGACCAATTGACGCAAATTTGTATGTAGAAATTGTTTGCTATCCGTTGGGGCTAAAATTTCATTAACCATTGTATCTGACACTAACCATGCAATTTGTTATGGTCAAATAAATAGCCACGTTTAATTTAATGGTTCCTAATTTACATCTGGAGCCGAACAGTGATTGCATGAAATAGGAAATGGGAAAAAACATCGACGGGAATGTTATGTAAATTCTGGTAGCAATTTGTAAATTGACACTCGTATTTTGATGAAATGCAAGGCGAGAAGATATATACAAATTTAAGACATTTATTAAAAATAGTATCACAAACTATTAACATAAACATTTATAAGTCAAGCTGCAAAGAAATCGTTTGCAGAGCTCAGGCGACGACCTTAATATATTTTATTTCTATTAAAACAAGTTTAATTTTATCCTTTCCAACTAATCGACAGAAACATCCCATTTCTTTACCTGCAGAGATTAGATTTTCGAGTTTAGTAGAACACATTCCTTAATTTCTCATGAAAAAATACAAATCTGTATTCTTGACTATTTTCATTGTAGTTATTTCCCATAAAAAAAATGGGGAATTATTTCACATGGTTTTTGCTATAAGAATATAAAGCTTCAAGAATTGCAAATATACACGGATAATAATACAGTATGCGCCAAAAGTATGGAATAAATTCAATAAAAACGAAACAATTATTTTGTGGGAAAAATCCTCGAACAGGTCGATTTTTAATTTAAAAAAATACATATTTTAGCGTCAAATGCGATTTTCAAATGTCATTTGTTTTCGAGTAATGACGTCATCGATTTTTTTTTAATGGCAACACCATATTTTTTCCTTGATTCTGAAAGATCGTTTAATTCTCTATCAGACAGTACTAAAATTTTGCACTCTTACATAGGAAAGTTTTCGATTAAATAACGATTGAATGTTAGAAAACGTAAATTTTATCCATAAAAAAGTAACAATTCTGAGGTATGTAAAATAAAATACAATTGATTAAATTTTATACTTAACAAATTGTCAAAAGTGTACATTAATAAACCACGTAATTTAGAAGAACTTCAAAATCGCATTCGTGACGAAATACGCAAAGTTACCCCAGAAATCATTCATAATGTGCAAGAAGAATTTCACAGACTTGCGCATTGTCAAGAAGTTGGTGGATGGCAATTCGAACATTTAATTTAAGTATAAAATTTAATCAATTGTATTTTATTTTACATACCTCAGAATTGTTACTTTTGGATAAAATTTACGTTTTCTAACATTCAATCGTCATTTACTCGAAAACTTTCCTATGTAAGAGGGCAAAATTTTGGTACTGTCTGATAGAGAATTAAACGATCTTTCAGAATCAAGGAAAAAAATATGGTGTTGCCATTTAAAAAAATCGATGACGTCATTACTCGAAAACAAATGACATTTGAAAATCGCATTTGACGCTAAAATATGTATTTTTTTAAATTAAAAATCGACCTGTTCGAGGATTTTTCCCAAAGAGTAATTGTTTCGTTTTTATTGATTTTATTCCATACTTTTGGCGCATACTGTGTACTCAAGTTTAATTGGAATTAATTCCCACTCAAATTTATTTCACTGCATTCGAGAATCGGGGCCCAGAAGTGTTGTTTTTATTTAAACATGTTTAGACTTACAGCAGGTAACTTGTATAGCAAAACAGTTGCACTGGAATCGTACGTTGGGAGACGGAGCTAGAAGCAATGTCATATTACTATACGTTCATTTTGACGGTATAAAAAGCATACTACAGCGACTACAGTCAAGATATGCTGCTTCTATTTTATATGATCACCGGATATTTAATGAACCTAGAATTCGCAAAGATTTAGCGTTTTATTACTGTTTAAGAAAGGTATTTTAAGCTAATATGTATCAAATCTCCTACAATTCCTATCAATGAAGTCTCTGATACCAAACATCTAGGTATGCTAATGAACATCCACAGACAAAACTCTATTCAATAATTATCTAAAGAATTTAAACTATTTACTAACCTGATATACTCTATATTATATTAACCTCTGGAGTGGGAACTCGAAATTCAACCACAATAGATGAGATCTGACCTATTTCTGCATTTTTAGGATTGCTTCATCAGGTGGCCTCCTTTAACTTGAGTCAAATATCTAACTATAAAGATTATTATACCAATAAATTAAAATTATATGAAATTAAATGTCGACAGTGGCAAAATGATAGGAATTGTAGGAGATTTGATACATATTAGCTTAAAATACCTTTCTTAAACAGTAAAAAAATGTTACAAAAGCTAATACTAAGGAATATATTGGTAGATATTTTGGGTGTAATTCCACACAGGTTGGGGCTTTTGTCCACTGAGTAGTTAGTTTCACATAATATTGTTAATACCTTAAAATATATGAAAAAAATTTAGCATTTTAGTTATTCACAGATTTGTACAATTATCCGCCGTCTTGAAGCAACGGTAAAAGAATTAATAAATAACTCAGTAAATACTGTTTTTTATTTGTGACAGTTTATTTCCCAGTTATATCGACCTAGTGCTGAATGTGCGAAAAAAAAATTATAACGTTTTGCAAAACAACGCGGAATTTATTGACTTTATGCCGTATAGTAGATTTTTTTATGACAAGGAAGTAGATTATTGTAAACCCACCCTAAATGTACCATCCATGAAAAATTATATAATACTTTAAATATGCCCCAGTGACTTCTGTGGGCGTTGAACACACGTTTTCCAAACCGAAATGGATTATTAGCCTCAGCCTAACACCTGAACATTTACAGCAGTTGCTTTGCTGGTTATTCAATTTTATTCCAGTACTTACTAACAGTGAATAGTTATGTACTTAGAGTGTTTTGTAAATTAATACACATAATATGAATAATGTTGGATATTATAATTTACCAGTATAAGGTAAGATGTTGATTTTAACTTTCTGTAGGTATATGTTTTTACAAAATTGAATGACACCTTGGCCTAACATTTTTAATACACCAGGAGGAAATGCATTTTATATAAAGGACATTCTTAACCTATATGCATAAAATTAAGAAATTATAGTTGAAGACAAATAATGACGAATAGTGGATAAAAATTTAAAATATCTTCCTCAAGATTCACAATTTGTCTAGGTCTAGGCTTCCCTATCTTGCCCAGACCTCGGCCGCAAATCACCAGTTTCTCTATCCCACTGAAATACAAGTAGGTAAAAAGGTTTTACGTCTCGGATATCTTTCGGGAAACCTTTGGGCATAAAGACTACTAATTTATTTTTAAATATTCATAATTTTTTGTCCTCAGCTGTAATTTCACAAATTTATGTGTATAGGTTAAGAATCACCCTATATACCATAAAAAATTGTGAAATGAAAACATGTTTTTTATATACTTTTTTATTTCTCAATCTTGGAATCATCGAACCAAACTTTAACCCTATGATTTATAATATACCTTTACATTTACACTTTACAAAGTGTATTTTAAAAGTCCATGAGTCAAGAATATGATAATACAGATAACTTTAGATCTTAGATTTGAATATAGTAGGTCACATCAGAGGAGTATTAACTGTTTTCAAAATTGCTTCATCCGTATTTCAGAATAGGTTGAACAAAATTTTTCCAATGAAGTAAATTCAGCCTTATTTCGATAATTTTTCAAATAGAACAGCATTGAAATATTTTGAATTATATCTCTTTTTTGACGTTACGGAATATTTTCTATTGTGATGACCAATCTGCATTACAAATTTTCAATGCTGTTTTACATGTTTATTGGTCTTACTATTCTATCCATATGTGTTATTTTTGATATAGAACAATTCGTCGATTTTTAAAATAATTATATTATGTAGGATTGCTTTTTCACCTCCTAGTAAATTTATATGTCAATTATATCTATGACTTTTTCTGCTCTGAAATTGTTTCCATCAACTTTCTATTTTGATTCTGTGAGTCTACAAACACGAGTTTTGTAACATAAATTGCCAACTTCAAACCAATTTCTTTTTCGATGATAAAGAAATTATAACAGTTTTAGATATATTTCGAAAATCAGTAGCTTTAAAATTATTGTATCTTTATTACATGATCCATTAATGAAAATTTGATAAGAAAATTGACTCTTTTTTCATTGAAAATGACCTAAAGTCGCATAAGCTTCTTGCATCAAGATTTTTGTGGATATAAATAATTTTAACTTACACATCCTATTCAGGATGTCACATACTAAAAAGTTATGTGTATGATTCATTATAAAGACAAAACGTAACAAGTACAATAGCACCAAAACGTCCAAGATGGATGTAGGTCAGTTGCGCCAGACGTTTCGGGCTCATTCCTATTAATTTCTATAACTCGCCGCGGTCCACTAGATTGTTGATTTTGCTAATTGTGAGGTGCTCCTAAGTAACCAAGCACGACTGGTGTAAATTCCGAGAGCTTGCACAATTACTGGCACCAATTATTTATGCATGTTGCTGCTTAATGTAATCCTCTTTTCGGATGGTGCAATCTTAATGCCATTCTTTGTTTACCACCAGCATTCTCATTTCCTCTGGACTACCTGAGCAAACATTTGACCTAATTTAGTAATCAATAAATTACTTATTAATTAATTATTATTAATTAGATAATAAGCATTTATGGCGAAATAGAAAATTTATTTGTAGTTATAAAATATACTAATCATGTTTTGTCAGAAAACGTCTTAAAACCATTTTCGGTGTCTGAGTCTTGATAATGTTTTTGTTCAAACTTAAAATATGGATATTAAAAAAATATGAAAACAATGTTTTTACCAGTGGTGTACTACAATTTTCTATGGAAAACCTTACGGTACAATCCGTATGCACGCCACTGAAGAACTTACAAAGTCAATTTTTTTTCTGTTACTAGGGTATTATCAAATTAAGCTACGGTTAAAATTTCGTTCCATCATCTTCTAATGTTCGAAAGTTATTAAAGAAAAACTAAATTTTTTCGAAAGTTATTAGAGAAAAACTAAGATTTTCGAATGTTTTTAGCACAATGTAGCTTGGAAACGAAAACCCGTACTTCATATGGAAAAAAATATTTTTTTTACTAAAAAATCCACTGTTTAATTTATTCCCAACATTTATATTACACCCAGTATGTATAAATAAATGAAATATGTATTCCAATGATACATTTTCTGTCATTAGCGAATTTTTAGTTAATTTTTACCATTAACTCACAATCACGTGAGTTTCGGATCACGTCAATTAACATTTTTCGAATCAAGTAAAAGTGAATCACGTGTATTAAATGATTTTGTATTAACGCAATTCTAAATGTTAATCAAACTTCCAAAAATTTAAACACATATTGTAACTGATAAAATATATATTTACCACCTGCAATATCTAGAGCTTTGTATTTGATAAATAGTGAATCATGCCATACAGGCGTGTCTGACCCGATGCTCTAATTTGGTGTCTAGTATCTATTCCCAAGAGATTAGCCTTTATGTTGAGGACAACCTTTATGTAAACCAATTCACTTCCTATGATGAAATATTTAGGGATTTAAGGGAAAAGGGAATCAGTAGGAGGGAAGTTTTTAAAAGTACAGTAAAGGAAAGGTTTAAAGGATACGCTTTCAAGCTTATAAACTCTACTTCAGTGATTCCTAACCCATAGGTGGACCACAAATCGTTCGGATTACATCCCTTACACTGGACACCGAAATAGAGTTAATATCTGTAGGAACATAACATGAGAGCATGTCAAAAATAGGCACTGATGATTATAAAAAATATATCATAAAATTTAAATTTATATAAATTGTTCAAATACAAGGTTAACTATAATTTAAGTACAAAAACTTTAATCGCGTATTCAGAGAGTTCTAAAAGACAATAAAAAAATTATTTCAGAATTCTAGCTCTGTTTAAAAAATGGCGCAAAACCCTCTTTTCCCGCGGAAAATCAGAGCCTGTGACAATCATTGTCAAAGATGGCCTAGAAATGCCAACTATACGCTATTTTTAAACAAAAAGTGTTTCAAATTCTTCGCATTTAAACACTAGTTTGTTATTGGTTAATTTGTCGCCAAGTTTACATAGTCCCTCATAATTTAATGTTTATTGTCAACGTCAACACTGTCAACTACACTAACCTTTAAAATGTCAGTATTATTCTAAGAATAACGTTGCCACTTGGTACATTTATTTTGTGTTTATTTCTTCTTGTTAATCCAAAAGCAAATAAAATAGTTCTTTTTATAACTCATTGCCTTTATATTTTTGTTTTTTTCAAATTTACCGCCACAATAATCTAGTTATATTTTCTAATTACTTTTCCCTGTGTATATATTCCTTCATCATTTAGTTTAAAAATAGAGTATACTTACCTATCGATTTTTACAGCGTTGTCAAATATAGAAAAGACCCGCTGGATTTGCCCTTGACTCTAGAAAGACAAACAGTACACATCGTAGGGAATATCTCTACCCGACATAGATTATTTTATTTAATTACTATAAAACGTTTAAAACTAAAAATTAGTCAGCAATTCTGAACCAGGTTTCAATTTTGATGACAACTAACATTTTGCATTGCCAGTAGCATACTCTGCAAACATCAAAGAACACCAATCAAAGCTTAGTAGGAATATTCTAAGGAATTTTTACAGAACACTGTAAACATCTCAGGATGTTATAGTTTAAAACAGTACTAATTGTTTTATGCAAACATTGTCGATTATTGTTAATATTGTTACTATTGATAGTATTACCAGAATTTAATTACCTAACAAAACAAAAAGCTTAAAAATTTATTGGCGTGAAGGACATTTTACACTAGTGGTCTACAGATGGCGACTGCAGACTGCATCATAGACTTCTAAACTAGTCAGATTCTGTTAAAAATAGAATACTATTACAGTACTAGCCTTCACAAATTTAATGTTTGGAGTATTTTTGTGTAATTTATGGGAAGTGTGACAAGTGCATATTATTGTGTGGCAGTGTAATACCAAAGATGTTTTCCTAGTAGATAAAATATTATGCCGAATCCTGTTGAACCACAGTGAATAACTGCTATAATGCTTTGACGGTAAACATGCATTTGTGTACATACATTCGAAGGAAGGAGAGGTCTCTAAAAAACAAGATGTAGCAAGTAAAACAATCTTTACAACGACAAGTTTCATTGTAAACAAGTAAGAAAACAAAACATGATTCAGCAATCTCTTCAACCATCGAAATAAATATTAGTAAGGTGCTACCTCCTTGTGCTACCGTATCGTGTTTCTCATTAAATAATTATCTACATTTTCTAAATAAAATTTTTTTCTTTCAAAGCGACGTAAATTTATAGACGTGTCAATGCGGTGTCCTGTCACTACTTTTGACGGCGATAAATGTTTGAAAAAATAATGTTTTTGTTTTATAAAGAAATTTTTTGACGGTCGATTCCGTTGATTTATTTTTCTCTATCCTCTCTTAAATATTTGTACTTAGGCATAATTAACCTTGTAAATAGATGGTATAAAAATAGAACAAGCAAACCAGGTCAAATATCTAGGTGCAACAATGCGCGAGACGGATATGATGAAACTGAAGAAATAATAGAAAATATGTATATAGAATTATCAGCAAATTTATAAATAAAAGGAAAGACCAACAAAAATGAAGGTAATTAATTTGCAGAGCAATACTGACACATAGGTTTAAATTATTGGGATATTAACATGAAATTAAAAGGTCCATGCATTAAAAATGAACTATCGGATAAGATTCCAAAGAATAACTGAGTCAAATATTCGGTTATAATGTTTGTGTTCTATTTCTATTCTGTAATTGGGTTTTTCCCGTAGAATACTGTAATAAAGGAAAAAAATATAGAAGAATTTCAAATTGAACAAACACTAGAGTTCATAGGGAAAAAAGCGGTTGGGCTGGTGTGAACATTTAAACAGAATAAGTACGAGTTGTCTGCCTAGAGGAATACGGATCAAAAGTGACCAAAATGAAGAGATATAGGCCAACGAGGATATGGATTAGCTTAACTGGAAAAATCTACACAATTACCATGTCATTCCAAATACTTGTTATCTTGGAACAAGCTCTCCTCTCTACATACAACTTTACAACCTGGAATTTTCAAGTTTCCAAAATCACTGAATCAGATATTGAGGTGTATAAACTGAAAATGAGTTTGTAATCAGTATGCATACTATAGGCTACATATCAATATCAAAATAACCAATTGGGAGATTTGTGAACATTCCTGTAATATTAACCAGCGACTACTACCGCTTCCTATGTTATACCGCTTAGCATTCGCGAAGGTTAAATAGTTAAAAACTGGCAATCCTAACTATTCTGTGGGCTAATGTCCCGATCAGCATTAAATTGCATCTGGAAAACCAATAGCAAACTGTTAGAGTCACTCGCTCAGCAGATATATAACGGTTTTGAGCTTATTGGCTCTTATCGGTATGCCGGTGAGATGGCTAACAACTTTAGCTGCTTTAATTATGTTTAACCAGACAGTAGGGACCATGAGCAACAAGCAGTAGCAGAGCTAACTCTAGCGGCCATTCACTACTCCATACAAGATTAAAAAGCCACAGACAAGAAGCGTTCTACATAGCCGTAGACACCATTGAAAGCTAGCCATTTCTATCGTGAAATGGCCTTAAAGTTATGTTGCAGATGCGGAATTCCAGGAACACAACTACTCTGCTGGCTAATGTCCCGACCAGCATTGAATTATACCTGAAAAAGGTTTTGGAACCTTGAAATAAAAAAAGGTGTAATTCGAGGTGTAATTTAATGCTGTTAGGGGCATTAGTCCACAGAGTAGTTGTTTCCTGAAATTCTGTATTTAGAAGATTACTAAATGCTATATCTTAGCGAGCAAAGCAAAATCTCAACAGCTCATTTAGTCTCATAAACATAAATGTTATGCGAAACCGTTATACAAAATCTTTGGACTAAGGAGTGCTTTATTTATTTTCATAACATTGGTAAAAAGCCGTTCTCCTGAAGTGATGTAATGAGAGAATATTCATAATGCACGTTTATATTTGTCTTTATTAGGGTGACAAAAAGAAACTCCCGAGACCGTTTAGTTCCAAATTTACCGAAATTCATTTTAATATACGCAATTTAAATGTTTTCGTGTTAAATAGAACATAAAAATGGTGCGTGCTAACGGTGCTCCATGCGAAGAGGTTTGGCCTGGCATTGTGTTTTTCCCTCTTTTAATTTTTATCTTCATTTGTATGATACAGTCGGCGCCAAGTTACATGATTTTTTAACCGCTTTTAAATTAGATAATTCCTTTGTTCTGAATAAAACAGAGGGAACAAGTTTCTCCGAAAATTAAAATGCGGGTATCTAACACAAATATGGTACAAAATATATGTTTATGTAATAATTACAGCATGTGAAACACAAAAAAGATTTTATTGTGCATAATAAGTAACTAAAGCTACATTTACATAAACATAAAGAGTGGTAGTAAATGAGAATGTAAGTGAAATATTTATTTTGGAAGAGACCTCTGGATCAGATACACAATTACATGGACAACTATCTGATTATTTCATTGAGAAGATTACCATAGCTCAACTAGCAATTTTGTATTTTATAACAGCTATAAAAATATTTTCGAAACAAATCTGATAAAACAGCATAAGTAACAAAAGAATTGTGAGAATGTTTATACATAATAAAACATAAATCACTTTAGTCGTTGAAATTTTGTAAGGCCTGTTGAAAACAATTAAAAAAATAGTTCTATAACAGCAACAAATCAACTAAACACCAATTTTATGAGGACTCCATTTTGGAATCTTTAGTAGCCATAATACATTTTTTTAACATAAAATCCATCAATAAAAGTAAATTATTTATTAACTGTGGCATAAAGATATCAGATGGTATAAAGCACCGAGTATTTTGTTGAAATTTTGTAAGGCCTGTTGAAAACAATTAAAAAAATAGTTTATAACAGCAACAAATCAACTAAACACCAATTTTATAAGGACTCAATTTTGGAATCTTTAGTAGCCACAATACAACATTTTTTTAACATAAAATCCATCAATAAAAGTAAATTATTTATTAACTGTGTCGTAAAGATATCAGATGGTATAAAGCAACGAGAGAACTGTTTAATCACAATGTTTGCAACTGGAATGCTGTGGCGTACTACTCAATATTATTTTACGTGTTTTAGTACACTTCGTGAAAGCAATTTTTATTGCGGAGAATTTTGTTGTGATTTTAGACATTTAAGAACTGAATCATATAGAGTTTAGCAAATAACAGGGATGTTATCTCATGCCACTTGCGAATATTCAAAGGTACATAAGTAAAACGAATATATAGGGTTTTTCAACGAAAAGTAGCCATATTTAGTATCATTTAAAAGTATATTCGGGTTGAAAATTGAGAAGGGCATGTCAATAAAGATAATAAAGGGGGCATATTTTTAAATAAAATCCGAATTTCTGCCATCAACCCCTTAGCCGTTACAGCAACCCCTATAAATTTTCAAATGGCACCATACCATATGTGGCACATAGTTGCAAAGGTTATTTCATAGGGAATGCACCTTTTTATGTTTATTTTAGTTAAACTAACAATACCGATACCGATACTTTTTGCCACCTTCTGTTTTTACCTCAGTCAATCAACTTCCAGTTCATTTTCAATTAGAAGTGTCATGGAAACTTGATCAGTGACAAACAAAAAACATCAACCAGAAAGACGAATTGTTAATGAACCTGTGGAAGTTGCTGTTTTGGGACACGTTGCAATGGATAACAATCAGTGTACATCAACATTTCCTGGCATCAGGGGATTCAACAAGTAGTGTATGGAGAATTTGAAAAATTTCACCCATACAAGACAAAATTTGTTCAAGAACTAAACGAAGAACACGATGATCGACGACTATAGTTTTGCGAAATTATGTCTAATAATCTATTGAATAACGTGAACTTGTTGTACAATATTTGCTTCAGCGGTGAGTCTATGTTTTTTTTAATGGAGAAGTAAACAGGCATAACTGTAGGTATTAGTCCGACACGAATCCGCATTTGTTTAGAGAAACCTATACCCAATATCACAGAGATTTAATGTTTGGGCAGGTATTCTAGGAGACCACGTCGTTGGTCCGTTCTTTATTGACGGTAATTTGACTAGCGCTACTTACCTTGAACTTCTTGATACCGCTGTTGATCCGCACATAACAAAACTACTGGAAAATGACCAAAATTTGCTTGGAAATGAACTAGTTTTCCAGCAAGATAATGCACCTCCTCACTATGTTTCCGTTCGATAATTTTTGAACGATCTGTTTCCTGGACGATGGATTGGAAAACGGGGTCCCATCGAATGGCCCGACCTGTCTCCGTTGGATTATTTCCTATGAGGACATTTGAAATCCAAAGTGTATGCAACACAGCCAGCCATCATTGAAGATCTTAGGCAGAGAATAATAGAAGAATGTAGACAATTAATTGATACGGCAAGTTCTCGCAAATGTTCGTGAACTCTTTCAAAGTCGTCTGTATTACTCTATGGAAGTTAGGAGTCCATTTTGAAGAATTACTTTAACGGTAATTCCTATTATTCTGTAATTTAACCAAAATAAACAGAAAAAGGTTTTTTAATTTGTCTCAATGTCTCAATTTCATGCAAATATACAAAATGAATAGTAGAATGCATTCCCTATGAAATAACCTTTGCAACGATGTGCCACATAATATAGTACCTTGCCATTTGAAAATTTAGAGGGGGTGGCTGTAACGGCTAAGTGGTTGATTGAAGAAATTCGGATTTTATTTAAGAAGATGTACACTTTGTTATCTTTGTTGACATGTCTTGGCAATTTTCAATCAAAAGATAATTTTGAAATATACTAAGGGTGACTACTTTACGTTGGAAAACCCTATCTAACGACATAAAACAGTATAACCAGTAAATTTTTAGGTTAGGTATCTATCAAAATACGTATTTTATTAAATTTAAGTGTAGGTGTAAATATTGTTATAACATAAACTTATTAAACTTATATAGTTCTGCATATAAGATTGTTTACTTTTTCTTTAGTTTTATTGGGTTTTTGCCACACTTCTGAAAAAATAATAAAGATTAGTTAAATAAGCCCTTGCGCCAAACGGATCAGTCAAGGGTTATTTTTGAAACTAAGCTTGCCTAACCAAAAAATCTCACACTGAAAAAAGCAGATAAGTAAAAAATAACAAAAATCACATCACTATCACGCACTTCCGAATTATTGACGTTTCGAAAAACTCTCTGTTCTCGTTCTCAAAATCGTAATAAAAATATTAAACTAAAGAAAAACTAAAATTATGCCACAAATAAATACCTTCAGACAATATTGTATACTTTTGTTTATAAGTATGTGAAAATAATTGTTAAAATGTGGGGGTTAGAATAGCAAAATAATGTGCATCTTACAAATGCATTTTAGAAGTTGTTATATTTTGTGAGGAGAATTATTGTTGAAGGTGAATAATTCGAGAACAAATTGAAGATAACCTCTCATTCCTAACGACTCTTCTTAACAATTTTCCCTCAAAAAAAGAATTTTCTGAAAATAATCACTAATACCATCACCTCTGTAGCCACATTCAAATACAATGATTACATTTTCTTGTATAGCCTATAACCAAATCCACTGAGTTTAATTTTTCACTGTGCCTCGAACGTAATCTATTTCTCGCAGAACGGTGATTTAATTCTCTCTTTATTTGCTTTCTGTCCATTTGTACCTTTGCCAGAAAATACCGCATCATTGCCTGTGTAAATACTTGTTTCCTAATGGTAAATAACACGTATTCATTACGTGCCTAAAATGATCTGTAAGCGCACATTCGTTTAAAATACGATTTATAGACTCAATGTATCACTGGGGATGTAATTTGGGAATATTTATTAACACCACACATTACCGTTGGAGCAAACATTAAAAAAATACATCGTATTGTAATCAAATATTTAGTATCCAAGTACAAAACAGCGTGGGTGCTCTGAAAAATAATCAGGTCAAATATAAAATTATGGAAATGTAAAAAAAAACTAAAGCAATGCAATAAGGAATAATTTTTTCAGAAAGATCCCTGTATTTATGGGCATTTCTATCAACTTTGGCGTAATAATCTTCAGATCTAGTTTCCTGATGAATATAACATAACACTGTAGTTTCCGTAAAATATTCTTGAAATTATATATTCCAAAAAAGGCAAACTTTTGTTTGGTACATTTTTTTGAAAACGTATACAAGGTGTTGCCTAACGGATGGTGTCGATTTAATTAAACTTACTTAAACGGAAAATGTCGCAAAAAAATTGCAAGGTGGTAGTTTCCTTTTTTATTTCTTATTTTCTCCTTGACTCTGGACCCAGTTAACCAATTTGAGCAACATTTGCTGTTGATTAGTTTCCCTTCATGAAGTATGCAGCTATTATGTTCCTAATAGGTTAAATCATACATATATTTTACAACAATCCTTTGTGAATATTCTTATGATTTTGTTTGTATCTTTAAATTTTTACACGCTATCAGAAATAGGTAGATAATTTTATTCTACACATAACATATATACCTATTAAAAGTCGAAATTATGCTCGGTCATGGAGATATTTTTGAAAATATTTATTTATTAATACATACCCCATATTTTTTGAAAATAACAGCGCATCCATAAAAATGTGACAATTTCGATAAGTCACTGTCACAATAAATTTACGTATTATGGAATGAGATAATTGATAGTGGTATATGTATAGGAATATTTTAGTTGATGCGCTGCTAAGAGAACATATGAAGAACTTTATCCGAAACGCAGACAGCCTTCTCTTACATTGTTTGCTTCTTTATTTACCAGATTCGGAGAAATTTGGAAGGGGCGTTCAAAGAAGGGTACAAGATGGAGAACAAATTCTAGAAGGAGTAGAAGAAATTCCCAAAATTAGTATTCGTGGTTTGTCAGCAGTCACAGGAGTTGGCCGCAAAGCCGTTTCAACTCTACTCCACATGCAGCAGTTGTAATGTTTCAATTTTCACCTTGTACAAAATTTTCTTGAAACATACCGCCCGCTGAGAATAACATTTTGCTAATTTCTCCAGTTACGTAACAAGGATCACACTTTTCTTGAGAGAATTCTCTTTACAAATGAAGCTGTTTTTATACGTAGACGTGTTTTTAATTAAAAAAATACTCACGTCTGGAGCGAAGAAAATCCACACCCAATCACTTCCAACACGAATTTTCAGTTAACGTTTGGTGCGGGATTATAGAAAGTTTTATTTTGGGGTCTATCGCTCTATCTGCAAGATTGAATGGCCAAAATTATATGGAATTCCTCCGGCAAGAACTTCCTGCGGCTCTCGAAGAAGTACCCATTAATACTAGACGACAAATATGGTTTATGCACGATGGCACCCCTGCTCATTACATTCATTTGGTGATATATTGTTGTATAACAAGCATTTCAAACCATTGGAATGGTCGAGGTAGTGACGTTCCTTGGCCTTCTCGCTGTCCGGATTTGAATCCGTTAGACTTTTACTTTTGGGATTATTTGAAAGAAATTGTATACAACTCTATAACACCTAATACCGGAGAAGAGCTTTGGGATGGAATATAAGATGCCGTACGATAAGTCGTCGGTTTGGTACAAAACTATCCATTTAGAAAGAATTTGAGTAAATCGTAATTAAATATTTCTGGCCCTTGTAACTATTTTGTTTTATAAGCTGAATTTTAACAATTTTAGGAGTTATTTGTACAGTGCGTTTCAATAACTTTGATAACATTTTGATCAGCTGTAACTTTTCTGTTTTTAAAGATATCGGAATGAAACAAAAACCATATTACATAGTGGAGTACCAAGTTTTTTCTTATTAGAAAAAAAAACTAAAGACCAATGATTTTGAGAGATCTTAACCTAACTTATATTTTTAAATGGAACGCCTTGTATATTATTGGATATTTGGATTCTCAAAATTCCAAGCATATTTTACAAAGCATATCCTATACCTATCTTCAACTGTTTCTGAGAAATAGTTTTACAAACATGTCAAATTATCATAAAAATTGCTCTACTTGTTCATGGCACACTTTGCACTGAGCTAAAGCTGAAGTTCGACATTGCTTGAGCCGTGCTGGTAACAATCGAGCCTTAGTATGTTGTTCTGTTGAGAAAAATGGCAGACAAGTAGAGCATTTTTTATGATAATTTGACATGTTTATAAAACTATTTCTCAAAAACAGTTGAAGATAGGTATAGATATGCTTTATAAAGATGCTTGGAATTTTGAGTAGAATCCAAATATCCAATAATATACAGGGTGTTCCATTTAAAAAATATAAGTTAGGTTAAGATCTCTCAAAATCATTGGTCTTTATTTTCAAATAAGAAAAACTTGCTAGTCTACTATGTAATATGGTTTTATTTCATTCCGATATCTTTAAAACAGAAAAGTTACAGCCGATCAAAATGTTATCAAAGTTATTGAAACGCACTGTACGTAAGGATACTTAAGAGGTACAATATGTTTAATTTCAATATGCATTCAAATTTTTAGGATAAGGGACATAAGCTAGTTAATATTAATGAAAAAATCCTGTGATGCTGTTAGGATACTTGACATTTTACAAAAATTTTAAAGGCGGTAAATTGAAAAATTTAGACTGGATAGTTTTACAGCAAAATATTGATCTGTTTGACAACAACCACTTAATAACATATTTTTAGAAAAAAAAATGGACTTAGGATAGTTTGCATCAAGCCGACGAAGTTAGACGAACGTATTGTTACGGAAGGAAGCTCACCTATCTTTTCAGGTTGTTATAAATTCTAACGTAAACAGGAACATAATTAACAAACTAAAAATGTAGGTGAGCTTCCGTGACAGTATAATTTGTTCCCTATTCTCAATAATTTTATGAAACGTTTACGAAAATGTGTCGAAGAGAATAGGGAACACGTACAACATTTATTATAAATTACTAGACTTCTTATTACTGCAATTTTTAAGTTCATTATGTTATTTACGTTTATTATGGATACGTAGTAGTTACAAAAAATATGGTGTTAATTAATATTTTCAGTAATATCTTCATAACCGAGCATAATCTTGACTTTTTATAGGTATACATTATTTGTGTAGAATGAAATTATTTACCTATTTTTGATAGCTGCATGTAAAAATTTAAAGATGCGAAAAAGTAAAGTAAAATGATATAATCTAATAGGAACATAATCACTGCATACTTCATGAAAAGAAACTAAGCCTCAAATTGGTTAACTGGGTTTTGAGGAAAGGAGAAAACAAGAATTAAAAAAAAGAAACTTTAACACCCTGTAACTCTTTTGCGGCATGTTTCACTTAAGCAAATTTTGTTAAATTGACACCATTTAGGTTCATGAAGCAATTTAAATATCTAGATAAATACAACTACAATTGCAAAACAAGTATTTTCAGTGTTGAGATATTATAATCCATAAAATTTTCGGGCAAGATAACTTTATTAAATAAATCACACACATTATGAAACGAGGAGTGTTTAAAAAAATTTGTCTGGAAACATGAAAGCCTAACATTCTCAAGATGGATGTTAATGACATTATGTATGCATTACTTTATGTAAGCAAATTAAACAAGCCTTTTTACGTCAACTTTCAAGATCAAATCTATTAAACATTTCTAATTGAGGGAACCCAACAAAAGGATACTCTCCACTAGCACAGTTGCACCTGATAAAAGTAGAATACAAAATTTTCAGTGTTAGAATTTATAAACTGTTTACTATTCCTCATAATGGAACCAGTAGATCTATAATTCCTTGCAGCTACATAATGTAGATGGCTATTAAAAATTTTCTATCAAATATAACACCTAAGTCACAGAAGGTATCAGGTCTAAAAAGCGTATGTTGTTCAATGGAATAGTCAAAAGAAATCAACGGTTTCTTTGTAGAATAAGACAGTAGGTACCTAAATGACACTAATATTTAGAGATTGTTTACCCTGCATCATTCATGGTACTGTAAATATTTTTCGTTCTAGATGGATTAATAATAACAGAATTATTCATTACAATGTTTATCATATTTATGTAAGCCATGTTTACATTTCAGAAAAAAATACCCGCCATTGCTGTCTGTGTACACTGTAATGTAAATATTATATTCTTTTTTATTGGCATTGTGAGACTTAATAAATATTTTGTCTAAATAATGAAAAAGTTAAATACCGCATTCGCAAGAAATAAGCACCCCTGTAGCTACCTTTAAAAAGGAAAGGCAACAAAAGTAATTACGTGCCAGGCGGAATGATATCAGGTGAATGCTAAAGCGGAGAAATGAGAAACCGTATTGTTTAAATGAGTGAAAACCGAGATAAGGTGCCAGATATAAATGAAAGCTTAGCGAATTAACAATATCGCGCACGTGAGTTCATTTTCAGCAGTTGCTGAGCCAGTGGCGCGAACCAATTTCAAGACATCAAGGAATTCCTTCATCTATTTCCATAATGGTTGCGGGTGGAGGTTGTTTTGTTGCGACAGGACAAAATCTCGTGAACTTCTTTAATGGCACTTCCAACTGCTAGATTATTTCAGATATGAGAAGTTTGAATGCTTTTAAAATATTTACATACTTGTGCACATAGATTAGTATTCGAACTAAGTAAAGAATTAAGACTAACTTCAAATCTTTTTAAGTAGAAGTATATTATTTCTTTCTGAGATTCGAGTTTGTTGATTTTTTTTTTGGCGCAACCAAATATGTAGCCAAGGTGAAGAATCTACTGAAAAAGAAAATCTGGAATCTACTGAAAGAGGAAGCTGAAGTTAAAAAGAAAATAACGTCAGCATGTCCTAATTTCTAATCCCAAAAAACTGCATAGAAATTCGAGTTATTCAAGAATATCTCAAGTGTACTGTCTTCTAAAGCCTTGCGTTAAAAAAATAAATACTTAGTAGGGCATAGCGCCACAAAAAAAATTGTTCTCAGATTTGGAGGTCAGACCATGTTTACTATATGTTTTTGGGGTCGCTGAATCCGAATCCGTTTAATCCCATCACCTCAGAGACTTGATATAACCTCAAAAATTCCAATAATTTAGGCTTTTCAGCACTATTAAACGCATAAACTAACTACCCTGTAACTACAAACTTAAAACACAAAACCCAAGCTGTTAACCCTAAGCTCATAAACCAATCACCAAATAACCCCACGACTCGATAACCAATAAATGCAATAACTGCATACTCGATACTTGATATTTTTCCCGAGAAACAAAATGGGACGTCGGTATTAGTGTTACCCAATGTACATCATGCAGCCATTAAAAGGACGTTTGATAAGATGAACAACGGACATATATTTATATTTATTTTTTATTCATTTTCTCTTTTAGTGCTGTAATGCTGTTTTTTTTTTCTTAGAATGACCTGCGCAGAGGATCTTTTTTGCGTGTGTTTCTTTCTTCTTTTTCTTTCTTTCTTCTTTTTCCCGTTTCGTTTTTCGGGAAAAACCCCAAAAACATATAATGCACATGGTCTGATCTCCAGCTCTGAGAATTTTTTTATGGGGCTGTTTTATCAACATTTATTTGAATTTGACAAAGCGCTCAATAAGAGAAACTTCAGAAGAGCTTAATTAAACACGTATCGCAGAAAACAAGGACGAGAATATAATAGGTACACTTGGTAAAAGTTGGCGTTTTCGTTTGCTTTAGGATTCAGTTTTATCAACAAGTAGCATAAAAAATTCTTCGGTGTTCTAACATCAATCATTTTAATTCACATATTTACTATGCTATTAATAATAATAATAAATGTAATTATAGTACCTACTATAATTTTTCTATAAAGGAACTAACTGGACTGAGTTAAAAAACACAACAGAAGACCTAAAAAATTTTAAAAATTATTTTACTAGCAAATACCTAACATTAAATATAAATAACAAATAAGACTAAATACGTACCTTTTTATTTACACGATAGATCCGCCCCGATATTTAATGAACTTACTGTTAATAATGATTTCTATATATCAGCTATGAATCAAATGAAGTATCTTGGAATAGTGCTTGACAGTAGGCTAAGGTGGGATATGCATGTAAATTATGTGACAAAAAAAGTAAGAAAAATTATTTATAGGTTCAAATGTTTAAAAACTTTTTTAGATCTTAAGCAAATGAAACTTTTATATCACGCCCTCATAGATTCACATTTGGCTTATGGCTTATTAGCATGGGGAGGTGTATTGGACTGTTATTTAAAACATCTGCAGGTATTATAAAACCTGGTATTAAAAATAATTTTTAGAAAGGATATTAATTACTCCTCAGGTTTGCTATATAAGGATGTTTGTGTAATGGACATTAGATCTAATTTTTCAGTGTGTTTTATATCAATGGCTGTTAAATACACCAATAAGTCTTATTATTGAAACAAGGGGAAACACTCATAATTTAAAAGCTGGGAAAATGAAAACTACCTGTGGGCAAAGAAGCTTTACTTTTTTAAGTATTAAAGCATATAATTTTATTCCCTTGAATTTTAAACTTATTAGAATAAATAATATATTCAAATGTAAACTAAAGAAATTCATTCTTGAAGAGACAAGAAGTAATATAAATGTTGTTATAAACCCAAAACATATTTATGTGCTATTTTAATATGGTGTTGCCATTTCTATTTTGATGTGGCCATTTTTTATGTATTGGTTTTATATTGATGTGTAGTATGTTTTTGCATTCCCTTTGTGTAGGTATATGTATATATCTTTTCTTTTTTTACTTGTGATTTTATGTATATCTTCATGCGCAGTATTCGTTACTTATATGAAGTATCTTAAGTTTATTTGTTTCATTTGTAAGTAGGTAAAATTCTACTATATTTTTTGTAATATTTCCTGCTATAAACTCGTTTTATCTACTTCACTCTTACACTGTAGAGTTGCCATTTCTCATCTAAGAAATAATTACGGGATGCAATGCAAATATTATTTTAAGTGTCACAGTCTGGAGAACCATCGACATGATTGAGTACAACCAATTTACCTCCAAGCAAAATTTAGTTTCAACCGGAGCACAAGTGTACACACACAACAATAAAATATAGGACAAGACTGACGTATCTACTAATTACTTCGGAACAGCACCGCTGTATTCTAAATTATTCATAAACACAGTTGAAAATATTTCTGCATGGTTTATGAAGGGGAACTTGACGAGGCAGGCATGTGATCGATCTCGCGTCAACCCTATAATATTTTCTACTGTAAAAATAAAAATGAACTTAGTCATGTGTTACACTTCTTCTACTGTAGATGTTAATAATATCGTAATTTAAAATTGTTTTGCTTTCTGTACAATACTTTAAAAAAGTTTATTGTTGGGTTTACAAGACAACATTTAAAATTGTTTTTCATTTTTTTTATACGATTACAGTGATATACAGAGTGTCCCAAAGAGATTGGAAAGTTGGTCACGTAAACCTGGGATCAAATTTAGATGATTTCGGGAGGAAAATAAGAAAAAGTCATCAGGGGAAAAATTAGGTAAGTACAGGAGTCGAAGAAGAACTGTCACATATTTTTGGTGTAAAATAAGTAAGTGCAAAGTGAATGGAAACATTATCGTAGTTAAACAACCATTTCCCACTTCACTAACATTCAGGTGTTTTCCTTTATCATTTCTGTTCGAGATAATAACATTTATTGTCTGTTTGACCTTGGCGAAGAAATACATGAAATGGTCCATGTATACTTGAATAAAGTATATTTGTGCAGGTTTTCTTGGTCCAAGTTGATTTCCACAGCATTTTATAACTGGTACATCAGACAAATATAGAAAGATTTGTGTAAGAGATTGTTGATATGATCTTAGAATACTTTGACATTGTCAGAAAAAGTTTAATAAATAAAAGAAAAATTTGCACCCGGAACTTCTTCCCAAAATTTTTTGCAAATGAAGATAAAGGTAGGGGAGACCTGGGCAGCCAGAATCACTTTATTATTCATTATTAATCAACTAGTTTAACAGAAGCCGTGGGATGTGATTGAATATCAATCTCCATTTTAAGATTGTGTATGTCATTTTGAATACCATTTATAACTCATATAATCAATTTTTGTTTATTAATTTTAGTATTTCCAGAACAGTGGAAGAAAGCTCACGTTTTAGCACATCCAAAAATAAACTGGCCAAAAGAACTTTCTAATCATAGACCTATTAGTAACTTGCCATGTCTGTCGAAGGTTATTGAAAAGATCATGGTGATCATCGTGAATACCTTAAAATGCATAATATTTTACCTGCTCAATCGGGTTTCCGACCTGGTTATAGTTGCAATACTGCGCTACTTGATATAACTGATACCATTATAAAATCAACTGATCAAGGCAAACTCACAGCTCTGATTCTCCTGGATTCAAAAGCTTACGACACCCTTAACCACTCTGTACTTATTTTCATTCTAAAATACATTAGGTTAAGTCCCTATGCAATTGTTTTAACAAAATACATTTTAACTGATAGGTCACAAGATGTTGTTATTGTCACAAACACTTCACAATACAAAGTTATTAACATGGGTGTAGCACAGGGCAGTATTCTGGAGCCACTTTTATTCACTCAAGAGGCAGCTATCATTAATACAGCAAACTGTAAAAGTGAATGTGTAAAAAATAATTTTGCTCAACCTACAAGATTTAAACAGCACATGCAAAGCAAATATCATAGTCATATTTTAATTATAATAGACTATTATATCCACATAGACATATATTGAACAAAAACGTTAAGGCGATGTTATGCGAATTGATGGTACTATCAGGATTTAACAATTGTGACTCCCATTATGGTCCTTGTATAGTCAATGTCGATATCAGAAGAATTCAAAAAGTTCAAAATAGCTGTTTACGTTTCATTTTTGGTATGAGAAAATATCATATAAACATACTGAGCTAGGATGGCTAAACATGGCAAATAGACGTAGACTACATGCAGTTTGTCTATACCACAAAATCATTATAAATAAAGCACCCAATTACATGTACAGTAAATTCTCATTTAGGACTGACATTCATAACTCAAATATTAAATACAAAGGCACAATAACACCACCCATACTGAATTTTTTAAACGTTCTTTAAGTTACCAAATATCAAATGTATACACCAGTGTCAATAAAGCGAACAAATCTATTAAAATTTAAAACTGTATATACAAAGCAATTAATGAACGAACAATATTCATAAGCAAATAACTAAAAACAGTAGAATGACAACTTATAAGACATGTTTGATTGTGTGTGAGTATCTTGGGTAATTTTGATTTTAATAAGTATGTTATTATTTTTTTACTTCCTGTTTTGCTATATTTATGGTTCTAATATGCAATGACGTACCTGGGGTTGAGTGGAAGAGTAGAAACTTTAAAGAGTTATCTGAACTTCACCCTATTTTTCTTTGTCTATTTTTTGTAATATTGTAATTTAATTTGATTAAGAAAGACTATTATTATTATTAATATTACCTTAAAACTATTAAACATAAGTATTGGACAATTCTCTCAAGAGTATGACAAATTATTTTTAATAATATTCTCAAAACTAGGTAGTTTCTTATTAAGAGCAATATGAGATTTATCTTTTTAAGTATCCATTAAAAGTTGCATAATAGGTAAAACGTCATGAAAGTACGTCGATAATGCATAGTTTCGAATGTAATCTAACTATATCAAAAAGTATCTAACAAGGTAATAACTTTCGTTACAACACCCGAGGCTCTGACGTGAACTGGCAAGTTGGCTGATACAGTAATTTTCTTACCTCCATTACATTATCTCTTCGCATTATTTTGCGTCATTATCCTCGGGATGTTCGGTCATGTTGCAACCAAATGGAGCCGGGACATTGTTTAACCTGAAACAAAACGTTACCTCTTTTTAAATTCCGCAGCACAGATAATAGGCTGGGGTAATATTAGCCATTTAGATTAAAATTGAATAAGGTATAAATATTCAGCACGTCAAGATATACATTTAAAAAAAGAACGAATGGTAATTTTTGCTTGAATCTTTTTTACTGTATTAGAAAGGTATTTTAAGCTAATATACAGGGTGTCCGGAAAGTAATGAGACCCAGCTTACACATAGCTTCATGTGATCAAATAGAACCGATTTAGATAAACTTAGCTTAATCCAAAAGTGCCTCGTTTAGAAGTTACAGGACTTCAAAGAAAAAAAATTGTTTTCTTGTTATGGGCATAACTAAGAAGCGAAAGGTCCAATCACATTCAAATTTGGTACAGTTATGTCTTTGATAAGTACAAGCATTGTGAAGGAGTAAGTAGTGCCGCATATCGTAGAGGGCGCTCTCGGCAGTTTTTTTTTGCAATTAATTTTTATTGTATATATTTTTTTTGGTGGTCCTATTCTGATATGCTTGACTGAAAAGTATGTTGGAGAAATTAATTTTGCGTAGAAAAGCTATACCGGTTCCATATTGAAAATTTCCTCACATTGAAATAGAAATAAATTTTCTAATTCGATCAAGTTACCACTTGTCAATCTGACGTTGATACGCTTAAATTAGATAAAATTTGATCAAAAGCCTGTCAGATTAATATTAATTGTTGTACTGAATTAGTAATTGTCGTTCTGTAGTTGTGTAAAGTGTAAATGTAATGTGTAAATAATTTCAAATTGTTAGTATTATTTTGTCAAAATTTGAAAACATACCTCGACATAATCAGTTTTCCAAGTCAGAAACAGCAGATACGATCGCTGTTTATTGTCAAAATCAATTTAATGAAGGAGCTGCAGAACGAAGGTACAGTTACATGAAATAGGTACAGATTTTCTACGCAAAATTAGGACCAACAAAAATGATACGATAAAAATGAGTGACAAAAAAACTACCAAGAGCGCCCCCTACGATATTCAGCACTACTCATTCGCAATGCTTGTACTTATCTAAAACATAACTGTACCAAATTTCAACATGATTGGACGTTTCGTTTCTCAATTATGTCCATAACTAGAATACAATTTTTTTAAGCCCTGTAACTTCTAAAAAAGGCACTTTTGGACTAAGCTAAGTTTGTCTAAATCGGTTATATTTAAATTCAACCTTTATTGCCCAACAGAAAATTCCATTTACAGGACAAAAATTATAATACAGATCATAGAAAGAAACAATAAAATAAAATAAATAAAATGCGAGTAAATACATACAACAATAATAATACACGTACATAAATGGATAAAGATATATAGTAAAATAGCATAAATAAACTAGTAATAACTAATTAAATTAAAATTGTTGAAACCTCTCCTGTACAGCCTCTCACAGAGTTGATAGATGAAAATTTTATCACATTGCTCCGAAATAATATTAAAATTTTGAGACATAACATACACTGGCGACTTTTTAAGAGTGTTGGTACCAGCTGACGATAAATAAAACGTTTCAACTAGCCTAGAGTTAAAACCAGGAACTCTATAATTAAAACATTCCAGTAAAGATGTGCAATCAATATTATTGTTAAATAAATTAAATAAAAATAGTATGCTGTTTAGAATACGTCTAAATTTTAACAACGGAACATTGAACCTTGATAATAATAATTCATGATTATAACCTCGGTCGGGATATATACCATCTATTTTAAAATATAGAAACTTTAAGAATTTTCTTTGAATAGATTCCAGCGATAAAGGGTACCAGATTAAATATCCATATTCCAGTTTAGAACGTACTAATGAAATATATAGCGTTGTTAATGCATCGATATTAGTAAAAATTACAATTCCTCATTATAAACCCTAAGCTTTTATGAGACGATTTCGATATATTTTGTATATGCTGCGAATATCAAATACTTGAATCAAACAGAATGCCTAAATCTTTTATTGTACGCTTCTTTGCGAAATTAACATTATTTAGTAGTTATATAAGATAGGATGATTTTTTCGCGTATAGTTAACTACTTTACATTTAGAGATATTTAACGTAAGTTTAAAAGCATCACACCAATTTTCAATAATATTTATTTGGGACTGCAAAAAGTGACAATCATCAATGTTATTAATTATGTTGTAGATTTTTAAATCATCAGCAAAATTGGGACATTCAATTGCTTTAGTAAGATCATCAATGAATAACAAAAATATAAGAGGTCCAAAGTTGGACCCTTGAGGAACACCAGAAGTTGCTTCAAATTTATGAGATTGAAATCCATTGAAGGCAACGTAGTACGACCGTTCTCTTAAATAAGTTGACAAGAATTGAATTAAATTATCAGAAAATCCATATTCAGCCAGTCTCAGTAATATAATACTATGGTTGATAGTGTCAATATTTGATCACAGGAAGCTATGTTTAAGCTGGGTCCCATTACTTTCCGGACACCCTGTATATCAAATCTCCTACAATTCCTATCAATATAAAGTTGCTTGAATCGTGAGGCAATTGTGTGTTCTTCTTGAGGTAAGGGGTAAATCCGTAGAACTGGAAAAAATTATCCAATAAGGAGTTATGGTTTATATTATTTAGTTTAACCGGCGCATTCGCCATTTTAACAAAATATTGATTAAACTGCAAAATATAGAATAACAGTGGGGGACTGTGCTTGAATTTAAGCTTTAATGACTGATTTGGTCGCTAATTACATTTTTTATAATTATATAAAAATCCTATTTTTTAGATGTAAATTCCCCTTGCTTTACAGTCTTTAAACGTAAATTGGAAGTGTATTAGGCATGCTTAAACAACTTTAAATTAAGATCCTGCAAATAACTCAGTCTACAAGCCCTAATAGACAAATAAACAAAACAAAAAACAAATGTTCAAAAAGTCTAGAAAAATTTGATAACTTTCGTGCTCACAATCCACGTGCAATTCCCTTGCACTTATAAAAACTCTACTAATGCCTAAGAGATGGGGTCAGGAGTTTATTTTATCAGTTTCAAATAAGCTGTTAGTATTGCTCAGTTAGATTCCAGCAAGTGTTTGTTCTATAAATGTATTTATTCTTATTTGAAAATATAAAATGTGCCACTTTTTGTGTAGTCACATTAAAATTTTAATTATTCTGGTAAGTAGAAATTCAAATAATTATGAAAATTTCCTCGTGCGTTTAAAATATATAACTAGAATCAATTTGAATATACATTTGAGTGTAAACTTTACAATGACACTTGGCGGCGCTTGAATTTAATTGACAATAAACTCATATTTTGTCATTCCTCTTTACAAATAATTCCAGGGCAATCTGGTAATCATCCTTTTGGTGCTGGAATTGTGCCTAACGGTATAACAGAAAAAAACATAAAAGTAAGAACATTTATTCTATGTTATAGACAAAAAAACTCAGTTTTATAAAACACTGGTAATGTAATAGTTCTAAAAAAAATGTATGTACTTTTGAAAGAAAATTATACAGCAACTATAAAAACGTTTTGTAGTCTGTATTTTGGTATTATTTAAAGAAACTTTATATTTTTTAGTGAAGAATATTAGAACCAAATCAGTTTAAGATTGGTGTATAACGCAGATTCATAATTATTTGTACTTTCATTTGAAAGTGAGGTCACTCAATGGCAATCATTGGTGTAAATGGTAGATATGTATAATACTTACAATATTATCATTTCAACAATCAGTATTTCAACAACGAAAATTTTATTGCGCCACAAATTTTATTGATAAACTATATAGGTATATGTCTGTGACAAAAAAATTATGCCCTTTATTTTAGACCACATTTGCTTTAAAATTATATAAAATAAATTTAAAAATATTAAAACCATGATTTCTTTAATTTATAAAATCGTTGTGTAATTATATTTAATTATCTTGTTACAAAATAGTCTTCCTAAAATAGTAAAATTATGTTTTAGATATAATTTTAATAAGGCTTTCAACTAATTTTCCATAATGGCGGCAGGATCCAACAAATCTTCATTTAAAAATGGCGACTTATAGTACAATGATTTTTTTCCACATAAAAGCATAACAAGATATTTTAGTGTAAATTAGAACTTTATACGATAAAATGTTTTTATAGTCTTAAATATATTTAAAAATTTGTTTGCGCAAGTAGATAAATATTTGCATCGAAGGAAGTTGCCAAGTTTTATAAAAAATGTAGAAATTTAAAATATTATGTACTATCACCACCTATATTAATATTGTTAGGTATGAGCTAAGTATTATTAGTTAATTATAATAATAGGTATTTAATTTAAAACTAACCTAATTATTACATTACCAAAAAATTAAGTCAAAGTTACTTTCTCGTACTGGATTTTCGTATTATTTCGCAGCCATGGAGCGTTTTTAAACATGGACACCATCATTATTTATATAGTAAAACCTATAAGTAAAATTGAACATCGGCACGTTTGACTGGAAACGTTACTTTTAAGAATCTGTTTGTATTCTTTCTTGATTAATGCTTGGTAATACACTATACCTTAGGAGTTCAAAAATTAAGGTTAGGTTTGGAATCTCATTACGCGGTATATACAATAATTTTCTTTTCTCAAGCCACAATTTTGTTATATAACATATTCTTAAAACAGGGAATATATTTATACATTAAACGCAACTATAAAACTATTTTATAAATAAGCGAATTTCAAGGCTAAAAAATAATTTTAGTAATTTCCCTATATATCCTCAATAAAGCACGTTTATACAACTATTTTATAAGATTATAATTAAAAGTGATTTGTCTAAGTATACAACTCTTTCACAATATGTTTACAATCCTTATATAGCTATATATTTAATGTTTTATAACGTATTATAATGCTTTTATAAAAATTTTAAAGAACTGAGAGTTATTTTGTTCAAGGTCTTTTGTCAGCCGGTAGAATGACAAATTTATTTTGTTCCGGCAATACCTACATTTTCTATTTTATAAAATACTTAACATCATTGTCCTTAATCCATTTATTTATATTTGTAATTATTTAATTCATGGGTAAAAGATCAATAAATATTATAACTCAAATTAAATAATTTTGCACCAACTAGAAATGAACGGTTTGAGGTTGAAATTAAAATTAGTTTATAAAATTTAATGAATGGCTTAAAAATTTCTTATAATAAACAATAAAATCGTTTAAGGTATTAATATTCAGTCAGTAGAAATAATAGATATTGTTAGAAATATTTACAATTATAATTTTATCGCCGAGTCTGGGCAAAAAAGGCATAAGTTTTTCGCACCGAAATATATTAAAGATTTACTTGCTAGTCTGTCTTGAAAGAAAGCAGTTATTATCGCAAATTGCGGATTTTTGTAAAGTACTTTAATTACAAGTCTGTTACACTTCATCAATTAATTAATGTTGCTATTGCTAGTAGACAGCAAATTTAATTTGGATTTGTGTTGTGTCGTGCAACAGATTTAACAAACAAGGCCGCCCAACAGCTCAGGTATTTAGAAAAATTAATCTATTTTGTTAGTTAATTCGATCCATTTATTTAAGTTTTATGAGGTGAATGTATTCACCTGTATCACCTTTTATTTCCCTTAACAACCACGTTTATTTCTAGGCATTTTTTTCTACTCGTTGTTTGGCATTCTGCATTGGTGTCCCATTTGCCAGTTATATTGAGAAGCTGGAAGTACCCCAATAATAATATAGTACCAGTACGAGTACCGGAGGCTGAGGTGAACCGGTAAGCGAGAGTCCCAGCGAAGGTACCGAGTAAATCGACCCAGGAAGCGAGACTTATTCCCATATAACCCTAAAATTGGCACTTGGCCGTACTGTGAAGGATTTTTCACCATCCTAGGACCCTATAGGATCACCCATTAAGGTCATATTCACTCCTGATACCACACGTTAATTATTTAAATTATTGATTTAATATTTTTTCTTCAATTAAATACTATATATATATATATGTAGATCTATTTAACCATCTACGGTTGTAAACCTTATAGTATATATACTAAGAGGGCCTTCACTTTTTTATCATTTACGTGATATAAATAACTTATAATATAAAATTGTCTTTTGGGTCTAGGACAGCCCCTTCAAGGGATAAATAGTTTCCCTATTACGACAAAAACTTGTTCATTAATTTGACCAATCCTAGCATTCTTTTTGCAATTTAATTTCTTTATTTTACCAGGTATTGGTAATGCATTTTAATTACTAAATAAACTTTAAATTAGTAGTCCAGCTCTTTTTACTTGTTTAGTATAGATACTTATTCTTTATTTTATAATTTCTTTTTTCATATATTTTCAGGTATTAACAATATTGTGTGAAACTAACTACTCAGTGGACAAAAGCCCCAACCTGCGTTGAATTACACCCACAATATTATAATTTCTTATTAGTCTATAAAATAGCCTGGGTGCAATCGCAGAGATAGAGACTGCACTTCCACGCCCAATCTCCATGAGCTGCTGGACTCTCTGCCCACTCTGCACCCGGATTGTCGAAAGGCTATAGCCGGCAGTCTCGCCCTGTATAATTATTTTTTTTTTTGTTTGCTACCAAGCCTAAGCGTGGGTGGACGTAGTAATTTGCTTTATAAAACACGTTGTCAAAACTATTCATAAAACAATTTTACACAATTACTTTCTTCAGGAACAAAATTATGGCAATTATTTGCTCTATAAAATTAAACTGTTCGTTAAACAACGCGATTCGATAGTTATTCGATAATTCGCTTCTTTTAAAGTTTTTTTTGGTAGTTGGGTAGTTGTTAATGAAAACTCGTTTTTTGTGTAAATATTGCTTATTGTTGCAATATGTTTAAAATAACAAGCATCTACACAATGCCTACAATAATAGATATTTGCTTTTAGGAAACCAGTTTTATATATCGATTTTCCCGATAATGAGAAGTTTCTATTTTTGTTTATTGATAATATTAAAATACATATCTATTTGTGCTTGCAATATGCGTTTTTATTTTCTAAATAATTTATTTACGTTGATAGTTCGCTCTGAATTACTGCGTCATTTCTCTGGAAATATCTACTGTCATTCCCCTGCTGCCAAATTTAAGAATCTCTCCTCAAAAGATTTGTTTTCAATTGATAAGTCAAGATGTTCCTGCAGTTTTTTTCTAAAAATAATGTTTTTATTTCAAGACTAAAATGACAAATTGTTTTCTTTCATTTGGAGGCATACAGTAAAACGTCTAATCTATGCATCGAAAAGTTTTTATTTGAGTAATGGGTTTTATAAAACATTTAAAATACTTTTTTTCTAGAATTGCTCGTCCAATTCTGATGCCCAAAAAATATGTCAAGGATTTGATAGGGCAACACTGTTAAAACATCTTTGAACTTTTTTTCTAAAAAAGTGATTAAAAAATATTTGTAATATTTTTATGTTGATATTAGGAAAAAGGAAAATATAGGTATAACATGGAAAATAATAGCTGACATTCCTATAATATTTTTCTCTATAACACAGAGATACAGAGCGTTCAACTTTAAAAAAATATTTTATTTTTATCTACTAAACAAATGTTTTTTTCTCAACAGTGATATGCAATAATAATAATAAATTAATATTTTGACTTGAATAACTTTTTTGAACTTAGCGTGAGTGGCATTCTTCAGAACCCCCTAAATTTTTACGCGAATGGTGAAAAGTATTTTTTCACTACAAATATTTAAAACATGATTTTTTGTAATAATTACAGTATCTTTGAATGTATCAACTTAAAAATTTAGGAATAAATGTTTTTGGATAAAAGGATAGTTTGGATAAAGGAATAAAGTGCCAAATCCATCATATTCGTGATGCAAATGTAACCGGAATTAATCTTAAACCTACATTGTTCTTTAGGAAAAAGGCTATACTTACCATTAGTATCAGAAATTGGCTATTTTCGAGAAAATAGCTTTTTAACAATAAGCTGCATGGTTCATTGTACAACATTGTAACGTAGTAGGCAAGAAATTTCTATAATCACAATTTTAGAAAACTATCAGGATGAGGATATACTGAAACATAACTTTACATTCACCGCTAATATCACCGAAAAAACGAACCCTCTTTAGTGGCACCGGGATAGGTTTCACCCTATAATACTTAAACTGCTCGTAAATATTGTGATGAAGTTTTTCCTTTGTTATGAATTAGTAAAGAGGATCCAGAGAACGGTCTCCTTGGTGATCTTACCTAAAAGGTAAAGGTAAAATGCAGCAAAAAATTCGTCCAACTTCATAAAATTTAGAGAATCTGTTCTGTTAGGTAATGCTAAATGCTAATGCTTTCCCTATATGAGTCATTCCTATTACGCGTTTAATATTCGTGATTGTCGCCATGTTTTCTTAAACTACCTTTCTTTAGGTGTGTATAATTAAACAGATTATACAGATAAATACCAGTAACAGTCATCAAATTATTATTTTTAAATAAAGATCGATAACTCTCATACCTGCCTACTTGGAATATCGATCTCACAGCACGCTTCTGCAAGATGATGATATATTGTAAGCAACTCTAGCATAAAATAAGACATAGTAAACACTTAACAGAGATTTCCGATCAAGACTACATCTCAGAGTATTAATCGCAAAGCAACTTTGTCTTAGTCGAGGGCATAGTAAGTCTATGTGGTTTTTCCAATTTAAGTCTTCATCCAAGGTAGCACCTAAGAAATTAGTTTTCATTACAATTTCCAACTTAATGTTATTTATCAATGCATTTATATTACCACCCAATAATTGCTTATTTAATGTCTTAAATATCCCACATTTACTTTTATTATAATTTATCTCTTTTTATAGCACCTGTTATGAAATTGTTCCAGAACAACATTCGCCTTAGTCTCTAGACCCGTAGCTGTGTCAGCCGTAACCACTATTGAGGTGTCAGCGTACATAAAAACTATACCTTGCAATATAAAGCGGCATACATCATTAACATAAATTAAAAACATTAGAGGACCAAGCACGCTGCCTTGGGGAGTACCTAAAGAAATCTGTTTTCTTTTATGGAAGCGGGCGGTCATCAGTTTGAACATTTAATCAACTAAGTAAGTAAGCAACTTAACATAATTTAAATTTTAAAATGTACATTTTTTTCAAAGTATTGGGCGGATTCATAGTCTGTTATAAATAGAATTGTAAGAGACTTCAAAATAAATATTACTCAACCCCCAATGTCATTTAAATATTTTGGGGTGATGCTTACCCTTGCTTGGGGGTGAAAGTGGCGGAGTCAAAAATACCAGCAAAGAATATCCCCCTTTAATCTAAAATCGACGGGTCTGAGCGCAGTTCCTGAAAATGGCTCTGTTTCGTTTTCATTTGGCCGCCCTGTATATTATAGCGTCAGTGCCTAACGTTCTATGCATTTTAATCATAAGCCATATTTTTGTAATATATCGGATATATTATACAGGGTGTTAAAAAAGAGTGTAAAATATTTCAGGAGGTAATAGTATGGACCAAAATAAGCAGAAAAGTCTTAATAAACATGGGTCAGCAAAGTAACGGTTGCGGAGATATGGACCACTATTCGTTTTTCAAACATTTTATTTTTTAGGAATAAACCGACAAAGGAAGCTAACAAACAAAAAACAAAGTTACAGAAGATGTTCAAAGTGCCCTCCGTCCATTTCCAAGCAGGCACGATATCTTCGTCTCAACGATATTCGAACTCTTTTGCAAACACTCTCCTTTGGATTTTGTTTGGATTTCTTGATATTTTTTATTAATTTGTAGCTGCAGCTCTTCCAGGATATTTACAGGAGTACCATAGACTAATGTCTTCAAACATCCCCAAACAAAGAAATCTAGAGGGTTCAGATCAGGTGATCTTGGAGACTATAAAACAGGTCCGGCCCTTCTTACCCATCTATGTGGAAAAGTTTTGTGTAAATGCTCTCTAACGGCCAGGGAAAATGGAGAGCTGGAGCTGCAGCTACGGATTAATCAAAAGTGTCAAGAAATCCAAACCATCAAGGAGGGTGTTTTCGAAAGAGTTCGAATATCGTTGAGACGAAGATGTCGTGCCTGCTTGCAAATGGACAGAGGGCACTTTGAACATCTTCTGTAACTTTGTGTTTTGTTTGTTAAAAGCTTCCTTTGTCGGTTTATTCCCAATAAAATAAAATGTTTGAAAAACGAATAGTGGTCCATATCTCCGCATCCGTTATTTTACGGACCCATGTTTATTAAGACTTTTCTGCTTATTTTGGTTCTTATTATTACCTCTTGAAATATTTTACACTCTTATTTTAACACCCTGTATTATACTCGCAGCTCATCGTCCGTAATCGGCTTAAACCTACGGTGGCAAATGCTTTGGACAGTTGGACAAAAAATGTTGTTTCCATTCCGTGCACGAAATCAGTGTTTTATGATACTTTCGAATGACTTCTTGTCTCGACTTACGGTCTCGACCATTAATTCACATTCTCACGATAACTACTTATTAATTATTTCAACTATCAGCATTGGAAATTTCAAAACCAAATCTCTCGAAAACGGTGCGTGACGGCGACTTCATAAAGTATACCACTTTTGTGTAAAGAAAAAGAATTGAAAAATAAGTGAAGTATTATAAAGTTCTGTTGTTTTTAACATATTCAATCAATCGCAGCTGGTGCCCTCTATGACTGTGAACAGATTTGTATTCCCCCAGCCTAAGAATCCCAAACACCAAAATTTGGAATGTATTTTAGCATTTATCAGGAAATAAATGAATAAATATAAAAAAACCTAAAATAATATTATACGTTATATGTATAATATTATTTTATATTTTTACCTTAGAAAGCCACCCATTTTGGCTCATTACTTCAGGACCACCCATTAATAGAAAATGTAGGGAAATTGATTTGAATTAGGTACTTTAGATGCTTATACAATACAGAAACACAGTTACAATGTTTAGATAACTTTTCCAGTTTTCCCTCCCAAAACATATAATGACGTGGACGAATTTAAGTAAATAAAGTATGTAAGCTAACGTAAATAGATAATTATGTAAATTTTATTAACTGTTCCATTTTACATATTATTTCGAGTGAGTCAGACACTTACAGAACGTGAATATCAAGCGGGAGTTAACAAATCATTGCACCGCAAAACCAAATATGCGTTTCCAGTAAATACGAAACAGTAAACCACAATTTCACAATGAAATATATCTCTGGTACTCTCGAACCAACTACAACTATTTTTTGCCGGCAATTTCCATTTCAGTGGTTGTTTTCAGAGGAACTTGTACGGTGGTTTATTCGGTGTGCTGACTCAAACACACTACACCAATAAACAACCAACTATAACTGAGATAAATAGGTAGTCATAATGAAGTTTGAAAACCGCTCGATTACGTTTTAATTAAGCTTTAGGTGATTAATGTGCCTTCATCCCAAGAATACTATCTGTGAAGAGCCTGTACTGATAAATAGTGTAACACTGGGAGAACGGCCTCATGTTAGGTTAAAAATTGAAGTTGAGCACATCGTTCACACACATTAATCCTCTATACAATTGTTCTAAATCTTTTAGATAAGAAGCACCATTAAAGAAGATATTAAGTATACAGGGTGCATCAGAAAAAAATTTGGGAATAGATGCGTTATGAAAATTGGAGTCAATAGTAGTTTCAACTTTTACATCGCTGGGCTCTATCCAGGCGATTTCAATTATCCAATTATTTATCGTATTAACTTTTTTGTGATGGAAGTATTTACATTAGTTTTTTAAATATCAAAATTGGCTTACGTAAAGCAACTCGCAGTTGATGGGTATCTTTTTAATTCATGGTGAAATGAAAATGCTGTAGCCCTGTACATTCAATTTTTTTTAAATAAGTTTTGAATCACCGTCCATAAAATTGTTGCAGTATACCTAATAAAACTATTTCAGGTAAATTTATTTTTAGAACAATTATTATATAGAAAAATAAAAAGGTATGAAAGGGTTTAGCAGGATAAGTATATGCGTGTGCTGCTCTCTGATGGATTTACCTCAAATTTTTTATAAGAGTTATAAATGTTTTATGAAAACATAAAAATATTTTTTTCTCTAGAACTGCTTCTCCGATTTTGATGCCCAAAAAATATCTGATGCAGCTGTTTTTCCAAACAGAAACGAATAAAAAATATTTTCAAATATATTTTTATCGTACTTTGTAACGGTTAATTTATTAAAACACGCGGTATTGCAGAAAGACAGCAAAACTAAAAGTTACGTTTAGTAGGCAACCATATATTCAATAAAGGTTTGTGTTATAATTATACATTTTTAGTATTTAGAATTACTTCAATAATATAAATTGGACAATCTATACAATAATATGTCAGCAGTAAATTAGTTTAACTTTTAGAGGTAAAGATCGTTAATATTTGTTGAGACTTGAAAATTGTTTCTTGAAAGTGCTACACTCTGCTTAAGTTAAAATTTATTCACAAAATATTTACAATATTTTGCAGTGATATGATTAGTGGTGAAATGATGTTCCAATAATAAATATATTTTATGAAATGTTTAATAACAATTCAATTTAAATTTTCATTTGCTATTTTACACCGGCCAGCGAGTCGTTTTTTATAGACAAGAAATGTAGATTCTTTTTGTCGACCGCTAGAAATCAGGAAGCGAACGCGAGAGTCGAGGAATTTGCCTGTTACAAATCACACTCTGTGCGAAATATAGTGGCCTTATAATATTCTGAGGTAGATATTAATGTTTAAATAATTTTTGTTTTGTTAAATATAATTAAATGTGTGATACTTAGACGTAATCATATTTTAGGCTTTTTTACTTTACGTTAACGTTTACTACTACGTTACGGCATGAGGCTTTATGTAATTCTGTCTTATTGACTACCACGTATTACGTACTATCCAAGCTGAAGTACTTCCTGAAGTAGTAGACAATCATTGGTAACATCATTGAGTCACCCATATACTGCTGACGTTTTGAAGTCTGTCCATTTCGACAAAGTTTGTTGGCGAGTCCAGGAGGCTGACATAACCATCTATCATGGGAAGAGCCCCAGAGACTGATGTACCTACTAACTTTCTGTAAAACTATGACCAGGACCATTTAGGAGCAGATTGTACCAACTTTCAATAATATTGTAAGTTTTTCCAATTTTTTTACCACTAATGCAATTGCATCATCTAGTCTTAAGTAATGCAGGTGAAAGTCCTTTTATCCAACGATAACTACTAATTACTTTAACTGTGATTATATACTCCTTTTTATGCTTATGCCTTTTCAATATTACATACTTATTTAATATAAAACTGTGAACTCCATAACAGCTGTTTGCGGAGGGGATAATTGTTTATATATTTTGAAAGATTCAATGTCAAATATATTAACGCTCTCTCTTTCCAATACATCCTATATGCTCATTTTATTAAATTTAATATTCGTATTAGTAAGCAACATTATAGTCAATTTAATTTAGTACGTTCAGTATATTTAATATAATTTGTTTTATGGCATTTTCTATATTATTATTTAGAGAACAACAAACATACCTTTGCAATTTTACTTTTTATGTTATTTATTGTTTCATATTAATTTAAAATACATTAACTAGTAAAATTAAATATTTTTAAACGATTTTTTATTATTTTGGTTTATTGTGTATTTTGTCCACTTTTGTCGTTTCCCTGGAACGGCTGGCGCCCAAGGTTGTCTACTTACAAAATATTATTTATTGGAATTTATTGAAACAAAGTATTTTTTGTTATTTTCAAATCAACAATCGAACTCACGCCCGCTCTCGGCTGTATAAAGCTGTCGTGCATTGTCGAACCCTTCACTAACAATAATTACTATTATCTTTAACTTAAGTAAGGTTACAACCTATATACTGCCATTACAATCAACATGTTCTATCACAAACATTTTTGATTAATCTATCTTTTTATTCTTAATTTTGGGAAAAAAAATAGAATATAAAAAAAATAATAGTGGTCTTTTCTATAACATTGTTCTCTACAACACTCCATTTTTCTCATATATGACGATCAACTTATTATTTTATTTTGTATCTACTAAACAAATAAATATTTTTCCTTCAAATTTGGTATTCAATAATCATACTAAAAGGTTAATATTTTTGCTTTGATATTGTTTAACCGCGAGAACGTAGATCGAGCGTTTAATATTCTTAAGTGGAAAGGTAATTAAATACAATTGAAATACAACGTCTATAATCACACCACAATTATATTTGTGGAGTCAAAATTATTGCAATTTAATAAAAAAATTGTCGCACGATTTGATATTCCTTAGTACTCAATGAAATACAGACTTGATATTATAAAGAACATCCAAGGAAAATATAGCTGTTACAGGTAGAGACATCCGTAACTTGTTCAAATTCCTGACTTCGGCAGATGTTATGCTTTCCGAAAATGTTGGCATCAATGCTACAAGGGTTGTTATTAACGGAAAGGAGGTTAAATGTGCTAAAATCAAAAATGAAATATGTATTACTATAAATGTAAATATTAATGCTAATAAGTAAATAAATTAAATCTGATTTATTATAGGTTTATTATTTTACTAGTGAAATAAAGTTGCTTTATTCCACTAGTAGATAAAGTATCACTTTAGACGGTCCATATGTGTGGATAAAAGTGCGATTACCTATAAGGTGATTGTGGATAAAATAATTTTGAGTATGCAGTAACAGTAAGAAAAATAATGAAACGATGATAGAGCTTATCTTAGCAAAACTCTCTATTTGTCGATTTCCCTCAATCTAGTGGATTATGGTGCGCTATTTTATCATAAATATGTCACATAAATCAACGTTATGCAAGTCGGTGTCTCTTGACAAATACAAAAAAAAAATGCAAAGCTGTCTGTTTGAACTATTCCGGTTAGTTTTCAGTCTGGTCGTGGTTTCCTTTGTAGTGGAAATATAACTGATGTGCTCACACAAACAGAAAAACACACCATACACATATCCAGTGTGCAGCATGACGATGTATATTTTACACATTACTTCGGCTAGCTGATTCCGCACAAACAGTTTTCATGTTTGGATTCGTACGGTATTTGAATCGCATTTATTGGTTAAAGCAATAATAACGAATGGATTTACAAAATCCGACATGGCGTGACCGAAGGGAAACAACTGGAAATGAGGGCATGAAGATATTTTCGTATTGCGTACATACGGGATATTTGTTTAAAGCAAAACCGAAGAAAATAAATTGATGTAAAACGAACGGATGCAAACATTTGTATAGGATAAATGCGGGAAAAATGCCGCTTCAGAGAGAGACACATTCTCTGCATGTATAATTTTATTCCTGAAAGCAAATAATATCGATATATTATGTACAAAGCGATACCGAATTCAGAGGCGTTTTAAAATATTTTATTTACAACCATATATGTATATAATAATTTAAAAGTTGATTAATTTTTACCCAGACACATGTCACTTTCAATCCAGGTAAATGTCAACATTCATTGATAAACCAAAATGTTTGTTTCAGAAAATAAACTATTGTACTTTAAAACATTTTCAACAAATTGTTTTCATATCAAGTATTATTTTACTAAATTAATTGTAACATTTGATTTGTTATAAGCGGCAACAGAAATTGCTAATCCACGCTGAACATCCTGCGTAGGTATGGTAATGCTTTTAGTATTGGACCTTGGCATTTAGCCGATATTTTTGTAGCAATTTTAACCTGAGAATTTGTAGACTTGTCGACGTATCTATCTGCTATGGTGGAAGATTGCCATCCTCATAGTGTATACAACTGGAGAATGTCACCACCGCTATTTACCAATACTGTGGCTGCAGTTCTACGGAAGCAGTGTCCCATGTATGTTTCACAATAAGGAAGATTTAGAAACACTGCAATTTTTTGGGAAATTGACTGCCAAATGGCGGGCGAGTGGTTTTCCTAAATCTAAATTGTAAAAAGAAGTTGTCACTTAGAACGTCTGAACGAAGTTCAACATATGTTTTAATTAGCGTTATCCATTCTTCATTACTCACTACACGTTTTTGATGTTGGAATTTCGATGTGAACCTTATTTTCCACGATATTAACATCAGTCAATTTCATTTTATACGGTTTATCACTTCGACATTTACCTAATAGACCAACTATAAGTGCATCATATGTATCATATCATCTGGTGCATTCTTGAACGTCCCAATGTTCTCACTGGAAAAAATGCTTGAATATTTGGATACATATAATAGATTTTGTTATTTTAAAAATGCTAATAACTTAAAAAATTTGGAGATATCCACTTTAACCACCAAATGGTTGACGAGTTTTTGATTTTGGCAAAACTTACTTTGTTAATTTCTCACTAAATGTAAATAAAATATTATACAAACTTCGGAAAAAAGTCTTGTCTCGAGAAATAGTTCTTTTCTCTCGACAAGAATGAAACACTTTCAATCTTGGTATGTAATATACTATTATATTTCACTTTCTTAAAATTTAGTTATATCTAGGATATGAGACAAGTGCATAAACATATGCATATTACGCCAGACATTCATAATGCCTGCTGTTATGGCAGCAGGGAAAATAGTCTTTTCTTCACGCCCGCTACCATGAGAATCCGAAAATAATGACTCTTGGCTTGTTACGGATATGTTTTAAAATATTTAGCACTGACGTATTACATCAGTCAAATCCACAAATTATCATCATCATCATCATCATTATATTCTTCTTCTTTATTACTTTGTAAAAATTCAGAATTTTTTGGTCTTGCAGCCCTTTGAACTTATTTTCACTTACGAAGTTGAGAAAATCTGCTTATATCTAACATTGAGTAGTGAGTCCGTAGTGTATATGGTTTCTGGGAGCGTTGCTTTCCGTAAAATTAAGCCAAAATAACATTCTCAGACATCTTCAGCTTGCTAGCTTTGCACCAATCCTCAAACTTTTGGTACTCCAACTCATACCGCGCCTTGGATTTTGTCGGAACTAGACTTGACATCCCTCCATTTGCCGCTTGTTCTATATCATAGGACAAATTTATCAGAATGACTCATTTTGAAAAGCGCTATTTATATTTATGGATTTGTTTGACAAAGTTTTACAGAATGCACTTTTTAAAAAACCTTGTATTTGTATATTTTATATGGAAATGTCTTTGTTTGACAAAAAAAAGAACAGGAAATCGACACTGAAATTCCTTCTATATACCGATCTCGAGTGAACGTGGCAGGCTGAAAAAAGACCTACGCTTTTCCGTACGTTGGAAAATTGCTTTTCCCGTGCCCGCATTCGTATCAAAACTATAAGATTGGATAAATATGCAAAATGGAAACCGCGTGTAAATATAGTTGAGGTGACAGTTCTAGGTCAACACCATGTGAATGCTTCTGAAAATCATATTCTCTGGGCGGAGAAATCTCAGGTGTTATAAAATTTCATGTACTTAATGTGATCTCCACACACGTCAGCGATTTATTCGGGTCGCTCTTGACACGAAATGAAAAGCAAGGAGTCTCCCTTTCCGGTTTCTTTAGCTCAGAGATAAATATAGAAAAATTCGTATAACTCTTGTTTATCTTTTATTTCATTAACGCTAGATATACAGGGTGCATTTAAATAAAATAAAAAAACTGCTATCAATGGCACAGGCACTAGATCAGACTCTAATAGAGTCACTCAAAATTATAGTTTAACATCTAGTGCTAGTGGCTTCTGGGGCGTTTTCTGTAAAAAAAAGAGATTGAAATACCTTGAATTATTGATCTTCACACTTCATTTGCTTTAAAAAATAATCTTAAGATAAATCAGTATTTTTAAAATTTCTTGTAGTCCATTAATCTCTTAAGAGATAAGACACAAATTCATTAATAATATTATAGACTTATATCGAATAGAAGTGATCCGAGCATTCCACGATTATGGAGATGGCAACGGGGAAAGAAATGGTGTACTTCCACATTTTGAATATATTATAAGACTCTGTCAATGTTTAAAGTGAACTTGTATAACTGATTGTTTTTCGTGAGTCGAGTCCAAAGGTCCGCTTTCCTTGATGAGTAGTCTTCCAGATGTACCATTCCGACCAATATCAAATTGTTTTTCCTTTCTGTCAATGTCTTTCCAGTTAATATGCCCCTTCTATAAAGTGCTCTGTTTGGTTCTGGTTCTGGTTCCACTATTACAGTTTCTTCGACGGCCGACGGTAGCATTGTTACATATAGCTTCAATTACTACTTCCAAACCTGCTGGAAGTAGGTCGTCTACTGACGCCTGAAAAGTTGTAGTAGGAAGGTACACTGAAAAAGGCCAGTAACTTTACAAATTTACTTTGTAAATATATCCTTATAATTGTCTTAAAATAATTCTATAAATAATGATGATATTACACTGACACTTGTAATTTTACAAGAAAACTGCAAATATACAATAAAACCGTAAACTTCCTATGTAATTATAATATAATTTGTACATTTATTGAATATATTGTAATACATTTACAATTAACAATGTGAAATCCATTTTTACATTGTAAAATTACTGAATATAACAAATTTACTATATAATTGACTGTAAAAATATGCCTAATGTGTGTGTGAAGGTACTACTAATTTTAAACGCACTTATACCACCATCACGTTGAGAGCGTTGGGTGGTGACGCCTTCATTATTTCTTGCTTCATTTCGATGAATGCAGCGTGTACCTAGGACCTATGTACTTACATATTTAATTTTGTGAGTAGTGACTAGCAATATAAACATATGTAGAGTGAATTGTTATTGTTTTTGGTTCTATAAATAGTTTTGTCTAGTGCTTCTTTTAACATAACCTCATTTAGATTCAGAAGTAGGTATGTAAGTTATACATTGTGATGGCCCATCTGCATTCTGTTATATTTCAAATTTAAATATATTTTTTAAGTTTAACAAAGGAGTGATGTGCTCAGGCTTACAAACAACACCTGTGGTGGATAGTGTTGGGACGAGGTAGGGAGTGCGACAGAGAACGGTAAAGTGTTGGGAGTTGGAAGTTAGTAGTTGTATGTTCTATCAATCAGCCATTCGATCTAGCCTAAATTATAGGAAAAAGAATTGCATTGCATGCATCTTAAGTATATGCATATATACTTAATTATCTAACGCAGTTGAGTCCTTACGTACATAGGAATAAGTTAGATATATTCAGTGAAGCTGATCCGAATTCGAGAAAAGCCAGTGTGGACACGTATCCTTAGTAATAAGAAACCTCCGAGACTTGGATGAAGAAAGAGGGGCACCAAAAGTTAAGGTACCCAACGACCCAGCCACCGCTGGAGGAGACGTAAGCTGTTATCTATATCAGGTTCGATTGACATTACATTGTTTTTCACGAGAACTTTGTGTGTACCTACTTATCTATGCACATTTATATAATTAATATTACTTTGTAATAGTTAGTATAAGATCATCGATTTCGTTTGAATATTATAAAATGTTAACTTTAGTTCCATGAATATATTCTTACATTGTTATATGTTTTGTATTGTTGTATGTTCTGTTTTATACAAATAACCTAAATGTGCAGGTACAAAATTTTAATAAAAAATTGCCGTAACACCATAATATTTTATTACTTCAGTACCTGTATGTAGGTACATGTATTTCTAAGCTAAAAAAATAAACAAAGTGCAGTTAATATATTGAAGATATAATAAAGCTGTAACTACTAATTAGCTAACTGGGCCGTAATCGGAGTACAAAATAGCTATTTGTATAATCAGAAAAGTACCTACGGTTTTGTGTAACAAATGTTTTTCACACAATTTGTCCAAAAATTTTAATTATAAATTTAAAAGGATTATTCTGCTGATTTTAAAGTATACATGGGGCTATAATAGAAATAAGTATTATTTTCAACTAAATGAGTCATAAATTCCAAAGTACTTAATTTTTTGTATATAAATCTGAAAAGCATATAGAAAACGAATCTATTGCTTCGGAAATATTTGACTTCACTGGGGATATTATATCAAAAATTCAGTATTGTTTGTTAACATTAAAAGCAATTGGCATTCATGTTAATTAGGCTACTTAATATGAGTACATTTTTCTTTTGAAATAACAGTCCGATGCAGAGATGCTATTGAGAAACTCATGGAAAAGCCTGATATGTTACTTAAGGTAAGTAATAATCGTTAATTCCTTACGATATTTCAATTTTTTTCATGTAGGCATATTAATCTATTAGGTATAAATGAATTACTATTCAGATTTTTTTTAGGTATCTATGTCAAAGCACTGTTAGTGAATTCGAATGTTGTAAACAAGATGTCTTGTGTACGGGTAGGTCAGTTTCGACACTTTTAGGAGGTGTCTTTTATTCTCCGAAAATATAGTCCAAATGTCACGGGAATATTTTTGAGAAAAATTGAATAACGAAAATTTCATTTCGATATCTTGATGTTTTGATATAGCATTTTTTTTAAATTTTAGGCCTTTTCTATGATACCCCATATTACATACGTATGATGTTTCATTAAAACATATATATGTTTGTTATAGCAGCGGAAAACTAGAAGTTATAAAAAAATATTCCTCAAGCCAATAGATACTACACATAGAGAAAAAATGTCTTAATATAATAAGTAGAAAAGTTACCACAGAAAACGATCAAAATTTAAAAATATCATGTAGGTATCTCTTAAACAAATCAAAATATCGAAATGTGATTCTCGCTATTCAACTTTTCGTAAAAATTAAGCTGCAAATATCTTGACTACTTTTTCTGTCTTTTCGGAAACCTTCTATACCGATGTGTCCAAATTGGACCATCCTGTACAATAAATAAAAAAAATACATTGTAGTAATAATATAAAATGTATTATTACAATGTAACTATACAATTGCCTATAAAGTTACTTTGCAATTTTACAAGTAATTGTGGAAGTTACATTGTAAAAATACTTTTTGTATTGTAAAATCACAAGGTAATATTACAATTGCAAAACCTGAAATTACACCACAAAATAAATTTACAACGTAATTTTACAGTTTATTTGTAAAGTCACAATCGATAAGAAAATTACAGCAATAATGAGTGGTAAATAAATTGCCATCTATTTTAACTGTAATTATTTTTACAGTGTATCTAATATCAGGAAATTGCATTATATCTTCTTCATCCTTCGTCTTCAATCACCTTTTTATTAGGAATTTGACAGCTCTAAAATATTATTGCAGTTAGTTTTGATTCTTAGAAACAAAATTAGGAAACGGGCATAATTTGCGATTATACACAATTTAATTGTGAGTAGCGAAGATACATATAACATGTACCAAAACCAATGATTATATTATATTTAAAACTATGATTATTTTACACATATAAACTTTATTTATTTATATAACAAGTTGCGGAAAAAGTGTGTTTGAAGCACAGGATACGTCGAGTGCTTAAAACATAACGATTTTGCAATGAATTTAATTTTTTGTGGCAGCGGAGAATTTGATATTTTTATGCTTTCATTTGTATTGTTAAACAGTTTGAAAAGTGGGCAGGCAATCTGCTCCTAAAGCCTTGTCTTAATAGACGCGAAATTCGCGAAAATTTTCTCGAATTTCGCAGGTTTTTAAATTTTAAATTATTAATGGCGGGAAAGTGTCAACTTTTCTCAAATTTCGCAAACCTGAAATATTACCTACATTTTCATCATTATGTGTGATTAGTAAGTTTAACTTTAGCTTCTGACAATCTAGCATGACAGTCAATAACAGTTTTATGATGAAAATGATATAAAATACTGCATTTGGCAAAATTGGCCAAAAGTTTACACTTTTCCGCATTGTTTAATGTCAAGGTTCTGTCAAGTTCAAATGTCGTCCGTCGCACTATTTCCTACAAAGTTTTGTGAAAAAATCGTCAAAAATGAGTGATAATGACGAGGATATTGAACAAGCTGCTGAAGCTGCGTTATCCATGTTAGTATCCGAAAAATTTATACGAAAACTCTTACAACAACTTTGAAACCTGGACAAAAGAAAAACGTATTGAGAATTTTACAGAAAAGGTATTATAAGCCTATTTCTTGAAGCAATACAGTACGTTAAGGCCGTTAACTTTATGGAGTAAATATTCGATGCTCCGCACCATGTAAAATTTAAAGTTTTATTTAATTTTGTCCAAACGGCTTGAAATTAAGAACTCAAATTAAGCACGATATTTAGGCTTCTGAAACTTCCACCAATATTTTTCATTGACCTTGTCTTTATATATTTTTAGGTATTAATAATATTATGTGAAACTAACTACTTTGTGAACAAAAGCCTTTCTAATCCAGTAAAAAATGACCTTGTCTTGTTGTAAGACGTTGAAATAAACTACCTCCTCTACATTTGTTGTTAGATTTTATTGGAGTAAATATTTTCGATATAAAAAAAATATTTTTGAATGCCCATTAAATTTAGAAAATGTTTTGCCTCTTTCAATTTTTTGATAAATAATACAGATTTTAAGTAAAAAAAATATGTTTGAGAAACTACATACTCACAGTTTCCTTTCCAATATCTGATTTGCACAACAATATCTAGTAGCTTCCCGTCATTTTTAATTTTACGGCATGTCATGTTTCTTTGTGTCTAATATTGCTGTTTTCTCGTATCAGTATTAAGTGAATAAGTTCTAATGATTAATGATGATTTAAATTTAAATAAATGTACTCCAAAGAAAATCTAACAAAAAATGTAGGGGGGCGGGGGTAGTTTATTTTAACGTCTTACAACAAGACAAGGGCAATAAGAAATAATGGTCTAGAAGAAGTCCCAGAAGCCTAAATATCGTGCCAAACAGTTCATAATCTCAAACCATTTGGACAAAATTAAATAAAACTACATTTTCACGCCCCCTTTAAGGGGTCATAACTCCTTCAGGAACGCTTAAATAAAATAAGTTTATATAAAGAACCCCTATTAAAATCGTTTAAACAATCTACATTCAAACTTTTTGCTCATAATTTGAAATCACCCGGTATACATCGCAAGTATACTACCCACTATTGGAATCAATACAATTGGAGGTATGCCAAAAAAGATAGAGGAATTCCTTGGACTCTCCAACGCCAATGAATACACTAGCCATTGCTTCAGGCGCAGCTCTGCAACAATGTTGGCAGATTCTGGAGCGAACATGACACTACTAAAGGGAAATTGAACAGAAAAACGAAATAGCGAAAGGAATCATAGGTCAGAAATATACACCAAATAAGAAATTAAGGCTGGGATTTTGTATACATATTTTACCGTCTAACAGGGCTTCAAGCGAGGGCACAGAACTCCAAGAAAATTGAAATAATTGGTTATTATTATATATCAATGTATTCACAAAGGTTCCCGCTAGTGCGTGAGATAATTTTCATTGCCCATAAAATCACAAGAATAATTAAAATAAATGTTAAAATCAATCAATTTTAGCCACACAGTTACTACGCCAATATGTCGCAATTACGGCAAAATTATCACAGCCACAGCCACCAAATTACTTCACTCACTAGCCAGGACATATAGGACAACGTGTGTTTCACTTTCAGATTAATATTTATTGTTAATTTTACATTTTGTGTCCTCGAGTAAAATCATAACATATACCACGACTTCAGGGAACCCTGTGGTTTTCGCCGTTTCACTCACACAGGCTGTGCAATTTCTTTTCTACAAAATCTCCGCCTTAAAAGAAGTTCATGCGGAAGCTAGCAGTGTTGCAACTACTAGCAATTTATTAATTCCGACTACTAGTACTTGCATTGCTGTTAAAGAAGTTAGATGCCTTTAGAATTCACTTTATTACATAATTGTACCCTTAAAATTTATAATAAATAAATATTTTCATTGTTTTTAATGTTTCATTTTTACTTTTAGGCACTAATGCTTAAAAGAGTGTAATTTCGTAATTCTAAACAATATCAAAATTTGTCAATTTCGAAACGCTTTCATAGAAAGGCATTTTAGTTTAAGTAAATAAACTGACAGGGAGAAATTCCCTAACTGATATTCTTTTTAAGAGCTCTTTAGGGTCCTCCACACCAGTTTGACCCCTAGGGAGTGATGATCTTGAAAAGAAAAAGATAGTAGTTGCATACAGCTTGCTTCAAGAAGAATAAACGTTTCCGGATTTTTGTCTTTATTTACCATTGTAACGAAATAAAATACATGCTTCTAATTGGTTAGAAAACATGTGAAATTTTTGTTCAAAAATAAAAACTTTTGAACTTAATGTAGTCTGACTGAAGTACAGATTATAAAGATTAATAGCAAAATTGATTAAAGAATGATATGAAAAAATATTGAACCTGAAATGTATACATACTCATAAATTTTTTTCGACAACCCATTTAATGAATGAGGAAACTCTGGTAATGAATTCAGGCAGCACATTACAGAATTAAAAACCTAATTTTCCTGTATTAGTAACCACGTCCATTTTAATTAATAAAATGAGCAACAAGAGTGTTTCTGGAAAGCCGAAACCTCATTTCCAGGACGTGTTTTTTTTGTTGGAGGGGTAGCTCATCCCGTTTAAAAATAGCAAGCGCACGTCGCCAATTTATTATTTGAACCACAATATTTTTATCAATTAACGTCCTCGGACAATTTAAGTGATACGAAATTGGTTCGGTTTTAATTTTTATTTAAGGCAAAATACAATACACAAAATTAATTTTTGTTTCTCAGTTAAGCATTTCATATTGAAATGTTTAACTGAAAAAAATATTGTTTTTAACGCGACCAAATATCGAAAATTACGTTGACAATAAAAACAAATGTGTAACGTAAGACGTCTGAATTCTTAGAGACGCAAGTATATTTCAATTTTTACCCTTGAAACAAAGAGCGATCAACAATAATAATAATTCAATGAAGTCTAGGTAGCACTCTTTCGTCTTATTTGGGACCAAAACTTTCAGTTTTGTAAACTTTATACAAGAACTAGTTTATTATTCTATTATAGAGTACAAATAATTTAAACTCTGTTTAGATAAGAGCTAACAATTAAGTGATAAAACATTTGGCCTCAAAAAATTATAAAATATCACAATAGGTAAAATGAGGCAAAATTTCACCTGGATTACCAGTCACTAAGCAGTTCCATGTTTCCAGTAAATATTGCTTTACAAATGATAAAGTTTTATTGACTTTAAGTCATGTAATATTTAATTTACGTAATTAGAAATATTCTTTTTATTCAGTTTCTCCTTGCTAAAAAATTATTAATTCAGAGGCCGACTGTCACACTACTATTATAAGTACTATTAGAGATCTTTGTATATTTCCTAGAATCGAAAATTCAATGCAATCAAGATAAGTATTGGAAAAGGGGAACAGTGAATTAAATTCTATTGTAATTTTCCGAATAGCCATGATTCCTTATAAATGCATTAATTTATACTTGTTTGATAAAATCTGAAATATATATCTAATTTAAAGTCTCTGATGTTTCAAAATTTACTATGTGTACTATCTTACAAATCGAACTAATCAAGAATGTTTTCCTCTAAAATATTAAACAACTTTTTTCTGTGGATCGAGTTATTGGAATATATAAAAATAATTCAAGATCCCTAAACAGAGGTATTTAATTTTGACTGTTGGCATCCAACTCAATGTTAGTTATATTTAAATTTTCAGCGTTACTAATTTCTCGTGTCGTGAATATAAATGTTGCTAAACAGTACTATTACAATATTATTAACAGTTTAAAACATGTAACAAAGAATCTCAAACAGACAGTTTATTCTGTAACTTATAATTCAATAGTTAGGTATGCCAAGTGTTTTCGAAGCTGCTACAAAATATGACTCAAGATTTCGATTCAGTTGCGTTTATTGCTGCATGGGCAAGTTATTTTCATTAGAGCAGCACCATGTAGGTACAAGAAGCAACATGTTTTATACCTCTAAAATTACAAGTTTATAGAGTGCATATGCAGTAGCACAATTAGCAATACCTGTCCATACAACTATGTATATCTGAAGTATAGTACATAACTGAACAATGTATAATATCAAACATTTTTACTTTCTTAAGTGATAAAATACCATAAAAAATAAAACTTCCTAATCTAAAATGATAGTAGCACGCCTCTGATAATTTTATTTTTATCTAAGGCCGAAATTTTGAGATCGTAAAAAATATTTAAAAAGCTCCCTCGCAACAAATTTATATATATATATATATATATATATTGTAATAAAATTAAAATTCAAAATTATTAAAACCTTTCACAATTTCTCAATGCACGACATAAGTGTCAAATTTTAGTTATTATAACATAGATTACTTACTTCCCCGCCGTTTCTCAAGAAACTGTATATAAAGGTAAAGATAGGCAACTGGTGGTACAAACAAAGCGAAGATTGGTTGTCTAAGCTTAGAAATTAGAAATAAATTAAATATCAAATAGATACCAATATAAAAAATTTGATTATACCATCATCTGTTTAGTTTAAGAAAATCTGTAAGAAAAGCCCATGTTTTTTATTCCAAGGTTTGTAATTTTTAATGTGGAATATTATTAATTATTTTTAAAGTTCATTATAAAATATTTGATTTCCTCCTAAAGAAAATAAAACACAAAATTAAAAACAAATACAACATTTTATTCTGTGTTTAGTGAAAGCTATAGTTTGGACAAAAAAAAAATAAAATATTAAAAGAAAACAAAATATCGACAAAAGTAAGTTTTCTCTCTACAAGAACCGACTACTGAGTGGAGTCAAAGTGCTAGCCAGGGTAAAAGATAAAAAAAATAATAAATAAAATCAAGGTAAGGAAAGAGTTTTTAAAGAGCGCCATAAATTTTACATAAACACATACACATTCACACAAAAATAAAGATTACAAAATTATACACACACACACAATATCATAACAATATTTATGCTTTGGAAATTAAAGGTTCAAGACTTTTAGAAACGTATTTAAATAAAAACCTACCCCATAATTACAACTTTCGTGTACCTCATCTGTACCTACTTAGGTATATCAGATCAGAAAAGAAAAAGAAGTTGCGCCAATTTGAGGCAACAATATATGAAAGAAATGCATTATAAAAATAGATATATTAACGGTCATAAATAAATAGTAACTATAAGTAGTACAACGCAATCTCAGTTACTGTGAAGTTAATTGTAAGTAGCACTTACTTATTTGTACGATTTTGAGTCTACATTTACTTTATTTGATTAAATAATTGTCTTTATTGTGGCTTTCGACTCCGGTTCACTTAATATCTTTTTTATTATTTTTGCGCATGGTATTTTGGAGAGCCTGTGTACTGATAGTAATACTTGATACAAGGTGATTCTAGAAGTAGCACCATAAATTTAACTGCGTTTCTATCTATATAAACATGTATCATGAAACGCCTCGTTTTGGATATACAGGATGTGAAAAATTATTTCCTGACGACGGTTTTTAGTAAATGAACGAAATTTAACACAAACCTATAACTTTTAACGCTGTTTAACACAAGTTAACACAGTTTGTCCAGGGACGGGTAAAAAACAAAGGGAGTACCATGAAACCATGAAAACTCTAACATGCTCAATAGACTGAATGACAGCAGACATTAAGAAATGCCTTTGTTAATTTGTGTTGATCAACCATCCCGAGACATAGCTTCCAATAACGAAATTACCGATATAATTGCGATATACGAGTACTTATTCATAAGATAATTTTATTGTACACACATCAGCTAGAGCCTACGCTATTTTCTACCCAAATAGTAATCAACCAGATAAACGATTATTTCTCAGACTATTTTCAATATTAAGGAAAACTGGTTGCTTTCGTCCTAAAAATCACCACACTCGTTCAGTTAGCCTTACTGATTGAAAATGATCTCACTTGATATCTCACATAAAAAAGTACTCTTGTAGAAATTCGATGTCGGCAACAGTTTTTGCGAAAATGGGTTTCAATATCTGGGAGCATGCTAAACCTCATTAAAAATCTGTGGGACTTGAAATATGGTTAGCTTCTAAATGAAAGAAAAGAAACATTTTGACATTTCCACAGAACTAGAAAAACAAAATCTATTATCCGATATGTAAAGTTTCTTGTGCAGAATTTAACAGCAATTAACAGAAATTTTGCAAACGTAAAAGTCAAACAACTGCTCGGATTTTAGAGCTTCCTTGCTGTGCGCTTTATTGCTCTGACAAATCAATTTGGGTCAAGACATCCCTCGTGGCTTAATAAAACGTTATTGGATTATATATTTATTCCTCTGCACACGAATCACATACGGAGTGCCACATTTAAAGCTAGAAATGACTGTATATTCGGAATTAGAGGATGAGTAACGAAAATCTCAAAATTGTTGCTTAGGAGCAGAATTTAAATATATTTTATAGATCTTACTCCATACAAAGAAAGCAAAAATGCAAAGAGAAAAAATGTGTCTGCTTTACTGATTTTACTAGGTTCAAGTCCAAGAGATGCAGTAAATATGAACATGTTGACTGATGATGTTACATGGTTTGAACTACGTAAAAAAATCCACAGTTGGTCTTTAGTAGAAAAAATCATCATATGTATTGTAACGTTACAAGTACGTACTTTTCCTATTCAAAATATGACAAATCTGTATTATTACCTTAAATATGTATCTCAACATTGTTAACGAATAACAGTTTGTCTGGATGAAAAGGAATCACATGTTCTAGAATATGATTTGAACATTACTTTGTGGGAAAATGAAGCTTAATTTTATTTTTCTGCTATTTATGTAGCAAACACAAAATGTATTACTATTGTCAACTTTGTCAACATATTGTCAACAAAATGGATCTTAGAGATATGTGACATTCTTAAAATCTATATATTTATTTATTTAGCATACAGCCTAAACCAATTAATGGGTGGCGATAGCATATGATACTAGTAAAAAAATATATATAATACAGTCATATATATAGAAAGAAAAACGTATACACATGTATATAATAAATTAATTGCAGATAAATTACAAACTAAGAAACCGAATAAAGAAAAGAACAAACTTATAGTAAAACAAGTACAAGTATGAAAATGAGATTTCCATAGGCCTCACGTTGTATATTATTAATGTGCTCAACAAAACTAAGCTTACCATCAAAGATTATCTCGAGATCTTTAAAACTATTGCATTTTCTAATTGAGTCACGGCCATTTTGGTAATTAAAAGTATTAGGATTTACTTTCCTCGTGAACCACATAGAACTGTACTTCAAGAAGTTCAGAGGCAATTTATTTTTTGAACACCAATCAGAAATTTTATCCACATTTGATTGAAACTCCAATATTTAATAATTTTAACAGTAGAGGTCCAGGCGATCGAATGCTTTGGAAAAAATAGTATAGATGATTGCGTGAGACAAATAAAATTAGTAACAGTTGAACGACTGAGATATGTGTAGTGGATATGTTTAATTTTACATGCGAGAAGATAGGGCAAGACTGAAAAAACTTTGGAGGCATTACAGATAATTGTAATAGGACGACAATTCTCGACCTCGCTCTTGCGATTTAAAGATAGGACAAATTCCGCTAGAGTTCCAAAGATCAGGGAACTCACCCACTCTTAGTAACTGATTATATAGAAAACATAGTGGCTTAGTAAATATTATTGTATCTCTAAACAACAAAGCTGCCCAAAGACAGTTAACACTTGAGACTTGGAGAAGGTACTGTACGATAGACAATTTAAACGGTCGGACAGTAATTTTAATTAATGTCTGAAATTAAAATCTAACTGGACATAGGACATTGTTACAGCTGGGCACATATTTTTAATAAATTATGTTAAATGAAAAACTTCTCGACATAATAAGAATATTAAATTATTTTATCTAACCAAATATATAAACATATTTGCAATCAATTGTGTCAATACTATTTTTTCTTCGTTCTATTTAAACTGAATTCAGTAATATAGTGATTTAACATGATAGTTTGTTGTTTTTTCGTTTACAATCAATTCTCCACCATCAACCCAAAAATCGGTATGTGAATCCCCGCTTCCCTCGAGTATAAAAATGTTGTTCAATCATTTGGATCAAATTAGATTACTATAACCTAACTTTTTAAAATTGAGCAATCACTGTCGCTGTTACTGCTTTCCGGGATAATAAAGACATCCATAAATGTCCATTCCTATTATTTGCGTCCTGTGTGGAAATTTCGTTTCAATTAACGCTTCTAAGGTGATTGTATCTTTACACAAAAGTCATATTTGTTATTATGACAACTATCCGATAGTACTTTTTAGACAAAATATAACCTAAACAATCCAACCAGCAAAACAGTTTTAGAGTTCTCAGAATTTATGACAATTATGTTGTACTACCATATTATTATTGCCGTCGAAATACTACATACTTATTTTATTATATATTAAGTACCATCATTTTATTGTCATTAACTAAAATATTTTAAAATGTATCAAAAGAACGTTTTGGCAGCTTAATAATAAAACAGCTTATACCGCAAATATATACGTAACTATTTTATACAGCATACTTCTGTGACAAGCTTATAAAAGATTTTAGCTAATAAAACTAAAGTGTTTTATGATAATTTTTTAGTAACGCTCCGCTATAAAAAAATATAATTGCAATGCTATTGGCCGAAAGTTTGTAGGCAACCTCCTCTGTTTAGGGATCTTGGTTTGAAACAACGTTCTGCAATAGTTTGGCGTTTGTGTGTTTTCGTTGATCGTTTCATCACTCTCATCAGTACACAATACATTAGTAGTGCAATGCAATACTTCTTTGTTCAGGCTGATATTTAAAAAATAATTTTCTTTATAATAAAAATATTTATCATTACCAAATATTTTATGTTCTTAGTTATTACATATAATATTTACTTTATTTTTTATATTTATATCTTTTGTATGCAAGAACTGATAATACAGTTTATTTTTATTTTATTCTTTTTTATGTGATGCAGAGTGAGTTATTTACTTTCCAATAAGTCATTTGCAAATCAACCCCGCAATTTATTTTGCACCAGGTCCCGCAAAAGCTAGAACCTACCCTGGCCATATATTCCAGATATGCCCCATACGAAACTTAACGTGACATTTAAATATTAATTTTACGTTACCAAAGCACCAATTTTTGAAACAGTGTTAGGTCGTATTAAACGTTTTATATGGTATGTGTTTATTGGGGAAGGCCAGCTTTTCGTTGATCCACTCTGTAATTATCGAAGTGGTACTTTCTTTAGCCAAAATCAAATATTAGCAGCAACCCACATCAAACCGACGAACTGAGTATTCTTAATAATGAATAACGGTATTAAACAATCCTCCCGGGTCCTTCAAACCCGAAATATAATTTGCGCTAAATAATAGATCAACTACATCCTAATTATGACAGTAATATGAAACGTGTGTCCATAAATTGGTGGGCGGGATTTGTGTGGGACACCTAAGGGAAATTTGTTAGTAAATGGCAGCTAGGATGTGAGGCGAGCTCTCCCGGAAACCGCGCACAGGAAGCACATTACGGAGATTTGCATAATAACAGAGCACGTACTAAAGGTGACAAGCTATCGTTCAGGTAAGGAACACACTTTCTCATGGAAATCACTCGTGCAGTAGGCAGCTTTTAACGTTTAATGTTAATTTGATGGGCTTTGTTTTACAGCCTTCAATAGAATTTACTTGACTTCGTGGGGCAATCCTAAACTATAGTATTCGAATAGACAATTTTCCCTTGATTTTAAACATTACTCTTAAGATCTATTTTCAGAGGTTCTTGATGCAAACTGCACTGAGAGGCTAGTAACTTGACAAATATTCTTTGTAACAACGCAGGATGTTTCTGATATCAGCGCGTTCCTTCGAAAGACGACGTAAAAGTATACAATTTTTCTATAGCTAATGTTAAAGTTACCTTTAATCTATTAAAAGTCGTAGATATAGTAGTACATACTTTAACCTCAAAGACGGATAAAATGATACTTTGACACCAAGGATAGATGAAGATCTTTTTTTAAGTAGGTACCTATAATCACTAATTTATAGAATTGCCCACTATTTTTTAACAGAAAAATGAATATTACAATTATAATTTCCAGGAATATCCATGGAAAGGGAAGTATCATCTTTTTGCTCCGACCAGGATACCGATGTATTGACACCAATGGTCTAACTATTATGCATTCTGATACAGCAATTTTGATGGCCACTGACTGATTCAATGCATGTATCTGCTAAGGATGAAGACCGCCAACTATCCAACAGCTTTACCAAGTCTGCGCCAGCATTTGTAACCATCGTAGCAGCAGAACGGTGGATGCAATGGATACAGTAGAATTTTATAAACAGACTTTAGAAATATTACTGGGCATGGGGTTCAAAGTTAATGAATACCCATTTATTGGCAAGTCTATGCTTCGACTGTAATTAAAACTTGCCAATATTTCTGAAGATTAAACTGTTGGGTAATAAATATACTTAAAAACAGCATTTATAAATAGTGTTTATTCCCATAGGTTGAATAGTGCATTTGTTCTGTAGATAGTTGATGAGGAATTTGTTATGGAGGGTTTAGGGTGATGTATTTTCGTATAATCTTCAAGAAGCAGTCTTCAGATTTTTTATTCATAATACAGAACAACCGGTCTTTCTTGTTTTGCTGTCGAGAAGAGAAACAAGCATTATAGATCGTCTACTGTCAATGTTTCCAACTTCTAATCTATGCGACTCATTCGAACGGCACGCTTCATGTAAACCTACTACAGCTATAATCTGTAAGCCAAAGTAGTAATGTACACATTTATTTTAGAGGTCATTCTGAGTTTTACCTTCACAAGGATATATTCATCATCTGCAGCAGTTTGTAAACATTTTATCACATCTTAAAAACTTTTAATTTTTGTGGTTTGTAATCGCTGGTTCATTTTTTTAGGAAAGCTATGAGCTATGAGGATACATCCAAATAAAAGGTAAATTGATAACTACGTGATTTTAAGCGACTCCTCAGTGCATTCTACCTTGAAATATCGTTTGTTTTATGGTAAGTAAGTAGTAATATTGTACTTTTAAATATTAACATTTGACTGATTCTTTGTATCATTCCACAACTAATATGACATTATTTTTTAGTATTAAATAGTCTGATACAGAATTAATGTCACAATAGATTTTAAGATCATCCACAAATATTAATTTTAGGCAGATAACATCACCAGCAATGTAACTAATGGAGATAGAATACAAAAGAGGCTCCAAGTGAGAATCTTGTGGCACGTCTGAAGTAATTCCATATACCTAACGTATTCTAACGAGATCAATGTTTTCATACTGTACATAGAACTATGAAATTCGTTTATTTTTCTTAATTTTATTCTTTTAGAATTGTTGAACCTCACAACAGACAACCACTGAATTTAATGTCTTTCAGAATATTCTTCAAAGTGAGTTAGGGATTTCTTCATAAAATTATTCATCACTCCATGTTTAAAATTAATTCTAATAAAATTCATTCTTTTTGCTGTCCTATCTTACGAATCGTCTTGTTTCAATGTAATTTATGTAACTACACACACATACCAGAATGATAAAACCAATAATTACAAATTACTGTCTAGATTTATTGACTATGTTGTACCTTCTAGGTCTAGTAAGTTTACATGTTATTCTTCCTACCAACAACCAGTTGCTTTATTTTTGTTATGGAGCATATGAGGTACAGACATTATAGTACATTGTTTGCTATTTTACAGAATGTAGAGTCCTTCTTAAACATACTTTATCAATCAGAAACATTAATAAAGTGCCGAAATATGTGGACACAACAACATACTAATCGATAATTTCTAGATTATACTTTAGTGATATTTCTTAGAGAAAGTCTTAGGGGAAGCATATCCCTCATATTCTACAAATTGGTTACGACGGCATATATATGAGTTCGACAATAAACTAATAGAAAATCCAAACAGCCTTAACTAACAAGAATAGATAAATATATAAAACATACATTTTTCTATTAAAACAATGTTCTAACGTTAGACATCGTTGGAAACTGGAATCGATGGCAAATAATTGAGTTGAACATAACTAAACTTTAAAGCTCTTCCTGCTTTTCTAATTACCGTTGTGCTCGGACAAACAGTTTCACAAAAAAAATATGTTTTTTCCTGTTCCGCTTTTAACTCAAAGAGTAAAGCTATTAGAAAACTCTGCGTGTGCATAAATCCATTTCCTGAATCTAAAGGTACCGGAAACTGCAGCCCGTGCAACAAAGGCTGCCTGCTAAACTATTTTAATCAATCGAAACGGACATAAAGACGCCTGTAAAGTGGTATTAATAAGCAACTTACAGCCAACGAGCATCCTGCAATATCGACCAGTGCCACAACAATACACACAATTTTCAGGAAAAGTTTTACCACTCAAAGGAGCTGAATTTTCAGTTTCAGCTTTGTGAAGTTTGTGTGAAATAACTTTACGTACGTAAAATATTATTGTATTCAGCAATTATGTGCTGCAAATTATTAATAATACTTTTATATAATAAAAAATATATGTATTTGCGATATAACAATGTACCATATAATCATTATTTTCAAAAGTAGCAAAAAGAAAGCGAAAATAATTAAAAAGAATGGTTCAGGTTCAGGAATTGAAGGTAATTCACAAGTTACTTACATGAAGAAAACTTACCTAACGTTTCCAGAGACATATGTTAAGATTAAAGTGAAGTTTAATTGTTACTTAGATAACGATAGTTGTTAATGCCGGGTCCAGACCAAGCAGACAAAACAACGGCATGACAAAGACATTCTTGTTGCGCGAGAAAGTGTCGACAAATCCGATACATTTCTGCAACATTTTTGTCTTATTTTTGTTTTGTTTCCCAATTAGGAGACAGTTGCAAGTCCCGTCTCGACTCGGTAAAGATCAAAGGGTCTCTGTTTTGTCTGCATATTTTACGACAAGTTGTCGGCGCAATGTGGACGGTGTGCGCTGACAAATGTAGGAGACCAATAAATCAGTGGAAAGTCACACATATTTAGTTCTGTTATGTTGTTGTAGTGGAGTAGTTAGTGTGTATTTTGGCAACTGCAGGACCAACAAAGCATATCAGATTCTAGAAATCTTCGGTGGACATTCTTAAAAAATTCTTAAAGCTTGAACGAATCTTACCACTTAGTCCAATATCATTCACGTAACTGAACTAAAAATTTATTTATGGAATAACTTTGTCGCTTTTTTAAGTTTGGTCTCATCCAAAAACGTTTGCGTTTCATTTTTCCAACATTGGATGAAGAGGAGCGAAATATATAACTGGCAGCTAGCAATAAATCTTCAATTTTAAAATTTTCTTCCTGGTGGAAACGCCACATGGTTAAACAACTGATTTGCACCAACTGAATTTTGTTGCACATTTGTCCTTGTAGTGTGGACAGGTGGTCTCAATTTTGTCTTGTCTAAAATTTTGTCGTGTTTTTGTCTCAAAATCGTGTTCACTTTTTGTCTGCTTGGTCTGGATCCGGCATAAGATAACGATATGCCAAACATCAAGGAAACTAAACCGACGACGTGGCGACCAATCAGTAAATTGTTCTACCAAGGTTAGATTAAATTAGTTAAATATCTATTTTCTGCCCGCTATAATTCAGTTGTTTTCAGGGTATACTTTGCTAAATCGTAAAAAAATGTTATGTTGAAAACATGGTTGGTTGGTGTATTTTTTTTTACTTCAAATAAGAGTATCAAATTTTTCGATATGCTGTCATTCTTTAATGCTATTTAAATATTGACTTTTCGAGAAAGTGTTACATGAATTTGACAAATTATTTTTTTGAGTAATATAATATAGTAGTAGTTGTATATACTTATACATAATAGTAGGTACTAAATTTTCTATGCGGAGTTTCCAGATACCCTGTATAGCCAATTTCTTAGATTAGAATAAAAGAACAGAGGAGAAAACAGTAAATACAAGAATATATATTATTTATACAACTAATGATCAATAATTAGACTTTTAGCCTCCCTCACACATTGCAAATTATCATTCCATATTTTCATTACAGAATCCGATTCTATTTTAGTATGTAATTTGCAACTACCATAACAAATAATTCAATTGGGATGGTTAACTGATGACATATAGAAAATGTATACTTATAATTTTTTTCGCTATATTTATATTGTTAGGATGGAATGAGTAATAAAGTTGAGTGCCATCTTCGAATAGATGTACTTTACAGTTTTTTAAGCAAGTTGTTAAAATTTATGTAAAAATGCTAAACGATAAGGGTCCTAATATAGATCCTTGCGGTATTCCACATGGTATACTTTCATTGGCTGAACTACTTCTATATGTTTTAACATATTACTCATAAACAATCTGTGCTTTAGAGAAAAGGAACGGATTTGATTAGTTGCTTAAATAATTTTCGAACAATTAGGTTTTTTGACGTTACAAGAGACCTAGTATAGCTCTCTTCTTCAGAAGTGTTGTGACTGAAGGTAATTAAAGCCTGGGGCCAGTACCTATTTATGTTTGATATGTGTTCTGGCTTATGACTTTTCGAATAAGACCTAAACTGGCATGGTAAACAAATCGAAAATTATTTAGGTTTCGAAAAAAACCTGTATAACTTAAGCCTAACCCTTATTCGTAGTTCTAAATCTAATAGTTTCGTGAAAGTTTGAAGTGACGTCATATATGGCGGAAATCAATTTAATTAATTTTGTTTAGAATGATTGTTAAGGATTTGTTAGGGGATTGTCAAGTTTGATATAGGTGTTTTGGGAACAAGGAATAGTAAAGATCTGACGATATTTCATAAAATTATTATTGGAAAAGAATGTATTCTTTTTGGTGAATCCTCTGATGTAGATCATAAGAATCCAGTTCAAGTTGTGTCTTAGATTTTGAAATCCGTTTGGTCTCTTTCTAGATACAACCGTGGGTATGATGTTCTTAGGATAAAGAACTGTCTAATGCATAAATTACATATTTTTTATAGATTCTTTACATAATTGCTGTCTTACAAAACATTAAACCTGAGAAAGAATCACGAGTTTATTAAACGCAGTAAAAAACTATAAGTGCTCAGAATTCATTTTTTTTTAAATTTTAAGAACCATAAATGTCTGTTTCTGTTAGAAATGTAAATTAGTAAAAACTCACAGATTTGAATGACAAGGCTTTTTTATTATATCTGTACAAAACAGAGAATAATAGAACATAAAAAATATAAGATATTCACATTCCAGTTATTTATTACTGCATTACAAATTTAAACACTCGCTTGTTAGGAGAACGCTTTATAATTTTGTTCTCACTTGAACTAGCTCCAGAGAAAATGAAGTTTATAATATTCCCGGCACATTGCCGTTAAAACGGTCCTTCAGAGTACGCGCTATCCTGAACTTCATTTTAGCAAATATAAATTCTAGTCACTTTTTGTAATTATTTAATACTTGATCTAGATTAGAGCACCTATCTTAATATACCTCGAGTTAATTTTCAAATTAAATACAGTAGAAAGCGTATCTCATTTCAGTAATTTTGGCTCAATAATATTTTATGCATTCGTGTATTATCTAGTATAAGACACAATTCGTTTGTTGCAGAACAGCATAGAGATTCAAGTATCTTCCATAAATTGTTATTAAGTATAAATATAAGAAATCCTTCGCCTTCCTTATTGGATAAATAACCCACCAACCCGTGGTTTTGTCATGTTTGTGAATTAAGTCGCCATGGTGAACCCTTTGGCGTAAAATGTCCCTGTGTTCTTCTCTTACAAATTTGCAAAAAAAAATGGAAGAGGGAAATAAGAAGCTAAAGGCAAGTAAATCTTGGAATATATCAAAAAGTTAAATATAAGATTGTTAAAAAATAATAATTATGAGGTATTTTTCTCTTTCCTTTAACTTTGGTATTTGTGTTTTTGATAGAGAAGCTCTTGAGTTTTCTTAAAAATCGGAGAGCGATATTAACACTGACATCAACATGTCACTGAGCAAATGTCTTTGTCGCCTTAGCCATTTCTAGAGTTATATAGATAGATAGAAGTTTCTTCCATTAATTATTCAACCAATAATAATTATTATTCCGAAGGCATCAAATACTAAAACTTAAACCAAACAGGATCACACAAAGCAAACTATAGAAGTTAGGACCACTAAGCATCATTCATAGTATGTAGAACAAAATCGGAGTTAGTGATATTCTCCACTTATCAGTAAATGAGATGGAATCATTAAAATTCATGACGATAACTATTGGTATTATTTCTAATACCTGAACAATTTACTCTGCACAACATGGTCAGGGCAGTTCTTTTATATGATCAGAGCCAACCTTGTGTAAATCAACATCACAGGTGAGTTACAATGAATATTTACACGTAGTACATTACATTAGCAAGTGCTAAGCATATACAAGGGTTATTTATAGTATTGTTGTGCTATATATTAAAATTTATATTAATACTGTAATCATAAATGCATCAGAATAGCTTGATACGTATATTAATTTATAATGTTGCATATTTTAAATATTATTGCATGTGTTAGTTTGGCAAATGCTCACAAAAAACTTCGTTTTCCAACATTTTAATAGGTATCTACAATTACCCAATAAATAATAAAACAAATACTTTACCATCTCCTGCGTCTTTGGAGTACCTAAAAATAATTTCATTCAACCAATTATTGGAAATTACTATCTTAAATAACCCAGCATTGCTGACATTTTTAATTATTGAAATGCTGTAGATAAGATTATCATTGTATGATATTCAATTCAAGCAAGAAAAAAAATATTTACCTCCTCGCATTATACTTTACCCAGAATGAGACTAAACATTACAGTTCTGTTGATGATAATCTTAAATTATTGACATCACTTTTAAAATAATCGTGAAGGGTATTGCTTTAAATTCATAAATATATTATGTTTTTACTATTATTACTATGTATTGTGTATTTTGTTCATTGTGTATTCTTGTATTATTTCCTGTTTTGCTGCTTATAAAAAGGACAACCCTTAAGACTGACATAAATTTAAGACTGTCGTCGCTTTAACTAATGCAATTCGCAATTCAGATGCGCGGTAATATTAAAGCCTTGCTTAGATGTAATTATTTGTCGCAATGAAATAAATGTGCGTAAAAGAGAGTAATGCTAAGCGAAACCATAATAAATTCCCTTGGTTGTGTGCGAGGCAACAAATTTACATGTCATCAAGGCCAGCAGGGACAAAGCTTTTTGCTTTTATAATGGAATATGAGAGCGAGTCTAAGGTCGCATCGCCGCCAGTCGCGCACGGAAACCCAAAAGAAAAGGAACAGAAGAATAGGCATAGTGCATAAAGCAGGAAACTGATTTTTTAGAAGTATACGTTGTAGCGTATACGTTGTCTTTCACGAGACGTGTAACTTCTTAGAATGCAAATACCGAAAGATTGGATTGAACATTTGTCTGAACAATGAGAGCTTATATGAGAACTTTTTTAATTAGTACTGAAATGTCCAAACGAATAATATGAATAGCTGTTCAAACGGCCGTGCTCACATCACGTACTGTTGTCAATAGTAACGGTCATTAAAACCGCTTGTGCTCCGCTTCATTCGTTTCTGTTGATAATACACATTTCTACAGCTCTTTCCTCCCATTCATTCCAGTTAATATCGAGACACCAATGCTTAAAAACAGGGAAATTTATTTTATTTTGAATTCTCGTAAATATTAAATGTACAATTAGGATTGTTAGAAATAGTTGCTGAGCCTTTTCAAAACACTTGTACCAGCTTTAATATTGGCGAGAAAAGCTGCAGAAGTTCGCCTAAAGCAGTAACCGATAAATTCTTCGGAGTTCTTTAGTCCAAGGTGTTTGGCGATCAGCTTTGAAATTTCACCCATTTTGTGAATTCCATCAACTTGACAAGTACAATTGCCCTTTTGTTACATCGAAAACAACTTGCAGCTTTCGATGTTGGTCGGTTGAAGAGCTACATACTTCGTATACTGAGAAAAATATAATCATGGTTCAAGGGGGAAATAGCGTTCAACAAGTGTTTTCGAATCAAGAACTTTTACAATTGGGCTTTACTTTTGAAATGTTCCTAGTAGTTTAAAAATATTTCATCAAAAAATATGTATAAAATAAAATTACACATTTTTAATTGATATATAAACCAAACCCGCCTCGAACATATAATCCAAAAATTAATGATATTCTCAACAAAGAAGATCTTAGAGAGATCGTTTACAGCTGGACACACATTTTAATTATTTTATTGAACCAAATTTATAAACATATTTACAATCAACAGTGTGTCAATGTTACAGAAATTAATTTCAAAACAATAAAATGTGTCAAGTTTCAAAGGTCACTATCAAACCAAACTATGTCTATCCTTCTTGCTCTCTCTAAGAACCAAGCGATAGACTTGCTGGCTGTTCACATAGTTTCAATAGATAGTATATTTCTGACGGAGTCAGCATTTTCCGAATGTGTATAAATACTATTGAAACTGGGCCAAAGCCAGCCGGTCCATGGCCAAAGGGCGGCGGTCAGCCGTTGGCTGGCTCTGATCCCTAGAAGAGATTCTCCCCTGCGCAAAGGTCATATTGTAAGTATGGCTGTTATGTTTGTTTCAATAAATCTGTATTTTTATTAAAAGGTTGAGTTTCTATACCTCTCGCAGAAGCCAAGCGAGTACCCCAACACTATAAGAGAGGTATTATTTTTATATGTTTAAAGGTGGTGCAGGACAGTCACACTTTCTGTGACATTAGGTGGAAGTCCCAGACTCCATTCTATAGAGTCACACGCTTATTACGTGACAATATTATGATGTTCTATTAAGTATTTTCTCATAGTGCAAAAAGAGTTTAGAAAAAATCACTTATTATGCTTAACCGTATGTTTCAGTAATGCACTCAATTTATATTTTGAACCCTAAAATTCATATGCAATGGAAATAGAATCGTTACGTTCCACAATTCGTATAAACATCCTTCCAGAGACATATTATATATCACAAGGTGATAGAAGGAGGTGAATGATCACGTAACATACATTATTTAAATGGCTCATGCACTAACTGAAAATGATTACTGATAGTTAGGACGTGCCTGAAATAATAAATACAGCTCAACCTGACACTTTATCCCGTTCTCATTTTATAATCTCATTTTGTTCAAGGAAACACAACATCTAAACACCTCAGGAAACTATACTATATAATAATTTGTTTGCAATGTACATTTTAGTAAAATGAGGTTACAAAATTTATGTTAAGGATAAGATGAAAATTCAGTATTAATTGTGGGGATAGTATCATGATGATTAATTGAGGAACAGGGACTTTAATGTTCAGATTGAAAATAAAATGTAATACTGATAGACAATTACCTAGAAACTGTTCTCTCCCATATTATATGTATTATTTAAATCGAAATGGCGTTTGTTATGTACAATTTCATGGAAAAATAAGCTTACAAAGGGTATTAAGAACTTTAAACTGGCCATGCCCCCAGAAAACGGTGACCGCCACAACGAAGACCTGTGACGTCAGACGACGTTCGCAATTTACGTATATTTAATACAGCATTGGGATTTATACAGTAAAACCTCTATTTTCGGACACCTCCATAAAACGGACTCCTCTAAATTGCGGACGATTTTATTTTTTTGGAAATGTTACAATACGGTTTTCTTAATATTAACACCTCTAAATAACGTATAATGAATTCGAACAGTCCGGCAGTCGACAAAACGGAAAATTTAATGTAAATTTACCTCTTAATTTCGGCAGACTAGACGACACCCTGTTATTGTCACTTAAATGTAAAACTCGCAGAAAAGTTTAATGTCGGAAACACGCAGGTTAGTGATATTTTAAAAAATAAAATCGAAATAAAAGAACTTTTTGAGAAGAATGCAGACCTGACACAAAAGAAAAAATTTCCAAAAACTAATGGTTTGGCCATTAATGATGCAGTTTTTAATTGGTTTTGTAAAGTGCGAAACAAAAATATCCCGATATCTGGACCCATACTAAAAGAAAAGGCATTAGAAGTAGCCCAGAGTTTAAAACTAACGGAATTTAAAGCTTCGAATGGTTAAAAATTTTGTCGAAGACACAAAATAACTTTTAACCGGTGTGTGGTGAACCTGCAGATGTTAACTTGGAAAACGTTAAAGAGTGGAGAGTTAAGCTGATGTTAATATTAAAGGATTATGCTCCCAAAGATATATTTAACGCCGATGAAACAGGTCTTTTTTTCGAGCGCTTCCCACAAAAACAATTGCGTTAAGAAATGATAGGTGTGGAGGAGGGAAATCTGCAAAGGAACGACTACCAAATTGCCAATAGAATGGGTCTCTAATAAAAAAGCATGGATGACTTTAGATATTATGTCAACATGGCTGAAAAAGTTTGACAGCAAGATGAAAAAAGAAAAGAGAAGTGCCATTTTATTTCTCGACAGTGCAACATCTCATCCGAAAATTGCATTAGAAAACGTGAAACTGGTTTTCCATTCTCCAAATACTACTTCACATTGTCAGCCTTTGGACCAGGGTATCACACAAAACTTTAAAGTTGTTTATAGGAGTAGTGCTAGTTAAACGACTGTTGGCATCAATGGACACAGAAGAGTCATTGGAAAAGTGGGAAAAAATCATTACAGTGGTTAACTCATTAATATGGATTTCAGCAGCTTGGAAAAAATTATCGCCTGTAACGGTAAAAACCTGTTTTGTTACATGTGGATTTAATCAATCTGATAGTGATATAGGTGTATAGTGTGATGCAGAAGACGATATTCCATTAGCATTTTTATTTCAAAATTTTATTGTTACTAATTTAGACTTAAATTCCTATTCAACAATTGATAATGATTTAATAACTGAACATTCAAATGTCTCTATTGTTGACTGTATTGATGAAATAATTGGAACTAGTTATGAAATTGTAACTGAAAATGAAGAAGTGGAACTTTTAACTAGCATTTCAAATATTTCAGAAGCTCATAAAAAAATTAAATGAACTTGAGAATTATTTTTTAAACTCTAATAATTTTAACATTGCTTACAATATTTCTCACATTGGTGTTGAATGTGAATCAGAAATATTTATTAATAAAATGAAAAAAACAAAACAAACAGCAATTATAGAATATTTCAAAGAGTGTATTAGTGTAATGTATGTATTAGTATGTAGTAGCCTCTACTCGTATGTATTTATGTAGAATTTATACTATGTACATATGTATGTAGGAATATACATATTATGTATTGTTCTGTGCTCCCATAGCCATTTAGGTTTTTTTCTTGTATTTTATAATAAAAGATATGTGTATATTTTTTACTGCAATGCCAAATAATATAATATACATATATATTATTAAATAAAAAATTTGTCCTTACACTCCTCTAAATATCGGACACCTCCATATACCGGACAGTGCACGATTCACCGCGGGAGTCCACTATTGAGAGGTTATACTGTATGTGTATATATTATAAGAGTTAATTTATCTTTTGTGATATTATTAAGTTTTATTGTGTTAAATAAAATAGACATTAGTATCGAATAAAAAGAAATAGTCACAAAATGAGCACAGATATTGCATCTCACCAGGCAAATTGAAGAAGCATTGCATTATGCCATTATATGCGTCTAAGAAGAAAACTGTGGTGTAGGGCGACAAAGCTCGATAAAAGAAGAATTAGAATGGTAAGTTGTACAGAATCAATTAAACGGCAAAATATATACAGGGCGTTTAGAAAGTCTGCAGGCACCTGCAATTCCAATAATTAGAACTACATATAATAAGTGTCTCTATCAAGATAAAGATTTTACAATAATTAATATCAACAGAATTTATCTATTTTAATGTTTCATCATCAGCTTCGCGCAAAAATCTGTATATTTTCGCCTGCGAAAAAGTTTTTTGATTTCTTAGGTTTGTATTCAATTCCTTGCTTCTTTAAAAATGCCGTCAACTTTTTGAACTCGCTATTTGACTTGAAGTCAATATCATTCTTAGTAGATAATATGGATTTTAGCATCGAGTAAATCGGCCATAATGATAACGATTTTAGTGTATTTGCTTTCTCACAAAAATAGGCGAGGAATACGTTTTCTGAATATTTATAAATTTTCTTCGACTTAACACTATGTTACAAGTAGGGTAAATTGCTTCTCGTACGACTTCTTTGATTTTTCTGGCAACAAATCTAATGTTACAGTTTCTGCAGCATTTCTTATTTCCGGAGATGTAGAGATGAATTCGGGATATTATTAAAAACATTATTTGAATTAAACTGCGCCAATTTGACAAAATTTTACAATTGTTAAATTTACTACCTACTTAAAAAGAACGCTGTTTACATGGTTGCTATTGACGACGAGTGTTTGCTAGATTTTATCGTTCGGCAACCAATAAAGTAACAGTCATGCGACACTCGTCAGTACCCGTCAACTTTTCGTTGTCACTGTCAAGCAAAAAACCTTACTTTAATTAGTGATTGTAGATATTAGTTATTTATTTTATAAGTGTATTAAGTAGCATTTTATCCACACAGGTATGTGTAATATTCTTAAGTAGATAAAAGGCAATGAAAACACGAATGCAATGCAATGTTATATCTATAATCACATTACAATCATGTTTGTGGAATATTCACAAGACTTGATATTTCTTAGTATTCAATGAAACGTGGTAGGTTTATTATCTACTGGTTGTTATAGTACGTTGTTCATTATCAATTATTTAATAAAGAGTTCTATCTAAATTTGGTATAAATGCAAGAAACTAATTGTGTTATTGTGGTTGTTTTCAAAGAAGCCCAAGAAGCAATTTTCCATTTATTGCCAGCGAAATCCAGGGAACACTACGGAGTGTTCACGGAATTTAACGAATGAATGGACAGAGAGTAATGGAAGAGTATGGATGCAAAAGCAGACATTTGACATTTTACCAAAAATTAGTTAGATATGGATATCATACGTAAAAGTTGCCAGGAATATGATTTTCTGACCCTCAGGACCATAAACAAACATTTGAAGCCGTTATAGGCGTGTTAACTCTGGTCTTAAATGCAAAAGCAGACGTTTGCCTTTGGACAAATCAGGTGGCGGTTTTCAGATCACGTGATGTTCCGATCTCGGATTTTATGTTCCTTGGCCTCCACGCCACAGACTGCTCCACGCATTTGCATTGCGCTGATCGTAATCAATAATAGTAGTAATACAATAATAATCGTTTTTTATTGCAATTCCACATTTTATTACCATAGTGGTATTTTTATCAATATTATAGAGATGCAGAACATGATATTTTGCAGTTCAGTTAGATGCAAAAGCAGACATTTGCAAGACTCAGATGCAAAACCAGACACGTGTCAATTTTTCAGTAAAATATCTTTTTATCCAAAAATGTAATATTTTGGATAAAGCACGAATTTTATTATTAATAATATGGCAATATTTTGTTTAAACTTCAAGTTAATTCATTAGCTTATAAGATCTTGGAAGATTTTTTGTGATTTACTCAAAACTACTTATGCGTCAAATGTTTGCTTTTGCATCTATACGCTTCAATGACAATAAATGAAGAAAAAATGCAATTTCATCTATGTGGTTGAAGTATTCGATATTGAAGGTTACTATAAAGGTCTACAAAAATATAGATGTTGAAAAGTATAACAAATTTACTGCTTATTTGAAGAGTGAATCGAGACGGTACAAAGCAATAAAAACTGCAGTATTGGAAAGAACACATATTGAAGATTTTTTATTGGGACTGCCGATAAAGAATATTTAATGATTAATGTAATATTACCTTTTACATATTGTTAGGTATATAATGAACTTTGAATTATTTTAGGTTGCACTAATAATGGGGGTTTCTGGTGCCTGTGGGTGCTGCAAATTGATAAATTTTGAATATTACTGACGTACAGGATGTTGGCAGATACATACTTGCTTCAATACCTGACACCAAGACGGGCATTTCAAGAAAATTTACAATTATAGAAGAAGGATTTTGTAGAAAAATATACAGGGTGTCCGGAAAAGACGTGTACAACGGAAGACCACAGACTCCTGGGTACAAAATAAGCCGATTTAGCCCAATTTACTTATTTCCAAAATTGCTTCGTTTCGCCGCTAGGGAGCGCCAAAGTTCGCAAAAATTTTTTGTTTATTCCGAATATCTCTAAAACGACTTGATCGATGTTAACCATTTTTGGGCTACGCAGTTATAAGTCTAACCGACACTTTCTGACTTTATTTAAAATCTTTTGCAGTCATTAGAAATATAAGAAAAATCATGTATCATGCAGATATAAGCACATATTTTTAACCCCTGTACAATTACTCTCAGTTTGTTTCTATTAGTAGTTGACTTTATTTAGAAACTTTTTACACTTTCATAATTTTGAACAGATGAGTAGTTTAGGCAGAAAAACTATTTTTCGTATGTCAACAATATCAGCATTCGTTCTGCAACAAATAACGGAGTACCAGAAGTACGCTCTGATATTTTAAGTATCAACTTCAATACATATTCCGAACAAGTAGATATGCTTTTGGTTTATGGAGTTTGTCAAGATAACAGCCGCAAAAGTGTTAGGGTCTACATGGACAGATTCCCTCATCGACGAGTGTCAAATCATCAAACTTTTGCCAACATCGAAAGGCGACTTCGCGAATTTGGTTCTTCAACCAAATGAATACGGTTCAAGGGCGTCAACGTACCACGAAAACTATAAAGGTGGAGGAACAAATCGTAGATAAGATAGAAGAGAACCCAAAAATTGGTGCAAGACGCATTGGACAAGAAATAGGGATACCAAAAACCATAGTTCATGATGTTTTGAAGGAGCAGTAACTACATCCGTACCACAATCGGTTCATGACCGGTTCATCAACCCATTGACCCTGAAAAACGTTTAGCATTGTGTAATTTTATACAAGATCAAAGAGCCCATGATATTAATTTCAGCAAAAACATTTTATTTACAGATGAAGCATATTTTGCTAGGTCAGGAATTATTAATATCCATAACAAACACGTTTATACTGATGAAAATCCACACTGTACTGAAACTAAGACATTTTCAATATGAATTCAGAGTAAACGTGTGGACGGAAATTATAGACAACTTTATTATTGGCCCGGTTGTGTTTCCACATCGATTAAATGGGGTCAACTATTTAAATTGTTTACCTAATTTATTGGACGATTTACCGTTACTACTTCGTCGTAACATATGGTTTATGCTCGATGGTGCACCCCCAATTTTACAATACCCGTTAGTCAGTATTTACATAATATGTATCCTAACAGGCGGATTGGAAGAAAACGATGCTCCTATAAAATGGCCACCTCGAGCACCAGACTTACCTCCTAGCGATCATTTTTGTAAAGTATATGCCTACGCAGTTAATAATAAAGAGGATTTTTTTAGGTGAATCCAAGACGCAGTTAACATTTTACGAGGTAATCCATGGAGAGCGCTACAACTTCGTAAAACCGTAAAACGGATTACTTATTGCGTACGAGAAAAGGTGGTCACTGAGCATTTATTGTAAAGAGATCATAACTTTTTTTATTTGCTATATTAATCTTATTATCTCGTATTTATTAAATAGAATATAAATGAATTTTGGAATTTTCGTTATTTGTTGCAGAACGAATGCTGATATTGTTGACATACGAAAAATATTTTTCTGCCTAAACTACTCATCTATTCAAAATTCTTAAAGTATAAAAAAAGTTTCTAAATAAAGTCAGCTACTAATAGAAAAAAACTGAGAATAATTATACAGGGGGTTAAAAAAATATGTGCTTATATTTGCATGATACATGATTTTTCTTATATTTCTAATGACTGCAAAAGATTTTAAATAATGTCAAAAAGTGTCGGTTAGACTTATAACTGCGTAGCCCAAAAATGGTTAACATCGATCAAGTCGTTTTCGAGATATTCGGAATAAACAAAAAATTTTCGCGAACTTTGGCACTCCCTAGCGGCGAAACGAAGCAATTTTGGAAATAAGTAAATTGGGCTAAATCGGCTTATTTTGAACCCAGGAGTCTGTGGTCTTCCGTTGTACACGTCTTTTCCGGACACCCTGTATATCTCTGCCCCAATTCACTTAACAGAAGACAGGGTCTCTTTAAGAAACATCAACCAAAAATGTACTTTTTAGCCTGTTGGAATCAACACATTGTTGAAGGTACCTCAATATTTGCTTCATTCCTGATTATCGTAAATCCAAAAGTATATACTGGCTAGTGTATGAGACGCACCTGAACAACTTTATTCGCCAATAACGATGCTGATCTCCTGCTGACAACCATTAAACGGCATGGTGGATGAAAGAGCTCCTCTGTAGCAGAAAGTTATGTTGAGGAGTTCACATCTAACAATCCTTACAAGAAGAGACATCCGTAACTTGTGCACACTCTTCATAAACTTCGATAGAGGTTATGCGTTCCGAAAATGATGGCAACAATACTACAATGGATAATGGAAAGTAAAATCAAGATTATCCGTTTTTCAGCATGGATTTATATCCGGTAGATCTACGACATCCAACTTGTTGAATGTTACTCATTTCATTGCTGATGTGTTGGACCAGGGTGGTCAGGCTGTCTATACGGACCTTTTAAAGGCTTTCGATAGATTGGATCATGGTCTGCTACTGAGCAAGTTGTCATGTTTTGGTTTAACTTCAATTTTTTTAGCTTTCTTTGAGTCATATTTAGCAAATAGAGTACTAAATGTTAATTACTTTGGTTACGAATCCACATATATATCGCTACATCTGGTGTCCCACAGGGATCAATTTTGGTACCCTTGTTATTTGTTATGTTTGTTTACTGCATTTGTCAGACCAAAACTAGAGTATGGTACTGTTATTTGGAGTCCTCATGCTGATATCCACGTTAATAATTTGGAGCGAGTACAAAGAAAATTCGTTAAATATTTAAGTTTTAAAGTTGATGGTGTCTACCTGCCACAAGGCACTCCACAGATGGACTTATTGAACAAATTCCATTTGAATGATCTAGCCTCGCGTCGTACTTACTTTTCTCTATTGTTTTTTACACAAACTATTGATAAATATAATTTATTATCCGAGTATTCTTAGTTATTTTAATTTTAATGTTCTGTCAGTTCATACTCGTTCATCTTCTTTGTTTAGGTTTGCCACTCCTAGAACAAATGTATTGAAGGATTCTCCTATTTATACTATATATACCAACTATATGTGCTATGAATTGAATCTGGATGTATTTTCTTGTTGTGTTAATGACATACGACGTTGTGTTTTAAATTCGTTTGCAGTCTAATTAATCTATTCTGATTTGGATTGCAATATTTGGATTTGTTAACTATATGCTGGCTTGTATTTGTTTTGTTATGACTATGACATAATGTATTACTTGTTGTGTTTACTCGTTGCTTTTTTGTTTACTTGTTTAAGTATACATTATTGTATATTTTCCCTGCCCTATAATTGGATTTAGTCTGTCTGGGCAGTGTATCCTTAAAATAAAATAAATTTGATAAAATAAATTGATTCCAGGAGAACAAAGGATTTTAATGAGAGCTGCACTTCTGCACACCTTAATGTGATCACTATTACGTGTTTGACTATTTTAGTAATGCTACCACTACAGTTAGTTCACAGTATTAACAGCGAACTGAAATAATTTGTGCAGATGAGATTTTTTTAAATTATCCCTATTTCTTATCTGCCTGATCTGATGGAGGTATACCCTTTATAATAGAGCCTATAAATTACTTATATTGAATTGGAATTTGGGATCCCTAAACGTTGATCCTCCCAAGTCTGCTTAGCTTGAGGATATTCCCGTTCTTCCATTCAATAATATTATTGAGCTTAATATGTCCACATTTTGACATTTCGATAAAGATTACGGTATTAAGAATAATAGGCTAATAATATTGTATGTCTCCCGAACTAAAATGATAGCAATTTTAAATGCAAATATTGAGTTTAACGTATACAAAGTGTTAAAGGATTGACTGCCATAAATTCAGTATAAAATAAACTATAAATGAACAAAAAAGTTGAATTGTACAATATGTCGTGTTATTATACAATTTCACTTTTGTTAGCAGTAAGTCGAGCTACGTATACCAAGAAATTTTATGACAATGTGACAATAATGCGAATGCACAAGCTAGTAGTGTAGTGATGACAAAAAATCCAGACATAAACCACTATTATAAAAATTAATGAATTTAGTTTTGACAACTATTTTGCAATTTTATTTTTGAACAGAAAATTATAGAACTAATAATTTTTTCAATATTAAGATACTGTTTTAAGTGTTTAAATTTTGGTATTTTTTATGTGTTTAAAACAGTAACATATTTCTCATAATCAACAAGCATTTTGTAAAAAGAGATTCATGGAAACTAATCTTGCCATGTTTGTTAATGAAGTCAGTCAGGTCCTGGATGTAGGCGAGAAGGTGGACACAGTTTACACAGACTTGGTTAAAGCTTTTGACAGAATTAATCATGACATTCTCCTGGTTAAGTTAATGCATTACGGACTTAGGGATAATCTAATAGTACTTTTGTCATCTTTATTTGCTAGTATATATCAGCTTGGCTTGTATCATATAAGGGTTTAAAGTCCAATATCAATATATTATTGGCAAAGTCTGGAGTGCCGCAGGGGTCCAATCTCGGGCCTATTCTTTTCCTAGTCTTTGTCAATGAATTTCCAGCCTGAGAGTTTACTCTTTGCAGATGATTTCAAGATTTTTAGAGATGTTAAATTTGATATGGAATTTGAAGCTATGTAGCAGGATTTGGATGCTTTGTATGAATGGTTTCTCATAAATAAATTATGTTTTAATTTAGATAATGTGTAATGTCACTTTCTCTTATCAAATTAGTGACGAAGTCCATTTAACTAGATGTTTAATTATAAAAGATTTTGGTATTACTTTTAAAATAATTTAAAATTTAATAATTACGTTCAAACTATCACTGCAGAAGTATATAAAAGTGTTAGGTTTTACGATTTAAAAAAAAATTGGTACCATAAAGTACTTATTAATACCTTTGTCCGTTCGCGCCTAGAATATGGTGCTGTCATTTGGAGTCCATTTAAACATTCGTCTAAACCGTTCACCACTAGGGGTTTGGCATTATTTTGCCATTCGAAATAATTTTAAAATACCACGATTTGATAGTAGAAGGGATCAAATTATTCTAATGATTTTGTATATTACAAAAGTGTTGTGGACAGTCCTTATCTACTTTCAAAATTATAGTTCTATATCCCGAATTACATAACATGTCCGCCGCACTCTTTAGTTCCCTTAAGGTGTGGTCTAAAATAGTGGAATGTCGATGTAATTTTAAAGTTAGGAATTTTACACCCTGTTAAAGTTATCAAAATGTATTATACATTATTGAATAATAGAAAGTATTTATTGAATGTGACTCTTTTACGGCATTTTTACATAAACTTCAAGAATTATTTTTTCACATTTAAAATCCAAAGTAAGAAAAATGTACACAAACCTTTCCTAAGTTCATCCTTTATGTGTATTTGGTGCAGTCAAAAAAAATGTTAACTTTTTTGTAGAAGGGAAAGGTGAACTTAAAATTATCTATGTCGATATGCACATTGTTTCGATTATCGCCATATTTAACCATAGCAAGATCACGTAATATTCAGTTATCAGTATTTTTTAACCATAAATAGTTTAGGTATTACTAGATAGTATCTGTCAAGGGTTTATAATTTTGCTGTCCTATTATACTACTCTGCTGAATGGTGACGGCGCTTTTAAGTTATTCTCTTGTGAACAGTATTGTAGGTAACAAGTATCTTAATATTCTTACTTCTGGAGTTTATGATGGTAACGGCTTTAAATCTAAATCAATGTTGAAGTCAATTTTAGATTGATTTATTTTTCTCAGTTGTGCCCATCCTGTGCAGTTACCTATTTGATTATTTGACGATGTTTGCCGTATGTATGTACATAAATTCTATTGTTATACTAGTTATGTTTTATATTCACTTAGTTGTTGCTCTGTTTTGTGTACGGCAAAAAGAATGTAATTAGACCACAGTCTGTTGGCTTCAGTATTATCATTATTAAATAAATAAACATTACTTAAACCAAAAAGGAATTTGAAAAATAAGTAAAAATATGCTAATCTTAGACCGACTGATATAGAAGAATCCCATTTTTATTAAAATATTAGACAAAAATGTAGCAAGCAACCGGTAGGTGGCAACAAATTTGGGAATATACCAAAAGTAATTAAAGCATGGCATAACGTCACTTAAGCGACATGGAGAATGGAAATCGACCACTGTGACCGAAACCTAAATTGACGAATCTATAACAAAATATAAAACTTCTAATACAATTTTGAATGAGATAAAAATCTACCGACACTTCCAAGTGAAGCAGAAACTATACAGTTGATTCAAGAACAATCGTTATTCCACACTTTAAATACACATACATAAATATTTTTTTCTATAAACGTAAAAAAATGAAAAGGTTGGCGCATTGATAATATATGCGACATGACATTTTTTTTATTTTCCTACGGCACCATAACACCGTGCGCGAAATAGTGTGGGAAATATGTATTGAACTAGATTAGATTTTTGTATTTTAACCTTTGTGATCCTCAATCAAGCAAAAATCCAAGAAATCATTTATTTCTAAATGTTTAACAATAATTAACACTTTTTTCAAAGTATGACAAAATTTGCACTACCTTATTTTATTTATTAACATTAAGTGTTGATTTCAACATAGAATATACTGTCCATAACGTGGAATACTTCACCTTGTTAGACTTTTCTGCAAAATATGCCCAGAGCACATTTTCTGATATTTTTCTTGCTTTATTTGCATCATACCACTCTTTAAATTGCTGATATACATTTACGCCTCGATTTATCCGGTAAAAGACTTGAAATTACGGAATTGACTGCATCTATTAAATTAGGTGAGGTACTTAGTTCATCGTTGCTCGAAATTTCCATTATTTTACAGTTAGGTATATCAGGTACTGGAAAACTGACACTAGAAAAATGTCACTTTTAAATAATTATTGTTGTCAACAATTAATTGTCTTTTTATTTCAAAAGTTACAGTGATTACTTGATTTGAAGCCAGTTCCACAATATTTTTTGTATTAAACTAAATAATACTAAACTTATTTTAGAATAATAATTTTAAGGGATATACATATTTTGATATTTATACTTTACTTTTTGTTTTTATTACTGCGTTGTACCGGTTGATATTACTAACCTTTGTTGCTTTGTGCCTTTGTGTTTTCTAATTCAATGACGAAGCGTTATTCCCCAACCATTTACGGCATAGGAGACAAGTTATTTATAAAAAAGATTTTCCTTAACTTCGTTTTATGATGCAGTACCTTTTCTGAGAAAACACTTTATGTCTAATAAATTTCCTTTGATGACATCCCCTTGTTTTGTGGATATTTTATCGCGACGCTAATGCTCCTTTTTATACACCTTTCCGACACTATTATGCCTCGGTATTTGTTTTTGAGATAAGCAAGTTCGTTCGCAGCACCTTTACTAATTTCGTAGGAAAACGTTAATCCAATACACTTACTTTTTATTGAAGCAGAGTAATTACATACATGTTCAATAATTCATTTAATTACATTTCATTCTCAGTTGAATGATTAATAATCAAGCATGTACTTAGATACGAAACCGGATCTTCTAAAAGTTTATTGCTTAAGATAACCAAGATAATATACCAAAAATATTTTATCACGGAAAGCCTTGAATTAATGGAGTATATATATAACTTTAATTGATAAAGCAAATTATTAATTGTGTTTAATTTTTATTTTCATAACTAGTACGGTCGATGCATCCTGGAAGAAATTCTCGACTATGTAAACTTAACATGCATATACAGGGTGTCCAGTAAAGAATGTTCCAAATTTCAGGGCAGTATTCTTCGGGACAAAATATAGCAATTTACCCCAACTTACCTTAGTCCAAAAGTTCAAAGTTGCCGCCATACCGGGTATCAAAGTTAAAAATTTAATTCTCATTTGCTAATATTTCAAACAATTTTTGAGGTATTTGCTTCAAAACTGACACCTTGTGAGATAAAAAAAATTATATAAAGAAATTTATATTCACAGTTGTGACTTTTTATGTATCTTAATATTGATTATGTACAATTCTGTCTTCAAGTTTTATGAAATATATATTGTATAGTGCCTAAACAGTTCTGCTATTTTTGTGAGTTCATAAATTTCAAGTGTAATTATTTATAAAAAACACTTTTTTTAATTAAAAATGAAGAACTCTTAAATGCAATTTACTTAAATGAGTTTTAGTTTAGCTTAGCAAAAGTTTTATAAATGTGATGCCTTTTTCAAAACAACTAATTCAATTCCATTTTAAATTATAAAATTTAACGTGAAAGAGCAATTATTGCATGATCGCCCTGTATCAAACTCTAAATAGTTTATAGTATGTCCTTATATTTGTTTCTTCAAAAATATAAATCTGAAACAATTTGGTTTTGGACGAGGTGAAGTTATTCTTCTCTCAATGCATGCGTGACCACGTATTGTTTGTCATCCCATGTCAAGGAATATTCAAATTTCTGTTACGGATTACGTTGTTTCTTTGACAGTCACGAAGGTAACGTAATCAGCATATAAAATTAAAAGGGAACGAAACGCACAAATCAAAGTTAGGCTATGCATTTCAGGACCCTACATATTTTTTAACGTGAATATGAAATATCTACGTTCTATTACATTTTCTTACACAGCTGATAAACCTCATACTTTGTTATTAAATGAAATTGAGCAAAAAAGGTGTTCAGTAAAAATAAGATTATATTATAAATTCTTGTTGTCCTACCTAAACCAAACTTTCCCATTTGAACTTGATAAACTTTTATACTGAGACGGGGAGAGTAGGCCTGAGCTGAATCAGTTTGCTTATTAAATTATTTCAAAGTTTAATAAAGGAAGACAGTGTACAAGGTTAGCATAAAGAACCAAAATGGTATAGCACTGTTGACTTGGAAATTTGACCAAGGTATATGAGCCGTACGTAAATGCAAGGAGTATAGATTGCAGCATCGTCGCGTCTATTTGCCACCATAATGACAGAAAAGAAATAGAGGGCTTATGTTTACATCGGAAGTAAAACAGTATAATTTTGAAAAGGAGGAAAAATTTAATTATCTGGGTGTGGCAATAACTAATAATGGAGATGAAAAAGATAAAATACAGAAAATGCTGGCAAAAGGAACAAACACACAACACAATAATATTAAGACCAATAGTTGTTTATAGAAGTGAAACATGGAGAATGAACATAAAGGAAAAACACTCGTTAGAAATCATTGTGAGAAAAGTTTTGAAGAAAATTTACGGTGGAAAGAAAAAAGGTGATGTGTGGTTGCGAAGAACAAATGATGAACTGAGAGAAATATATGGGGAGTCATCAATAACAGATGTAGCTAGAGCAGAAAGGTTGCTGTGGTTGAACAATGAACATGCAGGAAGATTAAAAGAAGAGAGACCAATGAGACAAGTACTGTCATGAGGTATAACGGAGAGGGGAGTAGAAGCGGACCACGGTTTAAATGTATACAAATGGTAGAAAGGGACTTAGATGAAATGGGAGTAGGGGACTAGGGGAGGAAAATAGGAAAATTTTATTTTCTCCTCAAAAAAAATATATAACCAAGCCATGGGCCCCCTTGGCTCGCAGCGTTAAACATACTACTACTTGTGAAAACTCTTTTTGAAAGTGCTAGCATTCAACTACTACGTCTATAAAGGTTAAAAATAAATAAAATAAGTTAAAATATTTGGCACTGAATTATTCATAAAAGAAATTCAATGCAGACCACAACTATGCAATATGAAACTAAATGAGTACTCCAACAGGAACATAAAAAGCAAATTGTGAATAGAAATCGCTAGTATTATGATGACAAAGTGAGACGAACTGAATAATGAAACGTTGCTGCAAGTTTGTTCCACCGATATGGCATTACCAAATATTATTGTCTGCTTATGTATTCCATTATTCACGTATGAACTAAGTTCATCAAAAAATACTCTCATTCTAAAGTCCGAAAAAACTTTTCGCTATTGTTCTTGAGCATACTACATCTACCAGACATTCGCTACTCCATGCCGAACTGAAAAGTCACAGATATGAAGCTTTCTACATCGCAGTAGACATCACTCAAAAGCTATCGACCTCTATAGTGTTCGGCGAGAACGATATTTTGTAAACACGGAATTCCACGAAACAACTACTCTGTGGACTAATGCTCAGCATGCTATTAGTAGCCCGACAGGCATTTATCGGTTTCGAGCTTATGAGCTCTCATCAGTATGCCATACGTTAGGTATCTCACGAATAACCCTAGCTGGTTTAAGTTTGCCTAACCTGACATAAGGGATAAGGAGCACGCGCTGTAGAAAAGCTACATCTGGCGATCATTTGCTACTCCTTGCCAGACTGAAAACCCACAGACTCGAAGTATTCTACATCGCAGTTGATACTACTGAAAGCTATCAATCTCTATTGCGTTAGGTGCGAATACATTTTGCAAAGCGGAATTCCAGGAAAGAACTACTCTGCTTATTGTCCCGACCAGCATTGAATTACACCTGAAAAACCTATAGCAAACAGCTAAAATCACTCCTCCAGCTGCCCATCAGACATATAATTGCAAAGTATAATTCTCGTCAAACGCGATAAATGTTGATACCTTTCAATGGTGTCTACTACGCTGTAGAACGCTTCGTGTCTGTGGCTTTTCAGTAGCGAATGGGCGCTAGATGTAGTTTGTCGTGGTCATGTTTTCTTTTGTCGGGTTAGACAGACTTAAAACAGATAAGCTCAAAACCGGTATATGTCAGGTGAGCTGCTTACGAATGACTTTAGCTATTTGTAGAAAAGTAGTTGTTTCCTGAAATTACGAGTTTGCGAGTTTCCATTTGTTAAGTAAATGATCAACTACACCGTTCCAATTAAATTAATAGAATTATTAGTGGTAGACGTTCGATATGCCTAACTGGAAATACCAACAGCTTGTTTGATTTTATTGATGTAATAGCTATACCAACATGAATAACAAACTAAATTTTTAAAATGTTTCAGCTGATTGTTTCTCACTCTTTGATGACAATAATTCCCAATAAATAGATATACTGATACGTCTTAAGTAAAATTAGTTATTAAATAATGATAAAATAGTTCTCTTTTATTTTAGTTTAATTAAATTCGTAATTTTAATACCGATGGAGACATCTATTAGTTTAGGTACAAATTATAAGCGGGCGAATCTTTTTGCGGGATTAAAAAGGAGGAACAAAAAGTAAGGTGGAACGGTTGATAGCGAAAATCTTTAGCGTGCGTTGAGACATGAATATGGTGGCTAGTGAAATTTTGAAATAATTTCGTATATCGGATATATCACTAGTTGGACATACTAAAGGCTAATTTTATGGTAGATGAATACGTTTATGTTTAAATGGTCTTGTATCCATCAATGGGATAGAAATTCTGTTAGTCTCCGCAAGAAACCAATAGAAAAGACGCCTTCGGGTATTGCATAGGGTGTTTTGCAACCGAGGTGAGCTTATCTTTTGATTTGATTTCAATTATTATTGCTAAAATCGTATATCTAAGTAACGATGTCTTTCTATTATTTTTTAGGCGTTTTGAGGTTTACTATTATCATTTGTTTAAGTGGAATTATCCCTACCTTGACAATATTGAATTTATATACCGGGTGAAGCCCTGAACGACACGCCACCGGCAGTGGTGGCCATTGTACAGATATCCTGGAAAATCCACAACCCTGGATAATTACTGGATGAGTACCACATAGTGGATATTTTAATTGTTGTTCTAATTTCGAGTGCGGAAGCACTTCAATATATTTTTTTTATATCCAACCGAAATACCAGTGCTGTTCTAGAGACCAATATTTTATGCCCAAACTGCCAAATGTAAAGACTTTATTGAGTATTCATATAGATAAATATTTCCACATTTCACTCCCCAAAAAGATTAATCGCATTCCTGTAATTTAGGTATAAGTGGTAGATATTATGTTAAGGAATAGGTTTTAAATTTTGTGTTGCGACTGCAGTCAGTAAATGTTGAATTTTTTTTTTGTTTAGAGATAAGCCCCAAAACTAAGCTAAAAATAAAATCTGCCCTGTAAATGCTGATTCCATTGGTGTAGTAAATATTCTTATAAAACTTATGTGACGTTATTTTCTTTCGTGTTTGCTATATGTTTTAGTGGTTAATATAATTGTTGGGTATGTGAATTTTAAACCACTTGGCGCCCTGTATAGATATGAAAAAACAATAACATGATGCTATATATATATATGTTAAATATATATCCATATAATCATTAAAGAACCCATCCCGACTCCACTGAAAAATCTAGTCGGCGCATACCTAACTGTTCCCACCGCAAATAAAGTCAAACATTAGGTAACAATACATTATTTTTAGTTTTTTATTGTTTACACCTACCAATATTCTTATCAGAGAGCAGTTGCTTTTAAGACAATCTCATATTACATTTTAACAGTACTATGTGTCACTATGGCTATATAATGAGGATCTTAGCACTACAATGATCTTCCAGCATGTGGATGGATATTATATAGAGATCTAATTTCAAATGCAAATTTCGTGATCTACATACAAACGCATCGTTTGTACAAATAGATTAACAATAACGTTTGCCCCTAATTAATCATTATATTTCCTCAATTAAGCTATTCTAGTCAACATACGATGTTATTATCATGTTAAATGTTTGTACAATTTATATTCAATTTAGCTCCTGGATCTCATAGACTATTTGATAGCACTATTAGTCATTAACTAATTAAAATATAATCACCTTTGTGTAAAGCATATCTATTTAAATACCTACACAATGTGGCATATCTACTAGATAAGGAGAATATTGAGCGCCAGAGAACAACTTGTGTTATTCTCGTTTTTTTTTCTTAATAACTACTTTATTTGGAATCAGAATCGTCTTTGAAAAACCTAATAAAGTTTTTTGAAGGAAAATATATAACTGAAATCCAGTAAAAAGCTCCTCTGAGAAAATGTAAAGTTTTAATATATTCACCAGAATACTCGGAGGGCATTTTAATGGTATTTATAATGTTTTCAGTGAATGGTAATATTTCTTCCTTTACGTTACGTTTGGAAATTTTCAACTTAAAAGTAATTTAATTAAAGGTGTTCAATTTCCCCGTTACCATTTCCTAAAATTATTTTTTAGTGAAACAGGAGTGTTCTTCAACTTCTAATGATGCGGAACGTCAATGTTGTCCTAATTAGATTATTAGCAACAATTTTTTTACATTTCAAGTTAAACTAACTAAAGAAACTTTATTATTTTCTCTTTTTTACGTTAAAAACTATAATAATATAATGGTGCAAAACTAGCAAGGTTAAGAAGGTGCCTGAGAAAATCATTTGTTATTTTTCCGAAAAGCAACGCTCCCAGTCCACTATGATGGACTCACTACTCAATGTTGAAAACTACGATTTCAGTTTAAAAAATCAAGATATAACCAGATTTTCTAAGTACTGCAAAAGATGAAACATATTTACTTATAAAGGTTGCTATAGTTGCGGCAAGAACTCAGATGACTTACATCATGCGAACAAATAATAGTCATTATATTTTTGTCAAAATATTTAAGAAACTGCAAGTGACAACAATAAAACTATACCGGGTGTTCCCTCTAAGACTTTCAGTGCGAATATCTCAGAAACCATCATAGCCAGTGCGACGAAATTTGGTATACAGACACTAGATGGCGCGTAGAATCTGATGATAGCATCAATTCTTATACAGGGTGTTCCATTTTCCAAGAAATCGATTTAATTTTGATTTTTGGTTGTCAGCCCTGCTAAAACCTATGTTTAAATTGAAATATACTTAATTATGAACACATTCTGATAAATAAACATTCAAAAATTTCAAAATTTAACATATAAAACGCCTCCAAAAGTACTCAAATTTCATTGTTTTGTCATGTAAAACGTGCATAGCCTTGAGCCAGACTTACACAGAAGAAACTAACATCGTTAAACGTCAAAACTATGAATTGTCATTGAATTAAAAATATTAATGGCATAAAGTATTATTATTTTACATAAATAACGCTAAATAATGTGTACATAATAATTAGGTACCCGTATTTTTATCACAAAATAATTTACAAAATTTTGTAAGTACCTAAAGAATATTCATTCCTTTTTTCCAACTGCTGTAATAATTATTGATTACGTATTTAGCAACAAATAAATTCAAACAAAACGACTCCTAAAATTGTTTTGAATGTGAACGTATTTGTCCTTGAACTAAACTTGCCTCAGAAAAGGAATCAAAGAAATATCCCTGGTCTAAGGAAATATCCATGAAATATCACTAGTGACTAAAGCATAACCTAGAAATGATTGATGTTTGTGTTCACATATTTTCAGCACATTATTTATGCTATTGATTGATAAAGTATGTTTAAGAAAGAATCTACATCTGTAAAATAGTAAACAATGTACTACCATTTCTGTATTTTATATGATACAGAACTAAAATAAAGCAACTGGTTTTTTTCTGGGAAGAATCACCTGAATATTTACTAGACGGAGAAGGTACCTATCACATAGTCATTTAAAGCTAGATAATAATTTGAAATTATTGTTTTTATCTTTCAGGTATGTGTGTGTAGTATCAAAAATTATAATGAAACAATTTATAACATAGGACACCAAAAAGAATAAACAAAAATATCAGACATTTTCTTAGAATTAATTATAAACATGGAATGGTGGTTATAAAGAAGCCCCTAACTCACTTTGAACAGGATTCTATAAGACATTAAATTCAGTTGTGTGTCGTGGGATTTAAAATTTCTAAACAAATAAAATTAAGAAAAACTAATTTCATAATTCTATGTACACTACGAAAACATATTGTTAGAATATCTTAAAAATGATGAAAGCCAACTGTTATAATCTACACAACGTAGCGTAATAAGGTATCGAACAATGAAATGACAAGATTCGTTTCTAATCGTACATGCATGACCATCCCTTAGATTGAACGGTGCTCTGTTTAGAATACAGAACAACTGTTTAACATAAAATCGATTAAATGTATGTAAGTACTTAGATACTTTCAATTTATTGTAATTTTATTTTATTGTTAATAAATTAAAATTTGTATTTGTCTTTTTTATTCTACCTGAATTATTAAACACGGATGCTTAAGAAATAATGGATACTTAAAGATGAAGGGTCAAGTTAATCAATTTAGCCACTAATAAAAAAAAATAAAGCACTGTAGGTACGTATTACTTTTTAACTGAAATTAGGTTTATTACAACTGAATAATAACTAAAATAAAATACAAAAAATCATTCATTTAGTCTTGAAAAAGTGAGATCATTTCATATTTAAAAATTAAAATTACCTTATTTAAGAACTGAATATTAACAGTTCTCACTGATATTTATGTTTTAGACATGTTAATTTTGTTATAGAATTATTAAACACAAGGAATATTTGCTGTAGTGTATAATAAATACAAACAATAACAATTTAACAAACTTTAATTTCCGTCATACTTGCATTATTTACATTTTTTATTTAATTCACTCGTTACACATTCCATGAACTTTAATTTTATTAAATAATTAAACCAAGTACAGAAAGGTATGTTTTTATTTATGGCAAAACGTAAAGTCTAATGTGTTCTAGCAAAATTTTCCTCGTCTCTCATCTATCTGTCGCACGGCTTCTTCATTATCTTATCGAATCTTTTAATCAATGATTAACGTAATTGTGTATGTAAACCTGCTTCCATAACAGCACTTTGTTTCCTAGGTTCCTACCTAGAGGTGAGACGAAACAATTTCGTAGACATTTTTAATTTCTGCACACCACAAGGTGAAATGAATATGTTTATATTCATTCTGTTCTACAAATACTGAAATATGTTTCCTCATCTCTGTTCTTAAAAGTAAGCCCCCAATAGCTTCTCCATCTGAAACTAATTAGGTAAAGATAGCCTTTTCGTAACTGGGCTCTTTCTTATAAATTTAACCTCATAGTTCTTTGAAATGAAGTAGCTAATATGAAACATAGGTACAATAAATTACAACTCGTATATTCAATGTAAAAGGCGAATAATAATATAAGTTATAATTACCTACTAAGTACACTGATACTTTTCCTTCGTCTTTCCTCTCCGTTCCCATTAATCGTTATACTTAGTACTTACACGTCTCGTACTATCAAGCTTTTTACTGTATGAAAGTAATTTTTAGCACACCTAGGTATATGGCTCGAAATTTTACTCACATTTGATGTGGAGTAGTTTTATAACAGATATATTTTTGTAATACTGGAACTGAAGCTTTCACTCAAGGAATCCATTACATTTTTATTTATGATGATTGTTTCTAGGCTTTAAAACATTTTTACCACTTGTTGAAGAGGCTTTATTAATTATTTTCATTATTTGGAACTCTAGGTTAAGTTTACATAATCGTTCGGGCCTCGAGACAGTCGGGCTCTGCGTCTGCGCTCTGCAGCAGTGCAGCATATTCACAGTAAACAACTAACAGTCCTCTGTCTGTGGTAAAGCAGCAAGCAGCGAGTCATGGGCGTGACGTGGCCAAGACCTTAGTTTTCTGCTCGTAGGGATTGTCCTTTATCGCTTTTATTATTTCCGAGAATAGTCGTATTATACAATTAAAGAAACAATGTTTCACATATTTTCAGAGTATTCATGCCGAATAAAGCTCAGTGTACGCGAACAGCTAATAACTTCTAAATTCCATTTTTTTTTACAAAATTAGCATTATTGCAAATACGTACGCACTACGCAGATTCAATGTACCTCGTGGTGTTACGTATTTATAATAAAATTTCCAAAAAATACTCATACTTGCTTTGACAGTTTCTGTCACTTTACGTTTTGACGTCTATCCATGCGGTAGCCGCGTGTGTGTAAATTGGACTCATGGCTATTCACATTTTGTATGACAAAACAATGAAATTTGGGGACTTTTCATAGGAGTTTTTTTATGACAAGATAAACATTTTTCGTGTTTTTTTTTTATCAGAATGTGTTCATAATTAAAGATATTTCAATTTAAATACAAATTTTACCGTGGTTGACCACCAAAAAATGGAAATTAAATCGATTTTCTGCAAAACCGAACACCCTATGTTAAAACCATTATTGAATTCTACGCGCCATCTAGTGCCTGTATACCAAATTTTGTCGCATTGGCTGCAATAGTAGCTGAGATATTCGCATTGAAAGTCTTAGAGGGAACACCCGGTATAGTAGGTACACTAAATGTTTGTACTATATAGGGTGTTAAAAAAAGAGTGTAAAATATTTCAGGAGGTAATAGTATGAACCAAAATAAGAAGAAATGTCTTAATAAACATGGGTCCGCAAAGTAACGGTTGCGGAGATATAGACCACTATTCGTTTTTCAAACATTTTATTTTATTAGGAATAAACCGACAAAGGAAGCTTTTAACAAACAAAAAACAAAGTTAAAGAAGATGTTCAAAGTGCCCTCCGTCCATTTCCAAGCAGGCACGATATCTTTGTCTCAACGATATTCGAACTCTTTCGAAAACACCCTCCTTGGTTTGGATTTCTTGCCAATTTGATTAATCCCTAGCTGCAGCTCTTCTAGGCTATTTACAGGAGTACCATACACTAATGTCTTCAAATATCCCCAAGCAAAGAAATCTAGAGGGTTCAGATCAGGCGATCTTGGAGACCATAAAACAGGTCCGGCCCTTCCTACCCATCTATGTGGAAAAGTTTGGTGTAAATGCTCTCTAACGGCCATGAAAATTTTAGCTGGAGCACCATCATGCTGGAACCACATTTGTTGCCTCCGATTCAAAGAAATGTCTTCCAAAAACTCATAATAATTGCTGGCGTGCTAAGTCGTCGTACATGTAGACATATATTTAAGAATTTTAATGTTCTTGCGTTAGTGTCATTATTTATTTTTGAAATGTCTGTGTACATATATAATAATAAGGAGTCTTTAATTCTCAATAAGGATATACATACAATCAATACCAGACAATGCTATGATATCCGAATTCCTTTTGCAAAATATACCATAACAGCTAATTCACCAGATTGTTTGAGATTTAAGATATATAACCATTTACCGAGTGAACTCACCGACTGATAAGATTACAATATTTCAATTTAAACAAAAACTGAAATCATGTTTAGTAGATTACTGTTTTTGTTCTTTATTGGAATTTTTTTCTGCTGTTGTGTCTTAGGTTAAGTTATTATATGTTTATTTGACTATTGTTATACAATCCTTTTTGTCCACAACAAGATAAATAAATAAATAAATAACGTTTTTTTTTTCATTATAGCACTAGTCTCCAATAATCTTTTAAATGTTTTTATATTCAATATTAGATAGAACTGGAAATTATAGTACTTTAAAGTTAAATTAAAATAACGGTTGCATAATATATCTACATAACATGTATACCTCATAATTAACAAAAGATTGAGTAAACTTAAATGCGAATTTTTGAAAATCAGTGGAAAGCTGTTTTATTTTTACTTAAAGGAGAAGTAAGTTACGCATTATGAGATCTGTTATAAATAAAAACGGTAATTAATATATAATTCTGAATGAACTAAAAGTTAAACACAATTAATTATTTTTTCACATCAGAACTTGCTTTCAATGGCTTTGGAGGCAAGGGTTATTATTAAAAAATTTCACAAGTCTTTAATAAGTATTTCTAGCAAATCCTTTCTTAGTTTTTAACAATTGAAAATTCCGACTTAATTAAGAAGTTACTTAAATTTTCTTATACGAGTTATAAAAGTTCTCCATCTTCTCTAAAAATAAATGCATTAATGACTTGAAAATTGCTTGGTAGTTGCAAACTATTTAAGTAATCTGAACATTTGATGCTCCATTATTTCATTTAAGTTTTATATAAAGGACCTGTCTAACATTGAAAAATACAGAAAAATTATAAATTATAAGTTATAATATAAAGCACATCTTACTAGTAGACACTAAAAACGAATTATACAGGGTGTTACAAAAAAACCAGGTCAACCCATTAATTGCTTATTTTGGCGGCAAAATATGACGATTTATCCCTACTTACCTATATTATTATACAATGCGTTCTTTAAAATATACAAGATGGTAAAGTTGGACTTTTGAAATAGTTTTTTTACCTATAATTTCTTCAGATTTTCAGGTATCACTTGTAAATGACGCCTATTTTTTTCTAACGTACGTCTATGGACGATTTCTTATAACGTCATAATGTAGAATTTTGTTTAGAATATTTTATTTCTCTTCACAATTTTTCGTAAAACTATTAATTTTCGAAATAAATTAGATTTTTGGGCATGTAACGTTAGAGATAGTCACAGCAAAATGAGTTCCTCATAATAACATTTTTAAATTTCAAACTACAAAGAAACAGTTTGTAATCATCTAACTTGCTCTAGAGTGTTCTAACTTATTTCATACACAGTGTATTTGCATATAGGGCTAGCCAGATATGCCATTTTTACACAACTAAATGTTTCTTATGAATGTAAATTCATTTTATAAGGAACAACACATAGATTTAAGAAACAGATTAGTTATTAAACTACACTAGTTGCTGCACATATCCTATATATAGTCTACCAACAAGTTTGGATGCCGTGACTTTCCTAAACTTTCTGCAAAATGATTTTTTCACTTTACTCGACAATTTGCCACTTACTCTTCATCAAAATATGTGCACTAATTCAACATTTTAGTTGATCCACGTATCCACCTGCCTCAGAAATGTATAAACGAGCAATAAAGAATATCTAACATTTTGAAAAACCTGTAGTTATTGCCTAATTTTGTCAACCTCATTTTTAATACTCCTTTTTAGTTGATCAATAATCTCAATTGATTCGGAGTAAACATCGTCCTTCATAAATACCCAAACACTGAAATCCAATGGACTAATATCGAGGGAACGTAATGGCCACTGAATAATTGCATCTTGCAACTTAAATATTGTCTAACATACATATGTTGAGTATTTATGAACGACGATGTTTACTCAGAATCAATTGAGATTATTGATCAACTGAAAAGGCGTATTAAAAATGAGGTTGACAAAATTAGGCAATAACCACAGGTTTTTCAAAATGTTTGATATTCTTTATGGCTCGTTTATGCATTTCGGAGGCAGGTGGATACGTGGATCAACTAAAATGTTGAATTAGTGAATTAAAATGTTAAAATTACAATTTACAATTAAATGTTTGTATAAATCTTCTGTTTAAAATGTTTCAATGGTTGAACGCTTATATGGCTTTGTCATCAGAAAATATATTGCGTACCAGAAGCGCCGTGTTGCTGGGAGTTAACTCTTAACTTTTTTGCTTCACTTTTAAAACATGGAGTATTCTTTTCTATTTTCTCCTTTTATAGGCCTTTCTAATAACATCAAGACTTAGTCACCCCTGTGTACATCACAGAGATTGTATTAAATTAAGGGTATTGCAGAGAACGTAAAAGTGACTATTAAATAATTATATAAAACCTACTTGCTTACGAAACGTTAATAAAAACCAAAAAGTAAACTTTAATTCGACATAATGATAATGGCAGAATATGTCACACCATTTTATGACATCTACTTTAGTTTTAGTATAGTTTGCGTTTGCCATCCCATTGCCTATAATATTTAATTTATTAAAACAAGGTGTATTCTTTAATTCCTGGAAAGCAACCAGTATTTGCGCTATAATTATACCCATTGACCCTACGAATATTGAAAACTACAGGACCATTACCATCTTATCTAATTTTGCTAAAGTCTTTGAAGTGTCCATGTATAGCCGCATCTACCCCTTCATAAGAAATATTATCTCAGTTGACCAGCATGGAAACACGCTTCACTAATACTAATTTAATTTGCTTCGCTCAGTTTGTTTCTAATAAAGTGGACTAATTAAGACAAGTGGATGTGGTACACAGATTTCTCCAAGGCATTTGATCACATCAGATCACTTATTAATTTTATCTAAATTAAGCGGTTATGGATTTTCTCACCTTCTCAATTTGTTTCGGTATTATTTGTTACTTGTAACTTTTTCAATATGTCACTTATAACCCATATATAACTGCCATATAAGTAAAGTTGAATCTGTACAGCGTCGGTTTCTTAAATTTCTATCATTTAAAGAAGATCATCAATACCCACCTAGAGGATACTATCATGAGTTGCTGTTGTCTAGATTTGGTGAGATATCGATGAATAACAGGTGAATAATATATACTATTAAATTTTTATATAATTTAGTGCATAACAATGTTGATTGTCAGCTGTTACTCCAACATATTAACTGGTTAGTTCCGCGTGCTGAATCCGGACAATCTGTAACTTTCTATAATCATGGCATCAATACCAACATAATGCTTTATTTCCCTATATATAGAATGTGTCGGAACTTTAATAATCTATGCCGTTCTTGTGATATAAACAATGATTCTCTCACTACAATTTTGAATACTGCAGTGCCTAGATTATTATAGTGTTCTAGTTCTGTTAAGTTTCTCATAATTTTTGTTCCTTTTGTGTATATTTTTTTTTATTAGCCATCTAATTTTATATTATCATATTTTTCTATTAATCTTTGTTATTTTATAGTTTTAAGCTGTATAAGGTAGTGTAATTTTGTATTTCCTATAACTGGGTGTAACCTGTTGGAAATAAATGCTATTATTATTATTATTATTATTATTATTATTATTATTATTATTATTATTATTATTATTATTATTATTATTATTATTATTATTATTATTATTATTATTATTATTATTATTATTATTATTATTATTATTATTATTATTATATATTTAATTCCATTCCTTATTTAGTATCGTCTGGCATTCCGCAAGGTTCAAATTTAGGCCGGTCTCAATAGCGTAACTGATTATCAAAAATTGTTCTTTGACAATGACTTGAAACTGTTAACTAAGCCGATGGTGTACTACTAGAATAAACTATTTTTTGATAATAAATGCAAAATGGTGTCGTTTGCTAGTAAACGAAATAAAATATTGTCAATTATGTAATAGATTCGCTTTTGCTGACTCGCTGTGATGCAACTAAACACCTTAAAGTTCACTTTGATCATTGAGTAAAAATTCCTTAGTTGATACTTCGACTCAGAATTAAACTATGCGTCCTACATAGAGGACGCTGTATCTGCTTGGATTTATAATCAGCCAAGGTCGGTGACATTCAGGTTTTAAAAATTTAGTTTCTCGCGCATGTAAGATCCATGCCTGAATATTGCTCGCTTCTTTGGAGCTCTTTTTATGAGAATCATGTTAGATCGACTGAGGGAGCACAAAGAAAATGTTTAAAATATCTTCTATAGCGCTCTGAAGGTATACTCGCGGCAAGAATTCAGACGTCTTACGTCACGGCTTAGTTTTGAATTCTTGCCGCGAGTATAGATATTCTCAACGTGGTTGTGATCAATACTACTTACCTACTTAGTCGATTGGGTTTTAATTCGTTAGATTTTAGTAGATGTTACTATTTTCTTAAATTACATTCTCTCTTATTCGATATGGTCAATTGTCTTAACTAACTAACTAAACTTTCTCGTTTCTAGGACGTCAAACAGTTCTTGGTTTACCGTTCATACTCTAGCTAGAACTAATCTTTTATTGAAGTCACCACTTCAACCAATTATATTTGCAATAGATGTGACATTTTCAATTGTTTTCTTAAAGAGTTGCATTCATTTTGTTTACTCACACTGCTTAATGCTATGATTTTCGTGCGACTATCAGATTGTTTAATCATGTATTATATCTCTTCAGTGTTATACTTGTTTTAGGTTCTTGTAATTGGTGAATTTACTGTTGGACAAATGAAGTATTATTATTTAAGTATTATTAAAATATACATTCAACAACAGCATCAGTATACATAACAAACTATATATCACCCGGAGGACTTAATCTCAAATATTTAAGACTATTTTAGCAAAAACACACTTCTAAGAAGTTACAGAGATTTACTATAAAATCATACGTAGCATTAAGCTCTTTGTTTCATAGAGCAGCTCATTGTGAAGTGACATTAGAGAATTTATTAAAATTTCTTGATTAATAAAAATCCAAATGCATCATTAACTATAAGGGTAACGGCATCATTAAAGTGTCAAGTCATAAACTTTAACGTGACCTTTAGCTATGCCTTGAGACCTCCGATATGACTTTAGATAAAAGGTTATAATTAAAAATCTGAATAAAAATTTATTGTCATTTTCTTAAACTTGCCTATAGGAAAGTAATTAAGTTAAAAATAATTAATTATGCCTCGCAGAGATATATGGCAGCGCAACTGAAGCTTTATTTTAACACAGTTTTAAGAAGAATATGAAATATATAAAAAATTTTAGGCTGAATAATATTCTGTTCATAATGGAAGTTAGAAAGGACCATTATACAGCACACAGTTGAAAAAGTTCTTTTGTTGAACAAAAAATAATTAATCACATAGTTCTATATAAGATAATATGATATATTACAAAAATATCGCTTGTGTTTGAAATGCATAGAACGTTACGCACTGACGCTATAATGTATATTTATATGTATACGGTTTACTTGCCTGTATAAATATATATCTTTATAAAGAAATAAATGTGTATTATATTATCGCTCACCGTCGGTAACTAGCTTTAAGATCTGACGAAACTTCTGTGTAATTCATTTCATAGATTTTACTTGTATTGTATACAATCTGGTGTCAAGGTACCTACAGTCTAATAGGCTTCTTTCCAGACATGGAAAGTGCTTTAACAAGGCGGTAAAATATGATTTGTCTTCATTCCACTTGGGCTTTAAAATGTTGTGACATTAAAACAATTACTTTTTGTCAAAATTGTATAAATTTACAGAAGTGATACATTAAATATTAAAAAAATATATTAACTAAAAATTACTGTTTTTGCTAAGAAATGTGGAAGAAAAAGCTTAGCAATAATTGTAGGGATTATACAGTTGTTTAGTTTGCAAAATACTCGTCGAAATCTAAGTTCTTAATGACCAAATGCTGGTTGGAAATTTTCGATACTAACCTAAGTAATGTTTATTTTTAATTGATTATATCAGTGGCAGGTATTTGAATAAACTTGAAATTTTTTAAATTTCAACACCCTATACCTAAAGTACCAGTGACTTTAGACCTTTGACTCATTAAGACTATTGATCCAAGGATGAATCAACCTTCATCAATCAATCTGTAATAACTGTTAACTATAACATAGACTTCACAATCATCCTGTATAATTCAATTAAAAATGATAAATGTCTAGTGCTTTAAGGCCCACACGTGTACGCATGTTCAAGCTTAATGAATAAAAGAATGAAACTGTTGATGCTTAAGGTGATCACATTACAACATCCAGCTTTTTTGTAGAAACACCAATCGATCTGCAAGGAGAAAAATGGGTAGGTTTTGCCTGAAACCGGAACCGCTTGCATAGTGATACGTTACTTTAATCCTGAATAGGGGATATAGTATCTTTAGGGCAACAAAATGTATTCCTTCCTTTTTTCTCTAATGCTGAGTATGTGAATTTGACTTGGCATGTATTGAGTGTAGCGCATTAATCCACTGCTCACCGGTCTCTAGTAAGGCTTTGTGAATAATCTTGTATTCAGCAGAGCCAAAGTAATTTGTTTCAACGGGTATAAATCAATTTAAGTTTTTGCGTTTATTATGTACCCAATTTTTTTCAGATAACTGAATATTAAATGCAATGGGATTATTAGAAATTAAAATCGTTTATTTTGTATCTAGAAACATGTGCCACATACTTACTAATTTTGATTTATACACTTGTCATTCACTGTTGTCATCGGCTGAGAGAATCTGTTGAAATAATATTTTTGACGGCGGAGAGTAATTTTGAATGAAATGAAATTAATTATCAGAACATTTATACATGATGTCATCCTTAGGTATTCTAGATCTCTATGTATGATATATTCCAAATAACTTATATAATCTATATCTGAGAACATAGAAGATCCATAACTTGGTTGACTATCCTTCTCTATGACGTTCTATCTCTTGCTTTTTCTTTCTATATGACAATTTGTGTTGTAGGTCCTCCACCTCTTTTCTTCTTACCCTCAATTGTTCGTGTCATTACCATTTTTGATGTCCTTATCTCTAGCAGCATCTCAATATGCCCTAGCCACATTAACCTTTGTGCTTTTACCACGCTTACTATGCTCGCCTCTTTTATAAACTTTTTATTTCCCCATTAGTTCTTCTCACACACCCCTCTTCTGTTCTTGTTCCTCCAAATATTTTCCACAATTCTATCTTATCCCACACTTTTAATCTTGTTTGTTCTGCTTTATTGAAGGTCCACGTTTCACTGGCGTATGTCTTACCACTGTCTTGTATAGTATCATATTTTGCAATTTTCCTACATATCTATTTCCAGTAATTATTTGGAATTCAATTACTTCTCCTGTTTCCGGTTGCCTGACAAATATAGTTCCTAAATATGTAAACTGATCTACTTCTTTAAACCAGTATATTTTCCCTCGATTTGTATCTATTTTTAAAATCTTGTCTTTTTGATATTCATCTTCTGTCCATTCTATGTACTTAGTTTTTTCGTCATTAGCATGTAGTCCCTTTTACTTTATTATCTTAATATCCTCCTTTAGTTCCGTTTCATTTATTGCTAGCACTACGAGATCATCTAAAAATACCAGACACTGATACTTTTTATAGTACATGCTTAACCAATTGACTACTGCATCTCCTTTGCATAATTTTCTTCTAGTACTAATCTCCTTGACTCATCCCGTTTATTATTCACACTCTTTTGTGGATTTTATTGTGGACTGGACAGTGTATTATACAAATATTTTTTCAAATTATTGTTTGCAGACTTATTTCCTTTCAATATCGTTCGAATACGTCGATATAATGAGATAGTTTTTCTGATTTTCTTATTTTGATATGCCCACATTTTAGAATTTAGGAATATTATATCATTACACGCTGCAAAATAATATCTTATTTTCTTTTCACATCTGATGGGCCGAAATTTTCACTGTGTAAATACGAGTATGAGTGCAATTATACCTACTAACATAAACAGTTACATGTTTATCAATATTGCCATAAATGAAGAAAAATAATTCAAGTGAATATGATTATATCAAATTACGGTTTTAAAAAGTTTGTATTAAAAAATGTCATATTATGTACCTAAAAGAATAAACATATATTAAATATGCCTCGTACTTTTTAACTATTGGATAATTTTGAGTACAATCAAAGGCAGTAAATTTTGGTGCTCCTTAAAATGGTTTTATACTACTTGAATTTGAATTGTTCCTTTGGGACAAGTTAGAATTATTAGCAGATACCTTCTCAGTTCGTTGGAGGCTTCAAGTTTTCCTAGCGAACTAATTGCAGAAATGAATAGTAATAAGGTCGAAGGATATAGGTAGTCAGACAGATTTTCGTTATCTCAATCGTCATAATGTAGAGACAAGTTTGAAGTTATTCTTAGTTAGGAAATTGACAGTGTGCAGAAATTAGAATACGCAGGAAACATAAACAGAGAAAATAGCTATAAAGAGACCTATAATTTTTATTAACAAAAATCGATTGAAAAGTAGAATCGCATTTTAAAGTCGTAGGTACCAGCTGCCAAATTCGATCAGATAGTGGGTGGTAGTTCTCGCAGATGAAGTTTATAAATAGAGACAAAATATCATAGAGAAAAAAGACTGAATAAGAATATGTATGTAATGACAGAAGATGGAAGCCCTTATCAATGACAGAAAGATTGTTTCTGATGAACCTAATTTTGCATCTTTTGTACCACCTTCTGCACAACCTACTTAAATAATTCTTATGGGGTAGTGATCATTAAGCCGCTCGATTTAGTACTAGATGGACAGGGTATCAACGTGCGTTGTAACTTCCACAGTAACTACTTAGTTTGTTATCATTTTAGTTGCCAAAGTCAGAAAAATGATTTTAGGACAAGTAAAAATCGTAGCTAAAAGCTCATTGAGTAGATAAAACATTAAAATAAAAGCAAACATATGATTTGAACTTGAATCTTTATAATTATATAATTCATTAATAAAAACATATTTTGGAACGTTTTGCAAAAGTATGTAAGTTCAATTGATTCCTTGTATCTTCAGCTACCGAGGACTCTTCCAATCTCCATGTATTTTCAAGATTATGTCTGCTACATTGTTGACCAATACAATTGTTAAAATCCTTCTAAATGTACGTCCTGCGTATCCCTTTGGGTTAGGCAATTTAGATTATGTGGAAATGGTTTTCGGAATTGTTTCAAAAGTATTTTTATTTACAGGCTGTTTGTAACAAGCTTCGCCTTTATGAGGCAAGAAATAAAGAGAATACACATTGGTCGGACGTGATGCAATATATTTTTATACGTCATTAATGCAGAGGTCGCCTCTTTATCAACAATGGTAAATACTCGTTATTTGTACGGCTTTGTTTTCAGTACGGTTGCAACAATAGACTCCTCACCTGTCTTCTTTATCATTAACTGATATACTAGTACTAGCAATTATTCTCTATGACAAGCTTCGTATGCTCCAAATATTACAAGAGAAATACTTATAAGCATAATCATACTACATTTCCTTTAGATAATACCATAGCTTTCTTAGCCTCATGATCCATAATTTTATTTTTCAAAAATTTAATCAGCTTCTGATGTGAGCTTAAATTTATATTTTACTTAACTAGGATCTTTTAGTACTTACTGCATATTTGGACCATAGCTTTGGTTAATAATAGTCACATTCCTGTCTATCATACAACTTGTAAGATCCAAACAATCAAATTTTACGTCTTTATACTAACAGGCATTTGATTCTTGAGTTTCATCACTCAAACCAGAAACACATCAACACTTTGTGCATCCAACGTGAACCATCGACAAACCAGAACACTTGGAAAGGGGAACCAAATGATATATACTCAGAGAGTATTGATATATTAACAGAAGATAAAAAGGAGGAAATACATTTACCCTATACTCATGTGTACATAAGAATCTACTGAAAACATAGAATGCCCTTTAAGAAAATATCCGTCTACAGCACCTCAAGGAAAATAGAGACTTCCTTAAAACTAGTTACAAGAGCAATTTACTCCATGTACTCACCCAAAGGTTTCGAATCTAACACATAATAGAAATTCTTGGACGCATCAATTATTAGGTCCTGTCAATAATTGTTTTTGTCTAGACGCATCTATGACAAACAAGTAGTCTTCCATAAATTTATACAGTATATAATACTGATTCAGGCTGAAATCTTTTATGAGACGTGAATGGTCTGCTACTCCCTGCTCGGCCTTAGCGGCTGGTCTTGTGGGTACAATATTGCAGGTACTTGGACGCAGACCTTCTCGCCTCGGGCGATACACCTTTAATTCTATAAATGATACTGCAGGAAGCAACTACTCCACGTCCCGACCAGCATTGAATTACATCTGCAGTATCTCTGTGAAGCCAACAACCCTTGTCGGCCACCCCATCAGATATAGAATACTTTTGGGCTTGTAGGTCATCAGTATTCCTTAAGTGGGACGATCGACAATTGAACTGGCTGTTCTGCATACGTACTTATACACATACATATCATAGTGAAGGTGAGATGTAAGGTGTAATTGAATGCTCGTCGGGGCATTGGCCCTCAGAGTAGTTGTTTCCTGCAGTATTATGTATAGAATGGAAGCCTTTATGTTGTGACGAGTACATACGGCAAGGATACACTGGATAAACAAGGAGACAGATTAACATGAGACTGAGGCAACAGAAATACTACCTAAGGAACAACACCAGTGATAAGTCAACAGTTACAGAACATATGGTGGATGCAGAGCATTCGATAAACTTAGATAAAACTAAGATAAGAGTTTAGTGAGAGCAATTTAGAAACGATTCATACGGCAAAATCAAGAACCACCACACCATTATAAACCAAAGACTTCAAATGTTGCACGAGAACATTATGGACTAGAGCATACATCAAATAGATATAAGGTACCAGAGAAGATAATCTCCCGTGTTAACGTTAATTCTGAAGAAAATATGTCCCCAAACGTCAAAAGACCTAAAGATGGCGTGTCGATTATGACGAAACTTTTATTTAAATCCATAAGTACATAATAATGATTTTTCCTACAAGCGTGCACAAAGTAAAATTTTTCGTCACGAAGTTCCGTGTTCAAAGTTATAATTTTGCGAACGTCCTGCGGATAGATTTTCCAATAAAACTACTAAAAAATATCATTGGTAGGAAAAATGTATGTTTATTTTAGTAATTGTAGACCATTTTATGAAATTTGAGAAGCCGTTGCAAGTATTTTCTCTTTTAACTTTCAATCATAATTCTCGATATTAGTATTTCATCTTAAAAAAATCATAATATTTTTAAGTACCTTGTATAACGATAAATGATTATAATATTGTCAAACAACAACAAGTGCATCTGTCGACTTTAACAGATGATGTCAGATTCTTTCTTCGTTTCTATGTCAGCAAGAATCTAGAAACATCGATACTTTTCTTCCCATCACAATATAGAAAGGTTTAAAGTCGTTTCTGGGCGCAAATGCGGCCTGCTAAATAATTATATACCACCCCCTCTCCCGCACAAGTAATTGACTTCTCTTGATTACAAAGAAGAGTAGATATATTATTATAGTTCTTTCTTTCAAGTTTAATTAAAAATTATTGAATAGATTGTCATTTTTAATTTTTTTTTATCGGAACACATGCGCAAGGTGCCTTTTCCGTACGCAAAAACTTATCCAAACTCCACTTTGTGCACTTGTTAAGAAAATAACTATTTCCGTGTACCTGATAAAATGAGAATATTTATATTAAAAAGTGATCGTATAAAAACTGGCACTTCCACTGATCGATTTCAAATAATTATATTTTACTAACGAGTGGGCATAATTGGGTATTTGTAAGCTATTGGGCAAAGCACCGAGAAGCATCTTGAGATAACGGAGCAATTGCAGTGATTGATCGTTAGCGAACTGATGGAGTGTAACAGAATTCGCCCTTAAGAACGCCGTTGGAATGCAAATAACTAATTTGAATTCAAAATTAACCCAATAACGAGATAGTTGAGTTTCTAGCTGTATTCAAGTCGGATGATATTTAATATTCTCCGGCTGATTCAATAGAGTCTGGATGGTAACAGCGAGCTGCAGAAATATAATAAGTATTTCTGGAAGTACGGAAAGCTCCTACTTCACGTAATCTTATCAGTTAATATTATTACTTAATGTAATAATAAGGTTCCGCAAATGGTCTTGTACTGCAAAGTATGTTTTCTAATTTCCGACGCTAATTTGTGCATAGATATCTTCAGCGCAGTACAGTGAATTGCTATAACATGTGTTGCAATTTATTATACCAACTGCATATGTCTTTTGAAAGTTTCTTTGTCTCATGAAAGATGTTCATTAGATGAATGGTTTTCATAAAAAAAATAACGAGTAAGTGGTGGAAGCGTATATTTAAAACGTAAAAAGAAAATATTAATTAAGCATGCATTTGTGAAAAATTTGCTGCATTTTAATTAATACACTTACTAGTAGGTACACTTTGGTATCCAAGGTCTCGAGTTTATTAAAAGGGAACTATGGTATTTTCCAATTGGATACATCTGTAGGATGGTCAGCACGTTCTCCAGATTTAATGGATATGTGTAATTTCTTTTTATCTGCGGTAGTTTACAACATAACGATAAACACTCCTCATGATTTATTAACAATAATTTTAAATGTAGACAATTATTTTAATAACCCTGAAACCTTAGAGTTCAATTTAATTTTTTTAAATGTGTTAATAATTAACTGATGAAATTCAACAACATTTATTTATTGTAAACATTAATTACAACTTTTGAACAATTCCTTAAATTAATTCCAGCAGATGATAAGTATGCTGTATTTTTAGAAAGTAAGTTTATTTCCCGGGTACGTGAACTTGTTGAAGGGCCATCAACGTCTGAAACGTTACCCAAAATATTAGAGACCACTTTTGCTTTATTTTCTATGGAATCTTCTATATAGCTTTCTGCCACTGTGTTAGAGCGCCAACCACCATGCCTCTTAACAGTTAATAAATCGACTCCTGAATCTACAAGAAACGACGTAGATGATCTACGAAAATAATGTTCAGTATATTGTTGAGGATTTGGAACACCCAGGAACAATGCTACATTACATAACATTTTCTCAAAAGTATTAATGCCAACTGATTGCTTGATGCATTTTCCATTTCCGTACCCCACAAAATATCAAGTATTTTCTGTGTTGCTAGGCCTCATCACTATATATCATCTTTAACATTTTGTAGATGCAAATTTCTCAATTCAGTACTACAGACACCTTCAAGCCCCATTATCAATGCAACATTTATCATAACATGAGTCGTCTCCCAGAAAAAATTGAGTTATGTTTTCTTTTGTTAAAATCTTAGATGTTTTTGACCGAAATTCATCCGATTTTCTTTATATATAATAATAATAATAATATCTCTATCATTCTAATCACAAGGATTAGCCCAGAAGTCAAAGACTTGTGCGGGAGAGGGCGGCATATTATTATTAAGCAGGCCGCATTTGCGCCCAGGAACGACTTACGTTGGTAGGCCCTAACCACCATTCAGTGCAGGAATGAGGGAAACCTGGAAAACCTCATTAATTAGGGAGCTAGTCAAATGTCAACCGGTACCAATCTCTCACATTGACCCAAGCCAACATTCTTCCACCCTACCATACCCGCAGAGAGGGTGCCAATCTCTCCACGAATATAGCTTATATACGGTCTACCGGCTGCGGGGGTCGAACCCACAGCGATCCAGTCACCTCGATTCAAGTACTGACGCCTTAAACCGCGCGACCACTGACCGATCCAATATATATAGATCCGATATATATTATCAAAAACCCTTCTACCTAATAAGGTGTAGGGTAATACACAAATTACAATTAATTTATTACATTTTAATATTATGTACAAATTTCGCCCATTCCTTCTTATTTCTTGCTAAAATTTTCGCATCTGCCCATGTCCATCCTTTTACTATCTCATAGTATTTTGTCCTAGGTTTCTTTTGGTCTTTCCCGTTTGTTCGTTTTTTGAATCCGTGCTTCCCATATCTGCTCTACTTTTCTCATATTTCCCATCCTATGTAAGTGGCGTTACCAGCTTAATTGTCTTTTTTCGATGAATGCTAGTATCGATTGTATTTTCAGTTGTTTTCTTATTTCTGTGTTTTTTATTATATCTCTTCTAGTAACTCCCTTAACTCTCCTGAGGTATTTCATTTCCACTGCTTGAATTTTAATCTTCTGTCTTCTTGTCAAAACCCATGATTCACAGCCAAATGTTAGAACTGGTCTGAATATCGATTTGAATATATTCATTTTTGTTGTTCTAGACACTTCTTTGTCTTTTTATAAACGAAATTAAATGGACTAATATGTATCCGTATTTGTCTTCATTGACACATTAACATAGCATAGAACAATATACTCAAAGCGAGGAAGGATTGCTATGTTTTGAAAGATATTCGAAATATGCCTGAAGAACCTTTTCATTGCTGCTATTCTTGATTCCTTTCCTTTGCACCAATCTTCAACTTATGCATAACTTTGCTCGTGCGTATGTCTTAATTTTTCGGGAAACAGGGAATCGACAACGCTTTGCATAATGTCTTCGATAACCGAAGGAACACTCTTGGAATCAGACTCGTCCACATTAATATTCGTTTTCACTAAAACTGAACGTATGACACAAAATTGGACGCCAATAATGAAGTTGTCAGTCAAATTAAAAACAATAAATAACTGTCACCCACCGTCGTCAATAAGAGCACCTAATAATTTGGAATTTCAATTTATGGAAACGTTTTTGGTATTTTAAGATTAATCGAAACTAGAAATAAAATCTATTTGGCCCGTCGTAGATTAAATTTTGAATGATACACGTTCGATATGAACTTTGATAATGAAACTTGTGTAACTTGTTTAACGTTACGCGCGTTTCATAAATGTGTTAATATCGAACTAGTACCATTAATAACTATAAGGAACATAATTATGACTGATTTGCATACAGCATGTCGGGATTATGATTTGGCAACGGAGATAAACACTAAAAATAATCCTTATAAATTCTGAACTTATAAACAATAAAATCTCAGTATCGAATTTGTCTTGCAGTATGTCCTATAATAATTTTTAAATGACTAAACAGCCAGAAATTATGAATAAATTTGCAGACTTCTTTACCAAATCCTATTTACTATCAAAGTGTCAACTATGCATCAGCATGAGCTTATAAAGGAATTAATTTAGTAAGTCTCACACAATTCGTTTCTAAAACTCTGAACAAGCAGTTCCAAGTTGATGTTGTATACATGTCGAAGACATTTGACATACATAATCATGACATACTGTTACGGAAATGATTATCATGTCGTTTATCATTAAATTTAATTAATCTGTTCACTTCTTGCCTGATGGGTGGAAAACATGTTATATTCAGTGGATGTAAATCTGCTGAAACATACGCACCTTTGTCTGGAGTACCTCAGGGAAGCAACCACGGAACTTGTTATTTAATATTTTTTTTAAATGATATAGTTATAGATGTTTATAGATGTTCAATCTATTTTTTATGCAGATGACTCAAATGAGGTTCACTTTGAGACCGACTGTGTTCGGTTATACGATAATTTGAAACACGTTGATGAATGATGCACTTTAAATAATCTTAAGCATAATGTCGCAAAGTGTAACGAAATGTCCTATGTCCTCAAAAATGATCGAATTAATTATGATTACAAAGCAAATAATAGATATTATTCAATAACCAGAAACCATATCTGATTTAAGAGTAATATTTAAAATCAGATAAGGATTATTTACTAAAGAGATTTGGTTTTAAAAGCTTAAGTGTTCGTAGGCAGTGCCATTCATTTTTATTGTTAATTGCAGTAATTTAGTACATTTTCATTGTTCACATTATCCTGTACTTAGTGTAAACTGTTGGATGTTGCAATTTAAAAAAGAAAATAATAAATAAATAAATATAATATAAAAATTTTCAAGAGATAAAAAAATTTCCAAATGCGTTCAGTGACTTGATTAAAATACTCGTATTTTCGGGACAGTATGTTTCTCCAAAAGAGCAAACAAGATTGTCATGCAGAAATATGAATTGTAAAACAATTTATAGATATTCAATTCTGTATCTCAGTATCGAAAGGTCAGATGTCCATTTTAGTATTAAAAAACCGATTCATTGTTATTTGTTTATACATATAACATCGAGAGCTAAACAAACTTATAAATAGTAATTTTTATAAATATCTTATTACATTACAAAATAAAGGCATAGTACAACGTAACTTTATATTCCTTAGTTTGAATTAAAAAAATAATAATAATAATAAAGTGGACAATCGAGCATTTACTTACATTAGCCATAACATGCTAGAATAAACTATGGTACTACCGACTTTGTACCAAACAATGCAATGATTACCGGAGAATACATCAGTCCAAATAGTTTATTTTAAAAAAGAATGGACATTTGATCTTTTGATACTGAGGTACAGAATTGTTTTTTTAACAAATTGCTTTTTTAAAGGTCATTTATTATAAACTTACCATTAGTACACCACAGCAGCCTGAAAAGGAAAAAGGTTTTGCATTATTTTTAGCCCCTCAATTTAAATAAATAATAAAACACTTTCAAAAGTTTGAAATAGTTATCACTACCTATCTCTAATGAAATATTATCAAATTTATGATTCTTAAGGAACCAGCAGTTGTATACTGTTCATATGGTTAAACATAATTAAACACATGTAGGGGAATGTAACCCAAAAATTTGAAAATCTATAAATGTTTAAAAAACTTTATTATAACGAAATAATACTAACAACTTATTTTAGTAATGAAACTAATAAAAAACGTCTATTTTTGGTTTTTTTAAAAATATGTCCATGTCCAACGACCACATGTAAAATACAGGTCGTCCATCACTACAAGACTCGTTAACCCACTTTGAACAATTATACCAGTTTTCAGTGCTTTATTTGTAATTCTCTCCGCATACAATGCAATTGACATCATCTTCAGTCGTCGGAATCGAGTTATTGGCAATATTATCTTTACCCTTTGATATCTTTGAGTTTCAAATGATTTGGTTGAAATTTTCAATGATTACGATTTTACATTTTTCTTTGGGGGGTATTGCTTGCTATGCCTCTAACTTAGTGTTATCACTTGTCCCATAATTTCGTTAGCAGTGTAAGTTCAAAGATTAAAGTCTGAATTCAAAGTTAAATGTCTGAATTTAGAGTTAAAAGTATGAATTCAGAAATCTAAACATAAAAAAAAATTGTAGACACGGCCATTCTAGGACTTCGTATACCTTTAACGAGACTTTTAATCAGGTTTATTTATTTATTTATTTAAAGAAACATGCAGGTGTTAACCTAATTACATGTTTCTATATTTAACATAAAGTTATAAATTTTAATAAACTATAGGCACATAATAGGATTTAGAATGTATAATACAATATAAATACTTGACTTACAGGTACATGGTGGATTTTATAACAATTGTAAAACTTCACATTTGAATTTAGACAGACTGACATAAAAAATGCCAAAAGCAGCTGACCCTGATACTGATTATATGTGGACATTATAACTCCTGTTAAAGACTGAATCTGAGCTACGTAGAAAGTATGTCTAGTAGGACGAACTCGGCGAACTGACACATAAAAATTAAGCTCAGCTAATAAGTAACTTGTAATTAACTCACAACTTACAATTGTATACATGAATGTTAGCATGTTATATGTTCTTGTAATGCATTGGGAACCGATGTCAACTAATTACATTCAAATCGTTCTTCCTTCAAAAATTGTTTGAAACGACATCTTCAGAATTAGTTGCACTTCTTTATTACGTTTATTTTATTTAATAAATTTTTGTAATTGTTGTTATGTGTTTATTATTGTTTCTAAATTGTTTAATTTTTCTTTTTGTAGTCGCATTTTCAACTTGTATTAGTTTATATATTCCTCTTTTTGTAAATTGTGTTACCCGGTTATTGTGTAACTCTGTATATCTGTTGGGTAGCCTTTTTTGTACAAATAAATAAATAAATAAATGGCTACTGTCCCGACTTGTGAACCGTCCCATCTTGGGTTACTCTCCCCTAACTATATCAACTTATAGGTTTTGTCGTCTAGTTCATAAATAAGTCGGTTCAATACAATTTAGAGCTATAACCCTCGTAACTATAACCAAATTATATTACAGAAGTCGTTTACCAAAGTAGACTCTCGTAAAACCTATAATTTAGCTAAAACTCTACTCATTAATTATTTAATTAATTGAAATGAGACTAAAGGATATCCCTCACGAGATCAAATGAATTATTTCTCTATAAGGAAAATTATGGGTAGTCTTCGTCCTTTTGTAGGCCTCCCTTCCTTCGTAGGCCACAAATCTTGTAAGCAAGTAAATGTGTTTTCCTCTTGGATCCTCGAAAACAGTCCCTGATAAGTTGTGGCAAACTTTCCTATCGAAAACGTATTTAGAATTGGCGGTGTGTATTTGTATGCATAAAAATACTCTTAACTTAGAGAAACTTTGTTTCGGAACTCTATCGAACTTATTTTAAGTTATAGGAAGTAGGCTTGATTGAAAAATGCGATTTTTGGCGAGTGTGGAGACGGCGTGTAGACAAATATTTTAGTGAATAGCTGCTCTATGCCATCGTATATAACTTTGAAATGGTTTTAAAATTATATATTTATGATTCAATAAACGTTAATCCAACTTTAATTAATTGTATAAAAGTAAGTACATAGAAGAATATCAGACTCTTTATGCAAAAATAAAAAGATTATATAAATTTTATAAAATTCTTGATTGAAAAGTTTGCGCTTAAAAAGAAGCGTGGTAAGTGACGTTACAAGTAGCTACCCATTTTGTAAATGTTTACTTTTAGTCTCTAATGCAATAAATTTGATTCATTTTTTTGTGTTTAACTTTGCAATGTAGATATAAAATATCACTGTCGAACTTACAATTTTTATTATTAATAATATAAGAAACTATACAGAGTGTATCGAAATTAATGGGACATAGAGTCAGAGTAGATTCCTGACGACAAAATAATGCGATTTCTCCAAACTTGTCTTAGTCCAAAAGTTGATACAGGATTTAGATTTTTTTTTAAAGATAAAATTTTATATTAGATATTTGTAAATAACTTTAAAAACTACAAATATTTGCATACATTTTGGAGATGGGGGTATTTTGAGGACAAGAAATTTAAATTTATTTCTTACCATGACGTAAATAAATAAAAATAAATAAATAAATAAATTATTAGAGAGTGCTACTCAGGTCTTATAAATAGCCGATTTTTTTTAATTAGTGTCCTTTGGCCATTAAAATAATAGAGCCTCGTATACTTTGTTGAAGTCGTTAGGAGTAATCATTTTCGAAATAATCCTATTTGAAATATTCACTGTACCGAGTAAAAACTATTTTGGTTTCAGGTAAAGTGCTTTTTCCTCTGAAAATACAGCAAAAATTTTACTTGAAAAAGTTATGTATAATGCTAATGGCGGTGTTCAAGAAGATCGGCCTGTTTTGATGAAACCATTGTTGAAAATCTAGATGAAGATTACGATGATTTTCTTAAAATTTTGCACGTCGCTATAATTTACCATTCTAAATAACCTTTACAAGTAACATTTTGCTGTATTTTCAGAGGAAAAGGCACTTTACCTGAAACCAAAACAGTTTTTACTGGGGCAACTGAAATAGTCAAATAGTCCACAATTATTTCGAAAACGGTTATTCTTAACGATTTCAACAAGATATGCTTTTTCCAGATAAAAAACAGAAGAATTTATTGTTTCAATAGTCAAATGGATACATTAAACCACAAAAGGTTTCTGTTAAATTTTTAAAACTATTTACAAAGATTGAAAATAAAATTTTAACTTTGACGCTCATATCTTTTTAACCATCAACTTTTGGTAAGTTTGGCAACGATGCATTATTATAAAAAGGAATTTCAGAAATTTTCATATTTCAAGATTCTAGGGTGAATTTCAAAGTTTATTAGACAAATATACGAAACAACTGTTCTTGAAATTAGCGAAATTTATAAATGTCTTTCATATAGGTTCAATAAATTGAAAGAACGTAAACACAGACTTACACCACAGAAAATATATTGCGTAGCTATATTTTCTGTGCTTACACTTATAATTTAATTAAGATTGATTGAATTAATTGATTATTTGAATTAAATATCTGTCGGTGTCGATTGCATTATTCCTTGGTTTTTTGACAAACGTCAAAAGTTATAGACATTATCGACAATTATACGGACTCATTTGTTCCTATACATTTATTGGTAATATATAGTATAATTATTTTCAACTGTTAAAAAGTAACACAATAATAGTGTTCTTGCAATTTGATTCTTCGAGTTACTATAGTCGGGTTCAAAATAGTATGATTTATGTTATAAACCCACTCACAATGTATAGCAGTCAACACAAAGGCAAATATTGAAATGCATGTTCCGCATATTTGGCAGATGATATCCGATTACACAGCTTCTGTTGCGGCAAATACGCATGTGCCACATCAGAATGCCCGATTTCTATTGGTTATGACGAATTGACGGATCCATATGTTCCATCTATAGCATGTGTGCATGTGGCAAAATGTTCGCTAATTTAATTGTGACAGTCACACTTAAACATTCATTCATTCATTAAAAAAAGTGTCTGTAAGTAGTGTATGTCAAACAATAAAAAAATACAAAGAAAAATATACAACTGAGAATCGGAAATGAGTGAAAATTCACAGAAGAAAGAAGATAGAGGTTGATGATACAAAATACGAAATTCGTAGAAAGATTAATGGATGGTGTTTTAAAAATGAGCTCCAACAATAAAAACCATTCAGATTGCTATCTCACAGGATAAAATTTTGCCTAGAATATTGCTTTTGCAAATTATGTCTGACTCATGAATTTGAAGAGACGAAATGGAGATATTGCGAAAAAACTATTTAAGGCAAATATTAGAAGAATATATTACACAGATGAAACATGGATAAATGAAGACCATACAGTACAAAAGTGTGGCACTGCTTTGTTACATATTAAACCTGGTGCTGTCGCTGTAATGTATAATGTACCTTATAATATCCCTCGATAAGTGTTAATGTGTGACCGTAATAATAACAGTGCTAGTAAACAGTAGTGTGTAGGGTATATTACGTAAATAGTGTATTATGTCTTAAAGTGGGTGGTGGTAGGGCATCACCGTTTGAAAGAACGGCATTCTATAGATGGGTATAAACTTTTAAAGTAAACTATTAAATAAACACTAAGTTCACTCAACGTCAATTTATTTTTGGTAATTTTTTGTACTTTGATCCCTACTCAAGTGGCACGCCTATGGAATCTTTCCCTGCAACCTCATCTGTGCTGTAAATGGATCACTCAGGATAAGAATTGTTTATACATATTTCTAGAAACAATACAATTCTTTAGTTTTGTGAAATTTTATGTTAAATCAACTCATCTCTAAAGTGTATTAAAATAAACTTCCACTTCCATACAATGGTGCTACCCACTTTCTACCAAATATCTGACATTGTTGTAAACAACCTTGGCATCGAAAATTTATTTATCGCTTACCTTCGCGGAAGGAACACGGAATTTTATTATGTAAGACGAGAAAGTCTATAAGGAGGAGAGTTATAGGGAACTATAATGCAAGATTTATTCCGAGACAGTAGAATCCCACCAGCTCGGTTGAAGGTGGCAGGGAATGGAAATAATAATGCCTCTCATCGCCCAAAATGAACGCGAAATTATGAATATAAACTTGGAAAGTTGAACTGAGATTCGCGCATATTACATATAATTATATATAATGTAGGTAGAACCAGTGTAAACATTTGTATATGCAATTAAAATTTAATGGCACACTAGATTAGTTTGTTGCCAACGGTTAAATAATTTCTGGACTGAATGATGGTTGGTCAGCTGCAACTGGAACAGTTGGAACGTCAAGAAGAGATGTAAACTGACCTGACGTTCAACCGAGAAATTGGTTGGTCATTAATAGTTCAAGCGTTATATAGTATTTATTTTAATAAGTGCATGTACACAGCAGACTTGAAATGCGTAAATAAACTTCAGTGGCTGATTATATGTCACAAATTAACAAAACAAAGTGGTTATAATGTTTGAAACGTTTTCCTTTTGACATATACAAGGTCTTTCTAAAGTGTGTATTTCACAGTGCATGCAGAACAAGTGAAAATATGACGAAAACTTTAGTTTTTTTCTCAAGGCAGCTAAAGCCCCTGAAACGAGTGGCCCCGAATATAATACTTATTTACGCAATAAGTGGTATATAGTACGCATGTGAAGTTTGATATAATTACATGAGTGTAGTAATAATGTAGTATCTCATGTATTGCGTACAACGTTTTGTCTACAACTGACGAGATTATTATAAAAATAATTTTTATACAAATTTGTATTCTAGTACGACATAATGTAAGTATCGGCCATTAAGAAGGCAATGGGCATGTATGCATGCTGTCATTGAATTAGTTCTTATTAGGAGTTCAAGCAATCAAATTCCATCATATTGAGAATGAAGGTTCCAGTATTATTTTCCATCTCGTGCCAGAGAAATCATGAAAGAAATCTAACAAGCATTTGGTCGCTATAAAAAATATATTTAATTTAACTGACGAGAAAAGATTATTAGTAAGCAAAACACAGAAGCCTTCTCTCTCTCTTTAGTGCTATTACTCATTCAGGAAGAGTATCAATAGAAAAATTACTTAAATATGATTGCATTACTGAAGCAATATAACGATGAAGAATACAAACCTGAAAAATGTAAGATATTAATAAAGAAAGAAATATTTAAATTTTCAATGAATGCAAATCATGATGGCGGTAAGAACTCAGAAATCTGCTTGTAGAACATGTGAAAGATGAAAGACTATGCTTCTAAATTATGGTAACCAATACCAAAATAAAAGGGTCTAGAGAGTTTTTTGTAACATCTGGAAATATTGATTGCTTGAATTTATTAGGACTGATAAGCAAATACATTAAATTAGGAAATTAAAACTATGATCATTTTCGTTTCTTTTTTCGATATAAAACAATCTGTTGACAATATGTCAAAACTGATTGCACAATTTCTTAAACTGCTTAATCCAAATGCGTATACTGGCCACTGTTTTTAGCAATCTGTAATTTCCCTTATAACCGATTGTGGCGTATGTCCTTTGAATATAAAAAGACATAGTGGCTAAATACCTAATTCTGTCGCTGAAGACTGCATTGAAACTAGGCGAAAGCGAGAATATTTCTTTCGAAGTCAAAAATATTCTCTCAACATCCATAGTTATTTCATCAACATCTAAAAATTATGTTCACACTATTAATTTATCCTATTGTAATGATTTTACTTGTAATTAGACAGCAGTATAAAGTTTTCAGTGTGCCATGAGAGAAAATGACTGTTTTGAGGTAGTTTCAATTGAAGTTAAGAATAGTATTAATTATTAGTAGTAAAGGGAATTGCATTTTGGAGCGTATTATATTTTATATGTAAATAATAGTATATTAAACAACCAGGTTTGAAAACGAGTTTTTTATGATACTTTTTATACGACTGCAATGAGATACCACAAAAATCAATATTTAATTTAAACTCAGCCAACTTCAAACATTGCATAATTTGGGTGACAATATCAAAAAAAAATCACAATCTGGAGACGCGTGTGGAAAGATGGCATAACTGTGTGCAAAATACCGTTTTCAGAGAGTGTTTTCCGTGTGCAAAACCCCCTTTTGCAAGGCAGTCGTATAAAAACAAGTTTTCATATCTTTCCTTTAGAAGTAAGAAGAATACATGTATAAAAAGATTAAAGTGAACTTCACCCTCAATCAAACTCTACCGAATATACTGGTATATTTAAATGTAATCAATACGAATACTGAATACTGTCAGATAAAAGTGTTGAAGTATTGAATAATACTCATAAACAAAATGTATTCGAGTAATACCCAGCTCTGCTATACGTCAATAACTGTTATTACTTATTTATTTGAGCAGATTCGAATATCATTATGACAATATATTATATTTGAGGACAATCAGACATTTAATTATACAACTATTTGATTTCTACGGACATTTCAATTAAATAATTTTATTTACAGTCCGCTTAGAAATTATAAAATGAAAATAGCGTTCTTCTAAATAATAACCTCTTAATAACAATTTAGGAACACCACATATTTTGTACCATAAGGAATATTAGATTTTACGCCCCATTTTCTTTAACGGTTTCGCTGAGTTCCCGTATATAAATGTGTGTTTATTCAATTTCTTCGAATGGAAATTCCAGTTGAAATTGTTCTGTATCTATTATGTAGATTACAAAAGATGACATCCTCTTCCTGTAATTTTCCAAGACGTGGAAAAGTTTTACCACAGATACAAAATTAAATTAATTAATTTATAATTCTTCTTACATTGCGATAGTTTTGATAAATAAAACAATGAGATCACTGAATTAATATAAGACAACAATGATAAATAAGAAGAACAAAAAATAAAAAGTCAGAAAAAGCCACAAATATAGTACAGTAAGATAACATTAAGTAACCATAGAACAATACACAGACAATGTATACTATGTATTAAAATATTCAGCGGCGTAGTAGAATATATGAGGAATTTTTTAAAATTATTCAAGGGGTAACTTATTATAAATTTGAATTCTCATAGAATGTGGTCCTTTCAGACATAATTCCGTCTTGCACTGTGGTGGGGATTTCTGTTTAGTGTTATACGTGTGAGTATTTAATTATTTTCTCAATTTATCTAAATTTGTTTTTTCATATACTGCAGAAGAATAAATATATGTACTAGAAACGGTTCTAACGTATGAAAAATCGTTGGAAGACTCGGGCAGTCTGACGAACTATATTTTTTTGGGTAACAGAGACAAAGTACAAGCAGCATTTTCCCAACAATTTCGGCTAAACATACTCAGAGTAGGTACATAGAAAATAATGCGGAATCATTAATCAGAGGCTAAATCACTAAATCTATTAAGAAGATTAATATATTGAGTCTTGCTTCTTGCAATGAAGTACATTAATTGAAACTTGCTACAATTCAGATTTAGTTTATTTTTATTGGTCGATTTAAACATGTATTGAACTAGATTCAGTCTGGCTTTTGATGTTCCTCGTTACTACAAAATATAAAGTTACAGTAAAGTACAGTTTCGGCATGTGATTAGCCATTATTATAAATAAGACAGAACCCAGTAGATAAAAAATTGTGATTTTATACCATCACTAAGAGAGCAGAGGGAAAATAAAAAACCATAAGTATCATTTAGTTCCTAGTAAATCTTGTATACAGGGTGATTCAAAATGTATCTAAAAAAATTTGGAATAGATGCGTCATTAAAAATGGAGTCAATAACATAAAAAATTAGTAAAATCCTTATACCGAGAAAAATATTATTGAAGTTCTAGTAGTTTTAACATTTACATCGCTGACCTAAGGTAGTCTCTAGCCAGACGATTTCAAATATCCGATTCTTTATCGTATTGTCACGGAATTTGCCCCACTCACTCCCAAATCGTCGACGGTGGTATCGCGAAATGCTAAGATTGCCCTGATCGCCCTTACACGATTCTGGTAAACAAACAGAATGCCGCGGAACGAGAAGGGACTAGAAAAATCGGGAATCGACGAGAAGCATTCGAGTCGTGCGGGAAAATGGATCTAGAGATACTGGAATATTCGTTGGGTCTATAAAAGAAGAATAGACGGCCGCGTTAGTTAGTCTTGGAATTACAGTCTTGTATTACAGTCTGAAGTGAAGTGTTTAGTTAGAGATATCAAAGCGATTTAGATAGCGATTAATTAAATAAGTGTTTAGTTGAGCTGTAATTAGTAGTGTACTGAGCAGTTAATAAAGAAGTGACGGATTGTTTTTCTGGAAGTAAGAAAAAGACGGATTGGGAAATCCGTGACAGTATTAACGTTTTTCTGGTATTTACATTAGTTTTTCAAACGTCAAAAATTAATTACGTGTATAGCAACTTGCAGCTGATGGATATCGTTTTAATTGATGGTGAAGTGAAACTGTTTTAACAGAACGATTTCCGTGTAAACATGTACAACTACTTCTGCAACGGTGTGCAGTGAATGCAAGTGTATGCAAACGCAAGCGTGACACGGGAAATTCGCAACCGAATCGTGGAAGACCAGGGCGTTCACGGCGTATTGTAGCAGTGAGGCCTATCATACACAAGGCACAATTATATCCGTACCATGTACGTGTCCAAGCATTAATACGAAGAGATTGGACGAGGAGGACCGGTACCATGGCCACAACGATCTCCTTACTTTAAATCATTTTGACTTATTTTTGTGGGGATATTTAAAAATTGGTATATTGCATCGAAGTGGACACAAGTGATGATTTATGCAAACGTATCATAGCTGCTGCCGGGCCCAAAATTTTGTTGTAACATCAGGGATGTCATTTTATTAATTAAAACCACAGATTAATTTTATTGATAATTAATAGCAATAGCAGCAAAAGCAATTGAATTTGCTGTGTAAAATAGGTGATAAAAAATGTAATTAATTTCTTTCCTTGCCAATTTCTTTCAATTATTTTACCAATTATATGCTTTGCCTTATTAGGTCTTACAGTGGACCAGTTTACGGGCCGTGCAGAAGTTTCTTATTAAATCATTTTTGATTTTTTCAAAATTGTATTTGCATTAGCCTGTACATTTATTTTTTTTATAAGTTCTTAGTTAGCCTGTGTATTTGACACTTGTATAGTGCGGATTCTGTATTCCGGTTTTTTAGTAAATCAAATGGATAATAATGTTATATTTATTTATACATCATTATATTGAGTATAAAACGCTCTCTCTCTTAAATCTTGGAAAACTTATTATGAACCACAATTGGTCTGTCTATAGTTTGATATAGGCGTCAGTTTAATCATCTATTTTGCTAACAAACAGCGTAAATTTTTTATTTCTTTAGGAATGTTTGAAGAATGTTGTATCACTAAAGTAAACTACACACAACGACAAAAGCCTTGGGCCCCCTGTATATAAAATGATTCGATTAAACCTAGTGGTTTTTCTTATTGTGACAAAAAAGTACACGTACTTAGGGAACAAAAAAGAGAATAAAAAATTGCAGACTATAAACTTTTAGTTTATTACCAATGTTTTAACAAATCTGGTCAGTTTGGTAGTGTCTTCAGCGAAGTATTCCTTTGAATTTTTGTAAACTATAATATGAGGACGTGAAATTTCTGCGTTTACCCGAGCAAGAATGACTGCTTCACATGATGCAGGACATGCTATTCATCAGATATCGAATATGTTGTGCATTCGTAGATCATCTGTTGTACGAATAGTACACAGATATGAAGAATATGATACAGTAGACAACAGACCACGTAGTGGACGTCCTCGAGTATTTAATGAAAGATAGAATCGGTATTTGGCGCAATATGCCCGTAGACACCACATATCTTCAGCTTCACCTCTCAGGGCCCACTTTCAAGGTAGGTACGTTACGCCGTATTATATCAACCTACTATTCGAAGATGACTCCACAACGCAAATTTACGTGCTGAAAGACTATTACGGGTCCCCACTCTACTTCCAACGCATCGTGCTGCTCGTCTCCAGTGTGTTACTGATGAAAATCGACACAGAGTCTGGAGAGAACCAGGTCGTCAATAGCGACTTAATATTTTCCCCGTGAAGTTGCTCCGTATGAACGGGACACCGTAATGTTTTGGGATGGAAGAATGTTCAACCGCCGCACCCCATTAATTCGCATACCACAGAATATGACGAGTCAAATTTACATCGAACAAGTTATTACGTCTATTATCTGTTACCTACGTAATGAATTAGGTGAAATTTTTGTGTTTATAGACGACCACATCGCGCAAGAAGGGTTCAAGAAACACTCGAAGCAAGACATATCAATAGATTAGATTGGCCAGCCAACTCTCCTGACATGAATCCTATTGAAAACATGTGTGATTTTGTTGTTAGAGCCATTCATAACCATATTTCTCCACTTCAGACTGCAGATGAGGTAGTCGTGGTGGCAGAAGAGGAATGGAACAATATTCCGCAAGAGATCAATAACCGCTTTATTATCTCAATACACAGACGTATCAATATGCTTTTTTAATGCGGTGGAGGTCATACCGATTATTAGTCAAATAGAGAACTTGCTTTGTTGTTTCTTTTTGATTTAATAAATTTTGTCAAATATGTCACACAATTGCTAGTTTTTAATAATACTCAGTTTATCGAACATATTTGTATCACAAAATAAAAAAGATCCAGAGAACAATATACTTTTATAAATATATTTGGTTTTTCTGACAAAATGATTTCTTTAACAATAATGAGGGGAAATCCAAGAGTGTTGACGTTGTGTGTACATAAAGCTATCGCGGTGCTGAAGTTAAAGTATTTATTCAAGGTTAAATTCAAATTTCAATACGAAATAGGATCTAACAAATATAGAGGATGAGAATCTACTTAGAAATACTACCTTTCCTTTACATCAGAAAATACTAATTGGAAAGAGACCCAATTTTAATATCAGGTCATACAGGTCTGTCGTAGTGTGTTACTTACACTAAATGTAAGGCAGGGTACGAACTAAAAGTTAATTGAAAATCTCAGCGCTGCAGGGAAGTTGATGAATAACGAAGTAGAAAAATAAATGACTAGCATGAAGTAGCAGATGTTCTTGCAAGTTAACACTGTCTCTGAAAGATGAAGCCTAATTAACTGCAATAAAATCAACTACTACAAAAGGTGTCCGGGCATGACAATAATGCTCACAATTATCACCAGTAACGGAAAAGTATGTAGACGATTATTAACAATTTTTTCTAGATTTGCAGAACTAAATGAATTTAGTTGTAGATAACGAAGATAATAAAGTTAATGTAACTAGTTATTTTAATGCCTAGCCACAGAGTTCTACAGGAACGGTTTCAACAGATTTGAGCCTTTATGTAACAAATTAAGAAAAAAACATAATACATGTAATTTTCTATAAATTGATGTAATAATTGATGTAGTATGTAATTTTCGTTTATTAAATTCCAAGCCTTTCGCCCAGAAGGTGAAGTTATAATTCATTTTTGTGAAAATATCACAGCAACGCTTTCTAACCAAGCTTGTATTTTATTCCGTTTTTCATCTCCCTTCAAGTAAGCTGCATGTGATTATACTGAAAAATTTTTGACGTTTATGTACACATTGATATTTTGTTTGACACTACACTTGATATCTTAATTATTCTTTATTTTTGAGTTTTTAATGGTCCATTTGTAAACTGAAACTTACAGAAACGGTAAGTTATTATGTTAGACATGTAATTATTCCCAAATTAAAGTCTAATTGTCACACGAGATCCTTACGTGCTGTCTTATGAAACCTACTTCTAATAGTCCTCTTCTTATAATAATTATTGTGGAAGTTTAAAAAGAGTTTGCAGCAAACTCAAGTTGTGAAGTGGAAATCAAACTAGCACTGGTGTTTTTATCACAGTAGACTCCACAGTGCTCCACATCATCATCGAGAGAATCATGACTAAGGTCGTTGTATCTTTCGCCACTAAATGATCAAACTTTTTATGTCTTCAGGTACTGAAATCTCAAAAACCAAAACACGAATAAAAGCATACAAATAAAATTCTTGCTGTTGCTACAATGCCAATTTTTCTCAAAAAATAAAATAATATAAAAACGTTTGCAAGGCATATCTTTGTTGCTATGTTGCCGCACATCTCAACAGTTAATTTCGCATATATAAATAGAGGTAAACAATTTTATATCTAGCACTAAATAAGTAGGTTTATTTTATAAGTTTTTATCTATAATTAAATTTAAAAGAATATTAATTTACCTAGGCAGATTCTATTGGTTAGTCCATTTTCAGTTATTACTTGTTCGCACTCCCTCGATACATAAAGTGTGGTTCACAACTTATCTAAAACGATTTGGGAATAGATGCGTCTTGAAAATTGGAATATAGTAAACAAAAACTTCCAAAATCCTTAAGGTACGCATTCGCTAGCGCGACTGCGGCTGCAACTCGTCGCCAACCAATAGGCAATCTAAATGCTGTAATTCATGAGAACATTCAGACAGTTTATTGGTTGGCGACGAGTCGCAGCCGCGAGCCGTAGCCGCAGTCGCACCAGCGAATCCGTACCTTAATAGTTTCCAAGAAAAAAAATATTGGAGTTGTAGTAATTTCAACCTTTAGATCACTGGGCTACTGAAGAATGCAGGTGATTCCGCATACTGAAATCTCATTGTAGTATTAACATTTTTGTGACAGTGTTTACATTAGTTTTCAAGTGTCAAAACGGTTTGTGTGAATATCAACTAGGAGTTGATGGGTATCGTTTTAATTTATGGTGAAGTAAAACAACATGAGTACGCGGTGTAGAACTAACTACATCTATCGGCCGTTCGCTACTCCATGCCGGACTGAAAATGTCCGGGCACGAAGCGTTCTACATGCAGTAGACACCATTGAAAGCTGTCGACCTTTATCGCGATCGGCGAGAAACGATATTTTGCAAACACGGAATTCCAGAAACAACTACTCTGCGGGCTAATGCCTGACCAGCATTGAATTACACCTGGAAAACCTAGCAACAGCTAGAGTCATTCGTCAGACGCCCACCAGACATATACCGGTTTCGAGCTTATTAGCTCTCATCAGTATGCCATAGGTGAGGTATCCGACGAATAATCCTAGCTGCTTTCGTCTGTCTTACCCGACAGAAGGGACCATGAGTACGCGGTGTAGAACTATCTATCTATCTATCGGCCGTTCGCTACTCCATGCCGGACTGAAAATGTCACAGACACGAAGCGTTCTACATGCAGTAGACACCATTGAAAGCTGTCTGCAAACACGGAATTCCAGGAAACAACTACTCTGCGGGCTAATGCCCCGACCAGCATTGAATTACACCTGGAAAACCTATAGCAACAGCTAGAGTCATTCGTCAGACGCCCACCAGACATATACCGGTTTCGAGCTTATTAGCTCTCATCAGTATGCCATAGGTGAGGTATCCGACGAATAATCCTAGCTGCTTTCGTCTGTCTAACCCGACAGAAGGGACCATGAGTACGCGGTGTAGAACTAACTACATCTATCGGCCGTTCGCTACTCCATGCCGGACTGAAAATGTCCGGGCACGAAGCGTTCTACATGCAGTAGACACCATTGAAAGCTGTCGACCTTTATCGCGATCGGCGAGAAACGATATAGCATGGAGTAGCGAACGGCCGATAGATGTAGTTAGTTCTACACCGCGTACTCATGGTCCCTTCTGTCGGGTTAGACAGACGAAAGCAGCTAGGATTATTCGTCGGATACCTCACCTATGGCATACTGATGAGAGCTAATAAGCTCGAAACCGGTATATGTCTGGTGGGCGTCTGACGAATGACTCTAGCTGTTGCTATAGGTTTTCCAGGTGTAATTCAATGCTGGTCGGGGCATTAGCCCGCAGAGTAGTTGTTTCCTGGAATTCCGTGTTTGCAAAATATCGTTTCTCGCCGATCGCGATAAAGGTCGACAGCTTTCAATGGTGTCTACTGCATGTAGAACGCTTCGTGCCCGGACATTTTCAGTCCGGCATGGAGTAGCGAACGGCCGATAGATGTAGTTAGTTCTACACCGCGTACTCATGGTCCCTTCTGTCGGGTTAGACAGACGAAAGCAGCTAGGATTATTCGTCGGATACCTCACCTATGGCATACTGATGAGAGCTAATAAGCTCGAAACCGGTATATGTCTGGTGGGCGTCTGACGAATGACTCTAGCTGTTGCTATAGGTTTTCCAGGTGTAATTCAATGCTGGTCGGGGCATTAGCCCGCAGAGTAGTTGTTTCCTGGAATTCCGTGTTTGCAAAATATCGTTTCTCGCCGATCGCGATAAAGGTCGACAGCTTTCAATGGTGTCTACTGCATGTAGAACGCTTCGTGCCCGGACATTTTCAGTCCGGCATCGAGTAGCGAACGGCCGATAGATGTAGTTAGTTCTACACCGCGTACTCATGGTCCCTTCTGTCGGGTTAGACAGACTAAAGCAGCTAGGATTATTCGTCGGATACCTCACCTATGGCATACTGATGAGAGCTAATAAGCTCGAAACCGGTATATGTCTGGTGGGCGTCTGACGAATGACTCTAGCTGTTGCTATAGGTTTTCCAGGTGTAATTCAATGCTGGTCGGGGCATTAGCCCGCAGAGTAGTTGTTTCCTGGAATTCCGTGTTTGTAAAATAACATGCTTTAGCAGCTACTCGTCTGTACGATTTTTTGGTTAACATGTGCCAAATGCAACTACTTTTAGCGCGGTAGTGCAACGCGGGCGTGATAAGAGAAATTTGCAGCCGAATAAACACATTTCAGAGATTGGTGAAGAAAATTCCTGGTTAAGTATTAGGCAAACAGTTAGTGTATCATACACGAGGCTCAATTACGCCAATAATCCACGAGTTCAAAACGGACAAGAACCAGAAACATTTGTGTTAGTTCGTAGAAACTGGGTAAGACGGGCCCAAATAGCAAATTATTTTATTAATTAAAACCATAAACTGATTTTGTTAATTAATAATAATGATAGCGACAAAAGCAGCTGAACTTACTGATATGAAATAGGTGTTTATTTATTTCTTTCCTTGGGAAATTCTATAAATTTTTTCTTTTTCGCCGTGCTGGTCACAGACTGATTGCGCAAGGTCAGGCTTTATAGTGGGCCAGTGCCGTGCAGAAATGTATTTTCAAATCATTTTCGAACTGCCTTTTTTGATTTTTTTTACAAAATTATTTTTATAAGAGCAGAGAGTACATTCAATTTTTTTCTTTTGTGAATATGTTCTGAATTACTCTGTATGAAACTAACCAAGTGATATAAGATAACATTTATCATTAGGTATTTATTAAGCCTTACAGTACTAAATGTTTAAAATAACTTGTATTTGGTAAGAACGCCATTTTTAAAATACAGGGACCACAACAAATATTCTCTAAGTAATAATATGTTTTTTTACTGTTTAAGAAAGGTATTTTAAGCTAATATGTATCAAATCTCCTACAGGTTGGGGCTTTTGTCCACTGAGTAGTTAGTTTCACACAATATTGTTAATACCTGAAAATATATGAAAAATAATAATATGTTGTTAAAATTCTAGTTCCACTACACTATAGAGAATACAAGCCTAGATATTTTATTATTTATGAACCGTAATGCAAATGACCTATCACGATTATTTTCCTACCATCTACACATTAATCCAGTAAAACCAACATTAAAAAAATATGTAACTAAGAAATATTGAACTTTCAGTTGTCAAAATTTTGAACAATACAGGTCAAGGTCTGAAAACGATATTCCTTCTATGAAACAGTGTATGGAAAGTGACTCGATAGTTGATACGTTTATAGACGAGTTAGTACTGCAAATAATTATAGACTCCTACAATGAATTTGAAAATGATAATTAGAATGGTAATGAGTCACATTATGATGAATTATTACATTTTAATCAAAATTATATTCTCTTCATCAAATGTTGCAGAAATGAATATTAAATATTTATATCCCACAGAATAAAACTTTGTATAGGGTTCTAGTTCTCTAAATTGCACTTTATCCCCTGAAATAGATGTGTTTATATTATATATACACACGTCAAAAGTCTTGGATATAAAATTATTCGATTAAACCTAGTGGTTTTTCTTAATGTGGTAAAATAGTACCTGTACTTAAGGAACAAAAAAGACAATAACAAATTGCAGACCATGAACCTTTACTTTATTACCAATGTTTTTACAAATTTTGTCAGTTTGGCAGTGAATTCAGACAAGCGTTCCATTGAATTTTTGTACATTATAATGCCAGAACGTGAAATTTCTGCGTTTTTCCGAGAAAGACTGACTGCTTTACATGTTGGGCATTCCTAGATCATCTGTTGTACGAATAGTATACAGATATGAAGAATTTGATACAGTTGAAAACAGACGTAGTGGACGTCCTCGAGTATCTAATGAAAGAGAGTATCGATATTTGGTGCAATATGCTAGTAGACACTGCACATCTCTCAGGACCCACTTTCAAGGTATGCTTCGCCGTATTATATCGACACCTGCTATTTGAAGTCGACTCCACAACGCAAATTTACGTACTAGAAGACCATTACTGGTTCCCTGGTTTTTCTGAATTAGGGGGAGTCCAAGTCTTTTGACGTTGTGTGTGGTATTAACTGTGTACTTGTTTGAATATTACTGAATATGAATACTAAAATCAATGTCTGCATTTTTCTAATACCCATACATTCGATTTACATAACCAAGGCTACTTATTCATGTGACAGTTCAGCATAGAACTTAATACAATTACATAAATTCCTACAATTAAATAAATTCATTAAAACTAATTAGTACGGCGTATTAAGAAAGCAGTTGTCCTTTTGAAGTTCATAGAAGGAAACATAGTTGTGGTTTCGAATATTTTCGTTAGATGATAATTTAAAACTGGTCAAACTGATTCCCTTAAGTCTTTCCTCTATAATAAAGGAACGCAGGAATTTAAGCAAAAATTTGTAGCTGTCTAAATTCAACTAGATCCAATCAGATATTGTTTATATTCATATTCATTATAATTATTTATTTATTATTTAAATCAAATATCTATATAAACACATTTCCACTTCACTATTTTTAAGTTTTTCAAACATACACAGTCAGTTATTCTGTTGCTTCTATTGAACATAATATTTTGAAAGAAACAAATAAATTAGATTTTATTATATGCGACAGTAACCACTTCTTTGCTCCAGTACAATAAACCCGGTGGTCCTTGACTATATCTGTAAAAGATTTATAAATGTCAAGAACTAGAATGATTGCATCAATTGACTTGAAAACACACAAATAGCTACATCTGGTTAAGGTAATGGTTTGCCTTGTATAAGAATAATATCTGACCTGAATCAGCTGAAGGATCGCTAATATATCCTCTTGAATTTGAGAGTTATTACACAGTATATATACTTATACAACTATCTCCGATAATGATTTATAATATTCTGTAAGGAGCATTTGATTTATAACTTGAATAACGTTCCTATTTATTAATAAAGGTTATAGGTAATTTTACAATAAATCTGTTACCTATATGTAAATGAAGGGAAAAATGGTATAAATAAATCTATACCAGTGTAAGGTGGTAGTTATGTTTGAATTCATATGAAAATCATACAGAGTCGTTGAAAATATCATAATAAAACAAATACATAATGTGTCCTAGTGAAAATCAACTGTAAAATGAGATGAGTTTGAAAGATATATTAGTTAATATACGAAGCAAGTAAAATATTAACAATATCTTATTCGAATCCGAAATTAACGAATTCTTATTAAACACACCAACATCTAATAAGACTATGGGCAAATTTTATGAAGACCAATTACTTTGATATACCTATTTTAAGGATATTGCCAGATGATAGTAGTGAGCTCATTTAAAAGCGTAATAGAAAGTTGGAGTAAAGGAGAGGAACTAAGGATCTACCCATGCAATATCTTATAATTGTTTACTCAGAGATTCTTGTGTAACGGTAGTTCGTGGCCTAGAGAGAGGCGAGAAACTTGAAACATTGAGATATATAGTAAGGCAGAGGATATGGTAGAAGTTGGAAGTCACACTGTGAGCATCAAAGAACTGGAGAAGGGGATAAGATTCTTGATAGTGATAAGGCTTGCATTAAAATAAAGTGATACTTAACTGGAACGATTGACCTGTTAATTCAGTGTCATACTGTTACAATGTTATTTAGTAGAATCCATTGATAACTGAATCAATGAATGTGAATGTGGTTTGAGGGAAACTACGTTTCTTATAAAAGGGCCATCACAAGGATATCTGTGCTTTAAGCAAATTTAACATTAGGACTCTCATAGAACACCACAATGGAATTAGGTTGAGTATTATTAAAATATACACAGAAAACAAGATTTCATATACATTATCTATGTCGCTGTGTTTCTTTAACACTGAAAGGAGTCAAGCATCTGGGGTCAGTATTTCTGTCAGCCCAGGATAACATGGACACTGCAGGAGGCTAATACTTACCTGAACATACAGAACGAGCTTATTTTAAACTCTTCTAATAACGACATACACAATGGATTATACAAGACTTCAGAAGCCCTTTACAATAACAACCACTTCGCAGTTTTTTATGAATAAATATTCGTATTTATTCCTAACAAGTGTTGCGTAAACTATATCATGAATCTAGAGTCTGATATTTCGTTCTTTCATTTCATATTTCGAAATATGTTACTAGTAGTATGTAATTATACTGAATGTAGGAGTATGTAATAAGTCCATTTAAGATGTGATTAGTAAAGCTAATTGCATCTTACAAAACATGTTGTATCAACATATTTCGTAAATTTCAATTAAATTAAATTGTGCAATGGTTAAGGACAAACTTGTCATGTATTTACCAAATTTGTTATATTTTGGCCACCAAATTATCTTAATTGTATTTTGTATTCCTACCACGTTTATTTTCTACTTTTGGATACTTTTAGATTTCTTAAGAGGGTGTCAAAAGTTTTGTAGCATCACACATTGTGAGCTAGTGTGTAAAAAAATATTGACTGTTTTACTAAATATAGCAAAGTAGTGCCATATAATATCAAATATGCTTAAAAGGACTTTATAGTTGATTAGTAGTTATTTATGCAACAGGTGCAAAAAGTATGTATATTTGCGTTCAGGAATGGAAGTTATTTTGCCCAGCTTAGCGAGGCAAAATATCCATTCGGGAATACCAAAGCATTTCGCGGTCAAGATACAATATTTTTTTGAAATCTCCGATAAAATAACAAATTTGAAATTCTCGCCCGCAAAAACCCCCCAATTACAAATTTTATGAAAATATTTGGATTTCTTTAGAAGTTATTTACAAATGTCAAAAATAAAATATTTACTTTGACACCCTGTATCTTTTTTATTACGCGACTTGGGATATAGGTATGTTAGGTTAAATCGATTTTTTTCACGAAAGAAATCTGTGGTCTTATTTTTGCTACTTTATTTAAAAACATCCTGTATTTCGTACACAAAATCAGTGTTTTATGACGCTTTAGAATGATTTTTACATTTACTGGCGCATGAAAAAACACATTTTTATGCGACTTTAAAAAAAAACATTGAATTTGTGCACTTAATTTAAAAATAACTATTCTGTGTGTTGAGTCTGGTGTGCTACTAAATATTCATACAAAGTTTTGCTACACATTTTAAACACATACAGTATCAGTGTACATAATACTTTACAAGTAAATATCATATTATGCAATGCGTAGTTTCTGTGTCTACCCAAAAGAAAGAGTGGGTATTATATAGACATGCACATAAAGAAATACCTATAAAGCAATGAGAGCGCGACGCAACATTACAACATACAGTATAACTGCTGCTTGGATCCCTTCAAAACTACTCGTGCCGTGGTACAAATAATGTCAAGAATTTAATTAATTATTCAGCGAGTTGCTCTTGTAAACGAAATTTACTGGGTAATCCTTAATATTATACACGCGTTCAGTAGAAAGTGAAACATATCACGTTATCTGAGATCATCCAACCTTATAATACTAATTTAGTTAATTATGCATTTTATTTCACTCGTCTTGCTAGAGAAACGATTTCAAGAGTTGTAATTTCCAACACTGATTACGTGCCTCAGAAGTGTATTATCTAAATAAAATAGTAGGTATCCATTTCTTATTGCATGCTGACCTAGCTGGCTTCTTATCTGAAATTATACTTACTGTAGTCATATTTCTCACCGTAAAATGATCAAATTTGTCGTGTTTTTTAGGTACAGAAATCTTCAAAAATAAAACACGTAGAACAAAAGTAATATCAAGTGTTTGTTTTGTTTATCCACTTTTACTATTTAAATTCTCCTCAATTAAAATAACTTTTAAAAAGCATTTGTAAGACATATTATTTTGCTATTCTAATCCCACATTTTAACAATTATTTTCACATACTTATAAACAAAAGTGAACCATCTTATATTCAGAAATATACCAGGTGGCCCATTTAACTTGAGAAAGTTATATATTTGCAAAACGGCACGTTCATGAAAAAATGTGGCAAATAATATGGCGTTGTAGTTTTTTGGCCGACCTTGGCTATGTTTTCAAGGTCATAGCTAAGTTAACTTTGAATTTTCAAATGGGAAGTTATCATTTTTTCTCCTAAACTTAATAAGGAGTGGAAACTAGTAACTGTTACACGAAACTTTTTTGTAACTTTATTTTCCACACTATAATAAATGAAAATATTGACTAACAATTAATTTGATGTATTTGAGCAAATAGGCACCAGGTTTAGTTCCCAATAAATATTCAAAATGATGACCATCAATTTTAATACACTTGTCAACTCGCCTCACAAAATACGTATTCATGACTCCGTAAAAGAGTTTAACTATCAAGATTTCTGCAAGCATTTCTAATCCGTTCTTTCATGTCTCAACTTACTTGATCGTTATCGGTTTTAAGTTACAAAGCATTGTTTAGTATATAAGTTACTAGTTTTTTACTCCTTATTATGTTTAAGGAAAAAAGTATGTTCTCATTCAGCATTAACAATACTTCTTCGACATTTACCATAAATTGAAATCATTTCAATGATAATGAGAAAAATCTGGTGGTTTGAAAGTAAATACTTCACATAGCAACTAATTTTGAGGAGCGATGTGGTAAAGATCGAAATTTAATGTAACAAGAGTAGCCACTTTTATAATGTTAAAGGAGATCGGGGTCTATCATACTGCAAAAAGGCATTTTTTCATGAATTATTGCCTCAACACGGCATTGATACTGGCAATAAGCCTCAGCAGTAAGGCTATGTTTCTCGAAAGCAATAATAGCAGATGACACCATCGTTCATGGACCAAGAAACAATTTGGTAGGGTTTTTACCCCAATAGTGTTATCTCTGTAAACAACAAAAATTGTTCTAAATGCATCCGATGACTTCTCTTTTCAATTGAAACAAAGACAGATGTGCTCGTTTCTTCTTATTGATACTTAACTTTCTTGCAACTAATTTCCAGAATCGCTGTACAAATTTTCATATGCCAGAAACATATGACAATAAGTCAGAACTCATCTATAGTCTGATATGTTTTTTCAAGTGTCGTCATTTTAATATATCACGTGTGCAGTTTATCATTACCACTATTTGGTTGGATTACTTTTTATTTCAGATATTTATCGATGCTCATGATAACAATTTTAAGAGCATTTTTAGAATTCGTTTGAATTTGCTTCATACCTTTATAAGAATATAAAAAATTGTTTACACTTTAAAGTAACTTATAATAACACACGTTTATAACATTCAAGTTTCTCTTCAATCCTTCTACGTTTTATTGGAATTTACTTTTTTGAAATCTCATACAGATTACATAATAACTTCACGTCTGCTGATGTCACCCAGTGTATTCCAAAGGAATTTAAATCAAAACTTTTAATGGAACTTTCACGACACAGATTCTGTATTTTTAATATTCTCTTTAGGAGTTTTATTAAATAAATCAATAATGTATAAAATAGCGTTCAGCAACTGATTATGCTCTGTAAAACTTTCTCCAAAATCACTGAGATATTTTTACAAGGCCAGTCAAAATAAAATTTATATTTTTTTGAAATGAGTGATTAATTTCTATTCTATTTATACAAGATATTTCTAAAAACAAGAATTCAAAATTTCAGTACAAGTTTAAAACGTGAGTATAGTTTTTTCTCAAACACACCCCAAAAGAGATACCGCTACTTAAAAGGGTGGTCCAAAAAATGTTTTTATTTTGCTAAACAAGTTAAAAACAGCATGGCATTAAATCGTGTGCTATTTAAGTGTATTTCTCTTATTCTTCAAGAAATATCTATAGACGCTGAAGATATCCGTCGGGTTAGACATCTTAAAACAGATAAGGTTATTCGTCGGTTACCTCACCTATGGCATACTGATGAGAGCTAATAAGCTCGAAAACGGTATATGTCAGGTGGGCTGCTGACGAGTAATGTTAGCTGTTTGGTATAAGTGCTATTGGTGCAATTCAATGTTGGTCAGGGCATTAGCCCGCAAAGTAATTGTTTCCTAGAATTCCGTGTTTTCAACACTGCGTTTATTACCAGGCCAGACGAAAAATAATTTTCCGAATCTGTAACAGAGAAAACGGCTAGTAAGGGCAGTCAGTCAAAAAATCAATCATGCCTATTTTTTTAATATAAAATAAAATACGGTGTTTCATCAATGTGCGCGAAGTATTCTGCTAGATACTATTCGCCAATGTGGCGATCTTCAGCAAAAGCAGAAAGTTACTTTTAAAAACTCTGGATATAAGATCAACTGCCACGAATCTAATGTGCACGACCCAGTATGTTGCTGAAAATATTAATAATCTGAAGCGGACTGATATTTTATCCACAGACTTTACGAAAGCCTTTGACCGCATTAACCATCAGATGCTAATAACTAAACTATCATCTTTTAATGTTTCAAAGAACCTTCTCTCCCCTATGAACTCGTATTTGATAAACAGAGTTCAGTATGTGTACCTCAATGGTTACATTGCTGCCTCGGGTGTGCCACAAGGGTCAGTTCTTGAACCATTGTTTTTTATTTTGTATGTAAATAACATTGATGACTGTCCAAATGTAGATTACATAATTCATGCGGATGCTTAAAGTCATATTTCATTGAAGGCTGTGAGGAACTACATTGCAATTTAAATGCCCTCTATAATTGGTGCCAAAGTTATGGTCTGACTCTTAATTCTGCTAAATGTTATGTCTATTACTTTCAAAAAGTGACTATCAAATATTATTATAATTTAAATGATTATATTCTTGATAGATCTACAAGTGTAAAAGATTTTGGTGTAACGTTTGATTCCAGATTCACTTTTAGTACTCACATTGATAATATTGTGTCAAGCACTTACAGATCTTTAGGACTAGTAATAAGGTATGATCGTCAGTTTAATCATATAGCAACTCTTAAATTATAATATTACTCTTTTGTCAGATTTAAATTAGAATATGCTGGTTTGAATTGGCAACCTAACTATAACTGCCGGATTCATAAACTTGAAAACATTCTAGGGCGAGTTTTGAAACATCTATATTACAAAGTTTATGACATCTATCCGCCAGTGGATTTCCCGCAGCATGATTTGGTCAGAACTTTCTCTTTTTGTAGTCTCGAAGATAGAGACAATGACGCTTGTGCAAGGTTTGTCAAAAAACTGCTCAAGGATTTTATTGACTGTCCTGCAACGAAAGATTTTTTAATCACGAGTAATACATCTCGCTTTCATTTGATCTTCTATTAAATAACATTTACATCAAATGACGTGTTAAGATTTTCACCTGCCTACATATATGTAATATTTTCAATAAAATAGTAGACTAAAAAGACATTTTTGTTTGATGTAGATATTATCTTTACTTTTTCCTTTTTTTCCTGTTGCTCTTTTGTATCTAATGCGTTACATTACTGTGTATTTATACTAATTTCTATAATTTTTCTTTATGTTTATCGTTTTTGCTTCACTCTGTGATGTGCCCTTGGCTGTTGAGTGTTGTAATGGAAAATAATTAAAAAAAATAAAATATGAGTAATTAAAATTCAATACCGATCTTCTACTTTCAAACAAGCGTATATATCAGACACTATGATTTTCAAAGGTGCAGACAATCTAGCAATGTTAATAAGTTCAATAAATTTAAATGGCTTGATTGATTTAATTATTCTTCGATTTTAGTAACAGCGAAATGAGGCTTCTTGAGTTCACTAGTGAAATAAAGCCAAATTTATTTCTCTAGTGAATTAAGATCTATAATGTGACTCGATAAAATTAATATTCTTTTTGGGTTTAATATTGTGTTACAAGTTAGACATTTCTGTAACACGTATTACATACCTCTAGATGGTAATTTAATGGAATAAGTTTCTCCTTAAATGATTAGGTATTAGTTTCCCATAACGATGAAACAGCAGATTTGTCTCGCCCTGAAATTAGCATTTCATATTTGGCAAGCGGAGTGCATTATCGATTGTGGCATCCGTGCCTCTGTTCCTGGTACTTTGTATGCATCCTTGTCTCCATATCCAATTAGTTTTTTGGCCATGCGCTGCTTCTGTATTAATGGTTTGATGGAACTATAGTTCCTTTTTAATAAAGTTTTTAGTTTTTGCTACGGATTTGCTATGTCCCACTTTATTCCTATATTTCAAACAAGACATTTCTAGCTGCCGCCTACATATAAAATACATTTTAGCGGTGCTTACTGCTTTATTGCCCCAGTTTTCCGACCACTTTTCCTCACTTTTAGTGCTGAATATTTCTAGCACATTTATCAAAATTTATGCCGGATGTTATTATTATGTTAATTTTTCGATCGCTTTCGTTTATCTGCTTGTGATTTAATACAGATATCCAAAACAAATATAAAAATAATAATACTTCTATAGATACCTTCAAATAATAAGACGTGTAAATTTTACATTATTATTTGCCAAACTCTGACTGGATGCCTCGCTATTAAAATGTCTTTAAACAATATGGACTGATAAATTTGTTTAATTAAATTATTTGAAAATACAAAATTAAAAAAGAATTAAACATTTAAATTACTCGATATGTAGTACGCATCTACATCTTTGCACAAGCAGGAAGCGACTCACTATACTGTGGATACTATGAAAACCTTGGCCATGTACCACCTCCAGTGAGTGATTACAATATTTGCAAAATTAGAATTTCAGTAAAGAACTACTATCCGGTCTAATGCACCGAGCAGCACTCCACTACACCTGAAAACCTTAATATAAAGAGCTTTAATTACTCGTCAGCGGTGCCACCATACATATGACGGTTTTGTGCTTATTAGTTCTTATCAGTACGCCATGAGCGAGGCCACTGATAGAAAACCATGGTTGTTCGCTTCCTATCATAACCAATTACACAATGCTCGATCTAGATACTATAGGTTTTTCGGGTATAATTAGACAGAGTAGCTGTTCTTTGAAATTCAGCTTCTACAAACTCGTACCACTATAATTTGTTCCTGTAACAGTTGCCTGCTGTTAATTATTTCGTAGTGAATTAATTGCTTAAAAACTTCATTTACGAAGAAATCTAGCCGGCTCAAGTCAGGTCAGTCCAAATCAACTAATCCGTCTATCATCAACATTGTTATTTAACGAGTATGCAACAAATTTGTCATTCTGAGAACGTGCACCGTCGTGAACAATACGATCCAACACCATCGCGTATCGCTTCACATACAGTGTGTCCGGGATATGGGTACCTTTATTTTCCTGGATAATAAATTGCACCAAACGAAACACATCCTACTTAACATTTTTTTTCTCTGACCAGCCACCCATACCACTTAAACTAATAATACTTTTAGATTAACAGCAGCAGATGACAAATTGCAATGTTGTCGTACGTTACAGTTTATGGATTTTCTGGGAAACTTTATATACATTTACAACATTTTATACATTTGGTGTAGAACACTCTGAATCCAGCATTAGAGAATTGATTGTATCTTGGTATTTTTTAGATTGCCAACAAATGTTCAATGAAAAATAAATACATACATTGTTATCCCAAAACGTTAAATGACAATAGTAACTGCCATGATGACATGCTATGGTAGCTTATAACAACATGCATTCTTTTCTGTTTACAAAATTTCTTTGTAGAGCAATATTTAATCTCACTGCTGAAGTACGAGCCACCTCTGGGATCCCTAAAGGATCTAGCCTATTCATTAATGGTATCATTTAACTGTGCCCTGTCTGATGTATGCAGATGATCTGAAAATTTTTAGTACAATTAAGAACACTGATAATTCTGCTGAACTTCAACATAATCTAAATATCATTCATTCATGAATCATCTGCCACTAAATATTAGAAAGTGTCATGTACTCACTTCTCTTACAAAGAAACAATTTCCTTTAACTATTATATTGAACAACATACGCTTTCTAGACCTGATCCCTTCTGTGACTTAGGTGTTATATTTGACAGAAAATAATTGTTTTTTACTAGACATCTACATTATGTGACTGCAAGGACTTATAGATCTCTTGGTTTCATTTTAAGAAATAGTAAACAGTTTTGGAATTCTAACAGTTTGAAAATGTTGCATTCTACTTTTGTCAGGAGCAATTGTGACCTATGCATTAATTGTTTGGTGTCCTAATTATTCTGTACATGTGGATGGTCCCAAAAATATTCAACGTAAATTCTTTTTAAATCTGATGGAGAGTATCCTCCTGTTGGTTTCCCTCATTTAGAAATGCTTAATAGATTTGGTTTTGGAAAATCGACGTAAAAACTTATTTAATTTGTTTACATGAAGTAATGTATAATGTCACTGACTGCAGTGCCATCTTGAGAATGATAGGCTTTCATGTTCCCAGGATAGAAGCTAGAAAATTTAACATGTTTTATTTGCCATCTGTTAGGACAAATATTCTGAAATACTCTCCACTTCGTCATATATGTGATTTATATAATGAAGTTATCTATCCCGTATATTCTATGGATTGTAATATCTCAACTCTGAAAAGACTTGTTTTGTAATTGTTGTTGCCTTCATCTAGATATTTAGATAGATTATTTTTCATATTTGTCACATGTGTGTCATATCTAAGAGTGGTGTAATTTGTTTTATGTATGTTTTTTTGTTATTTGTTTGTTTTCCTATTCTCTAACCGGGTCTTTGACCTGTTGAATACTGTAAAGAAAATAAAACAAATTTGATTTAATTGAATAGCCTCGTAAGTTTTTAACCATAAACATTTTAAAATAATAGATATTAACGGCCTACTTTGACGTCTACTATGCCCTGTTGCTGTAAGTCCCATTCGGTATGGGACACCTTGCATAAACTAACTAAACTTGTTGCTATACCTGTTGATAATTACAATAATTTCCATCATACCTACGCTAAATAATTTCCATAAAAGTTGAACAGTTACAGACGTGTATGTAGGTGATAATTGCTATAATTTTCAAGAACTTTCTGTTCTAGAGAAACACCATTCTAAATGCATTCCTCGTGACTTAACACGTTGATGTGTATCAAGGTAAAACCTTGTAGGAATAAAAATAAAATCGGATGACTTAAGGCAACCCCTCGGGATCTCCAGAAGTCACCCACCTCGTGACGCGCGAAATGTGAGTCTTCGGTCCGCCCTTGACTTGATTTATCAAGGCAAGGTTGATGCACGCCCTCCCCGGAATGGACAAGGCTCCGGCGGCGAACCGGACTCTCCATCGCTTTCTGCACCTTTCCGTATAAAATAAAGGAGAAATACCGCTCGGTAACAGTGACCGACCGTAGTTTAGTGCAATCTCTACAGTTACACTTAGAAAAGTAAGTTGTTTTACGGAACCATAAACATAAAACCAGTAGTGATATAGGAGATGATTTCTCTAAAACCCGGAAGAGTGTCGGTTGGTGTAAACGTGCCCGGTTAACCATCCTGAACACAACTCAGATACGGCGTTTGCGATTTCGCTCGTATTTATGTAACTTGAAGATGCATTGCATGCCGCAAATTGTTAAATGGGTGTTTGGTTCATTTTTGGTGCTTTTCCGTTTTAGTGTTATTTATTTCAGTATAATAAAATGTTTTTGTACTTCGTGGGAATGGTTATTATTCTATACTTCATATTTAGAAAGTGTATACAGAGTGGTCAAAATATTACGATTTAAGAATATGTCTTAATAAAATGTTGATAATAAAAAACAAACATAGTGTCAAAGTTGAAATTAACACGTTTTTTATTAAAAAAATTTAAATCTACATTGTTTTTGAAGATAGGAACACTTATTAGTCTTAGAAAGTGACCATTTTTGAGATAATAACTTTTCAACAATCTGTTGCATAGTTTCTTGTATAATATTTTAACGTAGTAGGCATCAATAGCAAGTTAAATTTTAAAAATCTTTCAACAAAATGTATGTTAAAGTTGATACGTATTTCTAAATGTAAGGTATTTATCCAGTTTTGGTTCAAATCAATTACTTTACAAAATCGAAAAATTCTGAGACACAATAATTTTTCATATTCAGATATGAGAGATGGCTGTTATTTGTTTGGCATTAATATGCTGTGGACGTGCTGGGCAAAGAGAATATTTGGGTGGATTTTGAAATAGATTACAACCTGGTAATCAACAATTTAAACAATCTGTTTAGGAATTTAGAGAAAAAAGACGAAATATTTGTTTATATTGCGAATTATCTACAAACTAATTCAGGACGACTATCTGGAGCTGCAAGAACCAGTATGACTTCTATTTTAAAAATGTTGCATGTTGAAAATACCATCTGTAGCATTTTATACCAGTGCAAATTTTATTGCTTGTAGATCTAGCTCCGGTATATCAAATTTGCAAAGTAATTTTAACGCCTACTATGTCAAAATATTGTACAATGAACTATGCAGCTAATTTTTGAAAAGCTATTATCTCGAAGATGACCAATTTCTGAAACTAATGACAAGTATGCCCTTTTTCCTTAAAAAACAATGTATGTGTAAGATTTTTTAATAAAAATAGTGATAACGTTAGGGTCAAGAGGGTTACGCTAGGAAATACGTCGAAATAGAAAACAGATTATGATTTCTCCTCTCCAAGAAATCTATCCCCAAAATGTTTAAGTTGATACATTCAAAGTCAACTATTACAAAAAATCACGTTTTAAAATCCAACTTTGATACCCTGTATCTTTTTTATGACCAACATTTTATTAAGGCAAGTTGACTTAAATAGTAATATCTTGAAGTGAAAAATCTAGTATGGTCTCCATGGTTCATTACGTATGGACCACCCTGTACAGAGTGTTTCAGTAAGAATGACATTCAATTTAGTGACTTGATGTCAGCGAAATTTAGGAGAAACATATCTTAATGCTGGAGTAAAAGAAAAAAGAAAAGCTACCTGAATTGCTATTACTGTTAATGTAAAGGTACACTATAAAACTTTAGATTTTCTTAACTATTTCCTTTAACATTTGGAGGAAAACAAATATGGCTACTCATTTAAAGACTGAGTTGTACCTTTCATCTGGTATCGCATTTCGCCAAAAATATTTATAAGAGTGGTAAAAGTTTTAAAATAAATTAGACTACATGATACCAATTCTTGAATACTCAATTTCTGCCAAACAAATAAGTTGTAGCGAAAAATAAGTTAGAACATGCTTATTTGAACATCCTCCAAGAAGCAGAAATTTTCGAAAAATTATTGAGAATGCATTAGTAAAAAAGTTATGTACAATATTACTCTTAGACCTTTTTGATTTTTAAATTACAGCTGCTATTCCATATTTTTCTTTTTTCTTTTTGAATACATTAAAGGGCTATATATCCTAAGGGGTGAATAAGGTAATTTTTATGTAAAATGTGTTATAAATTTACCGGTATAGTACCGGTGAATCTACAGCTACTTCTTTTGAAAACACTCTGTCTTACCAGATGAGCAGTTAAATAAATATGCATTTTTAATAAAACAATTCACTTCACTTCCGCTTTGAATAATATATCGGCCTTTACGACAAACATAATTGACTTATTATCATTCCGATAAATAAAATAAAGAGGATTGGTCCAGGAAACTGGAGCCTAGCGTGCTCTTTGATCTCGTTACTGACTGGCCTTGGTAAATAAAATAACCAAAGCAAGGTGAACAACACTTTTCACTACCGTATTGGTACTAGCGTAGGAACGAAGAAACTGGGCTACATTTTGCTCACATTCCATAGCATATCAATGTAATTCTCATGTTTACACATACAATCATGGAGTACAGTAGTTTTTTTACAAACACGTTTTATGGTAGAGCTGTTATAAATAGTAAAACATGATTCTTATAACATACTTAGATTCAGGATGATACTCGTACGTATATTATAGAGAAATTCATCATTAGGCATTGTTAATGCGGAGCTTTTTGTAACCCAACCGGATTTTATTTATAAATTACGATTAAATTTGAATTAAATTTTGATACCCGGTATTTACTTTTACTTAAGACATTTTGCCCTAAAGATATCACCCCTGCCTTATGGCCTATGACTCATCCTGTATTATTTAATGATAAACGTCGGAGAATTCTTTATTGACTATCTAACTAAACTCTTCCATTTCTTCTTAACACTCATAGTACCACTACATCAGTATATCTACAGAATCTTAGTGAAAGTAAATGTCTAGCACTGATTTAAGGTTATGTCAATGATTACGAGTGCTATTATCATAATATTGTTGGTTTAGGTCACTCACCTACAACTAGAATATACTTTCACTGAAATCTTATAAATGGCTTTGTTTTATTGCCATTTCTAATTTCTCAATATATAGTTAAAATTCCTAGCTATACTCAATAAAAAATTTACAGCAAAAATGTGGCAATTACATTAACATTGGTTTTAACTATGCGTATATTTTTAATTAGGTTTACATTTTGCTATTGTACCATCATTTTGATAATATAAAATACAGAAAGTATTAGTTCAATGTAATTTTTGCAAGTACTTGTAAAATTGCAAAGTATATTTTCAGTTAACTGCATAATTATATTGTAATAACACATTTTACACAGTAACTGAATATATATTTTTATTTTATAGTCTATTTACTTAAATAATATTTAGAAAATTTTTACTGTATATGCAAGATTAACTATGACTAAGTACAAAACCACGTGCATAGGGAGGTCTAAAAAACAATAAAAAATTTATTTCGTAATTATTATTATTTAAATTTTCTTCGCTTTATAAAAAAGTATGGACATTCTTATTTTTCCCTATCTCCTCTTAAAATATTTGTTGTAAGTTATAGTTAACCCTGTATATTGCAGGTATCCCAAAAATCGTCGGTATAAATCTGTTTCTACGATTTTAATAGAGACAATAATAGGTCTAATATTATACCTGGAAACCGGTTATATTTTCATTTGGAACCATGCAAACCTCAGATTATATAATATATCAAGTGGATAAATCCAAACATATTTCGTGATACCAATCAGAATTCAATAAAGTGTGCTTACAATGGCTTTTACAGTATGAAATAGTGCATTACAATAAATTATAAAATCTAAATTCACAACAGTCGAATACATATTTGTAAATAATGCTTCATTGTTGTTTACAATACTAAACACGAATAAAATCTATACATACATTTCAAGTTTTAACTAAATTACTGAATTACTTCACTAAATAACGAGAAAAGTCACTTAAGTTGTATAAACTAAAAGAAAGTAAATATCGAAGTTAAACCAAAGGTCTAAAATTAAGGCAAACCTTTTCAAATGTGTCAAAGACATTTCCGAAAACCAATACCAAAATCTTACATGGTATCTGTATGTAATCAATATTATTTCAATGATTGAATAATCTAATTCAGAGTGTTTTTAAATGAAGTAGCAAAAATTAGACCACAGACTCCTTAGATGAAAATAAATCGATTTAACCTAACATCCCAACTTCTTAAGAAATCCAAATATTTATATAAAATTTGTAAATCGGTGGTTTTTGCGGGCGAGAAATTCAAATTAGTTTCTAATTTTGACTTCACTAGTAGCGACGCGACTTGTGGGATTCTTTTATATGGCAAAACTTTTTCGCAGCTAAATGTATCCATCTGACTATCGAAACAATCGATTCTCCTACCTGTTTTATTTGAAGTCGGTAGGAGTAACCATTTTTGAAATAATCCTATATGAAAAGCTCAGTGCACCGAGTAAAAACTGTTTTGGTTTCGGATAAAGTGCCTTTTCTGCTGAAAATACAACAAAATGTTACTTGAAAGAGTTGTTCAGAATGGTAAATTATGGATATGTGCGTTTGATGAAACCATTTTTCAACAAAGCAAAAGGATTTTATCAAAACACCCCGATCTTTTTGATAATCCGTAACTTACCGTTCTGAATTACTTTTTCAAGTAACATTGTGCTGCATTTTCAGTAGAAAAGGTACTTCACCTGAAACTATAACAGTTTTCAATAGGTGCACGGATTATTTCGAAAACTGTTACTCTTAACGACTTCAACAAAGTAGGTATGCCTTTTTCTGATATAACAGATAGGAACGAGGGGTAAACCGCGATGGAATTTTTGGTGTACACTCACTTGGAATTAGTGGAATTACCTCTGGAATTAGAAGAATTAGTCCTGGAATTAGTGAAATCAGTCGTGGAATTAGTGGAATTCGTGCACATTCTGATAACAATGTTAATCCAAAAATCTAAAAACATTGTGCGCAATACGGTGCAAGTGGCAGTAGCGTATGTTTTTTATGTCTTGACTGGGGTGTTCGCCCACGATTTAGTTTACGTCGAGGTTATTATTATATTATATAAATATAATAATAATAAATATAATAATAATAACGCAGTCAGTTATTCAAAACAATGGTATATAGGAAAACTAATGGAACAGTATAGAATAAACTTTTTAAAAACAAAATCAGCCACACTTACAACCACATTTGTATGGCCACGTCAAAATGACACAGATATTGTATGTAAAGAATATATTTTTTATGGTCCACTTGATTTAGTTGGATGTGAACCATTTGAATTAAAACGACAAGATTATCTCAACATAGTTAAAAATATGAGCCGACTAAGAAGTAGCAACGTGTTTTTTTACTATTCTAATACTTAATATTATTATCCTGGAGGTTATCCTGATTTCGTGATATGTATTTACTAGTATATTATCATGTTTTAAATTTAGTTTAGTTAGTTTCGTTTGTTTATTATTTAGAAAATTTGTTTATATTCTGGTTAAAAGTGACAGTATAACTTTCTTGTGATCTAGTGTTTAGTTTTAGTCTGATTAAATTGAGTTTTAAATTATTTGTTGATTTATTTCGTGATATTTACTGGTAAGTTCTTTGTTGGTTTAGTTTGTATGCCAGTAAAGTCGGAAGAATAATAATTTATCTGTCTCTAGTTTTGACAGATAATTGCTCTTGCTTCTTTTTATTTAGTTATAATAATTCTTAAATCTGTGACTATGACTACAGCAGTGTTCTACTTTCTGTTTTTTTTTTATTAAATTTTAAATCCAGCCTGAAAAAAAATTTTTTGATTGTTTTATATATTTATATATATTTTAAAACATTATTTTTCTTTACTTTATATATTTATATAATGGTAATCCTCAAAGTAATAAAAATACGTTAGTTGCTAATCGTTAAGGTTGTCCATCAAAAAATAAAAGAGACCAGCTCCGTTTTGGATAAACTTGCAAGGGAATATGTCTAGTGATAATTGTAAGTTTTAGCAATAATCCAAATAAATTACTTATAATTTATTCAAGGCTCTGTACATTATTTTTGAAGGAGAAGTGTTTGGGAATACCTGACTTTGTGGTAGAAATATTAGTGAATTAGTGGTGGAAATAGCGAAATTAGTAATGGAATTAGCTGAATTAACTTAAATTAGTGAAAGCTGAATTAGTGATAACAGTATTAGAATTAGTGGAAGTATTCCTGACTAATTCCAAAAATTCCCTGAATTAGTGGAATAAGTCGAATAATTAGTGGCATTACTTGGAAATAGTTGGAATTAGTGTACAAGATTCCGGGCCGCGGTTTGCCCCTCGGATAGGAAAATCAATTGTTTTAATAGTTAGATCGATACACTAAGCAACAAAAATGTTCTGCCATTTAAAGAAACATGATGTGCAATAAGTGGCGCCTTCTACAAGTGACGTCAAAATGAGAAACAAATTTGAATTTCTCGCATGCAAAAAACTCTGATTTACAAATTTTATGTAAATATTTGGATTTTTTAAGAAGTTATCTACAAATATCGAAAATAAAATTTTAACTTTGACACCCTGTATCTTTTTTATTTTGCGGCTTGGGATATAGATATGTTAGGTTAAATCGATTTATTTTCACCTAAGGAATCTGTGGTTTAATTTCTGCTACTTCATTTAAAAACACCCTGTATAGATAAATTACCTGATTTAATAAAATCAATGATAATTGAATTGACAAACATTTCTAGCGACATAAACTTTGCAAACTTATACTTCAAAAATTGTATGTGGCAGCAAATTACAAATTGTAGTTTGGCAGCATGGATTTTAATTTATATAGACTGTAAAGCTGATGAGAATCGACATTACGTTAGTTCGTTAAGTAAATTATGACGATGGAACTTGTAACAATTATTATTTATGACATGAGTCCGCTGATTAATTTGCGAAAATTTAATTTTCTACAGTGTTCCCTAATAATTTTGTTTAGGCCATATTGTATCGGCAATTTATTTCAATTATGTGTAATAATGAAATTATGCTGCTACATATACAGCAATAGATTATCAAACTATCGATTACTACATACATCTATTTTGAACACAATAACCACGTATTTTTCCGTATTTAATTGCTATTATTGTTATAATATACTAGGAGAAAATTATCCAAACACCAGGTTATGGCATTGTCCAAAGATATTCTAATTATTTGGATGATTATGATGGATCAACTATATTTATCTATTTTTATAAATTTATAAAAAATGCATATAGAAAAGTTATCGTTGACAGGGATTGTTTAGATTTCTTTGAGACTGATTATTTAAAACGACAGGTAGTAGTAGTAGTAGTAGTGTATCGGGCGCCATCAGCCTGGCAATTAGGCCACACGTGGGCCCGTTTTGCCTACCTTACCATCCCATTACCTCTCCACTATATGCCCTCGACTTTTCTCGAACCTACCCGACTCCCTGATGAACGCCAGGATCTTGGTCCATGGTAGGCCCCTCATCTATTCCCTTCGCAGCTCCTCCGTGCCAAAGATCCTATATCTTAGTCTTCCAAGGTCCGCACAATATCCTAACAAATGGATGGGGGTCTCCTCCTCCTCTCCACATTGCGGGCATAAGGGACTCTCCTCAATGCTTATCAAGTTCAAATACCTTCTGAGACTGCCGTGGCCTGTCGGACCCCCACCGTTTGGTTCAGGAACCTTCGACTAAGGCTCAGCAGCCACATCGTCCTAGATTTATTAGGTTCATTGAAGAAGTCGTGGGCCTGTCTAACATCCTCCAATTCCCTCCTACTGTTTAATAGGCCCATTTGGTAAGGGCACGATTCATACTACCTCGCGTAATTCCAAGAATGGGTTCGGGTCCCTGGTAAGGTGCCCTAGATCCGAGACGAGGTAACAAGTCAGCCGTCCTCATTACCGGGGATTTCTTTATGGCCAGGGGCTCCAAGGCATCTCCACACACTGAACAAGACAAGATCTCGTCCTTGGAGAGCTAAGGGACCTGAGTGCAGCATAACTATGTAACAAAACACACATAGTAAACACAATTGTTCACCAGTTGTTTGTCTTGTCCTTGTCACTGTCCTGTCGTCTGTCCAAATCAAGTATTAGTTGTTTTATTTACTTCATGTACTTATTGTACTTAGATTAAACATTTTACTCCGCCTATATATTTCGGGTTGCCTAGATTTCCATATCATTTAGTTGTGGCTATTCGTCGTCCTGAGGGTAGGCCACCCACAATTATTGTTTGTTCTTACCCATATAATTATTTCGAATTTAAACGCGTCCACTGCGAGGAGCGCAAAAACCTGCCTGATAGGCGAATGCTTTTTTATTAGTTTTTACCCTCTGTAGTTTTTCCTATTTGATACCAAGCTCTGGTTGAAGATCCAGTTCTCTGAGATTCCACTTGTGGTTGTAAATGAAAAAGAAGTTATTCTTATTTTCGCCTGTGGTATTTTTAGGTAGGTAGAAATAATTAACCCACCACCGGTAGTCAAACTTATTTATTGTAACATCTTGTATGAAACACCTATTGTATTTTTAGATGAACTTTTGTATTTGAAAACTATATTAAATCCCTGCAACCCGGAGAGTCTATTTAATCCCAACTCCCTCCAAGAGTTCCATTGCAACTACCAGAGCAGATGAAGATTTTCTCCTACACACAATTCCTTACTCCTTCCTTGCCTGCTACCATCAAAATAGCAAAAACTATCGCCTGGAAAACCGTGAAGTATGCTCCCAGCGAAAAACTTTGTCGGATGTCCAAGTTTTCCAGATATATTCGTGCCCCATAAAACTCATCCCATATCCGGGATCCATCTGTACAACATATTAGAGATCCCGGGGAAAACATGCCCTCTACTCTCTCCCCCCGCCCTCTCGAAGGAAATGCAGTGGTATACCTCCTTCCCAACCTTAATTTATCCTTCGCCCCAATAACCTTCAAAGCAGAGACTGGAATCTCATTCTCCACCCTTAAGGCTATAGCAGCGTGACCCTGCACTCGACCTTCTGCCTTCCAACAGCCTTTGTTCAGGTAACATTTTTGTTGGTGATTTGAGTTGTCGATGCTCCACTGAATTTAGTTGTTCGTTTACTTGGCCAATGTTGGAATATGCAATACTTTTCTGAGCAATTTTCTCCCTAGAATAAATTGACATTTAGATGAACCTGCTGGAACCAATGTCAATTTTATCCCCCAGTGGTACTTAGTGTTTATAATATTCTGATCAGATTTTGCTGAAAGTGTAGTAGAAGATCGCCTAAAACAGAGCGTTCTATAAATTCTTCTGCTTTGGGTAGGCTCAACTATTCTGCGATCTTTCTTGTTGTTTGAATGAAACATTTTCTTTCCAACAACTTGAATGGGACATTTTCGTAAAATATAAAAATTCTATTGTGTTCAGTATTAAGTAGTTGCTCTCAAAGCAAAACGTTTTTGGTACAGATCTCAGAAACTTGAAATATTTCCTTCGCCCTCAACTACCAAACAAATTTTGTAAATTTTAGTTTTCGACTCCTAATTATAAAAAGTTATTTTCTAATAATCTGCATATCACTGACTTGAAGTTTTGATATAGTTTCCGTTCCAAGAATGTGTACAACTTTCAACAGTAAATAACTTTCATCTGTTAGGTTTCGTTCTAATAGAATTTTTTCTGTATTAGTTATACCGAAAATCTTAGCCTCTTTTTATTTGTATTTATCACACCTGCACTTTAAAAATGCAATGCCTTTAGGCACTTATATTGTCGTTTAAATTTATAGTAGCTTTTAGCATAGGGTAGTAATTCCATAATGATTACTGCCTATATCACAGATTTATCGTTAAAATATGCAAATAAGGCGTTTTCATTGTATTTACCACCGCCACAAACTCCTGTCAATTTCCATTCACTCTTTAGTAGACATTATTCGCAAAATGATACTAAAAAATTACTGCTTCTAAAAACGAACATTACTTAAAACATGATCTCTCCATTAAACATATTTTTTTAGAATTCGATGGCCTCAGCGTCAAATTTTCAATTTTGTTACATAGTTATTATTATAGTTATTTAGTTAACTCGTACAAAAAGTGTTTATTGCACTCGACGTGTTATCCTACTCGGCCTGACGGCCTCATTGGACAATTTCACGTCGCGTGCAATAAACACTTACTTTTTGTACTTGTTGCATACAATATTTTTTCTACGTTCGAGCAAAAACCAAAAAATGTTATTTAGATGACACTAAGTCTAAGAAAATGTTACGTCGATTTCAACTTATATGTTTGTCATGATAACAAAACGCTGTAGTAGAATGACAGATGAATGCAATAAACATTTTATTACACTAGTGCAATAAAGAACCACTTTTTCCACTAAATATAGTTCAATAAAATTTTGTTTTTTGCATGAACGTAGAAAAAAGAAAAATTAAATTTGCTATACATCATGTTACGTATTTGTGCAAGCAAGTGTTTCTATAACTAAAATCAAGTAATTTGGAGCCGAATTGACAGTTGTGATCCATGCCTAGCGATAATATCAATAATAGCTGTTTTCAAGTACTCCATACGCGATAAACCTCTAGCAAAGTGACAGATTTTTTCTCATATAATTTGTAATATATGGATTTCAATAGTGATAATAGTACCAAAGACATTTCGAGCACTCATCCTGAAATTTTTAAAGCGATGAAGGAAGCGAAGGGTAGCCTGTTGCCGGAAAAATCAAAGAATTACAACAAAGATTATGATCATTTTGTTGTTTTGTTTTGTTCCTTTAAAATCGTGAAACACTACACTGAAAATGCGCTACTAGCAATTTTTTTGGAAAACTGTGTGAACTGTTATCCGTCCTCTTTGTGGCAGTATTATTCCATGTTGAAAGCAACGATACTTTTACATTATAACATAGACATTAGCAAATATCCAAGATTGAGAACATTCTTAAAAAGAAAAAAATATGGTTACAAACCGAAGTCAAGAATATTGAGTAGAGAGAAAATTTACACATTTCTGAGAGATGCCTCCCCATGGAATATTTTTAATACAAGGTAATATGTCATCTTCAAATGTAAAATTAAATGTACCTACATTATTTTTTAAATTATGTGGCACTGATTTTTGGCATATGTAGAGCTTGTCGTAACATATAAGAACAGATGATATTCAAGATGTAGATAAAACTATGCTAGTAACTATAAAACAATCTAATACTAAAATACAGTACATCATTGATAATGATAAACAAGTCACCAAGATATTTGGATATATACATATATGCGTCTCTTCGTAGATACTGAGCATAGACGTTTCTTTGTATATTATAACAATAATGAATGCTTCAAACAAGTGGTTGGGAAAAATATGTTGGGTCTGATATCAAATAATTTTAAATTACTAATCCCAAAGGAATATACAAGTCGTTACAATAATTTTAGGAGGTGATAGAATACTTGATTTTGAGTCAGTTGAAATAAACATACCTATATACCAAGTGTTACAATATTTGTGATAAGTAATTAATTTTTTTATATTTTTTAATTTAACCGTGCTTTTCTACAATTATTAATGAAGTGTAGAAGAAAAACGAACCTTTTTATAACAAATATTGCTATACTTTTTTTTATTAGGAATGAATGAATTGTTTAAATTATTTAACCAATAAAATCCAAAGTGGCTTCGTTGCTTACCTAACTTCATAAACATAGTTTTTCTACTTTGTAAAAGCGAAGAGTGAAATTGTATGCAGATTTATTCAGATATTATTAAAAACTCACCTAATCAATGCTCTTCCAGTTCTTAGGAAAAGTTTCTTCATACACATTCTAAAAATTTGGGAAATTAATCTTAACACCTTTAAGTATACAGGGAACGCATTCGGCAAAACAGAGAACAGCCGTTTAGTATGTAATAAAAATAGTTAATGAAATGAAAACATTTGTTAACAACAACGCAACCTTTTGAAAATATTGAGGTTATTAGAATACTGGAGGATTCAAAAAGCTAAATATTTGTTTCAATTGTTCAAATCTTAAAAGCTAATTTAAAGTTACGGTATAAAAAGGAAAAGCAACGTTTTTATTAAATAGCTTGGTATGCCATGAAAAAACAATTAATTTCCATAGCAACCGTAAATGTAGATCAACTGTCAAATTATACATTCGAATCCCAGATAAAGTGTAAAGTAAAGTGCAAATATCTTCATTTTTTAAACCATTTTTATTACATACTGAACGGCTGTCCTGTTTTGGCAAATGCGCTCTCTGCATACTTAAACGTGTTAAGATGAACTAACTAACTAATTTTTAGAATGTTTATCAAAACACTTTTCCTAAGAACTGAAAGAGCATTGCTTAGGTAAGTGTTTAGCAATATCTGAATAAACCTACACACAAAAGTTTAAATAAAATCCGCATTTAAATTTGACTCTTCGCTTTTACAAAGTAGAAAAACCATGTTTATGAAGTTCTAGGTAAGTAACCAAGCCACTTTGGATTTTATTGGTTAAATCATTTAAATAGTCCATTCATTCCTAATAAAAATGTATAGAAATATTTGTTATAAAAAAGTTTGCTTTTCTTCTACACTTCAGTAATTGTAGAAAAGCACGGTTTCATTAAAAATATTAAAAAATTAATTATCACAAATATTGTAACATTTGGTATATAGCTATGTTTGTTTCAATCGACTCAAAGTCAAGTATTCTATCACCTAAAAATATTGTAACGACTTGGAAGACACCCTGTATATACCGGACATCGTTTACGGCATTCTTCGGCTACTTTATTACGACGCTGAAGCAGGTATAATAAATATTAAGCGCTATGGTGGTTGGAAAGCAGCCACTGTTGCTGAAGGCTATATTGGAAGTTCAGTATCCAAAAAAGTGTAAATAGCAAAACAAAATTATTGGCACTAATATGCCTTTAATTAGTACATGCTCTGAATCTTCCGCAGAACTTTCCAAAAATACTAGTTACAAAAAGTAGTAATATAACAAGTAGAAATTGGATGGAGATGGGACAAATTCTATTTTAATATTTGTATAAGTAATTCCATAACCATGTAAATATAAAAATATATTTTATAATTATATCAGTATGATTAAATAATTGTAATTTGATATTTGTAGTTCTTTATCTTTTTTCATAAAATTTGATACACAATAAGATATTCTCCTTCAATAAAAATAGGGTACACACTGTTAGTTAAAGAATATTAAGTGCAGTACAGTAACTACAGTAATTAACAACCTACGGCATTAAAGTCACACATCGCGTAGAAAATTTTACTATAAAATGCAATTTAAAGCCCTGCCGTGTATAAAATATTATATATCGTATCTTTGTCGTAAATTACACCCTTAGCATATCTCTGGCTAAAGCTTGTTGCTTTTATATCAGTCTGCTAGCGTTGGGCGGCTCAACTAGGATCTAAATACATACATACAAATTATTATTTTGCATCATACAGAAAACATGGTATGATTTATATGTGTATGTAAACGCAATTATGTATGTACCTCACTAAAACAAACTTTTATTTCAGGGCCGCGATGAAACCGTTCCTGGCAATAATAGCCATCGCCTTCCTGGCAGGAACAGTTAGGGCAGGCCAAATCTTGGGCGCCTATAATTTAGTGCCATCGTCCCTCGTAATACCCCAGACGTACAACAGCATCGGCGTTATCCCAGGCGTCGTACAGGCCCCCCAACAACAGGCCGACATATCTCACCCCGCAGTAGTTGAAAATGCTATCGCCGAATCCCAACTGCCGCCGGAACTGCTAAATCCATTCTACAAAAACCCCGGCGTGGCATCCGCCCTAGCCAAGGAGTCCTGGTTCACTAACAAGGAGTTCCTAGTGCGCCACCGTGAAGCCGAGAAAATCCCCAGACAAGAAATTTATAAAATCATCTCCAGGTTGCAGCACCGACGATGATAAATCGTTGCAGTTTCTGCGTTTTGACTTTTTGTAGTGGGTGAATGGATGGATGTGTGTTTCGGTCGATTTATGGAGTGACTTGGATATATCCTGTGTATTGTGATGTTACTATTTATCAGTATGTTAATATAATATTAATGATTGTTATTATATATTTTAATTGTAGTAAATTTGTATAACTATACGATTTTTCATTCCAATCCAGATACCAAAATAATGGCCCAATATTGGCCAAATCATGCTTTTAATATTGGCTAGCTATGTTGGTGAGATATGTGTCAACAATTTACAAAATTCATCTTTCTGATTTTATAAGCAAATCTAATAATACTTTTGGGAAAATGTCATGGAATGTATAGCATTGTTCCTGCGTCTTCCAAATCCTCAAAAATATATTGCACATTGTTTTCGTAGATCATCTGCGTCGCTTGCAGATTCAGGAGTCGATTTATTAACTGTTAAAAGGCATGGTGGTTGGCTATCTAACACAATGGCAGGAAGCTATATAGAAGATTCCAAAGAAAATAAGTAGAAAGTGGCCTCTAACATTTTGAGTAACGGTTCAAGCATTGGTGACAAGTCCAAGCATTTGGGAGATAAACTTATTTTCTAAAAATACAGCTTTGTTATCTACCGAAATTAATTTAACAAATTATTCAGAACTTGTAATTGATGTGTAGTGCGATAAACAAATGTTGTTGAATTTTTTCAAAGTTAATACTAACGAGTAAATGTGACTAACTTTGTTTTCGTTTATTTTTTAATTTAAAATTTGCGTTTGATTATGAATTCATAATGGCATTAAGTGTACATATATATATATAATAAAATTACACTTTACAATTAAGAATGTTACAAGGTATGTAAGAAGCAATATTAAATAAATCCAATCCAATGTTATTCCAATTTAACGGTTTTTGAAATATTAGTTCACTAAATGAAACCATTAATATACCTACCAATAATAACAAATTCTTAGAAATATTGGGCACTGTTTAAATATTTTGTCATTAAATGAGCGTTACCTGGGAATGAATAATATTTTATAATTTAATAAGAATTTAAGAGCTTTCTTTCATTCCTTAACGTAAATGATAGGTGAAAGAGTTTCTATTAATATCTTTCATTGATCACCATTGAAAGCATACGGTATATTGCAGGTATGTATCTATTTTTCATTATTCGCCCATATACAGGGTGTTAAAAAAGATTGTAAAATATTTCAGGAGGTAATAGTATGAACCAAAATAAGCAGAAAAGTTTTAATAAACATGGGTCCGCAAAGTAATGGTTGCGGAGATATGGACCACTATTCGTTTTTCAAACATTTTATTTTATTAGGAATAAACCGACAAAGGAAGCTTTTAACAAACAAAAAACAAAGTTACAGAAGATGTTCAAAGTGCCCTCCATCCATTTCCAAGCAGGCACGACATCTTCGTTTCAACGATATTCGAACTCTTTCGAAAACACCCTCCTTGGTTTGGATTTCTTGACACTTTTGATTAATCCGTAGCTGCAGCTCTTCCAGGCTATTTACAGGAGTACCATACACTAATGTCTTCAAATATCCCCAAACAAATAAATCTAGAGGGTTCAGATCAGGCAATCTTAAAGGCCTTTGCTATTAACTACTTAGGATTCATTTTTATTGCTCTTTTATTGTTCTTTTAGAACCTTTTGACCAGTTCATCGCTCATTTTGGGTATTATGTATTTGAATTAAATAAATCTATTTATCTCTATATATCTCTGTTTATCTATCTATCCTGTTTATACATTAAGAAACTCTTGAGAGCACCCCAAATGCCTATATGATTCAGCTTATAATAATATAATGCTCTTCTCATCGGTACCCTGTCAAAGCCTTTTGTCAAACCCCTAACACCCTGTGTATCCCAGATTTGTCTACCGTGTGGACTATCAGTTGTTTGAACCACTCAAGGAAAAACTGAGATTACTTTTTCTATTTTATTTAGTTTACCTTTAATGTTATATTTGAATTATTCACTTATTTGTGTTAGTGTTCGGTAGTCTACTTACATACTACCAAATATTTTTTAATTTTTATTTTAATATGCAGTGACTGGGTTCCATACCGTGTAAATGAATATAATGCCTATTGAATATGTGAATAAATATACAAACAATTTCCGAATTTTTACTTTTACATGATTTCTTGCTTCATTTGCCACCGATAATTAATATTCCACATACCTACGGCTTGTACAGGTAATTGCCTGCCATTTCACAAATTACACGCATCACGTAATTCCTTTAACCATTCTATAAAACGTTTTGTTTTGCTTTGGAATATTAAATCATTTAATCAATTTCCAAAGTAACACATTAATACTCCTCGTTATAATCGGATTTGTGTTAATTTGAGGTCCAAAATAATTCTAACAGGCTGCCTGCGATATAATCTAATGCTATTTATAATGGTGAATTTAACGTTGATAGTCTAGAATGTTTCCTGGAGGATTAAATTATATCCATTAATATTAGAAATTTACGCAGCGCTGTAGACAGACGGATATCCATGTGCCACGTTCTAGACTTAATGAGATGTACCTCAGTACACACCTCTCTTTAGATTTATGCGCATATTTTTGTCTTAATAGCTTCGTATGGTTCAAAACTGAAGAATTTAAAAACGTCCAAAAAGTGACGTTCTTCAAATGAATGAGTAGTCTGTCAAACTTATAAGCACTATACAAACTGGCATAGCGCATTTAAATTGCTTCACGAAAGTTAAATAAGTTAAAAAATCTTGAGTTTCTTATAAGGGTTGACAAATTTTGTTCAAAAATATTTTTGATACTTACTATTTTGAATTTTTACTATTTTATACGAGTGGCTTTTTTTGTTCCTCCTTCAAAAGCATTTTCAGGTTTTTTATTCAGTTTTATTTTTGGTGAGTTTAATTCAAAATTGAAATTTCTAAAACAATTACTTATGACATTAACGTTTCTGTGATTAGAGTATTTACTTTAGTTTTTCAAGCGTCAGGAATGGCTTACGTGTATAAGAATCTGTAGTTGGTGGATATCGTTTTTATTTATGGTAAAGTGATAATGCTTTAGCAGAACAATGCTCCACTAAACATGTGCCAAATGCAGCTACTTTTACAGTACTGTGCAGTGAGTGCATGACACAAAATAAGTGTATCCCTCCGAAGTGAATTGGTGATTTAGGCAAAGTATCATAGCTGCTGCCAATATCTTAACGAGTTTAAAATGAACAGGAAGCAAAACCATTTGTTTTAGTTTGTAGAAACTGGGTAAGACGGGTCCAAAATTATGTTGTTGCAACGTCAAGTACTCGTATGTCAAACTATTTCACTAATTTCTTCCAAATTCTTGTCTGATCGGCGATTACATACTTTGGCTTGTCAGGTTTTACAGTGGATCAATTTCCAGTACTGTGCAAAAGTGTATTTTTAAATCATTTTCGAACCGCCCTTTTCGATTTTTGTTTTACAACATTATATTTATAAGAGTCCCTGTACATTTAAAATATTTTTTATAAATAAGTTCTGAATCACCCTGTAAATGGTGCAACCCACCATATAAAATAATAAATATCAGCAAGAGCCTATTGCAGAAGCATGGCAACTAGCGTTTAACTCAAATGAATTAAAATTTCATACTGCTTTTTCGAATATTTTTAGTGTTTCCCTTTGAACTCAAATTCTGTAACTGAAATTTACATTCATAATAAATAGATAAATTAATAAGTAACGAGAAATAATTATTGTAGGTTATCCATATACAAGGCGTTCAGAAGCTAGCAATAAAAAATGAAGAGACATACAGAGGAAGTCAAAATAATGTTAGTACTTCATAACATTTCTTTCCTATTTGGCTTCCTTACGGATAAACAGGGCTTCCAAGTAAGAAGTTAAATATTGAATTTCAATAATAATTTCTAAACCGTTACTTTGGCAACCTTGAAATTTGGGTGATAGTAGTAACTCTTGGTAATACAATTGCCACTATTTAAATTCGAATTTGATATGCTTCATTATACAGGTATGGTCAAATTAAGTTCCAGAATGTATATAGTTTTGACGGTGTTATCAAATTTGGCATTTTGCATTCACAATTCCGCTTCTCTATTAATTTGTTACAAAAAATCTATCTCTTGTTTTATTCGATATCTTTTACCATGTTCGAGAAATACGCGTATTAAATGATGTAATAATAATAATTTAATATGAAGTTAGTATTTTCTGGCAAAAAATAAAATAATGGACTTATTCAAAATAAGCACCTCGAGTTTCTATACATTTTATAAAATTATCTAAACATCGTTGTACACGAAATAACATGTTAGGATTATTTCTGATGCAATCACAACTTCGGACAATTTGATGTAGAAGTTCTTCTCTAGTGTCAACAGAAGTGGAATAGATCAATCCTTTTAGGTGTCTCCGAAGGAAAAAATCTAAAGGATTAAGGTAAGGAGGTCGAAGTGGCCACGGGAAATGCATTATTTAAGTAATCTCTGACTACTCTGCTAAAGTGTGGAAGGGCTCCATTATGCATTATCTACATGCTACTTCTAATGTTTGAAGCTACATATTCCTATAAAGTTTTAGTTGTTCCTGTAAAAAATTAGGTATTTTCTCTCTCGCTATTCTCGTTATTCTCGTTAATATCCCGACAGCTTCGTACGATCCTAGCAAGTAGCCATCAATTATCCTCAACCATATGTTGACTAAAAATATATGCTGGTGTTGTAATGATAGCATGTGGAATTTCATCACTCCGGACATGTAAATTATGTGAGTTAATTACTTCATCACGAGTAGATCCAGCTTCATTAGTAAAATACACCTTCCTTATAAATCCACGCACAGTCCTGTGTTTTTCCAAAATGATACATCAAATTGTAAACGTAGAGAATAATCAGCCTGAATAATAAACATTCTCAGTTATGGCATGTGTTGTTTGCAAATGTTGTAAGATATTCATCCACCAATTCTAACACCCATCTTTCAACGTCAACAGTTCGAACATGTCGCGGTATTTCAGCACCGTATTTTGGATTGAAGAATCTTAAGCAATTGTACGAAATAGCAGTGCTAAATTTAACAGAAGTACTAGTTTCACGTAACCTCCTATCAGTCTGTATAAATGTTCTATGATCTAGAAGCCTCCTGTTGAGGAATACGGCGGCAAGAAGCAGAATAACTCCATAAGCATTTCCTTCAGCCAAACCATGCTTTAAATGCATGTCTGTAAATTTCTCAAAGTGAATTCTTCCATATTGACAAAAGCTCCGTATATTCCAGCCAGATAAGAAAAATACATATGAAGTACTGACATTGTCTTTGCTACCCCTGTATGCCCTTTCATTTTTGACCGCTAGTTTCTGGAGACCCTATATTCTCTATTACCATAATTATTATTTGCCAATGAACTATTTCATCGATTTCACCTGGTCATCAGATACAAATAGAACGATTTCCTTTTCTAATTTCTATTAAACAAAGAATAATACGTACGAATATTTCGACAAGACGTTGGTGTAATGATATAAGGAACACTATGACACATACTTAGTTAAGTTATTCACAGTTATATACAGAGAAAGGGAAACAATCTCAGAGTTTGAAATGGACCATTCCATGGAAAGGAATGAGGTTAATGCGGAATGAAATTATCCTCCGCGCATATCGGTTTCATTGTGCCAATTAGTTTAAACCATAAGGACTGTATAATGACTTTAGCAATGTTGATGTAACTTGAGAAAGACAAATCGCCCACTTGGGTCGTATGTGGAATGACTCGCACTAACTTTAACTAACGGCAGACAGGGCTGTCACTATTTATGGTGCTCCGTAGCCATCCTAAAGATAGGTCAGACCTTCGATAAAGTAAGGAACTCTGTTCTCTAGATCAGTCAGCAACCAAATTTGGAGAGAGTTATAAGTGTAAACTCTTAATTTAACTGAAACATTACTAGTTTCCAATGAGTTAACAGAAAGGATATGAAGAGAACTAAGTGAGAAAAATCGCTATACAGGGTATGACAGATACGGATGTTTTATAGAAAATATTGCAACATCTACAATGAATTAACCTTAAAATAACCTGACTACACACAAATATGCTTCAAATAAATTCACAACTGTCAAATATTGTATATCTATTATGTATCTAACACTTAAGTCTTTCTCATTCGTTTTCTCAACATAAAATTGACTGCGGAGGCGGAGTCGATACACTTATATATATTTTTTGAGTTTTCAAAGTTTCCACGGCCCTCAAGAACGCTTCTCGAACAAAATCGAATACAGTATTGGATGTTTTAGAAATCAACATAAAGATATTCATAAATTTACACATAATTATGAACATATTATAGTAGTAATAACTATATAAGTAAACACCCGTACCAATATTTAAAATGGAACACTGTGTAGTCTTTTTCGAACTGCTATTAAATACAATAGGTGCCACACCTTAACATGTCAATAAATACTAAAAATTAGGTGTTTAAATGTAATACGGAAAAGTTATAGAGATTATTAATGTTAAGTGCAGTGATTTTTTTATCATGTGAAGTTTCTTTTTCTTGCAAAAGGTTAAAGCAAAGTGAGTCATACCAATCAAAGTTAAGGTAGATAATGAAACCACAACCAAACGCTGTACGTGTTGCCGCTCCAATTTTTTTTCTCAAAGCATACTATTTTTTACTGATATTGAAAGAACTTTTCATTTCAAGCTTTTTTTCTTGTGTTTAATAACAGTTCAAAAGATACAGACTATTTCGGATCGGTCAGTGGTCGCGCGGTTTAAGGCGTTAGTACTTGAATCGAGGTGACTAGACGGAGTTGGTTCGAGCCCAGCTGCCGGTAGACCGTATATAAGCTATATTCGTGAAGAGGATTGGCACCCTCTTTGTGGGTATGGTAGGGTGGAATAATGTTAGCTTGGGTCAATGTGAGAGATTGATGCCGGTTGATATTTGACCACCCCCCTAATTAATGAGGTTTTCCAGGTTTCCCTCATTCCTGCACTGAATAGTGGTTAGGGCCTACCAACATAAGTCGTTCCTGGGCGCAAATGCGGCCTGCTTAATAATAATATGCCGCCCCCTCTCCCGCACACGTCTCTGACTTCTGGGCTAATCCCTGTGATTAGAATGAGGGGTAGAGATATTATTATTATTATTATTATTATTATTTTTTTTTCCAGTAAACACCTTCCGAAGCTCCGACACATTCGGAGATGTTCTGGAGAGTCAAGCAATGACCACTCTCCACTCCGTGGAGTCAGTAATCATTGCGCCCGTAAATCGTGTGTTCTGAGCAGACGTAGCGAACCAAGGACGATTGCCTTCTGCATTCTGCCGGCTAAGATCTCTGCCGAATTTCGACAAGCCGGTATGATCTTTAAGTCAGAAAGCAACGTATGTCTCATTCCACCCAGGACGCCTATAATTAGCACCACAATCTTAACAGAGTGGTCTGGATACAGCCTGCGGAGCTCGGAGAGAAGATCTCGATACTTCCTCCGTTTTTCCTCCTCTTTTAGGACGATGTTGTTCTCTGCGGGAGCCGAGAACTCAATCACAAACATCGTCCTAAGCTGGTGGTCGAGGAGGACTACATCAGGCTTATTGGCTTGGATTTGCCTGAGGGTGGGGAATGAATAGAATAAATTCGGCACTTCTCATTCCCCACTACGGATTCTATATCCCCCGGAGCATAAGGCAGCACTGGCGTCTCGTCTATCTCATACGAGTGTCGTAAATGATAATACAACACCCGTAAGGCTGAATCGTGTCTTTGGATATACGCTGTGGCCGCATATACCGGACAGGCAGACAGGAGATGCATAAGCGTCTCCGGCGCTTGGCGGCAGGCCCTGCAGCTGGTATCAGGAACCTCGATACCCAAGACACGACTACGATAGACGAGTGTGTTAATTACACCATCTTGGCAAGCCATTATGAATCCCTCGGTCTCAGAGTTCAGCCCCGCTGACCTCAAAAAAGCAAAGGTCAGCCTTTCAGATAAGCCAAGCCCCTCTAGATGTCGGTAGAAGAGACCATGCATTGGCTTATCCTTATGTAGCTGCAGAAGATGATGCGTTTCTGCAGCTTTAATTAGGGCTTTTAACTGAGCAGGATCCGACTCGGTGACAGAGTCTGGATTTTCCCGCTCAGTATCGAACACGAGACCAAGTTCATCGGCTGCTCTTCTCGCTGCCTTATACACAAACGCTCCTATCCCTGCTGCTTCATGGTCTTGGACCATGCAGAGAAGAGGATCCGAGCTCCTGATGACTTTGCAGGCCTCCTCCAAAACCACTCTGCCCTGGAGACACTCCAAACTCAAGAGTCCACGGCCTCCCCGATTTCTTGGGAAGTATAGCCGCGGAACGGACGATCTTGGATGCAAACTCCGATGGAGATGCATCATTTACGGAGTCCCTACATCGAGTTGCCTCAGCTCTTCTTGTGTCCATTTCACTACTCCAAAGGAGTAGAAGGATCGGAACGGCAAGCATATTTGTGGCACTCACCTTGTTCTTACCCGACAGCTCCGAAGACCAGATCTGTCGGAGGCGGTACCGATACCTGCCGCGGAGAGCGTTTTCACCGTAGCCACCTCATGAGTGCCCCGCTGTGGGACACCCAAATAGGTGTACGACTCTCCGGCATCTAGATAGTGAAAGATGCTTCCGTCTATGAGCTGGGCGTCCTCTCCGTATGGACCGCATCGTCCTCTCTTGAGATGAACCAGTGCACATTTGTCCAGCCCGAACTCCATCCCAACCGCCTTATTATTATTATTATTATTATTATTATTATTATTATTATTATTATTATTATTATTATTATTATTATTATTATTATTATTATTATTATTATTATTATTATTATTATTATTATTATTATTATTATTATTATTATTATTATTATTATTATTATTATTATTATTATTATTATTATTATTATTATTATTATTATTATTATTATTATTATTATTATTATTATTATTATTATTATTATTATTATTATTATTATTATTATTATTATTATTATTATTATTATTATTATTATTATTATTATTATTATTATTATTATTATTATTATTATTATTATTATTATTATTATTATTATTATTATTATTATTATTATTATTATTATTATTATTATTATTATTATTATTATTATTATTATTATTATTATTATTATTATTATTATTATTATTATTATTATTATTATTATTATTATTATTATTATTATTATTATTATTATTATTATTATTATTATTATTATTATTATTATTATTATTATTATTATTATTATTATTATTATTATTATTATTATTATTATTATTATTATTATTATTATTATTATTATTATTATTATTATTATTATTATTATTATTATTATTATTATTATTATTATTATTATTATTATTATTATTATTATTATTATTATTATTATTATTATTATTATTATTATTATTATTATTATTATTATTATTATTATTATTATTATTATTATTATTATTATTATTATTATTATTATTATTATTATTATTATTATTATTATTATTATTATTATTATTATTATTATTATTATTATTATTATTATTATTATTATTATTATTATTATTATTATTATTATTATTATTATTATTATTATTATTATTATTATTATTATTATTATTATTATTATTATTATTATTATTATTATTATTATTATTATTATTATTATTATTATTATTATTATTATTATTATTATTATTATTATTATTATTATTATTATTATTATTATTATTATTATTATTATTATTATTATTTATTGTATAAATGGAATTTTTTAGTCGTCAAGATATAGATCAGATGGGTCTTTAAAAAACAGTAGGTAGTGTATTTTGTTTTGTTTTAATCCCATTTATATATAAAGTAGCAAGTGCGCTGGCAACACTATATATAAATGTAATGTAATTATTGACTCAATAATATCCAATAAAAGAGGTAATAATAATAAATGTAACAAAGAAATTTGCTACAATTAAAGAAAGTAATGAAAATTTAAAAGATTACTTTAATATATGCTTGATATATATATATATATGCACCATTAATATCTACACATAAACTGAAACGTATTTTATTTTTACTGAAGTTACTTTTTAAAATTATAGGCCTATTCTATGCCATTCGTATATTCTATTGCAGTGATTTTTCAATTAGAAAAGGAAGTTCCGCATCCTCTAAAATAAAAATAGCATCAAATTTCAATGATATGTATTGCTTTTTGAAAGACATAGTGTAAAAATTTCATTTTAATAAACAAGCTTTGACCTCCTATGAAAAATGAAAAAATTTTTTGTATCTCTATGAGCCTCAAAATTAGCCATTTTTTTCAAATACCCTGTATTTAAACACAAATGAATGTTGTTAGCGAAATGCTCGTTATAGAGAGAAAAAAATGGACAGTTATTGCATAATTTTTCGATAGCGTCTAATGGTGGTTAAAAAGGAATAATACAGGCAAAAATTAGGTACCTTATAACAATGAGATAGTCGGCTGGCGACTTACCCTACGTTGGCTTCTCGTACTTCGGGAGAGGCGCCTCTCTTCTTGCTTTTTGATGTTGACAAATCCAAATACTCAGCCTCGTTCAGTATAGCCAAAAAACACACACACTACAGCGGTTATATTGCGAAAATCAGCAATTTGCACATTTACTATATAAGTTTAGGCGGCGGGATATTTTACAATATGATGTCTAGCTCGTCTTCACGTGTACTGGTATATATCGCCATGCGCTAGCTATCTCATTTTTTGTATATATAAAAAAAGTAAGAACAAAAAATTGGGCGCGTTTTCAGTGTTTTAAATAATATCTATAAAGTTTAAGTTTTATATGCAACAGAAATTGAAAATACTATTGAATTAAATTTTTAAGCTAACAATTAAACTGCTATAATAATTAACGATTACTAAATTACGAAAACTAATAAGAACGGAACAAATGTAGTTTTAGTTCAATATCTAATAAATCTAGTACCCACAAATAAAGCCTGCCCATGTGAAAATTTAAATTTGTCCAATTTGTTGTTTAAGCATCAGTAAATCTATTAGCACATTTATTTGTGTACGACATACCCTTTTGCAACTTCATTCAATTTGCGTCATCATCAACAATTTCCCGTTGCAGATGAACTATTAAAGTAAATCACACCGAAACATTTTTTAATAGAACCGTCACTAACAAAACACCTGTAAATCATTGTTTTCATTATTCTACATTTGCATTCGCGTCGTAATTTCGCTGGCAAAAATATGCGATAGATATTCTACAGTTCCCATTTATTTTAAAACCTATTTTACGTTGAGCAATACAAGTTATGGTGGTCATAATAATATATTTGTGAATTGTTAGAGTTTTACATTCCTCGAGGATACCTGCTTTCAGATTACGTTTAGTTATATGAAACTTCATGCATTTTTGCATATACGTTTAACCTGTTTTACTGCATTGCACTTTTATTTCTAAATGTTCTTTTTGGCATTACACCGTTATTTAAAATATCTCTATGATGCTTTTCGTGTTACAACTGCCGCATTGGGTTTTAATATGAGTATATTTTTAGTAGATATAAGCTTTTTTAATTCCCAGTTTTGTTTCATTAATTTGATGAAAAAGTTACATGAATATGAATAAAGCATAATATGTTATAAAGAGTGTTTCATAATGGTCAATCTGTACATGCTTGTAAAACAAAATGTTCATATAGGTCCGTTTTTCCTTTGCTTTTGATATAGGTACATGGTTTATAAATAAAAAAGATCTATTGACTTTAATTATTCGTATTTTGGACTATTCTTATTAAAAAAAAAATAAAGTATTTTTATGATATTAAACGAAAAGCAGGATATTAGTCTCAAGTGGACTGTGGCTGTAAAATAAATAATAATATTAGGTTTGGGGTCTCGATTAACGATACCAAGTGAATAATAAATTTCTGTGCTGTTCACAGCTGCTTACGATTACAAGCAATGTATAAACTGTCGATATTATTTACCACGTCACAAGTTATTCGAAAAGAGTACGTTGCAAAGGTAGAAAATCGGTTTTTTCATATTTTTGGTTGAATATAGTTTTTTTTTCAGATAGTATATCTATGTAAAACAGAAAAGTATGCTCACACATATAGGCACAAATCACTTTCAGGTAAATTGTTCCACGTGTTTAACACATAACAGGACCAAAATTGCTGTGATATATGTGATACAAAAGCATTCTTCTGATAATTTAAGTCTATGACCTCCAAGCCTTGTACTGACAAAATAGTTCAAGTTTGTATGATACCTTAAGTTGTTAAGAGCACAATATACAGTGTGGAAGAAAGGTATGGAATAAATTCATTATTTCTTAAACTACGAAGTTTCATGAAATTTCCTCGGACAGGTCGATTTTGCTTTTTAAAAATACTCTTTTTTCTATACCAACGCATTTCCGACGTTCATTTGTTTTCGCGTGATGACGTCATCGGATATTTTTTTAAATAGAACCCCTATATTTTTTCATCGGATTCTTGTAGAGCTTCACTTGCTAAATTCAAAAATATATAATTTCAACACTTTATTCCTTCAACTTTAGCAATAGTGCAGCTATTGCAAACTGTTATCGTTTCAGGTAAAGTGCCTTTTCTACTGAAAATACAGCAAAATGGTACTTGAAAAAGTTGTTCAGAACGGTAAATTATGAGGACGTGGAAAATTTTAAGAAGATCGGTGAGGCGAAATCTACAGTTGGCTGTTTATTTTAAATTAGCTTGTATACATTTATTCATCTTAAAGGTTCTATGAAGATGACATATGTAATACCCACTTTAATCCACTGAATTATCTTACATTTTGGTAGTGTCAACATAAAGCGCAGGTGATGGAACGCATTAAGATTAAAATTAATGATTGTACTCTGACTCTATCCCTTTAAGATATTCGCATAAGGTCTGGAACATATACATACAATCACTTACATTTTAAGCATCTCTGAAGTTAATGTGTAAATTATATGTAGTAAGTAATATTTTCTTTCGTGTAATGAAGGGTAATATAGAAATCTGACAATGGATGTATCAGAATTTCATAAAATATTAATAAATATGACGAAATTTATATACTCGCGACAAGAATTTAGACGACTTACGTCATACAAACAAATGAATAATTCATTATATTTTCATCAACATATTTAAGAAACTGTAACTGATAGTAATAAAACTATATACTACACTAAAAGTTTGCATTGTATTTGGTACTCAATTGCAAAAAATGATTGTTTTTAACGAGACCAAATATAGAAAATGATGTTGACAATAAAAACAAATGTGTAACGTCAGCCGTAACGTAAGACGTCTAAATTCTTGACGCCAGTATATCTAAAATATTAGTGAATACCTACAGCGTGTACCAGCGACGTTGTTACGGCACGGTCATGCAAGTAAAGGCTATATAGAAGGAAATATTCGGTTGATAATTTAAAGTTATATTAGAGTCAAAATATTGTTGTTTAATAATTTATAATTGTACACTTTTTATTAGTCTTTTAGTGTACACTATTTTTTTAGCCTCTTACAATAAGTGAACAGAGGATTTATGCAGAAACGCCACATGTCCACAAAAGCACATTGAGGTAGGTACTGAAAAAAACATTTTACTATTTTTATTGATTTATTTTAATATTAAAAAAAAATAATAGTATAAGGCATTTCTAGGAATAATAAAACATTGATTTTGTTTTAAAATAAAATTTTTCTAATACGTTTTTGACATGTGACTGTTCTGCATAGTCTAAGGTGAAAGTGTAATATTTTTGATAAGCTTCTACAAATTTTATACATTTTCATATATATATTCAATTTCTTGAATTTCTATCTATTTGATGGTAATAGTATGGTATTTTTCATGTGTGTAGTTATCGATAACTGCCTTTCTCTTTCCTTGGGAAATATTAGTTTCCATTTTGCACCCATCACACATATTACCGCACAAAACAATATCTAAATTAAACACATTACAACGAGTTTGCCAGAATAGCAAATGTCCCTCCAATTAGATAGTTTGGTTAGAGGGAATGCACACTATGGGGCCTGTTTTTAATTTCGGCAGTGTGATTTGGTGGATTCCGTCTAACTAATCAGATATTAGCGGATTCCGCTACAACAAACTCTTGAATTTAAAAACAGACCTTGCCCAAATTTCATATTTTGCAAAAACAGCAAATGCTCAGGACTTGAAGCACTAAAACATAGGCATATCCTTTTTGTTTATATCAATTCACTTGTTCTCCGAAATTTGAAGTTATTAAACCTAAATATTTTACTATTTTTTATAACGGCAGAATGTTGTTAGTTGGCATATGGCCCGATATATTTCAAATAAATAATGTCATTATAAAATTGCAATACTTAAGTTTTGTACTATTTAAAACCTTGTCACTTAACCAGAATCTAATATTCTGTAAGTATTGACGACCAGTCGATTAAAACGAAAAGAAGAATCTAAAACAGTTTCTTCAGAAAATCACATTCAATCACCATAAACTATTTTATTCTCGTGCTTACCTTCACTCATTATAACCTTCACTAAGATTTTTAAATGTTGCATTCAAAATACGGTAGTTTTAGTATACAATTTTGTGCGATATCAATGTGAATGTAGTGGTAAAAAAATTTGGATTTCAGTGGAAATTGCTGCATATTTTATTTTTGTTAACTGTATTATTTCCTCTTCATACTCAAAAGTTCTTTTAATTTATTATTATTATCAGCAAACTTCTACTATAATTTCAGGTCAATATAGATATGAAGTCTGGAGATGAGACCTTTGATTTTTAATGTAAATACATGTTTCAACTGAATACCATACACGTTGATGCAGTTCAAAAAAGACTGAAAGAAAGATAAATAAATATTTTATATGCTTTCTGTTGATAAGATTTATATCATTTCACTTTAAATATTAAATATCAACTCGCCCCCTGTCATATTTGACAAAACTACTTTATTAATAAAGTTCACACTATCTATAATCCCGTACCAAATTTCGGCATAGAGGTTCAGGAAATATTTGCAGACATCCAAATTTTTGGCTTTAAAAATTAGAATATGAGAAAAGAAAAAAATATGGATCAAATAACTGCTCACGTAAATTATATAGATACTCAATTTTGTCTTCAGTAGGTATATCTGAATTATCCTGTATAAATACAAAAACATAGTATTCGCTGAAAACGAAATACAATTTTCAATTAATTTACGTAAATTAACTTATAAAATCTCAAAATAATATTTCTGAGTCAACTATTTCCTGTCTCAAACTACATATCATACTTATGTCATAACTTTAATACAAAGCCATATAATAAATTCATTATTCAGGTAAGAAGGCCCAATTCCACAACTTAATCTTACCACTCCATGTATGCTATTTATCATAGTCCCTTCCTGGGTTATCTCTCCTCTTATAACAGCACAACGCTAGTTGCATACCGGCTTTTTGGGCATTACGAACGAGAGTCTCCCAGGGCCTTGTCTGGATATCATTCCCTTACATCCTTTGCCTCATTATTTTAGCCCATAGATGATTAATGACTCTAAGGCCCTAAAGCCTAGGGCTCTAGCTATTCTCCTTTGAGAAAACGCCATCTTACTGCGTTCGAATGCGCGTTTTCCTTACATATAGGTTTGCAATTGTGACGTGATATTGCTTCAATTACATACTGAAGTTTTTCTTTACATTAAAAATTACGGATTTAAACTAAAGAAAAACAGTGTAATTAATCGCTTGTATTGTTATTAAGCTAAAAATGTTTAAGTTGGTGCACACAACACTTTATAGTAGATAAGTAATAAAAAAAAACAATAATATCTAATGCAATAAGACACATGCTGTTTTCAAAATGAGAGTTAAGCAATTACTATAGTTATTATAATAATACTAGTTCGACATGATCGCTATATATAACATAGTTCATAGAGAACGTGTATCATTCAAAATTGAATCTACGACGGTCCAAATAGATTTTATTTGCAGACTCGATTTGTTTTTCAATATCAGACAAGTTTTTATAAATTGAAATTCAAAATTATTAGGTACTCTTAATTGCCGATATCGTGGTAACTACAGTTATTGATTATTTTAAATTTAACTTTCACTGCTTCCCGAAAAATCAGGACAGACGTACGAGTAAAATTATGCAAAACTTGAAGCTTGGTGTAACGGAAAAGGAATCAAGAATAGGAGCAAAAAGTTGTTCTGGCATATTTTGAATATCTTCCAAATCAGGCCTTTGTGGCTTCGGGTATATTATTATATGCTACGTTCAGTTATATCAATAAAGAAAACTAAGTGCCAATGTAATTGCGTTTCTAAAAAGAAAATCCAAAGGATTTCGGTCAAAAGCATATATGATTTTAACAATAGAAAACATTACTCAATTTTTGCTGGAAGCCGACGATAGAACTCATTTTATGATGGAAATTGTTAAATTAAGGGATAAGTTCCAAATAGTATAATGTCTACTGATAATGGTTAGGAATGACCTTAGACGTTTTTTATATCTTGAGGTGTAATTCGATACTAGTCTACGCGTTAGTCCACAAATAAGTTGTTTTCCACAATATCACCAGTAGAGGATGTACTGTATATGAAACTTAAATATAATACATTTTTAAATTGTCTTGTCTTCAATATGGTACGGCATCGGACTAGATACAAATTAGATACTGAATTTTGAATGAAAGAAATTTGTTGATGTTTCTTCAGCTATAAGATATACTTTTCCAGATTCTTCTTAGGCGTTGTCTTACCAGTCAGATTGACAGAGGTATTATATCCGAAGAGAACATTCTACCGAAACTGCTCGAAGATATAGCTATCTCTGGAGTAAGAGTAAATATGTGGTTTCACTTGTAATTATTTATTATGTTAGTTAGGTAAGTATCTGGAAACAGCATTTTGATTTTCGGTAAGTAGGTACCTATTGTTACGGAAGCTCACCTACCTTTTAGTTTGTTAAGTATGTTCCTGTTTGCGCTAGAATTTATAATTTTTGTAATACCTTTATTTTGACGTTTTCTGGAATATTCCAGGTTATATTCTATTTGTTTCTCGACACGTTATCTAGATCGCAGAAACTTCGAGAACTCTAAATATCTATATAAGCAGATCAATTCCGCCGTCACAGTTACTTTATATTGAGCAGTCGAACGCGAATGACTGAAACGTCAAAGTAAAGCATTTGACAGTTGTGAATTTGTTGAAGGAGATTTCTTGTATAATCAAGAGCGACAATAAAGTTGTTTGTCTACGTGACGTATTTCAACGATAACCTAATTTAAAGGTTACGCTATTTATTTTTTTTGTTCATAAGTGATTATTTCTGCAGTGTGAGTCTTCTCAGAAGTTTTTGTTACTTATTTCTTAAACTCCTATCTGGTTTATAATATTTTACTGTTTTAAACATTACCAGTTACCAACATTTATACACTTAAAATTGTATTTAATCAGCAATAAAATTGCAAAGCAGTTGTCTAAATTCATTAATTTTCACAACAGCTATTTAACTTTGGAATGTTTTTTTATATACTAAAAAAACGAGCTGGCGCGTGGTAGGCAACCCGCAAACGATCTCAGCTAGCGTAGCCAACTAGTTCGTGTATTCGCACTGTTGTCACACTGTGATAAAATTCCCTGATATAATAACTCAATTTATTTTAAGAACGGCTTGAGTTATGTCTTTGTACTATTTAACTTGTTTGTTCATTTCATACTTTGCCTATCTTATACTGATGTAACGGCAGTAAAACCTCTAACACCCTGTATATTTCACCCATATCTTGTTATAAATCATAAACCTACCAGTCAGTAATAAACACAAGTACAATTTGACCACCGCGAAACTGCGATACACACAATTTTTGCCATATTGGTTTCATGTATTTAGTGTGTTTATTATACTTATGCAGCGAATTCATTTAATAATTTGTGAATAACCGCATAACAAATTCGAAATTCACACTAGGTACGTCTAGTTTAATAAGCGATAGCAATACACGTTTCAATTTTAATTTGTATGACACGCTTTATATGTGGAATTGTAAATGAACTATTGAGTTCCCTAGAGCACGTATCAATTATAAATACAGTACATTTCAGTTCCGCATGTAATTCATACACGGGGAAAAATTTACATAACCTAACATTTCGACAAAATTGAAAATGTTTTGATTTAATTTACTTTACTTCCCAAAAAATACAGCTGATGGATTATTCTCAACCGAAGTGTGTTTGTTAAAACGCGGAAGTATTTCCGATGTTCGAATACAAAAAAATTCGTTTAATGAAAAATATTTTTTTTGTGGCTGGGTACAGCATTTATTACTTCCATATGTCAAGAAAAATCACTGATGTATCGTATTGAGTGCACCAAGTTTTACGCACTTAACGAAATATAATATCTAAAAAATTGATACCATATATTGATCCCTCAATAATCGTAAATATTTTAAGGACATGAGTATTTGTGCTCGGAATTTTAAAACTAATAAATGACTGACAACCTAGTATGGCATCTACTGTCAAAAATGTGATTTATTCCCTCCTACATGCTCCAACGATTAAAACAACTTTAGCTAACAGGAATTCTTTAACCTTGGCTTGTTTCATAAAGCGTTCTATTTCCAGCTTTGTAAATATTTTTGATTTCTTTGACTGATATCCAAAAGCTTTCCTTTTTAAAAATACCAATAGGTTTGCAAATTTGCTAACATCTATCTTGCTGTTTGTCTGTCTGCGAATATTTACTCCACAAATTTGACAGCTTCAGCAAATAGGCTAGTAATATCTTTTCTGTAAAATTCTCAATAAGTTTTTCTTTGGCCCAAGTTTCAAAGTTGTTGTAGAGGTTTTCGTATAAATTGTTAGGGCACTAACGTGGATAGCGCCTTTTCAGCAGCTTGTTCAAAATCCAAAGAGTCGTCATTATGGCTAATTTGTTGCGATTTTGTTCGCAAAACTTTGTAGAAAATGCTGGGATGCGCGATGTTTGAACTTGACAAAACATTGTCATTAAGCAATGAATAAACAATGCCTTAGAAGCAGATTGCCTGCCCACTTTTCAAAATACATATTTAAAAATATCAAATTCTCTGCTTTCATAAAAAATCTTGTATGAAATGTGTGTTTTAAGCACGTGACACTCTTTTTGCAACTTGTTACATAAATAGATATTTTTTACATATGTTATTATATTCTTTAACAAAAATACAAATTAAATCTGACTTTAGCCTTATTTATTATGAGTATAACAAGAACTGTAAATTGCTTTCTGCATTTGGATAAAGCTTCTCGAAAGGCGTAAACGTAGAAAATTAACTTTCTAATCAGAACCATTATGGGAACTGGTTTACCGACAAGAACAGTGTACTGCATTTCAACGGCTATGTTTACCCTTAAAATATCTCCTTATATTAGCAAGTGTTTGCTTTAACTCCGTTTTGTTGATATACAACCTAGAGTGTATTGCAGAAATTCTTATATAAACATGAAGCCAAACTATTAGCAGCAATACGCAGAAGTAGGTAAAGCAAAAGCAAATATTTAATTTAATAATTTCACCAACAAAAGCAATATTATGTTATGTTATTAGACAAACTGAATAGACTAGATGCAAACGATTATACAGTATTTATTCGATGTTTGATATGACAAGATAATTTATTAATAGTAATTCACCATGTTCGACGCTTCGTGGAAAATTTCATTTCTCAATTAGTGTTACATCTGTCAATTTATTGCTCAGTCTATTTTCATGTGTAATAGAACAACGCATCACATATGTCCTTGAATTTCCCATCTGTTAAAGCATTTTCCAGCGATTAAATTATTGAATCAGTAATCAGTCGTGACTTTATATATGTTATAAAGGTATGGATAAGAGATTTGAATATATTCGAAATACTTTCATATATGGCGTCACTAGTGCCTCGCAAAATATGATATTTTAACTAATGATGATTAGTAGCCTTATTTTTGTTCAATTTGTTATCAATAGTGGCAAATTAGAGGCCAAATTTCAAAGAAAACACCAAATTTTCTTAATTTATGTACGAGACTCGGAAAACACAGTGAAGCACTTAAATCTGTAATTGTCTTGAGGATGTCACGATAAGTGACGAAACGTCGACAATTAAGAAAATTTGGTATAATATTTTAAAATAGTTTGAAATAATTTTTTCGCTTGTAAAGCCTTTATGTTTAGCTTAGTTCAATAACGAATACCAGTCAGCTCCTTTATTGCTAATTACTTTAAACTTCATACTAAATGCATATAGAAAAGTGTCTTACAACTTATCAAAAAAAAAATGGGAATAGATGTGTCATGAAAAATGGAGTCAATATTGTAAAACCGTTTGAATAAAATGCTTTTACTTAGTTTGTGAGCAAAAAATTATGTAGTATTTTCAACCTTTACATCGCTGGGCTACTGTAGTTTCTAGCGTCATCGGAATGCAGGTGATTCCGAATACTGAAATCTGATTGTAGTACTAACGTTTTTATGAGTTTCATATTAGTTTTTCAAGTGTCAAAAATGGTTTCTGTGTCTAGCAACTCGGAGTTGATTTACGGAGTTAATTTATGGTGAAGCAAGACAAAATGCTTTAGCAGCTTCTCGTCTGTACGCGGAACGATTTACCGGTAAACATGTGCCAAATTCAACTACTTTTACCATGGTAGTGTAACGCGGGCGTGATACGGGAAATTTGTAAGCGAATCTTAGACAAGATGGAGGTCCAGGGCGTCTAGGGACTATTGCAGCAGCTGAGGAAAACATCTTAGATATGGTTGAAGATAATACCCGAATAAATACCAGTCAAATTGCTCAAAAAATACGAGGAATGTACCAATCAACAGTGTGGCGTATCATACATGCGGCTGAATTATATCCGTGGCACGTACAGCATGTTCAAGAATTAATACCAGAAGATTATCCCTTACAAATTATATTTTGTAAAAGGTTGCTGCAACAAAATGCTCAAAATCTCAGATTTACAGCTACCATGTTGATTGAAGATGAAGCTATTTTTACACAGTAGGTAGTTTCATAATATTCTTGTTTGAGATTTTGAAAATTCCCACACGATTCAACGGGATCATTTCCAGTAATGTTTTTTCTTAAATGTCTGGCCAAGGATTGTCGATAATCGCTTGATAGGATCATTCATATTGCCGAATCGAATGGATGGGGTTCAGAATCTCGAGTTCCTTTGAAATAATCTGAATAGACTTCCGAAAGAAGTATCCTTAGCTGTTCAAATCCCAATGCGGTTCTTGCAAGATGGTGCTCCTCCTCATTTTCTGCAAAATGTTCGGGAGTACCTTAATGAAGATTATTAAGGATACGATGGATTAGACGAGGTAGACCATGGCCGCCACGATCTTCTGACTTAATTACTTTGGACTTTTTTGTGGGGATATTTAAAAATTGAAGCATATCGCACCGAAGTGGACACCAGTGAGATGATTTACGCGAACGTATTATAACTGCTGCCAATAACTTATGAATTCAATAGGGACTAAAACCAGAAACATACTTGAACCGTAGTTGTTGTAATATCATGTATGTCAAATTATTTTATACTTATATAAACCTACAAATTAATTTTATTAATTGTGTATTATACAATTTTATTTATTTCTTTCCTTGGGAATTCTTAAAAATTTTTGTTAGTTCATTTTTTATTACACTTTGCCTTGCGCAAAGTCAGATTTTAAGGTGGACCAGTTTTCAGTGCAGTGCGATATTTTGAAATCATTTTTGAACTGCATTTTTTGATCTTACATATTTGTATTTGTACGAGTAAGAGTCTCCTATACATTCAAAAATTTATTTTTGAATAAGTTCCGAATCACCCTATATCTGTCATCAGGGTTAATCACGTGAAGTAAAAAATGTGTTATTAAATCGTAAAATCATACAGATTTAACAATTCATTGCCAAAAACCGTTTTAAGAGCATGAAATGTCAAAGTACCTAATCCTATTTCTTCGCAGCATTGAATTTATTTTGGAAAAACTTTCTACTAACAGCTAAAAAGTCACTGTAGTCGTATCGGCGCATTTAAATGTCTCGCCTGTACTGAAAGCAGATACTGTTTCCACTATCGCTGTTTTCCCCATATTCAGCCCTTTTAACTGTGCTGACCTGTTTTAATTACTTACGTATACCTGCTCCAATGTTCCTATTACCAGGCGGCATTTAAATCGTTATCAAGTTATTTATTACTCTAAGCACGGTGCAATAAATTCGAAGTACGGATTTATTGCAAATAGGAAGATGGAGCTTGAATAGCACGAATGTAATCACGATATCACGATGTCTCCTCTTGTAGCCGCTTCTATAGAAATACTCTGCATCCGTTCCAGTGTGGGGCGATTGTTAAACAACTTGCGGAAACTGGTGAATTGGACAATTTACTTTCGCAGAGTAACACATTTTTTAAGTAAGGGACGCACTTTCAATCAGTGCTTTCTCATGATGGAACCTATTTCTGCGATTGTTCTATACAGGGTTTATCACTTCTCTTCAGACTTGGATTTCAGTTATTTTTTTAAAATATCTTAGCGATCAAGGAATCATCTCGTAGGTCTGGTGAACGCCTTGTAATACAATAATTTAATTTAAAAATATGTATATTTTCACAAAATTGCCGCCTCTGAAATTTTATTTTCCTACGATCATGCGGAAAAGTGTACCGCATTAGTTGGGTAAAGCGTAATTTTCCGCACCATTTATGTTCCATTGTACAGTAGGCCTATCGTATTGTTATGACAATGCTTGTGTCCAACGTAATTCAGTGGATGTAAACAGCAAGTTTGCGATAGATTTTTCTCAATTTGCTTATGAAAATGCTCGATATAGCTAACCGACTAACAGTAAATAGCAATTAAGCTGCTGCGACGCTGAATTACGCTGGACACAAGTAATCACCGATAAAAATTCCTGTCGTGCAGTTTTGATTGTTAATATTTTTTAACATAAGCTTTTAAATTTTGAATCAATTCAGTTTGAAGGTTGATTTTGATTTATTTTTTATTCTTCTTCATCGTAAACTACCAAAAATGAGTGAGGAGTCACTCAAGGATGTTCCGACAGAGATATTGGAGACCGCTAATTTGCAAATGAGCAAAAGAGCTTGTTGCGTTAGACCAATGGCGCATGGAGAAGAACACATCTTTAAAAGAAGATGCATTTTTGGCCTATTTTCACGATATTGCAAAACGTAACTTTCCCTCAACTCTATAGTCGAAGTATTCAATGTTGAAACTATGCATCAAAGGAAAGAAGGGCATTGATATTGGAACATGCCACAAGCTAACGTCATTTAATCAAATCTTGGTTACAAGCCAAAAAAAAGATATTAGAAAGAAAGGATATAGAAAATTTTATCTTAAATGCTCCAGACAACGTATACCTTTTTTATATATTTTTAAGTATTAATAATATTGTGTGAAACTGACTACTCTGTGGACTAAAGCCCCAACCAGCGTTAAATTACGCTTACAATATCTACCCATATATTCTTTATTATTAGCTTTTGTAACATTTTTTACTGTATTAGAAAGGTATCTTGAGCTAATATAAATCAAATCTCCTACAATTCCTATCAATGAAGTCATATCGGGACCGAGATTTAATAATTCTCAAAAACACACGGTAATATGAGTTGATCTCTTCCAAAATGATGATGATAATCGCTTGCACCTAAGTGGTATTGATTCAGGTTTAGATTAATCTGCTAAAATATCAAAAACATCAAAATACTGATAACTGGCTTAGTTATTTCAAAAATCTTGGTATAAAACGATCAGTACCTAGACAGAAGAAACTGCTACTTTTAAGGAAAAGCTCAGATGACACAAAGTAATACGAAAACGGCGTTATAAACAATGTAGGTACACCCTAATATTAACTTAATTAGAGAACAGCCACTATCTGATTCGCTACAGTTAATTAAAGCTACGATTGATGGTAGTTTCAAGAGTACGCTGCCTAAACATTCATTCTGAGGTGAAAGAGATAAGAAATCGACTTTAATTTGCGAAACCGGTCTATTATTAATGCGGGGAACTTTTATTTTTCGCCTCAGTTATTTTTTCATCTCAAGAAACTAGAGTTGCTGATACGAAAAGCGACATGTGTTAAGAAAAATTAATACAGTTCTAGAAATTATTCAATGTTTATATATTCAAAAGGGGTGTTCGAGAAAGACAGACATAAGGGAATAAAGCGGGATATGTAAGCCGCCTTAAGCCCTGACAAGAGGTGATTAGTGCCAGTCATTTTCAAAACGCGTACGACGAGGCATCACTCAGAACTTGGTTTCCAAATACTCGGAATAACCCAAGAATCGTAGGGCGCTATTGAGACATTTACAACATGCAGGCATATTGGTTTTGCTTAGAGCTTTTGGGATGAAAGGGGATTCTTAGGTCAAAGATGTTTCGGCATGAGAAATGAGGATGCTTTGTTTAAGAAATTGCTTTCGAAGGCTGAGCAATTTTAAATCGTCAAATTATCTCACCCTAAATTAGTTATTCACGATTGGTTGGATTTTTGTTTGAACAAAAATTTCAGCAATACAGGCATTGTTTATGTTATGAAGCAATATTTTGTACTGTATTTATGAACTTATTAATAATTATGTAGACATCACATATGGACTGGATGTCTACTTTTATGTGTGTACAAATCTGTAAAACTTTTATTCTTCAAGGTAATCAAAATATTTTTTTAATTTTAAATGACATCGAAAACCGCTTCTACTCACCCTACCACGACATTTAAAATGGCGATCCATGACCTGCTATAATTTTCTCTACACCCCCGATATTGAATAAAAACGTTTAGCGATATTTTATTTAAAAACTGACAAGGTGGTGTAAATCAGGACACTTTAAAACCCTTATATGTGAAATTTGAATAAAAACTATAGTGTTTTCTTCTATACGTTCTTGAAATTTTATTTTTGTAAAAATTTGTAAAAACTTTATTTTTCAAAATAACGCAACAAATATTTGTTTATGTACTGTATGTAAATATTAGATGAATTATTACTAAACCACGAATGACCTGCATTTTACCTACCTATACCTGTAGCGCATTTCTTGCAAGTGAAATTCATATCATAATCGTCCATAAAACAAATTTAATAGCTTTCAGTTTAACAGATACCGTAAAACTACGTCCATGCTCAACGGGAATGCAATTTGAGATGCAAATAAAACTCACGTATATGTGCATTGCGTTACGAAAATCAGGCTTTTCTTCACTTAAGCACCATCGTTAAGCATCTATATAAGAGATATTTCCAACAAAATCACGGCTTTCGTGAACTTATCTCCAACTTGGTGCTAAAGTTCCCACGGTGAAAAATTGGATTTTGTCTACTGAAAATGTTTAGTGCCGTGTTTCTCCTACTGCTGTGTTTTACAAGTTTTATTATTACGGAAACTGTTAAGTGAATAGATCCTCCGTTTTCTTTTGTAAGTGGTTCTGTGGAAAGTTGTTAGTAATAATTGGAAAACGGCTTTTAAATTCTATTTAAATTTTTATGCGATGGTTTAACTGTTATAGTACCACTATATTTCTTATACGCGTAGCGTATAAAGAATATACCGGGTGTTCCTCTAAGACTTTCAGTGCGAATATCTCAGAAACCATCATAGCCAGTGTGACGAAATTTGGTATACAGACACTAGATGGCGCGTAGAATTCGATGATGGCATTAGTTTTTATACAGGGTGTTCGGTTTTGCAGAAAATGAATTTAATTTCGATTTTTGGTAGCGAACCTCAGCCAAATTGTATTTAAATTGAAATATCTTTAATTATGAACACGTTCTGATAAAAAAGTCACAAAAATTTTTATCTTGTCATAAAAACTCCTATGAAAAGTCCTCAAATTTCATTGTTTTGTCATGCCAAATGAGAACAGCCATGAGTCCAATTTACACACACATAACTACCGCATGGATAGACATCAAAACGTGAAGTGACAGAAACTGTCAAAGCAAGTTTGAGTATTTTCGTAGAAATTTTATTATAAATATGTAATACCACGAGGTACCTACATTAAATGTGCGTACGTATTTGCAATAATGATATAGTTTTATTAAAAGAAAATGGAAGTTTGAGCAACCTTGTCTGTAATGAATACTCAGAACACAGAAAATTGTGAAACATTTGCCGTTTTTTTAATTGCATCTTCCTTACGATACAGTAATTCTTATCGGGAATTATTATTATTATTATTTTGTACCATATCACTCTCAAACTAATAAATTATTACGTGCAAACAAAGCTGAATTTATGAACATCCTCTCCTTTGGGTCGACTTGAAGCGCGCAAGCGCGCTGCGAAACTATGTATGGACAATCTAAACTTGTGGTTGCTTAACCTAGAATTAAAAATAATAATAACGTGCCGGCAACAAGTGGTAGAAAGGCTTTAAACTCTAGAAACAATCATAAATAATGATTTAATGGGTTCCTTGAGTGAATACTTCAGTTCCAGTAGCATAAATAAAAATTCACCTGCTTCAAAAACGATTCCACATTTATCAAATCTGAGTAGAATTTGGAGACCTATTCCTACACAAATTAAGTACATTAATACAATAAAAGATGATAACATAAGGTCTTTAAGTACGATTAATGGTAGCTTGCCTAAGGAAAACTGTAAGAGGTAAGTACAGAACAAGAATGTCAATGTTGTAGGTAATTGCAACTTGCATATTGCTTTTGACCTTTTGAACTGTAGGGTTATATTTATAAAAAAAACTGCTCATTTACCCATATACGAGAATTATTTTTCCTTAATTGCTTTCAGATGGAGAAGTTATTGGGAAATTTCTGGCTTACTTTCAAGAGCAGGGATGAGAAGGTATTTTCCAATATTTGTAGAACAGAAAGAACAAACGTAAAATATCCACAAAAATGTTATATCTCACCAGCATATCTTCAATAGATAGGAACCAGGAAAACAAAGTACTCTTATGGAAACAGGTTGACATACACAGTTACGTTATTCATTGGTTAAAAGATTCGATAAGATACTGAAGAAGCCAGATGCCAAGATTAGTTTCTATTCGTACGACAGATAGATGAGAGAGACGAGGAAAATTTTGCTAGAAAACATTAGACTTTACGTTTTGCCATAAATAAGGACATAAATAACTTTCTGTACTTGGTTTAATTATTTAATAAAATTAAAGTGCATGGAATGTGTAAGTTAACTAAGTAGTGAACTAAATAAAAAATGTAAATAATGCAAGTATAACGGAAATTAAAGTTTTTAAAGTTTTAAATTAAATTGTTAGTAAGTATTATTATACACTACAGCAAATACCACTTGTGTTTAATAATTTTATAACAAAAGTAAGATGTCTAAAATATAAATTTCACTGAAGAATTAAAATTCAGTTCTTAAATAAGGTAAGTATGATTTATTGAGAACAGTATTCTACAAGGACAAAATATTCAAAAATGTTACTGAGTGATTTTTTATATTTTATTATATCTACCAGCATAATTTCAATTAAAAAATAATCCTACCTGCATACATAGTGGTTTATTTTTTTTTATTAGTGACTAAATTGATTAACTTGACCCTTCATCTTTAAGTATTCATTATTTCTTAAACATTTGTTTAATAATTTGTGTAGAATAAAACCAACAAATACAGACTTTAATTTATTAACAATAAAATAAAATTACATTAAGTATCTACATCATTACATCTGGTTTGATATTAAACAGTTATTCTGTATTCTAATTTCTATTACAGAGCAACGTTCAATCTGAGGGATGGTCATGCATGTACGATTACAAACAAATCTTGCCATTTCATTGTTCGATACCAATTACATTATGTTGTGAATATTGTAACAACAGTTAGCTTTCAACATTTTTAAGATATTCTAACGAGATGTTTTCATACTGTACATAGAATTATGAAATTAGTTTATTTTCTTAAATTTATTCGTTTAGAAATTTTAAAACCCACGACAGACAACTGAATTTAATGTCTTATAGAATACTTTTCAAAGTGAGTTAGAGACTTCTTTATAATATTATCCTGATCCATCATTCCATATTCTGAATTATTTGCAAGAAAATGTCTAATATTTTTTGCTTATTCTTTCTGGTGGCAGTCTGGCACTAGGTACTCACACATAACTGAAAGATAAAAACAACAATTACAAATTAATATCTAGCTTTAAATGACTACTTAATAGGTACCTACTGGCTATAGTACGTCTGCAGGTGATTCTTCCTAGCAAAAACCAGTTGGTTTATTTTAGTCCTGTATCATATGAAATACAAACATTGTAGTTCATTGTCTACTATTTTACAGATGTAGAGTTCTTCTTAAACATATTTTATTCATCAGGAACATAAGTAAAGTGCTGAACTGCTGAAATATGTGGACACAAGCAGAAGTAATCTCAATAATTTCTAGGTTATGCTTTCGTAACATTTCTTTTGTGGTGCTGGGGTAGGTTCCAATCTGACTCTCAACGACAAACACGTTCACATTATAATAAAAAATAGTTTTAGGAATCGTTTTGTTCGAATTTAGTTGTTGCTAAATAAGTAATCAATAATTACAGCAGCTGGAAAAGAGAGATATTCTTTAGGTACTTACACAATTTTGTAAATTATTTTGTGATGAAAAATACGGGTACCTAATTATTATGTACACTGTAGTAACATAAAAACAATTTACTGAAGTTTTATTACATTATAATGGAACAATTTCAAAATATCCACAGATATTTTACAATATTCACACTGTAACCCTAGCTGTAGCGGTAGATTGTACCGACAAGGCGACCCCAATGCTCCAAAAGGTTCAACTTAAGTCTAAATTTTTATCGACAAGTCTCAATAACACCATTGTGCATACGTAAATTGCATTAAATACATTATTTAGCGTTATTTCTGTAAAGTAAAATACTTTATGCCATTAATATTTGACAATTCAATGACAATCCATAGTTTTGACGTTTAGCGATGTTAGTTTCTTCTGTGTAAGTCTGGCTCAAGGCTATGCACGTTTTACATGACAAAACAATGAAATTTGGGTACTTTTTGGAGGCATTTTTTTTATGTTAAATTTTGAAATTTTGAATGTTTATTTATCAGAATGTGTTCATAATTAAGTATATTTCAATTTAACCATAAGTTTTAGCATGGCTGACAACCAAAAAATCAAAATTAAATCGATTTCTTGGAAAATGGAACACCCTGTATAAGAATTGATTTTATCATCAGATTCTACGCGCCATCTAGTGTCTGTATACCAAATTTCGTCGCACTGACTATGCTGGTTTCTGAGATATTCGCACTGAAAGTCTTAGAGGAACACCCGGTATTTATGTTGTAAGGTGTTCATTTCATCATAAAGTTTTGTGAGTCTTTAAAATAAAATTCTCTTGTTTTATTAAATGCATTTAAAAAGTTACAACTGCTTGAACTTATTATACCTACTATACAATGCGTTTCAAAACGACATGGCAATATTACTAGGGCGGATCTGCTTAATAAACGTCCTAGAGCCACTGAAATACAGGGGTGCAAGATAATTTAAAAAAATCAAATGTTAGATGTATTTTTTTAATAACCAAGAAATTTAATTAAAATTTGGAACAGGTACGTTTCTGATGATGCCGATGTTACGGTTTCGTTGTGATTTACTCAGCTAGAACGTGCTAAAGAATATTATTTATTAAAATTCACTAAATGTCATATTGAAGAACCAATAATAGTATATTATTTAACGAACGGTAATGCAGGTCATAACTCACGTAGATGAAGTTTGCAGCACGAGCCGTAGGCGAGTGCTGTAATTCATCAAGTGAGTTATGACCATTACCGCAAGTTGAATACTATACTTTATCTACGACTATAACATCTTTTTTAGGACTATTATTAGAAATTGATATGAAACCGTCAAAATTATTTTGTTAAAATATCAAATGACATTAGTCCCCTCAATGATAATACTTGACAGTTCCGCCTACTGACAGGCGTTAGCAATTTAATAATTTTAAAATCTTTTAATTATTCATTCCTTTCCACTTGTTAAAAATTCTTTCCATTTTACACCAATGGAACGTATCTATCGGCTTAAAAATTTCCAAGAATTTACTGCGTACACTATTTACATACCGAATTATCATTGTAGAAGCCCAGCGTGAGTTATAATAACTCACTATAAAAACTATTAAAACTATTTGTTTATTGATACTATTAATTGCTCAAAAGCAGTTGAATAATTAATATATAAATTAATAGGAGTAGATAAATAAAATTACGCAATTGAGCTCCTAGATGACTAAAAATGAATGTATGCTCTCTAAATTTTTTGTCATGGAATGAATAGTGTTGAAACACTGCACGCTGTTGTGGATTTTATATATTATTAGAAGTAATAAAAATTTATATTATTTGTGCTGATTGATATCCGAGAAGAATTTCCTGCAATTTGGGATTCATAGCAACTAATAATTCTCCTCTCCTCTTGCCGTGCCCGCTACTTGTGGAGAATTACTAGAGAAGCTTCACTGCTACCTCACCTCAACAACCTTCACGTGGTGTGGGGCACCAGGTCTCGACCGGGACGTTACCATCCTCATTCACTGCCAATTTCGGCTTCAGAGGATTCTACGCAGGTCACATTTGGCTGTATAATATATTATTATGATCTAAACCTGTCAATAAGTTAGTGGTTTTCCAAGAACATATTTATAAATACCTTATACCTACAGTACTCAACGAGTTGTACGTTGAACTATTTACACATTTACCACTTAGGTGGTCTATTTACCTGCAATTCGTTCTGTTAAATTGTACTGGCTTGGGTTCACTCTGTATATAGTACTGTGTACAGTATTTTCGGTAGTTTTTACAATCATATACCAAATTTAAATAAACTAAATAAACAAGCATCATCTTAGTTTAGAAATAATGACATTCTTTTACATTAATAAAATCTGTCAGCATCACTGACTGGTAGCTAGGGCCGTATCCAGACTAGGGTGAGCGTCGTAGATAAACTTTTGCCAATGTCTACCTGAATCAATGCAATAATACTATAATTATTAGCTATTTAACTATTTTAATTAAAAATATAGATATTTTCTGTTTGGCTACTGAATTCTTGGTGTATTTTCTTTTGTTATAGTCTGTCTTGTTTTGTATCGATGATATCGTAACCTGGGTGGTTTATAACCAGGGACCGAGACATGCATTCCAACCCCAACCTTTGACTGAGCTATCGGCTAAATCCCAGACGCAAAGCCTGCTCGTCATACAGAAGGTTATCATCTCACCTGGCCCGTCTCCTTTTCTGCTTGTTGCGTGATTACCACCGACCGTAGCACCAAACAGGCTGGTGTTATTATTTTTTTGTACAAAGTAGAGGGCACTAGTTACTTGAATGTTCGCTGACATTTTATTTTATTCTTTATATTTTTTAAGTGGGGATCTTTCATTCTAAACCTTGTTATATTATGTAAAATTTTATGTTACAGAAAAAAGATGCTCTTATTAGATTTGTTAAAATTACATCGCTTTTGAGGAAAATGCAAAAAACCGTGGTCAACCAGGCATTTGTTAAACAAACCCCACCTAATTTTCATCATTCATATTCTACCAGCCCTAATAGTATTGTCATGTCTTTTTGAAACACCCTGCATAAAGAAGAGTGGAGAAGTAGATAGGTAGGTATAGGTTAATTACCAATGCATTTAATATAAAACCATAAAACCATGGTTATCAACACTATTAAAAACGAACTACAATATTATTTTTATTGATATTTGGTTTCTTCAGAAAAATTAGTTCATTACCTATACTCGTATATAATTGTGTATCATTACTTTTTATGTACTAAGCTAAATCATAGTAATTCTACGAAGTTAATTAATAAAATATTGTGAAATATCTTTGCAGATTTATACGTTTCCTGTATTTCTCAAAATATTTGCAATGTCGTAATTTTCTAATTCGTTTCCCTATTTTAATTCTGTTAAAACCATTGTTACTAGTTTTTTCTTAATAATAATTTAACAATAAATATGAAATGTTTAAAAAATACTTACTGCTGTTCTTGTTAGTGTTACCTTCCATTGATATGTGTTTGAATATTTTGTATTGTTATTTCTTTTCAGTACAAGTAAGATTTATAAAATAATTAAAAATTTAATTAGTTTGACAGAGTAATAAAAGTAAAAAATGTATGTTATATTATTTTTATTAAATTATTTTATTTCTAAACCCTACTTTTTTTAAATTTACATATCCAGTGTGTCTTTACTCTTAAAAATACATTGAGCTCCTCGTGTTTTTTTAACGTGAAAAAAATTATCATAATCCTCTTTAGATCTCTTGGAAGCCATTTTTCTTGATAATGATATTCAATAATATTCGTACCTATATAAAATATTGCAAAGAAGGTGGAGAAGACATGAAGAATGATTCACGGCTTGCTAAGTACAAAAACCAGATCGTTATGTCGGAAACTAATTCCAGGAAGGGCATTTAGATGGGATAAAAGTAAATAGGAATTAACTTAAAAGTAACAAAAAATGATTTTCTATATTTCAAATTATTTATACAGACTGTATTTTAAGTCATATCATGGTGATTCATTGGGGTCATTTTAAATCCAATAGTTTTAATAAACAAGAAACCTAACGATTTCCAAAAGAGGGGTAGTTAATGTTTTTTGAAAAATATCAGATTTTTTCAATTTCCTCTTAAGTTGTTTGAAGTAGATTGAGAAAACTTGAATTTATTAGAAGAATTGATATGGAAATGGAAATAATTTAATTTTCTAATACCTTGCGTAATATGACTGAATCGCCTGATGTGTGATGCACAAATAAACAATAAATTAATATTCAAAAGTAATAAATTCGGAATTTTATTATGTGTTTGTATATGACAATGATGACAATTAACAAAAATATTCGTTGAATTATGCATAGTTATGGATTTCAATTAATAGCCTTTAAAACAATTTTGACTAATTTAATAAAAGTAAAAATTAAATTCAGTAATTAAAAGTGATTATTTTACTGAATGCTGAGTTTTAGACGTACCACTACAGCATTTTCCATCACTGATAAAAATTTATCTGTAATTTCACATAACTTGACATAATTTGTGATCAGCGTAAAATGTAAAATTACATATACTTATATTTACTGTTTAACAAATATTCCACAAACAGCCGTATATGTTAGTCTACAACATATTAACTACACAGCTAACACACACAGCTATTAGGTTAGAGGTTAAGTGCCTCTGCGCATGTCCAAAATAAATCACATGAAAACTTCTGTAAAATTTCATAATAAATTTAGCAAAAGGAAAGAGTTTTATTGTAGTACATTGTATTACCACAGTAATTCTGAAATTTCCTAATTTTATTACGCAAAAACATACACTTAATTATTATTCCTAATAAATAATATAAATTAAAATTGTCTAGTAAATATATATTATATAAAGTGAGCATAACAAAACATGGAAATTTCTGTGCATTTTTGTTAGTGAAAGATTGAGTTAATATTTTTTATTCATTGCTTTGAAAACTCTGAGTGTCGCGACTTTAAAACTGTCCAGCCAGTTTCAGAGAATACCTATATACATAATATTTAATAGAGTTCATATGATAATGAAACTCCATTATCTTTTCGCCATAACCTGGTTTCTCTCACTCTCGTAAAAACTCTTAGCTCTAATAATGCACTCCACAGCATAATCTAAAATGATGTAGGCTCTAGAAGTTACAGAACTTTATTTCCTTATGAAAGAAAGCGTCTATCTAAAACTTGTCCTTTTTTCCTTTAAAACAGAAACGTTGTATGTAAGTACCCACATAAAGAACATTCAAACTTTTATAAAATCCAATGCATTTCTTGTGAAATTTCAGCGAAACTTCTCCAATAACGGATCCACTGAAGATGAAAACAGACACATAAGGGAAGAGGGGCTAGCTGTCGAGGATAACCGAAATTCTATAGAATCCCTGGAATTTACCCCACGTACACTACCGCACCCAAAACAGGATGTTCTTGCAAGGAGAAGATTCTCTTACACTACTACCCTGATGTCGGGACAGATTGCCAGGTAAAACCTTGTCAAGAACTAGCAAGATAACTTTCCGTCTAGCATTACGTCATGCATGCAGTATTACATTGCTGATGATACTAATTATTTTTGCCATTTCACACTGATGAAAGTAAACAAGCTGTATCAGAAGTTAATTATGATTATATGAATTTGCAAAATTGGCTCAGAAACATTTCTTACAAATCAATGAAAGCAAATTTATCGTTAATACTTCCTCCCAACTAGCAATTTAGTATTTTATAACAGCCACATAAATGTCACAAAAACGTTGTAAAAAAAATGTTTATACAGCAACTATAATGGAGATTTTGTACGAGTTGCTATAATTAAAAAATAGTTATATAATAAAAAACAACCAACAAGTTTGGTATATTTGGAATCACTAATACAAATTTTTTTTAGCATAAAATCCATGAATAAAAGTAAATTATTTATTAACTGTTTTCTAAAAGTATCAGAAGGTATAAAGTAACGACCATCTCTGTTTAATCACAATGTCTGCAACTGGAATGTTATGTGGTGTATTACTCAATATTATTTTACGAGTTTTACTGCACTTTGTGAAAGCAATTTTTATTGCGGAGAAAATGTCACTGTGATTTGTATGGCCCATATCTAGTAAAATTTATATGCGTCGCATGTTAAGTGATTATTTACAATATATCATAAGTAAAATAAAAACGGTTTCTAAAATTTCATGGTTTTTGACGCCAAAAGCATTAAAATCTTCATAATTGTCTTCAATATTAGGAAACCGGCTAAAGTAATACTTTTAGTTATACTCCTCAATTATTCGTTGTGCCAAAATGGCTGCCACTTATAAAATAGTTTGGTTGTAAAAACCAGCGTATAACAAGTTAGATATTTGAGCAATTTCTATAAAACACTGGAAATTATGACGTATGAAGAATTTATCGTAACCGGGCCTATCGAATGGTAAATAGTATATGAAGGCATTTAAAATCATGGATTTTTTATATTTCGAAAATATTTCTATGAAACGAGTGAGAAAATTACAAATTTTTTCAATTTCGAGATAAAAGTCATAGTTTTTTTTGTTTTGATACCATTCTCTACGTTCCTTCTAAATGTATCACTTCTTTTGATTTTTTCCACTGATTTAAATATAACATGTATATTATCTACAGTGGCTATGCAAGCTAAAGCTAAAACTAGACCTGTACTGTTCACTAGGACACAAATAAAACAAGCTCTCGTCATTTTGCTGTTGTTTGTTAACAAATGTTTACAAAAGAGTTACATGGCTCTTAAAGCTATATATGCCAACTGATTATTTTTAAGACGTGATACGAAAGCTGTACTTTGTGATTCATTTTTGTTGTCATAGGAATTATTGTGTTGTCGTGTATAACACCTGTTTGTCAGTATTTGACATCACCCGAATCCAAAAATCATGTTTACGCTTAATATCTAGCATTCGTAAATATGATCAAGTCATACTTACATATCTGTGGTGTTTGGTACACATGCGATAACTTCAAAAATATTATTTTTCAGAAAATGCATTTAAAGATTCAAATGGATCATGAAAATCAACCAGAATTTTAGTAGAAACCAAACATTGGCTTTCAAATATTTATTTTCAGTGTTTTTAAGTATAATATAATAAAAACGAAATTTGTTTTTAGTTATAGAAATAATGACACATATCATATATATTTTTTCTTTAGTTTTATTGGGTTTTTGCCACACTTCTGAAAAAATAATAAAGATTAATTAAATAAGCCCTTGCGCCAAACGGAACAGTCAAGGGTGATTTTTGAAACAAAGTTTGCCTAACCAAAAAATCTCACACTGAAAAAAGCAGATAAGTAAAAAATCACATCACTATCGCGCACTTCCGTATTATTGACGTTTCGAAAAACTCAAAATCGTAGTAAAAATATTAAACGTATGTCAAGTTTGACAGTTTAAAATTTGTTTATGTGCTTCCATAGAGATGTTAAATGGTTTTTATTTTATTGTTACTTACTTCTTCTTGATACAACTGTAGCCAACAATGATCGATGTTAACTGAACAGTTTGACACACATGTTCTAAGCTATGGTGATAAAATACCAAGAGTTAGAAGACGGCAGAATGATCAACTGAGTTATTATTGTTATACATGAGGCGGTAATTGGTTTTGGCGAAATCGGTAGACGGATTCAAAGAAATTTTGCAACAATTATTCGTTGTCGGGGAAGCTGGTCAGAAGAAAATAGGCAACATCGCAGGAGAGGCTCTGGACGATCTAGAGGAACGACAGATCGAGAAGACAGAAGATTGAGACTGCTTGCCCTTAGGATTCGGCACAGTACCTGCAGATCAATAGGAAGCATTTTTTGGGAGAGATAGGCCATATAATCATAATGCGTTCCGTATATCGCCGTTTTCGTTCTTATGATCTAATTTAATGTCGCTCAAGATTAATACTCCCTCTATCCAACCGTCATCGTGCCTTTAGATTGGAACGGTGCAATGCAAATTTGGATGAAAAATGAAATAGTGTCATGTTTACTGACAAATCTAATTTTGCCTGTGGGCCCACGATGGTCTCAGACAAGAGTTGGAGAGGAGATAGGCGGTTCTTGGAGTTTACCGTGGAACGTAAAACAGCTGTTACCAGAGAATTGATAATGTGGGGTGGAATCAGGATAGGTAGCAAGATTCTCTAGTATTTCTTCAAGACCAACTGAATGTCCAAAGATGAAGTTTTAAAACTATTTGCTATACCATACATTCGTGGATTAAATAATGTCACGTTCCAACAAGATAACTCTCGCTTTCATATTGCAGCGGTTTCGTACGTTCGCCTGACCTTTATCCCATCGAACATGTCTGGAATATGATGACTTAAAGGTTGAGAATGCTTCCAAGCCCTCCAATCAGCTTACCATAGTTGCATGATGCACTACAAGTTGCTTGGGATAACCTTTCTCAGGATTCTATATATCATCTCATTAGAAGCATGCCCAGGCGGACTGCAGAATGTATTTGTTTAAATGGAGGGGCAATCCATTACTGAATTTGGACTCTATAGAATGCGATTTTTCCAATTAAAGTGTTATCAATTGTTATTCTACACATGTAAAAAATATTTTTTAAAATATACACTTTTACCAGGTGATGCGTTTTGTTATAAACAGTATATTGGTATAAAGGAAATCAGGTTCTGGTCGTGATAATGAATCACAAATCAATATTACTACAAATAAATATAGGTAGCATAACGGACACAGAACTGATTCTTATGAAATGAAGAAAAAGGATAAGTATATTTTTAAAAGATTCCTGAATTCTCTTCATGAGATGAATATACATTTTTTATCAGTCAAGTATTGTAGACAATTATATAAATATTATGTCAAAACGTACAACACAATTTCTTAATGCAAAATATTAAAATATCGTTCCCTCCTAAGCTCTATTGGGTAAAATATATCACGACAATAATGCGTTGTGAAAATGTATATATTTTTAACTTTTCTGGGGATGTAACATAACGGCATACAATTGTAGCATCCTTTTAGCGTATCCAACAACAGTTACCTCTTTCAAAACAAATACTAGGGAGGGAGAGCAGGTTTATCCATCGCCTTTATCCACGGGCTACTTACAGCTTGAAAACAATTGCTATCTCCCTTTCACTGAAACAATAAAGTCCCTTTTTAGCCGAGCTGAGAACTGCGAAGCAACCATTGATTTAAACCCGTTAAAAAGTGATGTATTGTTCCATTTTAAATTAAGTCATTACTGTTAATATTACATTTCTACTCTGCCTCTCTTTTCGAACTTAATTTTCCTTAGTGGGAAAATCTTAATTGGCATTCGAATCACGTCTATTTCTGTCCCGATACAAGGTGTCAGAGATGATAAACATATTTTCTAATTCCTCGTTTATTAAATTTATCCCCAAAATAACTAAAGGTATAATTTTCTAATTTAATGTCTACATTATTAATCGCAGTGTTCCTCTTGCCTACAGCTTATTTGGGCTGGGTTATTAAAGTCGATAAATCTGAAAATTATGGCTAATTGGAAAGTGGAGGTTATTCCTTTATTAATCCCTCGTTATTTTTTGCATGGACTTGACCTTGAGGCTTCTACAAACGACAGACAAAAAGTGATGAATTTTCTCAACAAGGATTAACTCCGTGCAACATTCATTTTGTAATACATTTACTAAATTATTTACTCAACTGGTTAAGACAACTATGAACGCGTCCATAACAGAAACTCGCAATAATCGATATATTTAAGTTACGAAATTTAAAAATATAACCATAATTAATAAGTTTAAGTTGATTTTTGCAAAGAAAAAATGTATCTAAAAAAGACTTACAAGATGTACATAAAGGTATTAATCCAGGCGTCAAAGATTTTGTTAACCGTAAAATTCCTACTAAAGAGAATACCTCGAGCGTTGGGAATCAATGAGTCTAGTAGAAATGATCAAATTCATTATGAACAGTTTACATGGAAAATATTTATTTTTCGTATCTCAACCTGAATGAATGACTTGTTATTCGATGAAAGAAGGAATAAATTGTATCCTTTGAATGTATAAGGTATATATGTCATATAATAGATTATGGAAAGAAATTAAACGAAATTAAGTGGAATTTTTAAATCGTTGTTACCGTGGCGTTTGTCAGTCTCCAGTTTCCTAAGTGTGTCCAGTTTCCTTTGCCTCTTCATTCTTCTCATCTGGTACATCAACGGTCAGAAAACTATTTAAATCGGTGTCATTGGATTCATCGACGTATGTTTCAATGTCAATTTCGGGTGCTTCGATATTGGAACAAATTCCATGATATTTCTAAAGAGCCCCGATGTGCTACTATAGAATTTAAGATAGCAGAACGTGATTTCTCTGTCATTTAAAATGTTACGAACACTGCTACAAATGTCAGAATAATGTTGTAAAAGACATCTTCCCCAAAAGAGGTAGATATCAAAGAATTGCCTTCAGGAGTTTTGAGATTTCCATAATCGATTGTACAGACCTTAAGGGGTTGTATGTACCTTTAAGAATAATTAGATCTTGACCGACATTTCGATAATATATTATTTGATTTGCTCTGTCCGTTTGAGCAAAATATTTGAATGTGAACTTCAGTAGCAATTATTCGAAGAATCCGGTGATTTTGAACTTATTACACCTGGATTATATTGTTAAAGTAGTTCCATTACTTTTCATTTCAATTCAGTAAATCATGTATCTCTATCAGTAACTGTAACATGAATTTTACTGAGTACCCTTTAGATCGGTTGCCAAATTCATTCAGGGAATTGCAAATTTCATAAAATTAGGTTCTAATTAAATTGCGTCAGTTCTGACTTCTTACGGAAATATAACAGTTTGAAGGTGTATCTATTTTTAATAAATCTTCTAAATCAGCTGAAAGACTACACGTTACTCATGAGCATATTTATACAATCACAAAAGAATGAGTTACGTATAGCCTGATAGAAGTTTGGTAGTTGAATTAAAACAGATCGTCTGTGTGGTTTTAGGCTATTGGGTTGATAGGCGGGAAGAAGAGCATCGGAAGGAGAGTGAAAGAACTTATAATGATATTATTAATATCAGTTGTCCTTTTCAATAATGTATATAAATTACTTGATAAGGTATTTATCTTAAATCAGTTTCTGTGATTAAAATTAATGAGGCATTTAAGTATCGCACACCATTTATAATAACATGATAATTGTCTTCATCAATATATTAACCAGTCAAACTTTAATATACCTATGAATTTCTGTAACATTACATTGCCGACAAAGGCACTTTAAAGGATGCTCATCACATGCGCTTGTCAGTCGCTAATTATGTTTCCCGTCAATATTACCTACGGCCCTACTGAAATGTAGTCATTGGAATCAAGTGGAAACGACACAAACAATAAACCATCTAAATGAAGTGTCCCTCTATTTTCTAGATTCATAACCTTAAAGTTTTTGAATAGTGCCTCTAGATGAATATCTTTGGTATATTAAAACTATGATTTAAGTGCCCTCAACATAATATTTTTGAACAGTATGTGTTGGATTTCAGATAATAGCAATTTAGACTAAGTTGACGTATCACGTCTATTGTTGAATAAAGGTCAAAAATTTAATTTGTCGGGAAATTACATTTTAAGTTCTTGTTTTCCACTTTTGGCCTCCTCGTTAAAGTACATTGCACACTTATAATTACTTCACAAATCCTTTTGTGTATTATTACTCAAGCAGCACATACTCAGTTAACGTTTTTGGCTTACGATGGGACAATATTTTGTCGTGTTTTCAAAAATTTCCTGGTTACCTTTTTTCACGAACAACTATAATTTTTGAGATGTTACCAATTGTATTATAATAATATAATAATAATAATAATATATCTACCCCTCATTCTAATCACAGGGATGAGTAGGCCAGAAGTCGGAGACTTGTGCGGGAGGGGATGGCATATTATTATTAAGCAGGCCGCATTTGCGCCCAGGAACGACTTACGTTGGTAGGCCCTAACCACTATTCAGTGCAGGAATGAGGAAAACCTGGAAAACCTCATTAATTAGGGGGGTAGTCAAATATCAACCGGCATCAATCTCTCACATTGACCCAAGCTAACATTATTCCACCCTACCATACCCACAGAGAAGGTGCCAATCCTCTCTATGAATATAGCTTATATACGGTCTACCGGCAGCTGGGCTCGAACCAACTCCGTCTAGTCACCTCGATTCAAGTACTAACGCCTTAAACCGCGCGACCACTGACCGACCAGAACAGCAGACCAGACCAGAGATTAGAACAGCATGATGCATAAAATCAAAACTTTCTGGGGTCCAATTAACACAAACAATAAATATTCAAAATTTTTCAAGGTCAAATCGAAGGATATATTGACCAAACCATTACCCTATACATATGTTTTGGGAATCGCAATATTCAAATATCGGGTTCATTTTACCCCATCAGCAGAGCATTAGGGTCACTCCACGGTCAAATCAAAATATAGTTATGCAAATGGATAAAACCTGTTTTAAATTTTATACCACCTACCTTGGTAATGTCATTCTGAATACCTCTACTAGACCTAATGAAATATTTCAACACATTCTTTATTGAAATCGCTAAGACGTTTTTAAGTGCCAGATATCATAATGAAAGAAAAATAATCATGCACGGTATCCACCTGTAAACTGAAAACTTCCATTGTATCAAGTTATGTGGTTTTTCTTCTATGTATGGATTACAGAGTTTTGAGTTTATTCGCGTTATTGACTTAAAATTGTACGTTAGAGTTCAGGTTTAAGGTTAAGCTCATCATATAGGATTAAATGAACCTTGGACTCGGAGTCAGCGTCCCCAAATCATAAAGGTGTGGTCTGTCTATTTGCATATATCTCTTTTGATTTCATCTTGAAATGACCTTGAAGTTGACCTGATGAGGTTAAACGAATACTAGATCGGGTTCAATAATCCGAGAAAAATTCGTGTATGGCGGTCTGATTAACTATCTTTAGATATGTCCTTGAATAATAAAATTTTTAACGAAATATTAGTCTACCTTATTATGTTTTTAGTTATTGTGTGAAACTAAGGTTCTCTTTTAGCTAGAACGCAATTGCAAATTTATCTTATATTTTGAACATAAGTCTCTACATTGTCTCCGTAACTTTTAGAACGTACCATTACATTTTTACACCGTTCATTTAAACACTTACAAATTCGTGATTTGTGTTAAAATAGTCCATTACCATAATTAAATCTACCATTGGTAAATTAGACGAATCTGTCTTTAAATAGTCACGTTCGCACATTGCGAATTTTAAAAGTAGTAGGTATGAGTTTCTTTCTGCTACTTTGCTTTAATTTAACACAGAGAATGTCTGAAAGACCGTTACTCGAGTTCAAAGCGGACGATTCCTGACCAGCTGTGAATGCAGTGGAGCAAGCGTTTAATTATTCGAATATTTCGAAAACTTATAGGATCGACTTCAAATTTTCAGTGTTGACCATGCATCATGAATACCTACTTCATAAAAACTGAGCAAATAGTGTAACTTGAGATTTGACTAAATTACAATATTAATTTATTTTTAAATGTTTTTGTTTTACTGACTTCCGTCAATTTCAATTCTGCCACTAAAACATTTTTCGTTTCCTTTTTAAATGTTTCCATACAATACACGTAGAAAGCAATTTTGCAACCTTTACAGCATCTCCCCCGAGCTTTAACCATTTAATCCTTATAAATCAAAACTCTAATATAAGAATATTCCGGCAGATATTCCATATATGCGAGTCTGAATACTCGAAGATATCATTCCTGTGTCCAGTCGGAAGCATTTTCAATCAGAGGCATTTGATTTGCGACTGGTTCTACAACTTCGACTGCAGCACAGCCGAAGGCTTTTATCCGCCAGGTAATGAATTTAACGAGCAAGATATTTCAGATGTAGTCGAAAAGGCAGGAGACGCAATCGGATTTGATTTGAATTTGGCTTCCCAAGGAGTAGTCTAGTCGAGAAGTGAGTTTCCTGCCAATAATAGTTAGACTAAATTTAAAAATATGGGGTTTGGTTTATCGGATTCAGAATTAAATTCTGAGAATAGGGAATTTTTGAATTTTTTTGCCATTAAAAATTTCAATTATTATTAACAAAAAACGAAGAGAAAAAAAGATGGTCTCCGATTTTTTGCAATAACTATGGAACTATTAAAGATAGCGCCAATATTAAAAGATCCTAAAGAGGAGAAAATTTCACAAAAAGTCGATTCCCGGAGTTGTAGCTCCATTATTTATAATTTTAATTTTACGTTGAAAATAGGGTTCCGCGCGGCCGTTGTGGCGCTTACGTCCACTTTGCTCGGTGACGACGCGACGGCGCCACAACGGCCGCGAGGAACACTATTTTCAACGTAAAATTAAAATTATACATAATGGAGCTACAACTCCGGAATCGACTTTTTTGTGAAATTTTCTCCTCTTTAGGATCTTTTAATATTGGCGCTATCTTTAATAGTTCCATAGTTATTGCAAAAACGGAGACCATCTTTTTCTCTTCGTTTTTTGTTAATAATAATTGAAATTTTTAATGGCAAAAATTCAAAATTCCTATTCTCAGAATTTAATTCTGAATCCGATAAACCAAACCCCATATTTTTAAATTTAGTCTAACTATTATTGGCAGGAAACTCACTTCTCGACTAGACTAGAGAGAACACAACACCAATAAATGACGCCAGACTAAGGAAGGTCTTTTCAAAGAGTAATAGGCTTAGCGCACACTTTCGGTTTCACAGGAGCGGGTCGATATAAATGGTTTTAATATAGGAATTGCTTAGATTGTACAGGGTGTTTTATAACTTTATCGATACAAAGCGGACACGTGTAGAGAATATTCCAGCCGCTTTGTTATGCAACATTTTTTTCTAGGATGTATCTACCGTCCCTAAAGTCACGCACAAATTAATTATTAGGTAAATAAAAGACATTATTGAAAATTCCCGAAACAGGTCGATTTTTGATTTCAATTTACTTTTTTTTCAAATGATAATTTAATATATAGAGTGACCTACCTTCGAGTAATGACGTCATCTTTTTTTTTAATGGAAAACCACTTTTTTTCCAATTGTCAAATTACACTAGCTGAGCTGCTTCCAAAAATATATCACAAGCTGCTCCTAATTGTTACAGGGTGGGCAACAATATCCAAATTATTTACAAATACCTACCAACGTTTTTGTGATAATTTCTTTGATGCTTTTTTAATTTTACCTGTCTGATAGAACGTGCTCGTGCATTTTTTACAGGCAATCAATTTTAAACAGTGTGATAGGATTGTACGAGTGATTCCATTTTAACTGGTTCTTTTTTAAAGTATTAAGTATTTTTTAACTAATCAACTTGTTTTCGTTTTGTAAAAACATGAATTTATGTGAAACGGAACGGATTGAAATTATCATGATGATCGGATATGGTGATAGAATTCGAACTCATGAGGAAGTTTTCGTTTTGTTTAATGAAACACATCCGAATCATCCACCAATAAATCGATCCACTGTAAGCCAAACTGAAGCAAAGTTTCGAAACCATGGTCACGTTAAAGATCTGCCCAGATCTGGTCGACCAAGTATACTAAATGAAGATGTGCAGTTACAAGCCCTTTTGACCCTTCATGAAAACCCGCACTCCACTATGAGAGTCTTAGCAGGTGATTTAGGTGTGACTAAAAGCACATTGGTATGTTTCTTCACGAAACCAAATGCTCTCCCTACAAAGTTCACTTAGTGCAAAAATTGTCCGACGACGATTTCGACAGACGGGCAGACTTTTGCGAAATGATGATGGAAAAATGTCAGGCAGATCCGGATTTTGTGAAACGCATAATTTTCTCGGACGAGACGTCTTTTTATTTGAGTGGCACCGTTAATAAACAGAATTGTCAGTACTGGTCAGATCACAATCCACACCGGACGATGGAAGCACACACTCAGCGTCCCCAGAAGGTCAATATTTGGGTGGGAATTGTTAAAAATAAAATTTTTGGGCCATATTTCTTTGATGGAGATTTAGATGGCGCAAGATATTGAGATTTTCTTCAATTTGAATTAGTTCCTTCCTTGGTTGTACTGTTCCGCAATGAAAAAGACCCAGATTTGCCCAATTACACAATTTGGTTACAGCAAGAAGGTGGACCGCCGCACTATGCCATCGCTGTTCGCTGCTACTTAGATGACGTGTTTCTTTATCGGTGGATTAGCAGAAAAGGATCTAAGGAATGACCCGCCAGATGGCCAGATTTAACAGATCTAGAATTCTTCCATTGGGGATATGCAAAAAGCAAAGTATACGTCACTAAGCCAAATAATCTTGACAATCTCAAGGAACGAATTCCTCAAGAAGTTCGTGCCATCCCGCCTGAAGTTATTGGAAATGTACAACAAGAATTTGTTTCTCGTCTGGCCCATTGTTTGGCAGTAAATGGTCAACAATTTGAAAATTTAATTTAGGTTTTTGTGTCCAAAGGTTTTATTAGCAAACAATAAAATTTCCTGTAATCGATCACATTTCTCTACGTTTTCCTATGTAATACCAATGTTTTTATAAATTGAGTACATTCCAGTAGACACTTTAAAATGACATGTAGTAATTTAAATCAATTTTTTAGTACATATTTATTCATTTGTAAATAACTTCGGTATTTGTAAATAATTTGGATATTTTTGCCCACTCTGTAATAATTAGGCAACTTGTGATCCATTTTTGGAAATAACTCAGCTAGGGTAATTCGGAAATTGGAAAAAATGTGGTGTACCATTTAAAAAAATTAAATGACGTCATTACTCGAAGGTAGCCTACCCTGTACATTAAATTATTATTTGAAAATAAAGTAAATTAAAATAAAAACTGACTTAAGGACGCACTATATTGGTCTCTGAAGATCAGTGTTAAATTTTACAAAACAGTAATATTTTAGCAATGCCTTAACCTAGAGCAATCAAATTTGGTACATGATTTACGTTTATTGGAAGTCTAAATAAGGGCCGGACTAGGGGTAGTGCACCCTTTAAGTTATATCGACTTTTTTATACCAATAATAGGAAATTTAATTTTAAATATTTTTATTATAAATTTTTCGAAAAAATTACGGTCTGACACAATCGCGATTTTGTGAAACACCGTCATTACTAATTAAATCGGACAACGAAAAGAGATTATATATCCTGTTATTCTCTTTCTAAAAAACAAAATATATCATTTAAACTTTGTTAAAAATTAATAGCATTAGACATCATACAATTATTACAGACGCTTGCAGTATATTCTACTCTATTAACTCTACATCAACATAAATACCAGCTGATGTTATGTTATTGTAAAATGCTATTTTCTTCATTGACAACATTTTCCCATAGTAGTTGACATATCTAAGCCATCTTGAGTGATGGTTATTATAGGCGCCGATTTTCCGGAGGAAAAGAGGGTTTTGCCCCATTTTAATATCGAGCTAGAATTATAAAATATTTTGTTTTATTGTCATTTAGGTCTACCTGAGCACGTGATTAAAATTTTTGTACTAAGTGGTAGTTAACCCTGTTTATTGTTTTCTAATATGTCTTTTACATAAAGTATAACTATATACTTTAATATCAATAATTTTAATTGCTACTTTAAAATATTCTATTTTAAAAATTTGTGCTACTATAATAATCATATACGAGTACTTATATACAAATTGCAACATTGTCATTTATAAAAAAAAAATCAAAAAATATTATTGTCTGCTGGAAAAAAATTGTATAATGTTAATATTTTGTTGTGGCAACATATACATATACCTATATGTATAAATATTAGGTACATGACTTGTTTCATTTATCCAAAGTTTTTTTTTCGTTTGCTTCTATAAAATGCAAAATAAACCAGAATATGTGGTAATTGTTTTACTACACATTCTGGTTATCCATTAATAAAATGTAAAAAGTGTATTTTGATTAATTTAGTGGATAGGTATAAAATAGTAAATGGACATGCTTTATTTGTCATGTTAGTCGAACGATATGTATAATTTATTCTATCTACACGTGTTTTAAAATAATTCAAATTACTAACATATATTTTTGTGGACAAATCAGTTATTTAAGTAGATGTGAAAAATTATCGAAATATTCAATTAGATAAAGAACATATAATTCTACAAAATAGTAAAATGAATGTAGTTCTATATTGATGTTCAATGGAATATCAATTACACAGGCACACAAAGAAAAAAAAGCTCTGTGTACGATCTCCAGCCTATGGTTCCCCATGTATTTTTGGCTCCCGAAACCGATCCCGGGGTCGGTATAGCCCAGACGTTCCATATTTGCGCGCTACGGTAAAAAAAATGACCAAAATATGGCCATTACCTGGAAATAAGCGCAAAGCTTTATCTCCGTGCCATTGAAGGGTCCAAACATGAATCAATTGATGGATAGGACCTCGCACATCCCAATTGTCACCAGAAGACCACGAATTGGCAGAAAATTGGTCCTAAAAAAATTTCAATTTGTCAGAAAAAAATCATATGATTTCACCAATTGATTTAAGAGGATTGTCTTCATGTAGCATTGCAAAGTGAATAAAGACAAAAAAATAAAGTAAAATTTAAAAAAGATATAAAAAAAAGAAAGGAACTACAATACTTCCTACGTCAACGTCGTTAGCTTTGGGTCACGCCATAGGAAAGTAATTGTGACCTGTTCATAGATTTTTATGGAACTGCAGCCCTGCTAATGATGTTGACGTGGGAAGTATTGTGACTCCTTTCTTTCTTTTTAATTTTTTTATTTTTTTTATTTTTTTTATTTTTTTTATTATTTTTCTTTACTTTTTTTATTTATTTATTTTTATTTTTTATTGTCTATTCACTGTGCAATGCTACATGAAGACAATCCTCTTAAATCAATTCGATCCGAATACGGTGAAATCATGATTTTTTCTGACAATTTGAAATTTTTTAGGACCAATTTTCTGCCCTCAAGTGACAAGTGGGATGTGCGAGGTCCTATCCAACAACTGATTCATGTTTGGACCCTTCAATAGCATGAGACAAAGCTTTGCGCTTATTTCCAGGTAATGGCCAAATTTTGGTAATAAATATGGAACGTCTGGGCTATACCGACCCTGGGATTGGTTTCAGGAGCCAACAATACATGGGGAACCATAGGTCGGAGCTCGGGCACAGAACTTTTTTTATTTTTTTGTGGCTGTGTTATCTTTAAAATTGTGTAATAACAAATAATATTTTATTCACTTTTCAATTAAATTATTTTTCTCTCTACTCTACAATTTTTATACCACTGCAATTTGGTACTTTTTAATACTGACAAATCAGCACCTGCTTCAACAAGTAAAATCGCCGAAGAACTTCGATAACTGTGCGCAGTATACTCATGTGCATTTTCAATTTTAAGAAACTCTGTTATCTTTTGTGGCATCTTAGAGAATGTATTCAAACCTACAGGCTGCATTGTGCATTTTTGATTTGTGTAGAAAAAGAATCGTCGATGTGGTACCTGCAATTCTTGTCCTCTGTTCCATATTTTTTTGAAATACCTCAATTGCATGTATTAAATTTCTTCCATTGACAACAGTGAATATTCTTTGTTTATATCTGGAACTGTGACAACCAATACACTTCCTTTGTCTTCATCATCGATAGATATAACTACAAGTTACTACCTCAAGAAACTCCCATAATTAGCCCCAAGAATTTGTCGAGGTCTTCTCTGGTAAACACACGTGACATTTTTGGCTTAAACCCTTTGATGTATGCTTTAAAAAGGCAGGTAAGATCTACAAAAAGTAAAACTATATATGTAGCAAGCCAGGAAAATATTTTTTTTATATACCTAGATGGAGTGCGAAAATGGCGACCGCGGGGGGCTGCGATGTTGTGAGCTCTGTGTGTAAACGCTGTAAAGTCAAACCTGTAAACGGTATAAAATGTATAAATTGTGATAATTCTTTTCATCACAGCTGTGCAAAGCTATTAAATGTTAAATTGGTTGACGAACATTCCGTAATATGCTGTGAAAGAGTTATAAACTATGATAGTGATGAGGCGTTCTTTGATGCCCTGAATGAAGCAGGTCCCAGTGAGAAGAACATGGGACGTCCAGATAGTTAAGTACATACTAAAACAGAAAGATAGAATAATACACGAATTAAATGAAAAGTAGTATTAATCAAGACTAAAATTGAAATATTAAATAAATTCCAAACTCCACATGTTTATCGGCCAGATAATAAAAAGTGTACAGAGGAGCACGGAGTAGAAAAACCAGTACAAAAATCAGCAGTGGTAAAGGCAAGCGACAAGGCGGATTTTAATCCCCCTAAAAAGTTACCAACAAAAAACGAGGGCAAAGAACAGAATAAATTAATTAATAAAGTAACAAAAACTAACGTCTCGGCAGCTGTGTTGCAAGTCGAAAGTCAGATGAAAATCGATAAATACATAAATATAAACAATGACATAAATAATGATGTCAACAATGATCGAGACAATGTTGCTACTGTTGTGAAAGCCGATCAAGAATGGAAGCAGGTAGAGGGAAGAAGAACTAGAAAACCACGATCTGTTGTAGTGGGAAAGAATAAGGAGATGTCTACAGTTAAGGGTGTACCCCGGTGGACAGATCTGCATGTCTACAGGATAGATCCTAATGCCACATCCTCCTCCATGGTTGAAATGCTCCAGCCGCATTTTTCCGAAGTAAAATGCGAACCTATAACACCAAAGCATCCGGATCTATATGCCTCCTTCAGGATATCAATTTTGAACGAACACTTCAGAGCCGCGATGGATCCCAGCATATGGCCAGCAGGTTCTTGCGTAAGTCGTTTTTTTCAGAAACGCAAACCGGTGCAAAAAACGGTAAATTAGTTTTTAATCCAAACTTGCTTTTATTAAATGTTGACAGTTTTACTCCCGTAAAAGTAGATTTGTTGTGTGAGGATCTTCTCAACTTTCATAATGTATATATTTTATGTGTAACCGAATCCGGTTTAAAAGAAGATGTCATTCCTTTATTGCATATCAAGGGTTATACGTTAATTAACTCTTACTGTAGAACATTAAAAAAATGTGGGGGAGTAGGAACTTGGGTTCTGAATGGTCTGCATGCAAAATCTGTTAATGTAAACGTTTCTTTGTGTGGAGCAAGACTTTGCATATTGTGTCACTTCTTTGTTGTTATAAATTGCTATCGCTCTCCATCAGGAGATTTATCTACGTTTTTGAATAAGATTACTAATTTGTTAGATATTTTATACAAACCTAACGTAAAACTTATAGTTTGTGGAGATTTTAACCTTGACTTTTATAGAAATATATATTTTAGTGAGTTCTGCGCGGTGTTATCATGTTATAATTTGAGATTTATAGTGAGGTGGCCAACTAGGGTTACTAATACAACATGTACAATGATAGATCATGTTTTCGTAAATTTTAATAATGATGGACTTTGCTGTGTTTTTGACAATCACATTTCTGATCACAGAACAGTTTTTCTGAAATTGGATTCCATAAACACAAATTCTGAAAAAAATTCTTTTAGGTTGAGAGGAAGTTTTAATGCAAATTATGTCTCTAGTTTTGAGACTTCTCAATGAAACCTGGGACAATTTGCATTTGATGAATGACCTTAATTACGCGTTTAAAATGGTCTAGTATGGAATTAAAGAATTTGTACTGTCAAAAATTTCTAACCCTGGGTTAATTCCTATTTACAATGCATCCAAGAGAAGACATTGTAATTTAGTGAAAAATACGAAAAAAGAATTGTATCTCAATAAGATAGTTGATTCTGAGTCTAGCGCGTACTGCTTGGAAATTAGTATCTGAAAATTATACCAAAGAGAAAACTTAAACAAGTTTAACTATAAATTTAAATGGCCAAAAAGTTGATCTTCCTAATGTTGTATCCTCGGCTTTTAATGATTTCTTTATAAACCCTCCCAAAAGTCTGTGTAAAAGTGTATCACCTAGTGTTGTACAATCTCCTGCACGTAACTATTATAACATCCATTTTTTATTTTTAACTCCTTTTACAGAAAGTATTATTGGATATTATTGAATCTGATTAAAAATAAATTGAAAAATAAAAAGTCGTCGGGGCCCGACGATATACTCATATTTTTAATGAAACGTGTCACTCCAATTATAATAAAGCCATTTACTTTTCTAATTAATTTGTCGTTTTCAACCGGTATTTTCCTGATCCTTGAAAATAGGAAAGGTGAGGCCTATATTTAAGAAGGGAGATCAGTCATTAATGGGGAATTATAGACATGTTGCAGAATGTAAGACGTTCTCAGAAATTTTTGAGTATGATATTCACGATCGGTAGGTAACTTTATTGAGTAAATATCAAATATTATAGAATAAAAAACATGGTTGTCGACATAGCCGATCGACTATGACAGCTGTTCAATCATTTCATTCGGAAATAATTAAGTGTATTGAGGCGTGCGAATGCCCTGCCGGCTTTTTCTTTGTTCTGAGCTGTGGATTTGTCTGCGTCAATCACGATAGTTTAATAGCTAGAATGTACGGATATTGTGTGAGGGGTGTTGCACTGGGTATCTTCTTTCCTCGCTTTTCGTAAACAATACGTATCTCTTCAGGCTTTTGACAAAAACTGTATTCGAGAAATAAAATCAGATCGTGTAGAGCTTGACATGGGTGTTCCTCAAGGCTCAGTTCTTGGCCCTGTGTTATTTATACTCTATGTAAATGAATTGGAGAAGCACATAAGCGATACATTTTTTACAATGTATGCGGATGACCTCTCTTTAATTATATCAAATAAAAACGAGAAGGATTTGGTCGATAACTGTACTAATATTCTTCATGAATTGTGCGAGTGGTTCAACCAGAATCAATTGTTTTGTAATGCTTCAAAGACTCAATTTATTAGATTTCATAATTTCCAGAAAATGTGTCCCCCTTTAGAGTTAAACGTGAACGGTTCAGCTATGAAAACTAGCGAAAACACCGTTAACTTTTTGGGAATCAGAATTGATGAACACCTAAGTTGGAAACCTCAATGTCAATATATTATTGGTAAATTAAATTATGTTAACTTTTTATTAAGAAATTTAAAACGTGTTTTTGAAATGCAGCAGATAATTTCCGTATACTATGCTTTGGCAGAATCGCGCATGCGTTATGGTATTTGTTTTTGGGGTGGCTCCACCCTGTGTAAGTCTGTATATATTTCCCAAAAGCGTATTTTGCGTAATTTAGCTAATGTATGTACTACACATTCATGTCGTGATATTTTTAGACGATTAAAAATTTTAACCGTGAGCTCTCTGTACATATTTGAAATAAGTGTTTATATTTTTAAAAACAATCATAAGTTTATGTCGAATAAGGATTTATACATGGCTAATACTAGACATAAAAATGATATTTATATACCTTTTGTTAAATACTCACTTTCGTTAAAGTCTCCAGATTCATTAGGGCTTAGAATTTATAATAATTTGCCTGATAACATCAAAATAAGTGATCTAAAAGTTTTTAATTGAAAAATGTTTTTATAATTTAACAGAATTTTTACATTGTAAATAATTTTATTGTGTATCGCACATGTACGTGATATATTATTATGTATTATAAGTGTATGTATGCATAGTATTTGTTAATTTATTTGTTTTTAGCGTTGGTTTTAGTTTGTAGGTTTATTTGTGACAATTGCCATATCTTATTTGTAATACTTTTTGGTAAAATAAATGAATCTGATTCTGATTCTGAGATAAAATGTGAACCTACCTGTTTATGTCCACATTTTCTTTGACAGACAACATTTTCTTAAGCTGTGAATAATAACACCGTAGTGCTGAAGACTTCACACTTTTTGATTATTCAGCCATAATTATTTTGTCATTTACACCCCTTGCTTACTTTTTGTTGCGCCATTCGCAGAAAGTAATGTACTCTTTCTTATAAAGTAACTTAGACTTCTCTGGAATTACTCTGCATAAAACCGATTGTTTTTTTAATAATATATCGTCCGGTTCACAATCTGATAATATTGAATCTTGTTTCATTATATCGAGACATTTTTACTTTCAAAAAACTTAAGAAAAAAAAATTAAATTCAACTAATAAACAATTAGTTTTTATAGTGTATCCAAGCAACATCTAATACAATCTCACAGATCACTCATTTTGGCTTATTATCTCATTTCTTCGAAATTAGTTTGCTAGTATAAAATTAGTTAAATCAATCAATAATCTGTCACAATTGGATAAAATATTGTATACGCATCGTGGATTAAATGAATTTATTCATTAGAAGAAATTAGCCACTTGCCTGGCGAATCATGGATTAAACTTTCTTATTGTGAATAAATATTTCATTTAACTCACTTGGTGTAAAAATAACTGTTATGTTAAGCAATTGTAGTGAAACCATGTATGTAGATATTAGAAATTGCTAGATCATTCGTTGGTCAATTTACCAATGGTTTACTGATGAGAACTAATAAGTTCGAAACCGTTTTGTCATGTGACTACTGAATTATTTTAACTGTATGCTATTGCTGATGTAATTCCATGCTTTTATTGCAAACTTTGTGACTCGTAATACGACATAGGCTTTGCTTTCATTATACCTGCCAAAGTAACAGATCTTTCTTTTCCAGTTAAGCCATATGAAAAATCCAGGCATTTGGCATCAAATGATCATTTAAAGTGCACTTAAGGTTAAGGTTTTTATACACAACTTTCAACGAATTTGTCGCTGTTTTTAGAGACAGTTTAGAAACTCTAAGCAAGTTAGAAAAAATGTATCATAAGAATCGCTACCTACTGAGTGGATTTTTATACAAAATTATCTCACCAAAAGTGCGATGCTTCGTCTATAAAAAGCTAGCTTTGAGCCTTTTTCTTAAATTTTCTTCTTTAATTTGGTGCACACAATACAATGTAATGAATGATACATTTTAAACCAATTTCTCATAAGTGAAGAATTAATAAAATAGTAGTAGAAACAATTTTAGATTTATCATTTATCAAATCATATGAATTTGGGAGATAACAAAAAGTAACCTATCCTTCCTCACTCGGACATACAGTGATTTTGAAAAGTTGCAGAATGCGTTATATGATTATGAACTCGGCAAACATTGATTCTGCAGGATTTATGCTCGAACATAACGTTCACTGAGTGCTATCGATTGACACTAAACCTTTCACATCCATCACAAAAGTTAGGACCACAAGATATACGATGAGGACGGTATGTTTGTACATTGAGTTTGTTTAAAAAATGTTGCCCCCACATTGATGTCACCGAAGGGCAAGATTTCAAGTTCAGACTTTCTCTCAATCGTATGGAAGCTTCTTTACACATATTTGATTTATAAGTATTATATATTTTTCTGCCTATTTGATAAAAACTGATACTTTAACTAAATCGAAGTGTGAGAAGGTTTAGTCATTTTCTTCAACTAGAGTCGGCTGCCTCTTATATCTACTTTCGATATGGGGTAAATGGTAAGTAGCTGTGTTTCTTATTGGGAAAGCTCATTAGCAATTGATTTAACTCTAAATAGCCAAAGTCGAACATCAGTAATAATAATAGCATCAAACTTTTTCTGTCTAGGCAGTAAAAGTACACCTTTTAAATCTGTCAAGTATATATTTTTAGTAGATTAACATTAGCTATAAAAAAATAAATATTATTTGATAGCTTCTATCTTTATAGAACGTGGATAAGCAAACAAAAACAACAAACAGTCACACGTAACATTGTCATATGTTTTGAAACCAAAAATAGAGGCATTTCCTAAACGTTAAGATAAGGTCACATCGGGACACCCTGTACATATTGTGATCAGTATACTGTGTAAGAAATATGAATAATGTTAGTAAAATGATATCGATTCGGAGTTATTTTATTTTATTCGTGTATTTGAACGATTTTGAGAACTGTTGGTTTTGTATAACAAAAGCAGGCATCCAAATAAACTCGAATTTCACTTTCTTATAATAATATTATAATAATATCCCCTGCCCCTCATTCTAATCACGAGCATTAGCCCAGAAGTTGAACACTTTTGCGGGAGAGAGGGCGGCATATTATTATCAAGCAGGACGCATTTGCGCCCAGAAACGACTTACGTTGGTGGACCCTAATCACCATTTAGTGCAGGAATGATGGAAACCTGGAAAACCTCATTAATTAAGGGGGCAGTCAAATATCGACCGCTATCAACCTTTCACATTGACCCAAGCGAACATTCTTCCACCCTACCAATCCTTTCCACGAATATAGCTGGTATAAGGTCTACCGGCTGCGGGGATCGAACCCACAGCGGTCTAGCCACAACGATTCAAGTACTGACGTCTTAAACCGCACGACTACTGACTGACACCGTATGAACCATATAAATAAATTATATGACAAGAAAATTATAGATCACCCTGTACATTCTAAAATTAATTAAACACAAGATTAATCCTTGTATCATCAAGGATTTCTCTCCCATTAATAACCGAATCATAAACTTCTAGTTAATTCAGAGGAATAAAACACTTGAAGTGCGTAATTGGCACATCTAAATAATTAACAGATTATGTCTATACGATGGATATTCCGAAGTCAAGAGCATCATCAAACAATAGTTAACCACTAGTCAAGTTTTAGCGATAATAATTTTGGGAAACACGCTCTCGATAGTTTGCTTAGATGTTTACCCGACGAAACATTATTCACTCCCTAAATAACCAGCTATTTGAATAATAAATCATATTTGCATTGGTATGTGGGAAGCGTTACATCATGTTTTAAAAGTTTCACCCTTATCTAACCTCACATGATGTGCCTTCAATTTAAGGCGAGATAGACACATTTATACATCATGTCGGTACAGGATAATCATGCCAAAGTTGTTTCTCTCTCATTTTCTGCATTATTGTTCGAAATACCACAAAGCATCAGAATAAAAGTTGTAAGGCTTTAATTATTTTTAATGTGCATATTTCAAATCAAATTGAGTGCCCAATTTATTAGCTATATGCCTAAATTATTTGTTATTCAAGTAAACTAAATGGTGTGTTTCAAAATGAACAAAATTGAAGGATTGAAAGATCATATCAGGGAATAAATTCGAAAGATAACACCAGATAAGTAGTCAAAATATGAATGATGAATTTGAACACTGCATTGTGCATTGTGCAATGGTTAATGGAGGCCATTTTGAACATTTGTTATAATAAAATAAAAAGTAGTACGAGTACAAAAACTAATGGTTTCATTTAACTTCTTCATTCCTTCAATTTTTTTGGAAGAGCTGTTGGAAATGTATTTTGTACTTGGCACTTTACAATATTTATGGTAGGTTTGTCGTTACAATATCAGGTTTTTACAAAAAAAAATAGTTTTCCACAGATATGAGAAAAATGCTTAAAACTTAAAAAAATTGCAATAGCAACAGAAGCCTCTTTTTGTAAACGAGGTAACAATATAATATATACATAAACAAAAAATCTCCGTTGTACCATTAGGTGCGGAATGTTCATGTTTCCTATTTTTCGTTAGATATTAAATATCAACTCAGTGGTATTTTCTATTTAAACTTGACTATTGATTCATTTTGAGATGTTTCTATCAGTAACTCATTTTTAACTCTGTTCAATTTGGTTTCTCTTTGACTTCTCTTAAATATTGAATATCTACTGCTTGTATTTTGCTTTTTTTAGTTTTTTCTTATCACCTATGATTCACACTTATATGGCAGTACCGATCTGTAAATTGTTCTATACATTTTTATCTTTGTTGTTTTTGTTACTTTTAATTCTGTAATTTCTGAAGTTGTTGTTTATTGCATAATACATTAAAGTTACAGAATTCCAATTCTTGTCTTTCGCTCATCAATAATTATTGGATCTAGATACTTGAACTGATTTATTTGTTCTATTTTTGTAGCACCTATTACTATACAGGGTGGGCCAATAGTGTGTGGACGGAAGATTGTGGTTATACTGATATATATTTTTAAAATCTGCTGTTGGTAGGGGGTGGGGGGTAGTAAGAGCTATAAACTAAAAATATTTTTACTGAAATTCCTAGACATATACAGGGTGATTCATATCAAAGTTACATTTTTTTAAATGGAACCCCCTTGTTATTATGGCATCAATTCTAGTGTGATTTCATGTACCATACTTGGTGCCTAAAACGTACCCTTTGGATGTTATTTGATATTTTGTCAAAAAGTTGATGTCTAGAAGCAGTTGAATATCAGAGGCAAGCGGCAACATAGGAGACTGTGAGTGGGAGAAATTATTGACCACCTTCCATACTACCAAAAGCTAGAAAGTCAATTATGAACTCTGTTTGTTATGGCTGATATCAACGCTCCAATTTTGAAAACTTCAATCTTGGATAACTTGATTTTTTTAAATGGAACCCACATATTTTTTTCACGTCACCAGATAACACATTTCATCCTTTCACCCGATATAAAGTTATCTCTATTTATCTCTAATACTTTTCTTCTAATCCGCAATTACTTTTTACTATGATGGATTTATGCAAACCAATTAGTTTAAATTAAATTCAAAAATAAGTAAATAAATATTATGGCTGCATTTATTCATACAAATTAATAATAAGTGAGTTTTTATTAAAAATAACTTTGTTTATTTAGTATAATTCAAATGATCTCCATAATTTCACATTTAGTTTTTTGAAACACTCGGGAGTAAAGTTGGCCATGAAAAACAAACAATAAAGTTCTGTCACCTTAACTTGTGCTTACTTTTGACAGACATGTTTTATTTTTAGATACTTTTCTTTCCTTTTTCTTTCCCCTAAATAGTTACAATGAATAAGCAAAACATTAAGAATTTTAATTTTGTGCTTACTTTTGCTCTATATGTTTATTTATTGATATTTCGGTGTCTAAAGACACCAGTAATGATATCATTTCTGCGAGAAATGCGGCAACCTTAATGAGCAAGCTCCTATACCTAAACTTGACCATAAGAAATTGTTCGCTTTTGCTGCTGTCGTAAATCAATTACACCAACATAAATAATGAAGTGACTATTATATCCTTCAGGAATGGCCATAAATCGTATGCAACATTTAGTTATTTCGCATTTCCGGCTAAGCCGGAACACGGACGGACGCAATAATCCTCTGGATACGTTTTGTACCAAATATTTTCTGATATTTATTGCCGCAAAAATGCAACACAACTATGCTATTAAACTGAGACATTTCTCATACAGCCACGCCAGTGATTTATTATTGGTCCAAAGAATAATATATTTAGCTTTATGGCCCATTTTATTTTTTAATATCAAATTCTAATTCGCCTGGAGCCCTCAAGTTGAAAAGGGAATCTGTATATAATAAAGTACATCATAATAAATACAATAAATCATCATGAATGTGCGCTACTTGGCGTGGGAACCCCAGACTTTCATGTAATATTATTACAGAGTTCTCGTCAAATACAGAATGTAGACACTGAATGCAAAAATTTATAGTTCAACCGTTCTTCCTGTGAATAAAGTTGCGCGTTCCAGTTCATGTTAAAATTAAAGCGAGTGTTGTTTCAAAATATGTGTACATGGAGCAGGTACGCTTGACAAATACACGGTAAAATTTGTTTGCAGCCGCAAAACAAATTTATTTACAAGGCTGGAAAAATATATGACGAGATGAGTACAACTAAGTTTCGGTTATTATATTTTGTCCCCGCAAAATGTTTACATACTTTACAATTTAATAATCCACCCTCTAGTATGAATATTGAATATCCCAAATAGCAATTTGGTATTTTATAACAGAAAACGTTTTCGGACAAATCATATAAAACAACAGTCACAAAAACATTGTAAGAATCTTTATACATAAACTATACAATCAAAATTGGCACCATATTATAAAGCACCTTAGTCGCCGTTGAGATTTTGTAAGGCCTGTTGGAAACAATTAAAAAATTGTTATATAACAACAAATCAACTAAACAATAATTTCAAGCAATAATACGACATCTTTGTAGCATAGAACCAACAATAAAAGTAAATTATTTATTAACTGTATCATAAAAGTATCAGAAGGTGTAAAGTAATGTGCGTTTCTGTTTAATCATAATGCCTGCAGCTGGAATGTTATGTGGTGTACTCAATATTATTTTAAGCGTTTTACTGCACTTTCTTGCAGGCAATTTTTATTACGGAGAAAATACTATTGTGATTTCTATGGATAGACCACATCTAGTAAATTCTTTACCATATTATCATAATTAAAATAAAAAGGTTTTTTTTAAAATTTCTTGGTTTTTGATGTTAAAACTAGCGTCAAACGCATTAAAGGCATCATAACTTTTCATAATTGTCTAGGTTTCGACTATTTAATATTCGAAAACCCGCTAAATTTGTGATATTTGTATATATACGCCACAATAATTTTCAGCGTTGTCAAAATGGCTGCCGTTTATAAGATAATTTGGTTGTAAAAACCACAGTTAAATGACAAATAAGCTAAGTGAGCGTTTTCTATAAAACACTGCAAATTATGATTCTATAAAGAATTTATCATGGATTTTTCGTTTTTCCAAAACATTTCAATGAAATGGGTAAGATAAGAGTAGGAATTTTTTCACTTTAGAGATAGAAGTCATAGTTTTTTTTGATAACGTTTCTCTTCTTTTCTTCTAAATACGCCACTTCTTTTGATGTTGTTCTACTGATCATTCGCCATGTTTTTTCTTATACAGAGACTATGAGAACTAAAGTAGAAGATAAAACTAGACTTCTACCGTTCGCTATGACACAAGAAAAACAAGATCCCGCCACTTTTCTGTTTTAAATTTGTTTTATAAAATGTTTCGTCAATATAATTTTGCGTCACTTTAAACGTTTTTCCGTTGTAATTCTTATATTACTATTTTTATTTTACAACTAATAATAATATTACATAATAACTACATTATATACATTGTATGCTAGAGCTATTTGCTCTTAGATGTAAAATTGTCTCCAAGAATCTTTTAATAGAACAGTTTTATGTGTTGATAATCGGTTAGAAATCCTACGGAACATTACCAAAAATACTTTAGTTTTATTAAATAAAATGTTTTATAAGCTCCTCATATAAATGTTTATAAAGTAGTTATATATAATAATATAATAATATCTCTACCCCTCATTCTAATCACGAGGATTAGCCCAGAAGTCGAAGACTTGTGCGGGAGAGAGGGCGGCATATTATTATTAAGCAGGCCGCATTTGCGCCCAGGAACGACTTACTTTGGTAGGCCCTAACCTCCATTTAGTGCAGGAATGAGGTAAACCTGGAACACCTCATTAATTAGGGGGGTTGTCAAATATCAACCGGCATCAATCTCTCACATTGATTTTCAACGCCATCCAGTAAATTTTCGATAATCACTTGGCGATATGGTCTCATCATCAAAATCACTTTTTACTAATTTCACTTGTTGAAAATGTTCTTCATCAACCTTTATGCAGTGGTAGAAACATTGCTCAAAATGCTCTCTAATATTATGAAGCATTTATAGAGTAATAAAGTTACTCTTGGGTAAATGCGTTGCCGTAGGTCTTGTACGTGGTGTATTTAGTCTCTGCGGCATAAATATTTGTCTTTAAATGACCCCACAGAAAAAAGATCCAACGGAGACAAATATGGAAACGTGTGAACCATTTAGTAAGTTCTCTGCTTTTGATCCTTTCTTAACACATATTGTTTAAAAATTGTCTCACAGACATTGCATAATGTGGATCACTTCTTGGGCAAGAATTTAGTTGTCACGGTGGTAACGATCGTCTTGCTCAAACATAAAAGTTAGAGGGTTGGTGTTTTCAAAAAAAAAATTTCAAAAATGTAGGTACGCTGGTTAAATTTCCGGATGGAATAAATGAACCAATAATGCAACCTCCAGGTTTTAGAGTTTTTATGGACAGGTAGGCACCTCACTAAATATTCTCAGAAAACAAACACCTAGCGTAGAGCAAAAGGGCAAAAGCTGGCTTGATCCCGATGTTCAGGATGCATAGAGACTGCAAAAGCGTTTCAATAGTTCTGGCTTGAAGAGTTTTCAGCAAAAGGTGTCAGAAAAGTTACGACAGGGATAATTGGCTTGTGATAGCTACCTGTTCATAGCGTTCTCGCTTTTTGATACTTCGATGTCGGCTTGTCCTAATCATTGCGAAGAAGGTCAGACAGTTATACATGACCCTGAAACACCTAAAACTGTAAAGCTTCTTCTACTCATAGTAATGCCATCACAAAATGGGCCAAAACAATAATTTCAACTTCATTTCTTACTAGATTTTGAATAACCTTTTTTTGTTTGCCTACAGTTACTAGTTTCCCGAGATTCTCTCACTAAATCACCAGCAGATTGCAGTATTTAGTACTATAATTATGAAAGAAAAAAGGAATTATTTCAACACTTTTTCGTTTTGATAACAAATGAATTAAGCAGAAGCAAATGTAGCACCAAACTCTTGATTTGTTAAATTTTGCCTAGATATTTTACTCACATCTTTTATCTTCTGCTACATGTTATATCAAAGTTCAGAAGATTTTATGAACATTATTTTTTTATATAGTTACCACCATACGCTAAAATTTCTATACTGAACTGTCAATTTCAAAGTACCTTCTTTCGCTTCTACTTCATTATTATTTCATTGTTGAGCTTGCAAAATATATTAACTGAAATCTATATTTTATATGTTGTGCTATTTGTTATAGTTACTTGTCAAATTTTGATAAATAGTTTAGTCTCTAGTGTGCTTTCGGATTAAAGTGTTGGTATCACTTATATTGCAATTGCGAAATGACGACTGCAAAAGAACTGCAAGTCAGCACTTTGGGAAAGGTATAGCAGGTGCAAGGGTTTTTTCGGGCACTTTTTATAATATCTCTTAATATGTTCTGCCTTATTTAAATATGATTTTGATATCGTTTAAACACTTCTTTCGTAGCTGTTAATACTCTTATATAAAATAACTACTCTGTGGACTAATACCTCGACCAGAGTTGAATTACACCCGCAATATTATATAAATTAAGTTAATTTTTCGACAGATTAGTGCTATATGTAATAAACTGGAGTATATAAGTAAATGTATTATTTTTTATTTAGTAAAGCTATAAAAAATTATAGGTTAGACTAAGGAAACAACACAACAATTTTTATATAGATTTTTGAAAGCTTGCGAATTGAAAAAGATTACAAAGGTCGCATTTAGTTTGTTACATCGTAGACGGAAATTGATAGAAAAACAGTTGCCCCACGACTTAAAAATACGATGTTTCCCTAGGACTATAGTTTAACGAAGTCTTAAATATCAAATCATAATGTCTTAGAAAATACAGAAACACGATACCGCAGGACATTTTCTCGAAAATGCTTTGATAGAACTTTAAAAGCCTGAAGATTGTGTTCTCAACGCATAACAAAAGAATTCACTTAGGATAAAAATCTTTACTAGATGTTTCTCCTATGTCAACTCTCCATTGAGAATATTTAACTATTTTGTAATCAAATACATGTATATCTAAGAAAACAAAAATGTGATTCGTGTAAAATAATATCTTCTATTTGAAAATAAGCCAGTTTTAAATGATTTGAATCAGGTTAATTCCTGCAGAAAACAATACAACTATGTAAGTATGCTAAGTAATCATAAAAATATATAATTTTTGGAAAGATTGAACTTTGGATAAATAAAAAGTAATTACTGTTAATTCTATATATTTTAGTAATTTAGATTAAACAGAAGGACAAAAGTGAAGTTTTAAAGTATCTTTAGTAGATGGAAATAATGTAATTTACACTTGTATTGTGCTTTCACTGTACATGGGAGAAGTTTCACCCAAGACATATAAAGATCTTAACAAGCGAAACCAAAACTGCATTAAAAGTTGATCCCAACTTGTTTGGAGTTAAACTTTCAGAAAAGAAACAATGAATAACATTGGATGAGCTTAATTCGGCACTCCTTCAGATAGAATGACCGATTCAAGTTTAACAAAAAAGTTCCAGAAAATATCGAACAGTTTCGTAGCATATAAATTACCCTAATTTTTATCAGTGATTCAAACTTTGGAAACGTTTTTAAATTAATTAAATGCCAACGACTGAATGCTTGGTTTTAATTCAAATTCAAGTTTTATGAAGATATTTCCTCACTCATTAAGCCAACAATATACAGGATGTTATCAAAAGACATAGCCCGAATGGTACCGGTGAAAATACAGCTAAAAAAAACACGTTTGCATAAAAATGACGTTAGTAAAATGTCTCCCTTGGGAGATACAGCTCTTCAAAGTTCCTAGAGAAATATGGAATAATGGCTGTAATTTGAAAAGCAAAAAAGGTAATAGTCAAATTTTACATACATTTTCTGCATATGCAATTTTTCAACAATTTTTCGAAAATTTCTACCTCTTGGAAGGGGTTGAAATAAGCATCCCCTATGTTATTTTTTGCTACAACTTATCTGTTTGACAAAAATTGAGTATTCAAAAATACGTTCGACTTATTTTAAAACTTTTACCTCTCTTACCTTTTAGCTTACCTATTAAAAAAAAAATAATAAATAACTGGGAAGATGCTTTTTCAATCCCCTACAAAATGCAGAGCAAAAATTGTTGAAAAATTGTACATACATTAGTAGAAAATTTATGTAAAATTTGACATTTCAACCTTTTTTGGGTTTCAAATACAACCGCTATTCCATACTTTTTGAAAACTTGGCAAGGTTCTATATCTCACGGGAACGAAAACGCCCTGTTATTTACAATGTTAGGTATAATAATATATATTTTGTCCTTTATTACCGTACTAATGTTTTACAATCATATTCCTTGCATCAAATGCTTTCTAATTGTGATAACATTGAAGATCACCTAGACATATTTAGCTGCACATTTGCAGATTTCTAATAAATATTGTGATTTGACTATAAATTTATGTTTTATTTGACTTGTACATGTAATATTGATGTACTTGATAATATTCTGTAGTATTCATATAATTTTTCTTTTCTTGTTATTCTGTATCATGTTGAAGTTTTACTTTAATTAATATTGTTCTGATGTTTTTGTTCATTGTTCTGATGTACTGTTTTTATTCATCATACAAAAGAGTTTTATCCTGTTGGGTAAATTAAATAAATAAAACAGTAAATTGTTTGATATTAAAATTTCAAATTAAGCAGGTGATCCAAACATGGTTGAGGTAGGATGAAGGAATCAAATACATTCGAGACTTAAACAATCAAGTAACAGAAATTCAAATATCATTCCTATATGCTTTCCCCATATTGTACAAAACTTCACAGACCTCGCTATTTATTAAATATGTGCTATAAATCAAATTTTTCGCCAATCGAGATTAAAGGCGTAGTTTTAGTGACAGCTGGCAGGCACTAAAGTATAACATTTACTGCATAGGCATTAGAAGAATCATTTTTATTGCCGCTAAATTAAAATATATTCTTTAACGAAAGTTATTATAGTGAAATTAAAACAGCCTATAAGATATATTACTTGCCCTGTTGGTTTTGAAACATTTACTTTGTCTATGTAGGTTGAAGTGTCTTCTACTAGTAGATGGTGAATTATTGAATGCTGCAAAGTGGTTGAATTTTTTTAACAATCGCTTCCAGCAGTTGATGTACCTTACAGTAGAGATTTTTTTTACTACCAACTGACTTAAGAGTCATGAACTCCTCAATGTAGCCAGCTCCTAAATATATTAACAGTATGGATGAAGTTCTACGGAAACAATGTCCGGTATATTTGTGAGAATCCTCCAATTTGAGAACGCAGCAATATATGGCAAAAATCTTTGCTGTCTAACATAATAGTAGTCATAATAATAGTTATTGTTGAAAAAAATATTTTGTTTATAATTACCTTTGTACTATCACCAGGAACCTTCATTAGAATTTTTTAAATTTGTTCATTTTCTAAAACGCGTGATTTTTTAGCACGTTACCCATGCGATTGCCGTTTCAAGAATGCTTTTAATTTTAGATACTTTCCAATATCGATGTTGCTGTAAACTTTCAAAATAGCTCTGAGCATCGTACATATTGACCATAAAGAAGAAGACTTCATATTTTTGCTTAATTCAGGAAAATATACCAATACTACATTTTCATTCGACTGCGTAAATCATGACTCCTTAGTTAATAAATTGGAGAAATATGGCATTCGTGGCATCCCCCTAAAGTGGATAGAAACTTTTATGCGAAATCGTGACCAATATGTTACTATTAATAATATGACCTCCGAGACAAAGCAGGTTAATATTGGAGTGCTCCAGGGATCAGTATTGGACCCTATTCTGTTTCTATTGTGCATTACTGTACGATCTAGATAAGTTGTCTGGATCGGCATCTTTTACCTTTTATGCCGATGATACATCGGTGGTTACCTATTTCAGACAGTTCGAATAAACGTTTGTCAGGGGCTTGTACCACTGTATTGTCTAATGTGAGCAATTGATTTGGTCAAAATTTATTGTTTCATAATACTGACAAGACTCAGGTTATTAGATTCCATAACAGACAACAAAACTGTAGTAGCATCAATGTTAATATAAACAAAACAAATATTAATAATGCAAGTGTCGTAAAATTCTTAAGTCTTACCCTCGGTTACACTTAAATAGACTACATGATTTTTTCTCATATATTTTCAGGTATTAACAATATTGTGTGAAACTAACTACTCAGTGGACAAAAGCCCCAACCTGCGTTGAATTACACCCACAATATCTACCCATATATTCCTTATTATTAGCTTTTGTAACATTTTTTACTGTTTAAGAAAGGTATTTTAAGCTAATATGTATCAAATCTTCTACAATTCCTATCAATGAAGTCATATGTATGTTCTCTGATACCAAACATCTAGGTATGCTAATGAACATCCACAGACAAAACTCTATTCAATAATTATCTAAAAAATTTAATATATTTACTAACCTCTGGAGTGGGAACTCGAAATTCAACCACAATAATTGAGATCTCACTTATTTCTGCGTTTTAATTTGGATCGCTTCATCAGGTGGCCTCCTTTAACTTGAGTCAAATATCTAACTATAAAGATGATTATACCAATAAATTAAAATTATTTGAAATTGAATGTCAAAATGAAATATCGACAACGTCAAACTGATTAACTGTCACTGAATATCATAACGATCTACTAAAATAAATAAAAATTAATAAAAATGTTTTACCTTTTATGTATAGTTTTCTCATATATTTTCAGGTATAATAACAATATTGTGTGAAACTAACTACTCAGTGGACAAAAGCCCCAACCTGCGTTGAATTACACCCACAATATCTACCCATATATTCCTTATTATTAGCTTTTGTAACATTTTTACTGTTTAAGAAAGGTATTTAATAGACTACATGATATTACAAAGACCTGTTCATCTATTTATAACTTTAAAAAGGCATTGAAAAGCTACCTAATTGACAAAGGTTTTTATGCTGTAGATGATTATTTTATTAGTTAATTTTACAATTAATTGATGTATGTGTCTTATACAAATTTTAATTCTATTTTATTTTTATTTTGACTATACCTATTCAGTGTATATACTGACTTGAGGAAATATATTATTATTATTTTCTAAAAATACTTAATGTTATTCTCAGCCCGGTAATCAATAAATTTTTTTATATGTTTGCTTATCTTTGATTTTCCTCTATTACAATCTATTTCCTTTGTTGATTCAATCATTTCTGGTGTAGTTAATGTGAATTCTTTCATCTCAAATATTAAATAGCTATTTTTATGGATTTAAATAGGAACAATATGGCGATAACTGTGTACCTAAGTAATTTACTTAATAACGCTCGTTCCATAGCAGCTACAGACGACTTGATTAAATTATTATTATTCATGAAAGAAGTATCATACAATTTTAGAAATATAAAATAAATAGTTTTGTTTGCTATTATGATAAAAATAAAATTGATCTGCGAATAAATTATGTATTTGACTTGACAATAATAGTTATTTATGCAACAAGTACAAAAAGTATGTGTTTATTGCACGCGACGTGAAATTGTCCATCGAGGTCGTCAAACCGAGTAGGATAACACGTCGAGTGCAATAAGCACTTTTTGTACGAGTTGCATACAATATTTTTTCTACGTTCATGCAAAAATCAAAATATGTTATTTAGATGACACTAAGCCTAGGAAAATGTGACGTCGATTTGAACGTTTATGTTTGTCATGATGACAAAACGCTGTAGTAGAATGACAAATGAATGCAATAAACATTTTATTGCACTAGTGCAATAAAGAACCGCTTTTTTCACTAAATATAGTTCAATAAAGTTTTGTTTTTTGCATGAACGTAGAAAAAGTAAATTTAATACTAACTGCGGCACTAAATCATATAGATACTTTACTACCTAGTTAAACAAATAATTATTAAATGACTATCCAAATGATTATGATTATTATTATTATTTAACAGATTCTACAACATTATGAACGCACTCCCACAGTCCTTTTATTATTATTTTGCTTTACTAACCTAGAAATGAAGCAAGGATTCTATTTTCGGCTTATGTTGACATTTTATATTGCATTATGAACCAGAAGGTAAAAGAGCAGGACTGAATAAGCATTGTGACATTCTGTAATAGTACGAACTACTGAAAATGGAATGCCGGGAGGGGAATTACAATGCATTATTGAAATCTTTTGTGTGCATTCAACAATTCGTCAAAGAGAGGATGAACGACAAATAGCTACACGTTTGCTTGAGATGGAGATAAATGCCATAATTTAAACATTTAATGCTGGCACTACAAAACAATGATACATCCGTTGCTGGCTTAACTAATATCAACTTGGTATATTTAAAATTCCGCAGAAAAAGAGAGTATTTTTAGAGCTCAGAGCAATAATAAAAATGGAGGAACATATGTAAAAATAAACAACACCAACATTTTTTCCAACATGTTGATATTTATAAGGTATACATATAATAAGGTATACATAAGAATAAAGATCATTTAATAATTGTAGAGCATATTTACAGCATTACACACAAATATTTAACATTACAAAAACTATTATTATATCCACCATAATGTGACCATTTTCTTCACTTCGAAGTAATAGCCTACGCTGCAAATGCTATTTTTTTTTTCTTCTTTTTTAGTGAATTTGATACCTTAGTTATAATTTTCAGTGTTTTATTTTGTTTATTACATTATAGTTGAGCATGAGACGCAAAAAGTATCTATGTAGTTTGTGGAAAAGTGGTAACCTAACCTATAATAGGTTAGTTTTTATAGCAGTCGACACATAGAAACATACATTCAGTCCGTATATTTTTCCTATAAAATCGTGTGCCGCATATCTCTGTGAGCATACCCGATTACACAGCTTCTGCTACAGTAAATACGCGTGCATTATCTATCAGTGGTCGCGCGGTTTAAGGCGTCAGTACTTGAATCGAGGTGGCTGGATCGCTGTGGGTTCGGCCCCCGCAGCCGGTAGACCGTATATAAGCTATATTCGTGGAGAGATTGGCACCCTCTCTGCGGGTATGGTAGGGTGGAAGAATGTTGGCTTGGGTCAATGTGAGAGATTGATACCGGTTAACATTTGACTACCCCCCTAATTAATGAGGTTTTCCAGGTTTCTCTCATTCCTGCACTGAATGGTGGTTAGGGCCTACCAACATAAGTCGTTCCTGGGCGCAAATGCGGCCTACTTAATAATAATATGCCGCCCCCTCTCCCGCACAAGTCTTCGACTTCTGGGCTAATCCTCGTGATTAGAATGAGGGGTAGAGATATTATTATTATTATATATTATTGCAGCCTTCTATTGGCTGTGACGAGTTGACGGATCCCCTTGTTCGATTTCCAGCGCTATCATGGGCGGGTTTATCGTTTGGGCGGGCAACATTTCGGGTATATCTTGTCGCTAATGTAATCATGTAATTCATTTATTAGTGATTTTGTGTTCTTAAGAATGGAGAACCATACAAGCTCTACATCGTATTCTCAAAATCATAAATGCCCTAATCTAACAAGTAAGAAATATCGAATGATGACGTGTATGAAGAGTTTAGGGTGCGAGGTCAAAATACAGGGTTGCCTATGGCTAAGTACAAAAATAATGACCTCCTGCTCAGGAAGGCCTAAAAGAAAATAAAATAGTTATTCCAGAATGTTAGCTTGATATATAAAAAATAGGGTAAAACCCTCTTTGCCTACGGAAAGTCGGCGCCTATGATAAGTATTACTAAGATAGCTTAGATCCATAGATAAGCTTGCATCTGTCAACAATGTCTACTACCATGCGGTCGTTTTTTTGCAGCATGTTTAAATGCAGAAACGAAAAAAATTAACATTATTATTACTAATAATACCTGATAGATAGGTAGGTAATAGTTAATCCAGTTAGCCCCACTATTTTGCATTCGTGTTTCATTATTTCGTTACAAACTGGCAAAACCACAACATTTCCATTCCTTATAACCACTATCTACCGATAACACACTTCCCGTAGGTACAGCTAGATAAAATATGTATTTATTATAACAAAATCGAACGAAAGGAATAGATAATAGAAAACTTTTAATGTACTCGCGACAGTCTTGTCCCATAACCTAGAAAACGACACCGGCGAACTATATTGTGCGAAAGTATCTGCACCCAACACAAATTTCTTTACTTAATAACTATGAAACGTTTAAAAATCAAAAAAGGTACTAAAAACTGAAGAAGAACACAAACCTACAACGTAAAGACACGGTAAACACAGGAATTAAATTATAACATGACTGGAAATTTTACAGTCGTGTTGATAGTTGCCTACGTTACCTACTCTGATTCTGTAAACGTGTGGCGGACAAGTTCGCTTTATAAATAAGTTTGGAAATTTTTTGAAGGGCGAATCCATTAATTCTCAATTTTCTCTATCACCTCTTAAACTATTTGTACTTAGTCACAGTTAACTCTGTATAAGTATAAGTAATGTTGAAATATGTAGTTCGTTGAAAAGAATGCACATGAGTGCAAAGAAGAGTGGTAACGAAGTACAAGTGCGAAACGGAAAATAGTGGAAACTCGCGGATTGCTAAGTATATCTTACAAGATGAAACTTGCCTAGAATATATGGAAGGGTGCTGATTGAATGAATGAATTATGTGTGAATTTCCGTATAAACGATATCGAAAAGAGATTACTGATAGAAAAAGATGAAATAGTGATATGACGAAGAAACAATTTAAAATATTAAAAAGTCGGAATCTGCATCGATGAATATATTAAATTTTGGTTAAACATGAATACATGAAGGCCATATAGAAGGCGGTACGATATGATATAATAAGTGTTAATGTGTAAAGTCTTTGGTCTTTTTGGATGCGAAACATTTGCACGATGGAATTAATGGTGAGAAAATCTTGTAACTAATTTTGTCAACTATAACATTTTCTATCATTTTCATCAAGAAACTGCCATGGTAGATTGTCAGACACTCAAAACAAATTTATTAATACCATATAATAATGAAGGTAGTAATAATATTTGTATATTACTATTTTGCAAAATTTGTTAAGAGTTGAGTTTTTGCCGCCATAAATAACTAAAACAGGCTTAAGTGATAAATGTGATATCCGCAGAGTGCGCATCAGGTAGGTGTAAGTGGGTGGTGGTGGACCATTGCCGTCCAACAGCATGGCATTCTAATTTGTGGAGTAATTTTATGTGCTTTCAACCCTTCTCAAGTTGAATGCTTAAGTATTTATGCAACCCTCACCTTCCGTATTCAGCGCTGTGCTGTTAATTAGTCGCTCTCTATTATTTTTGCCCTTAGGTAATTGATAATATAAGATAAAAACTTTAAATTTGGAAATCATTAAATAACTCTAATCTAATCTGATTGCCTTCAAATTTAGTACTCTTATGAAATGTTGCTCCTCGCACACTTGGCCCGTCGCGCTTGTGTATAAGCTATCGATGAGTCACTCTCTAGATTTTCGGCCATTGGATGTAAGATTTTTTGCAAACTACAAATCGTGCTTTTAAGATCATAAGTAATTAAATAAGCATTACTATCTACTTTATTGTTTCAAATCGATACGATAGAAATGGTGCAAAATTGATTAAAGGCTGCACCAAAAAGCTTTTGTGTAAGTAGATATGCTAAATGCTACTTACCTACCGAAAGTAAAACGCGTACACTTTCTGAAATCACTTTTTAGCATTACAATGTTAACATTTCTTATTACAGCTTTTGAAACGTAACAATATGCTCAAGCGACGTTTTTACTTCAAACGGGTGGTTCATTTTAGCACTTTAACTATAAAAGTAAACTTAAGATTAGTAGCACAATTAACGCAAAAAGGTCTAGCCCTCTTGTAGAAATAGAACGCTTGTTTTGCTCTCTAATTAAAACGCTTAATCCCCTTTTCATTTTATTTTAACAGTTACATTAATCTTTAACAGTGGCAAATTAAAGCAAAAACTGGGAATAAATATTGTTGAACATGGAACTAGACATTGTTATAGTAACCTCTGGTCTTAGGACGCTTATGAAACTTGCAACTTAATTTGCATATTTGGCAGAGATGCAGAGGAAAGCACGAGTAAAAAGTAAAGTGAAAAGTTGGAAACTAATAACATTTTAATTCTTTGTTGAGAGTAAATTGCGCATATTCAAAGTTATATCTTTTATAAATGGATTAAACGTTACTCATTTAATGTAATAAGAAATATATTGTTGAACATGGAACTAGACATTGTTATAGTAAACTCTGATTATTTTGTTGAACGGAGATAAGTGTGTGTCTAACTGTTCAGTTAACATCGATCATTGTTGGCTACAGTTGTATCAAGAAGAAGTAAGTAACAATAAAATAAAAATCATTTAACATCTCTATGGAAGCAGATAAACAAATTTTAAACTGTCAAACTTGACAAACGTTTAATATTTTACTACGATTTTGATAACGAAAACAAAGTTTTTCGAAACGTCATAATACGAAAGTGCGCGATAGTGATGTGATTTTTGTTATTTTTTACTTATCTGCTTTTTTCAGTGTGAGATTTTTTGGTTAGGCAAACTTAGTTTTTTAAAAAATAACCCTTGACTGTTCCGTTTGGCGCAAGGGCTTATTTAATTAATCTTTATTATTTTTCAGAAGTGTGGCAAAAACCCAATAAAACTAAAGAAAAACTAAAATTATGCCACAAATAAATAGCTTCAGACAATAAGAAATATATGTTACAAAAGCAAAAACATATTTATTTAGAAATTCATTCAGTCACTGAAAGTTGTATCTTTGTAGGTAGGTTCATATTAATTAAAACATCAACATTCTTGTTCTCCTTAGAATTATCTAACGTAAAAGTATTTACCTCCTTTCAGTTGGAAATATGCATTTAATATATGTTTATCTACAACTGCTTTATAGAAGCCTCATTACATTTATTTGGCACTGTTTCAATTGAATAATGAGGGTCATTACACTAGTGAAATATGAAAAAAAGAGGACACTGCTTGATGGTTATTTTTATTAAGAACCAACAGTCAATCTGACAATTAATAGATAATTTAAGTTAAATTGAATTACTTGTTATAAATATTAACAACACAACTTTGGCAATTCGTAAGGTTAATACCAGATGAATGCAGCTGGTCTGTATTTGTATTAACAATGCTTATTTTTTTTTGTAAGCACTTGAAGTAGCTTCAATGACGGCAATCTCTCCTCAAAAAACTTTTGGTGCAATTTATTTCTTGTTTTCAAGAGACCTTCACACACGGCGTTAGACTTCCAACCACCCTACCGTTTTATATTTAGAAGGTCTGCTCCTGTGTTGGTAAGAAGTGAAGTAGATGATCGTCGAAAACAGTGCCCTGTATATTGCTGAATCTGTGGTAAATTGAGAAAAAAGCAATTTTCCTTGGCATTACACTAAAATTATTTATACCAACAGGAAGTTTCATACATTTACCACTTCGATGTGATAAAGAATTCTCGGGAAACTTTGGTTTTCGTATCCAGTATGAAGATATGAATATTCCTATATTCCTTCATTTTTTACGTTTTCTGACAGAAAATTAGTCGTCCACTCTGCATACACCTGCAAGTCCAATAATTAATGCAACCTTAAATTATGATCTAACTAATAATTAGCAGCCTTATTTTTGTTCAATTTGTTGTCGATAGTGGGAAATTAGAGGCCAAATTTCAAAGAAAACACCAAGTTTTCTCAATTGTCGACGTTTCGTCACTTATCGTGACATCCTCAGGACATTATAAAATTTAATAAATTCAAAATTACATCGCAATTTATAAATAACTAAGTTCACATGCATATCCTTTCATCTAATAACCGTTTTTTTAAATTATTTTATTTTATTTTTTAAATTATGCATTTATGAATTTCAAATAGCAAACATTTTCTTGTTAGCAAGAACTTTGTGTCATCGGCATCTTGTAAAAATTTTGAAACATCCTCTTTCGTTAATATTCTTGACTTTTTTGGTTTGTATCCCACTGATTGCTTTTTCATAAAAGCAATTAAATTGTTGAATTTACTGATGTTAACATTTTGCCGTATACCTACATATTGTAGACAGCAGCATAGAATAGAATGTTCAAAGACTAGATGATTTGTACTTCTTGGATAATTATTCAAAAAATACTAATAATACATTTTCTTTTACTTCATATTTTATATTCTTATATGCACATCAATCAATGAATCGTTTATAAAATTGTTCGAACTTGGTTCTCGATTTATCTGGTAAAAGTGAAGCTACTGCAGTTGCAGCAACTTTTTCAATTTCAAGAGGCAAGTTTTCTGTTTCTGAATCACTCATTATTTGAATCAACACCACTATTGTTTTCACAAGAAAATGTAGAAAAGAACTCAATTTTGTTTATATAACAAGTTTGACAAGTTACCATAACAATATCTTTGCTTCTTGATTTTGAATCAAAACTTTCAAACTGGATCTGAAGCTGACCTTCTAAAACAATGTCCAGAGAATTCTTCGGCATTTTTCAGTCATTCTTCAATGGTTACAATCATTTTTTAATATTTATATATTCGACAGGCTGGGCGATACATTTTGTATGTAGAACACAAAATACCGCCTGTGAGTTGGATTAAGATTCATCCTGCTGATCAGCATATATTTAAAAATATATTTAAACAGTTGATACCTGCCACATTTCCTTCTGTTATAACAAATTCTCAGATAATTTTACTGAATATGATCAAACTTTAGCTTAATTAATTCTTCGCGATGACAGGCCCCAAAAATGCAGATTATTATAGCCTTCATGAGTAAATATATTTCTTAATTATAATTTTGGACTTTTTTGGCCTTCTTTTCGAAAATTTTATTAGTTCAGAATATCTGCTTGTATCTTGATTTAGAATTAGACTTTTCTTTATCAGAATAGGGTAAACGTCCATCAAAATCATTCATTTTGAAAAGCGCTTTTATATTTGTTTAACAAAGTTTGAACAGTAGCCAGCGATAAGTAACATAAGAAAACTTGATCTGTAAACTTAATGGCAATGACATTTTTCTGTTCACCTTTAACATCTCGTATTGTAATATTAATCATAGCGGCACTTATATTGCAAATAATTATCTGCTTGAATGCCAACGACATCATTATGTTATTTGATTATAGTAGTATAAATTCATTTATTATGCTTCTAGTACCATAATGAAATTCCAAAAGTACTATTACTAGTCATTTGTAGACCTAAAAATTTTATTTAAAATACACAAGATTTCACCTTGACTCTATATTATAAATTGTAAAAGAGCAATTATTGCAGCTGGCTATATTAATACCATTTGGCTCTATCAGTCTTAGATGTATTGTCTTATTTTCGTAAATTTATATTTCAGTATGTGTATTCGCTCCTAAAATTGCTACTGGATTGCTTTCTTTTGTTCTTTCGAATTTTCAATGCAGCTTTCAGCAGTAACATTGCTTTTCCGACCGCCGAGCCGTTTCACTGTCAGCACCAGAATCGACTAAAAATGAAGCAGACGATCACCGAAAACAATGTCCACTATATTCTCCAGCGTGTGATAAATTAAAAAGTAGAAATGGTATTTGGTGTTTTACCAAATGTATAAATTCTAACTGGTTGTGCATTTATTACTTCTATAGGAGACAAGAAAGAAACGTTTTGTGATATCTCACCGCATTTTCTCACATTGACTGACAAATTGTACCATATTCAATCCCGAAATATTTTCGCATTACTTTTGTTTTTGTATTTGGTAACAATAATTCTGAAACTGAACCTTCATCTATCACATTTTCTTTAAGCTCATCTTTGCTGTAAGCTCCATTTAGTGAAATAACCATAGTAAGTAAACATTTTTGACCTGCTTCTGTCAAAAATTTTGCGACATCTTATTTAGAAAATATTTTTAGGTCTGTGGCCTTCTGATTTCTGTTTTAATAATGCAATATAAACGTCTTTCTGGCTAATAAAATACTCCTTAACATTGAATAATATGACAAATCAAAGATAGTTTTCTTTCTTTATATAAGCATTCGAAGTATGCTAATAAGATTTTTAGGTTATATTCTTCGTGGTACATCATTGGTACAACACCTTATATAAGGAACAAATACAGTTTCATATAAGTATCAGCCATGATTTTCCAGACAAAAATAATCTATGACATTTCTTGTAATATCTTCTAAATCGGAAGGTAAACTTTCATCAGGTTCACTCATTATCTAAAATTTTAATATTTATGTTTAGTACAAATTCAATTTATGCGGTGTAGGCAAGCTACATCTAGCGGGCCGAATAGCCACAAACAAGAAGCGTTCTACATCATAGCCAACAGCTAAAGTCACTCGTCAGAAGCAGTTTTGCATTTATTAGCTCTCATCAGTATGCCACTGGTGAGGTATCTGACCAATAAACCTTAACTGTTTTAAGTCTGTCTAAGCCCCACAGAAGGGACTATGAGTAAGCGGTGTAGACATGCTACATCTAGCGACTATTTGCTACTCCAAACCCGACTGAACAGCCACATACCCGAAGCATTCCACATTGCAGTAGACATCATTTAAAGCTATCGACCTCTATCACGTTCGGCGAGAACGGAAATACGAAATTCTAGGAAACAACTACTCTGCGTGCTAATACCCCGACCAACATTGAATTACACTTGAAAGCAAACAGCTAAAGTCAGTTGCCAGCAACCCCCTAGACATATACCAGTTCTGTGGTTATTAGCTCTCATCATTACACCAAAGGTGAAACATACTAGGGTGGCATACTGATGAGAGATAATAAACTCGAAACCGGTATATGTTTGGTGGACTGCTGACGAGTCACGTTAGCTCTATAGTTTTTTCAAATGATATTCAATACTGGTTTGTAGCAACTTTTTTCTTATTTGAAAATAAAACACAAAAGCAATGATTTTGAGAGATCTTAACCTAACTTATATTTTTTTAATGGAACGCCGTGTATATTATTTGATATTTGGATTCAAAATTCCAAGCATATTTTAAAAAGCATATCCTATACCTATCTTCAACTATTTCTGAAAAAATGACGTCTGTATAAGTTGGTCATATAAACATAAAATAATATTAATAAAAAGCAAAGTTTTTTTTCCTCTACACAACAAAACTCTAACAGTGGTATTCATAGTCCGTCTCCGGTCGCCAGAGAGCGGTCTCCGTACCGCAATTATGCGAATTTCATAATGAAATTCATATAATTTGGAGAAGAAGATATAGGATACCACTGTTACTTACAGTACACTGCATTCATTGTCCGTCCAGCGTTGGCTCGGTGCAAAGTGTGCCATGAACAAAGCCATTTGTTTACATTTTGACATATTGATACTAATATTTTGTCACAAAGTATGTGATTAAGTTTAATACATGTGTGTTTGTTAATTACTTAACATTTTCAAAATGGTACGGTTTAGTATTCGAGAAAGGAGTGATATGCTTGCGGTTTACTTACTCAAACAAAAAAGCGCAACCGCAGCGCGCAGAGAATATGGTAGACTTTATCCAGAGCGTCCAGTTCTTTCCAAACAAACCTTTGCAAGGTTATTTAAAAAAATGCAAGAAAAGGGAACCGTGTTAAACGTTAGAAGCATACATAGACGTCGTAGTGTTGCAAACGAGCAAACTGATGTAAACATACTAGGATTTTTTGAAGTATATGCATAATTTGGAGAAGGAATATATGGGTAGATATTGCGGGTGTAATTCAACGCAGGTTGGGGCTTTTGTCCACTGAGTAGTTAGTTTCACACAATATTGTTAATACCTGAAAATATATGAAAACTATATGCATCGGCTTCAATTACTAAATATTATCAGGAACTATCGGTCACACGCAGTTCAGTTCATTTAGTTTTGAAGAAATACCAATATAAAGCATATACATTTCGGAAAACCCAGAAACTAAGCGACGAGCAGTGCCAGAGAAGACTTTTATTTTGTGAGGAATTGCTAAACAGATATTACCAAAACATTGATTATTTAAAATACATTGGGTGGACTGACAAAAGTTCTCTTTCTACCAAACATGGCTGTAATAGTGAAAACACCCGACACTGGTCTACGAATAATCCTCGAATGATCCATCAAATAAAATGTCAAGGATATCAGTCTGTTAACGTTTGGTGTGGTGTGATAGACCGATATATATTAGGTCCCATGGTTATTAACCAAAAATTGACTGGTTAACGTTATTTCCATCTCCTACAAAATGAGATAGCTGGACAGATTGATGATTTACCGGTGAACATTTCAGCAAGGATGACATGGCAGCAAGATGGTGCTCCGCCTCACAACGTAATTCAAGTTCAAAACTACCTTAATGTGGAATATCCAAATGGTTGGATAGGAAAAGGAGGAACAATTCCTTGGCCACCAAACAGTCCAGACTTGACAATAATGGATTTTTTCTTTTGGGGTCACATTAAAAATATAGTGTATAAAACACCATGTGATAATACTGAAGAACTCAGACAAAGAATCATCATTGCAATTAATAAGATGAAGGAAAATCCAGAAATGTTACTAAACGCAGTAAATCCTACAATTAGAGTGTATGAAAAATGTGTGGAGGAAAATGGCAGACAAGTAGAGCAATTTTTATGATAGATAGATAGATAGAATATATTTAGTTTAGATGCATATAACATACAAAATGCTCAAAACGAGCGTTGAACAAGTCAAATATAATAATAATAATATAATAATAATTAGACATGTTTGTAAAACTATTTGTTTAATACTACCACTCAAATTTACTTTGCTTCTTATTTATTATTTTATGTTTATATGACCAATTTATACAGACACCATTTTTTCAGAAACAGTTGAAGATGGGTATAGGATTTGCTTTTTAAAATATGCTTGGAGTTTTGAGTAGAATCCAAATATCAAATAAATTAAAAAAATATAAGTTAGGCTAAGATCTTTCAAAATCATTGGTCGTTTGTTTTCTTTTTTTCAAATAAGAAAGAAAGTTGCTAGTCTCCTATGCAATATGGTTTTTGCTTCATTCCGATATCTTTAAAAACAGAAAAGTTACAGCTGATCAAAATGTTATTGAAACGCACTGTACATAGATAAACACGGTACGATAAACCGATAAACAGTACACGCGATCTTAGACTTGGCTAATGACTCTCTTCATGATCCTTATTACATGAATAACTATTATGTAATTGCTTCAGTGCTTCATTTGCTAACTAAAACTAAATTCAATGATACGCCCTTATCGTAACTCATTGTACTACTTTTTGTATTATGAAAAGCTTCACATTTTTAAACAAATGTTACAGTGTAGAAGCACATTAGATACAAACTCATATAACCTCGTTTTACAGATATGTCCCACATGTAGCGGACAAATTTAATATACATCCGAGAGCATATCTACTCAAAGTTGAAACGCGTGTGGCACAGAAAGACGTATTCTTTGTGACGCGGAAATTATACCACTATAAAGAATAATGAAATATAGACTAATACACGAACAAAATGTTACTTCACTGTTAAAAGTATTGCTTGGCTCTTTTATAGTTATTTGTACAACAGGTGCATAAAGACACTGAATGTTATAATATGAGATAATTTTTAGGTCTAGAGTGTAATAACACACATTCCAAGCAGTAAACAAACACTTTTCCTACGATCGTCTGTGTCTACCGAAAAAGTATAATTTTATATGACAATTATATGTGTGTCTTATTTTGTACTTTTCGAATGGAATGTTGCTTTATAACTTAATGCAAAATACAAATATTCCTTTGTATCACAAAGTCACAAACTTGCGAGCAGTAAATGCTGCAAGAAGTCACTACCAACAGAAGGCATAAAGAGAGTCAACCTCATCATTATAAATTAAACAAGTTTATTCTATATTTTCTTATAAGAATATCTTGTTTCTAAAAATTGACTGGTTGAAGATTAATGGGTAGTGCTATTATCAACCACTACTTTTTGATATATTTCTGTAATTATAATGTATCGATCTCCTTCACTTTTCCTTTTTCAGCTTTTTTCCAGTGGTTTTCTTATGTTACCATTCGCTTGCAAGTAGTAATAGCAGTAGACTGATGAGTGCTTCTACTTTAGGCAGTCCTGTTGGTGCCATCTCTAGGATAGTTGAAAGCAAAATTAGTAAAATGGTGAGCTAATATTCTTGTCCATTTATCGTCGTGAAGTACACCTTGCACTAGTGGCTTATGGATGGCAACATCAGACATCAGATGCTGTCACAATATCGCACACGGTGTGGTAATTTTTCAGTACCTGCTTTTCTCAAATAAAAATTTTCGTTTATTTTTTTGTGCATTTACAAACATGTATTCATATGCTTAGATTATAGATAATAGATAAGGCGCTGATTTATGGGAAGTGTGACAAGTGCATATTATCTTGGCTGCATAATACCAAAAATATTTTCTAAGTAGACAATAGCTATTTATGTAATCAGTTATAAAACTATGTTTCATAATGTATTACATACAAGATTTTTTCTAATTTTGGCGAAAAATGGGAAATACAAGTTTTTAATTTTGATCATTTTTAAGTATAACTGAAATAACCATTATCTAGTAGGTCAGTGTCAGTTTAAATTTTAATAGACGCTGATCTATTCTGAGACGCTGATCGTTACTATTGGTTTGGCTGCTTCCGGGCTGTTGACCACGTCGTCGGCTTAGGACTCTTGACGTTTCGAGAGACATGTCGCTCTCTTCTTCAGAAGATTTGAAACTGTAATAAATTTCCACATCGGTGTAAACACCACAATGAACAAGTAAACAAGAACATTATAATACCATATTATTTATAATAAGACCTATATTTTTGTTTTCTTTATTCCTGTTTTAAATAGAATTAATTTTATTTGTGTCTCGGTATATCTTTAAGACAAAGGAAGGGTAGCTGATATTAAATATACTTTATTATAGGCCTTATTACACACAATTACCTTAGACAACCACATATGTAGAAACACAATTGATATTGTCACGGATTTCCCAATCCGTCTTTTTATTACTTCCAGAAAAACAATCCGTTAATTAATTACTTATTAACTACTGAACACTACTAATTACAGGTCAACTAAACACTTATTTAATTAATCGCTATCTAAATCACTTTGATCTCTCTAACTAAACACTTCACTTAAACACTGTAATACAAGACTTATACAAGACTAACTAACTCGGCCGTTTATTCTTCTTTTATAGACCCAACGAATATTCCAGATATATTCCAGTATCTCTAGATCCCTTTTCTCGTACGACTGGAACGCTTCTCGTCGATTCTCGATTTTTCCAGGCCGATCTCGATCACGGCATGTTGTTTGTTTACCAGAATGGCGTAGGGGCGATCGGGGCAATCTTAGGCAATTCGCGGTGCCACAGTCGTCGGTTTGGGAGTGAGTGGGGCAAATTCCGTGACACTGCCCCCTCCTTAGGACCGATCGTCCCGATCGGATACACCTCTATATGGGGACAGACGCTCCAGATGGACGACCTTCATTTTACTCCTGGGAGTCCTTTGTATCCGGTAGACGACGTCATTGATTCTTTTAATGACGGTATAGGGGCCCTCCCAACGGTTCTGTAGTTTAGGCGATTTTCCTTTCTTCCGCGTGGGGTTGTACAGCCACACCAGGTCGCCTTGTTGGAATCCGACTGTATTGGCCCGGACGTCGTATCGAGTCTTCATGCGATCGCTCTCTAATCGCATTCGAGATCTGACTTGATCGTGTACGGCTGCTAGTCTTCGTTCTAGGTCATAAGTGTCTGGCTCTGTGGGCTGTTCCGCAGGACGACCAAATACCAAATCTGCTGGAAGGCGAAGCTCTCTTCCAAAGATGATCCTTGCGGGAGTCTTCCCAGTCGTTTCATGGACAGCTGAGCGGTAAGCTAACAGGAAGAGTGGAATGAGCTTGTCCCAGTCTGTCTGGTTCTCGTTCACAAACATCCTCAGATTGGTTTCTAGTGTGGCGTTGAAGCGTTCCACCATACCATCTGACTGGGGATGCAGTGGGGTGGTCCTGGTTTCCGGATTCCCATAAGCTCGCAGACCTTTCGGAACACACCTGATTCGAAATTTCTGCCCTGATCTGAATGCAGTTCCATGGGCACACCAAATCTGCAGAACAGGTTGTTGACTAGGGCTTCTGCTACGGTCGTGGTCTCTTGATTGGGAAGAGGGTATACTTCCGGCCATTTACTAAAGTAGTCCATGGCGACTAACAGATATCGGTTTCCATTTTGAGTTTTCGGAAATGGGCCAGCGATATCAATGGCAATCCTCTCGAACGGTGCTCCTACGATGTACTGGCGCATTTTGCCTCTGGAACGGGTCTTCGGTCCCTTGCTGGCTGCACATATGTCACATTTTCGGCACCAATCTTCTACATCCGTCCTACAGCTCAACCAGTAGAAACCTAATCTTGTAGAGTCCTATTGATACCGAAATGTCCACCACCAGTACCTCCATGTACTTCCTGCAGCACTTCCTTGACCGTGACCTCGGGAGTAGTACTTGTTTCTTGACCTCCGTTCCGTCATTGTTCTCCCATGCTCTTTTTAGGACACCGTCTTCCAACACCAAGGAATTCCATTGAGCCCAATAGCTCTTTAATGTTGGGCTTTTACTGCTGACTTCAGCCCATGAGGGTCGGTTGTTGGCTTCTTTCCAGTCTAGTAAGGGCTTGATGTCACAGTCAGCTTGCTGGTCTTCCCGAATCGCCGCTGAACTCCATCTGTCTTCAGGTTGGGCTACTACTATCTTGCAAGGAACAAATGATATGTCCTCTTTTCTTTCGAGACTACCACAGTGTTTGTTGCTGGTCGGACAAAGTCTAGAAAGAGCATCTGTGTTTCCATGTTCCTTGCCTGCCTGGGAGTCGCGCCATTGCCGATCCGCGACTGGCGCCCTACACTGTCCCTTTAGGTGACCCGCCCGCCCACAGTTCCAACATTGAAGTGGGCGTTCTCTTCGTCTATCGGGTTGTCCTGTTTTTGGTCTGGTAGTTAGGCTGAATTTATCAATGGCTTCCTTCAGTGTTTTGATTAACTCTCCCTTTCCCGTACTGTTGCTATTCGCACTAATGGTTCGCACTTTAACATGTTCCCTGGAGACTGCCGCTTGGGAGTCGCGCCTTTGTTGATCTGCAACTGGGGCTCTACACTGCCTCTTCAGATGTCCCGTCTGCCCGCAGTTCCAACATTGAAAAGGGCGATCTCTTCGGCTTCCAGGTTGTTCTCTCTTCGGATTGGTAGTTGGGCTGAGTTTCTCAATGACCTCCTTCAACGTTTTGATTATGTCTCCATTTCCCATATTATCGCTGTTATCACTGATGGCCCGAACTTTAACATGTCTACCGGATGCCATCTTTGCTGCCTCAAATTCCAGTGCATGCGAAAGAGCGTCATTCAACGTTTTAGGTCTAGCGAGCCGTAGTGCCTGCTGTGTTTCGCAATCTCTTAGGCCGTCGATAAAAACTTGGATGGAGAGCTGATCTACAAATTCGGACGGGGCTGTTGGATAAGCCAATCGAACCAGTCTGGCAACATCGGTCTCAAAATGTTGTAAATTCTCTCCACTTTGTTGGTGACGATTTTTCAATTGTGCCTGGTACACTTGCTGCAGGTGCTTATCCCCATATCTCATTTCCATATGCTGTTTTAGAATGTCGTAGTTATTCTGCTGCCCAGCAGGAACTCCTTGTAAGACGTCAAGAGCTTCCCCTCGTAAAGCAACTATCAGAGCAGTAGCTTTCTCATAATCCGACCATTCATTTGCTGATGCTGCTGCTTCAAACTGACGGAGATATACATTCCAGGAAACCTTGCCGTCGAATTCAGGAGGTCTAGTCTTCTGAGTTCGGATAACAGGTCCTTCTGATTTGACTACGCCCTCCTTTGCTATCTTGTCTAATTTATGTCGAAGCTCTTCTCTAACCAGGTTTATTTCTTCGTGTATTTCCTGTTTCTGTGCTAACAGTTTCTCTTCCACTTGTATTTCTACTTTATGTGACTGCTCCTCTAGTTTTTCTTCTAGTTGTGTCACTTTATGTGACTGCTCCTCTAGTTTTTCTTCTAGCGTATTCTCCAATTTTCTAACTTTGTCTGCATTTCTTTTGTCTGATCTCTCATTTCCTGTTGTATTGTCTGTATCTGATCTTTCATTTTACACCCTTGTTCTTCTAATTTCTTTTCTAATTTCTCCTGCATCGTTTGAGACTGATCTTCCATTTTATGCCCTTGTTCTTCAAATTTTTCCTGCATTGTTTTCGTCTGGTCTTCCATTTTATTTTGCATTGCTTGCATCATTTCTAAAAGTTTTGCTAATTGTGCATCCATATTGACTTGGCTTCTAGTTACAGGCATTCACTCTCTTTGGAATCTTCTAGAATGTCCAGGAATGTGTTTGTAAATGTCACAGTTGACTTCCTTACAATGAAACGAGTGCAGTGATATGCCACACTTGGGTCTTTGTCTCACTTCGGTAGAAAGTTCTAGAATGTTCGAGAATGTCCTTCGCAAATACCACCGTTCACTTCCTTGAGTCACGACGAGTGCGGCGATATGTCACACTTGGGTCTTTGTCTTACTCCCGTACAAAGTTCTAGAATGTTCGAGAATGTCCTTCGCAAATACCACCGTTCACTTCCTTGAGTCACGACGAGTGCGGTGATATGCCACACTTGGGTCTTTGTCTCACTCCCGTACAAAGTTCTAGAATGTTCGAGAATGTCCTTCGCAAATACCACCGTTCACTTCCTTGAGTCACGACGAGTGCGGCGATATGTCACACTTGGGTCTTTGTCTTACTCCCGTACAAAGTTCTAGAATGTTCGAGAATGTCCTTCGCAAATACCACCGTTCACTTCCTTGAGTCACGACGAGTGCGGTGATATGCCACACTTGGGTCTTTGTCCCACTCCCGTACAAAGTTCTAGAATGTTCGAGAATGTCCTTCGCAAACACCACCGTTCACTTCCTTGAGTCACGACCAGTGCGGTGATATGCCACACTTGGGTCTTTGTCCCACTCCCGTACAAAGTTCTAGAATGTTCGAGAATGTCCTTCGCGAATACCACCGTTCACTTCCTTGAGTCACGACGAGTGCGGTGATATATCACACTTGGGTATTTATTCCACCCGCGCGCAGAGTTCCAGAAAGTTCTTCAAACTTCCACTTAAATCCCACTTTGTGGACAGGGTTCCAGAAAGCTCTTTAAAACTTCCAACTAAATCCACTTCCGACACCAAATTGTCACGGATTTCCCAATCCGTCTTTTTCTTACTTCCAGAAAAACAATCCGTTAATTAATTACTTCTTTATTAACTACTGAACACTACTAATTACAGGTCAACTAAACACTTATTTAATTAATCGCTATCTAAATCACTTTGATATCTCTAACTAAACACTTCACTTAAACACTGTAATACAAGACTTATACAAGACTAACTAACTCGGCCGTTTATTCTTCTTTTATAGACCCAACGAATATTCCAGATATATTCCAGTATCTCTAGATCCCTTTTCTCGTACGACTGGAACGCTTCTCGTCGATTCTCGATTTTTCCAGGCCGATCTCGATCACGGCATGTTGTTTGTTTACCAGAATGGCGTAGGGGCGATCGGGGCAATCTTAGGCAATTCGCGGTGCCACAGTCGTCGGTTTGGGAGTGAGTGGGGCAAATTCCGTGACAATATTAACACGTCGTATAGTCATGGCATAATATATTTTCAGTGTTCATAGACTACCAAAGAAGAAACGATATAATTACCTTATAACATATATAGCAATGATTTGTACGTGTTATTTGATCAGAAGGACAATTACAGGTAAATAATACCTAAAATGGGAGAACCAACTTCTAGAATGCAGTTTAATAATACCCTTAAATTTTTTATTATTAAAATTGTATGTAATAGCGGTAGAGTCACCCACTTCCTACAGTATAATTTGTTATTGGAATCTCATATTTTTTGGGTTCAAATTGATTTCAAATGGCCTGCAGATGTATTATTATTTCATCAATAATTCGGCGTACCATTCAGCTGCCTCGATTTGTTTGTATTCTTGCGTGACTAACGGATATAACTTCTCTATCCATAATATATGGCAACATTCTGGAAACCAAGTCTATTTTGTGGTTATGTCTTTCACATCTCGGGTTTAAAACACATTTAGCTTCACATCATATGCTATCTATATTTATTTACAATATACTCCCCATGAAGCTTAATTTTTACAACTTCCGGTAATTAAATCTGATAATCATAACAAAACGTTTCAAGATTTGTTTATTATAAATCTGAAAACATTCAAATCCAATTTCTTTGTGCTTGAAGGAGTGATATCTTGTATTATATTTTGCTCACCTCATCTTTATGTTGCTATGTTCTCGTAAAGCCTAATCCGTTCTTTCTTTGCATCATTCTCTGCATGAATTTGACATGAGCTTCCGCCACGAGGAAATCAAATGTATTTCATTATTTAAATCTTGAATATGGAAGACACACAGTTCAGTAGCATTTTACTTTAAACGGAATACGCAATTATCAAATTTTGAAATGTAAGAAATGTATTTACTTTTTAAAATCGTTTTGCATTAGATTATTCATATTTTTATATGAATTATATAATAATAAAGTTGACCATCAATGTCTCCAAACCTAAATCTCCAAATTTAAATCCATTGCAAAGTGATAATTATAGAGAAAAAGTAAATAAGTGAGAAGAATTAAGAGTAACTGAAAAGTATTACACAGGGTGGTCTGATGAAAATGAAACAGATCCAATTTTAGGAACTGCGGCAAGAAAAACGCTCAGACCCGTCGATTTTAGATTAAAGGCGGACATTCTTTACTGGTATTTTTGACTCCGCCACTTTTACCCCCAAGCAAGGGTAAGCATCTTCCTAAAATATTTAAATGGTATTGGGGGTTGAGTAATATTTATTTTGCAAGCTCTTAAAATTTTCTTTACAACAGACTTTAACTTTTATGATGCCGCCCAATACTTAATAAGAATTTTGATTTTAAAGTTGAAACTTATGTACAAACAATTAGTAACAGTAAAAATGCCACTGATTCGAGTTAAGTACACCAATAGGGCTGACGGTAGCCGAGCGGCCAAGGCGGTGACGAGTAGTCGCTGCCAGAGCAAGCACGAGCGGCCGGAAGTTGATTCAAATCCAACACGGGGCAGGAAATTTTTCTGTCCTACCCATGGATGTTTGTGATTGTAAGGGTGGAGGGTAGTATAAGTTAGGTAAAAAGGGCCAAATATGGCCTAATTACCAGTAAGCCTAATTACCTTTACCTTTTTTTAAGTACACCAATGGTATAAATTTAGTATTTCTTTCATTACATTGGTTTTTGGCGATTTGTTATTAGTTTCGTGAAAAAAAAACAATTGTAAAAAACAGAAATGAATACTATTGTGTTTTTGAAAATTAAGCACTATGGTTTATTCCATTGCGGAAAGGGTAGGTATCATTTCGCTTCACTTTATGAAAAATAAATGTGCGAATAGAACAGCTCAGATATTTAATGAACAACATCAAGATCGACAAGTCAGAAGGAAGTATGTTCTAGAATTAGTAAAAGAACTTCAAGAAACAGGGAACGTAGCCAATAAAAAACGAGAAATTGAAAAACCTATAGTTAATGAAGCTAGTGAAGTTGCAGTTTTGGGTTCATGTTGATCCTATATTAAATACGAGACAGCTGTCATCTGTGCCTAGAATCAATCGAACAAGCATAGAAACCATTTTGAAGAAGAATAAATTCCATCCATACAAAATACATTTAGTCCAGGAACATGAGGAAGATTATGACCACCGTTTGCAATTTTGCGAAATAATGAGTGAGCGAGCAGGGAACGATCCACAGTTCCTTTTTAACATCTGTTTTTCTGATTGAGGGGATGCTGTCCGAGCAGGAAATAATATACACGAGTTTATCTAACTTGGTTTATTTAAACTACACTTAACTAACTATATAACTAAAAAACACTGAGTGATTTAGGGAAACCTAGCGGCTAGATGATGACTCGTTGAACGGCTCTAGTCGAGTGTCTTTCATTCGATATATCTCGATGAATTTAATGAGGAAAAATCACAGCTAGAGCAGGTATCAGGTCAAATGTTAGGAAATCTAGGTAGCGTGAGACAGTAAGATTTTCTTCAAAAAAATAATTCTGTTGTTGATGCCACCTGCCCATACATTAACTTTCTGTGGGTGCTGCGTATGCGATTCGCATGTCCAGTGTGGATTTTCCTGCGACTAAAAGCGATTGTTGTGCCTGATAACCACTTCCTTTAAATAAAACGCAGCTTCATTCGAAAAAAGTACGTCTTGTTGAAAACTATTATTGTTGTCACACCGTCTCAACATTTCCTCACGAAATTGTAATAGTCTATTATAATTGCCTTCCAAAAGCTCTTGGACAAGACATATCTTATAGGAGCGGTATTTATCTTATTTCAAAAACATTCGAATTGCAGTTCGAGAAACATCGTGATTGCGGGCCAATGAAAGTAGAAGTATGAGGGTTTTCAACAAGTTCTAATGCGATGCCTAATTTCTTTTCTTCATTCAAAGCACGTGCCCGTCCAATTTTGGGCAAAGTCTGTACTGTTCCGTGTTCCTCAAATTTGTGAAATATTTTTCTAACTGTATCTTGCGAGATTTGGTTTTCGGGATATTTCGGATTAAATAAATTGCGCACTTCAGCCTGACTTCTTAATTTGTCTCCACATCCAAGCAATATCAAGATTTTGAAGCGTTTTCTTTCCGACAATACCATTGCGATTCAGTAGATAACTTGATTTTGATACAATAGTAACTTTTCGAACTCCAATTTACAACCAAAGCGAAAAATTTAGCAGAAAACCTGGCTGGTAAGTGGTACCAAAAAAACGCAACACAAAAAATATATCTTTTTGCGTTAGCAGTGATATGTACAGTTTCAAATTCTTTATTTTATTCTGTGCAAATTCATGGAGGATAACACTGAAGATAATTAAATCTTATTTCACTTGTTAAGTAGGTGTTTTATACAACCCTAAAGACCTTACTATTGAAAACATAGAACTTGTTTATTTGGTATGGCTGAATTCTATAAGCTTTTCAACGAGCCCCCTCATGCCTTATTTGAAAAAAAAAGTAGAGGTACCTGGGCGTTAGGGGATTAAAAAAAAATTATTATATAACCGAAAGATGGGAAAAAATCAAGATCGTATTTCGGCGTTTTAAAAAAAAATCACTCATTCAAAAGATATGAATTTTATTGCGTACTTCTGGCCATCCCTGTATTATACAAAATTTAACAAGAAAATCGTAAAATGTAGGTTTTCCAACGCTTTATTAATTATGCATTCCGATATCTTATAGACAAATGCATGGTATTGCCATATATGAAAGATTTGATAGTTCCAGCAATAGATAAAAAATAAACTGTATAAAGGCTAATGGTGGTACTTATTGCAAACTTCAAAAAACCATGAGCTAGAGAGTAATATAAAGAAACAAAAAGTAGTTAAGTTCGATAAGGTCGCAGAATGTTTATGAAGATGCCCTGAATAGATATTTTGTTATGACGATTAATTTATTACTGAGTTTAGTTACATTACAACAACGGAAACCACAAGACACAGCTGAACTTGTTATTAAAAAAATATTAAAAGAGGGATCATATGAAGATTATCTGTTGAAAGTTGATAAACGGATAGGAAATAATGATAATTCCGAGGCAGATGCAAAAAGAAAGGTCACTAACAAGAACAGAGAAGTTATTGAAGAGAAATTATTTTACACCAAAGATGCAAAGACATATAGAGTACGTAATTAGTAGATATATTCCATGCATACTAGCAAGTAAAAATTACATTTTATCAGAAACCGATGAAGACCAGGATGGCCGAGATGTAGGAGAGGAAACGAGAAGTAAGAATTAAAAGAATTTATATGTTTGTCCACGACTATCCTATAAAATGTTCATTATATATGTGAATCCTCAAAAATAATAATATCCATTATTCACTAGTGAATAATGAAATGGGTTCACTGGTTTCTCTGTGAAAGCCAAAAGCTCCACACTACATTAGTTACGGCAATATTAGCATTTTTGCGAATGATGATTGGTAGAAATGTACTAATTAAAGTTTTATTTGCTTTTTAAAATTTATCAAGTGAACGACAAATGTCAAACTTGAAGGTAAAGTGTTTTGACAGTTTTGAATTGTATGTTATGTCATGTTCATGTTATGAGTGTCAAAATATTGTGCAATGTTTTCAGTAAAACGTTTGCTAAATATTGTTAATAGTCATGAACAAAGTATTCTACTTGCATATGATGGCAGAAATGTACTCGTTTTTATCCTCGTGAATTACATCCAGCATTATATGCTCGTTGAATAATATACTATTGTTGATAATAACGTAGTTTTATAAATAAATGCCATCTATAAGGTGTCAATAAAGTTGTTAAATATGTACGAGTAAAATTCTACATGACGCTATAACTCAAACACTGGTAACATCACAGGCTTGTAAAAAAAAATCAAATTAGGCGCTATTAAAATCATTAATATATCTGAGCGTTTTTCTGTAATTTTTAGTTACTGGATTTATTCCTTAAATAGTTTCCGTACTCAACCACCTGTAGATAACAATAAATGCGATAATTAATTTACAAAGACCTGTATATGGTACAGAAAAATATTTAAAGTATAATACCTAGCATAGTTTTTGTTCAGTAGATAATTTTGTTACTAGGTGGAATTTATATGAAACGAATGTTTAAAAGGGAAGCTATTTCAACAGAAACGTGCAGGTGTGGTTTGGGAAGCCTCATATTACCCCGTTAGGATGATAGATTGCATATTAAAAATGTAACCTGTCATAGTGGATAGACTTATTCGTTTTATACGAAAATCGAATCCAACGAAATGAAAAATGGCCCTCATTCAAAATATCTGTATACAAACTTTCCTGTGGGGTTTTCTTGAAATATTATTATTTGTCCAACAGAAATTATTTTAGTGGAGTATTTAGTAGAGAAAGAAAACAATTAGTTTAATATATGAAGCAATAAAACTGGTTGATATCATATTTGTGGTTCGTAATAAAATATGAAACATTCCAACTATGTATATGTGACTTCAGATAGCGCAGATATTTATATAATCCCTGTTACAATGCCCGTGTTGTTAAAAAATTCAGGGAAAATGGAACATTACAACGTCGCTTTCCAGATACCTACCGCTTCCATATTTATCGCTTTTGAATTATTAATATCGTCGTTTTCACAACGACCAATTTGAAGCGCAATGTTTTATCAGCGTCTTGTTTAACTTTAACTAAATTAAAGTATACCCAGCACTTCAATCATTTCTACTACCGCCATTAATTATATATTTAGCAGCAATCCAGGGAAAGTGCAGATGGATCCATGATTTCCTTATTCCTAAGACAAAATGTTATTTAAGCTTCAGATTATGTAAGATATTCCGTAATGGATTCTCATTTCTATATTTCCTTTCATTATATCGCAGGCTATAAATTTTGAAACATTTATTATAAATTTATTTCGAAAGAGGGTCGAATTAAGTAATTTATCCTCCATGATATTTCCGCCCAATCCATAAATATTCCAGGCCCTTTGAAATGTTACACATTAAAAGTTTTACTTTGCCAACACGTCTCATCCTTGTAAAGGGTTACAAGCGAAAATTTCCAACACATTGTGTGGTTTTCTTTTGGACAGTCAACGTCAGTATTGCCATGAAAGTGGAAGGTATGACTGCTTTCCCAATTTTATATTGCAACAAGGATGAAGTAGAAAACTACATGCTGTTTTAAATTTGGAAATAAGTTAAATAAATAATATTAGCCGTATGTCACAGTTATTTTATTGTCATAATATTGATTAATGCAATACCACAGATCATTGCACGAAATAAAAATCAATAATTTTTAAGCTCGCAAACTGAGATCGTGTAAATTATTTGCAAACTAGCAAGTAGACATATCCTTCTCTTTGAATGAAACAACAGCTGATGCTGCTAGAATCATTTGTGGCGTTGACGGAGCCATGATTGGAGAAAACATAAAACTGATTTTCTTGTTTTTTGAATGTCCATGATCATGAATGTCCAAAACCGAGTGTATATAAGGTGTCCCGTATAAGAACCGACACAGGATAGGTCCATTCAGGGGTCCCAAAATATTGTAATTTAACCAAATATACTTATATACAAAGTTGCATACAGGCCTTCAAAGTAGAGAAAAATATTTCGAACAAAATAATATATATGACTATAACTTGGAATAACCAAGTGTGGTACATGAGTTAGGTTTATTATTGGTCGTCTTTAACTATAAGTTCAAGTAAATTGAAATGCTACAAGGTGTTCATTGAGAGTGAATCACCCCTAAAATTATACCAAACCTTTTTTCATTAATCGAATTTATAAAGATTGATAATATCCCGCGCAAAATTTAATTTAACACTTTTTCACTCGTTAAATTTTAACAAACTTTAAAATGCTTTCAAGGTCTGTAACTCCATCTATGTGCAACTTTGTATATAGATATGTTTGCTCTCCTCGGTTCTTATGCGGAACACATGTATACTATAATTTGGACGGGTCCAATTTAAGAAGTAAAAGATGGTTCAATTTAGGCCTCCTTTGATGTTTATACATTTAAAAAATTATGACTGCAAATTATCGAGTAAACTCATTTGGGAAGTAATAAATAGAATGTACTTAATGCCCACACTCACAAAAATAAAATGTTACTTACCAGCATAAAAAGTTAGACTCTTCGAAATGCTACAACACAATAACATCAGACAATACAAAAACGTAAGCCAACTGATTGTACAACTAATACGAACTCTATAGGTGTCTGCTTCCATGGAGTTATTAACCAACATGTAAATTACGGCATTCCTTCAATGGAGGACGCTAATATGATTTCTGTGTAAATATGGAGGGTGGTCCAATTTAGGACCCCGGTCTAAGTTAGGGAACTTTCGCTATCTGTTATTTTCAAAAGATACATCTGGGTTCGTTGCATTTATGATGTTTAAAACCACCTTAAAATTCTTATTTCAGAGCTGTAAATATGAAATGTTTACTCTGCAGTCGAGCTAAGTGGACACTATCAATAGCATACTAAAAATATAAATCACTAGGATACGCGACGTGGGGTTTTAAAAATAATCCTTTTAGTACCTGATAGACGTCTTGTTTTATTGAATACAATAATGCTAATTAATTTTTGTAAGAATCAGTTTATTGAGGCAAGTTGAAACTGAAGTTGAATAAATACCTTAGCAGACATGTCTCATGCCTTAGCAACCAAGCTTGAGTTAGTTAAATCGTAGTCATACTACACTCGTTAAGACGATCGTAAGTCAGCTCATCTAAATCGAATGTATTTATTTACATAAAAACTGTGCATATCTCTATTCAACAAATGAAACTTCGTTCAGCAAAAGAAAGGGCTGTCACGCATTCCTCCTGTTATGATTTTTGATAATATCAAGATTTCTAATCCCACTAAAATAGTTGATGCTTCTGACGAATATTTTAATAGTGTCTCTATACAGTCTCAGCCGATAGGCCCACCTAGTTTTTCAAATGAGGACAGTTTCAGTGTGCCTGTCGCCATGCCAGTCATCAGGTAGGTTGATGTTTTACAAATACTCGAACCAAGGACTCTTTGGCTATAGATGTGGATGGTATTCCTAGTTTTTTCGTAAAGGACTGTGCTTATGTATTTGTTGAGCCTTTACGTACTCTGTTTAATTGTATATAACACAATCTTTTCCTTCTCTTTGGAAAACACATATTATTATGTGTGCCCTATACTCAAAAACGAAAATCGGAGTTACGTAACAAATTATAAAGCAATCTCTTTGTTATGAAAATTTGGTTACTAACCAAATAAAATCCGTTAAACAACATGAGTTAATGCAATATTGCATATAATCGAATATTGTCGTTTTTTGCAGGATATATCTGAAGTTTTAGGCGGTGGAGGCCAGGTTGATGCGATATTTACTGATTTCCGAAAAGCCTTTGATTAAATCAACCATTACATATTATTAGGGAAATTAGATGGCTTCGAATTCTGAATGAATAATTACGCTTTCTGTATCATATCTAACAAACAGTTTCAAGTTAGATCAAATTACATCTCGTCATTTCATCCCACTTCAGGTGTTCCCCAAGGCTCTAGTCTGGGACCTCTGTCATTTCTTTTCTTTATTAGCCACTTTCCTGATGTTGTATCATAATGCAAGGCTAGCTCTTTCTCTCATAAGATTAATTTTATAACTTACGACTACTCCATCCATTAGTACGTCATTATGACGTACCTTTGACAAGAAGCACACTCTTGTTCACATTAACAACGTTATGTGCTGTTCAACTTTATTTATTGTAATTGTAGGGATTTTAAGGATGTATGGACTTTAAAAATTCTATTTTGTCCTTTTGTTTGTTCTGGGATGAAATATGGTCTTACCAATATAATTTACAATGAGCACTACCGAAGGCTGGGGTCGGTTCAGAAGTGGTTTTTGAAAGTTTTGGCATTTTCGCAGGATGATATTTATCAACCCATTTAATTCTACTGATCTCTTGAACCGCTTTAGATTCGAAATACTTGAAGTGCGACGCATTATTGCCTTGATCCGTTACCTTTATATGTTGAACCATAAGATTGGTTGTTTAGATTGCACCGGTTTAATAAAAATGTAAATGTAGTTTATAGCTATGTATCTCGCAACTTAGTCTATTTTAAATCTTTCTCTTTCTCTTAGGGTTATTTTTTTTTGTTTTTGTAATGATTTATGTACTCACTTTCTCAATGTATTATTTTAACTTTGTATCTGTTTATTCTGTAACTAGGATTTTTTGTGCTCCTATAATAATAAAAAAAACTATTACTGTAATGAAGGATACGATCAATTTTTTTGTTTTCTTTTTTTTTTGTTTTGATGTGTACTTGGACAAAATAGAAAAGTATTTCTTTAAAAAATCGAAAATTTGCATATGAGAAACTCCTACATGGGTCAGATGTTTCAGAAAACTAGGTTATCAATGTCTTAGATATACTATGTTATCAGTGGTAGAAATGTCAAATGTTTTTCAATGATTTGTTTAAGTCTATTTGTTTAATGTCGGAAGCATTAACGTAAACACTAATTTCAACTCATTTTAACGCAACCCCTCGCTAGATAAAGAGCTTTTTCGTACTCATAATCTTCCTTCATCAAAACAATGCAACCCTTTTGATAATGGTGACAGTCGCTCCCCCTGAATGAGAAATAAATAAATGGTAACTGAAACCTTGGCCGGATATTTTGGGCCTTGTTAATAAATCAAATTAGATTCATACAAAAGCTTCAAATGAATTCGGATTGGGAGATAGGGAAATACACATAATTGTTATTAAATCCAGAGTTAAAATTGGGAAAGCCTGCACAGTGCAAAGTATGCATAGTGAAAATATGTAATCGGTTTTATTGAAAGGCGTGACTAAATGACAGCCTATTTTATTTAACATGGGAAATGCGTTTCTCTTGTAAACGACAGAAGGAAAGTGGCTTGAGCAAGACCTGAAATTATGGTAGATAACGAAACCATAACCAAACGCCGCTGTACGTCGTGACGCTTCAAAATTTTATTTATTCAGTATACCATTTGTTTACGTATTTAGAAAGAACTTTTCATTTTAAGCTTTTTTTCAATTAACTTTTTCTTGCGTTTATAACAATTCAAAAGTTATACATACCACTTATGGTAAAACTGGAATACTTTGTTTGCAACATCAATCGTCAATTTAGATCAAATGGGAAGACAATAGGTAGTGCTTTAATTAATTAGTCCCAATTATATAAAGTAGCTACATGAATAAAAAATCTCAAAAATATAAAAATCTGCTTCAACAAGTCTTCCAAATAAGCATTACTAGTAGCTTACAGTAGCATTATAGGTATATGGATTGTAGCACTTTTTTATTAACTGTATGGTATAAGTTCATCACTTATTTTATGAATTGGAAAGAGATCAACAAATATTTTATCAGTATTTCCAAATTGTAATTTTCGAGTTATTTAAAATGTTAAGAAAAAAGTAGCGGTTGAATCTCATTTTAAAATTGTTGTATCTTGAACAATGAAACACTTTTAGTTTAAATTTTTGCATCAGTAATATAGCAATTGTTACATCTAAATATAATTGGATATCTGACAAACTTAGACAACTAGGAGCCAATTTGTGAATTTAATAAGTCACGAAACTTGATTTTTTCAAATAGAACACTCAGCATTATTCTACACTAGAAAAAGAATCAAATTTTAGACCAAATGATATAATTTTGTATTTGTCTGTTAATGTTTATAAGATATAACGAATTATAAGAATGTTCAAAAACTCAATCATTTCATTTTGTCAAATATAGCCTGTAAAACAAAAAATAGCAATTTAGTTTGTCAGGTATATAAAATTTATTATAAGTTGCTTGACCAACGTCACTTGCATCCATTGTTTCAAATGTGAAAATATTTAAAAAAATAGACTCCACCGACGTTGGTAAATAACCAAACTTTAGAATCATTCGGTATATACTTCATATCAATCGAGGCTGTTCGTAGTGGAACACATTGTATAGCCAAGAATTGAAATCGTATTTTTGTTTATAATTCCTAACCTATGTATTTGAACACATACGTATTAATTTATATTCATGATATAGCTTCATTTTGAAGTGACAAGTAAGTTTGCACCTCCACATGCTCAAATAGCACACTGCTGAATAATCCAAAATATTCTCAGGAATGAGTATCACAATCTCCAGATTAAAACATTAAGTTCCTCAAATGATTTGCTAACGGAAATGTTTGAAGACAAGAAACGCATTTGATAATTTATGTCGCAGCATGTACAGGGTGTCCGGTAAGTACGGGCAAAAAATAAAGGGTTATATAGAGCACGTCAAACGAGTGCTGGTACTTCATAAAAAGTTTTTACCTAGGTGCCATTATTGAGGAGTTATTGTCACTCAAAGTAAGAAGTTGAAAAATTAATATTGCCCATAATAATTTCTATAGGGTTACATTGATTAACTTGAAATTTGGGAGATCAAAGCAACTCATTCAAATGTATCTTTGTACATTTAAAATTGAATTAAATATTTTTTATTATACAGGGACGGTCGAAATTATATTCTAAAATTAACGCAACTTTGCCAAGGCTGTCAAATTTGACATTTCGCCCTAACAGTCAAATAGCCCTGTTACTTTTCTACAAAAAAGGTATACTTCATGACTTATGAAAAAATTAACGGTTGTCAAGATAATTAAATTTTAATATTTTCTGCATAGCCACAACCGCGAACACAACGCAACAGAAAAAAATTAAGAAACATATCGATTAAAAGAAGTTACTTCAGTAAATACTCGGTATGTCCTCCATCTAGTTCAATACACTTCCTTATTCTTTTAAGATTATTTTGTTGCACTCTAAATAGCATTTGTGGATTCTGTTTAATTTCATTGCAATAATATTCTATTCTTGCCTTCTCTTGTATAAACCGGAGTTGAATACACCAATTCTTTAGGTAACCCCACAAGAAAAAGTCAAGGGGTTTAAGATCTGATGACTTAGGTGCCATTATGTGTGATCCCCCTCCCCCAATCCACCTATCACCAAATGTTGCGTTGAGGTAATTTCTAACTTCACAACTGAAGTGGGGCGGTGCCCCATCATGCATGAAATACATTTCCTGTCTTGTTTTCAATGACATATTTTCTAGTAGTAGATTTAGATCGTGTTGTAAAAATTCAAATATCGGGTACCGTTTAATCTATCCGATAAGAAAAAGGGGCATATTAATTGGTTACCGATTATTCCTGCCCATACACTAACTGTGAATCTTTACTGGTGTTGCCTTGAATGACTAAAGGAGGGTCCCATTGCATGTACTTTTTGAATGTGATAAGGATGCAATAATTGTTCTTTTAGAACCTGGTGATCTACCCACTTAGTGATTCCATTTTGCCTTGAAAGTTTTCGTAGGAACTGCTTCTATTTGATTTAAAATCTGTTCCTCAATGTATGCGTTTCTGGGACGTCTAGAAGCTCCTTCTCCACCACGTCGTGGCAATATGCTTCCTATATACCGAACGGTTAAAATACATTTTTAACTACATTTCTATTCATTTGTAGCTGTTTGTACATTCTGCAATGCGCTTCTCCATAAATCAAATGCATTTATTTTAATTTTTCACTAAAAGGAGAATTAAGCTGCCTTAATTTTTGTCACCTTTTACGCGTCTCCTGTCTCATTTAGCAACCTATTAATTAGATTATAATAATTTGATAATTAATTCCCCTTTACACAAAATACAAAAATTTAATTATTTACAACCGTAAATTTTTTAATAAGTCATGAAGTATACCTTTTTTGTAGAAAAGTAACAGGGCTAAATGTCAAATTTGACAACTCTGTCAAAGTTGCGTACATTTTAGAACTTAATTTCGACTGTCCTGGTATAATAAAAAATATTTGATTTAATTTTAAATGTACAAAGCTATATTGGAATGAATTGCTCTGATCCCCCAAATTTCAAGTTAATCAAAGTAACCCTTTAGAAATTATGGGCAATATTCATTTTTTAACTTCTTAGTTTGAGTGAATAACTCTTCAACAATGGCACCTAGGTAAAAAATAAGTATATTATGAAGTAACCCTTTTTTATAACTAGCGCCTTCGCCATATTTCACAAATTCACAAATTTATATTAACATAATTGCCGATAATTACTTTTAAGTAAAATTGCATTAATACGTAAATAAACCATAATCATAGAATTTCACATTATAAAAAAAAATGTTAGAAACCACAAAATCAATTCTAGCTTTAGCAAAATAATGAAGTAAGTGTAAGCTGGAGAATTGTTATTTTGACGTGCTTCATTGTTTGGCGCCCCCCTTACTAATTTAGTTCGACGTCAATGTATGTGATATATACTATGACAAATACAAATTTTATTTGCCCATTTACAGGGAAATTAATAAATTAACATTGAACGCATTGAAACAAAATATCATTATTGATATTGAATGGATTAAAAGGAAAATATTATTATTAGTAAGGATTATAAATTACAGAAATATTAGTATCTATGATTATTATTAAGAGGTCAAGGTGATAAAATGAATCATTATTAGTAGTATATAAAATTCATTGGGACAATTTCATCCTAAATTCATTTAGAGATGTCTGGCATAGATCATTTACCAGTGGTGTTCAATATATCTGGGTTATTAAAATAATTTTTCTACGTTCATGCAAAAAAAAAACAATACTTTATTGAACTATATTTAGTGGAAAAAGTGGAACATTTTATTATATATAATAAACATTTTATTGCACTCATCTGTCATTCTACTGCAGCGTTTTGTCATCATGACAAATATAAACCTTCAAATCGACGTCACATTTTTCTAGACTTAGTGTCATCTAAATAACATTTTTGGGTTTTTGCATGAACGTAGAAAAAATATTGTATGTAACTCGTACAAAAAGTGCTTATTGCACTCGACGTGTCCTACTCGGCCTGACGCCTCGTTGGACAATTTAGAGTCGCGTGCAATAAACACTTACTTTTTGCACTTGTTGCATAAATAACTATTATAAATAACAAAATTGTAATACCTGCATACCTTTTGTTAATTGAATTCGAACTCATTTTTATTTTTAACATAACCCACTGGACCGCCCTTGATGGTAAGAGGTTACTCTGACAAAATCAGCAAAAAAAAATTTTGCGTAAAAAAATCAGTAATAATAATTTAAATAGTGTTTTCTTTTAAAATAGTAATATCTAACATTAGAAACTTTATTTATTTATGTGCAATAATTATAATGTAACTAATAGAAGTATTTAGATTCGCTAAGGTAAGTGCAAGAATGCAAATATCTAAACGAATTTGTTAGGCGTGACCAAAAATACAAATTTTATCTAAACAAAACATATTAAACAAAATTCTAAATCCAAACTAAAATTATAATACATATAAATTCGAAAATTATTGAATTCTAGATTTGAACAAATGTAGGAAATTTCGTATAAACCATTTAGTTTAATGGATAAACAATATTTTAATCATCCATGTCTTCAATATTTGAAAAATAATGTTATTTAATTGCTTATAAGATTGAACATTTTGTATACAAGTAATTGTTCAAGTAGGGACTCAAAAATAGAACAAAAAATGTAAGAAAGTCAAATATTTATCACAGTACATAAATTATTTTTATAACAATTAGCGTATTTTTTATGTATTAGGCACTAAATATTGTCTCTGCATAAATATGTCCGAGTTGTACGTTCTCTGTAACGTGCATGTAAATGTGAATATTTTTCAACTATTTTATATTTGAAATATTATTAAATTAAACCCACTAAACCAATAAATCTGCTTAAAGTATAATCTGCAATTTCAAACTCGTCAATATTGCTGCGTTAACTATAAATAACATAAATCTAGTGATATTTGAATTAAATCCACCGCACCGTATGATTTAGGCTGGGAGTTTTGAGCCTGTTATACTAATTATAATAACATTTTGGGTTTACTTTGGTCCTGAGTAAACAACAATTATTATTATCTTAACATATGGAACAGTAATTACATTGTTTTAGTCAAAAACTACTTCATGCGTTAGGAATAGCATACAAGAAGCAATCCAGTAATTCTCACAAAAAATGTAGATAATACCAATAGCTTGCAACATTTTTCATAACTTACAAAATCATTGGATTATACTAGATATATTTTGTTTCCTTCGCCATGTTTTTCTTACTGTGAAACTGCATAGAAAGAATACGACCAAAGGATGATATGTGCTTATCCCTGAGTATATGTATAACTTTCATGAAGACTCTTCAGAAGAAAGAGCTTTGATAGAATCTATATGCCATAAATAGAATTAAGATTAAAGAAATATAATACAGGCAGGAAAATGTAATATCAAATTCACAGGCCAAAAAATTTGAGTATCTCCTATTAAATTCTGTTATGTAGTAAGTAGTAGGTACTTCGGTTTATGTAGAAATTGTCAAAATATTGTTGTAATTACAGGGTAGGTATCTCGAAAACTACAAGAGAGGGAGGATGCAGTTTCTGAGATACAGGTTGAAATTTCAAAAAACAACTTTTAAGGGATTTGAGATATCGGAATGGTAAAAATTGCTTCTGATAGTGTTTTTCTTTTAGTGGCGTACTTGAAATTTCTATACAGGGTCTCTCTTTTAAAATTTGACCCAAACATATAATTTTTTAAGCCCTGTATATTTTTGTGCAATTTAGTTGTATATTTTTCCTTCATAGTGATATATAATAGTTGCTACTTTTTTACAGTATTAGAAAGGCATTTTAAGCTAATATACATATATCAAATCTCCTACAATTCCTATCAATGAAGTTATATGTATGTTCTCTGACACCAAACATCTAGGTATACTAATGAACACAGACAAAGCTCAATTCAATAATTATCTAAAGAACTTAACCTATCTAAATTTACTAATCTGGATTAATGAAAAGACTCTATAAATATCGAACTTTCACTTTTGGCAGTGGGAACTCGAAAATTCAACCAATTTAGTATCAGAGAACATACATATATGACTTCATTGATAGGAATTGTAGGAGATTTGATTTATATTAGCTTAAAATACCTTTCTAATACAGTAAAATATGTTACAAAAGCTAATAATAAAGAATATATGGGTAGATATTGTGGATGTAATTCAACGCTGGTTGGGGCTGTAGCCCACAGAGTAGTTAATTTCACACAATATTATTAATACCTAAAAATATATAATAGTTGCTGCTTTGGAAATTGTCGAAAAATGTTAAATTGATAAAACTGAGCTTGCGTGGTACATAGTTGGCCATGCAATTTTATATGATTATATAAAATTGGTTAATGAATTCTACCTAAGTTACTTACAGAAAAAATTATGCAAAATAAACAGTTGTTTAAACAATATGCTGCATTTTGGTTATGCTTGTTGTCGAAAGACAAATATGAGAAGTGAAAATATTAAGTAAAAAAAAATAGTTACTTTTTCTGTAAACGCTCATGACATTTAAATTATTCATGGAAACATTAATTCATGAGCTAATATTAAATGTACAGAATTAATAAAAATATTCAATTTTTATACATAATTATTTCGAATGTATCAATTCTGCAAATATTTCAATAAACAACTACTGCTATTAATGAATGTACCTTCCATAAATTTAATAAAAAAAGTTATAGCATATTTAAATTTATTTATACATATATTGATAAATACAGGATAAAGTAACTATGTAATATTGTTGATTAGTGGACTCAAATAAATGCTTAGCTATAAATAGGTAAGTACTAAAAGAAAATTGGTAATGCTTTTTGTAGACTTCCTATAAGTTGTTATGGTAGATTAAATGTACTTCGAAAATGTAGTATGTATTTTATTGTAAACATATTTTTTGTTTCAATAAGTGTTCTTTCTTTCAATATTTTGTTATTCAAAATTAGTTATACGATAACATCTGCTCTTCCATTTTTTAAAATATATTTGTTATTTAATTTTATTTATCGTAAATTTATAATGTTTTAAAATAGTTACTTATATAACGTGTAATAGAAAATATAGAACAAATATATTAACAAATATTAGTAAAAATGCAATGCCAAACTCAACCAACACACTTCGTTGACTATAAAGCAAAACAGTGTTTTAGATGCTTTAAAAGAGCATCAGAAATGCCATTTGCTATTACAAATGTTGTAAATAGTTCAATTTAATCTCCGAGAGAAGAACTGTTATATTACAAAGTTATAAGAATGTTCTCAGAGCAAAATTTTAAAAATGATGTAAGAAGGCTAATTTTTTTCCTGGAGAACCTTTATAGACATTTTTATTTTATAGTTGCCTATTATTATTCAATAACTAAAAATATTTTATAGGTCTGAATTACTTACCTTTCTGAACACAAATATGTATTAATTGCGACAGTTATAATCCCATTCCGATTCATAATATTTATTTATAAAACAAGTCTCTGTTGTAGGCCTGTTTACAGCGGGACCACATTTCCTTTATTAGTAAGTAAAAATGTCTATTATTTCATTATATGCTACTTAATAAAACCACACAACGAAATATAACATATACTAATATGAAACTTTTATTTGGATATTATTATATTTGAGATTCAACAATACTTTTACTCGGTACTATGGTACACAGTGGTTGAGTTTTTTTCAGTGTAACCACTGAATTATATTCTCTTATTTAACAACAAATGTAAAATGGTGTTAAACATATTCGAATATTTATTTTTTTTATGTTCAAAATTGATTTTTTATTACTCTATAAGTAAAAGATAATAGGGGCACGCAAACATGTTGCCAAAAACATATCCCTATAAGGTAGGTAGATTCTGCAATAAAATTAGTCATTTCGCGTACAGAAATATAGTATGCACACCTATTATTTCTATTACCTTCTCTGTTTTGGTAGTTTTAGTTTTGCCTTATGTTGGAGAAAACTGAGATCAACTTTGCTGTTCTGATTTTACAGATTTTTTATATTAGTTTTGTAATAGTAGGTCTTTTGGTTGCCTTCAATGTTAACTAGTTCAATATAGCAATTATAAAACATATGTATTGAAATACATAATAATAATGGTATACAATAAAATTATTAGTACCTAGTAAAGTTCCTGATGCATATAAAGCATTCATATAAAGCATTGATATATGCCAGCTAGAATACGCTTTTATTTTGTAATCTGGTGCCCTTTACACTTAGAGAGCACTTGTTAAGGGTTGTAATAAGAATATTGTTGAAACAATATTATAAAGCTTAATATCTTATAAACTTGGTTTAAAAACATTTCTACAGCTTTTGTAAAATATGTTGTGCAATAATTTAAATTTTGAAGTATTGGACATAAGAATCTATTGCCTATACAATATAATATTCCAATAATATAAAAGTTCTGAGAACGAAATACCATTTTAAGTTATACTAATTTTATTAAAAAATTGTATAGGTATAGCAAAATATCCATAATATACTAAGCATTTGTGCTGAATTAATTGATGTTGATAAAAAATATTCTAATTAAAAAAAAACAAATTGAACTATTAAATTATAATAGATAAAAAAATTATTTTGTAAATATATTTGGACAATAATAATCTGTCGGCCAAATAAAAACAGGGTCCAAATTGTAGCAGATATTGAATAAGTTTAAAATGTGGAAAATTCATAATAAATATTTTGTGCCACAATAAACCTACCGGAAGAAAATCTTTGTCGGAGCTGACGTTCGGATTCCGGTTGATGAAAAAGCGTGTCAAATCGTAAACAACTTGTATTTGTTGGTAGGAAAATATCCCATAATAATTTAAATTTTGAAGTCATATTATATTACGCTGTAAGCAAAATTCGAAAATAAAAGAATTTCGTATCTATAAAATATTCTTTTACATAAGAATATTACAGGAACCTGTATGTAAAATTTCTGAGAACAAAATACCTTTTTAAGTTTTGCCAACTTTATTAAAAAATACTATAGCTAACAAGGTATCCATAAAATAATAAACATTTGTTCTCATGTTGATAAATTTTCAAATTTTTTAAACAGTAGAATTGAAATATTAAATTATATTAGTTAAAAAATGATTTCGTAAATATCTATTTGGTCAATAAAAACCGCCAGCCAAATAAAAACAGAGCACATTGTTACAGAAACCGACGTGTATTTGTTGGTGGGAAAATATTATCCCATAATAATTTAAATTTTGATGCCATATTATATCACAATGTAAATAAAATTCAAATATAAAAGAATTTCGTACCTATAAAATATTCATTTAATCAGAATATTACAGTAACCTGTGTATACAACTTCTGATAACAAAATACCATTTTCAGTTTTAATTTAAAAAAAAAAAATTATAGCTATAACAAAATACCCATAACATAATTGTGCTGATATAATTGATGTTGATAAATTATCTAATTTAAAAAAAGTCAAATGAAAATAATAAATTGTAAGAAATAAAAAATGATTTTGTAAATACCTCTTTGGCCAATAAAAATTTTTCAGCTAAATAAAAATAGGGCGCGCATTGTTACACAAATCGAATAAGTTTAAAATGTAGAAAATTCATAATAAATCTTTTGTGCCACAATAAACCTACCAGAAGAAAATCTTTGTCGGAACTGACGTCCGGATTCCGGTTGATGAAAAAGCGTGTCAAATCACAAGCAACGTGTATTTGTCACTGCACAATTTGGAGCACAGTCGCGCGAGCACAGAAGGCAGCGTATTCCGCGTGTACCGGCGAACTGACGGGGCGTCGCGACGCTCTTACTTGTGGTCGAATTTCATCTACCAGTACAGCCGCGCACGCTCCACTTCAGGCGCACAAACAAACTTTCTTGTACGTAGCATACCTCAGCCTCGGTTCTGCAAGAAGGCAAAAATCTGATAAAGATGTTGACTATGTCACTTCTGGTATGTGTGGCATGTTGCGCTTGTTAACTTATCCGGAGATTTCTTACATGTGGATGTGCTCTGTCGCTGCCTAACATAACATGACAAAAACACGCTACAATGCATTTTCAGATATCAGACTATTCGAATTTTGAATTATCCTGCGTGGGCTACCATAAAATTACCAAAATTATTTGAATATTCAGTTCTATATTTCGTGTGCCTTTTTGCAGTGGCGGCTCGTTAGTTGACGCAAATGACGCACCGCTGCACCTATAACAATCGATTGTTCGTCTAACATAAATTTTGTAATTTGTGTTTTTAGATTAAAATACGTGGTTTATATTTATTGCATAATTAAAAACAAACCGTAATAATAATTTTAAAACGTAGGGCTCTGAACGCCTTCTCACAGAAACAGTACTTTTGTCGAACGCGACTATTAATTTTATATAATGCAAATGCAAATCATTACGCCTTATTTGCATGCTTCAGATGTTCCAGAAATTGCAGCTAGAATACGTGCGAAATTTTCAGAAGTACAAACAAAAAAAATCCATAAGGTTCATATCGGGTGATCTGGGTGGCCAAGATTGACCTGGTTCTTAAGTGCTTCGTCCAATCACGTTATTACCGAATCTTTTTTAAAAATTCGCGAGCAGAGAAACTAAAATATGGGGGAACCCTGTCGTAAATAAATCATTTATTATAATAAATCGTAGTAATGTAATTCCATTGTTAATTAATTATTTTGTTATTATGTAATAAGCATCGTAAATATGCATTTAATCAAATAAATTAATTTTATTGTTAATCGGTTTGGAATACAAAAAGGTGTAAATGAACAAAGTGAAGTGAAGATAATACAATGGCCCATATGATGACCTATTTTATTTATAATATTATACAAGAATGATATATTTTTCGCCGCATAGCTGACCAGAACTAGCGTGTGCCGCGGAGGTCGAGAGCTGCTTTGCCTATTTATACAACTGAAATAAAGCTTTTATGTGCCAATAGTGTTATTTCTATGTGTTCGGTTAAACATATTAAAGTTCGTCGAAATATTTCCAGTTTATAGTCCAGTTTGGTTAATATAACTGGCTGTGTGGAAGCATTTTCTTTACCTAGGTTTAAAATCTGACGTGTTATTATAAGGATAGATTTAGCAAATGTCACGCGAGGTTGTCGTAAGCATGGGAGCCTCCCTCATACAATGAGGACGTAAACTCAACAAAATTTGTACAGAGCGAACAAAAAAAGTTGCTCTAACTCAAACTTAATATTTAAATTAGCAAACTCTGACAAACATACAATAAGGACGTAAATGTTGAATGAACAAAATCAGCTAAATGTGTTCAGAGGGAACAAAAAAAATCGCTCGGACAACCTTAACTTTTAAATGCGCAGATTCCGATAAACATATTTTTATGACGTCATTTCTGTCGCAAATATGACGTCACTTTCTCTTTTTAAAAAATGGCAACCCCAATTTTTGATAACGTCATTTTATGACACTATATTATCGTATAATCGTAATGATTCTCCCTACTAGTGTTTCTCTCTTAAAATAAGTGAGAAAACTTATTCGCATAACGGAATTACAAAAGCGAGACTTACAAATTTGATAAAAAATTTAGATAAAGGGTTATTTATTAAACTTAAGTGCAGAATCATTTTTCGACCACAGCATCGATAAGTTTGCAGCTTTGAAAAATCTTAGAATAGATATTATATTTAAGAAGATGAGTGAATTGGATAGTATAAAATGACAAATTTGTCGTTATTTATCCTTCCGCTTCACCTATCATTAACTCCACGAGCCGCCACTGCCTTTTTGTCTCAATTTCAAACAAGTTAAATTTAGTATCACATTAGAAAAATTAAACAGAAAAATCTTTCCGTACTTCAATATAATATTTCAAATTGAAAAAAATGTTTATCTATATACAGGGATATATCAAATATAAACTGTTTATTATCATTAATAACATCTGTGATAGTCTTCGAAGCAATGTATTTTCATATGCGGATAATTTCAAATTACATCTATTATATATTATATATATGTTTCATCTATATTTGATTATACTAAACTTCAAAATGATTTAACTGTAGTTAATACATGGTGCCTGCGAAACAGGTTGGCTTTGAATATTTCTAAATGTTTTATTATAACTTACACAAGGTAAATTAATTACATTACCTACTTAAATGTGCAACATTGGTTCTGAGACTGTCGCTCGTTGCACTGACTTTAAAGATTTGGGAGTTACTTTTAACGATAGATTAACCTTTGTTTCTCATATTAATAATATTATATCTCTTATAATTACCAACATTATCTGAATATTCAACTAAATTTTGAGTGTAACTTTTTACCTTCTGTAATCAAGTTCAAACAAGTTAAACTTAGTATGACATTAAAAAAATAATCTGGTAAATCACAATTAGGGTTGCCATCTTTTCATATTCTGAAGTAGGGACATTGTTAGCTTTTCTAATTGTCAAGTAAGGACATTATTTTTTTGCTTGGGTCGAATAGCGAGGGGAAGGAGTATAAACATATGTGCCTGAACAAAAACAATTATTTATACGTATTGACGTATACCTCTCAAAATTCTTATTAATAGTCCACCAGTTCATCCCTTTATAAGTAGTACCCTGTGTTAGACTGCAAGCACCGCACCTAACAATTTTCACTGAGTAAGGACAAAAGGGCACAGAGCCTGTGTAAGGATTTGTTTTTTAAATATGGACAGAGACCTTTCAATTTGTTTGGTTTTCACAATGAATTACGTACGTTGGTATTCAAATAACAGAAGCATATCCAAGTCGGGACCCTACAAATGCATTTAATAAGAACTGTAAGTGTAACTGAGGCGAAATTTTGTGCGTTTCTCATTATGAAACTCATTGTTCTAAAAGACTTTTTAATTGTAAGGTTATAATACTCTATAAAATCAAATGTAACATCAATGTTCATGGGAAATGAAACCAAAAGTAATCATGTGGATATACACTGCCATTGTGAGACCAATATTAGCCTATGGGACTGTCGTTTGGGCCAACAGACGACAGCTAAACTAAAGCTCTGTCAGATGCAAAAGATTGCCTGCTTGAGCATAACTGGAGCTATGCAAATTACACTCATCACAGCAATGAAAGTAATGCTGTGTCTGCCACCTTTGGATATTTAAGTATCTATAAAAAAAGTGATTGTGACAACTATGCTTCGTCTTAAGTATGCTAGTATTATACCAGATGAAGAGGTTATGGAATGGGGTTATCAGAAGGATGCCCCTTCTGCAGATAGACACTGCCAGTATTTCTCCCAAGTTTGCTTTGACAGAACCTACACGGTCACTATCAGGAATGAGGAGACCGCCCGCGAGGATGTAATCAACATCTTCACGGACGGATAAAATAGAAAGGAAAGCGAAGGATGTGGAATCTACTTCATATCCCTGTACATTCGATATCAGAACCTACATAGATAGTAGACAATCACTACTGATCATATGTAACCATAAAATAACAACTAGATCAGCATAGGAGTGTCACCAAGCACTGAAAGTAGCCTCAACCGACAACAGTAACAATAAAACAGCTAATAAGCTGGCTAGAATCTGGTCTCAGTATCTTTGGACCTGATCCCTCCAATATCCTTCCGCTGTTAACTTTTGTTGAAATTAAGAAGAACAAAGAGTTCAGAAGACAGTGATATGAAACAAATTAAATATGTCAATTTGCAAAGGAGTTCCTATATTACCCCAGCAAGGATACAGGCAAAAAATGCCTTGCTATGATCAGGATGAATCTTCGTATAGTATTCAAACAGGGCACTGTTGGCTAAGGAAGCACTTGTGTTATATGAGTTAGTGTGAAACAACCCTTTGTAGAGGTTGCGAACAGGAAGACGAGACCGTGAGTGCACAGCAGTTTCATCAACAAGATCAGTGTTGGGAGAGCGATAGCCTTCTATGGCCTACACTAGAGGGATTCCCCTGGGCAACGTTCATCTATGAACAGAATTACAATCACTAAGTCAGAAACCTCTTCCATTTTTGTAGATATTCAATTGGAAACTTCAATTTTAGTCTCAAACGTGTCTTCAATTAACATTTTCTTCGTGAAAGCAGATTTCTAGTTCCCGTGTCTTTTGTTGAAGATAATATTATCTACTTCAAAATTCCCAGAAGGGTGACTAAAAAACAACAAAACGTACAATTTCAAGTATGCAGGAGAGCTTATTTTATTAATATCAAACAGCTACTTGATTGATTAAGAATCTGCTATTTTCAATAAACTTCGCTGCAAAGCATAATATTTGGTATGGAGTATATCACCACATAGTCTTTGTGTTTATATCATGCACAATCATATTTATCTGTATCTACTTATTTAACTATATTAATAGTTTTTCTATATTTCAATGTTTTATGTATGTAATTTTGTTAGTATGTTTTAGTTTACTATGTGTTAGTATTTTTCGTTAGTTGTTAACCAATTTTTATTTGCCTTATGTTATATTTTGATACTGTAATCTTGTAGTGCTGTTGAATGTTGTAAATAAATACAAAATTTAATAATTAATTATTTTTAAAACCCATTGTATGTTTTTTTGCTTATTATTTAGGTAATTAACTACATCCATCAATTATGTTAAAAAACGAGTCCAATTATTTGCATCCCAGTGTATTAGTAAATTGTGACTTCTTTAAATAAAAAACTTATACATATTCAATCAGGTAACGCCCATAATTTTGGTCTTTATTTATCAGTAATTTTCATAATTTGAAATTCAAATTTTTAATTTTTTCAGGGTCAGTTAATAACTTGAATATTCTCAAAAGATAATCAGTAATAAGGGAGGTGTTGGTATAATTAAAATATAAATGGAACACTGACAATGATGAAAATGTAAATGTAGAACATTTTTACGGTTCATTAAGGAGTAACGAACGAAAATTGTTTGTGACGGCATCTATTTGAATGCAAAGGAGTACTAAGGGGAATTATTATAAGAATATATTCTTTCAAAGCTATGCACTCATCAAAAATGCAAACTAGATACTTTGAGGGCTATAATGCGTACTATGGAAGAACTAAAATGTTTAAGTTTGTCTAGGTAATCCAAATGTATTACTAGATTCTTATAACAATTGCGTAAATTGTTTGTTATGACCATGAGTTTCTCAAAAATAATAAAATATATTAAACTATTGCAAAACATAGGTATCTATTCTTTTTGAAGAGTTTGCAGTGTTACATTTTTTTATAAAATTCATAATGTTGTACTCTTTTATTTATATTTATTATTGTTATTATCTATTTCTCTCAATTATTTGATCTGCATACATTACATACCTAATTATTTTTATTGTCAACAAAATTTTCGATATTTGGTTGCGTTAAAAACAGCAATTTTTTGCAATTTAGTGCAATATATAGTGTAAAAATTTAGTATAGCGTACAGATACAGTTTCATACATATTTTCATGAAAATATAATGAATTATTCATTTGTTCGTATGACGTAAATCGTCTGAATTCTTGCCACAACTATATCATAACGACTCATTCCGCTAAAAAGTAAATACTTTTTTGAAAATTCACTCTTATAATGTTGTAAGACAAGGTATTGTATATTTTTATTTGTAATAAAATCAGATATTATTTTCTATTATGCAATATTTAGTCAATCTCAAAAGTAAACAAATAATTACCGGGCATACCATTGATTGTTTCACGACGTTGACGTAGGAGGTATTGTAGCTCCTATCTTTCTTTTTATCTTTTTTTATTTTTCTTACTTTTTTCATTTGTTTTTTTTTTTAATTTTTTTTGTTCACTGTGCAATGCTACATGAAGACAATCCTCTTAAATCAATTCGATCCTGAATACGGTAAAATCATATGATTTTTTCTGACAATTTGAAATTTTTTAGGACCAATTTTCTGCAAATTTGTGGCCCTCCAGTGACAATTGGAATATGCTATCCAATAACTGGTTCATGTTTGGACCCTTCAATGGCACGGAGATAAAGCTTTGCGCTTATTTCCAGGTAATGGCCAAATTTTGGTCATTATCTAGAACGTAGCGCACAAATATGGAACGTCTGGGCTATACCGACCCCGGGATCGGTTTCGGGAGCCAAAAATACATGGGGATCCGTAGGCCGGAGCTGGGACACATAGCTTTTTTTTCTTTGTGTGCCTGTGTAATCAAATAGTGCAGCATATTCTATTTTGATAGCTACATATCTTAGTAACATGTATAATCACAAACAAGTGATGATGAAGATGGTCTATCTGTAGTATATAGTTATTAAAACATGGAATTATGCTATTTTTAAATGTAAATATTTTATAATTAAGTATTATTTTATATAAAATTGCTTATGGCAGCAGCCTTATTATTAGACAAAAAGTCAAGATCTCGAAAAGATGAATTATTACATACGAGCTTATTTAAATAGTTACAAAGTTGTATATTGATTTCATCTTCTTTCGCAGAAGTATCTATAGTACATTTAAAATTATGTGTACCTAGTAATTATCCCTTTGGGATCTGTGCAATACAATAACGGCGAAGTTGTAATAATCGGAATTCCCCTGTGGATAATAAATTTATTTTTATGTGCCTTATGCGGCGCAAAAAATGTTTTCCGAGTACTCTGGAGGAAGACCCGGATTTATGGCCATTTACAAAAGTTCATTTTTTTCAAGAATAAATCAATAGAGATTTGGTAGTGACTGATTAGACGGAATTTTATAAAATAACTTATCCATGTCGTGCGTCAGTTAAATAAATTATGTTGGAGTCTAATTACGAAACAGGTTTGTTTGTGGGAATATATGTTAAAATGTATACAAGGTGTCTATATGAAAACGAAACAGAGCCATATTTAGGAACTGCGTCAAGATTGTAGAAAAACGCTCAGACCCGTCGATTTTAGATTAAGGTATTTAAGTGGCATTAGGGGTTGAGTAATATTTATTTTGAAAGCTCTTACAATTCTCTTTACAACCGATTTTAAATTTTATAATTCCGCCCAATACTTAACAAAATTTTGATTTTAAAGTGAAACTTTGAAACTTATGTAGGTACAAACACTTAGTAACGGTAAAAATGTCATTCGAGTTAAGTACGCCAATGATATAAATTTAGCATTTCTTGCGTTACATTGGTTTTTGGCGATTTGTTATCAGTTTCGTAAAAAAACACAATTGTAAAAAAACAGAAATGAATACTATACACACAACGAACGTAAAATTAGTGGATTCCAAATTTATTTTCTAGTACTATTTGAAAGCGTTGGTTGGTAATTTATTTAATTGTGTTTTTGAAAATTAAACACTATGAGATCCACAGTCCCTTCTTAATATCTGTTTTTTCTGATGAATGCAGTTTTTTCTTGAACGGGACGGTAAATCGTCACAATTGCCGCTATTGGTCAGATTCAAACCCAAGAGTTTTTCACAAGGTGCATACGCAGCAACCGGAAAAATTAAATGTATGGGCTGGAATTTTCGGTGACGGGTTGGTGGGTCCTTCTTTTTTCTACCTGGTAATTTGACTGGCCAAATGTATTTGCAATTATTGAAAGACGCTGTTGACTCTGCCTTGACTGATATTATTGAAAATGTTCCAGAGTATGATGAAAATCATTTGATCTTCAACAGGACGGTGCTCCTCCGCATTATGCGTTAATTGTCAGTATATGAACCAACGTTTTCCACGGAATTGGATTAGGAGAAGAGGCAGCATTGAGTGGCCTACACGATCACCGGATTTATCGCCCTTTGTCTTTTTGTAGGGATACCTAAAAAGTAAAATCTGTAAAACACAGCCAGCATCGCTGCAAATTTTCGTCAGAGAATCATCAAATAGCGAATGCCGTCGAATCACTCCGGAAATGCTTCAGATTGTGCGCAAACGTTTCGAACAAAACCTTTATTCTTGTATGGAAGTGGGCGGTCATTAATTTGAACATTTAATCAACTAAGTAGTAAGTAAGCAACCAAACATAATTTAAATTTTAAAATGTAAATTTTTTTCAGAGTATTGGGCGGAATTATAAAATTTAAAGTCTGTTGTAAAGAGAATTGTAAGAACTTTCAAAATAAATATTACTCAACCCCCAATGCCATTTAAATATTTTGGGGTGATGCTTACTCTTGCTTGGGGGTGAAAGTGGCGGAGTCAAAAATACCAGCAAAGAATGTCCCCCTTTAATCTAAAATGGCCAGGTCTGAGCGTTTTTCTACAATATTGACACCGTTCCTGAAAATGGCTCTGTATCGTTTTCATTTGGCCGCTCTGTATTTGAAATTAATACAGTTTATAACTACTAAATGATAAATTGTTATGTACTAAATATAGAGTGAGATTTTTAATATACACAGAGAAACAACTGCTTATGCTTATGATAAGTAACGTTTAGGTACTTACAATTTTTTCCTGACAATTATTAATTGTTTTTACAATTTTAATTTAATCTTTTACTTTGATGACATATTTTACTCACATATGTGAAAATAAATCTAAATTTTGAGTAAATTTTAAATTGATTATATCTTAAAAATTTCCAAAGGAAGAATACAATGTAGTAGTAATAACATTAAACAGGATCGTGCGGTTTATGTTCTATGTATAGATACTTACAGATTATTTCTTGTTGTTATTTGTATGTTGACACTTCTGACTTGTCAGTTATGTAATTTGTCAATAAAATTTGATAGCAATCACGGAATCCCAGATGAAATAACGTAACCGACCAGCATTGAATTACATCTGAAAAAATTATAGCAAACAGCTAATCTCGTCAGCAGCCCACCAGACATATACCGCTTTCGGCTCTCTTCAGTATGCCCTAGGTTTAACAAATTTTTTTCAACGTGCTAGGAAAGCTAGGTGATTTTCGTCGTAAAGTACATGCAAGACACCAAGAGTACATGTAGTGAATGAAGGAGAAATTTAAGATCTTGTCTTGAAAACCTGACAATAATTACGTGAAAATAGCACGTCAGAGGAGCATAAGAGATGCTAAAATATGAAGGATACTGCGTGAAACTCACTGTCCTTTTTAAGTGCAATGGGTCCAAGCATTACGCTCAGTTTTATTGTATAGATAGATCTTGCAGCAAAAGTGGATGAACATTTTGCAAAGGGATTATTGGGACCCATGAACGAGCCAACCTTTACTAGAAATAGAAAAATCAATTTTTTAAATGTTTGTATCTCCATTCAATCTAGAGAATCAATTTCCAGCAGGATTTTCCGTAAACTCTTGGACGGGAATTGTGAATAGGATGATTTGTATTTGGAACTTTAATAAACCGGCCTCTCTATCTACGTTACTAAACGAGGTAACATTACATTTCCAGCTGGATATGTGACTTATACAAGATGGAAGTTCTACTGATTTTAACGGAGAAGTGTGAGTTTTTGGACAATATTTTTCCGAAAGAGTGAGTTGATCTCACCTAAAAGATCATATAGAGTTTACTCCATAAAATACACGAGATTTCATTGACCTGATAAATTTTGAGCGCCAAACATTTGACGCATTAGCTGCTACTTATTTTTGCGAATTTTCAGTTCAAGTTATTCATTTCCTGTTGGAAACTACCATATATCTATGTATTAATTTACTATCAGGTACTTAAACTTTAATATTAGTATAAACTATTAAAATTAAATTTGTATATTTGTATATTTGTATATTCGTATATAAGTATCTAAACGAACACCAGTGAAAATTACGTTCAGTCAGCTAACAGTCTTTAATAAATCAAAACTCAGACAAAGGATTAAAAATGTATTATTCGTTATTCAATCTTCCATGTATTCGTCACGCCGCGACAATATTTTTTTAGTTGCGCTCCCTGTGGAATAGGAGACGTGCTGAAAATGTATCGAATAGCATTTTCTCTCAAATCAGTTTTAAGCTTTAACGTAAAAACCACTCAGGAGGTTTCATTCTGTTATTCAATCGGGAATATATAAATTGTAAATGCATTGCGAATGCTCTCTGTTGGAAAGTGTTTCTTTTTTGTGGCCAGTAAAGAGGCTTGGTCTGGCCACTCTCTGGTACGACGTGAGCTGCATTGGCCATAGCGTGGCCACAACGTCTGTGTCCAGTCCCTGATATAATAAAACTGCCTCTCATGTAGTGTGCCGGCAAATATTTTTATTATAAGCTATAAACATTCCTTGTTCATAATTTGTGAAACCCACAGGCCACAGACGCCACATCACAGCCTTTTCCCGAATAAATATACAGGGTGTTCCCTAAGTGCGATCCTTAACTACAGGAAGTAATTTGTTGCAGTAATTTAAGGAAAAAAACTTTATATAAACATACGAAAACGCTTTTATCCCAGGATTGTCAAATCCAACTATATTCTGGTCTTACTTAGACCGGAGCAAGATATATTTAAAATTTGTTTAGATATTCCTTATAGTTATCTAAATGAATATGCTAGAGTAAGTAACCCAACTAGCAGTTGGAACGTAGCTACGACTACTGTAGGTGCCGGCTACGTTTCAGTGACGTTGTGATGACGTCGCGGTGTGCAACGTTTCAACATTCTTCCACCATTATTTCATATTAGTATGTTACTTATTTTGTCTATCAACTAATATTGTTACATTTCTACTACATATTCGATTTCCATTTCGTTAACTCTGAATCAAGTAAGTATTGGATAGACATTTATAAGTGTATTACTTACGCAAGTTAAACATGTAGGTACGTAAAATAATTATTATTGTGTGAACCCCAAATTAAAACTAATGAAATTTTGTTGACAATAATTATAATGATATAACTTGCAAACCCAGCACGCGCCTTTAAAATGTATATCAATACCTCAGAGGCAGAAAGACCCACGTCAATTTTTGGTGTTACAGAGCTAAAAGCACTACTGGTATTTTTTCGACGCCTAAAGGTTCAAGGCTCTATTTTGATTATAAGAATGTTATTTTTGTAAAATTATTATGATAAAATTTATTACCCAGATAAAAACAGGTATAATCTTGAAAACTACTTTCGTCTAGCCTGTTTATTTTAAAATGGGCTTGGAACTCTCTGCCTCTGAAATACCGATATGTTTTAATAAAAATGTTGTATAAAATATATAACATTATGTGTGAAATTGATACTCACTATGGTAAAAGTTATTTTTTATTGTTCGTTGCAAATAACAGTAACAAAAGCTTAATTTGCGAAGTTAAGGTTAATATTTTGCAATAATGGTAACCTAAGAAGAAGAAGAAGAGAAGAATAAATGCCGAATTTTCCTAGTTGTACTTTGAAGCCGTTTGCTCTAAGAAATGAAACTTAAAAGTAATTAATTCTTTAGTATCCGTAATGGGAACTGCCAATATGTAGGTATCTTTCAAGAAATATTTACTATAAAATATAAAACGAGGCTGTAGCGTTTTTTATCGTCTACACATTGTCTGTTCCCACTGCTACTTCTTAGTAGCATTTGTCGTGTTGTTAATTCTAAACGTGTACGTCCGACATTTACACTGAACACATTCCTTGATCATCTTCTAATAATGGTTGAATACTTGTCAATGCATTATTACTTTAATTACATTTTTTATTTTTCTGTCAATACTAGCAACATGAAATCCCCTATTCCATTTTTTTTTTTTGTCAAAGTACAATTCGGATATAATATTAGATTTCAAATAATCTTCTCCAATCCAAGTTTCTCTTCTGACTAAGACGAATTTCTTCTGCAATTTAAATTTGACACATATTGTTTTCTTGTTGCAGGATAATGGCACTCGATTCTTCGGTTTTATTTTCAGATTCTATCCTCTTCCATAGCCACTGTACTAATTCTTTTCGAGTTAAGCAGTTTTATTTTAACTATGGAGTTGGTGACGGTTCAAATTGTCCAGTGTTCTCCCTTCTTCTTCAGCTGAGTTTTCGCCTGTCAGAATAGCAATTTCCGAAGGTTCAATAAAAATTGCATAAATGTAAATCATTTCTAAAGCTGCTTGAAGTTTAAAACCTCTATTATAACAGTAAATTGCAACAAATGTTTTGGTAACAAAAACAGTTATTATTGTCCCCATGAAATTCTAGTGTTACATATAAATAACGTAAAAAGTATGATGTCATCAAATATCTCTAGTACTTGGATTTCACAAATTGTACACTACCACTTTTTCCGATAGCATTTACATTAGTTTTTCAAGTGTCAAGAGTAGACAGATATCGTTTTAATTTTTAATAAAGTGAGACAAAATGCTTTAGCAGCTTCTTTTCTCTACGCAGAACGATTTCCCGGTAGAGATGTGCCAAATGCAGCTCCTTTTACCGCAGTCCAGGCGTCCACGGTGGATTGCAGCATCTGAGAAACACAGTTTAGAGATTGTTGAAGAGTTGAAGTACAAGGAATGCCCCAATCAACAGTGTGACGTCTCATAACGAGGTTTAGTTACATTCGTACCTACCATCTCCAAGCATTATTAATGCTAATAATGATTGTCCGTAACGAATTAAATTTTGTGAATAGCTGCTGCAACAAAATGCTGAAAATCCCAGATTTACAACTGATGTGTTAGTTACAGAAAAATCTATTTTTACACGGAATTGAATGTATATAACATTTATGATACCCATGAAACGCTTTTCCTTAAATGTCTGAGTAGAAATTGTCGATGATCGCTTGATTGGACCACTCATTTTACTAAATCGAATCGATGGAGTTCAATATCTGGAGTTCCTTCGAAATGATCTGCCTGGACTTGAAGATATGTCCGACTCCGAATGTTGTTCTTGCACGATGGTGCTTTCCTCATTTTCGACAAAATGTAGTACCTTAATGAAGTTCAAGGGGTGCGACAGGCTGGATGAGGAGGACCGGTACCATGGGCCACGATCTTCTGACTTTAATCTTTTGGACTACTTTGTGGCGATATTTAAAAAATGAAGTGTATCGTAGCGAAATGGACACTATTGATGATGTACGTGAACGAATCATAGGTGCTGCCAATAAGTTACGAGTTCACAACGGAAGAGAACCAGAAACATTTGTGATAGTTTGTAGAAACTTGGTAAGATGGGCCCAAATGTGTCGGTGAATAAAATTTTTAACAGTTGTTGTAACATCAGGTACATCAAATTATTTTATAAAACCACATATAATTAATATGTGGTTTTATAATAATAGCAATAGCGACAAAATCAGTTGAATTTGCTGATATAAAATTTTATTTATTTCTTTTTTTGTCAAAGTCTTTTAATTTTTTGTCCGTTTATGGTTTATTACATTTTGCCGTTGCGCCGGTTGCTAACTGCATGCTTTACCTTGCGCAAAGACATGTTTTCCAGTGGACCAGTTTTCAGTACCACGCAGAACTGTATTTTTAAGTGTATTTTTAAGAGTCTCTTGTACATTTTTTTTTCTGATAAGTTCTGTATAACCCTGTACATGTAACTCCAGGTCATAATAAATTAAGTCATTTAAATAATTGCTGTCGTAATATACCACCATTCTCCATCAAGAGAAAACAACATTTTTATAAAACGATACAACTTTGTTGGTTGTTTAATATTGAATATTGTCTTATTTAGTACAATTAAAACGAATAAAGTAATAAAACCAATAAATTGCTCAGTCGCATATAAAGAAAAAAACTGCCACCGATAAAAATTTGCAAACATTAACCGATTTCTCTTATATTCCTTCTACATAACAGATTTATCAGAGGCTAAAAATAATTTATGGGCAATTGCAGCAAAGTTTTACCGAAAAGGGAAAATTGCTCCGGCGCTTCTAATGGGCAGGATGATACATTCGGGGGTAATGGGTCTTTGGAGGCATTCTCGATGTCAATTAACAGGTAGCTGCGAGCTTTTGTTTTGTTTTGTTGATTGCTGTAAAATATATCCTCTTTCAAATGAGTGTCAGGCCAACCCTTTTCCACTTAAGTAGAGTTCTCATGAATACTCTAAAAGACACAATTTTCGGTCGAATAAAAATGTAAATGTTGCGACTAAAATTAACAACTTTTCCTCATATTCCCCCTAGTTGCTAATATACTATACACTATATTATCTCTTGCGTTAAAGCAATTTTACTTAAAAAACCTAATAATTAAGTATACATAGGATGTTACAAGAAAACATGGCAATATGGCTATGGCTTATAAAATATTGAAAAATAGGTGATGTTTGATTAAGAAATGGTGAGATATAAGTGGTCTGCTACTTCCTGCTCGGCCTAAGCGGCTCGATTTGCATTAAGCGACCTACATTACAGCAGGTATCATTTATTGATTAAGAAATGTCCTAAATTTTATCAAAATTTAATACAGGAACGTTTTTGATAGTGTTAAATACGTTGGTGTTACCAATTATTTTTTTTGTATATAATAGAGGGCGCTAGTTGCTATCAATTTGCATTGTATTATGTAACTTTTTTAAATTCTTCCTATTCTACGTGATATATAAAACTTCATTTTACATAAAAAAGCACAACTACTCTGGTAAATTCAATCAAGTCAAATCTCTCTAATTGCACGTATTTATCAAGCGTGTCTGAGTCAAATTTCCGCGCTCTTTCATTGATATATTTATCTTATTTTATATAACATAAATTATTTATCTGGTTTGAGTAGTATTTGTTCTTTTAGTCAATATTGTAAGCTCGTACCTGATAAGTGCAGTTAGTTATTCTATAAGAGTGCTTGCACATTTTTATAATGAATACAAGTATTGTTGTTATTTGCTAAATGCTAAATGGGGTGGAATTCCTGACACTACCTAATGGTTGAATCTCCAGAGACCAAAATATCTTGTTCATTTATTTTGAACCGTTGTAGCTAAGCTAGATCTACCGGATTTTTCTTTAGGTACTTATAACATTGTCAGTTTCTTGACAAAATCTTTCTATGTTTGACAGGTTTTACAGATCCCTCTTGGGAAATTTTTCGAAAAGCATCTATGTGATCTACTTCCAAAACATTCATACCAACTAGCGTATCTGTTTTTCGTGTTTCCATTGTCATATATTATGAAGTAGCGCGTAACACAAAATGGAATAAAATTGTATTTTTTGACGGTTTTCGGAGTTTGACATATGCACAATTGATAAATAATACTATTACAGAGATCGGGAATGACTGACTTTTCCACAGATTTGCGTTTCCCTCAAAAACTGTGCATTGTTAACAAATTTATTAAGATCACTTTTGTGTATGAAGTTTTACGTGACCTAGAATGAGAAGAACCCAACTTAAAAAAAAGTTACTGCATAAAATGTCGAATGCCGAATACGAAGTTTTGGCCTCTTGTCTTATCGTCCACATTGGGTGCTGCCTTTTACTCGTCAACATCGAGCTAACCGCTTACAATGGTGTAGAGAGAGGATTCAGTGCTACCAAGAATGGAATCAGGTGATATTTTGTGACAAATCCCATTTCTGCCTCGGAATGCATATGGTCGAGCTAGAGTGAGAAGGTGACGTAGTGAAACACACTATCCACAGTTTGACAGATAGCGTTATGTCCATCACACAGTAGGCGTTATTCTATGGGGCGCATGTGGTAGTAGATCACCACTAGTTTTCATTAGAGGCAACATGGCAGCCTAACACTACGTTCAGGAAAAAGTGGAGCCATATGTTCATAATTTCACACCATCCAAATCAACATTATATCAATCGTTTACCCTGGCTACCAAGATCCCCGGATCTGTCACCTATTGAACATATCTAGGACACGATTGAATGCAGACTGCTGCATTTACAAACCCTAAGAACTTATCGACAACCTCATTAGATCCGAGCCCAGGCGTATCAATGGGTGTATTAGGAATCGTGGATTCTCAACACACTATTGATCCAATTTTTGCATTAGGTTCTCTGCTCTTGCTGAAATTGTAACCATTCAATAGGTAAGTGGTCCTGAACCTGTATACCAAAAATTATTATAATCTAATGAACAGATATAGGTATCTACCTTTCTTTGACAGGTAGTATAGGTTTTATTAAGCAAATCCCATGTTTTATCAGTTCTAGCAATATGGCTATGTCTTTTTTGAACACACTGTAATACCTAAGGTGGTAATGAAATTTTAAAATATAATTGTGATCTTATTTGAAAGATCTGTTATAAGTTATACAATTATTATTAATAATAAAAGTAGTAACGAAGGCGTTCTTATTGAAGTATAACATACTGTCAATAATATGTTTGATTTATTCTGTCTAATAGCATCTTTAACTAACTTTCACACAAAATCTAATCAAAATAGTTGAATACCATTATTATCTGTCTTACAAGTGCCATATCTGATATCTTATCTATTGAACGTATATCCATTGAAGTATTCATTTTAACAATTTTACGCCAAAGTGCTAGAAGTACCAATAATATGATCTTGTTGAAGGGTACCCTGTGTACTAGTAATTTTAGAAAAGCTGGAATCGTTCAGTCATGTGTAAACTTGGCAATACAGATATTATGTTTGGCAATTCTTTTCAAAGTCGTTATCGAAGCATCACCACGCAAAAGAGGTAAATACATTTTACACTGTTTACTTAACTAATTTCCATGGGTTATCAACAAACCTGTATCACCAACTGACAAATTTTTCAGAAAATAATAAGCACAATAGTATAACGATAATAAGTTTCTTTGATCTTTTCGACAATTGGGCTAACTTGATACTTGCTTTATTGTTATTTTCAATATTAGTCAAAAGGCAATGGTATCAAATGTATTTATAAATTCATGTTTAATGTTATTTCTTTGTTCTGTATCTGTTTATCTTAAGTTAATTAAATTTTAAAAGTACCTATCTACCTAAATAAAAATAGAAAATCGTTTTAAGCTAACAACATACAAACTACCTACAGAACTTGAGAAATGTATGCCACAAACAAAATAAGAAACAATAGATGAAAACACAGAAAAAATTTCGTTTTATAAAATAACTTGAGGCTATATACAAGGTGATTCTTAACCTATACTCATAAACATGGAAAATTATAGCAGAAGTCAACGACGAATAGTGAAAACAAATGAAGCAAAATATTTTTAGTCTTGAAAGTTTACAAAAATTTATCAGGTTAAATCTTTGTTTATAAAATGTAAAACGTAAACATACCTATAAGTATTGATTGATGTCAATTGTTTATTTTATTTAAAATTATATATCAAGTTCCATAGATTCTTAATGAGATTTAGCATGCACCCAGATATTAAAATCTTTTTTACTTGAAAACTTTTGCCGACATCGAATTTCAGCAGTACTACAGTGAGTACTTTTTTCTGGAAGAATCCTTTGAGTTTTAGTTTTTTGCTATGAAATTATCAAACAATATACACAAAAAAGTTTGGGTATTTTTGAAGCCTTGTTTTTACCTTTTTAGATTTTCAAAAAGATTATAAAATATTATTAGTTTGTTCCAAATTTATTTAATATATCTTTATGTGTCTGATAAATACTAATTAAAAATCGTCATCAAGAACTAACCTATCACACCCTGTATGTCGAAAACAAAGCGTTTTTATATATCTTTATATAAACTTTTCATCTACTTTGAGTTCTAAAAAATGCGTATAGGTTAAAGATCCTTTTGTATAGAGTAGAAGACACAAATTTTGAACGTACCCCATTAAAGTGGAGAATAAATTGTGGAAAATATAAAAGAGCACGGAAAAGCATCACAGCATTAAAGAAATTAATAGAAAAAATTAGTAAGTACTCGTACATTTATGTTCATATCTTCTTTCAATGGACTGAGATCTACAACAAAGAGATAACATATATTTTTAAGCAGCGAATTATTCAAAACAAATTACTTATTTAAGGTTATTATATGTAAGTAATAATCCCCAAGGTAATCTCAATATCATTATACATATTCTTATGATGATAAAATAAATTGCTACATTTAGGAAAATTATTGTTATCTTTTATCAAAGATCTGAACATTTATCGACCTGAATATCTGAACGTACGAAGATGTTATAGGTCTGAAATTTCAAGCAATATTTTTTATTCGCCTATTTTTTTAAATATGATTAAATATTATTAGATATTATACAGGGTATTAAAAAACCATGAACGAAAAATTTAATTTAAGTGATATTATTAGATGAATTTTTCAGTCAATATTTTTCAGAGTTCTTCAGGGAATTTTGATCATTTTCTCTTGTAGATACAATTTGTTTTCAATAATAGAGAGTATACCAAATTTAAGAAACCTTTTGACAGAAAAGAATTAATATAACAAAATATCCTTTAAAAATTAACTTGATTAGAATCACTCTTTTCTCTGTTTACAGTTTTCAAACACCCCGTATAAAATATAAATGATTTGTGTCTCTTTTTCAGGTTACTATGTACACGGACATAAGATTAACAAAACTCAAGAAACATATTTAACACATATATTAATAGATATAATGTTTTTCATAGTCATAGACATTATTGCTTATTTGTGGCTGATATTTGGCCTCATTAAGGTAAGTTTTAGATCAAAACTGGAGATTATAATGTTATCAGAAGCAGGATTGTTTTGTAGAATGTGGGCGGTATTTCAAAATTAGCAATGTAGCATTATAATCACATTATATCAAAAATTCATCTTGTCCCCTTTCCAACAAATGGTTAGACTTAACTTTTGTCAATATGAAATAATTTAACAATGATATAAGTAGTAACCTCTGCAGACCACAGTCTAAATGAATGAAAGTGCACAATAGCTTTTGAAAATCACATTTCTGTGCACAACATTTTTCATTATCACTAAATATGAATATATTTTTTTAGAGGAAGCAAATGATTATAACAGGCTGGCTTCTATTTTCTGTTATGGAGCTAATTATTGTACAAATCTCATCATTCTACTTTGCTGTGTATTTAACTATTACTAGTCACTCTGGAGCGAGCGTTCTGGGTCTCATTATTCCAACGTTGGTAACATGTAAGTATTTTCTAGGAAATATACAGTGTTTAAGCCAAAATATTAATATACATTGTATGTTTAGGTGCTAATGTTAATATTAAGAGATACAGGGTGTTGAAGTAAAACATTTTTTGTTAAACTTAGTCGATGCGTTTTTAGCAGTGCCATATTTAAACGTCACATCACTTTTGAGCACCATATAATGTATCTCTGATGAAAAAATTGCTCTAACTTTTTTTTGCTTAAAATACACTACAAACAATATTTACTTTATTATACCATTTTTATCAATTAAGCTGCTAAATAAGATGATCTAAGTACAAATTAACTCATTTGAACAAGTAAACTAAGAATGAAAATAATATTAATGAAATAAAATCTGTCAGTTATATCAAGTTATGGTAGTTTTGCAATTATTATATTTTTTAATATGCTTTTTCTATTCTCAAGGAATATGATTTGTGTTTATCCAACCAGCAACACAGTTGTATAATTTTCAGGTCAATCGACAATTATGTTTTATTGCCGTATTATTATTGCTTTCGAAATATATATTTGTTTTATTATTATAAGTGGCAAGTACCGTTATTTTGTTGGCAGCATAATGTATTTTATATTTTGAAATTTTAACAAAATTGGTCCGTATTTTTTTTAGGTCCAATTATCTTATTGGAATAAAATTCTTGCCGACCAATTATTAACTTCCATGAAAAGTTTTTGACCAATTCAGAGGTCGAGTTAACGTAATTTTAACTTTAATTGTTCGTTGGGAGTCCTTATGAAATTGTTGTTTACTTGATTTGTTGCTATTACATAACTATATTTTAATTGTTTCCAACATACCTTGTGTTTTATAATATGGTGTCAGTTTTGGTTGTATTGTTGCTGTTTGCATGTTTTTGTGATTTATTCTGTTTTATAATATTTGTTTCAAAATATAAAATTTCTAGTTGCAGGTATTTAGAATGATTTAGTTAAATGAATACAGACAAATAAAATATTTCTAAACATTAGCCTTCACAGTATTATTTTTAATATTTGAGCTTAAAGTATTACCCCCTAATCTGTGACCTATTCCTTATGGAATGCCCTGTTTAGATACCGACAGTATGTGAAATGGATTTTTATTTTGAGAATAGCGCATTTTCACATCAAAATAAGATGTTATCATGTTTATTCCCCCCACCTTTGATAACATCCATTTAAAAATATTAAATAAGGTGTGTTCCACTTGAAAGTTATCATCTAGACAATCATGTTTTCAGAAAATTATTTTTTTGTTTACCTAATAATAAATTTATATATATAAATTATTTAATACTTCAATTAGACAAATTAACCTTATATATGAACCAAATTTATTTTTTATTTGCATATCACAACCAAAATCTTCCTAATTTAGTGACAAATATTCAGATATTTATACACAAAGGATTCGTCATATCTTGTAGAATTCCACAAGCGAAAATATTAGTTAGAGATATTTATATTTAATATGAATATAATTGACGAATCATTCAAAATATTAATGCCTTTCAAATGTGTTATCAAAACAGTTCTTGATGTACCTATCAAAATAATTTCTTAAGTAGCTGATAAAAAAAATTAGATCTTGTTTACAAGTCCGACAATTATAAAATTACTATTTTTATCTATACAGTGGCCGCAATATAAATGTTTCCAACCCAACACGTATACTACTACCTAAGGTGTGATCTGGTGGATCATTAGTAGAATTTTGGAAAGCATCAATAATTAGGTCGCGACATTACATGTCAATAATCGTTTTTGTCTAGACTTTTGCGAAGGAAGAGAGATTAAGCCGTTATTATTAAAAAAATAAGATACTAATTCAGGATGGAAACCTTTATATTGTTACGAGTATACCTCCATAGTAAAATATGAACAATATAATTAATTTTCGTTCATTGTTATTATTTTATCTTGTTTTCTAATTGATTCCATCTTTTTCAGTATATATGACATATAACATGTGCGTGATATATACTTTTCGACATCACTTGATTCAGGAAACAGATTCGCCGCTACATTGCAGTTCCAGAGTGTTGGTGGACACTTCCAGTACTTCATACCCTCAGTTCAGGATACCACACACACCGTACATTCCTAGCAATCGACACACACCCCATAATTCTCATCTAGATAAAGTACTAACCTCAACCAATAAGACTTTTACTGTTGCTCCTCCGCCTTACTTGAAAAGTAATGCATGAGTGAGAAGGCTCTGTATACTCTTGAGAATAAAGTATCAGTATTTTATATTTCATTGTTATTTCTGACACATGCCACTTTAACGACCTCTCAAGATAAATCTCTTGAGATAAAATGGTCAGAGAGGTAATTTATTTAGTTATAAACAATGACTCGAATGGTCTGTCATTCTTACTATCAGCTATTCTCAGGTGCAGCGTACTTCATTGCCTAAAATTGTGTTAAGTCATCCAGATCGATTCTAAGCTTAAATATGCACTATACACGACTGTTAAATTGCATTTTGTAGTAAAATTTTTCGAATGATAAATGCCTGAAGGCCTTATTAATGCCATTCTGCGTTAATTACTGTAGCTACTATAATGCATTAAATCTTCAGTTTCCGTTAACTAATGTTGATTTTCCTTGAAGGAAAATATCTTTTTGTGTACCATATTTTATGAAAAAAGATAAAGAACTACAAACAAATACATTAAAATTTAATCATACCAATATAATTATTAATTATGTTTTTATTTACAATACAGTTCACGGAATTACTTCTGTAATTTCAGTAACAATAGTATTTTTCGAAAAAAATTAGAGTACATACTCTAGTTGAAGGTATATTAGTACCGATATTTTTTTGCTATTTCCACTTTGTTGGTCATTGATTTCCCAATATAGTATTCAGCAACAGTGGATTATTTCCAACCACCATGCCCGTTAATATTAGTTAGCAGCGCCAGCCGAAGAACGCCTATAACAATGTCCGGTATTCCTTTGAGTTTGGCAATTTAAGATAATATCCAGTTGATGAAGTGAAGTATTTCCTGTACATATCCAAATATATTGCTGACTTGTTTCATTATCAATTCTACTAAATATGTGCTATCATATATAACAACATCATAAGTTTTGTTGTATTTTTTTTATTTTCCCGGCAAGAAGCTTTCTTTCTCTTTCTCTGCCTCTTAAAAATTTCAGGAGGCATTCTCGGAAGATCTTACTACTATCACTTTTGAAATTCATATTTTACCAATTATATGTATATTAAAAAATGTCTCTTTAAAGGTTTTTAGCGTACTAAATATAGCGTACATGAAAACGCGTTTGTTGATATTATTGCTAAGCATCCATCACAACTGTCAATTCTTCTCCAATACAAATTAGTTGATTTTAGTTATACAAGGTTAACTATGACTAAGTACAAAAATTGTAACCACGTGCTCAGGACTCTAAAAGACAATAAAAAAATTATTCCAGGATATTTAAAAAATGGGGCAAAACCCTCTTTTCATACGGAAAGTCGGCGCCTATGATAAGCATCGACTGAGAGCTTAGAACCATAGATAAAGCTTACATCTGTCAACAATATCTACTACCATGCGGTCGTTTTTTCACAGAATTTCTAAATGCAGAAACAAAAAAAATTAATATTATTATTAGTAATATGCATATAATCCGTCCAAAGTAATATGTATATAAATTAATAATATATAATCTAGTATGATTTCATGAGCCATTACTTACGGACCGCCTTGTAATTGGCGGCCAAAATTTGTTTTATTCTTATTATGAAAGAGGCAAAATATAAGGGCCAACAGAAATTGTCCTTGTTTTTATCATTAAATTAATTCCAGAAATTAACATGGAGCACCTATATTAGTTTCTTTATCTATCGCTGATATTTTATACATCTTGCAAACAATCTAATCATTTTATTAATTAACCGGTATTAACGGGAACACAAAAGTACTGGCTTAAAATAAATGTATAACTGAATTGTTTAATGTAATACTGCTTCTCATAATAATCTATAACAACAATTTGTTACGCCCATTTTTTAATAAAATAATACAGATTATTGAAGCTGGATTTACTAAAATATTTTTAGGAGAAGGTGGATTATAAATTAATCTAAAAATAAAATTCAATTAAATAATAAAAGTAGAACTTGTCAAATGCTAAAATTGGATTTGTATCGAGTCGACGGAGATTTGTTTTTGGCGACTTTAAACCTGTCTTCACCCTATCCGCAAAATAGGGAATGGAAAATGCTGGGATTAAAATGCCAAACGGGCGACTTGCTTTCAACGCCGGTTTTAGATTTGTTTATTGGCTTCAACAATGTGAGATAGTTAAAAAGCGAAAGTTAACGATGTTAACCTTAATAAAACCGTAAACGTTTTAGGTAGAGAGGAACAGAGAATTGCTTGTAAGTTTTAGTATTTCGGCAAAATGATCCTACATAACAGATATCTAATAAAATATTATACAGTGCTTTCGAAAAGTAACGAATAAATTCATTAATTTTAAAATTGAGAAGTTTTAGAAAAAAAACCCTGGCACGTCGATTTTGTTTTTAAAAGAGGCACTTTTTGACATACGACCCGTATTTGTGACGACATCGTTGTACGAGACATGACGTCATCGACAATTTTTTTAAATAGCAATCCCCAATTTTGTCATTCTACATGCATACATCATGAAAAATTATGGTGTTACATAACAAAAATTTCAAGAAAATAATGTTTGAAGATTTTAAAATTTAATTTTCACAATACTGTGCAGCTCTCCATTATGAAACACCTGTCCGTGCTTATTTAGATGAGCTGTTCCCGAATCGTTGGATAGGGCACAGCCTTCTTCATCTATCAGATGAAGAAGGTTAGCATTATTTCTTAGTATGTTGATAAGTAAAAAATATCAAATTTGCAGCTTGCTTAAAGTGCCAGTGGCGTACTCGCGTACCTATTTCTGTTAGCAAAATCAAATTTGTCTAAACGGCTAGAATAGAGACAGGGTTGACTATGACTAAGTACAAATATCTTAAGAGGAGATAGAGACAAATAAGAATTAACGGAATAGTACACTAAAAAATTTCCAAACTTATTTATAAAATGAAAAGAAATTAAAAAAAAATCAACAGTTCCATTAAGTTACCAGAATGTAGAAGATAGACACATGTGCTGACCTTTCAATATGTTTGAAAGATTACCCTGCAATACATCTCACACCAATATAAAATGTTTTTCTGTATTAGAAAGATATTTTAGGCTAATATATATCAAATCTCCTATAATTTCTATCAATGAAGTCATATGTATGCTCTCTGATACCAAACATCTAGGTATGCTAATGAACAATTCCACAGACAAAGCTCTATTCAATAATTATCTAAAAAAAATAATCTAGCTAAATGTACTTAATCAAAACTCATTGTTTCTTAATGTTGAAAAAACTTTTAATTTGAGATTCCATAGCCCACAAAAAAGTTGTTCTAATTTGTATATACATATAAATAATCATGCTTTATCACTACCTAACGGTGCTATCAATTTCTTGGGTTTACGTATAGATGAACATGTTTCTTGGAAATCACATTGCGACTGGGTTGCTTCAAGATTGAATTCACTTAATTATATGATTAGAAATCTCCGAGTGGTTTTAGCGGAGACACAACTAGTTATGCTGTGCTATGCTCATGTTGAGAGCTGCCTAAGATATGGATTAATCTTTTGGGGTCTGTCCAGTAACACCCACAATATTTTTATTGCGCAAAAGCGCATATTACGAGGAATAAAAGGTGTATCAAACACTGTTAGTTGTAAGAATCTATTTAAACAATTTAAAATTTTTACTTTTCCATCTTTGTTTTTATTTGAAGTGAGTGTATACATTTTTAATAATAGGGACAGCACTTTAAGGCATAATCATATAGATAACATAAACACAAGAAATAATGACAAATTCTATTTAGCTCGTTGTAGGGTGTTGGCTGCGTATAAGTCCCCTTCACTTTATGGCTTAAAGGTTTATAATCGTCTTCCGGAACATATTAAAAATGCTTTAACAGTTAAATCTTTTAAAAATAGATTAAAGGAATATTTATTAAATCAATGTTTTTATAGTGTAAACGAGTTTTTTATCAATTAATTGTTTTTAGTGAATTTATGTGCATATTTGTATTTTGTTTATATACTAGTTACTTCAGTTTATTGACTGAACTTGACTGAGTACCACTATTATAGGTGCTTACTATTTATCTACTTGTATATTTTGTTTGGACATTTTCTATATGGTTGTTAACTGTCGTCAGAAATAAATATTATTATTATTATTACTTACAAAAGCTAATAATAAAGAATATATGGGTAGACATTGTGGGTGTAAGTCAACTCTGGTCGGAGTTTTAGTCCGCAGAGTACCTAGTTAGTTTCACAAAATACTGTTAATACCTAAAATATATAAAAAATGATTACATAAAGGGAAAAATTTTTTTTATTAATTAAGTAGGTAGTTATCTTGTTTAATTTAAATTCATTGACAGACTTCTGACATTGTCGATATTTAATTTCAAATAATTTTAATTTATTAGTATAATAATTTTTATAGTTAGATATTTGACTCAACTTAAAGGAGGCCATCTGAAGAAGCAATCCTAAAAATGCAGAAATAGGTCAGATCTGATCTATTGTGGTTGAATTTTCGAGTTACCACAGTTTCAAAAGTGAACTTAGATATTTATAGATGTTTTTATTAAACCAGGTTAGTAAATTTAGCTATATTAATTTTTTTTAGATAATTATTGAATAGAGCTTTGTCTGTGGAATTGTTCATTAGCATACCTAGATGTTTGGTATCAGAGAGCATACATATGACTTGATTGATAGGAATTGTAGGAGACTTGATATATATTAGCTTAAAATACCTTTCTAATACAGTAAAAAATGTTACAAAAACTAATAAAAAAGAATATATGGGTAGATATTGTGGGTGTAATTCAAAGATAGTCGAGGCTTTAATCCGCAATAGTAGTTAGCTTCACACAATATTGTTAATACCTAAAAATATACAATATAAAATTCATGCAACTTCCTCACTAACATTTTGAAAGTCATATTTTTATTGTTTTTTTTTTGCTATAAATTAACTCTTATAAAACATGAATAAATATTTTTATAACATAATTTTGTTTTTATATTTCTCTATTTCGTGAATATTTTTAATTTGTTATAATTTTGATAAATTCTTATGCTGTAGTTTTATTCTTAAATTAATGCACTTTTATTGATCATGACTAAATAAATCTACTGCAGTTATACCAATATTTTTACCTTCATCATAATATTTGTCAATTTTACGAAAAATATTTTATGTATTTATTATTTTTAAATCAATCGGAGTCTGAGAGACTCAAAGTCAGTCTAAGTGTTCGGAAAAGAGTGTCAGAAATTAAGGGTTAATGGAACACCCTGTAGGTTATGGTTAATTAGTCTGTTATGACCGATTTGCACATTTGTTAGAATTTGCCTATATCCATAGTTATAAGTAAGGCGTCTATGTTATATGAACTTTCAATCCAAGCTACTAAATTGCAATCATCCCCTGAAATAAAACGGCAAAAAATCCACTTACCACATTCGAAGCGCTAAAAGCTTTCTTGATTGTCTACGTAACACACTCCGCCAGTTTCGCCTCTGCTGCGTCGCTCCATCTCTGATCACTAAACCTTTTTAATACGATGTGCCACTTAACAAAACCTTATTTTAATTTCAGTGTTTTATAATACTGACACTATCATCAATTTCACTACGGCAGAAGTTATTAGTACCCTGCACCGTGACCACAATCAATAGGAAAATCGATTCAGAATATTTATTACCACCATAAAAAATGTGATGTTGATACTTTGGCAAATGTACGTTTACTACTTAGCAAAGCCCATCACAGTTAAATCATGAACAGACGAAATGATTAAGGAATGGGTACCTAGTGTAGCGTTAGATGTCCAAGTGGGTTTAAATTTTCAAAATATAACAAATATTCAGTTGCGACCTCTTGGCACAGAGGTGATCCTATAATAGTTCTTTGTTTAACTAGGCATTAAAAAACAAGATGTAATGTAGAGGTTGGTATTTAATAGACAAGGCGTAGCCAAATCTAAAGCAGCCAAGACATTAAATCTACTTTACGAGGCGCAACCGAGCCTGTTAAAGCAACCAAAGCATTAGATCTGCTTTACTTCCAAGTTAAACACATATTTTTTCACTAATCAATTATAATTTAATTATAATAGCAAAGAAAGCTATATCTTCTAATATACAGGGTTAACTATGACTTAGTACAAATATTTTAAGAGGGATAGGGAAAAATAAGAATTAACGGAATCACCCCTCAAAAAAATACTAAACTTATTAATAAAGCCAAAAAAATGTTTTCTGTATTATTTTAAATCCTTATTTAACGCCGCCAATGCTTGTTGGTTGCATACTCTACAAGCATGCAACAGTCGCTCATTAGTCAGTGTCTAGTGTCCTGTCATGTCATAATTGAATTCCTGTGTTTACGTTGTAATTTTTGTTCTTCTGCAGTTTTTAGTGCCTTATTTTAATTTTTAAACGTTTCATAGTTATTAAATAAAGATATTTGTATTGGGTGCAGATAATTTCCTACAATATAGTTCGCCGATTTGGTTTTCTAGGTTATGGGACAAAACTGCCGCGGTTAAACGTCTCTTATTCCTTTCGTTCGATTTTGTTATAATAAATAGGAATCTAATCTATCTAATTGTACCTAAGTGTCTTTTATCGGTAGTGAGTGGCTGTAATGAGCGAATATGTAGTTATACCAGTTTATAAAGAAATAATGGAAAACGAATGCAAAATACTGGAGCTAAGTGGATTAACTGTTACCTATCTATCAGGTATTATTACTATTAGAATGTTAATTTTCGTTTCTACATTTAGAAATGCTGCAAAAAAACGACGATGGTAGTAGATATTGTTGACAGCTGTAAGTTTTATCTATGGGTCTAAGCCGTCTCAGTCGATTTTAAGCATAGGCGCCGACTTTCCGTAGGAAAAAAGGGTTTTGCCCCATTTTTTAAATATCGAGCTAAAATTCTGGAATAATTTTTATTGTCTTTTAGGCCTTCCTGAGCACGTGGTTAAATTTTTTGTACTTAGTCATAGTTAACACTGTATAAAATTCTCGTGTCACAGTTTTAGACGCCATACTCCTCGGAAACGGCTTGACCGATTTTTATGAAATATTATATGTATATTCGGTAGGTCTGAGAATCGGTCGTAATCTAATTTTCATACCCCTATGTAATAAGGATGGTCCACCCCAAACAATTTTTTTTATTTTTTGGACAACATTTTTTATTTTTGTTTTTTTTTATGATGTGGCATTAAAAAATACATACAACTCTTAATTTTCATCCTTCTATCACAAACCCCTATTTTTTGATAACCATTTTAGCAATTCAATCATTTTTAACCCTGGTCGATAACTGATCGATTATCACTAGATCAGTTATCCCCGCCAGGCATCTACCGGTGTCACTTCTTACCCAGTAAACAGCACGCAGTAGGGATGAGAACGAAGCCGGTCTCCTGTCTCTCTCACACAAAAAGCCTTCTCTCAGTTCTACACAGATTTCGACCATTATTATTGTGTATGAATCGAGCGTAGTAGTGACGTTTACAATTATCATTTTACCTTCTAAGTTTAATTCTCAAGTAAATTTATTATTAATTTGCAGGGCCATAATTATTTATTTCCTATTTTATCAATAATTAATAAAATTATTAATTTTAAGTGTAGTTTTCATTATTAGTTAATTAAGTGATCAACATAACCTCAAAAGTACGCAACACGTGTCACAAGCTCCCGCCAACAACGGCTATTATTTTACTATATGGCTATTTTTTTGTACAGTGAACAATGCCAACAAGACGTAAAGGGTCTAATTTGGGCCGTCAAACAAGTCAAATTGCACTCAAAATAATTCAAAAAATGATGTTTCGTGTTTTGTTGTTCTTATAGGCCGTCATCGTTCACAGTGCTCCATTCCTCTTTTAGTCATATACCACATCTTCACACACTTACAATAAGTTAGTTATTTTTTATTTAACTGCCAAATTATTCACTAGAAATAATTCATATGGCAAAACAGCGTTTACCGGGTCACCTAGTATTTTATATTATTAAAATTGTATCTACAAAATCACCTATATTGGAAAATATCTAAAATTAAAAGCATTCTTGAAACGGCAATTGGATGGGTATCGCACCAAAAATATCACCTGTTTTAGAAAATGAATAAATTAGTAAGTTTCTGATGATAAGTATTTAGGTACAAAGGTAATTATAAACAAAATATTTTTGTAAAAGAAGAATACTGACTATTATTTTTCTAGGCGGCAATGATTCTTGCCATATCTGAAGTGTGTTGACGTAATGAATTACTTCCAATAAAAATTGAAAACAGAGAATATATTGCTGATCACTCTGCCAACTACTAAACAAAGAAAAAAAGAGTCTTTATTGTGAACGAATATTTAGATATGTTATTATCGAAAATATAGTACCGCAAAACCTACACAAATATATTAATAACAGATTTTTTTCAAATATTCATATTGTAAAGCATATAACCAATTAATGGGAATTCATACATTAGGGAAAATGTCAAAACGTGTTGCCGCTTTTCTCAAATTGAAGGATGCTCACGAATATACCGGACATTGTTTCCGTTGAATTTCAGCTACACTATTAATAAATTCAGCAGCTGATATCACACAAATACATGGTGAATGAAAATTTTCAACAGTAGCTGAAGGCTACATTGAAGAGTCTATAATTCATAAATCAGTTGTTGAAAAAAAGAATTCCCTACTGTAAGTACATCAAGTGCTGGAAGCGATTTTTTTAAATAATTCAGCCCCTTTGGAGGATTCAATAGTTCATACACCATCTACTAGTGAAACCACTTCAACCTACATAGACGAAGTAAATGTTTTAAAACAAACAAGGTAAGGAACACAGTCTACTCTAATTTCATTATAAATATTTGCAATAAATTACTTTAAGAACAATTATTAATTTTAATTTAGCGGCAGTAAAAATGATTCTAATGCCTAGGCAGTAAATGTGACACTTTAGTGCTTGACAGCTGTGGCTAAAACTACACCTTTAATGTCTATCTTCGAAAATGCTATTGATCTAATAAGTCGAGTTGGATGTTTGCAGACAATAGCCCAGTCAGCAATCAGGTCGAGCCCTATAAAGCTCTATTTAAGGACGAATTGCATTCTTCTTTTGTAAATAAACTGTAAAAATTTTAGATATGTGAAATAATTTTATCCCCTAGATACCGATTTTATGTTGTCATTGGTTAAATTTGACAGGAGGTGTGAAGAACATTCTTAATAGACCTATTTTTAGCATCTCATAAATCATATAAATTAGTACCCTTGTAAAGGATGTTATTGTGACAGCTAGTAATTATTTGGTTATCAATAATGCAATCTCATAGTTAGACAATTTGTTGAAATAATTTACGAAAATGAGTTCTGAACCGGAACTGGTGTCAGAAATAGTGAGACAATCTATTTCGATGGAGCAGGAAACTGACGAGAATGTTGTAAGTTTAGATGTATTATTGTTAACCTTTCTTCGGAAAAAATCTAAAATCTTGAAAGCAGCTTTGCTGCCTCCAAGGCAGGCTCTCCCCTCCAGATATAAATATAAAAAGATAACAGCATTTTTGAAGCTTAATTCAGTGGGGCATGAACCCAAGAAATTGAAAGTGCTTATGCGAGAGGAGGTCAACAGATTTCTGAAAGAGCTTGGTTACGAAACTTAGCTAGTGTTAAAAGTAACTCTATTATTGGTGTTTGTGTAGCACGTAGAAGAGAAGAGAAGAATTATTGCATTACCCTGAGATGCATGGCGTTATCGAAAATAATATTCCTTAATAATTAATCTTTCTGTTACCAAGAATAATCGCAAGTGAATCTTTTCCTAGACTGTTGAACCTTTGGAATTTTACAGCACTCATTCATGCCTCTTGTCGATGCGAGAGCTGAATCGGCAACAAGCTAAAGAGTAATGGTGGATGACAACCTTCATCAGTTTCCGACACTGTAGTTATTACCTGCAAATTTCTGGACAACAAAAATTTCTGGATGCAAAAGCCAGCAATTTAATTATTAACTGTCACTACAGGCATCAAATCCATAAATATATTGATTCAGTTATGAAAAAAATTAAAAATGTCTTATGTATTATTTAAAAAAAAATGGTAACATTGCTTTTCCGAACCCTGTACATTGCTCAAAATTATTGAGGAGCGTGAATCCTAGAATACTAATGACACGAATATAAATTGTTGAACAAGATCAATAGAAAACATACCTAAATAGAACTGTACGTTCAGAAATATATTTTTATGTGGTTTTAGTGAAAGTGTGTTTTGAAGATATTCGTTTAACGAAAAGTAGGTAGGTATGTTCATATATTATATTGCACCATGAAATAAGTATAAACCCTTACCACAGAGGTAATATTTCCCATTTCTTTTCTTCTGGAAATTCTATCATAACAAACTTTAATGGACTCAATATTGCCTTTTATAAGAAATAATAAAGATTTGTATTGTATTGGGTTTCGTACAGCTGTAGTTTATAGTTTCTAATAACTCTGTAGTGTAGAAATTCGGAAAATAAATTAACTGGATTAATCCATCAAGTTTAGTATATTCACATGTGTTAATGAAATAACAAGATGCATACAAGTTTTCTCAATTTATTTCTACTGATATAAAACAACTTTTACGTAGAATGTACTGAAAAGCAATTTATATTCTATTATGATGAAAGAAAAATAATCAAATTATTAAAAAGCCATTAGACAAAAAATTTTAAAAAATAATTTTATGTAATCATAATATTTTGCATAGTGCAAATTGTTTTTCATATACTGGGTATTTTAATGTTTCATATCCACGGAAGTAGGTACTTTAAATTTGTATTTAAAAGAAAATAAAAACAGCATATGTAGAAAAAATTTAATCTGTGTTTAAGTAAAATAAAATATTAAACTTTATTCAAGCCTATCTATATGTATTAATTGAGTAATAAAGTATATTTGATACAAAAATAATATAAATAGGAATTGGTCGGGGTGACTAACTAGATCGCTGTGGGTACTACCCCCGCAGCCGGTAGACCGTATATAAGCTATATTCGTGGATATAATTGGCACCCTCTCTACGGGTATGGTAGGGTGGAAGAATGTTGGCTTGGATCAATATGAGAGATTGATACCGGTTGGCATTTGACTACCCCCCTAATTAATGAGGTTTTCCAGGTTTCCCTCATTCCTGCACTGAATGGTGGTTAGGGTCTACAAACGTAAGTCTTTCCTGAATGATTTGGTTAATCGTCATAATTGCCGTTATTGAAGTAACACCAATCCGACATTATTTAGAGAGGAACACACTCAAAATTTTGAAAAACTTAATGTTTGGGCAGGAATTTTCGGATATAAGATTATTGGACCATATTTTCGGCTAGGAAATTATTGCATGGAAGTGGGAGGCAAACATTTTGAACAATTAATTAAATGATTAATACAAAATTGTCTTTTATTCCTAAGCATAAGTAAAACTTTTTTTTTTCAACAACAGATGAACTAAAATTGAATAAAAATTACATGATGACAACCATAATTAAACCACATTTGAATGAGGTGTCACTCGACCTAGAGTGTCATTTAGGATTCTAAACGTAGTTCAAAATAAGCCGGGTGCAAAGTTTTCAATGGTACACCCTGTATATACCAAGAACATGTATTTTTCCACTTATTTCGTATGAAGAAAGAAATTTCACAAGCTGTTGAAAACAGAAATAGAAAATGATACATACGTTTGATTCACAAAATTACTGAACTATTTGTTCAAATGTCTAATCTTACTTTTTACCTTTTCTAATACTGACGTCATAAGAGCAACTTATTCTTGTATTCCCCTATTACCGCTATTAAATGGACCGGTAACTAATTTTTTATTGCCGTTGATCAAACGGAAACTCACTAAAAAATCCTAAAAAAATACATAACTTTAATATCAAAATAACAATTGTTGACCCAAGTAATTGATATTATCTAAATAAAACAATTTTTTAAACAAACATAACTTTATTTCATATTAAGTATAATAGTTTTCTTGATTTCAAGTAATTTTTATTCTTATAATGTAGAATATAAAATCTTATTATACAAGACTCCTCCATATTCCATATTTTTCTTTGTAGTTGGAATATTCTCTTCCATTATTTTAGATTATCTATTTTGGAGACACTCGGTAATATGTCGCTCTTATTATGAAAAACTATCTTCTATGTTCAAGTTGAGAAAAGTTTATGTTTTATATAAATAATGTTAAATTTACTGAAAATAAACGGTTATCTATCCGGCAATGTTAAATAAATTTTGAATATAAGATACCCTAGTTAAAGTTATAATTTACTGTCATCAATCATTTCTAATATCATTATTTCTCTGAAAAAAAATATTTTGAACTTTTGCGGCACCGCTTTGATAAATGATTTTACCGCCTGTTTATAGGGAAATAATCCAGTTTGATCGACGTATTCTCTCAGTCGATGGATAGTTACTTTTCCGGGTAATTTGGTGAAAGGAGTATTACTAAATGCCTATCTCTTTTATAAATTAGTGTCTAACGGATATATAAAAATAATATACAGGAATCACATTTGAATTCTAATAAGTAGTTAAATATAAAAATGATATTTATTTTAGTTTAGCAATACACCATCCATCAGTATCGATCAATTATAAGATGGGGAACACAAAACAAAATATAGAGACAATAAACACAACACAGCAATATTAAAAATAAAATCTACAAACCAACTTAATTAAAGGTAAATAATAAGTCAAGCTTATTCTATAGGCGACTGATTATAAGTGCTGAAAATATTAGATTAGTTTTAATTGAGGGCAATCGATACTATTGTTTAGTAATTTAAATAAAAATAACACTGCTTGTTTTTCTCTGGGTGATTTAAGACTGCTAACAGAAAATCTAGTAAGTAGAGCAACCCAAAAATACCGGTTAGAAGATAATATCCCACAACTTGAATCTCAAGATACGTAAACAGGATCCCATATAAAAGATACTCGTGTTTGGATTATACGAAGGCATTAAAAAGCAAACAGAATACATTTATATCTGTAAGTCCGTTGGAGTTTTTAATAACATAACCTAAATTTTCATATGACGCCTATACAACTAGCTCTACAGGTTTATTAAATGTAAGCTGGTCATCGAAGATAACGCCAAAAGTTTAATCATAACCTCAAAATTATTTTGCGCTGTATAGTCTGCAAAACCAACACCTTGTATGTAGAATTTTGAAAATATGTTCAGGTATTTGAGTAGAGCAAAAATAGTGGAGCTTATGGTAAATTTGCTGGAGTTGGGATTAAGATTTTCATGTTTGATTGTTCGATCAAATATATGTCTGTAAGAAATTTTTTCAAGCAAAAAATTGTAAACCTACTTTTATCATCAAATTTACAATTAATTCTTATTTTATACGTAACAATTCTCCAAACAAGTGCAAAGTTCACGATGGGCCTATTGAGTAGCCTTCAAGGTCACCTAGGCACAACTCCTGTTGATTATTAGTATTTAAAGTATATGGAATTGAAATTAACAGGCGGCAGCAACTGATTGTGTAAATTGTAAATACCTGCAATTAAGTATGAAATAATCTGATGGAATAATCATCGTAATAGATATTATAAAAAGGCATGGAATTGTGTTCAACGTAATGGTGGACACTTTGATAGTTTATTATAGTGTTTCTTAAAATGGTTTTCGTTTTCTTGTCCATTTTTATTGCTATCTGTTAGAATACTGTTTTATTTTTCTTTTTAAATAAATTTATTAGTTGATTATTGACAGAATTAGACAATTAAAAAAACATTCAAATTTACACCCAAATAATAAATTTTTATTTTTAAAATTCCTTTATGAGAATAAACAAATAAAAGCATTTTATGCTACCATACCCGCTTTTCTATTTCACTTATGACTTTAGTGGATTAAGTAAAGTAACTAGAACATCCCTACTAAAATACACAGCATTATACAGATTGGTAAAATGCCTTGTATCTTGGTAATAACAACGGCTAACCCGCCAACAACAGGTTTTCTGAAGCCTCCTGTGTTCATTGTTAATGTATCTCCATTTTCCAGTGAAACACCCTGTATTTCATGTGAGTACTGGTTCATAATTATTTGGTGCATGGTTTGAAGTCACTAGCCTATGACGTTCCGGTTCTTGATCTTTAGGAGTAAATCCTGTTCAAATTGAAGGCAACTCCACGCTCTTGTCTCGAATTCTCGAATTTCTGTGTCTCTGTAGAGTCTTGGTCAGAATCATCTCTCGCATTAGAATCTTGCGTTGACTTCGTATAAGAAAGCCTGAACTAAACTAAGAATCTAATAAGAGAGAGAGAGAAGAGTTTGGCTAAAACTTTACAGAGACACAATAATAGGATTTCAGTAAAATCTGAATTCTGAATTTCACTCGAGAACCATTTATATGTAAATGTCAAGAACTGGAACATCAGAGACTAGTATTTACAACCAAACAGCAGAACGTCATAGATGGCAGTGCACACATCAAATATAAATACCGATCATAATTTTAGGGTTACTTAAGAACAAAACGACTAAAAACCAGTTCGAAAATTGTTTAACCATTTACAATTCCCAGGGATAATTTTAAACCAAACTAATTAATTAATATAGTAGGTATTTACTATAAAAATGTTACAAATCATAATTTATTATTACGATGATTACTGTTTGGATGCATTGTATTCCTCTGATTTATTCGATTTATATAATACAGAAAGAATTTTTACAAAGAGTGTGGGTTCATATTTAATTTCTTTATTATTTAAATCTATTTAGCTATTTCTACACAATCATGTACTTAAAAATATATCAGTCTTATTCCTCTCCACATTATTCAAAATATCAATTTACAAACTATTTAATAAAATCTATGAAAGTATAAACTACAGATATCTAATTATTAAAAATCTTATAAAACATAACAATAATAAAATACTTTCAATTTAAATACACTCGATAAAGTCATAGCTCTTAAAAGTTGATAATTCTAGTAACTGTGTTTAAAAATCATATATTCTACTTTCTGAATTTTAGTATCTTAACTTATTTATTACCATAATATGATACACTGATTAAACTGATAACAATCTATTTTGTAAGGATAGTGATACGTAGCAGTACACTACACATTTTCTAAGGTCTTGTAGCTCTTTGCAGTCTTTGATACTTTCCGATTGCATCCTGGACCATGGCAGCAGCTGCTGAAATTTTATCAGGCGTCATGAACGATCTCACCGACTCTTTATCGAGACCACCGAATATAGGAAACGAAATCGCACAAATCGGCGTCAAATGGCATATTATTGTGGTAAAAATTCCCCCTATCAGAAGCAATGCTGTACCACCCAAAACGAAAAGTCCGAATTTGGCCAAAACTTTGAGTGCCACCTGAAGAGCCCCCTGAAACAAATAATTTGTTATTTTTACACATTCTCTTTATGATATAATTTTGTTTAATGCTTTAATTTCGTTTATTTCTACTGACATATCTACACTACTGATGCAAGTGGTAGTGTTGTTTTTAATATGACTGATGCTCACCATTATCTGTAGAGCCAAGGCAATCGTTTGAGGTACAGAATCCACCTTTAAATAATTACTTTCCATTATTTAAATTTTTAAAGGAAGTTAACGTAGAGAAAAAAAGTTTCATTATTCTACTGTCTTACGCTTTTCTAAAAAAGCACTACTAAGTTCAGAAGAAAAATATTTGTAGTCAAAGAAACTGTATATTCAGTTTTATTGATTCAGTTATTTTGAACAGTTTAACATTTGTGTCTAATGTGTACATATTAATTTCAATCGGTCTTTGATTTAGGTATTTTAGAGTCTATCTAACGTTCAAACCTGGGTATATTTCCCTTTATGACTAATGTGTAAATAATTAATTTTAATCGGTCTTTGGTTTAGATATTTTAGAGTTCTAATATTCAAATCCAGGTGTTATTCTCACCCCACCGTAATTATTGTGTTTTAACGAGAAGCTTTGACGTCGAATATACTTGTAAGTATAAATGTAAACTGCGTTTGACTGTCGAAGATCAGTTTCACTTCGGCTCAATTATTTGACATCTTAGGGACTCAAATATACGTACAAACTCACAATTTGTGAGAATTAAACTATGGATAAATTTTTAATCTGTGAAGTAAGAATGGGCCAATAATCGTGAAGCCTCAACAAACATACAGAGTAGCGAAGGATATTTAAATTGTACGTTTATAACACTGAGATCGGTTACTGAGGGAATACTATTTGTTCTAAATTTTTTGCAGGTTGCAGTATGCAACCTAATCCGCTTATACGATAGTCAGTACCCACTATGATCTTTTGTGTTGTGGCCTAGGTAACTGGTCGGTTCCAGTCATAGAATTAGTGTGCACAGCTCTAGTCTATCCTGTAGATATCGACCTGCCTTGACTATTATTATCGGAGTAAGCTCCATAGAGGAGGACGTTGGGCCCATCCATATATTGTCTCGACTGAGGAGCTACCAGTTAAGTTGCCAAGCAAGCCGCGCATTAATTCTGTAACTGGAAGCAATCATTTATGTACGCCAAGGCATAACAAGCCGAAAAGATTAAATACATGCTTTAAAAACCACTGATAACCAGTAAGTTAATGAATTTTTTTGTTAGCTATATTGTATAGGTATATATTGATAGGGAAGCTCACCTACCTCGTTAGTTTGTAAATTACGTTTCTGCTTATGTTAGAATTTATAATTTTTGTAATATCTTTATTTTGACGTTTTTCGGAATATTCCAGGCTATATTCTATTTATTTCTCGACATGTTCTCGATATCGCAGAAACTTCGAGAACTCTAAAAATTTATATAAGCGGATCAATTCCACCGTCACAGTCAGTTTATATTGAGCAGTCGAACGCAAATTATTGAAACGTCAAAGTAAAGTATTTGACAGTTGTGAATTTGTTGAAAAATATTTCTTGTATAATCAAGAGTTACAATAAAGTTGTTTATCTACGTGACGTGTTCCCACGCTAACCCAATTTCGAGGTTACAATATTTTATTCAAAGGACAATCAGCGTATAAAATAATTTTTAAAATCAAAAAACTCCGATTCTGTTCCGCCTATCTCGTTCATTATTTAAAACTTATTATGTAAAATAGACCGTTTCTACATATACTTTATACCAGTCGACCGCTGTCAACGATTGACTAAATCTATAGTTACGTGTGAACTCCGAGCGGGACCGTAGCCGACCGAAAGTAATCACCACTATAACCACCAAATTCGTAATAAAGTTCCATGTTCCTCCTTATAATACAAGAGTTTTGCAAAAATCATGCAAGTTCTTCAAAATTGCGAGACAAGAAATTTGCGAGACTCTCAATTGACAAAATAAAACATGATCTTGCAACAATAAGATTTTTAAATAAACCTTTATTAATCTATATTAATTTATCTTATTTTGCAATGCAAAACAATAATTTTTCAATTTTTTTTTCTACCTTCTGTATTTTGCGAATATACAGTTGTAAAACTTTCACCGTTAGTTTTTTTATTTTCAAACAGGGTGCCAATTTTTAGTATATCCACCAATGAATTAAAAAACAATACCACAATTTTCCTAATATAGAAGAAGCGCCACTAAGTTCAGTTAGCTACTTGATCAATATATTTGAGAAACTATATAAATTTATTAAATTTTCAACTACAAAAAATAACAAAGATATTCTTGTCTTTTGGATTTGATTTGATTGACAAAATTTTATTTAAAAGTACTGACAATCACTTATTGCAAGAAATATTTTATGGCGAATAAAAACTAAATATTAAGGCATGTGTTAATAAAAAAACTGATTTTAAAATACTCGAAGAAATCTGCTTGTGAAAAAAAATGATTACTCGTGTGGTTAAATAAAAATTAAATTTGGTAATAGTAATACTCGTATTACATAGTTTAAAACTATTTGTGAATAATTTTATTTACAAGGTAGACTTTAGCAAGATAGTAATTTGTTGCTATTAATAAAGTGAACTATACTCTAGTATTTGCTTTAATTAATATCATCATTTCATTATAAAAGTACCCAGGTAGAAGTGGCAAGAAGGATCTCACAATTTTAATGTCAATTCATGGCCGCGTAAAATTTTTGTCGTCTTTGGAATTAAAATTGAAGGAAAATTTAATTAAAACATTCCTACACAAAGGCACTTTCTCCCCGAAAATGCAAAGCTGGTTTTGTTACACAGCGAACGACAAAATCTCATGAATATAATGAATCTGCAACAAACAGGGCAAAATGATCCCACAAAATGTCTAAATCTAAATTATGTTGCGGTTAAACGTTTGAAACAAACATTAGCGTCTAAGTTTTGTGTGTTGTGAACTTGTTTTAATTACCTAAGTAGTGGTGCGATGTTTGGGACCCGGGATGAGATATAAAGACCTTGTTTCAGCTTATGTTAAAATCATAAGCTAAAAATAAATATATGTTTTCTTCGAGTTGGATATCAGGTAGAGTGCATAGATGATTTATTTTATTTTTATCTGGATATCAAATGCTACTGCTTAGAAGTAACACATTTAAATTTGATTTGATAAACCCAATAACAGGACATGCACATGTTGCAAAACTTAAGATCCTCGCGGTTAGAAACTGTAAATGCACATTGTTCATTTACTAATTGGCCAAATGGTAGAAAATTAAGTATAACTCAAATGTTATAAAAAATTACCCAAACTATCAGTTTCAATACATTTGCAGGTTTTTTAAACTGTATTAGAGATATTATATTTTAAATATTTTCAATTTATTAATAAACAGATTTTCTACCAAAATTGATTTAGTGAACGAAATATTGTTAAAGAATTTGAGTTGCTACAAGTACAAATGAAATGATACTGAAAATTGGATCCACATAGGTAATGGCATCATACTTTAAACAAACGACATATGTCCCCCATTCACTGTAATTGCAAACGATGCGATGAACTATTTAATAGATATAATTTGCAGAAATAGGATAAGTCTTGGACATATGAAATTTAACCGTGGTTCGGCGCTAGCCAAAAGAATTATCAAATTGGTGGGGAATTCTGGTAAACTCGTTGTAATGTGTTTTATTTAAATAGTGTTCTCTGTGGTAATTGATGTGATATGTGCAAATTGGAAACTAGTGTTAACTAAGAAACGAAAAAAGCAGTTTCCGAAAATTACATATATAAAAAATACCATTCTATTACCAAAGTCGTCTATGAACTGAGAAAAGTTCCCATTAAATCGACAGCAATGAAACAGATTATACGAAAATGTGAATAATTTGTTTTTTTCAAGACTATATTGGTCAACTGCCATTGATATACCTGGATGGACCAACACTGTGCCGCCATACAACTTAGAGAACTTCGCTTAAGGCTTACGGTGAGCGCTCGGTCAAAAGGGATATAGTTTTCGCTCAGTAACTCCTCAACGAAAATGATAAAAATATGCGGTTTTTTTAATAGACTACAAATACTATTTTACGTCGGCGCTGTGTTTTGAAATTTTGAAATTATGCAAAATTCATTTAAAAAAAAATTATTTTACACTTTTTAAAAATTTCAAAACACAGCGCCGACGAAAAATAGTATTTGAAGTCTATTAAAAAAACCGCATATTTTTATCATTATCCGTTAAGGAGTTACTGAGCAAAAACTATGGGTTTGTTCCAACACAGCAAGAATCGATTCCGAACCGTCCAGAATTAGTCAGTCAGTTTAGTTGTTAATGTACTCTCGGCGAATGCGACGTAAGACGGTGTTGGTCAAACATTTCTCACTACTGAACAGTTCTCGACGGTTGTTGGAACAGATGTTATATATCGTTTGATAGAGCGCTCACCGTAAGCCTTAAAGATCGTGTACATGATGCCTTCTCTAAAGAAGAAATTTTTATTTTAGCGATGTTGTGTGAAGAAGAGGAGTAGGAGGATGCCAAGAAAATGACAAAATTTTTAGTTCACATTACCAATAAAAAGAGAAATGGTGAAATAAATCCTTTAACTATTTGATTGTCCTCACCTACAGTACCAAAACACAAGATTTAGCAGAGCAGTGTCATCTGACGAAAGACTTGCAGTTTGTTTAAGGCGACACATCCACAACTTAACTAGTCCAATATTTCTAACAGTTTACATTACATAGGACTAGCGCAGACAGGCATAGAAGTTGCAAGTTACCGACACAACCTGCATTGACGGTTGTTGCAGGTGACGGTACATGTTGATGCAGGCCTAATGTGCGGATGCTCCAATAAATAACATGAGAACCTTCATGAACAGGTTTTGCAGGTCCATGCTGTGCAGGTCCGTGCAGGCATAATGTGTAAGATATTTTACTTGTCCGGTACGGACCAGGATTTTTAGTGACGGTTTTGTGTGTGGAAAATATTTTAAAGCTTTTAAGTAGTAAGTTAAGAAGTAATTCTGATATGATGCGCTATTCATTTTACACACCCAAAGAGTACGCATGTACCCTTTGGCATCCTGCGTACTCTTTGGTAACTGCGTGTACTTACATTCTCACTTTTTAATTTGCCGTTAATAAGAATAGGAACGTATAAATCAAAGAGCGAAAGACAACTAAAATTTACTATTGATCTACAGTGTCAAGTCATATTTATCTCTTTTCATAGTACTTAATTCCTGCGTACTTTTAAAACCACATATGCGTACTATTAGCAACGTGTGATCCTAAAAGTACGCATATTTAAAGTTATAAATACATAGTGTAATATTTTTTCTTATATAAAGATCAAAGCTATTGGACTATTTGTTGCTTAAGAACAGTATAATGTTACTGTTGTGTTAAATACAGACCTTTAAATAAATAAATGTGGATGGTATTTTAAATTAAGTGCGTACTTTTATCAGACATAGATTTGAAAATTACTACACAGGATATTTTAGACACGACTGTTTTAAAGAAAATATTTTTAACTTTTGGTTACTTCGGAAATATTAAAAATACCGAAAGCAGTAGTCAACTTCCTCAATCGAAAATAATCATTTTATGATATATTGCTAAATCCTTAAACTTGTATATAGGAAGGAATAATCGGAAAACAGGACAATATAGTTAATGGTCTAAATTTTTTCTTGGCTTAGTTAGAAAATCTAGACCATTAACTATATTGTCCTGTTTTCCGATTATTCCTTCCTAAATATAATCATTTTATTATGTCATTGCAGTTTTGGAAAGAGCAACAAATTTTGAAACAAAAACGTGTAGTAGCAACTGAAAGTTAAAAACATTTTCTTTAAAATACCCTTATCTTAATACTCTGTAAAGAAAAATTTCCAATCTATGTCGTCCTTGATTCTCTGTATAACTTTAGCATAAAGTCTTCGTGAACAACTGTGTACTTGTATTTATTTAAGGCATATATGTGGTATGTGAAATATAAACTCCATTATTAAATAATTTAGCTAAAGCAAATTTTTTTTCACCCTTTTTTCACTATTTGCTCTCCACACAAATTTTAAATACATTTACTCTACTTTCGTTTAATGTATTTTTTACTAAAGGCTCTAGAATTGTTCAGTTGTACAAAAGAAATTGTGAATCGTAAGTGTACCAAATAAATTGTATACTTTGAAGTGGCAGAGCGCACAATGAAACTTCTGCTTATAAAAAAACTACCTCTTTTACGGTAACAAAGGAACAAGAAAAAGATTAATATATACTTACTGTGAACATACATTTTTTAATAAACGTAAAGGGTGAGCTCGATAAAGCTGTCAGGCGCAACTAGTACAATTATTTAAATAATGTCATCGATAGTGTCGATATTCAAGTGTTTACCTTTGTGATGCATTCATGAATTTCTTACAGATTATTGCGATAACAATAAACTTGATAATTTGTAAATTAGAAACTAAAAATTGAGTTTATAAATTAGTTAATTTGTAAAAATTTGGTTGTACCTATAAATATTGTGTAAATAATAAACAAATTCATTTTATTTCAAACTGTATCTAATATTTAAAACTTAGTAAATCAGTAGTAGTCATTAGCAACTCCATGCTGGACCCGACAGATCACAAAGCAATGAAGCGTCCTACCTAGCTGTAGGTACCCGATAAAGCCCCGATTTCTATTGCGTTTCGGCGATAACGAAATTTGCAGAATCGAGTTCCATGACACAACTACTCTGTTAACTAAAACCCAGGCCAGTACTGAATTATACCTGAAAAACCTATAGCAAACAGCTAAAGTCGCTTGTCAGCGGCCTACCAGACATATACGGATTTCAGGCTTATTAGATGTCATCAGTATGCCATAGGTTAGGTCAATAATAACTGAGCAGTGTGCACACATACAAGACGTTCCGAAACTAAACCAACAAATGAAGACAGGAAATACTAGAGACGATTTCATGTCAATTTGACATTCAACGTCTTATCCATAATTGCTTTCTAAGAGAGGTAGGGCACTATGAAGTTGGCCTTTTACAATATTTTTATTTTAATTATTCAGATCACTGGCTAACATAGGTTATGTGTTAACTCTTATAAGGCTTTCCGTCTTTTGATGTGAAAATAGGAAAGTCAACTGATATTTCTAATTATACAGGGTGGTCGCGATGTAATGGGCCAAAATTCATGACTAGATTCCTGACGTGAAAATATTGCGATTTAGACAAACTCATCTTAGTCCAAAAGTTTATACTTACAGAGATACAGGGTGTTTAATGCAAAATATTATTTTAGTTTTTTCTTATTTATTTCATAATAAGTGCTCATATCGAGATGAAATTTTGGTGTTAGGGGTTTTCTGAGGCGAGGATTGAAATATATCCATGGTTTGCTTGTATCTCATAGAGAGCGCCACCTGCTCGTGGTCGAATGCGTTGAAAATTACATTAATTTTTTATCTTTCAAAAATCTAATTCTTAGGTATCAAATTCTGATTTTACAACTTCTTTTACACAAAAAAGCTATACTTTTTGATAGTCGCTATCTTGCACCGTTCTCAAGATATTTAGCTTTGGTAATTCGAGTGATAAAAATAAAGTACGAATGTCAAAAAGAACAAGAGTTTATTTCAAATTATAAATTGTGATGAACAAACGAATATTCAACATGTTATTAACGCGTTTGTTCAAACTGCCGTATTTTAAAATAGAGATTCTTGTTACGAAATGATTCGGCGGCATTTACAATTTTCTGCCATAGCTCCTCGCAGGTGTTTATAGTTTTTCTATAGACAACTGACTACATGTAGCCTCAGAAACAAAAATCCATAGGATTAAAGTCAGGACTACGAGGAGGCCATAATATTCGACTCCCACGACCGATCCAACGATCCGGAAAAATGTGGTGAAAATAGTTCCGTACTCTGACAGAATAATGAGGGGGAGTTCCATCTTGCATGAAAAATAGATTTTGCCGTGTATTCAGTGGTAAATTGTCGAGGTAGTCAACTAAATGGTGCTGCAGGAAATCTAAATACAAGTCACCATTTAGATTTGGAGGAAGCGGTCATGTGGACCCAAAGGTGATTTCCTATGATTCCGCACCAAACATTTATCTTAAATTCATGTTGGAAGTGACGCTCACTGACTACGTGAGGATTTTCATTATCCCACATGTGCTTGTTTCTAAAATTGAAAATTCCTCGACGAGTAAAGGTCGCTTCATCAGTGAATAGTACATTATCCAAAAATTCCTGGTCAAGGTTTTGCTGATTGCGCATAAAATGAGCAAATTGTAATCTAGTTGGTAAGTCTGCCGCTAAAAGATTTTGCACGGGTGTAAAATGGTAGGGATATAAATTTTCCTTGTGAAAGATTTTGAGAACTGTTGTTTTACTAACACCGGTTTCTCTAGCTACCTGCCTGCTGCTAACTTCTGGTGGCCACTCTTACTAAAATTTCTTCTTCTTGGTGAACTGTAATAGTACGCCCTGCGTTGTCTCTTTTAGGACGAAAACTACCAGTCTATTAAAAAGTTCTTGAAATAGTTTCCGATTTGGTTGCCTTCTATTCGGATACAAGTCTGAATACCGACGAAGCGCTCGACGTCCAACATAATCTGATTGCGCATAAACGCAAACCATATCGCGCATTTCTCCATTTGAAAATAAATTATGGCGTGGCAAGTTATCTCGCACTACGATTTAGATCAAAGTAAAGAATACTTTTAATAAGGCACGAATAATACTGTAATATTACTGACAGCACTAAGATAAGTGGAAAATGTCAAAATTGGATTTTAACATAAGCCTACTTGAAAATTTTTGCCGATTTGTAATTGAATGCAAATACATTGGAATTTTCAATGGCAAATTTTACGAGAACGGTGCAAGATAGCGACTATCAAAATGTATAGATTTTTTGTGTAAAAGAAGTTGTAAAATCAGAATTTGCTACCTGAGAATTAGATATCGAAAGATAAAAAAGTTCTGTCGTTTTCAACGCATTCGACCTAGCGCAGGTGGCGCTCTCTATGAGCTACAAGCAAACCATGGATATATTTCAATCTCTCGCCCCAGAAAACCCCTAACACCAAAATTTCATCTTGATATGAGCATTTAATATGAAATAAATAAGAAAAAACTAAAATAATATTTTGCCTTAAACACCCTGTATCTCTGTAAGTATCAACTTTTGGACTAAGGTGAGTTTGTCTAAATCGAAATATTTTCACGTCAGCAATCTAGTCATGAATTTTGGCCCATTACATCGCGACCACCCAGTATATATTTTTTATCTTCTACTTTTTGGTATTTTTAATGTCAAAATCGAAAACTACAGATTATTATAAATTAAAAAGGTACCCGTCTCTTGAATGGTTAGAATGTAAAGTATATGACAAAAATCTATTTGAAATGTTTGTTTGTTTTTTTCTGTACGATAATTACAAATTCTTTGTTAACGTTTATTAATTGGCTTGCGAAACAAATAAGGTAAAATTCTATAAAAAAAAGTTGGAATTTTGTATTAAATAATATCCCAAACTGGCGTAAATTATAACAAAACGACGAATAACAAAAACAAACAAACTATAATTTAATAAAAGATTCCCTACATGGCGGCCATTACTTTGAATGCATAAAAATTGATTAGTTCCCCTAATGTTATAATCTTACTTCTCTTAAGAACCATTTTTTGGGTCAGACGATTTATGTCAAATCGATAAGAAACCATCCCTAGAATTTGTTGTCTTCGTTTATCGATTTAATCTCCCGACACCCTGTATACTTTGCCACTTTAATAATCTTTTCTCTTTACTGTAACTTTGAGAGTAATTTTTTGTCATTTTGTTCATTTGCCTTCCGAAATGTCAACGAACAGTTATGGATCGACCTGTCCTCGATGACCTTGCCAGCCCGTGGCTATTAATCACTGAAGAATGATATCCCTAGTGCCCTTTAGACGCAGATTTCCGTGTAATTAAACCCAAAGATAATTAATTCGGTCATATTATGCTAAACTAACATTTACCTGTGCTGCAGGTATCACCGCCGGCACGTAATTCGACTGAGCTTGCTGCCCCGAGTACGTCTGGGGTTGAGCTGGGAACATAGAAGGATAAAAGAAGCCGTAGCTGTCTGAGTAAGGGTAAGTTTGGTACGCAGGAGACGGTTGTGGGGCCTTGTAAACCGGTTGGGGTGGTTCTGGCGTAGTTGTCGTCAGGTCTTCATCTTTTACAGCAGCTGCTGCTACGATACCAACGACGAGTAGAAAAAAGAGTTGGTACATTTTGCTGAAAAATAATTTTGGATTTTGTAAAAGTGTAGCAATAATATAAAGTGAAATATACACAGGGTGTTTCTTAAGTATGTCAAAATACAGGGGCGTATTCTGTGGCCAAAAATAAGGGTTTTTTGATATATAAATGTGTGGTCTTAGGACAGCCATTATCCAGCTAGAACGTGTCAAATTACTTTTCCCTTTATTTTGGGCCACAGAATACGCCTCTGGATTTTGACCTCTGTTTAAGAAACACCCCGTATAGGGTTTCAGTATTAAACTGTAAGTCATCAGTACAACTTGGAAAAATGATACAAATGTGTTAACCATTAGTTTTTGGAACATTATAAAGGAGATACAAAGTTTTAAAAAATATATGAACTCTTTTACTGTAGTTACCAAAGTAGTGGGAATATTTAAGTCATATTTGGTATATAGTGCATTTAGTTATTGTTTCATAAAATACCTTAGTATCAAGCACTTTTAATAATCAATAGTGAACGTATATGCACTTATTAATTTACTACAATATTAAAATTAATGCTATTTTTAAACAGAAAGTTTAGTTTCAAACAAAAAATATTTCTTGCTCTATTTCTGTAGGTTTCTGTTACAGTTATACAGGGTGTTAAAAAAAGTGTAAAATATTTCAGGAGGTAATAGTATGAACCAAAATAAGCAGAAAAGTCTTAATAAACATGGGTCCGCAAAGTAACGGTTGCGGAGATGGACCACTATTCGCTTTTCAAACATTTTATTTTATTAGGAATAAACCGACAAAGGAAGCTTTTAACAAACAAAAAACAAAGTTACAGAAGATGTTCAAAATGCCCTCCGTCCATTTCCAAGCAGGCACGACATCTTCGTCTCAACGATATTCGAACTCTTTCGAAAACACCCTCCTTGGTTTGGATTTCTTGACACTTTTGACTAATCCGTAGCTGCAGCTCTTCCAGGCTATTTACAGGAGTACCATACACAAATTTCTTCAAATATCCCCAAACAAAGAAATCTAGAGGGTTCAGGTCAGGCGATCTTGGAGGCAATAAAACAGGTCCGGCCCTTCCTACCCATCTATGTGGAAAAGTTTGGTGTAAATGCTCTCTAACGGCCATGGAAAAATAAGCTGGAGCACCATCATGCTGGAACAACATTTATTGCCTCTGATTTAGAGGAATGTCTTCCAAAAACTCATACAGTGTGTTCGAATATCGTTGAGACGAAGATGTCGTGCCTGCTTGGAACTGAACGGGGGGCACTTTGAACGTCTTCTGTAACTTTGTTTTTTTGTTTGTTAAAAGCTTCCTTTGTCGGTTTATTCCTAATAAAATAAAATGTTTGAAAAAGAATAGTTGTCCATATCTCCGCAACCGTTACTTTGCGGTTTATTAAGACTTTTCTGCATATTTTGGTTCATACGATTACTTCCTTAAATATTTTACACTCTTTTTTTAACACCCTGTATAGAAAATTTGACTTGAGGGGAAGATATACGGGGTTAACTACCAATAAGTACAAAAATTTTAACCACATGCTTAGGGAAGTCTAAAAGACAATAAAAAAAAATTGTTCCGAAATTCTAGCTCGATGTTTAAAAAATGAGGCAAAATCCTCGTATCCTCCGGAAAATCGGCGCCTACGATATCCTAAACATCATCCGAGATGACTTAGATCTATCAACTATCATGCAGTAATTTTTTACAGCATTTCCAATAATTGTAGAAATGACGACAATGATTATTAATAACATAAGAGGTTCTTTATGACCTTGCTATAACCTCTTTGCTTTTTTTTGTTAAGCTGAATTATAGGTCAGTTGGAAAACAAAAATTCCAATTTTATAATCGTCGACGTACTTTATGACCTTGCTATAACTTCTTTACTTTTTTTTGTTAAGCTGAATTATAGGTCAGTTGGAAAAAAAATACTAATATTATAATAGTCGACGTTTCGTACTATTATGTACCAATTTTGTAATCAATTTTGTTTTTTGTAAGATGTTTATATAGTCTGTGTATTTGTAGATCTTTTTTATTATATTAAAATTATAATTTTATCCAGAGTCCTGAAGATGTTGAAATAATATTTCTCTTATAAAGCTCTAAAATAAAAAAACATAAATTATCTACTTAATTTTATGTACCTACTTATATATTTTACTGGATGATCCTTAGACTAATTTTAAGTTGATGAGTTCATATAAATGTATGACATAAACAGCTTGGCTTTGGATATACAGGGCGCTAAAGTTTTAATTTTTCTTTCCGGTTTTTATAAAAATTTTCGAAAACCGTTTGATGTATTACATAGAATAAGAGATACAAATTTAAAAAAATAATGCAGGTCTCAATTTTAATCACTTTCTTCAAAATGGTAAGTTGTTCTACAAAAGTACAAGACACCATTTTTGTTAAAAATTAAACGGTCATTACTACTAGACTAATAGTTTAAAAAAGATCAGTAGCGTAACGTTAAAATTGTACCGTGACGTAGCCATACCTATGTCACTGGTTACATGAAAAAAAAATTTGGGGTTAAAAAATGTGGTTTTATATCATACTATGCTATCCTTACAACATTTAATGTAATCCATAATCGCTATTTATAATAATAATAATAATAATAATAATAATAATAATAATAATAATAATAATAATTAACTGACTAAATTAAGTATATAACATTAAGTAAAAACCTGTATATATAACAAACTGACATTGTTGTTCTATGTTTTGCTGTTCCTCCAACATTATCTATTTTTTGGTTAAACTGGATAAAGAGTATACAAAACGGCAAATTAAATTTATCTATATTTATCTAAAATTAAATTTTTTCGAAAATTGTCTAATTTCGCTGATTGCAGTTGAAAATTAAAAAACACATTTCTCTGCAACAGTAAATTTTAGCAATACATTATAGACTGAAAAGACTTTCAAAATTGTAAATATAACATTATTTCTGCTTTACACATATGAATATTATGAATTTTTCTTGTAGAAGATAGAGATCGTTTTCTTATTGCCACTGATTGGAATTATCATTCTTTTCATAGGAATGTCTACTTATTAAACTATATAAGTAACACTGATAGAGAACAAAATTTATATAAAAATATTAAACAGCACTAAGTTTTCAGAAAGCCTTCCTTCAAATTTATTTTGGAAAATTTTACTTTAATTATTTGAATTTCAGGTTAGTCTATTCTATTTCATAAAATGTAAATAGACCCAGGGTTAATAAGTTTGAAATATAACATAACATTTACTACAAAAATATTTCGAACAAGTAGGTATATCTCTCTTATTACCTCTTTATGGAAAAGTTAATAATAAGTTAATACAAAACTAATTTTAAATCATAAGTTGAAATATAATCTTACAAGAAAGTAAACTTATAAACTTACCTATACATTTTACATTTCACCAAGTGACACTTTTAGGACTAACAAACTCCTCGATTTCCCTAAAAGCTATTTCTATTTATATGTGTAATTAGGGTAGGTACTTACCTCCCACTCTTAAATATTTTACCTAAAGCTGCTATCTGCTGATATTGCTGTCTTGAAGGTTTGGTGAGAGCAAGGCAAAAGTTTTCCTGATTATGATTTTGATGAGATAAATCAGGTAAAAATATATTCAATATACCTATAGGTTCTTTTCACCTTTTATAGTTTAATATAACACTATTTAGGTATATTAAAATCAACGTGCCCTTCTTGCCCCCTCTATGTCATATCCCTCTATTATTACTGTAGTATCCTTTGCCTGGCATACAGAGTAATACATTATTTTATAGTTTTTTGTCATTTCTGGATAATTAGAAATATTTTAATTTAATTACTTACAGGGTGTAACAAAAAAGAAGGTCATCCAGTTAATAACAAATTTTTGGCGCCAAATATGCGATTTAAATTTACTTTCTATACCTACTATATAAAAAAAATTCTCAATTAAAATCGTTTTTTCGGTATAATTTCTTCAGGTTCAGTTTGTAATTTTGTAGAGATACTTCTTATTAACCAAATCCTCAAGGATATTATTGTAAACGATGCATAAAAAACAAACCTGGAGACGTGGGGAAAGTGTTATTTTATCCCCCCACTCTTATTTAAGGAAAAACAGGGATTTAAGAAACAGATAAGTTATTATACAGATTTACACTAATTGCTGCACATACCCCATTTGCTACTAGTACATATATCAAACGTACTTTCCACTATTCGTCAGGCTCTACAAATTCTATAATTAAAAACTCTTTCTTTTACTGACAATTGGTTTCCTCTCGTGTAGGGTTTCATATGTTTTAACTCGGGAATTTCTAAAATTTGTTATACATTTAAATCATGATATAAACTACTATTTTTATAAATACCATCAGAAATCTGGCCGTTGCATCCTATGTCAATATAAAATATAAATTTATATTCAGAATTCACGACTGCTAGTAGCACTATACTGATGTGAAATCCCTTATAGTTAAAATACATTGATCATTCGTTAGCTTGCGTCATAATCGCTATTTATGTTATCCATATTTGACTCCTAATACATATGAAAAGTTCCATAATTCTTAAATTTCTTTTCATTTCTAAAACCATTCTTTGCTTGTAGATGATACCTGTATAATTAAAAGAAGTATAAAAGCAATATGACAAATTTACACTATGTAATGTAGAGGATGTACACAACAAAAAATTAAAATGACAATTTTGGAACATCGATTGCTGCTCAGTTATGTGCTTCATCCATAATGGTTGCAATTGAACTACAATGAATATCCAACAAATTATTTCAAGAAAACTATTTCAAAGTCTTCAGCAAACTAAATCACATTTTCTTTATAATGTGCATAATGAAGTACCACAGGCATCTTCATCGAGTCTTCTCTCATCTGCTGTTAGATCGACCTGTTCAATTTCTTCTTTACTTCTTACTTCTTCTGTATTGCTATTGTTTTATCCCCTTCCTATTTCATTGATTTCATCCTTGTTCAATAAATTTTCAAAATATTCTTTTGACCCATTCAATATTTCATCTTCTCCTGCAACTATCCATTTTTGTCTTTATAATATACTAGTCTTAGCTGATATCCTCTTCTCGCATTCTTCACTCCTTGGCATAGGTTACTAATGTTGCTACTTCTCCAATTCTCTTTTATTTGTTCTAATATAGCTTTATAATTTTTCAATTTCTTATTTCTTAGCACCCATTTTGTTTTCCTTTTTTGTTCTTCATATTTATTCTTTGCTTCCTCTGCTTCTTCTTGAAGCACTTTTGTCTTAGTTTTATCTAACTTCAAGCTCCTTCTTACATTCACTATCACACCACAAAAAATATACTTACAATTGAAACTCTGTGATTATTCAAACAAAACTGTTTATACCAAACATTCTAAGTAAACAATATTGTTTTTAAATTTCGTGAGAATGTGTACGGGCCCATTGTGGAGCCCTTAATGATGTGGTTTGTACTTCAGAAAGCGTCAACAGTATTTCAGTGAATTAATGTTATCAAACCATAATTGTACTTAATTTATATTTTCTGAAATTATTTGGCGAGTTCTGACTGTGCTAATAAAAAAATATTTAACTGAATATTTGAAATAAAATTGATTATATTTATTTACGTTTTCTGAAATATTTGCGATTGTTCACTAATAGAATAAAATCTTACTTTAAATGTCATAAACAATCTGCAATTGAACAATGAATAAAAATGTACTACCGATACTAAACCAATTGAATTAATAAGCAGTTATTCATGTGCTTAGAAGACAAAATATGTTTTATTGGGTATTAATTTCCTATGAACATGTGAAAAGTGGAATTTCTCATATATCTGAGTCTAATGGCAGATTTGTAAAAGTTCTTTTCTTAATTATGTATTCAGTATATGCTCGCATGCAAAATCCCATTATAAGCAAAAAAATATTTGAAAAGAGTGGCGATTCAGGTAATGTAGAGGATGTGTACATTAAAGTGGCTGTGGATAATTTACACAACAAAAAATTAAAATGACGAATTTGAAGCTTTTGGGACATTGATTGCTGCTCAGTTATGTGCTTTACCCATAATGGTTGCAATTGAACTACAATGAATATCCAACAAATTATTTCAAGAAAACTATTTCAAAGTCTTCAGCAAACTAAATCACATTTTCTTTATTATGTGCAAATTGAAGTACCACAGGCATCTTCATCGAGTCTTCTCTCATCTGCTGTTAGATCGACTATTTTAGTACTGGATGTTGGTCACATCAGGCCTCCCTTTCTGAAAACATGCTAAATTACTTCACAATGAAGCGGTTAGAGACTTATTATACCAATCAATAAGATGAGCCAAAAATTGACAATAAACGGTATTAGATTTGTGTGATATTTATACTGTTACTCTGTTTTCCGCATTTTTACTGATAATATGCTATTTTACTAAATTCAAAATCGTTTACTAAAGTGGCAATTTGCCATTTAATAAAAAATAGTTTTCGGAAATTTTATTTAAATATTAAAAGTACAATCAATCAAATTTGAAAATTTAACTACACGAAATTTATTGAATTCCACTTGTTCTTCCTGAAAACTATATTATAATTATTTATCTCTTTCATTCCTGAATGATCTTGAGATGTCACTAGTTCTTTCTGATGAAATATAGTGTGAAATACACGTTTTTTTTTATTTTGGTGTCATGTTAAAGTAGATAACACTGACAGTTGTCACTGTAACAAATTTTGTTAACATTCAAGGCACACTTGTAAATTAAATATTTTGCAGCCATCAACATAATGTGCAATGACACATTCAATCGTGAAAATCTGAAAAACGGCTTGAGATATCGAGACAAATTTTTTAAGCATTTATTTTAATTTTCAACACCCTGTAATTGTTTAAATAGTAACATATTACTTAGGCAAGTTTGGCTCAAAAGACATATTTCTACTATCTCTGGTTGTTCTATGGCCGATAAGTTATGGAACACCCTGTATAACTTAGAATCAATTCGTCTCACAAAAATGTAACTTAACTGTTATTATGTAAATATACAAAGCTGCGTCAGGTTACTAGGTTACGGAAATCCTACTCAATTATCTACTATAAAATTTTAATAAAGTAATGCTTGTTTGTTTAGGAAACTGTACTTTTCAGAACATGTTGTTTAATATATATATATTGTATCAATTTGAAATATGCACATAGAAAATCAAATGAAAATAACACCTGACCGAACTTAAAGTTGAATAAAATTAATAATTATTAGTGTAAATTTATAAAAAATTACAAAGATCTGTTAATTTGGATATCCTGGATATAAAGTTACTAAGAATAAATAATATTACATAGCATAAAAATAATAATTTAATAATTTTATTATCAAGTATAAAATAAATTTCATAAATTTGCATGACTTTGACAATTGTTATCACTCAGTACATAAAGAAAAGGAATTTAAACTCAGAGCACCATATATTGAATGAAAGGTAAAAGTCTATAGATTAATCTGATATACATATTGTAGGCAGACGAGTAACATTATGAAAGATATTTCCATTAAAAATAAATTATATCCTGAAAAATGAATTTAAATGTCAAATTATAAGAATTAATTCCAGACCTGTCAAAAGTAAAGGTGACTTTGCAAGAATCCCTTGTAAATGACCTAAAACACCAAATAAAGACTATTTTCATTAACAAAATAATTAAAATTGTACAATAAAAACAAAAGGACATTTATAAAATGTAGTTAGTTATAAGGATTGTTGTGATAAGGTGACTAAAAAGACATCCAAAGACTGTGGAAAAATCATGTATAAGGACCTTTTAACATGGCAATCTACAGAAAGGATAAAAAACAAAGAAGTTGTTGTTAGTTACGGCTTGGTTTCACTGAAACTAATAATATCTGTCATGCATGAACAGCCATTATTTTAGAATATATTAGGACTCTGTATTATGATATTACACTCTGTAGGAATGCAACCAACATTACAAGTGAAAGAATATTTTTAGCATAATTTATTAAACTTCAATTAAATTCAATAACAAAGTTTTAACTTATAGTGGTTTGGTAAAATTATCATCAGAGAAGTAATATTAAAAAGAAAATATTCTTTATTGTTTTCAAATTAATTCTAGAACCAAAAACTATTAATCTTTCAAGTGTGTTACTATTTGTTATAAAATAAAAACCCTGCATATTTTGAACCGACTCCTTTCTTTCTTTTGCTGTTTTAATTTGTGAAACTGTGTCTAGCAAGGGATAAACAAAAATTGTATAAATAAGGTACGATAAAAAGAAAAGAAAATGTAATATAAAAGGTTTGTATTGAACCAAATATAGCTTAAACACAACATACACTAATAAAACATAATACATAAAAAAATCAACAACATACACTAATAAAACATAATACATAAAAAAATCAAATTAATATTCAAACTTTGACATTAAATACATAATAAAATATTTAAAATTAAAATAAATAATAAAAATAAATTTAATAAAATAAAACATACACCCATATAAATATTACAATATTTAGGTACTAACAATATTGTGTGACACTAACTACTCTGTGGACTAAAGCCCCGATCTGGGGCTTTTGTAACTTTTTTTACTGTATTGTAAAGGTATTTTAAGATCAATTCTCTTACAATTCCTATCAATGAAGTTATATGTATGCCCTCTGGTACCAAACATCTAGGTATGCTAATAAACAATTTTATAGACAATGCCTTATTCAATAATTATCTAAAATACAAATTAATCTAGCTAAATTTACCAACCTGGTTTAATAAAAATATTCTAAATAACTACTTCTAACTACACTAAAGTTCACTTTTGAAGCTGTGGAAACTCGAATGCGGTTGAATTTTCGAATTTCTTTACACATACACACCTTTACAATACAGTAAAAAAATGTTGCTTAATATACTATTAGAATTTTAAATAGTTGTTTTTGCTTACTTGTAGCTTGCATGACATATATGTAGTTTGTATAGTATTATACAAACCTGCCCAAACTTAAATAATCGTAGTGGAAATTGATGTGATTTTTCCAACTCTGGATAAAAGTTAACAATATACAACTAAATTAAATCACAATAATTTGACAGTTCTGTTTTATAAAAGTAAAGACTTGTCAATAACACTTATCATTTCAAATAACTCCAAAAACTCCAACAATGTGACAGCTGCAGATAATAGATCTGTCAGTAATTTATTTTCTAGGCAGTCTACATCTCTGTGTAATAAAAATTGATTTACCCAATAATCTAATCCAGTTATTTTTCTCTCTTAGTTTTTCTTTTTTTTAGAGTATATATTAATAATAGCAGCGAAAATGTAATAATTAGGTACATACTCTTCTCATATTCCCCTTTTTAAAACTGGACTATTATAAAAGACATTAGGCCAACACTACCTCATAGATGGTGTTGATTAGCAGAAATTTAAAGTAGTAGGTAACTATTACGGCACTATTATAGTAGTTATTTTTATGCTACTTTTATCGTCTGCCTCCGGCTTTAGAACGCTGCAAAATAACTACAGAGAAGAAATTTACTATTGACTCATTTGCTGAATGTATTCGTAAATATATAGTGTAATGAAAAGCTGCACAATCTGTGTACACTAATAAATTCAGTGTTTACTTTTATGTAGTGACGCAGTGCTGAAAGTAAAAAAATATTAACCATTAGGACGAAGTTTAACATGTAATGAAAACCCGTAAGATACCCTCAGAACCCTCATTCACTTCCAATATCCTATAAAATTTGATCCAGCTTTATAATAGCAACCTTCTGAAAACATTTGCAGTATTCAGGCAAACTGTTATACTTCCATAAATAATTGATGGGGTCTAATATAACAGAAATTCGTACGTGAATTTCATCCCCAAGGATTTCTTTTCCTTTATTAACGATGCCGAATAAAGTGGGTATTCAGAAATAATCATTACAAATTCAACAGGCAATATAACTCGTGAATTAAATAGAAAGTTTTGAACACAATTCCACTGGGAATCTCCCTTTGATTTGAGAAAATACAACAAGCGAAATATTATACGAGGCAGTTTAATCGTACGTATATTAATAATACATATTTATGTATTGTTAATATACGCACAATGCCAGTTTAATCGAGAAAATATGCTGTGCAGTTAACAACTATTAATTTGATTCATTCAGTTTGCGTTCCTATATCCTATCTACATACTTTTGTGTGTAAATTCATTAAGCATCATCTATTTCTTAATGAAATATAAGTGTACACTTTATAACTGCAAGTGTATATATCATTCTATGAGTATTTAAGGGCCCCGTATTATTGAAATACTATTTTCTATCAGGGAAAATGGTTTTATTCAAAATTCACTGCTTATACAGTTATTTTTCGCATGCATACCCGTAAAGAGACGAATAACACACCCGTGACGTATAAGTCATATGACTTACGTTGGTAGGCCATACCCACCATTCAGTGCAGGAATGAGGGAAACCTGGAAAACTTCATTAACTAGGGAGGTGGTCAAACGTCTACCGGTATCAATCTCTCATATTGACTCAAGCCAACATTCTGCCACCCTACCATACCCGCAAAGAGGGTGCCAATCCTCTCCACGAATATAAATGATATACTGTCTACCGACCGTTGGATATGTTGTCATTTGTAATATAGGTATGGTTGTGATTGATGTTGATCAAGACCAATATCAGAGACAAACTAAAAATAATAGTAATTTATTTTATTTTCTCTGTGGTTAGTAGAATTAGTTGCCAAATCATCTTCATTCAATTCGTCTATTGTATAGAAATGATCAGGTCTCGTATAATTTAATTTGATAAATGCAAAATCTATAATTACCAAAATTTCCAAATTATCAAATATATCATTCAAATCTAATATCCATTATACTTTTTTTACTACTATAATACTACACTCATTAACATTGACCACTATATATGCCTTTTCCGCATTTTATAAATTTTTATGCTTGTTTTGCGCACATTCCAACTCTGCTTGAATTAAAGAACTTCATAAGTCACTGTCAAATATAGGCTTAAATTTAAGCATCTGTTTTCATACTTAGAAGATCTTAACGTATGGTGCAATAGGAAAAGCGTACTTAAGCATATCTTATTTTTAAGTAATGTTTATTAACTTCGGTGCAAACGGGTATTATTGATATTATTTCGAATTGTGACACTCTTTTCCAAAATTTGCTCATCTCATCTCATTAAACGTCACATCACGACTAATTGCGACAGTTTTGTCCAAAGAACAAAACCAATGTTGGAGATGTGACATTTCAACCATTCGACGGTTATTAAGCAAAGTTCACTTGTAACACATAAAAATATGCAATATTTGGAGTTGCTACACCACTAAATCTTGAAAAATGAAAATTTTGAGTTAAGACTGTCTTGTTTCAAACTCACGATATCACTGAACCTGGAAAAATAAATATGAAAATATTTTGTAGATTTCCATTCACTTTAACTAAGTAATATATTTTTAGCTGCATGCATCTGGCTGGAAAGAAAATGTTGTCTTCACTTCGATAAAAAAGATATGTAAAATTAATTTCGTATTTAATAAATTTAGATACATAAGTTAATGGCGTGCTGTATTTTTTTAATAATTTTTCCAAAAATCGATAGCGATTTTTTTTTTCGTAAATCTGACAACATACCATTCCAAATCCTTTAAAACCCTATGTCCAAATTTTATAAATTTATCTTAACTAATAATTTTTCTACGCAACATTGAAATAGAAACAATGCTTTGATGTGGTCACGTAGAATGTTTTGAAATTAAATAAAAAGCATAGAATGGAATCTAAAAGAATGATAAATTATATACAAATTATTTTAATCTCGTACACAATTACACATTAAATTTGAAGTTTCAAAATTAGAAGCAATTAGGAAACTTTGTTTCTTATACGGGTGTTCAGTAAAAAGGCTAGCTTTTTTTGGACGAAAATATTATGATTTAAATCAACTTAGAACAATTTTGATTCCTTAAATAGGTAGAGGGTTTTTTGTGAGATAAACACGAACACTAATTTTTGCATTAAATGTACTGCGTTCTGAGCGCTGAGAACTAATCATTTTTCAAAAATATCTATCCTTAAAAAACCGTCCGAAAGGAATAATACTCGTATAGTGGCACAGGCGCTAAAAAAATCATGTCCATTTATCGCAAACATCAATAAGATTATAAAAAAAATTTCCAAACTTTGAATACAATTATTACCCAACAAATAAGAAAATTATCATTAAAAAAATAAAAAAATACTCTCTCATACCTCTAACTTCTTAAGGAAGCAACATTGTTGATTTAATTATTATTTGTGTCAGTATTTTTCATTCTTTACTGAAGACGCTTTACATACAGGTATATTGTATTATCGCAATCACATTTAAGAGATACTTTTAGACTAATGAGATATCTAGTAATAAACAAATAGATAAAAAAGGAAATATCTATTACAGGAGTTGCAATTTATTACAAACTCGTCTTTCAGTGACTTAGTTATAACTTTTTGGGTATTTGATCGTCCTTAGGGGAATTACCTTTATACATGCCTACCATAAATTATAAACTTTTACAGTTTGATGAATTCTGTGAGCAAAATTATGTTTACCCAAAATAAACAGGTAAAAATATATTTACTAAATTTTACTGCCTTGTAAAGGAGAAGCGTTTCTTAGAAATTTTGCATTACTTATCTCCAAGACAAAGGGAGGCTACATCCAAAAATGCGGACGATAATAAAGCTACAAAGTAAATATTCGTGTACTGTCTTATACGGTTTACGGATAAGCATGAACCGGCTTTAGTAGGTACTTCCAGCTTTATCAGAACCTTGGAAAATCCCATTCTCTCTGCACCTGTTGCTTTAGAAATATTACTTTTGGAATCGCCGTATATAAATATTAGACGATGCTATTACTGACTGAATCTTAATGTGTTGGTTAATAATTGAAACAATGAATACTTATAGTCACGATATTCTTTGAAGCTACTTATTTGTGGCACAATTCTAGTATTTCTTTAGTTTAATTGAGTATTTTGCCACACTTCTGAAAAAATAAAGATTAATTGAATATACCCCTGCCTAACCAAAATAATCTCACGCTGAAAATGCAGATAAGTAAAAAATACAAAAATCGCATCACTATCGCGCATTTCCGTATTTTTTGACGTTTCGAAAAACTCATTCTCATTCTCAAAATAGCAAATTTATTATAAGTGTGTCAAGTTTGACAGTTTAAAATTTGTTTAGGTATCTGCTTCCATAGAGATGTTAAATGATTTTTATTTTATAGAGCAATCCAACGTGCTGTCACCTTGCTGTCAAATCACTTCAAAAATGGCGTCTGTAGGACAAACAGTGCGGATTTGTGTAACACAACAAAACAAAACCACTATAATAGTCTAAATTATCCATGGTATTACAAAATAGGCATAAAACATATAAAGAAAACACACCAGTTGACAGTTCTACACAAAAGCACAAATTTCTAGTTATTATCATATGTCAAGTTTCAAGCTGTTTGTCCTACAGCCGCCATTTTTAAAGTGATTTGACAGCAAGGTGGCAGCACGTTGGATTGCTCTATTGTCACTTACTTCTTCTTGATCCAACTGTAGCCAACAATGGTCAATGTTTATTGAACAGTTTGACACACATTTTGGGATTGCTAGATACTGCTCGCTCTGAATCTTTTATAAAATTTCTATAGGCTTCGTTAATAAGACGCTTAGATTGGGCGCGATGAAATTTAAACACATTGAGAAGATCAGTTTTACGTTATTTGTATCTAGCTTATGCAGCTGCTTTCACTCGAATGGACTTAATGACTTCACCTGTGAACCAAGGAGAATAATGATATCGACGAATATGGGTTAAAGACGTGTACCTTATCTCCGTTCAACAAAATAATCGCGGTCTCTTTTAAGTTTCTTTTTGTTGCATTATCCTCCATCTCTAAAATTTTTGCCAAACTTCATCGAATCAAACGACCGTTTTCCCAAATTTGAAACTGTCAATCTTGACATACTTTTAATACATTTTCTATTTTGAGAACGAAAACAGAGAGTCAAATAAGGAAGTGCGCGATAGTGATATGATTTTTGTTATTTTTTACTCATCCGCTTTTTCAGTGTGAGATTTTTATAGGCAAATTTACTTAGTTTCAAAAATAAGCTTTGACTGATCCGTTTGGTGCAAGGGTGAATTAATCTTTATGTATTTCAGAAGTGTGGCAAAATACCCAGTTAAACTAAAGAAAAACCTATAGAAAAATTTCGGCTCAATAAAATATTTTCTTCTCAGACATCAACGAACCACTATTTTATTTTTCGTTTAAATAAATTGTTGCAATTCCTATAAACATTTTTAAATTATTTTTTCCCTCTAAAATTCTGTTGCAATTTTACAGAGTGGAATATTGCTAATATCTTATAAAATTTCTACTAGAAGCATTATTTATTGCTAATAAAATGTTTTATACAGGGTGATTCAGTCATAATGTCATTACTTTTAACCACGTATTCGAAGGGACGAAGAAGGACATAAAATCGAAAATAAAAATTTTTACTCGACCTTTTCAATCGAAGCAAATCAACCTATAACTTCACGTTCTGGTTTAACAATAATTTTTTAGTCACATCTCACAGTGTCGAGCGATGAAACAAACAACGTCACATCTGCGTTGCCACATCACGGCTAAATGTTAGTGTTCTTTTATAGACTATTGTACGCTAATACGTATATGTACGAAATTTCTTTGACAAAAACAATTTCCAGGCGACTGCAGAGTGCAGATATCCCAAAGCAAGGTCTGGAGCAGGTCTGGATGCGAATACTTAGTTTTACGAAGAACGTACGACGCATGAGCAATAGACAAATTTTACAGTTTTATTATAACTTTGACATTGGGACTGTACTTCTGGTTGCATATTTACACTACGACTTAATCAAGATACGGACGTACTGTTATTGTAATAATAATAATACTTCCTCAAAAGATTTTTGATGTACTTTTCGTTAGATCTCTATTGGTAGGTCGAAGAAATTAAGAGATTACGCCAGAACATGAATGCAGATGTCATTACAAGTACGTCAGCAACTTAAAACAAGTCACCAAATTCGTTTTAAAAAGTGCCATTATAACAAAATATAGAACTTTTAAAGGAAAACTGTAATACATTTTTTTTATATAAATAAAACACTCCCTCCAAAATGCTGAAAAATATTAAATACATATTGTAGGAGAGGATGTCGTAGTGACAATGCATAACGTGTTTAATAATTATTAACGTCAACTTAAACTTTCCTTTAGGCTTAAATAGTTAGATGTAACTGTTTGTAATTGTTGGTATTGTTGCAGAACTTGCTATTCTATGATGAAAGTCTACCAGTAGCAATACGCTATAATACGAAGATGGATTGCAGAAAGAGATGAGGTTGCCTACAAATTGGTAATCCCCTTCGCTCTGCCCGCCATCAAACTTATGAGTGACGTCATTGGTACATGAATCGGAAATGTCAGATATTGCTTGCTAATAAATTTTGGCTTTTATTTGTATTCTGCGTCCCGTGTTGTGACTTTTGTATTATTGGGATTATGTCTGTATTTTGGCGTAATAATAATTGTTTTTCTGGTATTTATTATCGTTATGTTTTGTTGTTATTGTCATATGTTTATGTTAAATCCCAAATTATGTTGCGTTATAATTCTGGGAGTACGATTTATATTGTGGCTACTTGTAAAATCAAAATGAAAAAGAAGGACTGCCAAATCTATTAGTTTCCATAGGGTCCCAAAAGAACCAGGTAATAAACTAGCGGAAAAGAAGGTGCAAAGGTGCAATCGAAAATTTGCTTTTATCCAGATAACTAGAGAATTTGTAATATGCAGTAAAAGAATTTAAAGATATAGGTTGTAGAAGAAAAATAAACGCAGCTTCAAAGATACTATATCCTACAGATATAAATTATTACATTAGATGAATCAGTAGCATTTTTTTGTCTTAATCTGTTAATTAAGTTTACAGCGTGCAAGTGATATGTGAAGTACGCAGACTCTCCAGAAACTATGCAAACATTAGAAATTCCAGTTACCAATTAAATTATTTAACCAAATAAGTTTAATGTAACTTACTATAACTGAGTAACTGAGATGCGTTGTACCACGTTATTTGTTTGGTACAATAATTGCTTTACCATTTTTTATATTGCATTTCTTTTGTGTAATATAACTTAAGCAAATAAATAATGATTGTCAAATAATTATTGTTTCGAACTGGTGCAACTTCTTTTCCTTGTCTGGTCCGAGTTTAACAACATTTCCAAAAATCATCATATTTAATTTTCAAAACAAGTATAAATATATAAATTTGTAATGCGCGAGCTTTTTAAATATGTTTACGTTATCAAAATATCGATCTAGATAGAAATACAATTGACTGAATGGTGCTACTAAATTTTGTGTTAAGTTAAGAATTTTTATAGCGTTCCCTTAGAGGGTGTTTTACTATATATGTTATGTATTGTTTAGGTATATATACTTATATTGATACTAATTTTGCTGCTACATTCGATGCAGTTGTAATTTTTTATATTGTTAAGATTTGTCTCATCTGACCGAAATTATAGGTTACAGAATAAACTGTCTGTTTGAGATTTTTTCTTATATGTTCCAAGCAATTAATAATATAACAGTACTGTCTAGAAACATATATCCTCACAGAAATGATAAAACGAGTGAAAATTCAAATATAACTAACATTGAGGAGGATGATGGAAATCAAATTATATACCATTGACATCATTCTATTGTAATAATGCTGGAACACTTTTGAACCAAAGTTTGTAGGCAACCTCATCAATTTAGGAATCTTGGGTTGCAGCCATAATTTAAAAGTAAATAGTATAGTAAATATCCATTCTTCAATTAGCAAAATTGACGTAATCTTTCTATAGAGTATTTCCTGCAGTTATTTTGCAGGATATATTCAATTTCTACTAAAGATTAAAAGATGTTACTCTCCGTGTGAGATATATCTATTTTCATTTCTATTTTATATTGGATTCAATATGACACATCTCAAATTTAGTTAACTATATAAAAAATTAATGTTAGTATCCGAATCACTTCCTGATAACTTACAAACTTCTGCTTGCATTAATCCACAGCTCTCGTATTATTAATTCTACAAAACATTTCTTAGACAAAAACTGAAACAATATTTTCAGTTATGCAGAATGCTTAACTTCATTTGAACACATCTAACTTCATCATTGCATTTTCAGATTCCTAACTTAATTTAAAATAAAGAAAGCTTTTGTAAGACAGTTGAATAATAGTGAAATTGAAAAACATTGAACATATATCTCTTACATCAAGACATTTTTTAGAAAATTGTTAACTCTATGATAGCATAAAGCAATTTGGCTAATACATCATGAAGGTATAGTACCTGGCTAATACAAAATGAAGCAAGTAAAAGTTTGGGAGTTGTCAGTTACATTTGTTATAAAATGTTTTTTTATTAAGATATCAAAGAAAATGATTATTCTTAAACAATAAAGAGGAATGCGATACAAAAAATTAGATGAATTGTGCAAAACATTTCGTTATAATTTTATTAGAAAAAAAATAAATTTTGCTTCTTTCAGTCGTTAAGTAAACGCCAGAATAATTTGAGATTTTAATGAAGGTTATGATCTAAAAAATAATGTTCTGCCTTTCTCCAAAGTGAAGCGGATATTATATATCAAGGCGACTGATATATTTATTCTTTTAAAATATTTCTCTGTTCTAAATACCGGAAATGAGACTCTTACGATGAATACAAAAAAACTGCGCCCTTCTGTTAACAGCTGGGTATAGGTAATGATGAAATATTTGAAGAGCTCTTATAAAAAATTAACGTTATTTTTAATAATAAACCATCTTTATGTGGAAGGCCGAACGGTGAGAAAATATGTCTTAGAGAGTTATTCCTAGTTCTCTTGTACCTTGCTTTCGTAAAAGTAAATTGATTTTCTTTTAATTTGTCAACAGCTCACGATCTACTAAGAAACTTGACTGGAATCTACTAGTAAATTATTTTAATTTTGAAATACCCGTAGAAATGATATTAGTAGAATGATTACCAAAATTATAAAATATGTAGGTAAGTATGTCATGCTTTTATACATTTTAATATATAAAAATGAAACATTTTTCTAATAGTTGGTGTTTCACCATTTATGACTAAATCTTTAGTTATTAATTCTAAATAATGCACGGCAAAAAGAGACATCATGAAAATCACGATAATTTTAGCACAGATAGAAACAAGTACAGGTTGTGATAAAGGATAAGGCATTTACTTTGTGATTATTTTGTGTTGTGGAATTGTTACCCACAATTTTTAGATTTAATAACATTTTCAAACTATGTTTTATGAATGTTTAAGCACTATACAGTGTGTTTCCTAAGTAATCTGAAATATTTTTAATTTGCTGTCACTTAAACACTATGATAGAAAGCATGTTTTGCCTATTGAATTATTTTTTTCACAATGGTTAGTAATGGTTTGGAATAGTATTAATATGGGTAGATATTAAAAGCCAGTGTTTTATCTACTATTACTCCCAAGTCTCTCATTTCATTTACACAATTAATTGTTGATACATAGTGATTTTCCGGGTTGTTATGCCATGATCTCGGAAGTTGGTTGGTGCCAGAAACAGAATTAAAGCGCATATCTCCAGCTTTTACTAGGATTCTTTGACATGCCCTTGTTGTTTTCGGATTAGGCTCTGTAGAGACAGACCCACATTTCCATCAGGATCGGACTCTTTTTTGCATTGAACCTTTTCAGAAATCATGAATTTTTTGTTTTGAAATTGAAGTACCTAATATTAAAACTGGTATTATCCACTGATTCCTTATAATAAATAGAAGATCATGAACGGTTAAAAAATACTCGAAATAATCCGTAAAATAGTTGCAAATAGATTACTTACTAGTACATTACTTGTTAGCTATAAAAGACCAAAAATGTTTTACTTCTTTTCTAATAGGTATTATTTTCAGTGGTTCTACGTCTACACTCGCGTAAGTTTTGAAAAATCTACATAATATTCGTCATTTTTATATCTTATCCATTCTCTATCAAATTTGCCTTTTTCTTTTATAAACCTAATAGTGTTTCTGGTGAACCAAAAAGCAAAGACATATTTTCAATAATACCTAAAAAAATATTCGTGGTCAAGCTAGTAGAATTTTTAAGTATTTTTGTTTAGAACAATAAATGGAAAACTAACATTGTATAGATAACAGTTTCATCATCTACATTGCATATTATATTAAAAATAGTAAACCATAAATAAAGAGATAATATCGAATAATATACAGGGCAGCCAAATGAAAACGAAACAGTCATTTTCAAGAACTGCGTCAAGATTGTAGAAAAACGCACAGACCCATCGATTTTAGATTAAAGGGGGCCGTCCTGTTGAAAAATCAAATAATCTTCATCATATTCTCAGGGTCAATAGCGTCTTCCACTAATTGCAAATACATTTGGCCAGTCACATTACCAGGTAGAAAAAAAAGAACCCATACATTTAATTATTCCGGTTGCTGTGTAAGCATCTCGTGAAAAACTCTTGAGTTTGAATCTGACCAATACCGACAATTGTGACGATTTACCGTGTCGTTCAAGAAAAAACTGCATTCATCAGAAAAACAGATGTTAAAAAGGCACTGTGGATCGTTTCCTGCTCGCTTCGCAAAATTGCAATCGGCGGTCATAATCATCCTCATGAAGTTACTGGACTAAATGTATTTTGAATGGATGGAATTTATTCTTTTTCAAAATGGTTTGTATGCTAGTTCGATTGATCCCAGACGCAAATGCCAGCTGCCCCGTACTTAATGTAGGATCACGATGAATTTGTCCCAAAACTGCAACTTCACTAGCTTCATTAACTATAGGTTTTTTAATTTTTCATTTTTATTGGCTACATTCCCTGTCTCTTGAGATTTCTTTACTAACTCTAGAATATACTTTCTCCAGACATGCCTATCTTGATGTTGTTCATTAAATAGCTGAGCTTCGCACATTTATTGTTTATAAAGTAAAGCGAAATATCTACCCTCTCCGCAATGGGATTAACCATAGTGTTTAATTTTCAAAAATACAATTAAGTAAATAAACTACCAACCAAGGCTTCCAATTAATACTACAAAATAAATTTAGATCCACTAATTTTACTTTCGTTGTGTGTGTATAGAATTCTTTTTTACAATTGTGTTTTTTTACGAAAGAACAAATCGCCAAAACACAAGAAATACTAAATTTATACCATTGGCGTACTTAACTCGAATGAGTGACATATTTACCGTTACTAATTGTTTGTACATAAGTTTCAACTTTAAAATCAAAATTGTTATTAAGTATTGGGCGGAAGTATAAAATTTAAAGTCTGTTATAAAGAGAATTGTAAGAGTTTTCAAAATAAATATGAGATACTCAACCCCCAATGCCCTGCTTGGGAGTGAAACTGGCGGAGTCAAAAATACCATCAAACAATGTCCCCCTTTAATTTGAAATCGACGGGTCTGAGCGTTTTTCTACAATATTGACGCAGTTCCTGAAAATGGCTCTGTTGCGTTTTCATCTGGCCACCCTGTATAGTTTGAACTTAAATATGCTGCATTTTCACTATTTGTTAATATAATAAAATAATGAACATAAATTTTCTTTATAGCTGTTACGTATGCGTAGACATTTGTATCTAGAACTTTTTAATAAATTAATTCTTTATCAATGTAACTGTAAACCAATAATATTTGTGACATAAATAAAAATAAAAATTATGGACAAAGAAAATTTTTGTAGATAAGATCGATTTACTTTAAGGCTTTCCGTTTTCTTCGTCACTCAAATTGCTATTTTGCGGATTCAGTCTTTGCTATCTTATAAATATCTTGACAAATGTCACAGAAAGTGACTTATGAACCTTCCCTGATTTAGGTCAATAATTACGAATGGTAACATAAAGCTCCTTAAATTTACTTGCCATTAATATCGTAAATTTCTGTTAAGTATGGAAATAATACATGTCAAGCATATACCTACTCCATAATAATAATTCACCAGCATCACAGAATATGATAATTGAACATCATTCTTTACTATCTGAACAGCTAGAGAATCCGTTAATACCTACTTGAATAATTGACTTGCAAAGTTAATATCAATTTTTATATTTCTATAAAAATTGCAAATACTCATATATCGTGTGCTCTTGTATGTGTAAACTCTTCCACTAGTCTCCTTTTTGGTTATAAAATTCCGAAATCGATTCAATATGTGTACACCCCAGTTCTGTTTTCCAGGACTATAAAATGAGAGACTTATTGTCACTGAGGGAAACATTACTTGTTTGCAGATTTATACGATGTTTTGAATGGATACGGTTCAAACTTACTAATAATTTTTATGGGAGTGTTTTGTTAGTCTGGGAAATATATTTTCTGGGATGTTCTGGCAAAACAGAATTAGCAATTATTGCTAATTGGAAAAAACAGTGAAAATTAATTAATTTTAATACAGTGTTTGGAATTGAAGACAACATTTATTTTTAAATTATCTATACAATAGCTGTTTGTGCCATAAGTTGATTGAAAAATTTTTCCGCATCAGGCGTAAGTTTTTTTTTAAATACGCCATGTGTGGAAAATAGACTTTTCTTATGAGTTGCACACATTACTTTTTTTAATAGTGTTTTTAAAATAGCTCTAATGACTATAGTAATCATAATTGTGTACTTAAAATTGTGAATTTCAAGAATATGATCAAGGAACGAGTTTATTAGGTTTTCGTTAATATTATTGTGTCAGTGATTTATGAAAAATGACAGAATCTTGTGCTTACAACGATAATATGCAAGGTGATATAGAAGAATTATCAAAAATCGCGATTGAATCGATGTCGATAAATACAAAGATAAATATGAAAAAGCATATCGCTCATCTAAAGATTGAAGTCATCAAAAGGGAGTAACAATTATCACTGAAACAATTCTACTAGCATATTTTGACGCTGTGGAGTCTTAACTCAATGATAAGAACACCATTTGTCAGTGAAAAAGAAAATTGACTAAGAAATTTCCAAATTTAATTGCTTTCCTTAAACGTATATCAATAAGACATAGATCAAGCAAGTCTAGTGTTTTAAGAAAATTAGACGTTGAGAATTGTTTGAAAAAAGCAGATGATAATACCTACTTGATGATTAAGTTAAAGTGTAGTTTTCACACTTCTTTCCAAATAATGAAATTGTTTCTTATTTTAGATAGGGTTGATTACTGGGACCATAATAATAACTCTTTATTTTCCTTTTAAGATATGCAGATATGTACATATATAGGAATAGTCAATCACTTAAAAACTAAGACAACAAAAACTCATTAAGATCATAAAAACATCTATCGGTTAAAAACAATTTTAATTTATATTTAAAAGATTTAAAAACCTAATTTCCACTGGTAAGTGGCTAAAAACGTGCAAACCTAAACAATTAGGAGAATTTAAGGATATTTTATATTTATAGTACGGTATATGGTAATCATCTTTCTGCCGGGTATTTATTCCATGAATAGTACTTTTGTTGGCAATTCGTAACGATGCAGATACACATAGATACACAATTCAAAAATAAAAATTCCTGCGTGAGTGTTAGCACTCCATATTCCTAAAATAAGCCTCTACACGTATGATACCTCGGGACACTCGCTATACATCGTAATATCTTTTTTTGAGCAATAAATACATCTGGTGCCAGAGTAGAATTGCCCCAGAAACACACACCGTACCTCAACCGGTAGAATTTAATTTTGAAACTAGTTTATTACAATGTTCCTTCCAATTCAAGCACGCATCTAATCTAAAACCTAGAAAAGTTATTGCATTGTCGGTGTCTGACAAAGAGGTATTGTGCACTTTAATATTCATTTTAGAACAATGTTTCTGATAGTTATGAAATCTGACAATTGATGTTTTAATAGGATTGAAATATAAAGAATGAGCACCAAACCAATTACCCATTTCCTGGAGAGTTGAGTTACATTTTTTCTCCACTGCTTCATCCGTTTTTTCTGATATAATTAATGAAGTGTTATCGGCATACATAACAAGGCCGTCACAATTAACATAATGTGGAAGGTCATTAATGTATAACAAAAATAAAATTGGTTCCAATATTGAACCCTGTGGTACTCCTGTGCTCATTTCTCTATATTCCGAATTTACTGTTCTCGTAGAACCCAAGTGGGAATAACTCAGACTAACATATTGAAATCTTTTCTTTAAATATGAAGACACCCAGTCATACGTTACTCCTCTTAAACCATAGTGAAACAGTTTCAACAACTACTTATTGTGGTCAACACAGTCAAGAGCCCTGCTGAGATCACAAATCATGTCGTCGTGAATAACTAACATTTCTTCAGCTTAAACATATAAAAGACATGGGAGAAGATATACTGAGAGATAACGATGAACGTGAGGAGAGAATTTACTGTTTCTAAAGGAACATCAAAGGAGCCAATCTTGTCGAAATGTTTCGAAAATATTCGTTTCTTTGTCAGTCACCAATTGAACATTCAAGATTCTTCCGAGCGCTGGTATACATTCTAAAAAGGATTTCCCTAAAAAAATTTCAGAATTTTTGGATTTGCCGAATGCTGAAATTTACAGTGGCTACTATTTTCGGAGAATGTCTGCTGTGATACTGGCTGATGCAGGAGCATACATCATCACTCTTAGAAGACATGGTGGATGGAAAGCAACGAACATGGCAAAAGGATATATAGAGGATTCCGTTCAACAAAAACTTCAAGTAGCTCCAAACAATATTGAGCCAAAGAGACATCAATAAATAAATATACACTCGGTCTCTACTTCATCAAATACATACGCAGGGGTTTCCCTAATCAATTGTAAAAAAGTTACAGCATAAAGTTTATAAGAGTGATAAGAAATGATTTAAGTTGAAAATTTCGCACCTCTATTTTAAAACCAATAAGATGCACGGGACATTTCAGGACATTTTTTCGAGGCGAGGCGATAATTAAGTGGACATTTTTTGACAGTTGGGAAGGTAATAGTATATTATTTAACGAGCGGTAATGCAGGTCAAAACTCACACAGATGAAGTTGTAATTCATCAAGTGAGTTATGACCATTACCACAAGTTGAATACTATACTTTATCTACGACTATAACAATAACATCTTTTAGGACTATTATTAGAAATTGATTTGAAAACGTCAAAATTATTTTGTTAAAATATTAAATGACATTAGTCCTCAATGATAATAATTGATAGTTCCGCCTACTGGGAGGCGTTGTCAATTTAATAATTTTAAAATCTTTTAATTATTCATTCCTTTCCACTTGTTAAAAATTCTTTCCATTTTACACATACCGAATTATCATTGTAGAAGCCCAGCGTGAGTTATAATAACACACTATAAAAACTCACGCTATTTGTTTATTGATACTATTAATTGCTCAAAAGCAGTTGAATAATTAATATATAAATTAATAGGAGTAGATAAACATAAATTATCTACACATTGGCATCTTATCTATATACGAAATTTGGTGGATATACCTGCATATGAATATCTTAGAAATTGCGTCGTGTTACTTGTAAAAAATATAATTTTACCATCTTTAGTGATCTAAAACTGTCAAAGAACGATATATTGAACTATTACCCATCTGAGTTTTAGCATTTAACCAAGGTTGGTAATTTTTTTATTTAACGAAATATGGTGGATATACCTGCAAAATTCAACAAATTATTTCCATACACTTGCTTTTGATTTTCTAGTCTTAGGTATCTGGTATTAGGTTTTGATGTTCTCGTCTAATAACTTGTCGATTATCTTTATCAAATCGCAACATTTCAGTATACATTTATTAAATACAACGTACATACGCTTCGAACTAGTAATTGACATTTATTGTGCCAGAACCGTTTAAATAGAAATGACAAATCAACATTATGTCGACAACAACAATACCTTGTTCGAGTCAAACTAATTTAAAATGTCAGGTCTTATTTATACTTGGGGTGTGAAATTTTATTACCGAATACCACACGAGCGCTAATTATTCCTTGAAATAATTTAAGCCTTAGTGATATTATAAGTGACAATAAATTAATTGTTAGTTCAAGAATTATGACGTATTTTTCAAAACATTATATAAAATGGTGAGATACTCATTTACAGACTATATAAAATGTTTTTAATTATCATAAAGTCAATAAAAAATTAAAATTTGAATTAGTCTTAAACTTATATTAAAGAAAAATATATTATTTCCATTATTACTTGGGAATACTCTGATAAAAATCCAACTGTTTTAGAAAGCTATTTCTAGAATTTGTTTTAGAGAATTAGGAGATAAACTTGGGTGTTTGCGGAATTACTACATTTAGTGGTAGGGAAACAGAACTGTAAAAGTAAATGGCTTTGAATTATGGAAAAGGCTGTAAAGAGCCAAGAATTAAAAAAGAGAGAAATGACTTTGGAGGCAGTAAGTATTGGAATAATTAAGATTCCAGAAATTTCTCAAATGTACAAATTGGGATGACTATTGATTTCAATAATATCTTCGTCATTCTATGTACTGAATGTTTATTTTAAGATTCAATGTGCAGGTCTTATTATGTATTATGACAATATATATTTCTTACAAAACCATAATCGAAAGTCACATTTTAGTTAAATTTTCAGATGAGTCTTGTTTGTCATCAAACTGAGAAATACTTTTATGTTCTAGAACGCCTAAGTCTTTTTCGTTGTAGAACATAAAACAAATGTCAAAATAGTTTGCCATTTTTTTTCAAAAGTTAATTTTATTAATTAAACAATATACATTTAAGTGATATAACATTTCAATATAAAACAGTAACTATAAAGTGGATGATTATAATTTTATTATTATAATTCTTTTCCGGATCCTTTAGCCGCTAAATGTTTTCTATCTTGTATATTTACGATCCGCTTAATTCCTTTTGTGATTATAATTTATTTTGCACTATATATAAATTGAAAGTGCCGATGTTACAGTGAGTTAAACTTATGCCGGAGCATTTAGTTCTGGGTGTTGAATGAGGCTGCTGCTGCAATTGTTTAAGTTTACTACGCACGTTGTATTATTAGCAAGCTCAAAGGGCTCTGCTGAAGATGGTAAATATTTATTTACGATTCAAATTTTATTTTGTATTGAATCTTGTATATGTCATTGCTACCGTACCAGGACGCGTATCCCCATGTCCTTTAATGATGGTAATATCGGCCCCTGCGTCGGCTAACAGAATGGCGGAAGAACGTCTAAAGTGTACTGTATAAATTTTCGAATGAAAAAAATTGAGAGAAGTTGCTATTTCTTTTGGTACATTCCTTATATTTGTTGACGTTAACCACTTGATTAACACATATTTCCCTGACATACCTCACAAAAAATTTTCGACTTGTAATAACTGCCCGACGCCGACGTAAAGCACAGTATTTGGGGTATATTTTCATTTAGTCTGGAAAACACAAAACCTCTTGGAGTATGAGTGTTGAAAACAGGATTTTTTATAATAATTTAATCTTTGTCTTCTGTATCATCGATCGTTATCTTTAGTACTTAGTTCATCTCTTCTCCAAGCTTCAAAAATACCAATAATTATTAAAATTACTTGGGAGTTATCTAAAATTAGTCGATCGATTTATATTTATTTGAATTCCTTTTTCTAGCAGAAATCTATTATCATATATTTATTGTAAACATTTCCAATTTCCTCTTTCGTTAGAGTTCTGGACTTGTTGAACGGTATCTAACTGATTTACTTTCCAAATATGGTATTAGTTTTGGAAATTTTTGTATATTTATATTTTCCTTGGCATTCAGTGTACTTGTTAACATAGAGTATACTGACCATAACGTCGAAAGGGTAATTTTAGCGCCTAAACCGTCTTTATTCAAACGCGGTTCAAACGATTTATTTATTTATTGTACCAATCAGGCGGCTTGGCCCAATTATAGATTGTGTATAAAAAGGGGTAATCTAAATCTAAGTCTAAATCTAAAAACTAAAATAAAAACCATGGCTAATGCAGTCTAGACTAGTAACAATTACAAACATTATACACATGTAACAAAGAAAACATAAACAGCAAGCAATTTAAGATAAGAAGAAAAATATACATGTTTAATTACAGCCTTGTATCCTATACATCATTGCAGCCCTGCTCTCAAGTTTTTTAAGAACATGGTCAACTTATCACCAAATATATCACAGTTCATTTTCAAGTTATTAAAATTTCCACACATAGTAACTAATGGAGATCATAGTTCATAATTTCTTTTAGCTATTTTGCAATAAAATGTCCTGTAGTAACGTGTTTCTTGGCAGGGTATACTAATATTGATCTTACTCAACATGATTTCATCCTTTATATCATAATGAATTAGTTTATATAGATAAACTATACCTCAAATCGCACGCTTGTTGTATAATGCCAACAGATTATAATTTTTAAGCATAATATGATAGTCTTGTGTTGCAGCGTAATGACCAGTTGTTATAAAAGTAGCATGCCTTATAATTTTTTTGTGTATATTCTCTATGATCTGTATATATTTGACATAAAACGGACTCCATACAACTGCACAATATTCCAGCTTGGCTCTTACAAAGCAATTATAGAACATCGTTAGTGTTTTTATAGACACAAAATTTTTAGAATTTCTAGTCACAAAACTTAGATTTTTATAGGCCAAATTTACCGTTCTTATAACATAGGTATTAAACGACAATTTTGTGTCAAAAATGATGCCTAGATACTTCACAAACATCTCCGATGCCATACCTATATTGTTTAGGACTTAGTTGTAATGTATACGTCATTTGTTTACATTTTGTAATATTAAAAGTTAATTTATTTCTTATAGACCATTTGTAAATATTATTTAAATCATCTTGCAGTTTCTCACAATCATCAATACTTGCAATTTCCTTAAATATTTTTAAGTCATCTGCAAATAATAAACTTGAACTGCTAGGTATGTATAGCATATACAATGTCATCCACAAACAACAGAAAAAGTAAAGGAACCAAGTTTGATCCTTGTGGGACACCCGAAGTTGCTGTTTCAAATATAAATTAAATTGTTCTACATAATACAATTGCCTTATTTTACTGCATTTTATTGCTCGAATGGAAATTCCATTTTTGATCGCACAAGGGCCATTTCACATTGTAGATACAGAAATAACTATTTGAATAGTATTGCCAAAATAGCGTATTTTTGTCTCGCCGGTAGAGGATGCCTTTTATACTTAATAACATCTTATGACCCCTTTTGCCTTTTACATATGGATAAGGTTGAGCGCAGGTACTGAACCTTTGAAGCTGATTGTCAAAAAGTGTACAAGGCGTTCGAAAAAGTTAGATGTTGCTTTAATTTTGCATTCTAGGCGATATCGGAAATCTGAAAAATACATTGCTGGACTCGGATCGCATTACTTTCAAATGCAGAACTTTATTGAAATTTTTCGCGATATTTCGCATATTAAAATAGTTTTTACAGTCGTAATTATTAGTTTTAATTTTATTTTTGTTCTGTGGTCTGTTTGTTTCTATGTTCTTGTAGATAAAAATGTTTGAATTCGTTTATAATTAGGAAATGTTTTCATTAATTAATTTTTGTTTTGTTGACTGTTGTGTACTATACTTTACGTTTTGTATTTTATATATTAACATTATTTATGTTATATTATTGTCAAATGTACTTCCCACCCATTAATTGTTTTTAACTGTCGGGTGGTATATTGTAAAATAGAAATAAAATATATACATACAATTATAGTAAAAGGTAATTGTTGTTCAATGGTCAAATCTCGAATAGAAATGCGTCGTGTTTAGTTTTTGATATTAACTATTCTATTTTTTTATGTAATTTTATAATATTGTTTACTTTTGTTCGCGTTATCGTAGTTGCCTGAAACCAATTTTATGCAAAATGTAATATGAGTTTTGGAAATTTTCATTAATTCAGCAATTACCAAAGTTTTCAGCTGCGAAGGGTGCGAGGTTATAAAATTCAAATATTCACACTGAACACCTGTACGTGACTTTTGTAGTGGAATACTGGCGCCAGACTCAGCCCTGTTATCTGGTTTAAAACTGAATTGTAATATAAGCGGGAAATGGAACATATGAATTCAATTTGCCTTACACGGTTCAAATAACAGGTATTTCATACATATTTAAATGTTATCTTGCGGATATAGTATCCAGATTTTTATTGCTAACCAATTTCTTTTTATATATAAACGCATGTACAGCGTGTTATAAAAAAAAGTAGCGTTTAACTACATATTAATTGTGTGAAAGTAACACAGCGTCACAAATAAAAGTAGTCTGTCTGACGGACTAGACCTATATATTCTTATATATTTTCACAAACTGAATTTGAATTTTGGATCAATTTAACACCATCGCCCTAAGTTCAAGGTAATTTCAAGGTCAATGAATTAATCAGATCAGCTTCAAGGTTACTTCAAGGCACTAAACTATCATAGATTGATGTTTTTGGGATAGCTGGATTTAACCAAATTAGGTCAGCTTCAAGGTCATTGTGAGGTCAAATTGGAAGGTATAAATGCAAATGGACAAAACCATCGAACATCTATATTTTTGGAATCGTTGGATGAGAATTTGGAGTGTATTTAGCACCATCGGTTCAGCTTAATCTGACAACCTCAAAACTGTAATACCCAATCCCGCCCGTATTTCTGTAACCGATGCATAGAAACGCTAAAAATCACCAATTCTGGGAATTAGGTGTTTTATACAGTAACAATAGTCGTAATTTTGAAAGTTCTGTGCAAAGTGTGTCTTTTAAGTTTTTGTTTTCTTTCTGTTATATATTTTGTGAGCATCCAGCAGTAATCACCCAATATATATTTATCCCATCTGCTTATCCGCTTTGGTAACATCGCTCTATATTCTTCAGGTCCTAATGGAATATTTCACCTTGTTCTTTATTGAAGGCGCCAAGATTCCATAGCAAATAGTCGATATGGGAATTCAAGAAATATAATTTTTATTATTTTTCCCTGTAATATAGACTTTTATGTATCAAGAAATTCTCAATAACCCATTTTAAACTCAGTCATGCCGCTTTTTCGGCTTTTCTCGTTTTAATGACAAATATGTCATCTCTCATCAGTTTTGCATCTGCAATTTGAGACAAACTTTTCTTGATATAGATAGTATCCACTTTCTTTATTAAGAGCTTTCACTCATCGTGTAATAACTTCTAACTTGATGTGAAGAGTTGGAATCAGAACTTCAGGAGGAGCAACTAATGTTTCTGTATTGATGTTACAACGTAGTTGAAATGGAGCTCTTCTTAACGATTCTTTTACTTATTTCCATTCTTTTTTCTATCTCTACTACCTGGAAATAAAGTAAGGCCATTATTTACTAGATCGAGAACCACAAACAGTACAATGATAAAAATGTGTATGTAATTTCATGTAACTTTACGATGCCAAAGTATTAATATTATTCCATGGAATCTGTCCATTCTTCATCTAAATGTGAATTATCCATCCCTTTCTCTAAAATTATATTGTTTATCAATCTAAGAATGTTTTTCAATGAATTTCAGTCGCATTAAAAATATGTTGTTATTTCTGAAAATAATTTATTTTTGAAAGATTAATATACATATATTCGAGTTCTTTGGTTTTTGCTAATATTTGTAGATATACGTATATCCGTATGAACATAAATATTCTTAGCTCGAATTTTAGTTACAGTAAATTTATAATTAACGCAACTACAACTAATGTTAATATATGTTGTCAACTATTAAATTTTTTTCTGTCACAAAAATAAATATGTTTTCTGAAATTAATGTTGTCGTATGATTTAGAAGCACAGGTAACAGCGCAGTTTTGATGCAAGCATCTAAACAACGTACCGTTCCAGTATCTATTATATCTATCAATTGTATAATATTTAAACTGGCATAAACTGAGTGCACACGTTACAATATATAATTATATATTTACTTTTCCTGAAAGTCCCACAAAAAGTCTTTATTAATGAACCGTACATATTGGTATGCCACACCTTAACACAATTAAAAAGCATTAAATTAGAGACTAGATTGATGTGCCTGTGCAACAGAAATCACATGAAAAATTCTGTAATGTTTCATAATAAATTAAGTAAACGTAAATAGTTCCAAAGTAGAACATTGTATTACCACATTATGCCTGATATTTTCTAATTTTATTACGTTAAAACATATACATGAAAATTTCTACCCATTTTTATCACTGTAGGTGGATCTGTAACTTATTATTATATTATTATTATATTAGTAAAGAAGGTCTATAAAGAAATGTTGATAATCAATATTAAATTTGTGTACAAATTCCCATATTAAAAATTACATGTCAGTCATTACCTATTGTTAACATAACATAGAAATGGTCCTATCGCGTGTTTATTAGTACGAATACATTGATATGTAGCTCGTTCGTTAATGAACTAAGTGTATAATAGAGTGATACGTAATATTCTTTATATTATACAAGTTCGAAATTTGCGGTATTATAAAAGTTAAGGATAATAAATAAATATTTAATGTACAGATAAGTCAATTTTTGATTGACTTTACTAATGTAATTAAGGTACAGTTTATTTAAAAAATATACGACTTTGTTTTAGAGAAATATAAATAAACAGAGGTTTGGTTTATTAAACCATTGTCTGCTAAATCGCGTCGCCTTTGTAATACAGTGCCTTCATAAATGATTACAAGCCACGTGGTCAGGGTCGAGATTCTCAAATCAATTGCAGAACAATTCATATGCGAATATCCTTTTCCTCACTACGGCAATTGAGAGAGTCAAGAAATCTATTTGCATACCAGTTGTTCTTCGAGAATCACAGTCCTGGTCACGTGGCTTGTAATCATTTATGAAGGCACTGTACTTATCTGTCGAATCACCTGAATATAAAAAAAGAATTCTGTAATGTGCTGTAGTGTGACGACACTAACGTTAGTATTTGGAAACGTATACGCCATGCCATAAATGCCAGAATTTGACATTTGATATTGACACTATAATAGCTTATCTTTTAATAGAACCTCCTTATTTAATTTGGTTTGCAAAAATGTATGTATTTTTTATCTACTATTTTAAGATTTTATAATACGCGCCACTGATACTATTCCAATACTTCGCACAAAAAGCTTTCGTGTCTAAAAATTTTTACATATTTCATAAGACTAAATATACAGATATTTGACATTTTTCATAGTTTCTATGAAACAATTGACGACTATGTCCGACTACGTCATTTGTGCTGTAGTGTGCTGCCACGTGCGATGAGTAACTGCAAACGGACAAAGGAACAGACTCGAAAAGGCACAGCTGCTGCGAATTAGCCGACAATGATCAAACATAGGAAAATATGTAAATGATACTGCAGGAAACAACTACTCCGCGGACTAATGCCCCGACCGGCATTGAATTACTCCTGCAGTATCTGTGTGAACAGCCAAGAACCCTTGTCGGACACACTACCAGACATAGACCGGTTTCGGGCTTGTTAGCCCTCATCAGTATGCCATAGGTGAAATGACCGACAATTGAACTGGTTGTTCCTTCATATGTATGTTCACATATAAACTGAGTGCAGGTGAGATATAAGTGGTCTGCTCACTTCCTGCTCGGCCTAAGCGGGATGGCTTTAGATGCATCAGAAAATTATAAATTATTTAGCACTAAAATTACAAAATATAATAAGAAAAACCACTAAATGACCCCATTCAATTGGAAGATGTTTAATCCTTCTTGTTAGTAAAATTATTTTTTGAAGAAAACTTCTATGTGTTTTGTTATTCATAGGACTTGTATTGAACACTGGAATATTACGTTATCTATAAGATAATTGTAGATATAACGTTATAGACATACTAAAGAATCTCGCAAAGTTAAATAACTCATAGCATCAAAATTGTAGTATAGAACTTTATAATTTTAAGTCAGCGAAAAGTTTGTTAGTACTATATTGTTCATAAATTATATGTTTTTCACCCTTAATACTGAATTAATATTTAATGACGGCCTTGCAGGTTAATAATTTGCTACAATTAGTAATTGAAGCAAATTATTATCCATATTGTCCTCCAGCTTTGAAGTGTAATTCATCAGTGTATTAATCAAGACAACCAGCGCTATCTGTTACACTAAGACTTAACTAAACCAATCCAATGTCTTCTCATTATACTTTTTTGTTTTTTTTTTTTTTTTTTTTTTAATTTATTTTCCTTAGCGACATTAAATGTATGTATAGGAATAGTCAATAAAACTTACAAACTACAATCTTACAAACTAAAACAAAGTGGGTAAAAATTCTGATAGCGAATAGTAACACTTCTCCATTAAAAACTGCTTTAAAGCACTCTTAAATAAATATTCACTTTTTATAATTTTTAATTCAGCAGGCAATTTGTTAAAAATTTTGGGCCCCAAACAATCCGGAGAGTTTGAGGTTATCTTTATTCTGGCATATGGAACATGTAAGTCCATATTATGTCTTGTATTATAACCGTAAAGTGAATTATTTACAATAAATTTACATTTATTTTTATAGACATATAGACACATTTCATATATGTAAAGACAAGGCAAAGTTAAAATTCGTAAATTTTTAAAAAGTTCTTTACATGAATGCCATCTAGGAACACCCAACATACACCTCAACAGTCGCTTCTGACTAATAAAAACCCGTGGATACTTTGATTACTACATCATCTTTAGCAACAACTTCTTTGTCAGTAATAGTGTAGAGTCAACTAAAATTCTTTTAATTTTGTCTAACAACAAATAACCTAGAAAAAATAGACGATTAAAAATTAAATAAGAAAAAAATGATATGGAGAACTATACCTATGTATTTTCACACGCTGAATCCAAATATGGGGTCCATTTAACTCCATCGCTCTAGGTCATTCCCAGGTCAACGCGATAGATAACAAGACTATTGTACTTCTATGTTTTCGGGGTCGCAGAATCCAAATCCGGGATTCATTTGACCCTTTCAGGTCAGTTTCAAATTTATTTGAAGGTCAAGTCGAAAGATAGATATGCAATGATCTATTACTGGAAACAATTACAACTCTTAGAACAAGGTAATGGGCCTGCTATGTACTCTCGTATACATATATGTATACAGTGATTTCAAAAAGTAACAAATATATTCATTATTTTTGAAATTGAGAAGTTTTCGAAAAAATCCCCTGGCCCGTCGACTTTGTTTTTAAAAAGGCACTTTTTGACATACGACCCATATTTGTGACGTCATCGTTGTTCGAGATATGACGTCATCGTCTGATTCTTTAGATGATAATGATTATGTAAAAAATCGACTAAATTAAATGTTCAAATTGTGCACCGTTGGCTGCACAATTTGCTGGTGTCAAATCAGGCGATCTGGCTGGCTACTCAATCGGCCCCCTTCTCTCTATCCAACGATTCGGGAACAGTTCATCTAAATAAGCACGGACAGGTGTTGCATAATGGGGAGGGGCACAGTATTGTGAAAATTAAATTTTAAAATCTTCAAACATTATTTTCTTGAAGTTTTTGTTATGTAACACCATAATTTTTTATGATGAATGTATGTAGAATGACACGCTGTTTCAAATGGCATGGTCAAAATTGGGGGTTGCTATTTAAAAAAATTGTCAATGACGTCATATCGAACAACGATTACGTCACAAATATGGGTCGTATGTCAAAAAGTGCCGCTTTTAAAACCAAAATCGAAACTTCTCAATTTCAAAAATAATAAATTTATTCGTTAGTTTTGAGAAAGCACTGTATGTTCAAACCTACATTTAAGAATATCAAATTTTCCTATTTCAGGTTTAGTAACTATGTCAGTAAACTTTTGATCTTTAGAAATCTATACATTGCTTAGCGCAATTTTTTATATCAGTATTTTTTGTGGTCAAGAATATTTCCTTTTAATTAACTTTTTGGCTTTCGAAAGACCCCTTTTGTCAGCACTGAAGGAACATTAGCTATACATGGTGATGTAAATATATCGCACGGAATTTTTGTACCTATTAGAAAAAGGAACTAAGATTTCTTTAAGTATGAATATAGAATTTTCGTGTTTATTATTTAAAATCAAGTCCTTCTGTTATATCTCAACTTATTGTTTGCTTTTTAATAAATATCAAAATAATTTGTAATACAATCAATTCTATTATATTGACACCCTAGATGGTGAAAGCTATCTTTTATTGTTCATTAAAAATAACATTAATTTTTATGCAACAACTCATTACATTTGATGCAGTAATAAAGACAAATTCTTTATTTGTGAAGTGAAGGTTAATAATTTTATAATATTGACTCTTGAATCTTACCTTGAAGTCGTTTGCTCTAAGAAACTCAAGGTTACTTTAGCATTCGTAATGAGAATGGCCAATATGTGACTTTCAAGTAATATTTACTACAAAACACCAAACGAGGCTGTAGCGTAGAGGTCCAACTGAAACTTTGTAGTAAAATTTTTTCCTGTTATTTATTTTGAAGCGGTATGTCCTACATTTACACTGAACACACTCCTTGAATTTTATCTTCTAGCAGTAGCTGAATTCCTGCATTATTATGTTTTATTTATTTGTGGTTTTGTGTACTTGTTTTACCCCTATTGCATATTTTGTCCTTGAGATTTTTTGTGGTGTTTTGATCCATATATTTAATCTGGGTTAAAGTTTATAGTTTAGTATAGTATATGGCGTGTGTCTGCACTTTAAAAGTTATAAAAAATGTTATCACATTCACAAAGACAAAAATACACTCCACACGTGGCATGGTCGAACGCAGGAATGTACAGACATTACACATTGATGGAGAGCATGAAGATTTTCAACTTTGGGAAATTACATCGTAAAATGGCGATTGAAACGCACTTTGTACAAACAATAACGTTATTGACCAAATAACGTTATTTGGTCTAATAAATATAACTTACTAATTCTAAGACTTTAAATGAACAAATATAGTTTCTTGAACAACTGCAACTGTCAAAACCACTTAAAAGTAATTACTATTTTGAAGTCATATTTTATTATGAGTTAGTCGCTGCTACTATTATTTGCTACTTTGTAGTCCTGAAAACTTAAAGGTCGTCCCACTGGTATTTGAGACGGCTCCAAAATCGAGAGAGCTACTTAGAAGTCACAAGACTGTAAAATAACCAGGAGTAGTTGAAAATACGTAGCAGTGACTGTAACTTAGTTGTATGAAGTTATTTATATAACAAAGTAGCAAATTTGGTGTCGGTTACATAATAGCTTCTCTTTGAAAGTTTCAGTCTCAGTTAATGTTACTTTGGTGCTACTCGGATCTTTAGTGGTGACTCCGCATCAGTTTCGCTGTTACTCAGAGTGTTGCACTGTACTCTACTGTAAAAAAAAACACTGTGATTTATTTAGCAGGGGTAGGCGACGAGTAATGGAATGTGTTAAATATTAACGCTGCAGAAGACATATCAAAATTGACATAGCTATCTGGAATTCCCATTAAACTTTTTAAATAGAAATGAGCACTGTTCTAAATATTGCACACATAAATCAGTAGGATTGTCTGCTGTGTGAAATAAATTGTTTTAGTTGGTGTAAAATGCAAGCACTCTATCCGTTACTGATATAAACATTTCTATACGTGTCAGGTGCTGACTAAAATTGCATTTCATATTATGGCACATTTATATATTTTTTAAATCAAGGTCGATATAACAACTGAGGGAGAGAACGGTGTCGGGTGAACCGGATGTCAATTGAAATAAAATATGCTCGTCGTGCCACCAACTGAGTTAGTTACTCAATTGTGAAAGTGCAGTAGGACATGAAGTCAAGGATTATTTGACATATGTATTAGATCAAACGAACTAACATAAATGATTCGATACTAATTATATGTAGGTCTCGTGGAAGAAAATAGGTGCAAAGTGAAGGGAACTACAAATTATTTTCCAGACGAGGTCGAAATATATTTTGATAATGTAAATCAATACACTACTAGTGTAGTTAAGGATCATTTGAATATGCTGACCACCCCACGTTTGGAAATCACTATTACTGTACTAAGTAGAATATTTGCATTAACTGATATTTCTAAAGTGATTTTGAAATCATATTTCAGTATCTATTTCTGTAATTTAAAACAGTAGGTTCAAATTCAATTAATTCATTTATTTTTTGGGAACAGTTCTTTTATGGATGCTTATATTCCATTGACAATTTACTTGCACTACCAAATATATAGAGTGTTCCGCATAGTAACCATGCGTGCATGTAGGGGGTCCCAAAACATTGTAATTTACTTAAACATTATATATGCAAAGTTGCACACAGGCCTTCAAAGTTAGGCCAAATATTTCGAAAAAAATTAACATCTTTTAATTACTTTATCTTGGAATAACCAAATTTGAAACATGATTTAGGTTTAGTATTAGTCTACTTTAACTATGAGTTCAAGTAAATTGAAATACTACAAGACGTTCACGTTAATTGTACTAAACTTTTTTCCATTGATTGAATTTACAAAGAATGATAATATCTCACGTAGAATATAATTTAAAATATGTTTTAACTTTTGTTAAATTTTGAAAAACTTTAAGGGTTTCAATAACAAATGCATTAACTAAAACAAGATTTTATAGTGTTTAGGTATTGGAAAAAACCAAAAAGTCAGATGTAGGCTTTGTTTTTGAAATGTCTGTGACGGATATTAATAAAAGTATTTTATTTTTGTTACTGTTTGTTGTTGAAAATAGCTGAAAAAATTACATTTCGCGATAAGTTGACACGTTACTTGTGCTATGTTTCTGTGAAAAAAACTGTATAAGAAATGTGGAAGAACATCGTAGGAGATTTCCAAATCGAGTGATTTCCCATAGAGAAACGTTTTCGAATATTAAAAGATGAACTCCGGAGACAGGAATATTTTTCAATAATATCCGAAAACGTCCTAGTGTAGTAAGGGTACAAGAAGAAAATATTAAGGTGCGCCACAAATAAGTATTAAACGTATATTTCGAAAAACTGGATTATCAAGAATTTATGTACATCGAATAAAACGTAATCTACTACATCCATATCACATTCAAAGAGTGCTAGAGCTATTGCCTCAAGATTAGGAGTCACCTTTTGCAAGTTTATCTTGCATCAGCATTTTCACAAAAAAAATATTTTCACTAATGAAGCTTGTTTCACTCGTAGAGGAATTACAAATCTTCACAACTTTCATGATTATTCCGATATAAACCTATACGCAATAACTGCTAGACATTTTCAACGCGAGTTTAACATAAATGGGCCGGTATTATTGATCGTTATTTAATTATACAAGTCATTTCCAAATCGATTAAATGGAGAAAGTTATTAGGGATTTCTGCAAAATACTCCCTGATTAAATTGAAGATTTACTGCTGGAACTTAAACTAGAGTTTTGGTTTAAACATGATGCGGCACCGCCTCATTTTAGTTCTACTGTTAGAGACTTTCTGAATTTTAAGTTTGGACGAGGAATAATTGTCTTCAAAATTGGCCTCCATGAGCCAAACATCTTCTGTCAAAAAACCGATTATATATCGTTAACACATCCAGCAGGAAGCAGTAAAGTAATTAGAAATAAGTGAAAATATTTGACACTTGGGCTATTCGTAACCATCAAATGATATACGTTCATTCTGAAGTTTAAATAAAAGTTTTCACTATGACTTTTGAAAACACTAAATAGTATCTAAGTATAAGAAACTATCCACAAGTGAGTTTCTGAGCGTTAATTAGATGTGTACAATATTTCATTTTTATTAGTTACTTTCTATAATAATTTAAAGAAGTAATGGTTAACATCAGATCGTCTAGCGCAAGTATGAGTATTGAAAATTAACCAAAAACGCTGTCGTGTTGTTGAAGCTTGCTTACGATGCAGTAAACTATAGTAGTAGTAGTTTATTTGATTATGTTACATTGATACATTTTTGTTGTCGGTCAATAAAATAGGAGTTTATAAGGGAAAGTGAAGTTGTTCTAATTCCATAATGACTATTTTTTTCCAATAAGAGGCATAGTCGAATGCCTTTAATTATTTTATACAGCTTGTGTAGTAGATATACATTGATTCAGAACTTATCTAAAAAAATTTGGGAATAGATGCGTCATGAAAAATGGAAACAATATCGTATAAAAAAAATTTTGTAAAATCATTATAGTTTCCGAGTAAAAAAATATTGAATTTGAAGTATTTTCAACTTTTACATCGCTAGGCTACTGTAGTTTCTGACAGGCGATTGTGAATATTGAAATGCGATTACTTTTTGTAGGTACTAAAGATTTTGTGTCACCAGTCTTTGCAGTTTTTCATGTCTCAAAAATAGTTTACGTGTATAGCTTCCGAATAAAAAATTATTGAATTTGTAGTATTTTCAACCTTTACATCGCTGGGACACTGTAGTCTCTAGGCAGGTGATTCCGAATATTGAAATCCGATTACTTTTTGTAGGCATTAAAGTTTTTGTGACGCCAGTGTTTACATTAGTTTTTTAAGTGTCTAAAATAGCTTACGTTTATAATAGCAATTCGGAGTTGATGGATATCGTTTTTATTTATTACGCTGTGAAAATGCTTTAGCAGAACGATTTCCCGGTAAACATATGCCAAATTCAACTACTTTTATCGTGGTGCGCAGTGTTTGAATTTGCTTCGTATCTGGAAGATCAGCAACCAGGCGAATATGCAATAGCTTCGTATATGGAGGATCGGCGACCAGGCGAAGATTTAATTATTTAACTCGAAGGACCGTATAGATGATTTATTGTATTAATTTACAATATAAAGTATTAAACTTTTATTTGACATTAGAAGTATATAAAATTAATTAATTGACAGTATATTAATATACACACTTAGATCAGTTTTTAAATATAAAAAATTAAATAGGAGGCATGCTCCAACATACTCCCCCCCTTGAAAGCTTAATTACATTTAAGTTTCAAAGAAAAAAATGGAAATAAAATTAAGTCCAAGAATCAGGAAGCTGTAGGCAACACACAAATTTTTGCCATAGGCCGTAGATCGGGTCCTGGATGAAATTGAATGATTCTTCCTATACTCCATTTTAGTGGAGGTAGTTTATCCTCCTTGATTATGACAAGAGCATCGATTTTAAGCAGATCAGAAGACTGAAATTTCCACTTGGTTCTTGTTTGCAATTCTGACGCGTATTCCTTTGCCCATCTTGACCAAATGTCTTGAGCCATTTTATGACATCTTTTGTATCTTGACAGTTGGGTTTCATTGACGTCGGTCAAATCAGCACAGGGCACAGAAGTAAGAGGATGACCAATAAGGAAATGTCCAGGAGTCAAAGGGTTTAGATCGTTCGGATTATTTGAAAGAGGGTACATAGGTCTCGAGTTTAAGCATGCTTCTGTCATTGTCAACACAGTAGTAAATTCCTCATAAGTGAGATTACTTTCACCGATAACACGCTTCAAATGATGTTTTACTGACCTAACACCGGTTTCCCACAAACCTCCAAAGTGTGGAGACCTTGGAGGCACAAAATGCCAATTTATGCCTTCTTGACCAAGTTCAACCGCAACGTTGCCTTCAAGAGATTTTAGGAAAGTTTGCAATTTCATATTTGCACCAACAAAGTTGGCACCATTGTCAGAGTAAATATTTAAACTCTTTCCACGTCTGGACATGAAGCGATGCAAATATGCAAGAAAAGCGTCTAATTCTAAACTACTCACTAGTTCAACGTGGGCTGCCTCTGTGGCAAAACAAATGAAAACTATTTTTGAATCACTGCATAAATAAAAATTGTTAAAAGAAATAGTCAATGCAGATTTCACTTTATCAAACAGTTTGGCTAAAAGTAGAGCTGCACATAACCTTGATCTAGGCACAGTTATAGGTTTTAATGAAGCAACCCGTGATTTTGCACAAAGTAAATTAATAGTAAAATTATTAAGTTTATCAGTAGTTCGAAAATGAATACAACAGCCAAACGCTTGTTTTGATGTGTTTGCAAACCCATGAAGTTCGACTTTATTTATGTCATCGCCACAAATATACCTGGGCACTTGAATATCATTTAAATAATAAAGGCTTTTTGAAAATGTATTACACTCATTTTTTACATCCACCGGTTCTTGGTTCCAGTCAAACTTTAATTTCCATAAAGCTTGCAGAAATATTTTGGCTTGTACTATTACTGGACCAACAAATCCAAGTGGATCGAAGATTTGTGCAACTGAGGAGATTATATGTCCTTTAGTAGGGGTAACATTAGAGATCAAATCTTTAACATTATAAAATAAAGTACCTGATTTTGATTTCCATTGTAAACCTAATGAATGACTTTCGTCATGTTTACATATGTTTACAATAGTATCTGGATTACAATTAACAGTGTAGTTCAGTATGCCAGTGCTATTAGAAATCAATTTATTTAAATTAAAACCGTAAGGTTTAAGAATTTTACAAATATCATGATATAAAACTATAAGAGAATCAATATAATCAGCACCTGTTAAAATATGATCAAAGTAAAAGTCAGATAAAATTTTATTGCATGCATCAGGATATGAATCTTTATTTTGATACGCAGTTTCATTGAGACAACGTACAGCAAGATATGGAGCAGATGCGGGTCCATATGTCACTGTGTTTAATTCATAACATTCTACTGGATCATTTTTATTTGCACGCCATAGAATTCTTTGAAGTTTTCTATCGTCTGGATGAATCCATACTTGACGATACATTTTCGAAATATCAGCGGCTAAAACCCATTTATATAGTCGAAAACGTGTTAATAGTCATGATTAAATTTTGTAGCAGTTTACCACCGATCATCATTATATCATTAACAGAAATACTTGTTGTTGTTTTACATGAAGCATCAATTACAACCCTCAGCTTAGTTGTTAAATTATTTACCTTAGTAACAAAGTGGTGCGGTATATAAAATTCACCTGTTATATCAGTATCTGTTATTTTTGACATGTGATTTAACTGGATATATTCCTGCATAAAATTCGTGTATTGTTGTTGTAAGACATTATTTTTTAATAATTGATTTTCAACTGAATATAATCGTTTCAATGCTAGTTGTTTAGATTCGCCTAAAACGTCTGCTGGTTGTTTTATAGGTAAGCGCTTAACAAATCTGACATCACTACTGCGTTTAGAAGTAGCTTGAACATGTTCTTCGACATTATGTTGTTCAGATGATATATGTTTGTCTATATCAATATCTTCTATTTCCCAAAATTTTTTTAATTTATTGTCCATATGTTTTGTTGAGACAAAATTACATTGCACTCGCGACTTGACTTGTGATTGCGACAATCTACCAGACACTATCCAACCTAGTAACGTATTTTGTAAAATTGGTTTATTTTTACCTAATGTAATGTGACCTACGCGTATTAGCCGCCAAAAAAGATCAGCACCTATTAGAAGGTCGATTTCATTCGATTCATTAAATTGTGGATCAGCTAAAGTGATATCTGTAGGTAAGTTTAACAAGTTTGTATTGAATGATACAGAAGGTATATTTTCACTGATATGGGATATTATTAAACAGTTAATATTAGTTGCAAAATTATTTAAATGTGATTTAATTCTAAGATTGATTGAGTGTGTTAAATTGCTGGAACACTTGTTTATACCAGAAACAGAAATATTTACTTTATTTTTATCAATTTGTAGTTTATTAGCAAGATTTTCAGAACAGAAGTGCGATTCTGAGCCACTATCCAATAGTGCTCTACAAGTTATGGGATTGTTATATTTATCAAAGACTAATACCATTGCAGTACTTAGTAACGTATGAGTCTTAGTATTCGTAAAGTGAGTTAATGTTTGTTGTAAAGTATGTATGTTATTCGTATTTTCAGATGAAATGTTATTATTTGCAGGTTCAATTTCTGAGGTAGACTGATTAGACGTGGACTCGTCATTATTAGAGTTGAAGTGTAATAGTGTATGGTGACGTTTAGAACATATTTTACAAGAAGAACTAGTACAAAATTTATTTGTATGACCTGATTTCAGACAATTTGAACATAGACCTCGTGATTTTATTTCAGAATATCTTTTAATCGGAGATAAATTAAGTAATTTCTCGCATTTGTTAATATAATGTTCACCAGAGCATAATTTGCAATGAAGATCCGTATCACTATTGACAACTAGTGCCCTTGGTTTTACCCTTTGATCAGACATTGTATCACTTAGTGTTTTTAGTACTTTACATTTATTTTGCAAATACTTTAGTAATTCATCTAGAGTAGAGTCTTCATCATTAGTACGTTTTTCTTCCCAACCCCTTCTAGTGCGCGGGTCTAACTTATTTACTATCATATGAATTAACAAGGTGTCCCAATGTTGAACAGGCTCGCCAAGTACATTTAAAGCACGCAAGTGTTTATTTAAATTATCAAGAAGACAACGAAGAAAAGTATAAGACTCTTTGTTACTAGTTGGCAAATTGAAAAGCCCCTTTACATGGTCATCTTTAAGTATTGATTTATTATTATATCTTTCAATTATAAGTTCCCATGCGATCTTATAATTTTCAGATGAGACCTCTAGGTTTGAAATGATATCAGCAGATTCATTTTTCAAGCATGAGCGTAAGTAATGAAACTTTTGTATATCAGATATGCTTTGATTATTATGTACAATTGATTCGAACGTATCTTTGAAGTATAACCAATCATTGTATTGACCGTCAAAGAAAGGTAAACTGATCGTAGGTAATTTTACATTACCCATATTGAAACTTGCATTAGATATTTCGCTATGCCTATTTGCATCGGTAGCATCATGTCCAGGCTTTGGAATTGAATCTAAAATACTCTTAGCCTTAGCTTCATACGCGAAATAATCATCTTCGAATAATTGACGTTCAATTTCATGATCTTCAGAGGTATCCATGGCTTCAATTTCTGACTGAATGTCATCAAATGATTGCCAACACAGATTTAATTTATTTAATCGAAGTTCCAGCTGAACCAGGTCAAGTGTCACATTGTCTAAATTATCAACAAAGGTTTTGAATCTTGTTAAACTGCTTTTAATGACAGCACGTTTACGAATTAATTTTTCTACGTCAATATCTGTCATTGTAGAAATGCTTAGAGAGTAAAACAATTTGAGCGTGCCATAGACAATATTATTAAAATATAAACAAATGCACGTATGCAGTGATTATTATTTTATTACTTTAGAATAAATTAACTAAATTTATATTATAGAATGCGTGCTTATCACACGAGACAGGTAAAAGTTAGATGAGCTACTGAAATAAGGAACGAACTGACCTTTACCGTCTGACTCTGCTTGTAGACTAACGATGAAACGTATTTTGGACTCTTGGTAACTTCCAAACTTGAGTCGCTTAAAGATATGCAATAATTTCTTGCCAATTATATAGTAATTCACTGGATCCGGCTCGTTGACCAGAAAATGTTTGAATTTGCTTCGTATCTGGAAGATCAGCAACCAGGCGAATATGCAATAGCTTCGTATCTGGAGGATCGGCGACCAGGCGAAGATTTAATTATTTAACTCGAAGGACCGTATAGATGATTTATTGTATTAATTTACAATATAAAGTATTAAACTTTTATTTGACATTAGAAGTATATAAAATTAATTAATTGACAGTATATTAATATACACACTTAGATCAGTTTTTAAATATAAAAAATTAAATAGGAGGCATGCTCCAACACGCAGTGAGTGCAAGTGCAGCGCAACACGAGGGAAATTTGAAACCAAATCGTGGAGAGATGGAGGTTCAGGGCATCCACGGCGTATTACAGCAGTTTAGCGTATTACACACGAGGCTCAATTATATCCGTAACATATACAGCATGTCCAAGCATTAATATTATGGGATTGGACGAGAGTACCGGTAACATGGCCGCCGCGATCTCCTGATTTTAAATCATTTGTATCTACTTCTTTTTGTGGGGATATTTGAAAAACGTATCATAGTTGCTGCCATTAACTTACAAATTCAAAATAAATAACAAGCAGAAACATTTATTCAAGTGTTTTTTTTTTAGTTGGATAAAGACCAAAAATAGAAGAACATTATATTTATTTCATTGCCAACGTTTCGGTGTTATTTTTACACCATCTTCAGGGCTCTACAATATAAAAGTACAAAAATGTTTTTTAAAAATAAATTAATTAAACAGTTAAAATGTAAAATAAAAGTTTTGTCAATAAACACAATTCAATTTTAAAAAAATTAAACATTTCAAAACAAATACATATAAAATAGGTGTTTAGTCCTGATCCTGTAACAATTACAATAGTAAAAAAAAAACAGATTAAAAGACAAAGAAAAATTATAATAATAAAAAAAACCTGCAACCACCAAGTGGCAGCAAAATGTTTAATTATATGTCATATAAATAACATTTATTTTTTTTTCACTCACCGAAATGTCCTTTGTCTGTTTGTCTGTTTAATTTTTTTAAAATTGAATTGTGTTTATTGACAAAACTTTTATTTTATATTTTAACTGTTTAATTTAATTTATTTTTAAAAAACATGTTTGTACTTTTATATTGTAGAGCCCTGAAGATGGTGTAAAAATAACACCGAAACGTTGGCAATGAAATAAATAATATAATGTTCTTCTATTTCTGGTGTTTATACCACTAAAAAGATACTTGAATTACTAAGCAAGACCGCCAATTAAAGAAAACTTAAAAAAAACATTTATGTTAGTTTGTAGAAACTGGATAAGACGAACCCAAAATTTTAATGTGACATAAGGTATAGCAAACTATATAAAATGTAATTTTTTGTCCGGTCGCCGACCTTATCAGATTTTACAGTGGACCAGTTTCTAGTGCCGCGCAGATATGTATTTTTAAATCATTTTCAAACTGCCTCTTTAATTTTTTTTACAAAATTAAATTTGTAAGTGTAACCCCTGTACATTCAAACATGTTTTTAAATAAATTCTAAACCGCCCTGTATATGTTTGCGATCGCACCGTTTATATGGCAAGCGTGGCGGTGTATTTAGGCGATAGTTAGGTCGCGACAACCAATAAAGGTATAGGTACTATCGTTTGCAATAATAATGACACTCTCTTAAAATAGGTTTTCAACTTCTGGAAGTTCTAAATAGAAATTTTATTAAATTTCTCTTGGTGAGTGAAACAACTAATAACAAATGTTAAAAATTTAATAGATTTAAATATGAATACGTCAGAAGTCAAAAGAAAACGCAAAATTAATTTTAGTGAGTGTCATTATTAATGCAAACGATAGTACATGTTTGCAGGAAATGCGAAATGGCTGTCATAAATTTACAATTTTATCAAGCTATATTGAATAGAACTATAGATTTTTTACAATTCTGACATTTGTTAACACACTCACTAAGGTTAACTTTTTTCTAATTGTTACGCTAAAATTTTTTCAAGTTCCACGTTCACACTTAATAATAATTAAAAATTCAGCACGCGTATTGTGAAAATAACTAAGTGCTTATTATGTCCCCGATTACAAGTTGATGTGGCCCACGGTCTACTTTGTTTTGATACATGTTACCTAGGATACGAAGGCTAATAAAGTGATTGTTAAAAGGATGTAAGCCGTTCATTCTGTATTTAAAGTTTACCTATGAAGATACAGCAACATTGGTAAGAACCCTGGGGAATTGTATGGAAGCAGAGGGAGTTGTCCCTCTAAACAACAGGTAGGTATAGACAATTAATTTTTATTATTTTATGACACCTATAAGTGTTCACCAAAGGTATACACTGAAAACTGTAAGCTTAAGGGTGTAATAAAGTCTAGTAAAATAGAAGGGTAGAACAAATAAGGATAGGTTTTATAGTTAATACTTTTAGTAAATATGATGGAAAGTTGTTTATCACATAGTTTTTAATTTTATTGTCCAAAATAATATGGTTAAAAATTATACGCTTGTTACACCCACTGTTTTGGTTTCAAAAAAACTTAAAATTTTTATTTTATTTCAGCATATTTGATCCAAAAATGGCCAATCACACCATCGATATTTACTACTATCATATGAGCCCTCCATCTAGGGCAGCACTGCTACTTATAAGGGCATTGGGCCTCAAACACAACATCAAAATTGTTGACATACCAAATAAGGGGCAGATGACTCCAGAATTTTTAAAGGTAATCCTTACTTTAATTTTGGTCTCAAAGTAAAATAATTAAGGAAAGTTGTTTTTGTACACATCTTGCAAAATATCACTAACTGAATGAATCTGAATGAAATTAAAACAAAGACAATTTTTTTGCAAAATTCCGAATATACAGCAGCTTCTATCTGACATTCAGCCCAAGTATCCCATTTTGGTCATAATAACATTTACATTATTCCAAGATAAATTTTTGTAGTATGTATTCCCCTGTAACTGTTAAGAAATAACAGCGATGTTATGTATTACACGTTATCTAGAATATTGATGAGTTTCTTAAACATTATAGCTATAGTTTAACGTATTATGTGATATTTGATTTGTGCAAATGGACGCCTTATTAAATTTACATTTTATTTGTGGTTTTATAAAGGTACATCGAAGGTAAGTTGTAATATTTAAACCCAACGAAGAAGGATAAAAGACTTAAGTAATCCATTTGATTTGCCTGATGAAAAACTAAAAACATTATTTTTAGATTTAGTAAAAGCAATACGGCAATTTATTAACGAATTAAAATCATTTTTGGCAGTTCCACGGAGACAAAAAGTATTTCGGCAGAGCTATAGGTAAAATTATTGCTTCCTAATTTAACTTTTTGATAAGTGTATTGTTTCTAGTATGTGCAACATTATTATTAACATAAGGTAGTTACCAGACATGTATTAGTAATAATTTTAATTTATGACTGTCAAAAATCAATTAGAAACTGTATTACACAGATAACCAATGCAGTTACCGAACATTTGTTAGAGAGATATATTGTTTCCACAAACTCAGCAAACAAGGAACCATATCAAAACTGAGTAAACTGCATCAAGAACAGTTTAGTTTCATCATAATTAAATTAATGATCATATTTGTATCACATTAAAATTAAAAAAAAAACAATAATCGAATTGCCCACAATCATTTAAGCAGGGAATACACATGCCTAGTCTGTAGGCTTCCGCGGCTGTCGTTAATGGTCAGGTGAATTCCGACTGGTTGCCACGTCGTCATAACTCTTGACGTTTCGAGAAACATACCTCTCTCTTCATCAGAAGTTACTCTGAAACTGGAGATCTACTGGTCGTCGCACTATTTATATCAGGGGCGGTCACTGATCCATGATGTTCCGGTGGGGTGGTCACTGATCCATGATGTTCCGATGGATTGCTTTCACGGATGAATCGTTTCCAAATACCGGGCAGATTCACGTCACTGTTCCTGTTGAACAAAAGGTTTTTAATTTAAAATAGTTAAAATATGTGTCCAGCTGTAAACCATCTCTCTAAGATCCTCTTTGTTGACAATATTTAACCTTGAAATAACGTAAATGGTAAACTCGCGACAAGAATTCAGACGACTTACGTCATACGAACAAATGAATAATTCATTATATTTTTATCAAAATATTTAAGAAACTGCAACTGATAGTTATAAAACTATATACTCCACTAAAACTTTGCATTATATATTGCACCAAATTGCAAAAAATGACTGTTTATAACGCGAGCAAATATCGAAAATTACGTTGACAATAAAAACAAATGTGTAACATCAGCCGTGACGTAAGACGTCTGAATTCTTGACGCGAGTATATTATGATTAAAATGGGATACATACTTGAGCTGATTATTTAATTTTACTAATATATATATATTTATTTTAGATAAATCCCTTACATACAATACCTGTTATTAATGACGGGGGATTCATAGTATGCGATAGGTAAGTCGTAACAAATGTTAAATTTTTGCCATCTAACTATTAAGAATTAGAGATAGCTATTAGTGACAGTGGACAATAAAAATGAATTGTTAAATGTTGTTTCTGGTTGTTAGCTAAGTAAAATAATGTTTGCATAAAAATTATTAAATAGTACAACAATGTTGCCTTTTCATATCGATTTTTCCACTATCTACTTTAGTAGCAGTGGAACACGGTCACATAAATATTTTACGCTTGTTTGATATTGCAGTCATGTCATAATGAAATATTTAGTAAATCAATACGCAAAAGATGATAGCCTGTGCCCGAAGGATCCCAAGAAAGAAGCAGTGGTGGATCAAAGACTATACTTCGAAGCTTCTTGCTTTTTCCCCAGATTTATAGGATATTTCGTAAGTATCTAATAACTTTTCCTAAATATCTTAGGTGGACAAGTAGCATTTTGAGGTATAATATAAACGAAGTCTAGATATTAATTTTTAAAGAAGGATCAGCCATACTTAACATAAATTATTTACATCACATCAGTAAGCAAAATCATAAATCCTCTTGAGACAAGAATTTTTAATTAAATTTATGAAAGCAGGCATTTAAGGCATCATACATAATACAGTCACAGCTAATAAATATATAATGAATTAATAAGTTCAAATAGCTATATTTTGATATTTATAAAATAAAATTGACACATTTAATGTATAATTACTAATAAAAATGTATAAGATCTTTTCACTACTGAGATATAAATTAATCAATTTTAAAAATAAATTTATGAAAAAATATTGAAGGGAAAATATAATGTGTTTTTAATAAGCACCCACAAATTTTCCCCTAAAATCAAAATATCTGAAATTAGTCAGAATTTATATTGATCAGTAAAACAGATTTAATCCCAGGATCACAGATTTCAGTAAGAGTAGATTGACTAGTTGGAAGAGACTTGAGAGACCTACTCCTCTACATATAACTGGGGCTTATGAAACAATTCATCAAAGCATTGGTTATAGAAGATGAAAGTTATAGATACTTAGAAGTTACAGATACTTAGAACAACAATTTCCAGTTGTACTAAATTATAATGAGGGATTTTCCTCATATCATAAAAATGTTTAGAGATGAAGAGCAGCTGAGTACAATAAACACCATTGAATGAATACTGGTTCAGCTTCAGAACAGGGTGTAAGAATTTGTTAGGAAACCACAAAACTTAAAACTATGATGAGTTTGTAAATGCAACGGTTCAGAACTTCAATAAGATTGCAATAAGAGTCTAAAACTGCATATGACTCTCGTTTATTTTTTGGTTAACGTTGGTCATTTTAATGAAAAACATGAAAAATTTTTTTATCAAGACAAAAAATCATGGAACAGTCCGGTGGGATGAGAACATAATGGCAGATTTTTTTGAATGTTGCATTGTTGTTGAAAAATCGTCATTAAAGACAGGAGAGGAGAAAAGATTTCGTTACAAGAAAAGTCAAGACGATGAACAAGTTGATGTGTATCTGATGAGTTAATTCGAAATGATTCAAATGGTGGCTTTCGATAGTTTGAATGAACTTTAGATCATTTTTAGAGGTTATTTTTTCGATATCACCCTATCCAGTCCAGACATAAGTTACTTTGGCCATGAGTCAAAGCGTATCCGAGTATAAAATGTTCTGTTTTCAGAATTTTAGATTAAAATGCTTTTCCATTTGATAAATAAATGTTAACCTTCAAATAATCTAGAAAATAACCTGACTAGGTCAAAAAGACCCTATATTCTAATTCAGTGGTTCCGGAAACATACAAATAAACTGGCCGAGTCATTTGCTAATTCATGCTGAGCAAATCCGACAGAGTCCATGCATTTCTAGGGTTATTTGGCTCCTAAGAGAAAATCTGTCGATACTGTGGCTGTTCTAATACCTATGTTAAGCGACTCCAAAAACATATAACGTGACTAGTTAGTCTAGTCCGGAATATATGCCCTTTATTTTTGTGGAGCTGTATAACACATTTATGTTATTAATCACCATATTTCCTATTTCAAACAGTTATGTATTTTCTTAATATATTTTTATTGCAGATGCCGACCTTATTTGGAGGCCAGCTGCCAACTGAAGACGCTCGCAAAAAGCTTGAGGAAGCTTTTCTACATATGGATACTTTTCTGAAAAATCAAAACTGGTTTGCTGGTCCTAATATGACAATCGCTGATTTCTCTATATTTTCACCGTTTTCAACTACTGTTGTAAGTTAAACGTTAAACTAACAGTAGCTAATTTGTTTTCTATATACTATTTATGGAATCCTGATTAATATTTAATGCAAAAAAGAATTGCGCATCGTCACAGCACGTTTCACATTTATGTGACTATTCTGCAAAATGTGTTTCAGTTCAAAATTCCCCCAGGGAAGCAGCTGGGGAAAATATTCAAATATTGACATTTTAACTGAATTTTGTCTTATGTCTTTCTTACATTTTCTATAGACAACGGACTACTCAAACTTCAATTGAATGAGATATCCATAAGTAACAGCAAGACATATACATACAAAGTTTTATCAACTATAGCAAAATACTCATCTGGCTGGAACGATTACTATCCAAATCCATCAATTCACTTGAACCTGCATTTATAACGGAACATTAAATCTGTAGTTTTTAAAACTGAACAAAATATGTGTTTTTAGTATATTAGAACTAAAAGTTTCCTGTCTGTGTTGTATTAAACCATTGATATCATGGGATCAGTAATTAGTACGAATCAGTCCTGGGACTCTGTGACATATAGAATTCTACAAATCGAAATGTTTCTATGCAGTTGGTACTGAACATGATCTGATAGTATTCTATTTTGTGACGCATTGAACATAAGCAAAATATTATATTTCTATAATTTGTTATCATGTTAGCATATTAACTATCCCTTTATATATTTAAGGAAGATCGTGTACTACTAAATATTCTGAAAACATAATAACAAATGATAGATAATTATATCTCGTTTATGCTCATTACGTTATGAAATAGAATTCTTATCATGTTGAGGTCACAAAGTCCCACTGCAGGGGCTCAACAAAACTGGATTCTGCTATAAAAATTAAAACTATTGTTGAAAAAAGTTCTAGTAGTATGAACTATATTTTATTACACTTGGTAACTCGTAGATGTACCAGATAGAACTATCCATAATATATTTCTTAAAATATTGTATCCAGGAGTGTTTTCAACATATTTTTAATTTTTTTTCTTTCTTTCTCTGGTTTCTTTATGCACTAACGAAAATACCATAGTATCTGTTAATATAATATACAAGTATATCATGATTGTTCTTATTCTTCAGTAAGTTATGCAACTTGTATATAGTGGTATGCTATCAAAATCGAGTTTCAACTTGTCGAAAAAGTAAACGTATGTCTGACAAAATAACCTTAAAACTATTTTTTCTTATAGGTGCTTTATTAGACCGAAATTTTTGACAAATATAAAATATTTATTGAGAGGAAATTATTTCTTCTTTTCCTTTTGCCTAGTAAGTCAAAGCAACAGAACGAGTTTTAGTATAATCGTTTCTTGAAATGATGTGATCTGAAAAATTTTAGTCCAAAGTTCAGTGAAGAAGTGCTTTTGGCATACTTTGATGAAAAGTTCAAAATATGGAAATTGTCAACGCTTTGGCCAAATTACTCCAGATTGAGCTTATCATCGCAAAGAATTGTGTAACTGTATATTCAGTAATATTAAAGATTTGGGAAATTAGCTAGTTGTGCATATACCAGACACTAAAACTAACGTACAGCGAAGTTTCGTTATTACTGGTACATTATATTTGAACTATTATAAAAACTACATAGCCCTTCGTTGAGCGAACAATAATCATTCAAGGATTTTCATCCTTAAAAAATAATAAATGTGCCACGACTCCAGTTGGAATTAATGCTGCCAATGTTGCTAAATTTCTAAATTTGCCAGATTCTCACCTTTATACTGGGCATTGCTCCTGACGATCTTCGCGCTAGTTTATAGACATACTCTGATGCTAGTCTTACTACAATTAAGAGACATCTTCATATAAAATTTTTCAATTTGGGTCCTCCCTGTTGAGATATTTGAGTCTCAAAATGTCGGAAAAAAATAGTTTTTTTATTTTTCCTTTTAAACAGTTGCACTTAGAAATTTCAATTTTGGTACACATTATCAGCTAGTCAAAGGGTATTTTGTGGTAGTGTCTATTCCTTAGCTTATGTTTCTGGAGGGAGAGAATAAGCAACTCCTAGATTTATTTCTATGAGAAATTTTTCCTGCAATGGCCGATTTCAACAAAAGTTTTTTTTTTAAATACTATTTAATTTGACTACTTTTTTCCCTCTCGTAAATTTTTCATACAACCAACAGTTTGCGCGGAAAAAAATAAAAATTCTTTTCCTGACTCTAAACATCTTTTCGTCACCGGTTACTGATAACCGCAGTAGGCATTTGCTATGTGGATGTTTCTCTGTTGTCTTGTCAAACAAATGAGTATTAGGTCTATAATTGACATTGTTTGCGAATATTTCTAAACAAAGGTATTCCTATAACTGTTGCCAATCCTGCCGTATGCATTTTCCATCAATTTATTCGCTAATATTTTTACGGAAGAGTCAGTTGTTTACAAATATTTGCAAAAACTGTCAAGACTGATTTGTTTCATAAGACAACAGAGAAACATCATTCGTGTTTGCTTCAGCAGCTTATTCAATATCCAAAAACTCGTCATTATCACCCATTTTTGACGATTTTTTCGAAACACTCTGTAGGAAATACGGGGATGCGCGATGTTTGAAATTGGCAGAACCTTGACATTATACGATGCATAAAACAATGCCTTAGAAGCCTGCCCACTTTTCAAAATGTTTAAACATACAAATGGAAATATCAAATTGTCCACTTTCACGAAAAATCTTGTATGAAATTTGTTGTGAGATTGATGTGTTTTAAGCACTCCATGCATTATCCACAGTTATGGGTCCCCTGCTTAAAACACACACTTTTCGCAACTTGTTACATAAATAGCTATTACCATTCCGCTTCACCTAGTCTTAAACTCACGAGCCGCCACTGGTGACTTATCTGAGAACAGATCAACGCAAAAACTAAGCTGTAGTATCGCGTATCGCCATGGTTCTAAATCGAACAAGCATTCTTATTCTCCTAAGAAAAGATATTGTTAGTGCAGAAATAGCGGCACGTGGATACTCAATGTGTATAAAGACTAAATATTTATTTCATTTATCTTTAAATTTGGAAGAGATCAAATAACAATTAGAACTGTTTACTCTAATATGTTTTAGGCTTGTGATGTTTTTGACTTCGATAATTATCAAAATCTGTGGCAATGGTACCAACGGGCAAAAACCGCTATGGCTGATTTTGGATATGATGAGGTAGAACAAGAAGGAGCTAATGCATTTGGAGGATATTATAAAAGCAAATTAAAGGATCTCTCTTAAAATGAACTGAATGATAAAGAAGAGGTTTTACGTATCTGCTTAATCAATAAATTACACATATTTTTCACCGATTCTCACTTTGATAATAAAACTTTTGTAGGATCAGCAATATACGCAAACTAAATATTTTTGTACCGATAACAAGGGTACTCAGTTTCAAGTAAAAATTAGTAAGAAGTAGTAATACTAGTAGGTAATACTTTCCAGCAACATGGGTCTTTAATCCATTTACATAAGTATGTCGCTTTTAACTGTTTGTTGCAAGTCCAGCTATCCCTCAAAAAGTAGTAGGTACCATGAAACCCTATTTTCAGGAATATTGATCAGGTACTTTGTTCACTTTGTGAATAAAAGGAAGAATAAAAAATAGATAGCTACAAGAAATGTTACAGAAATTTCGTGAGAGGAGTGTAAACAATGTGAAATTTATATCTTGTAGAGTTAAGATATCCATAGAATATAATTATATAGTAAGAAATAAATCATTAATTGCGTCAATTACCTATATACGTATTTAAACTGTGAAATTCAGAATTTAGCTTAAACTGTTGATATTACACCATTATATATCTTACTCTAAGCACCATGCTTTGAGTTGCATTTAAATATACCTAATTTAATTTTTGATAATAGCGGGCGAAGTTGTTATTTTCCAATTTTTAATGTTTAGTAAATTAGCACTATAAACGAAGGTCGGTACTTTACATATTATGTGTATGTTTGTGAATTCTTCCTAATAGAAGAATTAAATGAATTGTTAATCATTAGATGGATTTATTATGTACAAATAGCTAATAAAGAAGTACTTATTTATCTGCTAGTTACCTACCATTTCTTGCAGTTTAAGTACCTACCTACCTAAATAACATTTAAATTTGTACAGCCTTATATATTATTATTATTATATAATTCCATAAAGTATACTATCACTGTATAAATTATAAATAAGTATTTATACAATGATACTACCTACTAATAATTTTATCAAGCAAACATCGCTGCGCCATCTAACATTTGTGTAGTACACTGCTATATTAAAGTGAATTAGTATACTTTTTCATTTTGTCAAAATATTGCATTTGGTATTGTCATAAGTGAAGAAAACATCACTGAAATCATTTCTAGTATAGAATTTAAACTTCTTACTTTTCTAGTTTTCTACTAGAAATGTAAACTCAAAATAATATCCTTGACTATATACACTAATAATATCCTTGTTTATGCATAATATAGTTGGTCAATCTGTCAAATAGAGTATCGCCATCTAATATGTCCACTTCTAAGTTTAACTGGTTGACTAACTTTATAACATAAACCGGACTACTAGTGATCTAACCATTTGTTAGCGCCATCACTGCCATCTGTTATATTTATACAGATCTACTTCATACAAATTATTGATTTTGTTGGTATGCAAATGTACTCAAAGATACACATATTTTGGTTTCGGTAATAATCTTTACTAGACAAAGTTTGCTTTATGTATAATGCACTGTATTTGGTTTTCCATAAACAGATGTCACAAATTAAAATCACTTTTACCTTTCACATCTATTTTAATCTTTATTAGCAGACAAACATGAGACAAACAATAATCGTAACACATTAATTAACTACTATTATTTTCCATGAACTGTATTACATGCAAATTGCTGTAGTCATATCTGTTTTCTCACATAATACTTGTAGTTGGTTTATAGTTAGCTAGTGTAGTAGTATTTTGTACTATACAACTCATCAAATATCAAAGGACTCCGTACAGATAGAAACAAACCTTTTTGTCAAAATCGTTTAAAACTTTGAAATAAGGTAGTAGCGCAGTAAATAACACGAAAATGGATATATGATGATCTTTTTTAGAATGATCAGTTTATTTATTATTTTATTTAAAGTTTCAAAAGATTCCGACCAAAAGGCTATTCCCATTGATTTTGTGTGGGTTGTTTCCAATTCGTCCTATTTCCTTAGAAATTTGAATAAATGCTAATCCAACCTTGTCTATCGAATAGTTTTTTAGCAATTCTAGATATTTTGGTAAAATAACATATACATGTAGAAACTTTTCCTAGCTCAAATTAGTTACTAAATGTACAACTCTTTAAAACACTATTTAAAGAAATACACTTACCTTTACCTTTCATCATCAGATTTTATCATCTGCTCCTTTCAAAAATTTCTCAACTTCCATTTTTCTAAAAACTAGATTTCCTGGATCTATATTCTACCTATTTCCGTTCAATTAAAACAATTAAACTTGTAACTCTTTTTCACTGACAATGTTATTGTTATCATTGAGTAAAGACTATACAGCGTAGAACTCTGATATACTCTGAATTTTTGTTCAAAATAGGCTAGTAGATACACATTTTGATGACTCCAGTTTTCAAATAAACGATACGCTTTATCATATTTATCTGATTCTTCTATATTCTTTTATTATCATTGTAAGCAGAAGATTCTGACATTTTTCATAAATCATATAAGTCGTTTTCATATTCGTGGAAGTTATGTTTTTTTTGTCTGTATCGTATTTTGTGATAATATGAAATAGTTCAATAATTGTTGTTGCCGTTAGGTAGTTAGTATTTCCATATATCAACAAATAATCTTATAACATCATGAGAAAGACACTCAAAAACTAAGAATCATTTAATAACTATGACAAACCATTTTTTTTATTTCAAGAAAATAATTACCCAGTATTTATAATTCGGATTATTATAATAGTTTAAAATAATATATTGATAATATCATTATTCAGAGAAGTTTCAAATAACTTATCATTTCATGCCTGATATCACGTCAAATAAATATTAATAAGTCAAGAATTTCGATGCTATACTGATATAGATACACATTCAAATATATAACCCATATTAAATACATTTATTTGCAAGGCTTCATTCATTAATAATATAATCGATGATTTGACTTAAGAACCTTCAGCTAGATTAAGTAATTATCAAACACTTATATTTATTTTATAAATTATCTCTGAAGGTGGTGACGTAGAATAAAGAAGCATAGATTAATAACTTATTTAATCAAAGATAAAAATTCTCTGAAATTTGTACATGTATCAGAAAGAAATAAAAGAGATGCCAAAAATAATACCTCATACATTCATGGAATTTTGATGACCTTATTTCAACAATTAGCAGAAAGTTGCGTGCCTGGCATAGTCAATTTACATAAATTAACAAACTAGTGGCATTTTCCTTTATACAGGATGTTTCTAAGATATTATGTTAGACTTGAAATAAGAGACAATAAGTGTGAGTTCCTAGATTTTGAAAAATGCTTAGCAAACCAATTATTTGGCGATAAAAGTAGACCATCAGATATACATTCATAGGTACCCTGTAAGCGGTTAATCAGAACGAAATAACAGTATTTTTGAAGTAATTTTAAAAGTATTTTTTGGCAGTGTGCCATGTAATGTTACTAAACTTTTTTCGACCTATGTCAGTAAGAAACTGGACTGAAAGTCTAAAAATACATATCTAAATATATACTTTGACTAATCTATTTATTTTTGTATCTATAAACTTCAGTAGCCTACATAATAGGAGACAAACTTTAAAAAATATTATAACCGGTAAGGCGAAATAGGGTTCTTTTGTCCAAAAGGTAATCATGGACGGCCTAAAATAATACCGGTGATATAAAAAGAAGAAATATTAACCCATAAATAAGTACGTATGGCTTGTTTTCTACTGTAAAAGAGGGAACGCACTATGCGGTCGCGATCTAGGCGCATCGCGGACCGTTCTGTGTCGAGCTGATCATAGCCTTTTACAAAATCAGTCACATATATCGCCCTCGATTTGTTCTACTGTGCTATTTAGGTGACAAAATATCTTCTGAGGATGTATTTATTTTACTGGCCAAAATCCTACAAAATATTTTTGGCGAGACCGCGATGCCAGCGACTTCAACTCTCGATCTACTAGCGCAAATGTGTACATTTAAAACCACTAGAAGATTCTTCACTAAACGATAACGAGACTAGCATGATTCACGGTGCGCGTAGACGCGACCACATAGTGTATTTCCTGCTTAATGGTCGCACGTCAGTTTCCTTATCATACAGAGCCTGAGATTATTTATAATATTTACCACACTGTTCCAGTAAATTATCTCTGGTACAAGTAACTGCTCATTTTTATAAAACAGAAGAACATATTCTTCAGTTTAATGTAAGTTTGCTATTTTGCAGTATTTCGTAAACAAGTTTTTATCACATTTTCAAAAATGCGAGAAATATATAAGATATTTCCATAAAATTACATTGACAAACATTTCTGATTAAATAATTTACTTTACAGAATATTTATTATATTTTTATAAAAGCTCTTAGAATTGTAGTCCTGCAAAATTTAGCAGCACATACCACATCACTTCAATTGACAGGTTCTATTCCAAAATTGAGGCTACCTATTGTTTTTTGCGACACTGAAGTGTTTACAGGGTCCAAGAAGAATATATTCTCTGAAGTTATTTATTTGTGGCATAAGTCTAGTTTTCCTTTAGTTTAATTGGGTAATTTGCCCACACTTGTGAAAAAATAAATATTAATTGAAAAAACTCTTGCGCCAAAAGGACCAATAAAGGTTTATTTCTGAAATTTGCCCAACCAAAAAATCTCACAATAAAAAAGCAGATAAGTTTTTGTTGAACGGAGATATGTTTGTGTCAAACTGTTCAGTAAACATTTATTATTGTTGGCTACAGTTATATCAAGAAGTAAGTAACAATAAAATAAAAATCATTTCATCTCTATGGTCTTTTGTTTAATACATTTGCATTTTTTGAAAACGAAAACAGAGTGTTTCGAAACGTTAAAAAATACAAAAGTGCACCATAAGGATGTGGTTTCTGTTACTTTTTACTTATTTACTTTCTCAGTGTGAAATTTGTTGGTTAAGCAAACTCAGGTTCAAAAATAACTCTTGACTGATCCTTTTGCCGCAAAAGTTTATTCAATTAATCTTTATTTTTCTGTGGCAAAATACCCAATTAAATTAGTGAAAAATCAAAGAAGAATATTATACTTGACTTTACCTCTACATGACCATTTACTTGACTCGTGTAAACTTGATTTTACATCTCTAAGTTATTATATTATAATATCAAATAAAAATTGCTAGTTATCATTTGAAAAACTGGAACACTACTTTTTACCTAATTTTTATGACGTCACTAGCAGCCCCTACTAGAAATTACAAATTTATTTACAAGTCACAATGTGTCACTTTTTAAAACGGATTTTCCTAAATCGTTCAGTCAAAATCGCTAACTGTTCTTGGACAATCATACGAAATTAAATAAAAATCACTCTCTGGCACACTCTTTTTCTCGGTAAGACGTCCTACGGCATCTCTGTATCTTAATAATTCACCCTATAATAAATACCCTAATTTTTAATGTAGCATCTACCTAAGATTTTAGTAATCGTGTACCAATTTTTAACCGGTTCTCCTTGAAGCAACAAATAACAATTATCACAGTCAACGGTAGGATGAACAGCCTAGAGATTCAAAGCATAATATTGTGTTGCGCAACATGTTCAATATACCTACTATCTCAGTTCCTGCAAATGACATTTTTCATGGGAAAGGTATGTTTGTAGATCTGTGTATTTGTGCCTTAGGTATTCATTTAAAACATAATTGTGTACGTATGTGATAAAATAAATAATATGATTAATCAATATCATATTTTTCTGGATCATAATGTGGTGAATATACACAAATTACAGAGATAACATCGATAACGCAGATATCAGCAGTATAAGACGGTTTTAGTTTTCAAACTGTTTGTCAGTATAAGATTTGGGTGAGTAATTTAATATAATAGTTATTAAATTATTTACAGTTGTTACGTAACAATTAAATTAATATCATGGGTAATTACAGATTCATAAATGAGTTGCAAAATCTATTTTAGCATTACATGTGTTTTTTAGTAATGATATTTATCCGTTGAATTTATTTAAAACTATAAAAGTAGATTAATATATTGAATTAAATGAAAAACGATATTTTCATTTTCTAAATACGTGCCTATTCAGCCTTTGTAAAGATAATTAAAATAAATATACTTGTATGAAACATAAACTAAACTACAAATGGGCTTACAAAATTTATGTTATTAAAAGGCTAAAATATGCATTATTGTTGTGTCCTAGTAGGTACAATAATTATTTATCTGTTATTATTTATTGCTTCTAATATATCTTAGCTAAATATTATTGTGTAAAGCGAGGAGGGTATGGACCACCTTTTACAATACAATACAATACAATTCAATATAAAATATCTTTTTATTTAAATGAATAAAATTATATTAGTTTGGTAAAGCTTAATATAAGAAAATCTTCAAAATGTGATAATTTAAAAAACTTTAAATTAGTCTCCATCTATCTAAGTTAGGTGAAAGAGATCACGAAGATTAGAATATATTGTTCTCGAAATTTTATTACTTTTTCTTCATTGCACTTGTTAAGGAGGAAACGCACTATGCGGTCGTGGTCTAGGCGTACCGCGGACCATGCTAGCCTCGTTTTCGTCTAGTTTTACAGAAGCAGTCAGCAGTCCCCAATGCGTTTAGGCGGCGACTTCATAGTGCGTTCCCTCCTTTAGGGTTACCAGATTTATTTCATGACAGACCCGGAGACAGAGCGGTAGCCAGCTACGTTTGTCAGGGGCTATGTGAAATTTTGTTGGAGCTCTAAACGTGCGTACAAACCAAAGATATTGTTCGCGAGTAGTTGGGGAGCTATTCGCGAACAGCTCGTGAGCAGTTCACGAGCTCAAAGTCCACACTAGGTATAGTTCTAATACACTACATGTTCCGGTATGAAGTTAGGGTTCGCCAGTAGTTCAAAGCAGGTTGTTCGATATTAACGAAATAAGATTAAACTGTCGAGTGATGATGAAGATATTTTAATTGCCTGTGCCAGTTTCATTATTATCAAGTCGATTGTAGAAAAGAGAAAAAGAATAAACGTACTGTCAGAAGATGGTGGAGAAGAAGTTTATTTCGCAAACGTGAAAAGTACAGTGGAACTGACTTGCTTAGCGACTTGCAAATGGAGAATGGTAGGTTCTTTTATAATTTCAGTCGTATGATATTGTTCGATCAAATTCACAATTTGAGCTGTATTCCACTCCATTTTACTTCAATATACCTACTTGCTCGGTAAAACGTCCACACTGCAAGTGCTTTTCAACACGTGCTCGCTAACAATTTCTTTAGTCTTACCGCTCATGTACCGAACTTCAGCCGAACTTGCAAAGCGAACACGAGCTGTTCGCGACCTTTGGTACACATTCAGTTCGTCAGGTTTTAGCTAACAGCTCGCTAACAGCTCTTGAACTTGGTTTGTACGCACCTTAAGATAACAAACTCAGAACTGATTTATAGCAAATGTCTAAAAAACGGAGGATATTAAACTGTAACTGTATATAATATATTGGGCAACAAACTACAACAAAAATATAATCAAATAAATTATAAATAAGAAAACAATGTAAAAAGTGTGTTAAATTTTAAATAACGTACGTACGTATAAAACTAAATATAATATGCATAATTTCATAACACGATTTTTCGTCTACAAAGAAAACACCCGGAGTAAACTTCGGGTCAAACTTGAAGATCTGGAAACCTTAAGTATCGCATATTTAATAAACATGTTACTAAAGTAAATATAATTGGATTAATAACATTTTTTTTATCTGACTAACCGTAACAGAATTATGATAGCAAACAGATGTCAAATATGTCGCAAAGTTGCAAGCCTATCAGGTATTTTTATGTTTTCCTGTTTCTTGTCCAATTTGACTAATGCTACTTATTTGTTCCTCACCAGCAGTTTTCTGGATGTCTATGTATACCATGATTTTCAATGCAGTTTCGGGCTCTATGAAACCATATAAACATTTCATAGCCACAGAATTTTGTCCATGTCATGTAGTTTACTGTTATTAAAATATATGTTCAAGCAACCGTTGAAAACTAGTTCTGAACTAACAGAAATGTTTGACCAACTCCGTCTTAGGTTGTATTTGCCAACTGAACTGACTGAATAGTTCTGGACGGTTCGGAATCGATTCTTGATGTTGTTGGAAAAACGCAACGTTTTCCATTTTTTATGTATTGTTATGGATTAACAATACTGTGTGAAACTAACTACTTTACGGACTAAAGCCCCGACCTGCGTTAATTACAACTACAATATCTACCCATATACTTTTTATTATTAGTTTTGTAACTTTTTCTACTGTATTGTAAAGGTATTTTAAGCTAATATAAATCAGTTCTCCTATAAGTCATATCTTTCTATTATCAAACATATATACAATGTAAATAAAAAAATTTAATTTTTGTTTACACACACAACAGTGCAACTGACTACTTAATAATGACATTTTGTTAATCACTTTTTGAACTTCTGGAAGTTCTAGTAGAAATTTCAATAAATCTCTATTGGTAAATGAAACAACAAAGAAGTAATGTTAAAAGTTGAATTAGATTTCATTATAAATACGTCACCAGTCTAAAAGAAATCACAAAATTCATTTTAAAGAGTGTCATTATTATTGCAAATGATTGTACCTAACCAAATCGGGCACTGTTGCCACAAAAGAATATGTTGAAAGTGATATTCGTCTCTCCTACAGGTCCACCCCCTTCTTGCTTTACAGTATACATGGTGCATCAAAAAGGTCTGTACAATCCTTCACCAGATGTAGCACCACCTCAAAATAATTCGATCCAAAAATTGATAATAACTGTGTCAAAGTTGAAAAAATAAATACATTGTCTTTAATATCTTTCGATTATATCAAGCTAATTTCGTTAAAAAAATATTTTCAACTTCACTGACAAAACTTTTACCATTAGGCGCAGTCATTTATATTTTCTAAAAACAATGTAATCAATCTAAATATCTAAAAATTGTTTCTAATCTTAAATGTTTTGTTTATCAGTGGATTTGGAAATAACTTTTAAACATTTTTTTATGCATTTAAAAATTTAAATGCCTTTTTGTTGAAAACGATTGGCTTTAGAGATATTAGCAAGCTTTCTTAAGCAGAAGATATTAGGGAAACGATTTTTCTAGCCTAGTGAAATAAACCGAAGCACAAAAAAGTTTTGACAGTTTAACTGCGTTTGTGGTGCTCTCTAGAAAATACAACGAAATCCTCGATGCATTCGAGTTTCTCGTCACAAAAAATACCTCGATACAAAATAAAAATACCACTTATAATTATTTTGTCAACTTTGACACCTTGTAGTTTCGTTTTTATCAATTTTTTGATTTTGGCAAAGTAAGTTTAGTTAAACTTACCGACTTATGTACAGGGTTGTACAGACCTTTTAGAGATACCTTATTTCTTTGGTAAAAAATAGATAATCAGTAATTAGATCACAGCTGCTTCAAAGCACGTTATCACATCTACATCAAAAAGAGCAATGTCAACATAATTACAGTGCATCAGTGTTGCGTGACATAATATCATAATCGAACATTTGAAAATATTGTACATTCAGATAGCAAACGTTATATTTCATAGGATAATAAAAATGTCACCCAAACGCTTGTTGATTACAGTTCAATTACTAGGTGTAATTAAGTACAAGATATTATCGCAAAATAAGAAGAAAAACAAGAAAACCTTAAAGAAGTATAAAAAAGTTATATTGGCAGTTTCTCTATGAGAATATTAATAAATCATCTTGTCTAACATATAATTTTTAAATTTAAAGTGCAGCTAATTTTATTGTTCATTTCTAATTATTCTAATCTAATATAAAAAATATTGCCAGCACACCTGCAATTTATACTTAAATTTGATTGCAATTATTTTTACAGTTGCGACAGTATTGTCTGTAATTTGTAAAGTTGTGTAAATGGTCATGACATTGTTTTTTATAAATATAGGCTAATCATATATCTATTACCAAAAAATAATGTTTTATTTTTCAACTTTAGTACCCTGTAACTTCTAAATCGATGATAACACAGTGCTTTTAAGGCTTTCACGGCCAGTGCTGTAATTTGATACATAGTGAGTTTTCGGGTTGTTATGGTGTGAGCTCGGTAACTGGTAGCTGCCAGAAACAGAGTTAAAATGCACATCTCTAGTATTAGCCGTGATTCTTTTACCTGCTCTGGTTGTTCTCGGGCTAGGCTCTGTGGGGACAGACCCGCTATCAGTGTGTCTGGGCCCGTCCATATATTGATTTCGGTTCCTATTGTTGGTATTACGACTACTACGGTCGGAACCGTTCCTCGGATAATGGTGGTCGTCCCAGGCGTTCCGTAGCCGCCGCTGTAACTGGTCGCATCCCATGCTTCCGGCTAAATAAAAAAATAAATAAATCCTGTAAACGTTTACACAGCCAACAAAAAACATTTATGTTAAAAAAAAACTAGCTGGACATACATGAGAGAGATTTGTGAAAGATCTGCTCTGTCCCAGATCAATTGTTCAGTAATTTGTGCGTTAATGGTTGAAATCGGTGACAGATCAGATCTGCGATAGTCCTATCCTGCCAGATTTATCTCATTAGATATTTACATAGGGACAGAACGGTCACAAATCTCTTCTGTATATGGCCAGCTATTGAACTTATGGTAACATCAATGTAACTGTTTTACAATAGTAATTTTTTATTTTTGGATGTGCATAATAAAAATCGTTGATGTACTAATTTCTTCAGAATATCTTTATTTTTTAAACTGGGTCTAACACGTTCTCTTAAAATAGAGTTTATATTTTTCAAATATGTGAAAAGAAAAAATGTAAGAAAACTTTAAATATATACTTCAAAAAGATTTCGCGTGCTACAAGTGACCATACTGGAGAACATTCGTCTAAATTGAGTTTTGGTTCTTATTAACGCATGTACTTTATATTCACGTTCACTTATAAATTAATGATCTTGTGCAGATGTTGATGACTGAAGTTGATTCGTGCAGGTAGGGCAGTTTCCATTTTTCTAAATATTTCTTGCAATGTATCCTGCAATATAGGTATGCGTGAGTTGCAATTACAGAAACATTTTCATCATTAAGAAATTCCATATTAGTCTTTTCTATATCATCATCTTCACAAGAAACTTGACCTTTAGCATTACCATTATTGCTTTTATCAACAATTAATAATCATTTCAAAGAATGTAAAAGCTTATTGTCATCGTACTCATATATTTCTTGGACACAAGTATTTAAATCCAGTATTTTGTAATTTCTTCCATATATACGAGAAGCCCCGGGGTGTTTTAATCCAGTTTTTTTTATAGAAGGTGGCACAGTTTCACTTTCTGATGTAACAAACTTCATCGATTTATAGAGGCATTTTCCCAAAATGCTAAATGGGGAGAGCCTGGCTGAACGGCACATAGAAATATTTTACCATGATCTGCTTCAAACGTAGATCCATTTACGCTAGCGAACAGCTGATCCATAAAGGAAATGAAAGAGGCAGTGCCTTCCGCAGATGCTGTAATAAGACCATCACGACCTAAAAAAGAGCAATCATAATTAAATACATATATATTTTTTTCATAACTGATTTACTATAATTATTATTCCATGTTATAGGGTTGTTAACTATTTTTCTTTGCTTTGCAAAACTTACTTCAGGATCCTTTGGTAAGCAATAAGTTATCGCCGTTTTACTTGTATGGCTGCAGCCAGGAATTGAGCACTTGAATACTATTATGGATACACAAGACACACCAAATCACAAAATATTGCACACCAAACTAACTCCCACGAATGCCGAATAGTTCAGTAATTTGTGTACGAAAGCTAAGCAAATAATTGCACAATGTCGTCCGCACAGGATCTGAGGTGCATGGCGACGCATGCGCAATACATCAGCGATGCAAGCGATATCCGTGACCTGAGCAGTAGAAACAAGGATATGTCAAATCACGAGTGCGCACCCCATGGTATAGTTGGTTGTTGTTCTCTATGAGCCCCTAAGTCTAAACTTTGCTTCATTTTACACCTTAAAACCCATTTTTTACCTTTGGCTTTTTTTATTATCCAGGAAACTTTCTACAGTTCCCTTAAAACTATCCCATGCAACTTTTTCTGTATTATTCATAATAATATTCTCAATAAAACTATAAGGACCTTTCCAATTCGTGATCCTTCAAAAATGGCTTGTTTTAGTTTTGCTTCAGATAATTTTGAATATTGTTGTTGTAAGTACTGGTAACACCTCAAAGTAAATTTTTTGAGTCCATACCTTCTTTTTGTAATGATCACAATTATTCCATAAACATAAGAAATGGAATCAGAAATTGTATTACTATTAATATAATATATATAATCTTCAAGGATAAATCTAAGATCGACAGATATTGCTCTCGGATGACTCAAACAGCTGTTATATAGGTAATTTCCCTGATATCTCCCCATACTTTGGATCGGTCAGTGGTCGCGCGGTTTAAGGCGTTAGTACTTGAATCGAGGTGACTAGACGGAGTTGGTTCGAGCCCAGCTGCCGGTAGACCGTATATAAGCTATATTCGTGGAGAGGATTGGCACCCTCTCTGTGGGTATGGTAGGGTGGAATAATGTTAGCTTGGGTCAATGTGAGAGATTGATGCCGGTTGATATTTGACTACCCCTAATTAATGAGGTTTTCCAGGTTTTCCTCATTCCTGCACTGAATAGTGGTTAGGGCCTACCAACGTAAGTCGTTCCTGGGCGCAAATGCGGCCTGCTTAATAATAATATGCACAAGTCTCCGACTTCTGGGCTAATCCCTGTGATTAGAATGAGGGGTAGAGATATTATTATTATTATTATTATTATTATACTGACGAATATCAACCTGAAAAGTTCAAAAGGAGAATTAAACCTTTAAATGACCTTGAAAGATACCTTAAAAATACCCATTCGTGTCTGCACACGTAAAATTCCTGTTTTTCAGAATACGCAGAAAAAATAAAATTAAGTGTTGACCTTCAAATGATCTTGAAGTCGACATCCGAAAATTACCCAACGACGTATTCGAATGTGACATTTTTCGTTGCTACTGAATCTGTTTACAGAAATGGTATTACCGTTAAATAAGCTAACTTCGTCAAATAGACACCGGAATCAGATTCAACAACCTCGAAAAGGTCTAGTGGTCTAATCTTTTCCACATGGTACTTCTTTCCGAGAGATTGTGTAATTGAATCCGCGGTTATAATGCGAATCTGCATCAATTTTTATAATTTACTTTCTTCAATATTTTTTTTTCAACACGTTGTGAAACACCCTTTACATGATGTGCATTATCGTATAATACATATGCAGTAAGTGACACATTTAATTAATATTTTTGCTTGGATATCAGAAATGCATGCATTAGAATTGCTACAGTTTAATTTACCTTTATTTGCAGAAAAAATGGCACTTGATCTTTATTACGGTCCAGGAAGCGCCCCCTGCAGGACAGTGCTTTTAGCGGCTAAAGCTATTGGGTTGGAGTTGAATTTGAAATCTATAAATATGTACGAAGGAGAACATCTTAAACCTGTATTTCTCAAAGTAAGCTCATATTAAATTTATTATTAGCATAATATACGAAGTCTCATAATGTCATTAATTTTAAGAGGAGATAGAGAAAATTGAGTATAATACTGGTACGAAAGCTCACCTACCTTTTAGTTTGTTAATTGTGTTCCTGTTTCATTAGAATTTATAATTTTTGTAATACCTTTATTTTGACGTTTTCCGGAATATTCCAGGCTATACTGTATTTGTTTCTCGACACGTTCTCGAGATCGCAGAAATTTCCAGAACTCTAAAAACCTATATATCAATTCCGCCGTCACATATACGTGTTCCTACGCTAAGGCAATTTCAAGGTTACAATACCATGACGCCATTGATACAAATTTAAATGTATATTTACGCTAAAAAAATATTTTCAAATCATTATTTAAACGTCTTTTCAGGCTGTATCTGACCGACTGATATAGCTCCGGAACCAACTCATTAACCGTCTGGGTGCAACGTAGCCAAATTGAAAAAAATTTGCCAAATAATCCCAAAATTAGTTTGTAAACATTACCTACCGCACGTACGCCGTACCGCCTAATTTTATCTTACGTTTTTCGTAATAGTAATAGTTTCGCGTAATGTCCAGACGTGCTCCAGATCTTGCTTAGGGATATTTGCATTCTGCAACCGTATTGTTATTGTCGAAAAAGTGGATAATTGACTTGACATTTTTATTTCATAAAATGCGGCGTGCCATTTGCTTTTTTATTTTCTTGGATTTTATTGGTTTCCTCCATATACGTATTAGCGGATAATAGCCTATGAAAGAACACGAACATTTAGCCGTGGTGTGGCAACGCAGGTGCAGTACTTACCTACTCTGAATCCATAAAAGAAATAATTATTAGTTTTCAAGAAAAAAACATTGAAATACAGAGTGTTAAAATAAGAGTGTAAATATTTCAGGAGGTAATAGTATGAACCAAAATAAGCAGAAAAGTCTTAATAAACATGGGTCCGCAAAGTAACGGTTGCGGAGATATGGACCACTATTCGTTTTTCAAACATTTTATTTTATTAGGAATAAACCGACAAAAGAAGCTTTTAACAAACAAAAAACAAAGTTACAGAAGATGTTCAAAGTGCCCTCCGTCCATTTCCAAGCAGGCACGACATTTTCGTCTCAACGATATTCGAACTCTTTCGAAAACACCCTTCTTGGTTTGGATTTCTTGACACTTTTGATTAATCCGTAGCTGTAGCTCTTCCAAGCTATTTACAGGAGTACCATACACTAATGTCTTCAAATATCCCCAAATAAAGAAATCTATCTAGATAAACAAGGGTATAAGGAAATATATGAATTCTGCCCATCTTCTAAACTCTCTGCACATAGCTGTATGTTACTGGAGAGTGAATATGATGATAGGATCACGGTCCAAAGATATATTACAGTACCATTAGACATTTATAATAATCACCACTTTTGTACTGTTTTTATAAACAGGAAGATTAAGAATTGTTTGTTAACATTTTCTATAGTATTTTGATAAGAATTCAAAACGGTACTACAGTACTTTAGTTTACCTCTTACAGGATAGGATAGGATACAGAGTACTTATTGCGTTAATAGGGGTAAATTATCTTCAGTTTCCAATTAAAAAACACCAACACTTTAGCAACCTCAGAGGCAATGTTATTAATTATTATCATATTCTTACTTTTTTGTACACAGGGTGCTTTCTAACTACGCGCAGAACGTCCAGGGTAATTTTGTTAAATAAGCATAGTATCCCAAGAGCGTTATTTTCAAGATATACAGGGTTAACTATGACTTAGTACAAATATTTTAAGAGGGATAGGGAAAAATAAGAATTAACGGAATCACCCTTCTAAAAAATTCCAAACTTATTTATAAAGCCAAAAAAATTTTTTTTCGAAACTATATTAAATCCCTATTTATCGCCGTCACTGACCTGTCAGCCGCGAGGTTAAGTATAATCTGCCAGAGGTTAGGTTAGGTATAATATGCCAAAGTCAAAGGTGTCAAACATATAGTGACAGGTCACCGCATTGACACGCTTCCAAAGAAAAAAAAACTACAAAATGTAGATTATTATTTAATGAGAAATACGGTATGGTAGCACAGAGAGGCAGCACCTATCTTACTAATATTTATTTCCAGGATTGATACTTGGAGAGATTTGCAGAATGTTTAATCATCTGTTTTCTTGCTTGTTTAAATTAAAACTTGCAAAGATTTTTGTACTTGCTGTGGACCTCTCCTTCCTCGATCGTTCTTTTGTGTAAATCGAGGTAACTACTTGGTTTGGCGGTCTTGACCAAGTCCTATTACTTACGTCGGGAAAAAGCACAGATGATAACAACATAATACACGCAAATGTACACAAATACATAAAAACACTGCCACACGTTTACTGCCACGGCATAAAACAGCTGTTCGATGTGGTTCAAAAAGTATTCAGCATAATATTTTGTATACTCGGGAAACGTCTTTGACGCTGTTGCACGATAATATGCATTTGTCACACTCCCATAAATCAGCACCTTATCCGTCATCTAGGCATTTGAATACAACATGTTTGTAAATACACAAAAAATACGCAAATTAAATTTTCGAAAAACAAGTACTGAAAAATTATTTCAAACTATCAGACTGTAACCGTATACTATACATCTACAGACGACATCTGTAGGTCACTAATGCCAGGTGCACTCTTCTTCTCTTTATGGCCTACTCACGGCACATAAACAAGGAGAAGAAGAAGAAGAATTTTTAATTTTCATGTGTTGTTACTACTAATAGTAGCAACAATATTAACAGTAATCGACGATGTTTGCATAAAATAATTAGTAATACTTTAAACTATAACATCCCAAGATGTTCACAGTGTTCTGTAAAAATGACCCTTAGATTATAGCTAACTTCCCCTTTCTGCATTGTTTGGAGCATGGAAAGTAGGCAACTAGCAATGCAATATTCATAACCTAGAACTTACTGTTACTTTAAATCAGCTAAGTGACTAATTTTAAACGTGTTATAGTAATTAAATAAAGTATTTTATGTCGGATATGTTAATTATGATGAATCTGCAAGGAATGAAAATGTAGTTTTGGCAGTGTGCAACGAAAGAACCAAGATCCAATACAATATACTGCAGCTAAGCGGATTAGCTGGTATCTATCAGGTACTTAGACATTATTATTTTAATAAATATGTTTATTTTCGTCGTTTCTACACTTGACAATGTTGATAAAAACGACCGCATGGTTGTTGACATATCTAGCCATGTCGGATGATGATTAATTGTCATAGGCGCCGACTTTCCGTAGGAAAAGAGGGTTTTGCCCCATTTTTTTAACATCGAGCTAGAATTCCAAAATAATTTTTTTATTGTCTTTTAGACCTCTCTGAGCACGTGGTTAAAATTTTTGTACTTAGTCATAGTTAACCCTGTATAAGGTGTCCAAAACTGATAAAAAAAATTGATAACATTCATTAACTTCTAAATCCCTTGATATATTTTTGGCAAATTTGGCATAATTTTTTAGTATGTTTGTAGGTATGAAATATAAAACATGCAGCTTACGTAAACTACCAGTGACGTACCCCTGTTAAGAAAATCATATTTATCTCTGAACGGCTAGAGATACAAAAAAATCTGCAGAAAAAAATTGTGAGGATATAATGGAGCATATGAAAACCAATTTTGTTTGCATGATTATGCAAGGCGATACACGTTTTCTTGTAAGAAAAATTATGATAGTACTTACCCATAACGCCGCCACTGGTACTTTACGTAAGCTGCAAATTTTATATTTTATATCTACTAAACATACTAAAAAATTATGCTGAAAAAAATATCTCAAGGGGTTTAGAATATTAAATTGACTTTTCAGTTTTGGAAATTCATATCTCGGAAATGAAGCTCTCAGGACCCTATATCTTAATTTTAACCAGAGAATACGCCTCAGGATTTTCTGCACGCATTTAGAAAATATTCTGTATATAGTAATTACTACAAAATAGTCAAAAAATTAGCAATAACTAAGCAGCAAATGTATAACTATAATAAATATAAATTAATATCAATAATTAATCATCTAATCATTTCCAATCTTTGACAGATCGTAGATTATACAATCTAATTAATATTTTTTAGATAAACCCACAACATACAGTACCAACTCTAAATGACAATGGTTTCATAATTTGGGAGAGTAGGGCAATCATCACATATTTGCAAAATAAATATGGTAGAAATGATTCTCTATATCCAAAGGAGCCTAAGAAACGAGCAGTTGTTGATCAAAGATTATATTTCGACATGGATTTCACCTTGAAATTGTATCAAATTTATGTAAGTATGATTTCCGATATCGATTAATTGACTACATAGAAAAAACACAGTATTATCAAAGTACTAACTTGGATTCAGAAATGGGAAATGTTACCAATAATGTTTGTAAAGGTATGGATATTCGAGCAAAATTTTGCATTGTTATGGCTGTATACAAAGCATTTCATATAGTTTTCCCATTCTGTTTTGCTAAAAAATTATGCATGATGGGTCTCAAGTTACTTCAATCATACATCGCGGGTAAACAAATTGTTTAAATAAATCGTGTTTCAAGTAATACGAGAAATACTATATGTGGTATACCCCAAGGAACAGTGTTGGGACTAGCATTATTTAATATTTTATTTTATTTTACTTACACTCTTCAACAGGTCAAAAACCTAATTAGAGAATAGGAAAACACGCAAAGAAAACATATATGAAGCAAATTACACATGTAAAAAGATATGAAAAATAATCAATTTAAATATCTAGATAGATACAATAACAATAACAAAACAAATTTGTTCAGAGTTGAAATACTACAATCCATAAAATCTAAGGGCAAGATAACTTCATTATATAAATCACACATATTATGAAATGGAGAATGTTTTAGAATATTTCTCCTAACAGGTGGCAAATACAACATGTTCAATTGTCTGGCTTCAATTCTGCGAACATGAAAGCCCAACATTCTCAAGATGGCACTGCAGTCAATGACGTTATTCATTACTTTTTGTAAACAAATTAAATAAGATTTTTACATCGATTTTCAAAGTTTCAAGACCAAATCTATTAAGCATTTCTAATTGACGGAACCCAACAGAGGGACACTCACCATCAGCTTTAAAACTAATATATTTTAAGAATTTATGCTGAATATTTTCAAGAGCATCCACATGTACATAATTAGGACACTAAACAATTGATGCATATTCACAATTGCATCTGACAAAAGTAGAATACAAAATTTTCAGTGTTAGAATTCCGAAACTGTTTACTATTCCTTATAATGAAACCAAGAGATCTATAAGTCCTTGCAGTTACATAATATAGATGGTTATTAAAAGATAATTTTCTGTCAAATATAACACCTAAGTCACAGAAGGTATCAGGTTTAGAAAGCGTATATTGCTCAATGGAATAATCAAAATAAATTAACTGTTTCTTTTTAGAAAAAAACAGTACATGACACTTACTGACATATTATTAACCCTGCGCCATTCAAGAATAACATTTATATTGTACTGAAGTTCAGCAGCATCATCAGCGTTCTTGATTGTACTGAAAATTTTCAGATCATCTGCATGCATCAGAGAGGACACAGTTAAATTATTAATGATGTCATTAATGAATAGATTAAAGAATAAGGGTTCCAAATTAGACCCTTGAGGGATACCCGAGGTGGCTCATACTTCAGTAGATAAGATAAGAACTTATAAGATTTAATAAGATGTAAGAGAAATCAATCCAATTTATTCAAGAGTATTGTGTGATCAATTTTGTCAAATGCCTTTGTCAGATCGGTGTAAATCACGTCAGCTTGAAATCCATCATCAATGGCATTGGCTAAAAACTGTGTAATACAGAAGAGATTTGTAACAGTATATAATATATTTAATAACTATAATTTATTTGAAGTTAACCCAAGTGCAACTTGGCATGCCAAACATGCCAAACGTAGCGCTATATAAAAATTAAAGTAAATGAGATGAAAACATTCTCTTTTAGTACTCAGAAAATGTACTTACCGTAAACATAAACAAAATTATGTTTCCTAAGAACTATTTGCGATACTCAATCAGAATTTCAGTAGCTGACAATAAGAATTAATAACAAAGATTTTTTATACAATTATACAGCAGCAAAAATAACCTATCTGAAAATAATTATCATATCAAAACATCTTAAATAAAATTTGTAAATAAAGGCTTTAGAAAATAAATTAAGATATGTACTGTGGTATATAAATTAAAACAATTAAAATTATACCATGAACTTAAAACAGCTAGAAATAATGTGGAAATGCATCCAATTTATAGAATAATGGCTTTATTGAGCATCATTTTAATACAAACCAATAGACACTTTTGTGGTAATTTTGAAAAATAATATCACTGCAGCTATCATGTATTAGGGTATTGTTAAAGAATAATGTAATTCATCTATTTGTTTGCATATTTTGTGGTTACAAGTTAATAATCTTCCAATTTTCATATTTTAGAACCAAAACACCTTATCTGGAGGACCACCAGATCCGGAAAAACTCAAAAGTGTTAACGAAAGCTTAGAGTTTCTAAACACATTTTTAGGCGAGACCGAATTCGTTGCAGGTGACCATCTTACTCTGGCTGATTTGGCTCTAGTGGTTCAAATATCTAATCTAGAAGTGCTAAAACACGACTTGTCTCCCTACAATAATATCAAAAGGTGGTACGACAAAGTCAAAGTTACCGCGCCAGGATATAAAGAGGCCAATGAAGATCACTTAGTAATCGTTAAGGAAATGATAGAAAAATTCTCTAAAGGTCCCAAATAGCTTTATTTAGAAAATATTTTGAAATAAACAAATATGATATACAAACGTTATTATCATTGTTTCATTTTTACAAAATTTGCAACCTAAACATTGTTAGGTATACGAACATTTGTCCCATAATCCTTTAAAACATACAGACTTATCTTTAACATAAAAAAATAATGTTCATCTAGCGCACTGAACAGAAACTTAATTTCTGCTACTTTCGAAATTCTTTTATTTTTTGGCTCTATAGGCAAGACTGTTTTTTTTTTAAAAAAGCAGTCATTTTGCTGAATTATCTACTTTATGTTTTTTACTGTTTTAGAAAGGTATTTTAAGTAAAAAAATGTTACAAAAGCTAATAATAAGGAATATAATAATAATAATAATAATAATAATTTATTTTCCATTATTGACATTTTACAAAAATGAATAGGAATTGTCAGGAACAACTACATCTACAACACAGTACAAAAGTATTCAGAAGTTGAATAATAACATTTGTCTAATAAAAAGTTTTTTAACAATTTCTTAAACAAACATTTTGCGGATTTTATATACAGAGGAAGTCGATTAAAAATTTTTAGCCCTAAATAATTTGGAGAACTGAGTGTCATTTTCAGTTTAGCAAAGGGTACATGAAAATCATCCCTCTGTCGCGTATTACACCCATGAATAAAATTATTCCGCATAAACTTATATTTGTTTTGATAAACATACACAGACATCTCATAAATAAACAAACAAGGCAGAGTTAAAATTCTCAGGTCTTTAAATACTTGTCTACATGAACATCTACTTCCAATACCTACAATGCTTCGCAATATTCTCTTTTGTGCAATAAAGACTTGAGATGAGCAGGTAGAATCCCCCCAGAAACATAAACCATACCTAAGTCGCGACTCAACTTGGGCGCGGTAAAGGAAAAGCACTTGATCCGTAGAAAGGACTGTTCTTATATTTCGGAATAAATATGTAAGGGATGAAAGATTATTAATTAATGCATGACATTGTGCTTTCCAGTTCAGATTCTCATCAATATGAATACCCAAAATTTGACAATATCAGATTTAGTATTTATTACAGATTTATCTGCAAAAACTCGATTATACTACATTGTTTCTGAGCAGTGTGAAATCTCAAAATCTGTGTTTTGTGTGTTAAAGTACAAAGAATTATCCGAAAACCAGTCAATCAAATTATCAAAGAGAGCGTTACCACTAGTTTTTAAATCCTTGTCATTCAAGCCTGAAATAATCAGAGAGATGTCATCTGCGTACATTGTGAAAGGCGTGTCATTAGAAATGTGAACGAGATCGTTGACGTAAAGTAAAAATAACACGGGCCCAGGATTGAACCCTGTGGGACTCCCATTGTTATATGTTTTGTTGCGAGCAGTCATTATTTACTGAAACAAATTGAGTTCGGTTTTCAAGAAAAGTTCGAATCCAATGATGTGCCAGACCTCTGACACCATACGAATTCAACTTAGAAAGTAATATTTGATGGTTAACACAGTCGAACGCCTTACTTAAATCGCAGAAGACACCCACTGGGCACTCTCCTGCCTCAATAACTCTATAGACATTCTCCAAGAATGATTGAATGGCCGTTGTCGTTGACATACCATTCCGAAAGCCATGTTGACTTTTCGTCAAAATACAAAATTTATTTAAAAAATTCATAAGTCTGTCTAAAAAGCAATATTCAAATATTTTAGACAACGAAGCAGGTACTGTCACGGGTCTATAATTTTCCGGAGAACTAGGGTCACCTCTCTTGAAAAGAGGTATCACCCTACCAGTCTTTAAAAGTTCTGGAAAAGTTCCACACTCGAAGGACAAGTTGACAAGGTAAGTAACTGGTTTAATTATACAGGCAACAGAGCGCTTTAAAACAAACATAGGTACGTCATCTGCCCCACTGGATTTTTTATTCTTTAGTTTGCATTTTAACAAATTGATAATTTCCTCAGATGAAAAGGGTTTAGATATATAGAATTATTTTGTCTGACCGAATTACCGTCTACCACAGAGCCTGAAGGTCTCTTCGGAATTTGATCGACTATAGCATTCAGGGGCATCCAAAAATATTGATTAAAAAGTGAAGCAATCATACTAGGTTCCTCATATAAAACTCCGTCAACTTTTAACTTTATATCACTACATGTTTCTTTTATTACATAATTCCGATAAAATTTTCCATGCAGAACGCATGGGATTTTCGGAAAAACTATTTTACTCTGATAATATGATTTTTTGTCCTTTCTACCAATTGTCGATGTTTCTTTTTCAATTTTATAAAACGACGCTAAATTAGGGTATTCTTTTGTAAAATATAAATATTTTTTAAATCAGAACTAGAAGCTCTCACCCTGTCATCAACCCATCTCTTGTTGAGCTCTACACTGTGATAATATTTCCTAAGTGGAAAATAAAAATTAAAGTGGTATAAATATACTCTATAAAAAAATGTAAATGCTTCATTGACACATTTTAAATTATATAAATCGTCCCAATTTTCATCCTGAATTGATTTGCAGAAATTGAAAATTGCTGTTTCATTAAAAGATCTCCTAAAGTATGACTTTTTCCGACCAAGATTCCTCACATTTACCAGGCCCAAGTCGCTCATCACAGTTCTGTGATCTGAAATAATATTATCTAGTACACAGCAAGGTCCCTCAAAAGCAAAATTAACAAACACATGGTCAATAATACTAGCCGTAGTCCGTGTCACCCGAGTGGGCCACGCAACCAAACTTACGAAACCATAACATGATAAAACATCGATCAACATATTAAAATCCTTTTTGTTATCATTATAAAAAGAATCAGTATTAAAATCGCCAACTAAAATTACATTAATACATGGTTTAATTAAAGTATCTAGAACGTCAGCCAATTTGTCTAAAAACACATTTATATCACCTGAAGGAGATCTATAACAATTTATTACTAAAAAATTTTGATCGTTTAATTTACAAGATAAAACACAAATTTCGACATGTTTCTCCACACAAAAGCCATTTAGGTTTATAGGTTTAGCCTCAATAGTATCTTTTACAAATATTGCAACTCCGCCACCCTTAAATACGGATCTACAAAAATAGCTAATTAATTTAAACCCACTAATGTGTAAAGAACTTATCGAATCAGAGTTCTCCCAGGTTTCTGTGAAACAGAGAAAATATAAATTTAAAAACTCGCATATATCCAGATACAGATTATCAATTTTAACAGTATTCAAACTTTGTGCGTTTAAAAGCAAAACATTTGGATCAAAAATTAGTCCTTTTCCTCCATTCTCCTTTGCGCGCTGCAAAAACTGTTGCACACATGCTCTCTCGTGGATGCTGAGCTTCCATCGCTTTCTTAAAATTCTCTTCGAAAAGAGTCACTTTATATGATGCATAAATCTCTGGATGCCTGGATTGCAAAGACTCGCAGACCACCTCCGGAAAATTACATTTTAAAAAATTTGTTAAACTAGCAGCTGTTGTTTTGGTATCCAAACGATATACATGGAGATCAACAGTTCTCGGCACACCCTTAACAGATGAATTATCCATATTACAGCCAACAACAACGGATCTATTGCGTTTCTTTTAATTACTTGATGCCACTGGTCTTCTTTACATAAATTAGAAACATTTTTATTAGTGTTTGTCAAATTTATACATTCATCTAATTTCAATTGCGTTTCAGCCTGTTTAATTCCCTTGGATACGTCATTTTTCGATATTAGTTTTGGTTGCTTGTTTTCCAATTTCGGATTTTGTTTATTTACATTATTTGTAAAGCAGTTGTCGTTAATCACAGTAGCGTTCTTTACTGAGTTTTTATGAGACACTGTTTTTGTATCATCATCATTAAACCTTATCTCCTTCACTTTTTGTTCACTTTTATTGAAATCTACTACATTTGAAAATCTATTTAAAATGTCTATATGATTGTTTAATAAAACAATTTTATCACGAAGTTCTTGTATAATTATATCTTTCTGCTTTAAAATATAGTTAAAGAGTTTATTATCGACCTTACTGTCATCAAGTACTATGCCATTCCTAGCATCACAAAACAGAACATCGGTATCACAAATTCCATCACAACAAATAATACGATTGTCATTAACAAACTTAACAGTACTAGTCAATTTAGCACAGCTTAAATGATACACACTTGAACAAACTTCACATTTTATTGCACTAACTACGTTTTTATTGCATCTTTTACACACACCGCTAGAACCACTTGACGACGTGGACGCCATGTTCAATATGGGTAGATATTGTGGGTGTAATTCAACGCAGGTTGGGGCTTTTGTCCACTGAGTAGTTAGTTTCACACAATATTGTTAATACCTGAAAATATATGAAAAAATCTACTTTATGCTTAACTAAAAGTGTAGTTCTAAGTATATAATAAATCTCAGAATAAATGGACCGCATTGTTGATGATTTCATGCTCCTGACTATATCAGCAAAATATAATAATAACGGCCTTATTTGATACATGGTGATTTTCCGGGTTGTTATGCGGTGACCTCGGTAACGGGCAGCTCCCAGTTCCCGAGGTCACGGCATAACAACCTGGAAAATCACCATGTATCAAATTACAACACTGGCCGTGAAAGCCTAAAACCACTATAACGGCCTTATTTGTTTTACACCAATTATTGACAAATACAGAATATTCCCGTTCATATCTTATTTTGGATTTTTATAAAGTAAATCTAAACTTACGGCCAATGTTTTTTAATCTGAGGTATTACTACGTTTACTTAAATTGGTTTAGTTACCAATATCGTCATTAAGGTTTTATTTTACATGTAAAAAGTCACAATTAAAATAGAAAACACCTACCATTTGGACAGAATAAATTAAGCCTTGTCCTTTTGGCAGTTTTTAATTTAAATTATTGTTAAAGTGTCAACTTTTAGCAAATTTTGCAAAATAGAAATATGTGGGATTAGCAAGTTTAACTTGAGCTTCTAACAAAAAAATGTTGTTAAAACAAATTATTATACTTAGTACATGTAATTATAAACACTAGTAAGAAAATCCGATGATGATACAGATTACCTCAATAAAACTTTTTTATGTGAAATTGTTTTAAAGAAGTTCTTTTAATAAGTACCTTAATTGCAATAAAACTAAAGTAAAATTATATTTCACTTGGTATTTTTTGTTAAATTAAGTTCAAATTAAATTTACACATAAAGTTATATATGAGCAGCAAAATGTTCTAAAATAAATTAAATTTATCTTTCTTCAGCTGTTTCACTCAAGAAAAATAATATGTTTTATTTATTACATTTATCTCCTTAATGATTAATCACAACTCATATTTTAGATATTTGTTATTTAAGATAAGTTTATTTTGCTGACTACTTACCTATTTATGTATATAATAAATTGATTATAATTGTTGATGATTATCAATCTTGAAAAATCACATCTCTTACAATTAGGATTTTATGTAATTATGACTTGTTAAGTGTATGATTTTTATCTTAATAACTATTACTTTAATCAGTTATAAACAATAATGGAAATTAAAATGTTTAATTTACGTGTAGCTGATATCAACATACATATATATCGCTGTCAAATAAATCATCTGCTGTTTTATAAATAAAAAGAATGAACTTAAAAATATCTGGCATCTTATTGCATAGAATACGGATCACGTTTGCGCCAGAACACTTGGAAGAAAAACTGCTTCATATACAGGGTGAATCACAACTTATCGACAAAAATTTGGGAATAGATGCGTCAAGAAAAACGGAGTCAATATGGTAAAAAAAATTGTAAAATTCCTATAGTTTCCAAGAAACAAATTATTGAAGTTGTACGACTAGTAGTATTTTCCACCGTTACATCGCTTGGCTACACTGTAGTCTCTAGCATCATCGGAATGCAAGCGATTCCGAATACTGAAATCCAATTGTAGTATTAAGGTTTTTATGGTAGTGTTTACATTAATTTTTCAAGTGTAAAAATTAATGGTTTACGTATATAGCAACCTCGGAGTAGATGCAGAATTTGTGGTAAAGTAAAACAAAATACTTTAGTACGCAGAACGATTTCCCGGTAGATATGTGCTAAACGCAGCCGATTTTTCCACGGTAGTGTAACGAGGGCGTGACACATGAAATTTGAAATTTAAAGTGGAGGTTCAGGGTATCCACAGCGTATTACAGCAGCTGAAGAACACATTTTAGAGATTGTTCGAGAGAACCTCGAACAAGTACCAGGCAAATCACCAGCAAGTACAAGGAATGTCCTAATCGACAGTGTAGCATATAATACGCGAGGCTCAATTATATCCGTACCATGTACAGCGTGTCCAAGCATTGATACCAACGGAATAATGCCAGATTTACAGCTCACGTGCTAGTTACAGATGAAGCTATTTTTACATGGAATGAGATGCATAACATTCATAATATTCATATTTGGGATTTTGAAAATCCGCACGCGATTCGACAGGGTCATTACCAACAATATTTTTCCTTAAATGTTTGAGCATTGATCGCTTTACTGGACCATTCATATTACCAATATATGGGGTTCAGTATTCCGAGTTCCTTCGAAATGATCTGCCTGGATTTCTGGAAGATGTGCCCTCAGCTGTCCGACTTCGAATGTGGCTCTTGCACGATGGTGCTCTGCCTCATTATCGACAACATGTTTGGGAGTACTTCAATGAAGTTCAAGAAGTACGATGGATTGGATGAAGACGACCGGTAACATGGCTGCCACGATCTTCTAAGTTTTATTTTATTTTATTTTTTTCTATTTTATTTAGTATAGAACACCCGACAGCCTAATCCAATGAATGGGTGGGGATAACATATAATTAGGGGAAAGAAAGTTACACATATGTAACAAAAGAATTATAGATGAAATACAAACTAAGAAAAAAAATAAATATAAGTAACATGATTTGCTAAGTTGTAAAGACCTTTTTTTTAATGCATCTAACAGTATCATGAAAAATGTCCACAGAATTTTGCATTTGACGATAATTAAAATCCATTAAGTACAAAGGTGAAAATTTTAATAAATTAGTTTAAGGGGTGGGAAAATAAAAAGGTTTTGAAAACCGGGTGGCAGAATGGGGAGCGTGAAAGTATAATGCAGGTAGTAATTCTGGACAGTCGATTTTTCCAGTTACAATTTTATGTAGAGTGACCAATGAATTACATATACGTCGTGTGCTTAGGTCATTAAGATGGAATCGGCTTAGTAAAGTGCTTTGTGGTGTCCCTTGAGGTGGATAAATATTGTCATTTATAAACCATAGGTACTTAACATATCTACGTTGTATGTCCCCCAACTTCTTGACATGGATTTGATAAGCGGGACACCACACTAGCGACCCATATTCCAGTTTTGGCAAAACGAACGCGTTGAATAGTAAAGCAATCGTATCAGTTTCAAAAAACTGTTTCGAGCTTCTTACAACAAAACCGAGATTTCTATATGCTTCACGTTGTATATTATTGATGTGCTCAACGAAACTAAGATTACTATTATGTCAAAGATTATCCCGAGATCTTTAAAACTATTGCATTTTCTATTTGGGTTGCTATCATTCTTATAATTAAAAGTAATAGGATTTACTTTTCTCGTGAAACACATATAATTGCACTTTGAAAAGTTTAAAGGCAATATATTTTCAGAACACCAATCAGAAATTTTGTCCACGTTTGACTGAAGTTCGAAGCAGTCATTAATATCTGACACAGGCAGATACAATTTGAGGTCATCTGCGTAAAGAAGGACCTCGCAATTCAGCTTCTGGACAATGTCATCAATGAAGATTAGAAACAATAACGGGCCGAAAACCGATCCTTGCGGGAGCCCAGATGTAGCATTTATTTCTATAGATCGGAAACTATGATACTCCACTGTCAATCTCCTTTGAGAGAGGTGAATAAATTAATATAAGGTTTAGTTAAGCAGATATTTGATAATTTTGACAGTAGAATACCATAGTCCAGCCGATCAAAAGCTTTGGAGAAATCAGTATAGATTACATCTACCTGACCACCACCATCCAATTTAGTTGCGATATATTGCGTCAGACACATAAAATTGTTAACTGTTGAACGACCAGGATAAAAGCCGTGCTGCGCAGTGGATATGTTTGATTTTACATGCGAGAAGAGACTTTCGTAGAGCAAAATTTCAAAAACTTTGGAAGCAGTACAAACAATTGTAATAGGACGGCCTCACTCTTGTCATCCTTTTTAAAAATGGGACAAATTCGACCAGAGTTCCAAATATTAGGAAACTTACCCACCCTGAGTGACAGATTATATAGAAAATATAGCGGTTTAGCAAATATTGTTGCGCAATCTTTAAACAAAAAGGCCGGCAACGCGTCCGGTCCAGCGGTGGATTTTGGTTTTAATTTTTTAAAAGGCAGTTAACACCTGAGACTCAGAGAAGTTAAATCCTTTGGATCTTTGTTTTTGTGGAAATATTTTAAAAAATAAAGTCTATCGCACCGATACGGCCACTAGTGATGATTTACGCGAACGTATCATAACTGCTGCCAATAACTTACAAGTTCAAAATGGACAAGGACCCGAAACATTTGTGTTAATTTGTAGAGACGGGCAAGATGGGTAAGACGGACCCAAATGTGTTTATGTCTATGGAACAAATTTTTAACAGTTGTTGTAGCATCAGGTATGCCAGTCACTGACTGATTGCTTTGTCTTGCGCAAGGTCAAGATTTACAGTGGATCAGTTTCCAGTGCCGTGCAGAAGTGTGTTTTTAAATCATTTTCAGAATGATTTTTATTACAAAATTGTATTTGTACGAGTCCTCTGTAATATAGTATACGGTTAGTTTTCAGAAGAAGTATATCAACAAAAATATTTAACAAGCCTCCAGGGAAAACTATGATCATAAACGGCGTTAACTTAGTTGAGTTAGTCCTAGTTAATTTTACTAACTGCCATGGAAGCCTACGAATTAATCATTTACTTTTAAGTAATCTATAGGTGCCTTGTATTTCTGGTTTGTACTCATTTTCACAGTGCAGAGAATTAGGTTTCTTCTTAATCTAGGAATAGAAGGGTTCCATGTTCTCCCGTTTTCATAGTGATGTTGATGTCTTGCTGTATTAAAAGGTGCCATTAAAGTCGTTCCAAAATGCTTCTATTTATAAGTATGCTCATGATGTCATGAGGCCAGATGTCGTCGATATATCTGAAAGAGTAGGTACTTTGGCTTCAGATTTGCCGACTGCAGAACTTTTTCCTCAGCGGTTTTTTTTAACTATTTGCTGCAGATATTCCTCCAGTTTATTTATAAAACTGTTTCGTAAAAGAGAGAATTATGCTCATGACAAGTCTACTAAGAACTTAATTTTGTCTTTGGTGAACTTTGGAGAAAGTATTCCCAGTTTCCTTTATTGGCACTTTTACTTCTGCAAATAAAATTTTTCACAGGAGGGGCATTCCACGCCAACTCAGCAGTCGATCCCACATCACCCTCTCAGATCTGGCTCAAAATTGGTACATCGATTGGTTCTGTTGAAAAAAGGATATTCGCAAATTTTCAGCCCCTAACACTGCTTCCTGTCACCAGGGGCCCATAGTGAAGTTTTCGACCATCATTTCACCTCCAGGGGTCTGAAATTGGTTTTTCGTGTACTGACGCGGCATTTTGGTCTAAAAAAATTATCAAAAATACATATGATATGCCAAATTTCCGGTAGAATACGATGCCACCATCCGTTTTCCGATATCTAGCAAGGAGCCCGGAAAACGCGAAACCGCGCTTCTGTAAAAATCTGATATCTCAAATACGGTCGCTTCAAACTGGCTGAAAATTTACCAAAAGACTCTTCGATTATTGCTCTTTCGAGTGTTCATACGGGCGTGGTGATCATTATATGTAAAAATTACACGCCTTTTACAGGTTTTATATGGGATTTTCTGTAATTTTTCATTATAACCGCTCCACTGGCCCTATCCAGTTGGGTAATAATTGGATTTTTCTCTCCAAGCGTCTCTTTTGTCCCCTCTCTTTACAAACACAGAAATTTCTCTTCCCAGCCAGTATTCGAGAAAACATTATTTATTCAATGACTTATTTCACAATTTTTCGTCAATTTTTTTATTTGAGCAAATTTACATTTTCTGCAGCTTACGTCTATCATTTGTAAAAAATATGAATATAATATAATATAACGAATGAAAATCGCAGTAAGAAACAAGAAAACCCACATTGCAATCATTGTTGACATTATACATCTCGATATTATTTTTACTATTTTACACATAATGTCCTTATACATGAATCAGCATTCTATCTAATTGCACGATTTTTGCCAACGTGGCTTGCCCAACTTGAAGTCTATCTTGGTTTCTAAGGAGGAACTAACTCAAGAGCGGGCCACAACTCAAATGAATGCCTAGATTATCCCTGGTACAAGGGGATATCATCATTTTGTTCCTGTTACTGAACAAGTTGTTGCACGCAAAATCACGAATTTTCATCGGGAACATTCAATCAGATTCGACCTTCTGAATAAATATCTCTTTGACTGGGCAGAGGATATGTTTGTAACTTTCGTTATCAATGATAATTGGTCAGTTGGGTATATAGTCGAAATTTCAGAGAATGAGCTGACTGCTGAGATCTCATTACTGAAAATGATAAAGAAAATATATATGTATGGTCAGAGAGGGATACCAGACTATCGATACCCTACACTGATATATTAACTCAGATTGTAGTTATGATGAAAAGCAGGTGAACTCACCATAAAACTGGGCCACACAATTAGCAAATTCAAAAAATATAAGGGTCAAGATACTTCGATAAATTAGATAGAATGCTGATTCATGTATCACATTATGTGTAACATAGTGAAAATAATATCGAGATGTATAGTGTCAACAATGATTTTAATGTGGGTTTTCTTGTTTCTTAATGCGATTTTCATGTAACGCCCTTTCGACTCTCAGACTAAATTTCAGGATATTTTTTCGGTTAGTCTCGGGCGCCAGTCTCTCTATGTTTAACGTGGGAGAAACTCCACGTGAACTCACCCTCGGTTAGAGTAAGTATTCGGGCAGCTGCAGTGAAGACGGTTAAATTCCAGGGGTCTGTTGTATTTCTTTTATTCCCAGAGAGCAACAAAACTAGTTTTATCGGTGTAGTGATAGTTAACTTTTCAAATAAACAGAATTATCAGTGTAGAACGGTAAAAATCTGTTTAAGTTCCTTTTTGCTAGATCGAATTTTATCAAAGTTACTGATATGAATGAATACAACACATTCTTTCTATATCAAATTTATTTGGTCAAATCGGAATAAATAATTAGTCAGTCAAATAGTACTAAAGGCTATTTGAATTTATCTTTGAAACGGAAATACAATTTACAATTAAAATAAATATACGGTCCTAAAAATAATAAATGCTAGACGAACATATTTCCCTACAATTTTAAACAGAATATAAAACGGTCTGTTTCGGTGCTGAAAGAAAATATGTTTACGAAATATCCTAAAAGTAAAACATACGGCATGAAATACTTTATTGGTAGAAAATCTTTCTAAACAAAATACGGACTAAACTATAAACTTATACCTAGGTGACGGTTCCAGCGAGGTTCTGAAAATAAAAACAAAATGTATGGATTTAATAAAAATCTACTCTGAATTTATTTCGGCCCTGTAATTGCGAATAGAAAGCATTAGTTAAAAAGCGGTTTTAAATTAACTGTAGCCAAGGAGAAAGCGCAAGCAGTGCAGAGTAACAATATAAAGCAATTGTTATAAAACAAGTAAGCGTACAAATGGGACGGTTTTGGTCTAAGGGAAAATAACGCAGTTTTCGGATGTCTATCCGGAAGGATAGAAATGAGTGCACGTGGTGTATCTCCTTTGGTGGCGGTGTTGTGCACAGCCAAACCACCTCGGTGAGAACAACCCTGTACAACTTAGTCACCAACGACTCCTTAGTGCGGTGTTGTTCACAGCCAAACACTTCGGTGTACGTTCGGTGTACCAAAACGGCGTATATTAGTCGTCGGCGGTGTTGTCCACAGCCAAACCGACAACGAAAACGTCGTAGGGCTCACTGGCGTTTACTCTCGCCGGCGGTGTTGTTCACAGCCAAACCGGGTGAGGACAACGTCGTGAAACGGCAGACAGTCGACGGCTCGGTCAGGTAGCGGTGTTGTGCACAGCCAAACTACCTCGTCCGTCAAAAGTACAAGCCAGCCCGTATGAGTTCAAAACACCCAAACGGCGTAAAAGGATAGGGTTCAGAGGAAGGTAGATTGCTTACTTATTTCCTGGGCACTGCTGGGCTCTGCGGCTTCTCCTGGCTCGGCTAGTCTTTTCGGGCGGATCTGGTGGACTTCTGGAACTACTTTCTGCTGGCTGGTTCTTCGAGAGCTGTTTTCCATCAACTCTCTAGACTGGAGCTTCGAGAGCTGTTTTCCAACAACTCTGGACTGGAGCTTCAGCTGTTTTCCATCAACTCTTTGGACTGGAGCTTCGAGAGCTGTTTTCCAACAACTCTTTAGACTGGAGCTTCGAGAGCTGTTTTCCAACAACTCTTTGGACTGGAGCTTCGAGAGCTGTTTTCCAACAACTCTGGCTTTTGCCTTTCGGTTCCTCACTTTTGTTAACATTCTCCCCACCTGACAACCACAGGTCACGGGGAGATGCGCGTGCGGTACGTGATTTCGGAGTAGGGCATCGACGGTTTAGTAAAAATTAGTGCCTACTGATAAAAAATTCGAGCGCTCGCTGGACTTAATCTAACAAAATAAAATATCATTTCCGGAAAATAAATTTACATTAGGGATGAACCCGGGTGGTTCATTACATTCCCCCTTTACTTCGGTTAAAAAATAAAATAATTTTATTTTATTTTTTTTCAACTTAATACTTACTTAAAATTTTATTCCAAAATGCATGAACTAAAATACATCCTATTAAAGGGTGTGCCTCTTTTCAGGGTAAAATACTTTATTGAGGGGCACTTACCCTTTTTACAAACAGAAAATAAATTATAATAATTCGGAAAATAAACAGCAAAAGAAACTTCAACGTTTCCTTCGGGGGGGTATCTTCACATTGGCCTTATCCATGCGGGTTGGCATCAGCTCCTTTACATAGAGCAGCGTCTGTTGGTCAGGCTACACCTTCTCCTACGACTTCAGGTTTAGATTTCGGCATGGGTTTCAAGTCTTTAATATGTATCCGGTTTAATTTAAATCCAGTGTCAGATTTTAATTCATACACTACGGGGGAAATGACTTTGGTAACGGTGTATGGTCCAGAGTATTTCGGAGCTAGTTTTGACGCGAAACCTTTAACAGCAGATGACAACGGATTTTCTTTTCTCATTACTCGGTCCCCTACGTGACATCGCCAGTCACGTCGACGCAAATTGTAATAATGACTCTGAGAGTTAAAGGCTAGGGCCAATTTTACCTTTACTAGATCGAAAATTTCGTGCATTCTGGATAAGCGGTTAGCCCTGTCTTTACGGTCAGTGCTGGTCGGAGTTTCTTCTGGAACAGCTTCTTTGTTGCGGTACAATGCCTTTGGTACTTCCAACTCTCTGCCGAAGTTTAGGAAGGAAGGTGTGAATCCGGTAGATTCATGGCGGGCACTGTTGATTGCAAACTTGAAGTCAGCTAGATGTTGATCCCAGTGGCGGTGGTCCTGTTCACAGAATTGTGCTATCATTGTCTTGATTGTACGGTTTGTTCTTTCAACAGGATTTGCTTGCGGGGTATATGGTGGTGTAAAGCGGTGGTGTATCTCTAAGTCTTGGAGTAGTTTTCGGAACAACCGGCTGTCATATTGCGTTCCATTATCACTTATGATCTCTTTAGGGCATCCGAAACGACAGATGATCTCCTCGTAGAGGGCTTGAGTGACGTTTCGAGCAGTTGCACTTCGGAGAGGTCGGAACTCCACCCACTTGGTGAAGCGGTCCTGAAACACAATTAGGAAACGGTTGCCTTTATTAGACCTCGGTAGTGGTCCAACTAAATCTGTGCTAACGGTCTCCCAAGGTTGTCGAACTACGGATGGTTGCATCTTCCCCGGTGTTTGTTGTTGTGATGTTTTGTAGCGCTGGATTTGTAAACAGCTTCTTACGTAATTGGTTACTTCTCGGAACATACCAGGCCAGTAATAACGAAGTGCTATTCGGGCAATAGTTTTGGCAATGCCCATATGTCCGGCGGTGGGCACATCATGGTTTTCCTTCATTACGGATGGTCGCATTGGCTTTGGTACGCATAATTTCCATGGGTCACTAAGTTCTGGTTCAGTTAAATCTCTAGAATCCCATATATGTCTGTACAGACGGTTATTGCGGATGCAATAATCCGGAAATGCTTCTGGATTCTTTTCGACTTCTTTCTTCTTACGCTGATACCATGAACATTCGGGTGTTCCTTCTATAGAGCATAGTCCTACGGTGTCTCCTGTAACAGTATCGGGTATGGGTTGTCGTGACAAGGTGTCAGCTACCCGATTTAATGCTCCTTTGCGGTACTGGATATTGAAGTCGTACTGTTGCAAAAATATGCTCCATCTCGCTAGTCGGCCAGTCGGACTTTTAATGGAATGCAGCCAACGGAGTGATTGGTGATCGGTAATGACGGTAAAATGGTAACCTTCTAGATATGGTCTCATTTTTTCGATTCCCCATACTATCGCCAAGCATTCTTTCTCTGTGGTGGAATAGTTCTTCTCGGCAGGGTTGAGGGTGCGGCTAGCATACGCTATGACACGTTCAGCTTCATCAATAGTTTGGGTCAAGGCTACTCCCAGACCAATATCCGAAGCGTCGGTCTGTAAAACAAACGGTTTGTCAAAATCGGGGCATGTCAATATAGGGGCTTCAGTAAGGCATTTCTTTAACGTTATAAACGCCTTGTCTTGTTCTTCAGTCCATTTCCAACGGTGACCCTTCTTTAATAAGCGTGTCAGTGGGGCAACTATCTCTGTAAAGGTTGGCACAAATCTACGGTACCAGGATGCTGTACCTAAAAAACGTCGGACTTCACGCACATTTTTCGGTGTTGGAAATTTATTAATTGCGTCTACCTTTTCTGGATCAGTACGGATTCCATCGGAAGTGACTAAATGACCTAGATATTTCAATGATTTTCTACAAAATTGACATTTGTCCGGATTTAACTGTAAGTTGGCCATTCGTAGTCGGCGGAAAACTTCCTTAAGGTGTTTTAGATGGTCCTCAAATGTTTCTCCTAGAACAATTATATCATCTAAGTAGGCAAATGCATGTGGTTCCAGTTCCGGTCCAATAATGCGATCTAATAAGCGCTGAAATGTAGCTGGGGCGGAGTGGAGACCAAACGGCATTACATTAAACTGAAATAGACCTCGTCCGGGAACAGTAAAGGCGGTGATAGATTTGCTTTCCGGTGATAAAGGTATTTGCCAATATCCCTGCTTTAAATCGATGCTAGATATATATCGGGCTCGTCGTAGTTTATCTAGGATGGCATTTATGTATGGTAGAGGGTATGCATCTTTTACGGTAACTTCGTTGATTTTTCTAAAATCGATGCAAAATCTTGGACGTCCATCCTTTTTTCGCGCTATTACAATAGGTGAACTCCATGGGCTTGATGACGGTTCTATTATCCCCTCGTTTAACATGGAATCTACTTCTTGATTAATAATGGCCTGCATTCTTGGATTTTGGGGTCGGTATCTTTGTTTAATTGGTTCTGGCTGGGAAAGGCGGATGTGATGTGACACTAGTTTTGTGGTGCCTTTAATTTCGGAAAAACTAGGTAATTCATTGTCCAGAAATTGTCTCAATCGTGTTTCTTCGTCTCCGGTTAATTGTAAAGATAATTGTTTTACAGAAGGATACAAGGATATTGCTGGCATCGTGTGAACTTCTTCGTCATTGAAATAAATTGTGTTAGTCTGCAAGTCCATCTTGCAATTACATTTTTTTAAAATGTCTATTCCAATTATCATGTCGGAGGTCAAATCAGGCAAGTGCGGTATTAGTTCGGAACAGGTTGTCCTACCTATGGAAAATACTATGTGATAACCACCATGAACGGGTACTCTGAGTCCATTTGCCAATTCTATAGGTGGTGTTGCTATTTCTTGAAAGGTATATCTAATTCTTGGCAATATTCCGCTATTCTGTTACTACCACACGTCAGTGTAGCGCCTGTGTCTACTTGTGCTGAGAAATTCCTATTTCCAATTTTTATTTGTACATACGGTCGCTCGTCTACTCCAGCGATTCCTGAATGATGCGAGGTTGAAGCATTAGTGCATCCGCAGTCACGGGTCATTACCCCATTTCGTCCACATCTTGAACAAAATAGCCTTGGTGGAGCTCGGCATTCGTACCGGTTGTGACCAGCTTGACCACATCTCCAGCAAATAGTTCTCGGGGCGGCGGTAACTGGTAGGGTTGATTGTTCTGGTGGTATAGTTCGTATTTCTGGTTGTTCTTCGTGAGGGTTTCTTTGAACAGGCTCGGGTCTTGTTCGATTGGTTTCTGGTAAGGGCCTAAGTTGTGCTGGTGGATTGACTGGTGGTTGATCTCTTGGGGGCGGCCTATTTCTTCGTTCTGAATTATAGCTAAAGGATACATGCCGGGGTTTAAGCTCTTTGCTTAGAGTTTCAAATTCGTCGATCCTGGCTACCAGCTCACTAATATTACGGATATCATTTTGCCGTATGTATTGTCGATACTCGGGTAGCATATTTGCATACAGACGGCGTAAAGTCCTTTCTTGTGAAAACATTCCATGGCGTCGAATTAAGGTCTGCAATGCCACTACGTATTCTCGACCAGATTCACTCGTACTTTGCTTGCGTCTATGTATTTGCTCCTCCAGGAAGTCTTGGTAGTCTGCCGGTAAATAAAATAGTTTGAAATCGGCTAAAAAGTCTTCCCATGTATTCCAGGATTCTCGATTGTTTCGGTACCAGGCTAGGGCATTACCCTGGAAAACTTCAAATAAGGCAGGTAGTAAGTCAGAAGTTAACATTTCACTCTTTTCTTGTAGTTCATACAATTTTTCTAGAAATTCTGCGGCGTCGGTTTTTCCATTAAATTGTAATTTCCAGTTCCGTACCTTGTCACAGATGTCACTGATGCTGCGCCTCTTGGTGGTCCTTCTAGTTGACTCAAAACGAGGCGGCATAGATTCAGATACTGATGAAGCAGATGCCTCATCTTGGTGATTTTTTCCTGACTTTGGTGGGCCCTCCCTGAAGAAGGTTACCAACCTCTTTCTTAGCGTCGGTAGCGTTCCTTTTGTAGTTAAAGAGAATTTTTCTAATTCTTTTACTAGCTCATCCTTTTTGAGCGTATAAATCCAGCTTACTCGGGCTGGCGGTGCCCCTTCATCGCTAGAACTGTTAGATTCTCGTTGTTGCGGATTATTTCGAGCTGTATCGGACGGCATTCTGCTAGTTGTCAAGCCCTGTTGTATTCTGGATTGATAATTTCAATCTCGAATTTCCTAACTCCTAAATGGTAGCTTAGATCTTATCGAGACTAGCAGCAATCGATTGTACACCCTCGATTTACTTAAGAATGAGGGGTCACTTGCTATACTTTGTCCGTGTCCTTGATCTGGAAAACTCCGGGTGAAAAATCCGGGTTAGAGTCTAAATCGGCGTTTGTGATCTGTTTTCACTTTTATTTAATATTCTCTATCAGGTTTTGTCAAAATCGTGCTTTCTAGTGATCTTTCGTTTGTATCTTGGTAACAGAATGTCGGATCTTTCTGAAACTGGTTCCAATCGCTTTACCACCCTCGAAAATTATAAAATGACACCTCACACGCAACTAACGTGGTTAGGAAAGCTTCGGGTAAAATCGGCCAAAATCGGCAATTTTCGGAAAACGATTGTAAATCCTCTTCTAAGTGTTGGTCTTGATTTTTAACCTTCTATCTCGACTAATAAGGGAAAAATCAGCTTCTATTTCCTCCGGGAAAAGTCGAATCTGCTTGTTCTCGGCTGCAATCCGATTTTTAACTCAAACTCTATACGGAAGAGTTATTTTTACAGGTCCAATATGTTCGAAACAGGTTGCGACAAATTCAGGTAAAATTGGCAAATTTCGGTTTTAGGTCATAAATTGATATGAAAAGTTTTGCAGTATAATTAAATTTTCCTAACCTTAATATTAACAAAGAACTGGTAGTGAAAATTTTATTAATGCCTAATAAAATGGTAATAGTCCTAATTTTAAATTTTAAAAATATACACTGAAATTTCTGTTTTCAAGTTATAGTCAATAAATAATATTTTAATTTAAATAAAAGAAAATAACACTCCCTGGTTTTATTTAAACAAAAGAAAACAACGGTCCCTGCTCGGGCGCCAGATTTTGTAACGCCCTTTCGACTCTCAGACTAAAATTCAGGATATTTTTTCGGTTAGTCTCGGGCGCCAGTCTCTCTATGTTTAACGTGGGAGAAACTCCACGGGAACTCACCCTCGGTTAGAGTAAGTACTCGGGCAGCTGCAGTGAAGACGGTTAAATTCCAGGGTCTGTTGTATTTCTTTTATTCCCAGAGAGCAACAAAACTAGTTTTATCGGTGTAGTGATAGTTTACTTTTCAAATAAACAGAATTATCTGTGTAGTACGGTAAAATTCTGTTTAATTTCTTTTTTGCTAGATCGGAATTTTATCATAGTTACTGATATGAATGATTAAAACACATTCTTTCTATATCAAATTTATTTGGTCAAATCGGAATAAATAATTAGTCAGTCAAATAGTACTAAAGGCTATTTGAATTTATCTTTGAAACGGAAATACAATTTACAATTAAAATAAATATACGGTCCTAAAAATAATAAATGCTAGACGAACATATTTCCCTACAATTTTAAACAGAATATAAAACGGTCTGTTTCGGTGCTGAAAGAAAATATGTTTACGAAATATCCTAAAAGTAAAACATACGGCATGAAATACTTTATTGGTAGAAAATCTTTCTAAACAAAATACGGACTAAACTATAAACTTATACCTAGGTGACGGTTCCAGCGAGGTTCTGAAAATAAAAACAAAATGTATGGATTTAATAAAAATCTACTCTGAATTTATTTCGGCCCTGTAATTGCGAATAGAAAGCATTAGTTAAAAGCGGTTTTAAATTAACTGTAGCCAAGGAGAAAGCGCAAGCAGTGCAGAGTAACAATATAAAGCAATTGTTATAAAACAAGTAAGCGTACAAATGGGACGGTTTTGGTCTAAGGGAAAATAACGCAGTTTTCGGATGTCTATCCGGAAGGATAGAAATGAGTGCACGTGGTGTATCTCCTTTGGTGGCGGTGTTGTGCACAGCCAAACCACCTCGGTGAGAACAACCCTGTACAACTTAGTCACCAACGACTCCTTAGTGCGGTGTTGTTCACAGCCAAACACTTCGGTGTACGTTCGGTGTACCAAAACGGCGTATATTAGTCGTCGGCGGTGTTGTCCACAGCCAAACCGACAACGAAAACGTCGTAGGGCTCACTGGCGTTTACCTCTCGCCGGCGGTGTTGTTCACAGCCAAACCGGGTGAGGACAACGTCGTGAAACGGCAGACAGTCGACGGCTCGGTCAGGTAGCGGTGTTGTGCACAGCCAAACTACCTCGTCCGTCAAAAGTACAAGCCAGCCCGTATGAGTTCAAAACACCCAAACGGCGTAAAAGGATAGGGTTCAGAGGAAGGTAGATTGCTTACTTATTTCCTGGGCACTGCTGGGCTCTGCGGCTTCTCCTGGCTCGGCTAGTCTTTTCGGGCGGATCTGGTGGACTTCTGGAACTACTTTCTGCTGGCTGGTTCTTCGAGAGCTGTTTTCCATCAACTCTCTAGACTGGAGCTTCGAGAGCTGTTTTCCAACAACTCTGGACTGGAGCTTCGAGAGCTGTTTTCCAACAACTCTTTGGACTGGAGCTTCGAGAGCTGTTTTCCAACAACTCTTTGGACTGGAGCTTCGAGAGCTGTTTTCCAACAACTCTTTGGACTGGAGCTTCGAGAGCTGTTTTCCAACAACTCTGGCTTTTGCCTTTCGGTTCCTCACTTTTGTTAACATTCTCCCCACCTGACAACCACAGGTCACGGGGGGAGATGCGCGTGCGGTACGTGATTTCGGAGTAGGGCATCGACGGTTTAGTAAAAATTAGTGCCTACTGATAAAAAATTCGAGCGCTCGCTGGACTTAATCTAACAAAATAAAATATCATTTCCGGAAAATAAATTTACATTAGGGATGAGCCCGGGTGGTTCATTACACGTTATGTTATATTATATTCATATTTTTTACAAATAATAGAAGTAAGCTGCAGAAAATGTAAATTTGCTCAAAAATCAAAAAATTGACGAAAAATTGTGAAATAAATCATTAAATAAATAATGTTTTCTATAATACTGGCTGGGGTTGGGTTTGTAAAGACAGGGGACAAAAGGGACGCTTGGTGAGAGAAAAATCCAATTATTATCCAACGGGATAGGGTCAGTGGTGTTGGTATAATGAAAAAATTACAGAAAATACCATATAAAACCCGTAAAACGCGTGTAACTTTTTTTTTACATATAATGATCACCACGCGCGTATGAACATTCGAAAGAGCAATAATCGAAGAGCCTTTTGGTAAATTTTCAGCCAGTTTGAAGCGACCGTATTTGTAATATCAGATTTTTTTACAGAAGCGCGGTTTTTCGCGTTTTCCGGGCTCCCCTTGCTAGATATCGGAAAACGGATGGTGGCATCGTGTTCTACGGGAAATTTGGCATATCCTATGTATTTTTGATCATTTTTTTAGACCAAAATTCCGCGTCAGTACACGAAAATCCGATTTCAGACCCCTGGAAGTGAAATGATGGTCGAAAACTTCACTATGGGCCCCTGATGACAGGGAGCGGTCTTAGGGGCTGAAAATTTGGGAATATCCTTTTTTCGATAGTACTAATCAATGTACCAATTTTGAACCAGATCTGAGGGGGTGATGTGGGATCGACTGCTGAGTTGGCGTGGAATGCCCCAGGAGAGATAGCTACATTTGTTTTTGTAGTGTGCATTCGTTATCGTGGGTACTTATTAAACACTTAATTCATTACTTGAGGTAGAAAATTATATGACTAATAAGTAGATATACCTATGAGTTATGGAATGAATATACAGATATTATAGAGATAATAGTGATAACACCGATGCAAAGAGTACGATTTTAATTTTTGAGATGTTCTTAGAATCAGTTTAACGTTTAGGTGAGTAATTCTGTATTTTAGCATGAATAATATTTTTATAGTCATGAAATTACTCACTAAGTATATTAAGTAAAAATAAAATAAATATAGAAAATAGATTTCAGTGCATGTGATACGATATCAAATACAAACAATTGTTGAGATTTGTATACAAATACAGGTAACATATTTCGGAGTTTATTTAAAAACAGATTTAAGGGAGAATCATACAAAGGGGGACGTTATATAAGGTGTTTCAGAAAACGGCTATTATACAGTAACTTCAGATTCCTGAGATAAATAGTATTTACTGGGACAGAACAGAAACGTCAGCCAAAGGTTTGTTTCAAATTAAATAGTTACAAACTGTTATCGTGCAGCAAAAAAAAAATAAGGAAACACTTAAGATTTTTTTGATTTTTTTTTATTTCTGGTTTATATAGTGAGAGTGACCAGTCGGGCAAAACATAAGAGAAACTGCGTTGTGTTTGTGTATACGAGTACATATAATAACAGATTTACCGAAATAATCGTTGATAATGAAGGACAGTATATTATAACACCAAACTTTCAAGAATATAAATAATTTTTGTTAGATGTATCAGCATAATTTAGACCTCAATATAACTTATATATTTCCTTTTCATATCAACGTTTCATAAAATTATTATCTAATGCTTGCTACACGCTATGCGTGAATTCGCGATTCGTAATGGGTGATGCGTGATTTGTATGAAATTCGTGCATAGTGTGTAAGGTTTTTATGGCGGATTTTTAACGAACAATATCCTACACACTATTCACGAATTTCTCATAAACCATGTATCGCGCATCACAAATTGCAAATTTGCGCATAATTTGTAGCAAGCTTAACAAAAATAATGTTATATATGTATGTATCCACAGTCTACAAATAGGTTTCCAACCCAAAACCCATAGACAAGAAGTTAAACCATCATAATTTAAGCAAAATAGGATTCAGGTCATAAATATACCTTTATGTTGTGTCAACAATACAGGGCGTTGCACCAGGAAGTAAGTCGATCGTTGTCTAAGAAAATACTGAATCCAAAAATTTGAAAATTGGGCAACATGGCAAAGTCCCTGGAACTTCCAGTTACAAGTCTAATGAGTCCCTAAATTGCTACTTTTGGGAGAGTATACAAAATATTTATTTTCAGTACCCGACAAATCAGATTTTATCAGAATTTTATAGAAAAACTAAATGTTTTTAATATAATTTTGGTAGCGTATATTTTACTACAGGCTAATTTCATTTTAGTTACTAATTTGCACAAGTTTATCTTATCAATAACATATTGAAACAATTCTTCAACGGATTTATCGGTTTTTGATTTTATAGGATTCAATTTGATTCTTAATAAACTAATATCACAAAATCTATAACTTCTAGCTAATTTTCCGTAGAATCCAAAAACGCAATAATATACAGGGTGTCCTATTTACAATAACGAAGTTGTTGTCAGAATTTGATAGTTTAGTTGTGTTCGCCCCAGGACATGTTGTCAAATTTTAAAGTTTTTGGAAACAGTATTTTTCCAGGTAATGCAGTTCCAAGTGGAGCACTGTAATACAAATAAATTAATATGAAATAAAAAAAAATAATTAAAAATTTAAATTCACGAGGTTAAGTATATTGTTTTTATTATTAATTATATTACCAGGAAAGTCAAACATAATTTAAAAATATTTATTATCTTATCTATTTTTACTCTTTTTTTTCAGTAAAAATGGCACTAGACCTTTATTATGCTCCGGGAAGCGGTCCCTGCATAAGAGTGATTTTAGCAGCTAAAGCTATTGGTTTGGATTTAAATTTGAAGCAGTTAGCTATTTCTAAAGGAGATACTCTTAAACCGGAATTTATAAAGGTAAGCAAATCAATTTTAAATGGATGTAACCGGGTGGTAAATAGATTAGAGATAATATCACTACTCAAAACTTCCAATTGAAAACATAACAATTTCTCAACTTATGACAAGTCACAGAAATTATTTATTTTTTAGTCGAAAATATGGTAAAAAATTAAATGATTAAATTTTTCGTTAGTTTCGTTAACTACTACTACTACTTTAAGGTAACAGTACAATACATCCATCAATTTACACTATTAAATGAAATATACGTCAGATGAAAAAAAAAGAAACATTTTAGTACAACCATTATGGGTAACGCGATACATGTTTTCAATAACAAAAAAATTAAAAAAAGAACTTCCTAATACCTTAACTATTTAAATATTCACTAAGACCATAAGGTTCTAATTCTCCTAACATCTTAAAAATATGTTACAGTTCACATTTTCCATCTTTTTATTTTCATGTGGAAGACTATTGAATATTTTCATGCAACTATAGTTTACATTTTTTTCAGTTAATGTAATATCATGGACTGGATATATAGTTTATGGTTCTTGTAATATAATGACTACTTTGACAGTATTTATTAAACAGTTTCCTGTTATTAAAAATAAATATTAAAATTTCTTGTATACAGGGTGTCCGGAAAGTAATGGGACCCAGCTTAAACATAGCTTTCTGTCATCAAATAGAAACCATTTAGACAAACTTAGCTTAGTCCAAACGTGTCTCGTTTAGAAGTTACAGGCCTTCAAAGAAAAAAAAATGTTTTTTTGTTATGGGCACAATAATAAACGAAACGTCTAATCATGTTGAAATTTGGTACAATTATGTTTTAGGTAAGTACTAGCATTGCTCAGGAGTAAGTAGTGCCGCATATGCTAGAGGGCGCTCTTGGCAGTTTTTTTGTAACTCATTTTTATTGTATCTTTTTTATTGGTCATATTCTGCTACGCTTGACTGAAAATTATGATGGAGAAATTAATTTTACGTAGAAAATGTATACCTACTTGTTCTATGTTGATGCAATGCTCCGTTTTCGGTAAAAACGTATTTGAAAATTTCCGCACAATATAATACTTAGAAATAAATTTTCTAATTCGAGTTATCACTTGTCAAAATGACATTATTTCAACATGGAACAGGTATAACTGTTATACGCAAAATTAATTTTCAGTCAAGCGTATCACAGTAGAACCAACAAAAAAGATACGATAAAAATGAGTTACAAAAAAACCATGAAGAGCGCCCACTACTTACTCCTTCGAAATGCTGGTACTTATTTAAAACATAACTGTACCAAATTTCGACATGATTGGATGTTTCGTTTATTAATTATGCCCATAATAAGAAAACATTTTTTTTCTTTGAAGCCCTGTAACTTCTAAACGAGACACTTTTGGACTAAACTAAGTCTGTCTAAATCGGTTCCATTTGACCACAGGAAGCTATGCTTAAGCTGGGTCTCATTACTTTCTGGATACCCTGTATACACTGCAAAAATTGTAAGAATATTGTTTAATATTAAATTTCCCACATGACTCCCTTGAATAAAGCCTTAACATAGTTCTCAGGACTCTTTTTGTAAAAAAAAAACAGTCTATTTACTTGAGAAAATTGACCAATGCAAATAATGCCTTATCTGATCACTGATTTAAAATTTGAATGATAAATTATTTTTACATGTTCCGTTAGAATACATTTAAAATCATTTGCAAGCATAAAATCTGTAGGTGTAATAAAGTCACTCCTCCCAGTTTTAAATAATACTGCTTCTGTTTTTGCTACATTTATAACCAACTTATTATTGTTAAACCGGTTTAAGATTTTGTTCTAGAAATATCTAGCTTGAACAATTATTTCATAAAAGTTTGGTGCTGAGAGAAGTATGCTTGTGTTATCAGCGTATTGTATCTATCAGTGCAGTTAGTATTTATTTGAAGATCATTTACAAAAATAATGAGTAAGAGTGGTCCCAGAAAACTACCTTGTGGGGTGTCCGTAGTTACTGGCAATGCTGATGATATAATCGTTGACTTAGGTACTTCCGTTTATGACAACCTTCTGTTTCCTATTTGAAAGATAAGATTTTAGCCAACCCAAAAGGCTTTTATTTATACCATATTTTTCAAGTTTTCTCAGAAGAATATTATGACTGACACAATCATACGCCTTTGAAAGATCAAGAAACCAACCGAACGGCACACTCCCGTCCTCTAAACATTGCACTATTTTATTGCTAAATTGATATATTGCTGTGTTTTTTGATTTACCATTCACGAAACCATGTTGGGTCTCAGTAATTATATTGTGTTCTGTACGATGGCTAGTTATTCTGGAATGTACCACCAGTTCAAAAACTTGTACAAATGATGATAGGTATAATAATTGCAGTTTTCGGGAAAGATCCTATATTTTAAAGAATTATTTATTATATACGCCAAAGGCTTGACAAAACTCGTAATGTTAGATTTTATTAGACTAGTAGGAATGCCATCATCATCATCACTACTCATTTTATTTTTTTATTTTTTGCTTAAAGTTATTAATTCTTCCTCTGCAACAAATTTAAAACATGCACTTTTTTCAAACTGTTAAAGCGTACAAGAAAAGGAAGTGTTTGACATTCGTAATTTTTAATCTAATTTTTTTTCTCTGTAAGGAAAATGAAAACCTTAGAAACTCCTGGCAAATAAAAAAATGTCATAGGTTTGTGACGGTTGGAGGAAAAAGTGTTTTTTATTTCTACGATATATATGAAAAGAACTATAAATTTAGTTAATTACTTGAAGGTATTTAATGGTTCCTAAGTAAATAATCATCTAATCATGGAAACAAGTCATATTTCATTTTTAATCTTTGAATCATAATGACTTTCGAAGTAGTTTGCGAAAAAATGCAGTTCTTTTATTTGTGTTGCAGACAAAATTAGTTTTAGAAGTTTGTCACAATCTTTGCTTTATTCTCCATACTTTTTAGCTAAACCCACAACATACAATACCAACTTTAGTAGACAATGGGTTCGTAATTTGGGAAAGTAGGGCGATTATTACATATTTGCAAAACAAATATGGCAAACAGGATTCCCTTTATCCAAAGGAACCAAAGAAACGAGCTGTAGTCGATCAAAGACTATATTTTGACATGGATTTCTATACGCGTTTCTATCAGCTTTATGTAAGTATTTTATGATTTAGCCTATACATCAGGAGGTACGTTGCCAAAAAACGATAAAATAATGTAAATGTAATGTAATGTAATATATTAATATTTTTCAGAGCAGAAGTGTTTTAGATGGAGGACCTTTAGATCCAGAAAAACTTAAAAAAGCTAACGAAAGCTTAGAATTTCTAAATGTGTTTTTAAATCAGTCCGAGTTTGCCGCAGGTGACAATCTTACTATAGCTGATATATGCTTAGCAACACAAATATCAATGATTGAAATAGTGAACCACGATCTGTCCCCTTACAGTAATATTAAACCATGGTTTAATAAAGTTAAAGATACTGCTCCAGGTTATAAAGAGACCAGTGAAGAACTGTTGGCAGGAATTAAGGAAAGGATAGCACAACGTTCTAAAAGGCAATAAATAAATTTATTACATTGTATTCATTATTTACTTAATTATTATCATTTTTAGCTTCTACTAATTGTCTGTTCAATGTAGTTTTATATAAATAAATATTAACAACTTCTAATACAAAAATAAAAATATATATATTTTATGAATTTATTTTTTATTTATTTACCTATTCGTTAATTTCAACAGGCAACTATATTACAAGTTACAACATACAACAAAATATAAAAACAAAAAATGTATCAAAAAGTGGTATAGAACGAAGTATGATAAATAATGAAACATTTAATAACATTCACAAACAACAACGTAGAAAAAAAACAGAAAAGGAAGAAAATTACCGAAAGCTGCAGAGAGGAAAAGTTAAGTCGCATTTTTAATTAAATGTCTCTTGTATACTCTCACAAAATTTATTTAATGAAAAGTGAAATAAATCAATGTTATATTTTAAGAAGACTAAATTTGCTAAACGACACAGTACTTGAAATGATAAATAACAAATAGTCTAACCATGGATGGTTGCTGGCATCGAGTAATTTTGGAACATAATTAAGGAAGGAAGAATGACAGAATCGTTAGTCAAATTTATAAATATTTTATACACAAAAATAGGAACACCATAATTCTATGATAAAAAAGTGAATTAATTCATCTCTTTTAAAAGAAAAATCGCAAATAATTTTTCACAACAATCTGCATATTTTTTAGGCTGGAAATGCCACAATGTAGAACAGTAGTTTGAGTCCTCATCATGAATTAAACAACAAAATATTGCAATTTATATTTGTTAAATATTCTTTTATTATAAATCCCAATAACTTGTAAGCATACCTGGTACAACTTTCAATATGTTCATGAAACGATACGATAACTTTGAATCAATTATTTACCAACATCCTTCACAGAAGTCAATCTCTCTATCTCTCTATCAATATCATCTTGAAGTATTTAATGTATAATCATTAGATTGTATTTAGTTTAAGAATTTCAGATCATCTACAGACAATAAACACGTAGAGTTTGATATCACTTTTGGAATATCGTTGATAAAATATAAAAACAATAATGGCCCAAAATTGGAACTCTGTGGTGAATCAGAATATGCATATTCACCAAAGTGTAGGAAATTATACTTTACAGTAAATCAACGGCTTTTTAAATATAATATTAATTCTAATACATCCTGTGACCTATAATAATATATTTTATTCTGCAATACGTCATGATCGACCGTATCAAAAGCTTTTTGAAAATCTAAAAAAATTACGTTAACTTGGATTTTATGCTTGAAGGAGTGACTAATGAAACATGTAATAAAAATGTGAAAAATACTGATTTCCTGGGGATGCTGAGATGTAGAAATAGAAATAATCAAGTGTGTCCAAAAATAAGTACAGAAAATCTGTTCCAAAACTTTAGCAGGATCTGATAATACTGAAGTTGATCAATAATAAATTACTAACATTAGACCTTTCACCGCTTTTATAAATAGGACTTACTATCGATACTTTCCACAAATTAATTAGGAAATGTCTTTGTTTTCAAACATAAATTGTAAACATGCTTTAAAGAAACTTTAAAAAAAAAATCAGAGGAACCTTTTACGATATACGATGGAATACAATCAAAACCTGACGCTCTCATATTCTTAAGTTCCTTAACAAATTTTTTATAATAATAATATTACATAATAATACCATGTACCATTATGATTATATCATATATCTAATAATATTATGTAACATTTCTTTTAGAAAAAACTTTAAATCATTTTTTAACTTTTGAAATACATAAAAATATACAGAAGATAATAAATTGTTACATATTATTTTATAATTTTTTATATAACAAAAATATTCCAGATACCTACAATATTTTATAAATAATAATTTAACCCATTGCTAATGTTTGAACATAAATAGTATTTGAAGATCGCGCGCATTATGCCTGCGCGAACCAACACGGTCCTGCACAGCATAGACTTGCAAAGCTGACTCATCAAGGTTCCCATGTTATTTAATTAGGTATCGCACATTAAACCAACATCTGAATGGACCGTCACCTGCAACGGCCGTCTATGCAGGTCATGTCGGTGGCCCGCAATTTCTATGCTTGGCCGAACTAGTCCAACGTAAGTCCTGTTCCCACAAAGGTCAGAGATTGGTTTTAAACTGTTAGATATATTCGACCAGTTAAGTTGTTTTGCAGAACTGTCGGGCACCCTCGCTTATAAGCAACCCATTTTACTTTACTGTTTACTTACCTTAAACAAACTGCATTTATTTCATCAGATGACACTGCTCTGCGAAATATTGTATTTTGCTGTTGTAGACGAGGACGATCTAAAAGCTCGAAAAATTGTTGGACTTGAAATACTGAAAATACTGAAAAAAATTCTGTTGTATCTCCAGTTCAGAAAATAAGAAATTTGAAGAGACCACTTTCACATACCAGTCATTTGTAGATAAAGAAGTATTTCTGTATTTCGACTATGGAATATGTTAATCAAACTGCTTCTTGTCGTTCTAACTCTTGGACTATAGGCTATTATCGAATGGCCGCAGAGCAATACATGTGCGATTTAGATACTTTTATCCTTCTTCTTACAACGATAATTAAGAGAGACAGAACCATGCAATTCAGATACGAATTACTCTTCGAAAGTCAAGTTCTGGCTGAATCTTCTGACCAATACAACCACTAACATTACGGTTTGCCGATCAGATTGATAACCGGAAGGCCTGCCTTAATTGTTCTTATAATAATAATAATATATACCCCTAATTCTAATCACGAGGATCAGCCCAGAAGTCGCAAACTGGTGCGCGAGAAAGGGCGACATATTATTATTAAGCTGACCGAATTTGCGCCCAGGAACGACTTAACGTTGATAGGTCAGTGCAGGAATGAGGAAAACCAAGAAAACATCAGTAATTAGGGGGGTGGTCAATCATCGTCTGGTATCAATATATTACATTGACTCAAGCCAACATTCTTCCACCCTACCATACCCGCAGAGAGAGTACCAATCCTCTCCACGAATATAGCTGACCTCTAGTCTACCGGCCGCGGTATTCGATCCTACGATGGACTGGCCACATTGATTCAAGTACTTATGCCTTAAACCGCTCGACCACTGACAGAATACTGATGGTTCCTGCAAATTATATTTTTTTTCTTATTGTAAATTGAATTAAACATTTCTGATAAAAAATTACACCATTAATACGTAGAACATAACTTTTTGCGTTATGGGATGAATATTCAAAAATTGTAGAGATAACAGTGATAAAACAGATCCAAACAGTATAAGAGGGTTTCACTATTCAGGTTGTTATTAGTCAGTAATGAGTTAATGTTTAGGTGAGTAAATTAGATTTATAATATGAAGAATACATCATACAATACTTGAAATTTTTGTTAGGCAAAGATAAAATTAATACGTACCATTGCTTTTTATGTTAAAAATGTATGATATAAACTATAATAATTATTTTACAATTGATTTATTTTCATAAATAGTTAAACCCAATTAGAAATATTCAGATGAGTTTCCAAGTGTAGATATTAAATGTTTCCCTTTGTAATAAATATTTACTCAACGCTTGAAACAATAAAATTATGTAAGAAAACTGAATTGAAAATTATTGGTTAATAATTGTTATTTATGTACTATTCTGATTAAGAGAATTGTTTATTGAGTTTTTATGAAGCATACATTTTATTGATAAGAGGGACATTGACATTCTCAGATTTCCTATGAAATAATATAATTAGTCTTCATTTTCCAATCATATTATTGTTTTGCTATTGCTAATTTTTTATTCGACGAAAATTGGTAACTGTCAAAGTTTTTTTTTAGTTTCGTAACTTCCTCTATAAAGGGATGAAATATGAATTGGTTTTATTTATTTAACTTACGTACATACAGAATTAAAACAAAAGTTATCATTTTAATCAGATGAGATAGTCGATAGGTTAATATTACTTCAAACTATGTTATCATATCCACATCAGAGAGCAGTGTCAATAATATTATGGCATTTCAGTGTTATCATATCGCAAACAATCATTTCAAACAGTGTATATAAATTCAGGTAACGTGATTCATACTTTATTATTACATAAATTTCAAAGGTAATTATACAAAAAGAATACAGTATTTGACATAAACAAAAGCCTTCTTGCACATTACGTAAGTACAGGTCTTTATCACAAAACATGCACAAAAAATACTATTGCTGACTTATTTAAGAGGGCACTATCATGCATTATTAATTATTTTGCTCAAGAACCAAAGTGTTGCAAAACTCTACGCGCTATATTCGTATATACCTACGGAACTTGTATGAACCGTCTGTGCTTATAAAATAATGTTAAATATACAGGGTGATTCAGTTTAACGAACAAATTTCAAGGATAAGTAGAACTTTGAAAATAGTTATAATTTTGGGGCTTTATAAGAAAGATACAGAGTGTTTGTAGAAACACTTTGACATTTTGGTACAAATAAAATGTGTAAATACTTTGAACAACCAGCGGCAGAGATATGGGCAGTTCGTATATTTAATTTAGGAAGAAAGATGTATCGCCGTGTATATTGTTAAAGTTTATGACATTTTTAACTGTGTATTTTAATTTCTAACAAAAACCCTATCTTACATTTTTTTCGCATTTGCTGTTAGATAGTAAATTTGACATTTTTCTGTTATTTCACTGTTCCTGTCGGTAAATAACTTAATCATTATTAGTAATATTGTTTGATGCTATGATTAAATTACGCTAAATTCAATAAATTAAGTTTGTCAAAGTTATACTTACTCTCGAAGTTTGTTCATTAAAAACTGAATCACTGTATACAGACTGTATTTGTGATATCTTTCATTTATTTTTTTTTTTGCAGCAAAAATGGCACTAGACCTTTACTACACCCCGGGAAGCAGTCCATGCATGGCTGTTCGTTTAGCAGCTAAAGCTATTGGTTTGGATTTAAACTTGAAACAGTTAGACATTTTTAAAGGCGAAACTCTCAAACCGGAATTTCTAAAAGTAAGCATATTGATTTATTGCTATCATAGGTATAGTATAATAAAGGATATATCCAAAAATTACATTTCTTCCTAATAATTATATGCTGATGTAAATTGTGTATACACTGTGCGACATTACGACAAATTTCCACCACAGATTCCTTTAACTAAAATAACAAGTTTCAGTGCATTACTAAAGAACTGTGACTTCATGAGTTCAAATTTAGGACAGTACTATACATTCTTTAACCGGCTTAGATAAAAAAGAATGTTGTTAGAGTCAGAACAAAGTGAAAACAATTTAAAATTTTTATCTAATTTGAACGAAAACCAGCTGAAAGGTAGATTTAACTTTTCTGTTACAGACAAGTTAAGAAAATTGTAGTAAACAAACAACAAACCATTATGACACATTTAACATCCTTATTTGGATGCCATTATCGCACTGATAAGAACATTAAGTACCATTATGAATTCATAACAACAAGCAAATTTTAAAGTACAGAATAAAGAAAAACAAAGTTAGTCATCACTTTTACTTGCTATTGGACTATAAAAAATTTAACAACATTTATTTATTACAAGCATTAATTACAACTTCTGAACAGTAAACTGTATTTTTAGAACGTAAGTTTATTTTCCGGATGCTTGAACTTGTTGAAGAGTCATCAATACTTGAAACATTACCCACAATATTAGAGGCTACTTTCTTCTTATTTTCTTTGGAATCTTCTATATAGTTTTCTGCCACTGCGTTACGAGTAGAGCGTCAACCACCATGCTGACTACTGAATTTACAAGCAATGACATAGATGACCTAGGAAAGCCATGTCCAGTATATTATTGAGGATTTAGAATCCAGGAACAATATATATTATACGGCATTTTCTCGAAAGTATTTATGCCAACTGACTGCTTGATGCATTTTCCATTTCTATATCATCGCTATATATCTTCAAACTATTTCTACCATATTTATTCCTTCAATGTTGTGATAAGAAGATCCCGTAATATCTTTGTGTTCGTAAACGGAATAATAATATGAATTAATTATTCTTCATCTTTAACATTTTGTAGGTGCAGATTTGTCAATTCAGTACGCCCGCAGGTACCTGCACTCAATATTAATGCAACTTCAATCATAAAATGAGTTCTAATGTTTTCTTTAGTTAAAATCTTAGATCTTTTTGACAGAAATCCTTCTGATTTTCTTTTTAGACACAATTAAATGGACGTACTTACTAATATTCATGTTTTTCCTCATTGATATAACTGAATGTATGCTTAGAATAATAAACCCAAAGCGACGAAGGCTTGCTATATTTTGAAAGATATTCGAAATAACCCACAAAAACCTTTTCATTGTTTCTATTCTAGTTTTGTATAACTTTGCTTGTGCGTCTGTCTTGATTTTTCGGAAAGTAGAGAATTGACAACGCTTTGCGCAATGTCTTCAATAGGGACACTCTTGGAATCAGAATCACCCATATTAATATTATTTTTTACTAAAACTGAACGTATGACACAAAATTGGATGCCAATAACAAAGTTGTCTGCAAATAAAATCTATTTGGACTGTCGTAGATTAAATTTTGAATGATACACGCTCGTTATGGACTTGTTAATGAAACTTGTAACTAAATTGAATGTTACACGTGTTTCATTATAATGTTGATATCGAACTATTATCATTAGTTAGTATTAACTAACAGAATTGTTATAGTTTCTGATTTTTTATTGGATACTGATGTATTCTACGAAAAAGTTATAAAAAAAATGTATTCAAATTCTTAAAAAATATGATGTGAAATGCCAAACAACTTTGATTTACATTTTCATATAACTTGTGCTAGCCCAGTGAACTGATATGCACTAATCAGTATTTAAAATTTTACATGTAAATCGACTATAAGAAATATGCACTGTACTGTGTTTAAAAATCTTTATCATCGGTGGTTCTTGAATTATTAATCAAAATTGCTGAAACGTAAAATATTGCCTGATTTTATGTTCATTTTGATAAGATAATCGATTTTAGAAATTCTATATATTTTTTAGCTTAACCCACAACATACATTACCAACTCTAGTTGACAATGATTTCGCAATTTGGGAGAGTAGGGCGATCATCACATATTTGCAGAATAAGTATGGTAGAAATGATTCTCTTTATCCAAAGGAACCAAAGAAACGAGCTGTTGTCGATCAGAGATTATTTTTTGATATAGACCTGTATGACCGGTTCCACCAGGTTTATGTAAGTATGGCAGAAAGCTAAAAATTAATTTATTTGAAACTGTAGTTAATTTACATATATACTTTATCCATTCGATATAAGAGAATACAAAGAATTTCGAAAGACGCCGACAGGCAAGTGACATAGAAATCATTAGAATATGCGGATATATGCATAGTATATTATCAAAATTCTATAGACGATCTCTATTTCAATAATCTAATTGGATATTATTCAAAGCTGGGTGGTTAGTAAAGAAATATTTTATATCTCGTCATCAATTAATTTACTCGAATCGAACTCACTACTCGAACATAAAAACTTATATCGGCACGGCGGCCACATGCCGCTAATTGAATGCAACGTTGTAATATCTCACATAAACAAGGTAACCGCTTTCTGTACATCACACAAATTGATCCTTATCTTTATAGAATTTAATCCTTTAACACATATAAAATATATTTCGAATTATTAGCATTTCTTAATAACGTTTTTGAGAAATCGTTTAATTTTATGAATTGCAGGCAACAAACTTGTCAACTATCTCTATAGTGATAAAGAGGATGTGGAGATTAGATACAGTTCATGTAAAACACAGTGAGTGAGAAGAGAGGTCATTAGCAAAACGGCTTATTTAATAATAGTGTAATTGTATTAAACAACGCTCCATATCACTCAAGACTTTAGAATGGATTCCAGGTACTGGCACCAAAAAAGGATATTCAAGCATTTCCTAAAATCTATAATATTGCGTACGATGTTAGTTTGAAGAATGATAAGTTGCTGTATATAGTCAAGAGTAATAATATTGCAAAGAAATACGTTATTGATGAGACGGCTGCTGCTCAGAAACATACCGTTCTACGGTTGCCTCCATACTATAGTTGACTTCCAAAATTGTAGAGAGTGACTCATGTTATAAACCTGCTCACAATTTATAGCAGTCAACACAAAGAAATATACATGCAGCCCGTATATTTTTCCTACAAAATCGTGTGCCGCATATCTCTGAGAGTATAGCCGATTACACAGCTTCTGCTACGCATGCGCTGCTGCTTTTGACTGGCTGCGACGAATTGTCGCATCCAACTGTTTTATTTCCAGCGCTACTATCATGGGCGGATATATCGTTCGGGCGAGCAAAATTTTTGGGTATATCATTTCGCTTATTTAATTATGACTGTAATTAGTGATTTGATCGAAGTGAGGAATATCGGATGATGACATGTATGAAGACTTTAGAGCAAGAGGTCAAAATATGAGTGTAAGTGATATTGAAATATGTATTTCATTAACAAAATTGTACGTGAATATCATAAGTGTGCAAATAAAAAAGTGGTAAAGAAGTACAACTGTGAAACGGAAAGTGATGGAAACTCGCGGAAGGAAGATTGTATTTTTAAAATGAGTTTTAGACAAAAAAAATTTCTATTGCTATATCTTACAAGATAAAACTCAGTCCGTATAAATGAAATCGAAAAAGTATACTGATATAAAGGACGAAATAGTGATATGGCGAAGAAACTATTTAAAATAAATATTAAAAAGTAAGATTCTAGATCGAAGAATATATTAAATTTTGACGAAACATGGACGTATAAAGGTCATATGGCAAGCGGTACGATATGATATAAAAAGTGTTAATGTGTGACCGTTATAGTGACAATGCTAGAAACCAATAGTAAATAGTGCGTATGCATTCTAAAGCCTTTTGCCCTTTTGAATGCGGAATTCGCAAATATTTGCGCGATTTATTTAATGGTGAAAAAATCTCTATTTGTAACAAATTTTATCAGCTACCTAAAACATTTTCTATCGTTTTCATCCTGAAATTGCCATGGTAGATTATCAGAATCTCAAAACAAATTTATTAACACCACATAATAATGAAAGAGGAATAATATTTGTAGTATTTGGCAGTTTCGCAAATTGCAATTTTCAAAAGTTGAGATTCTCCCGCCATAAATAATTAAAACAGAAGTTGCAAAAATCTTGCAAAAATCCGGGAATTTGGCGTCCATGAGGACAAGGCTTAAGTGTGATATCCAAAAGGACGGCATCCTAATTTCTAGAGAGGATGACACAGGTGGCACATTTAAAGCAAATTGTTAATGTGCTAGGTTCAGCCGACGTCAACTTATTTTTGATAATTTTGTGTGCTTTAGCTCTTCTCAAGTGGCACGCTTAGGTAATCATACCACCCGTATCTTCCGTACTCATCTCTGTGTTGTGAATTAGTCTCTATTATTTTCGACCTTGGGTAATTGATAATACAAGATAAAAATTTTAAATTTTGAAATATTTATATTATTTGTATTATTTAATGCCTAAAAATTGGTAAAAACTGTTATATTTCTACTCTAAAAATAATGGATGTTATGTAATATAATTATATTTTTAATATTTGTATATTTTTTATATTCGATCGTATTTAAATTTAGTACGCCTATGAAATGTTGCTCCTCGCACGCCTCGCCTGTCGCGCTTGTCTAGAAGCTAGTTAGTCTAGCTAGCTAGGATTAGCTAGCCACTCTCTACAATTTTGGCCGTCGACTATAGTGCCTTTTTAATCCAATTGTGTTAATATGGATCTAAAATAAGGCATTTAAAGAAATAATACGTTTCCAAAATTTGATTGATGACAAATATAGATGATACAAAAAGCGAAGTGAAAGTTGTAAAATATGTGTAATTTTACCAAAGAGTTGATCAATTAGTTCAAATATTTATATTTTGTTTAACCTGAAGAGTATAACAGAAGCCAGTTTAAAAATATATTATATTAATTTTGTAGCCATATGGAGAGAGTATTGACAGGTGAAGTTGAAAGGAGGGAAAAGTTTTTACTTTTAATGTCATGGCAAAGAGTCTATGCTTGTTAAAATGTACACAAGTAAAGGTTTAATCTGCTCAATATAATATACTAGCAAATTATTAGAAATGCAGTAAATTTTATTATTAGAATTCAATAATAAGTATCTACACTAGGCAAGGCTTTATCAGGAGCAGAAATAATTTATGAGTAGGAAGATTTGTTTAGTGGAATTTATCCAGTCATTCTCTAAATGTGAATTATCCATCCATATCTGTAAAAGTTTATTGTTCATCCATCATCTAAAAATGTATTGCATTTGCATTAGAAAATTTGTTGAATAATTTTGCTGAAAATACTATATAATTCTTGAAAGATATCAAGTTTAAAGGAAACATATATTCCTTGGTACGCGGTGTAGAACTAACTACATCTATCGGCCGCTCGCTACTCCATGCCGGACTGAAAATGTCACAGGCACGAAGCGTTCTACATGCAGTAGACACCATTGAAAGCTATCGACCTTTATCGCGATCGGCGAGAAACGATATTTTTCAAACACGGAATTACAGGAAACAACTACTCTGCGGGCTAATGCCCCGACCAGCATTGAATTACACCTGGAAAACCTATAGCAACAGCTAGAGTCATTCGTCAGACGCCCATCAGACATATACCGGTTTCGAGCTTATTAGCTCTCATCAGTATGCCATAGGTGAGGTATCCGACGAATAATCCTAGCTGCTTTCGTCTGTCTAACCCGACAGAAGGGACCATGAGTACGCGGTGTAGAACTAACTACATCTATCGGCCGTTCGCTACTCCATGCCGGACTGAAAATGTCATAGGCACGAAGCGTCATGGTCCCTTCTGTCGGGTTAGACAGACGAAAGCAGCTAGGATTATTCGTCGGATACCTCACCTATGGCATACTGATGAGAGCTAATAAGCTCGAAACCGGTATATGTCTGGTGGGCGTCTGACGAATGACTCTAGCTGTTGCTATAGGTTTTCCAGGTGTAATTCAATGCTGGTCGGGGCATTAGCCCGCAGAGTAGTTGTTTCCTGTAATTCCGTGTTTGCATATATTCCTTGGTATCTGTAAGTATTTGTCCTACGTATATTTGTGTGAGAACCAATATGTTTAGCTCAAATTTTAGTTACAGTAAATTTATAATTAACATAACTGCAACAACTAATGTTAATATTTCTTGTACTAATTTTACTGTCGCAAAGATAAGTATGTTGTTTGAAATGAATGTTGTATGGTTTAGAGACACATGTAATGACGTAGTTTCGATGTAAACATCTAAACAACGTACCGTTACAGTTTCTATGGTATTTATGAATTGTATAGTATTTAAACTGATATAAGTGCACACGTAACAAAATATCATTTTATACTTACAGTCTTACGAATGTCCCAAACACAGTCCTTGCTAATGAGCCGTATGTGTCTACTATACGTTAACAACAGAACTAAAACGTATTAGATTAGATGTTAGGTTGATATCTCTGCATATGTAATTTTTGATTCCCTTTTATCGATGAGATAAAGTATAATTGATTTATTTTTAGTATTTATTATTATACAACAATAATATTATAATTTATATTTTCCAGAACCAAAATACCTTAGCTGGAGGATCTCTAGATCCAGAAAAACTTGAAAAAGCTAACGAAAGCTTAGAATTTCTAAACACATTTTTAAACGACTTCGAATTCGTTGCAGGCGACCATCTTACTTTGGCCGATCTCTCCCTATTGGCGCATATGACAACCATTGAAAAAATGGACCATGACTTATCTCCCTACAGTCATGTCAAAAGATGGTATGACAAACTCAAACTTACTGCCCCAGGGTATAAAGAGATCGGTGCAGAACATTTAGCAGTACTTGACGCAACGATAAAAATATTTAAACAGAAAAAATAGATTTATTTTTGTATTGTATAGATTTTTATGAAATAGTCACTATATTATTATTGTATTCCAATAACTGACTGTTAGATGTAGTTGTGTGTAGCTAAATATTAATAACTTCTAATATAAAACAAAAAAGATGATTAATTTTGTTTAATATTCCTTAAAAATTAGCATCCACATAAGAGTAAGATGTTGGTGAGGTGTTCTCGGAACGGTTCAAATATATGGACATACCCTTGAACTCAGATAACTCAGTATCTGATCTAGCTCTCAGATGGAGATTTTTACTAACTGATATTTTCCTGGATTCCCTGATACTCGGTAAAGTCAATAAGGTTGAACCTGAAGCTGAGAATCAAGCCCTTTCAATGACCCATTCATGTTGTAGACATTCTTCTTAAATATTTTTAGGTATTAATAATATTGTGTGAAACTAACTACTCTGTGGACAAAAGCCCCAACCAGCGATGAATTACACCCACAATATTTACCCATATATTCCTTATATTCCTTTTGTAACATTTTTTACTGTATTAGAAAGGTATTTTAAGCTAATATAAATCAAATCTCCTACAATTCCTATCAGTGATGACATATGTATGTTCTCTGATACCAAACATATGCTAATGAACAATTCCACAGACAAAGCTCTATTCAATAATTGTTATATAAGAAATTAATCTATCTAAATTTACTAACCTGCTTTAATGAAAACACTCTATAAATATCTAACTTCACTTTTGGCAGTGGGAACTTGAAAATTCAACCACAATAGATGAGATGTGATCTATTTCTGCATTTTTTAGGATTGCTTCTTCAGGTGGCCTTCTTTAAGTTGAGTCAAATATCTAACTATAAATTAAAATTATTTGAAATTAAATATCGACAAAGACAAAAGTGACAGGGTTCAGATCAGGCCGAACCTGTTCTATGGCCTCCAAGATCGCCTGATCTGCACCCTCTAGATTTCTTTGTTTGGGGATATTTGAAGACATTAGTGTATGGTACTCCTGTAAATAGCCTGGAAGAGCTGCAGCTACGGATTAATCAAAAGTGTCAAGAAATCCAAACCAAGGAGAGTGTTTTCGAAAGAGTTCGAATATCTTTGAGACGAAGATGTCGTGCCAGCTTGCAAATGGACGGAGGGCACTTTAAACATCTTCTGTAACTTTGTTTTTTGTTTGTTAAAAGCTTGCCTTGTCGGTTTATTCCTAATAAAAAAAAATGTTTGAAAAACGAATAGTGGTCCATATCTCCGCAACCGTTACTTTACGGACCCATGTTTATTAAGACTTTTCTACTTATTTTGGTTCATACTATTACCTCCTGAAATATTTTACACTCTTTTTTTAACACCCTGTATATTATGTTTATTTGACGTTAAATTGCAACTTTTTTATGTCTTCTTCTTGACAATAATTATTTCCTCTTTAATGACAACAACATTTTTCGTAACTTTTTTTATTTAATTAGATAGTCATGTGACTGAAATTTAAAAATACTAACAAATAACCACTTGTACCCAATAAATCAGTCAAGGGGTTAGATGATATCTTATATTACTATGGAACGTAGATAAACAAACAAAATGATTAAAATGTCAAATAAGTTTAACAATTTTTGACAACGTAAACAGAGAGACTTTCTAAACGCCAACTAATGTGTTTAGTGTGTGTAGTAAGTGAGATATTTTGTTTTAACGAAAAATTAAATTTGTAACACCAACCCTTGACTGATCCATTACAAAAAAAGTAACAAAAAATGTCGGAAATAAATAACTATCCACAACATTTTTCGTGCAACAATTATTTTATAAGTTACTGGTGAGATAAAAAATTGGCTCTTTATGGTTACCATATATAACATGAGTCATCAATAACAATTAAGTATTGCAAATCTGGTATTGGTACTTCTACTATTTTAAAAGATATTTGTAAAAAAATATTGTCATATGTCATTTTTCTACTACTATATTTTCGTAAGAAATTGACGTCTAGTTTATTACCATTTTGTTTTGATTTTAATAAAGGAATATCCTATATAAGTTTGAAAGCCGCATAGAGAACGCCCTGTGTATAATTGAGGGAAAATATTATTATCAAGGATTTTGAATTAAAACACTGGATTCTTCTCTTTCTCAACCATATCTAATGCAACATTTATCTGTGTGCACTACAGTTTGAATACAATAGTGGGTTGTACAGTAATTACTCGCAATTAATTTAAAACCTAAAAAAATAGGTGATGAATGGTTATAGACAGATTGTAATGAATGTATTTGTACCAAACAACCTTTCAGATTATGACAATGCTAGATCAATCAGTGAGCCGATTAGTTACGTTATTGAAACAACCTTACTATTGGGATATACAGAGTGTTGTGAAATGAGCACGTTTATTCAAGCTATTATTAAAGAAAATTCAATTTGCGATCCATGCCAATGGCCTGAAGTATTATATATTCCAGTGAATAAATAAAAAAATTGTTTTGTAACAATATGCTCAACTATATACAGAGTGTGGCGTCTTTAGAGCATATTAAAACCTCAAATATCTGACAGCAATAATTACTTCAATTATTGAACTAAAATAATATAGGTCATCACAGGTCGATTATGGGATTTGATTATTAAAAATGGTTAATAAAATATTAGAAAAAGTAACAAGTTAATGGCAATCTTGGCCGTATTATGGGCGTGTGCCAATCTCGCTTGTACTTTGTACAAATATCTCATCTTGGATCACACATTACCATTTACAGAGAAGTAGCTAATTTATTTTTACAATTTATGTATCCTTAGGAAGCCGAGGATTCTATTCTTTTGGATCGGTCAGTGGTAGCGCGGTTTAAGGCGTCAGTACTTGAGTCGAGATGACTAGATCGCTATGGGTTCGACGCCCGCAGCCGGTAGACCGTATATACACTATATTCGTGGAATTATAGGGTGGAAGAATGTCGGCTTGGGTCAATGAGATAAATTGATATCGGTTGACGTTTGACTACCCCTATAATTAATGGGGTTTTCCAGGTTTTCCTCATTTCTGCACTGAATGGTGGTTAGGGCCTACCAACGTAAGTCGTTCCTGGGCCTAAATGCTTCGTCAGATCCCTCACCTATGGCATACTGATGAGAGCTAATAAGCTCGAAACCGGTATATGTCTGGTGGGCGTCTGACGAATGACTCTAGCTGTTGCTATAGGTTTTCCAGGTGTAATTCAATGCTGGTCGGGGCATTAGCCCGCAGAGTAGTTGTTTCCTGGAATTCCGTGTTTGCAAAATATCGTTTCTCGCCGATCGCGATAAAGGTCGACAGCTTTTAATGGTGTCTACTGCATGTAGAACGCTTCGTGTCTGTGACATTTTCAGTCCGGCATGAAGTAGCGAACGGCCAATAGATGTAGTTAGTTCTACACCGCGTACTCATGGTCCCTTCTGTCGGGTTAGACAGACGAAAGCAGCTAGGATTTTCCGTCAGATACCTCACCTATGGCATACTGATGCGAGCTAATAAGCTCGAAACCGGTATATGTCTGGTGGGCGTCTGACGAATGACTCTAGCTGTTGCTATAGGTTTTCCAGGTGTAATTCAATGCTGGTCGGGGCATTAGCCCGCAGAGTAGTTGTTTCCTGGAATTCCGTGTTTGCGAAATAAATTTTGTTACAATTATTACGCATTTGTTGCCTTTTCCAATTAAGTAAGGATTCATAGATTTAGTTCTTAGTTGTAATATATTTTAATATATCGGACATTGGTAAGGAATTATTCATGGACTATAATGTAGGTCCTGACAGGTAATGTCAAGGCATTGGTATTGTTTGATAGTTTTTCATTATTATTGTTTTTAATTAGATAAGTGTTATACTTTTTATAGACTAATGCTTGTACTAGCAAACCATTATGAATATTGATTTCTTGTATTTCTTGATCAATAATGAAGAGTAAATTATTCATACACATATGATTTATTTCTATAATCTGAAATTAAAAGAAAGATGAAAAAAGTTACTCACTACTTTGTTATATACTACTTTATAAGTGGGAATCCATATCATTTTATCTGGAATTAGAAATCACCTAAATGTGAAAATAAAATATTAACTACCGCCACTGTGGGTAGTACACCTAATTTAGCTTATAATCAATATTCAATGTGACCCAGTTCTGATAGATTGTCTTGTAGAGGTGACCTTGCGTTGGTCACATTTTTCATATTTCACTGAAGTGTGATAAACGGTATTGAACTTGTATCCTTGGCCACCATTTACGAAATCAATTATTGCATTGCTAGTGTCACGCTGTACGATGTGGGCCACCGAAAACTTGCCATTCAGTTTGTTTTATTCATGTTGACACAGAAACTAAATCAATGCTCAATTTTCGTCTAGAGGGGGACATATTTTTCGGATGTTCCCATTTCCCAAATTTGTATTTCTAACTGGAAAATTTAAAATGGAAAGTGGTTTATTTATACCAGGTGCGCCATTTAAGTTGGCAAACGTGAATATCTTGATAATTAAACATTTGAGAGAAAACTGTTTCAGACAAAAGTATCATCGTTTTATAAGCGGAATTTATTGGTTATACGTTTGGTTCGTTTGGTTTAAAATTCCAAGGTTCCAGATGTGCCTGGCGTACTGAATATAGTACAGCAATAAAATGATGGTCCACACCCATAGATGTCTTTACTTACATCTGGCGTGGTTAAAATATTATTCTTGACATAACCCCTAAACTGTACAGGTGTTTGTGCGGTATTTCGGACTTAACAGCGGCTATAGTATTAGAATAAAAGTGGTGACTAATCCAAAAATGAGTGATTATGGTGTGAGTTTTGCAAGGTAAGTAAATTACTGGTTTTAAAAGCTATAAATAAATATATGACATTACTTTATTGTATAGTCAAAATATGTACTTTTATGATACTAGCCCTAGGAATTCTAGATTATGACATTTTAGTTGTTTTTTTTGGACCTATTTTTTGATGTACTAAATATAGTACGCTAGGCATATATACTACTTTTTGTTATATAATTTTGAATGTGTCTGTAGAATCTAAAGAATAAACTCGCGGCAGTATTTACCGAAAAATATTACTTAGCTAGAATTTTCACCCCGTGCGAGATCTAATGACAATATTTTGATTTCAGAGGTTTCTCGCTAAATCAGTCTCTTAGCACGTTAGAAGATGACGACGTTTTAGAACAAACTAATGATATAACTATATTTCCTCCGATGAGGACTCTGGTGACGAAAATGTGGGCGAGTTGAATAATTTACCCGCATCACAGCTTCAAGCTCCTGCCGAAATAAATTTGAAACGGTACAACGATGACGACTTTTCGTCGGTGGATGAGCTGCCGCCACTCGAGTTATTCCAAGATTTTTTCAATGAAGATCTTTTAGACCTTATAGTCTTAGAAACCAATAGATACACTGCACGAAAAAACAATGTCGACAGATCCGATCAAAATACTGGACTCTACAGAATTTCCATACGGGGAAAAAAATGATATATCCCTCTTATTGCCCACTGCATTGATTTAGTGATTCAAAATGGTTGGCATCTACATCGGAAATATGGTGGTCAAATGGATCAGCTAAAATTTAGGAGAAGCATCGCTACAGCTTTATTATCACAGAACAAAAAACAGGCATCATTCTCAAGAGGACGACCATCCGCATTTGAAAATCTTGGTATAAGATATGATCGTCAAGATCACTTGGTTGTGCCACGATCGCACAACCACGAGATGTCAGAAATGTAATGTGTGACCGCATCTGAAATGTTTTATTATGTATCATACTAAGTGAATGTAATTACCTGCTATTTTCCTAGCGTACTATATAGTACACCATTTTTTTTGTAAACGGAAAGAATAATAAATGATATTTCGGTAAACAACAGTTTCACTTACTTCCTTAATAATAAATATAAACCCTGTTTTGCGTTTATTTGGCTATTTTACTTTTAGGCATAGGAACCCCTAGTTTTTAATGATTCGTATTGTCTCTACAAAATTGTGCATACAATTTGAGTTTCCTATCCCAAGAAACCTCCTCAAACAAAATTTGATGAATTTTACTCAAAGTAGTCGAGAGTTATTAAAGAAAATGTAATTATTTTTTTTTAAATTGACATCCTGTATATCCTAAACGATGCGTTTCCAGACCTAAGTTCATAGAAAACTTTTTGCTAAAAATTGAATGTAGAATAACATACTGAAGTATGTATATCTCCTCCTGAAACACCCTATATTTTCCTATTTTATATAAATTAGGTGACATTAAAACATTTTTCTTGCTACAGTATAATTTTTAACGCATACATGTTTTGTATAAAATAGCATTTAAAGCACTGATGCTAAAAATAAGTTCCGTAATTTGGATACTTTTAACATTGGTGCAAAAATAGAAAACAATTGCGAAATTTTAAATCAATAAAATGTTTATTTACTGCTATCCGCCGAAATTTTTAACAAAATTTGATTCTTGTTTTGTAACGAGTTTTCTATATAACCCTCCAGTACTGTACTGGACTTTCATACTGTTTCTTAATTTTAGATAGATTAGCACCCGCTCCCTCAAGTAATAACGAACGTTCATTGCACATTAGCTTTTATGTCTGGTATCTGCACGATTAGTGACGTTTCCAAATCTTCGATATTAGTGAATTTTAAGTTGCACAGTTCTTCGCAACGACAGCCTCCAGATACACTGACAATGACGGTACCCTACTACATAAGACATGTTTCCTCTTCGCTTCTGCGAGAAATTTGTCAATTTATTCCTTGATCAATACTTTCAACTTTTTCGGTCGATATACTTCGCCCTTTAGCTTAAAATAAGCAACAAGTTTGTAATATTTGCTTATGTCCTTTATGTTTATCATCACTTTCAACATAGAGTAATTTGACCAAAGCGTTGAACTTTTCTTCAAAGTATGTCAGAAGCACTAACGTTTTTCTAACACACCACCTCATGAATCAATTGTACAAAAACTCGTACTGGTGCTTTTGACTTACTTCATTTTTTTATCACTTTCCATCTCGAAATTTGAAGTTACTTGTCAATAAACGATCGAATTTTGTGGATACCAGAATGATATTTTATAAATTTAATAACGTAAGAAATGCGTAAGCTATTATTTACACTAACCCTTTGGAAGAAACCCTTATATCTTTAAAAATCGTATTTTTATCTCTAAAAAATCAAAGTAGCTATCAGACATCTTACCTTTTCATTAATCATGTAGCCATGACTGTCTGATTTTGATATTTCCGTCACACAACAGAAATCAAACAACATCATTTTTAAAGTAAACCTGGTTTTCTTATTAAAATGGATAATAGGTGAAGACCTACCCGCATGTAATTTGGAAGAAACAAAGATCGCAAATTTAAATTTATGACCTGCCAGATATAGATATGAGTACGAACTTAATAGTAATAAAGTACCTATGTCGACTCAGACACATTATGGTTAAGATATTGGATTTTAAAGAGCGTTATAAAAATCAAAAATAATTCATCAATATTTTATTAGATAATTTACCGAAGCCTGCTACGATGGCCGGTGCCTCTCGCTCTATGTCCGCGGCCTTCTTTAGTCCATGCCTGGTAACGTCATACTATGGTACGTAAGAATCTGTTAGTCCTTCTTGAAATTTCGCTCACCAATAAATCTGCTTCATACCACTCAACAATTAGTTCTCTCGCAGTTCCTAAGCTGGAAAATCTGCCCAAATCTACGTACTCTAGGCATAATCAGCTGTAAAAATATATCGTTTGCAACAAGCTTCACAGCATTTGTAACACAAAATGTGAGCGAAATTTTTAAAATAGAATTCTACGTTGTCAAAGTACGACCTATGCAAACTACCAAATGAACTTAATAGACAAACCTGAAAATTTAATCATTTTTACTTTCACCAAGTAAACGTAAAATGATATTTATTTGGAGAAAACAAATACCTATATTAATATATCTATGAAGTTGAAAGAAGTTGTTATCCAGTGACCGTATTTTCAATAATTATTATACCTACTGTTATAATTTTTCTTTAGTTTTGTTGAGTTTTGCCACACTTCTGAAAAAATAATAAAGATTAATTAAATAAGCCCTTGCGCCAAACGGAACAGTCAAGGGTTATTTTCGAAACTAAGTTTGCCTAACCAAAAAATCTCACACTGGATAAGTAAAAATAACAAAAATCACATCACTATCGCGCACTTCCGTGTTATTGACGTTTCGAAAAACTCTCTGTTTTCGTTCTCAAAATCGTAGTAAAAATTTTAAACTGTCAAACTTGACATACGTTTAAAAATTTTTACTACGATTTTGAGAACGAAAACAGAGAGTTTTTCGAAACGTCAATAATACGGAAGTGCGCGATAGTGATGTGATTTTTGTTATTTTTACTTATCTGCTTTTTTCAGTGTGAGATTTTTTGGTTAAGCAAACTTAGTTTCGAAAATAACCCTTGACTGTTCCGTTTGGCGCAAGGGCTTATTTAATTAATCTTTATTATTTTTTCAGAAGTGTGGCAAAAACCCAACAAAACTAAAGAAAAACTAAAACTATGCCACAAATAAATAGCTTCAGACAATACTGTTACAATATTTATATCTGACATAAAATAACGACAACGACACTATTTTTCTGATAAATTATAATGACAAAATTACTTAGGCTTGATAAGAAACATATAATTTTGTGGAAATTGCCTACGGCTAAAAAATAACTAAACGAATCTCTGGTTTTAACATAAAACACACCTAATATATTATATGGTGAGAATTAAATATTGTTACAAGACAGTACTACATTATACAAACCTAACTAATTAGACAACCATGAATTCATAGAAAAATATAATGAGACATGCAGGTAGAAGAATTATAGTCATTATCTCCGAAAATGAGGTTACGTGAGTTTATAATTTATGCTGTATTCTTAGAATTATCAAAGTTTATGAGCCAAGCATATTTCAAGTTATTAGTTCAAAATGATAGATCACGGATAGTCAGAATTTTCGAGTATTCTACTATTGAAAATAGCATTGATTAAATCATATAGTGCAGAAATGTTCAAACATTCTTTTGCAAATATGGATGAGATATAACACACAAAGTGTTAACTTAAATAATTCTTCAACGACTAGACCATCAATACAGTCCATCCGGCATAGAGTAACCTGCTACTTTTGCAGCTATGAATGCAAAGTCTATATCGCACTAGACGAAACAGAGCTTGCAGTTACTGCCGACAACAATTAACTACTTTGCGCGCTAAGCAGCACTAAACTTCTCCCCTAATATTTAATAATCAGAAATTCATTCGCAGCATATGCAATAGACATATTAGTTCTCATCAGTAGTTATAAACTTCTCTTACCTGCAGCCCCATGTTGCCCTATGCTAGTTGAACTGCATTGAAGACTTAGGTATACGCATTGATAAGTAACATTTAAGATGTGCTGTTATATCTTATATATACTCAAAACATGTTTAAAGGTAGTTCATTATAGGGCAGTTTATACAACCAATCCTCTATGCACACTGATGAGATTTAATAAGTCCGAAATCGGTAAGAAATTAGTAGTGAATGTTAGATATTAGGAGTGTACTTTAATTGGGGTCAGGGAATTAGTCCGCGAAGTATTTGTTCCTCACATTATCAGCAATAATTCCACTCTACCGGAACATGATAACAAGTCTTACGACATTAAGTGAACTGCAATAAATACGTTCTAGATATAATCCTCGAAAGTACAATAAATTATTCATTGTTATTTTTTCAAAACAAGTAAACAAGTAGTCATGCAAAATATTATCTTTGTATTTACTTGCAAGTGTATCTTTATATAGGGTGTCCCTTAACTTATGGGCCTTAGAGCAACCGGAGGTAATAGACATAAAAATATGTCTTTTGAGCTAAACTTGCATGTTACTATTTAAAGAATTACAGGGTGTTGCAAATTAAAAAAAATTCTCGAAAAAGGATGATAACTTTAAAAGAGTTGAAGATATCGAATTCAAAATTGGTATAATTAGGTTTTTGGGAGCGAGAAATACAAATTTAGCATTAATTTCAAGATATTTCTTGAGAGGGCACTTGTTACATGCTTTGTGAAGAGTTAATTCACTAATACTTTTTTTACACGTACTGTTAATAGAATTTATAAATTAAACTATAAAAGAGATATTTTTACGTAAAAAAGGGACTCTTGGTCGATCTCAATATCTCAACACGTTTACCAGATTTTCACGATTGAATGTGTCATTGCACATTATGTCGATGGCTGAAAAATCTTTAAATTACAAGTGTGCCTTGAATGTTACAGTGATAGCTACTTAAAAAATATTTTTTGTTGCAATATTCAAGTATGTAAAGAATATTTTTATTTAAGAATGCCCAGACTTAATAAATGTTCTAACCGTGATTTACGAGATATGCTCTGCGTTTATGCGCAAGAAAATTATAACAGTCGTGAAGCACTTAGAAGATATGAATACCTCTATCCAGCCAGAACCATTCCAGACCGAAACATATTTCAAAGAATATTCAATCAGTTAGGTGAAACGGGTTCGTTTTATACTACAAATTCTGGCGGACGACCGAAAAATATAACGGTCGAACAAGAAGAAGAGATATTGGTGCATATCGCAGAAAATCCTGAATTAAGCATTAGGTGTTTGGAAGCTTCTACGGGAACTGGTAAATCAACCGTCTCAAAGGCCATTTATGCCGAAAATTTGTTTCCCTACCACTTTATGTCTGTTTAAAATTTATTACAAGGAGACTTGCAAACTAGATCAGAATTTTGTCAAAATCTACTAAATAAAATAAACAAATTCCTGAAAAGCATATTATTTACTGACGAGACAACATTTATACGACGTGGAATTTTTAACTGGAAAAATAAACATTACTATGCTTTGGGAATTCACATTTCCAGCACGAGTATTCAATAAATATTTGGTGCGGAATTATCGACAATTTCTTGAAAGGCCCATTTTAGCTTCCGCAGAGACTTAATGGAGAACAATATTTACAGTTTTTAGAAAACGTTTTTATTGATCTTTTGGATGGTACACCTCTGAACGTAAGACAAAATATGTGGTTTATGCAAGATGGTGCCACACCACATTTTTCACTTCCTGTTCGAAATCATTTGAATCAGCATTTTCCACATTGATGGATTGGTTGCGGTAGTGAAATGCGTTGGCCACCTCATAGCCCAGATATTAAACCGTTAGATTTCTGTTTATGGGGCCACATGAAGACTTAAGTATACAATGACGATATCTATACACGAGAAGGACTTAAACAAAAAATTCTAGGCGCCGCCCCTATTATAAGACGATATCAAAATATCATCTTGGTAGTGAGACGTAATTTCATAAAAAGATTTAGAAAATGTGTTGAGGTTATTTTATTATTGTGTTTTTTTATGTAAAAATGTTGGCTCTTTTATAGTTTAAAGTATAAGAAATTCTACTAATTGCATGGGTAAGAAAGTATTGGTGAATTAACTCAACACAAAAATTATTGTACTTGGATATTGCAAAAAAAAATTGTAAGTAGCTAAGCTATCACATTAAAAGGTAGATAGATAACACTGTAATAAATTTTGTTAACATTCAAGGCACACTTGTAAATTAAATATTTTTCAGCCATTGACATAATGTGCAATGACACATTCAATTGTACTATGGTTGCAAATACAATTGGAATATAATCCAATATTTTGGGTAAACAATGTCTACCTTGTCTACCCCTACGCTTTGCCACTGCTATATAGTCAAGGTCGGATCCAATTAATATCTAAAATAAAAGTTAATTTAACTAAAGAAGCTGTCATAACTAAATCATTAGATAAATGATTTTCAAAACTGAAATTAACTTTTGAACACATAAATCCAACCCCAATTCATGAGATCTCACCTATGTCTGCATCTCTACCATTGCTTCTTCAGATGTACCTTGATTTTAAATTGAATCAAATATCTAACTATAAAAAATAACATATATTATTATGTAGATTAAGGTAATTTGAAAAATTAAATTTTGAAACGAGAATGGCAGTGTTGATAATCTGCTTAAATCTTTATCTTAATTCAATATGACATTTGCCACATTATCATTTAAAGATGGGTATGTTTTTAGTGCACCTTTTTCATGACCCTTCTATAATAGTAATCAGTTTTGTTTTCGTTAAACTATTAGCACATTAACTGCTTCAGTGGCATCAGAATTTATGATGACACTAACTATCCCAAATAACCTATGGAATTCTTAGTAATTTAATATAAAATAAACAATACTTAAAATTTTATATAGTGCTGGTTTTTCCAAACGTTAACCTTTATCTGTTACATCTGTCTTTATTTTTTATCTGTTACTCAGTTAGATAAACAAATAAAAATATCACTAGGTAGAGAAATCTAACCCCTAGCATATAGGGCATATAACAGGTATATTATATGATATATGAGTAATGGCTATAGGTATCTAATTTTGTAGGTAAGTTGTTTTTGTCTATAACCACATACTTGAAATAATTTAACGTGACTAAACAGATTTAGTGTAAATAATGTTAAACATCCAAGGACGAATAAAATGACTAATAATTCATAGTTTTAATATGGTTGCGTTTAGAAGTATGCTACGTCATGCTTAGACGGTATATTATTATAAAAAGTGACCAAAATGTATATTTAAAAAATTCCATTTTATTGTGTGTCTGTTTTAAAAATATCGACAGGCAAGAAATTGTTTTTGATATAACTTTTACATGTTAGGATTCTGAACAGAAATTCGTTATGGATATAAAGTTTATATGTTTTAAATCTAATATCTATCCAATATAATTCATAAATATCGTATCTGAATACATCAATACCTTCTGGGTCATTCCGCAGGAAAGATTAGTGTCACAACCTCCTATAACACTTTTTTTAAAAAATTTGAAATTTGAAGTTCTTTTATATTTTCTTGAGTGCACCAGTTTTCTTAAAAATTTGCACACTTATGCGGAGTGAGGATCAAAAGTAAGTGATAAATTCATTACATTCTAAGGCCAGTTTTCAATTGATGGTTAACTTGTGATTAATAGTAAACCGATAGTTACATCGAAAATTCAGTTTTTCAATTGTTGGTTACCAAATTAGTAGTTAACTTTTGGTTAAGATAACCTGTCCATGAAGTAGGGGTTAACTAAGGATGTGACAGTTAATTCAGAAATTTAACCTAAAAATTGTTAATTTGTTACTACTTATTATGGAATACGATATTAATGCATACAGCAGTAATAAAGAAGATAGTATAAGACCTAAAATAATACGAGCTAGACCAAACTACTTCGAAGAATATGACGGTAAAGACTTTTTAATAGGTTTAGATTGTCACCGCGGACAGTTGTTGCAACCTTTTATATTTTAAACACAGATTAAATATATAAAAACACAGATTCTGACAGTTGTCATAAACAAATTTGAAAAAGTTAGGTTACCAATTTGTGGGTTTTCGTTGCCAACGTAGTGCATTTTACATAACAATCCTAGCAAAATACATAAAATGTGCCAGCAATTTCGCCAACATAAACAAATAAATTGTAAACCTTCAGATAGTTAACTGAAGTAACAAAAAGTAATGAAAAACGCATTTGGGAATTAACCATTAGTCAACTTGTAGGTGCATGTTACTTAACATACAAGTTAACCTCATATTGAAAAACCGGGCCTAAGGGTTTCTTTTTACATATCAGAAAAATTATACATTTCTTTATGCTATGCTACATCTGTACAAACTTATAACATGACTCTATTTATTTTTTGATTGTGAAGTACCCAAAGAATTGAAATTTTGATATTATTAGAATGTGGTGATTAAAAAGAACGCAGAATCTGGTACGCGAAATCTTCAATGCTACCTACGTATCCTGTCGCATTTCTCAGTCTACAGAATAGAAAATAAATTTGGTAAATTTGAAAATGTCACAGATATTCGTAAATCTGATAGAAAACGCATTTTTGACAATTAAAAAGAACTTGAACATATTGTTAAATATTATACAACAAAAACACACCTACGCCGATAATGATGTTAGTAGTCATGGAAAATAGATGCCAAGATGATGCGTTATTTCTAATGAAGCAACAGTCGTCTTAAATTTAACAGTAAATAAACAGAAATGTATATACAGGAGTACAGAAAATCCACATTGGATGATGGAGGCAAATTTGACTCCGCTTGACTATTTTTAACGGAGTTACTTTAAATCGAAAGTCTATTCCAACAGAACAAATAACGTTGATGATTTAAAAGACAGAATAAGGCAAGAAATTAATCAAATCACCCCGGAAACGATTGAAAATGTTTGAACTGTCACTCCAAGGGAGTTGACACAAAGTTAGTTTATACTTTGTGGGAGTTGAAGGGGGAAGTATAAAATTATGCTCAAAAAATGTAATTCTAGAATAAAAAATTAACGTGTTTCAGGGCTTTACTCATAACTTGTAAGTTACATAGATAATTAATTTATCCGTTACTTATGGAACGCACTGTATATGTACATATTTTCTTATGCCAAAGGGCCATATACAAATCTGGTCTTAAAATTATGACTTATATTTTTTTTGTTTGAACTATTTTATAAATCTAGATAGCTAGTAACCACAGAGCATAGGTACAAAATTAAAAAAAATAGGGCGTCTTATTATATCACGGAAAAGTAAACGGTTTCTGTGAAAAAAGAAATAAACAGCTGCTCAACTGGAATAATCTTCAAAATGAATAAAGCACACTTTGAAAACAAACCTTTTAGTTTCCTAAAAAACAAATTAACCTGAATTTAGTTTTAATAGATGATAATATTATGTGTACTATTTTATGAATAGGTAATAGGTTTAAACAGAACTATTCATGTTCAGGTTTGAGGCAGTAAGTCTAAAGCTAAGAATAGTTTATACCCTTTGCCATTGGACGGAGTCAAATTAAAAACATAAGTATAAAAGAACACTAGCAATAAGTGTACAAAATTTATCTCACTCAATGGTACATTCGCCTAAAAAATTATTAAAAAAATTCATCTCCGCAATTATTGGCGTATATTTTCTAGATATCCCTGTATCATATAATTATGCGTAATCTTCTCTCGTATGCTTCTTTTGCAATGCATAAAAAAATGATATTCAAACAAGGAAAATTATTAATATTAGGTCACTTACTCCTAGGTCTTCATTAATTATCCTTAATTGCTGTAACTATTTATATTTACTTGAGTCTGTATTTATTTTAATTTTCGAAAAATTGTCTTTTACAAGCTATTAACTCATAATCAGAACATTATCAGTAAAAATACAGTACCTTTTTAGTGCAATAAATATTAAATATATATTTTAATACAGTGACACATCACCTTATGTTACAGGATGTAGATAAAAAAAGTTGGCATCCGTTTGTTATAACCGACTATAGAAATTAGTTATAATGTTAAATAGAGATTTTAGATTTAAATTTACAACACCTTGCGTAAGAAATTTGAAACAGTCAATACCTACACAGTTACCAACTGATAAAGGATAGATACACATTGAAGATAGGTAAATGTACTTTGGAAATTATTATTTAATAATATGAGGCTAACTGGAATCCTTAGATATTTAAGCTAATGAACACGTAAATATTCATCTGTTTGATTTATGTTCTTTGTAATTGTATTTTGTTTAATTAACAATTTCATTATTGTTAAACATTTTTATAACTAGTATGTATACATTGTGGGTCATCCAAAACATGCCATCTTAGTTATTCGTTTCGATGCAGAGCAAAAACTAAAAAATGTTAACTTGATGGAGACGTATTTTATGGATCATTCTCCGAACTACTATTCCCTAAGTTAACCTTCATCTGTATCATGTAATATATCATTTTACAGGGCATTAAGTAGTCTTTTCAACGCCATATAGTTCTTTAATTTTGGATGATCAATTCTCGAGAAATTAAAGATCAAAAGTTCAATCAAATCAAATCAAATTCATCAAATGCGGCTTGAGTGAAATGAGTTGGTATGTTAAATTGGGCTACGATAAAATTCATTTATCTTATTATTTTTACAGAAAGTGGAAGTGATCCTCACCTGTTTTATTTTTCACAACTTTATACACGGAAAGAAATCTAATCTATTTTTAAGTATAATAATATACTTAAAATTTTTAATTTCATTCAAGTGTATATGTATTAATTCAGTAATAAAATATGCTTGATATAAATACTTGCATATGTATTCTTGACATCCAAGCATTGTTATAATTAATTCAAAACTTTTCTTTCTTAAACTTACACTAAATTTAGGATTTACGTAAAAATAATATTTTGTTAAAATAACAAAATATTATTAAATATAGGATAGATTTTCTTCCTTGAATTGCATGTTGCATCACGTCTACTCAGGTTCTCTTCTGTCGGATAAGTCGTCTGTTGTTTCAACTATTCTATAATGTACTGAACGGAGAAGAACTAAGAAACTTGAAAGCGGTATATGTCATATCTCTGGTGTGCCGCTGATAAACAACTATGGCAGTTTGCTATAAGTCTTTAGGATATTTACATATATTTATTTTATATAAACATGTGTTTTATGTGACCCGAATTATATAAATAATTAAATACTATTCTAGAAAGGAATGCAATATATATTTACTGCAAGAATACTAATTATGTATTCCAGTTTTATTTTTTCTTAATGCAATGTTGTTATTTGCTTTATTAAAATTGATTTAATATTATTTCAAATATTTGCAGTAATTCTTTCAAATCGCTTTAAAGCTAGATATCAGTACATTCGGTTGGAAAAAGAACAAATTTCAATATCTACTACAGAAACGGTTAGCTCTGGCACCCGTAGCGAGATTAGTATTCCTCGCATGAATTTCAATAACTGCGTGTTTAATATTTGTACGCTCAAATAAAAATGTATTAATTTTTGGTCTTTCATAAAGTTTGCATTTATATGTTTCTAAATTTATTATTTATTAAATTGTTCTGTCGAGTTACACTCGATATTTGTATTGATTTTGGGTAAATTTGGGTTGTTTAAATTTTAAACTGTTTCTTTTAACAACTTGTGTCGAAAAACTGTCAACTATTAGAAACGGAACACCAAAGGCGTCTAATTGCTAGACAAAAGTTTCTCATTAACCCAAATTTACTCGGTAAAATACAAACCACCTTTGCAATTATATGTGAAAATTATAGTGAAATTTAATTATTTCAAACTCATATTGTATTTATTTAAGGACTATTTCACTGAATACATTATCATGCCTAATTTTATCTTTCTTATCCTTCTTATCTGTTGTCAGTAACACAATTCAAACTGATCACTTCTGCAGTGCTTCCTGAACAACATAAATACTCTAGAGTGCTGATGCGTTCCTATAGCACCAAGATGCTGATAAAACAGCAAAATTAATTAATTATATTTACCACTTTTCGCAAAATTTATTTTATCAATTGAATATTAGGATATTTCGAATACTTTTATTAATAAGTTTATTCATCGTAATATATAGTTGGGAGTCGTATTGCTAATCGTTGATTAAACACACAAAAAGTGAGAGATAGAGAGAAAGAGGGAGCTACTTGTTATCTAAGAGTCAACTATAAAATGATTTTATACCGAGACACTGACCGGCATTGCTCAATGAACCCGTTGGGTTGAAGCGCATCACATTGTGAGATAAGATTTCAAGTGAATTTGAGTTTTTTTATTCAAAAGTTTTGTGACTATAAGGTATGTTCCGAAAAAAAAATTAAACAGTGCTAAAATATATTTGTGTTGTGTATTATACTGGATTTGAGTGATATGTAATTTACGTAACGGAAGTAGATTATTTTATCTAGATTTACTCCACTTTAAAAACCCGCCCGAATGTGGAATGTATTATACAGGGTAAATCAGAACTTATCTAAAAAAAATTGAATCTACAGAGAATTCTTACAAATACGATTTTGTAAAAAAAAATCAAAGTTCGAAAATGATTTAAAAATACTTTTGCACGTCACTGGAAACTGGTCCACTGTAAAACATGACAAGGCAAAGCATGCAATCGGCGACCGGACAAAATATTGAAGAAATTCTTAAAGAACGAGATAAACATTTTATACACATATTTTATACAGAAAATTCAACTGCTTTTACCGCTATTGTTATTAATTATTAATAGAATTAATTTGTGGTTTTAACCCTTTAACGCGCAAATTTTTCCATTCCATAAAAAAAATAATTTTGAGTGGAGAATTTGAAATACATTTATAGATACTCTAAAACTCATTTTGTGTTTAATTATTTATAGTACAGTTATTTTTTTATACCGGTAAACCTTTTTACCAGTGATCGTTTGGAACAAAATATGTTGCTAATGTTCACTGGTATAACCAGTCACTAATGTAGTACGTACATTATTGTTTGCCTTTATTCTAGTAAAACTTGCAGTAGTAGAACATCAAATTTATTTAGAAAAAAATAATAACAGATCATTATAACAAAATAAAAAATGAATAATTTAAAAATTTCTAATTGGAGCTAATGTGAAACGGCTCAAAGCATTCTATACATAACGCCACTTGACAGTCAATACACATGACATTACTTCTTTTTTGTAGTCCTCGTTTAGAGCATTCCTGGCATCGTCTCATAGTGGTTCTCCGTGGTAAATGTGCCACATTTTGAAAAAAAGGAATTTGAAAAGGACGACCAAGTCTCTTTCTTGCCACAAAATTTCCAATTAATTGGTCAGCTAACAGACTACGAAACTGCAGGTGACTCATCGGCTTCTTACGTGGATTACTAACCTTTAAACTTTCCTTATAAAGGATGAAGGCATTAACAACAGCTGTGTCAATAAAATAGTAGAATAGTTTCATCTACCACCTGCGACTCTTCCAAGAGATGTTGTAGGCCGACATTCTTTGGTCGAAACGGTCAACACCACCCATGTATTTATTATAGTCTATTATTGACTGTGGACATACAACATTTTCGCGATGACCAATTTTATTTGTCCGAAGAACTTGTCCGCTTTCTTCGGCATTGTGCATATTGCTGCACACTGTGACAGCTTTTGTCCCTCGGTCTTTCCACTTGCAAATGGATATTTGCTCACATGTGGCATAATCAAATTGTCCAGTAGTCATTTTTTTTATCTTCTAAGAATTTGTTTTTGGGAAAATGTTTTCTTGTCTGGCGGATAGTACCACATCCAAACAGATTTCTATTGGACAGCTTTTTCATTAGGGGAATTGTAGTAAAGAAATTATCAAAATATATACAAAACCCTTTACCTTCCAAGTTATGTGTCAGTTTCAGAACTACTCTTTCACCTAAAGTGTCTTGACTGGAACCTTCTTTTCCCTGGTAAATCTCAAATGCGTGTAAATAACCGGTGGTGGCACAACATAGCGCCCATATCTTGAAACCCCTTTTGATGGGTTTCATTGGCATATACTGTTTTAACGAGCTTCTACCTTTGAAGGCTACCATGCTTTCATCTACAGCAACATTTCTATCTGGAGTGAACGATGCGGCGAAAACATCAGAAAAGTGGTCAATGAAGGGTCTAATTTTATAAAGTTTGTCAAAGCCAGGAGTTCCACGTGCGGGCATTTGCGAATTATCATTTAGGTGAATATACCTTAGTATTTTCAAAAATCGTTTTATTGGGAAAATATCTGTAATTCTTTTATTGTGAAAATTTGGATTTCTCGACCAGTACCCTCGTAAACTAGGTAATGAGTTAAATCCCATTATGATTAGTACTCCTATGAAAGCTTTTAACTCATCTAGAGAAAGATCTAAAGTCGTTTGGTTCTGTGTCGCATATAAATTAGACTGTTGTAAAATTGAATCCAAAAATGCAGGTGTTAGGAAAATATCGAGGAAGTCTATAGGTTTCTCTGAAGCTACCTGCAAGTATAGTTTGCATAAATACATTAACAAACCCTGAAAACTTCATATTTTACCTGCACTTTTGGTCCTTTCTCATGAACAAAGTTGAAATTCATATATTTCCTTGTTTGAGATACATGTTAGAACAATAAAATTATGGGTCAGTTTTAACAGATTTCTACAAACTAACACACATGTTTCTGCTTCCGTCCGTTTTGAACTCGTAAAATTTTGGCAGTAGCTAAGATACGTGTGCATAAATTATCAATAGTGCCACATCGGTGCGATACATTTAATATTCCCCACAAAAAGAAGTCTAAAGGATCTAAAGTTAGGACATCGTGGCATCCATGGTACCGATCGTCCTCGTCCAATCGCTTGGTATTAATGCTTGACCTGGTACAGATATAATTTTAAGCCTTGTGTATGATACGCCACACTCTGCAATATACCGTGAACGCCCTAGACCACCATCTCTTCCGCGACTCGGTTGCAAATTGCTCGTGTCACACCTGCGGTGCACTGCACTTGCACTCACTGCACACCGCAGTAACAGTATCTGAATGTTTACATGGAAATCGTTCTGCTAAAGCATTTTCACTACACCATAAATGAAAACGATATCCATCAACTCCGAGTTGCACACGTAGCCATTTTTGACACTTGAAAAACTAACTCGCATCACAGAAACGTTAATATTATAAGTAATCGGATTTCAATATTCTCAATCGCCTGGCTAGAGACTACAGTAGCTCATCGATGCAAAGACTGGAAATACTACAACTTCAATAATTATTTTCTTGACAACTATAAGGATTTTACAAAATTCTTTTACAATACTATACGATACGGTTTTAGTCTATGTTTCATGATACATTTATTTCCAATTTTTTTAGATAAGTTGTATTACCCTGTATACGGCAATTGTAATTGTACAATGAGCGTCTCTTATTACCAGCCAACAACATCGCTCTCTATATCAATAGTAGTACATGGCAGTGTGGGTTTGAAACTGTCGACCAACTACTTGAGTTACATGCACTGAAAACACATTCACAATTTAATTGTTCCAATATTTGTAATAGCTTGAAACCAGAGGCATGACTCTTGTGAAAACATACCTAGCACTATTTGAATTTTGCAGTTTGCTTAGTGGTCAAGCTTAGAATTTTCTTTCTAATCTACCAAGATCTACTGTACTATTCTGGTAATTGGTAGATGAATAGTAAATGAAACATACTATGTTGCGATTCCATGTCGTCAAGTCGTTAAAATAGACATTTTTTATATAACAGTGGGTTACAACCATGTAGATATACTTTTAAAATAATATATATTTGCATAACAGAAAATATTCAAGTACATATACTTTTTTACGGTATTGTAAAGGTATTTAAGCTAAGATAAATCCATTTTACTACAATTTTTATTGATGAAGTCATCTGTATGTTCTTTAATAACAATATCTAGGTATGCTACTAACCAATTCCATAGCCAAAATTGAATTATCTAAAATAAAAATTAATCTAGCTAAATTTACTACAAAAAAGACCAAATCACATCTATCGTGGTTGAATTTACGGTTCTAGAATGTTCAAAAGTTAATTTAAATTTTGAATGTTGTAGAATGATCCATTCAGGCCAGCCAGGTATGTCTTTTTTGTAATAAATTTAGCTGAATTAGATTTTATTTTAGATAATACGGCTTTGTCTATGGAATTATTCATTATCATTCCTAGACATTTGGTGTCATACTTCAATAATAGGAATTAATTTAAATTAGCTTAAATATTTTTACAATACAGTAAAAAATTCTTTTACAATACTATACGATACGGTTTTAGTCTATGTTTCATGATACATTTATTATTAGATAAGTTGTGTTACCCTGTATACGGCACATGTAATTGTTGTACAATGAGCGTCTCTTATTACCAGCCCACAACATCGCTCTCTATATCAATAGTAATACATGGCAGTGTGGGTTTGAAACTGTCGACCAACTACTTGAGTTACATGCACTGAAAACACATTCACAATTTAATTGTTCCAATATTTGTAATAGCTTGAAACCATAGTCATGACTCTTGTGAAAACATACCTAGCACTATTTGAATTTTGCAGTTTGCTTAGTGGTCAAGCTTAGAATTTTCTTTCTAATCTACCAAGATCTACTGTACTATTCTGGTAATTGGTAGATGAATAGTAAATGAAACATACTATGTTGCGATTCCATGTCGTCAAGTCGTTAAAATAGACATTTTTTATAACAGTGAGTTACAATCATGTAGATATACTTTTAAAATAATATATATTTGCATAACAGAAAATATTCAAGTACGTGTACTTTTTACGGTATTGTAAAGGTATTTAAGCTAATATAAATCCATTTTACTACAATTTCTATTAATGAAGTCATCTGTATGTTCTTTAATAACAATATCTAGGTATGCTACTAACAAATTCCATAGGCAAAATTGAATTATCTAAAATAAAAATTAATCTAGCTAAATTTACTAAAAAAATACCAAATCACATCTATCGTGGTTGAATTTACGGTTCTAGAATGTTCAAAAGTTAATTTAAATTTTGTATGTTGTAGAATGATCCATTCAGGCCAGCCAGGTATGTTTTTTTTGTAATAAATTTAGCTGAATTAGTTTTTATTTTAGATAATACGGCTTTGTCTATGGAATTGTTCATTAACATTCCTAGACATTTGGTATCATACTTCAATAATAGGAATTAATTTAAATTAGCTTAAATATTTTTACAATACAGTAAAACATCTACAAAAGCTAATAATAAAGAATATATGGGTAGATATTGTGAATGTAATTACACGCTTGTCGGACTTTAGTCGGCAGAGTAGTTAGTTTCTCACAATATTATTAACACCTAATAAAAATATATACAAAAAACATATATGTTCTTCTTATCTTATTTGTATTTTAAATTGACAGAGGTAATTCTTCATTGTCATCTTTTCACAAATAATCTCATTCTCATTTCCTACTTTATGTTAATTATTTCTCTTTAACATGTTATATTTTTTTGCAGAAAAATGCCTATTGACTTTTACTACACCCCTGGAAGTGGCCCTTGTCGAGCTGTTCTTCTGACTGCTAAGGCAGTTGGAGTAGAACTGAACCTCAAACAGATGGATCTATTTAAAGGCGAACAACTTACGCCCGAATTCATTGCAGTGAGTAAATTGTTAGATAATAATTAAATACTATTGACTGATTATGCATGTAACAATTTCTTATCAAATATAATTTTCATAAGCACCAGGTATATCGAAAAAATATATTAATATCAGTACCAGTAGCTTTTAGTTACAATACTGATTACTTCGCCACTCAAAGAGAGGGGGTGGAAACACTTTTATTTATTACTTATTTGTAAACGTCAATTTATCAAAACAGCGTATTAACAAAAAAAATTACAGTTTTACAGTTTTTGCAGGCTAGTAATATTATTTACAATTTTACTAGTAGCATTATTTACATTAAAGAATTATGTTTTGTTCCATATATGTTAGAAATCACGGTACAACTGTTATTTCCGATAATACAAATGTCACAGTGACGCATTTGCCCTATAGCAATTATAATATATCTAGAAGCCAGAAGCAAGCAAAAATACTATGGAGGAGCTTAGAAAGCAACCATAAAACTTAATGCAAGCTGTTGGTTATACAATTTCAGTATACAATTGAAACCAACACGGACTGTTTGTAATTAGACCATAAAAATCATATGTTCCTACGAATTGGACGTAAAATGTTCATATTTTGGATTTGCTGCTCATTACTGTGCACTCCGCTCCACTCTAGCTACTCCGTTAGTACAACCAGCTCAAATGCTAAGTTGCTGCAATATTATTAGACTCGCATTGTCTGCATAGGTTGACTATTTTCGGTATCTTTTTTTGGCTTCCTATTTATTATATGATTTCTAAAATTTGCCCATATCTTCTACATCATTCATGGTCAGAAGTTCATCATTTCGACAACAACAATAAACCACGATTTTTGCCGATATGTCTCAGGCAACCAATGGTCATTTGGAGTGTCCAATAGAAATCGTTCAACCTCTACTTTAGTTGATACCTTTTTTGGAATATAACGCTCATTCCTTCGTTTGAGATATGCCACTATGTTGAGAAATCTACAAATGCCAAATAAACGTCACATTTTACTAAACCAACAGAACATCATCTTCTGCTATCCCTATCACACCATTGTTTTCTTTCAGTTGTTAAAGTCGCTATATTCACGCTCGTACCTTGAATATGATTTTTCTGGCAATAAACTTGAAACTACGCTGGTGGCTTTCTTAATAATTGCTTCCGGGACACTGATTTTTTTGGAGATACGTAGTCACAGTAGCGCTTCCAAAGCTTACAACAAATTATTGAGGATTTTTTTGTAAACAAAATTTGCATATCTATCTGATATATTTACAAAAGAATAACAAATAAAATATATAACAAGGCACACATGGTAACGGTATTTACTGGCTCCAAAAGGTTACAGGTCCCTCTACGACGCGCTACTCATATCCTTCTGTCCGTCAGTAAATTCTCTCTAACCATTCTAGTACTATTATATACTATTTTCAAAGCTTTTGAAAATTATAACTAAAAAAGTGATTTTCAAATTCCCTGTTTCCTTAGTGATCTTATTTTTTAAAGTTCTGTCATTTTTTAAAATATTTGTATTGTATGTTGAATCATCTTGTATATGAATCTATTAACTTTAAACCAAATAAAGGAATGAAAATAAAATATTTTACTTAGATGATTTATCTCGTCACCTAAAAGCTTGCGGGCATTGCACAAGATCAACATATGGAAAATTGCTGTGTTCAAATCATAGAACTCATAAAATATATAGAACGCCAGAAGCCTTTACATTAGACAATCAAAAATAGTCAGACTATGGAGGAGCTTAGAGAGCAGCCATCTAGGGAAAGCATAATGTAAGTTGTTGGTTGTACTGCATTTTAGAGAGCAACATACAATTGAAACCAAAACGGATTGTATGTAATTGGACCATAGAAATCATATGGTTCTACGAATTGGACGTAAAAGTTCCCGCCCATTAGTGTAAAGCTATCCCGTTAATGCAACCAACTCATAACTCAATATGTAGTAACTTATCTGTTATGATACTCGCGTTTTCTCCATTGTGCTAAACGCAACGACTTTTTAATCGAATCTATATGTGCTTGTAAATGCGCCCTCGGTTAGTACTCTTCTTTCGTTAGGGCAAAACTCATATTAATGTAACACATAACCTTATAATTTTGAAGCAAAGATATGTCTGGAGTAAACAGTAAATTTATTTCTTTATTTATTCCAGATCAATCCTCAACACACAGTACCAACGATAGATGACAGTGGTTTCAGTCTTTGGGAAAGCAGAGCTATCATTCAATATTTACAAAACCAATATGGAAAAGATGACAGTCTCTATCCCACAGATCCTAAAAAACGAGCCGTTGTCGATCAGCGTCTGTATTTTGACATAGGAACACTGTACGCAAGATATGGTGAATACTTTGTAAGTTGCAATAAATATAAAGATTATAATTTCTTTTTTGACACACTAAATAAGAGAACAACTTTTGCGCTGATGGCAAGCAATTTAATAAAATTTATTTTAAATCAATTTCTTGCTTCTCATTATTACTGCACATATTTTATGCCTAATTTTTATACTAATATGTTTAATGATTAATGTTGCAGTTTCCAGTAGCTTTTCAAGGAGCTTGTTTTGATCCAGAAAAACTTAATAAACTGAATGAAGCATTTGGATTTCTAGATGGCTTCTTAGCCAATTCTGAATTTGTTGCTGGTGACACACTTACCATTGCAGACCTGTCACTGGTAGCGACTGTATCGACTTGCGACGTTACAGGTTATGACTTGTCCCCTTATGAAAATGTAACCAGATGGTATGACAAGGTAAAGGCAACAGCTCCAGGGTACGAGGAGGCAAATGGCAAAAATGTACTGATATTCAAAGAGTTAGTGGATCAGCTTTGCAATAAATTGAGTACCTAGTTTAATTGTTTTATTTTGTTATTTTCACTGCCTTATTAATTTGTATATATGTATATATTACAATTATATATTTTTTTAAATTTTGTATATTTTATTTTATCATACTACAGTATTTAATTTATGATTGGCAATGACATCAATAAACGTATTTTTAAAAGGTCCTTAAAATAATTAATTCTTTTGGAATTTAAATTAAGGAGAACTATACAGGGTGTCTTCAAAAACATGACAATTTGGCACAGGTACAGGTACGTTTTTGGCTAACATTTTATTATCCAAGCCTTTTTAAATTGGGTTTTCCCATTTTAAGCCTTGTGCCTTTAGTAAATTTTGGTATTATTAATACCTAAAAATATATAAAAACTGTTACATAAAGGGTAAACGTTATTCAAGTAGGTATTGTCATATTTAATTTAAAATTGACAGACTAATGTCACTTTTGTCATTGTCGATATTTAATTTCAAATAATTTTAATTTATATAATAATATTTATAGTTAGATATTTGACTCAACTTAAAGGAGGCTACCTGAAGAAGCAATCCTAAAATTGCAGAAATAGGTCAGATCTCATCTATTGTGGTTGAATTTTCGAGTTCCCACTGTCAAAAGTGAAAGTTAGATATTTATAGTGTTTTCATTAAACCAGGTTAGTAAATTTACATAGATTAATTTCTTTAGATAATTATTGAATAGAGCTATGTCTGTGGAATTGTTCATTAGCATACCTAGATGTTTGGTATCAGAGAGCATACATATGACTTCATTGATAGGAATTGTAGGAGATTTGATTTATATTAGTTAAAATACTTTAGTAATTTTGTTAATAATTCACAGTTTTCGAGGAATATGCGAAAAACTGTGGTAAAATCAACAAGGAGAGCTTTGTATTAGAACATACGACTGTATTTATCAAGTGTGTGCATGCCAAATTCCGAACTCTTCCATTGATATGTCATATTTTGTATGAGACACAAAATCGTGTTGACAATTACTACCTGCAATTAACCAACTCTAACTGATACTGCATTGTGAACCACTTGTAGTTATGTTTTGTGTAATATTACTTGAGCAAATAAATAATGATTGTCAAAAAATTGTTATTGCTTGGTGCAATTTCCTTTCCTTTTCTGATCCGATATAAGTACAGATGTGGACTACAGGTTCTAACTATGGAGTAAGTTTATATTTAAATAATTTTCCAAAAAGTTTCAACCTTTCATTTTCAACACCAATCATAATGCAGATGTGTAAATAATGCGATTTAGATAAAATAAAATTTGTTAAGGTTAAAAAATTGTTGAAGTGTTCTGTTGCTTAGAGGATAAAAATTTTCTTAAATATACGACATACATTTTTCAAAAATTTGTTTTTTTTGTGCTAGCATGAATTTCACATCATTAATAAAAAAGAGGGCTTTATTAAAGGTTAGATTAACTCATTTTAAAAGATACATACAAAAACTACAAGGTTAACAAAGCGTCAGCACCTCTTTGAGTGATGTTGAAAGTCGCGAGCTATAGTTCAAAATTTCGCGGTTTCAGCAGGTACTTACAGAGTTTGATCAGGTTCAGAAGGAAATTGAACAATTAGCGGAAAACTCAGATGAGAAAAATGATCAATTATTATCTCAGGCAGACAGCCTAGTAGCGGCAAATAGTCGCGATGCAACAATACATTCAAGCGATGGTGGTGAACGCAATTCGAATCATTCGTGGAATTCTTTTCAAACATTAAGCTACCGACAATTCAATTGCCAACTTTTGATGAGCATACGATAATTGGTTTAAATTTAGGGAAACTTTCGACTCGTCATACAATTCAAAAATTCCATTATTTAAGAGCATCATTAGTTGGTCAGTCAGGTCAAATTATTAAAGCATTAGAATTCACAGCTACGAATTATCTAGCGACTTATATCTTAAACAGTAGATACAACAATACAAGTAATAATAATAGTAATAGTAAACAATCATGTTAAGGCACTATTCAAATTAGACTAGAGGCATCTGCCGCTTAGTCCTTTTGTCGCTCATTCTCGTCACGTTGACGGGGGCGAAGCCCTGGCCTCGGAGGTCCTCGGTCACCTCCTCCAGGGGGATGCCGCGGGGGATGCCACGGATGACGATCCTGAGTCGTCTGTCCTCTTGGAGGGAGTAAGTAAGATGCTCCTCTCCCTTTGAAGCCAGGACCTTGGTAAGCCTCCCGTGAGCGCCCGCGGAAGCGGGGGAGATGGCGACACCTTCCCTGACCATCTTGGCCTTCAGTAAGTTCACCTTGGCCTCCTTAAGGAGCTGAGAGACAGTGGTCCACCTCTCGCTTTTCTTCAGGATCACCGGAGGAATTTTGGCTGTCTTCTCTGCTTCACCCGTGGCAGTGGCGGTGGCGACGGGGGCGGCACTCGTTGAGGATGCTGGGGACGGTGCGCTCTTCTTAAGATCCTTGGAAGGTTCTTCGTCAGAGAACACTGCTTCACCTGAAACGGAAAGAGAAGTCTGTTTATTTCTTTTGCCAGACTTATCTTTACCGCTGGCGGCGGCGGTGGGTGCAGCTGGCGCAAGCAATTCTTCCATCGCCTCTGGGGAAATCGCCTGGCTGGGGGGAGCACTGGAGCCGGCCGACAGGCTCCTGATGAGCTCCTCAAGGGCTCGATGGCGGGCTTCAGCCGCCGCCTCGCGGGCTCTTGCCGCCTCCTCCTGGTCGCGGAGTTGTCTAGTTAGCTCGGCGATGCTCTGCCTCAACTGGCGATTCTCCTCCTGGAGCCGTTTCAATTCATCCTCTTGGAGATGGATGATTCGCCCAGCGTCTGATAGCGGACTATCACTCTGGCTGTCGTCGGGGGTCGGTGTTGGCGATCGAGATCGCATCTCGTTGTCCTCCTCGACGGAATAACCTATAAAAGAAATATCTAGATTCTCTCTGCCTAGGCTGGGAGAATTTAGACGATTAGGACGAATTTATTTTCCTTTAGTCTTAAGAAAGACTAGATATTTACCCTAGTCTTGGGAAAGACAGTTATTTTGTGGGACCTCCACTTCACTGTGCACAACACACACCTGTTTGCACTACTTGCCACAAACTCGTACACTAGCAGGGTAGCTCCTGCTCGCGTCGCTGCTCGGGGATTTCTGGCACTTTTAGACAGTGGATCGCAGTCAAGTTTCATTTCAGAAAAAGTTGTCAATAAACTAAAACTGCAAAAATAAAGGATAAACATACAGGTTACCGGAATAAAACACAGCGTTTCGCAATTAAAGGGTCCAATGCAGTAAGTTCAATTTTTAGGTAAATTTCATTAACAACACGTTCTTCCGCAGTTTGAAGTGCTCTATTTAACCGTGAAAGAATCAAACATCTAGCTAGACAAATAATTTAGCCAAAAAATGTTTTTAAACTTTTTTATGTAAGAAATATCTCAAAAATACAATCATAAATTTACCTTGTCTAAATATTGTACATTATTACATCATAAGTGCGATTTAGGTACATTTTTAAAATGTAGCGAGGCAGTTAGAGAACCAATTTTTCTTCAATTTAATATTAAGAATAACAAAGTTTTGGTACCGGTGACATTGCCTGATGTTGAGAGATATTTGTGTTCAAAATTGCTTAAGAAGTTCGAGCACGTGATAATACTAGCAAAAAAATTATGTACCTCAGTGCGATCAATGGTTTTACAACCACATCGAGGAATATCATCAACATTATAAAAAACCAAACGTGGATACTTCGATGTCTGAATTTAGCACAGACGAATGAAAGAAAATATGTGTCGGATATTTATATCCCACCTTCATAATGTAGCTATACAACGCATTCCATTAATAAGAAGTTTTTTTGATTTACTAATTATTTTAATATTAATTCGTAGCAACGCAAAAAACGCCAAAACTGTGCAATAATCAGTTAAGTCCATTAATTACTTATTGATAATTATTTTAAAAAATACAATATTCAACGTAAAATAGTGTACTTACATTTGAAATGCAATTAAAAAGAAAGGGCTCTAATTTTTTTAAATTTTTCATTCCACTCATTTTTGAATTACGTTTTTTTTATCTCCTGAAAAATTTATAAAAGTGGACTTAACGTCGAACCGAAGATGGCGGGTGACGAAGCTGCATTGCTATTGACAAGTGAACTTAATAAACTAAATAAACGTGATTTGATCTATGTTATTGTGCATAGAAAGCTTCCTAAAGATTGTAATATAAATAACGAAGTGTTAGTGAACCATTTGTCTGGCGGTAATGCATTTAAAAATTATTCATCAACTGAACAAGGTTCGTGTAATATGGCATCGTGCTTGCATACCAGTGCTGAACTGAAAATTGCGAGGATAGAGGTCTCTTCAGCTAAACGCTTAGTGTGTGAAATGGAGAAATCTATTGATAATTTAAATTATATTATAAAACTTTTAAATGATGAACGAGCAAGCAGTAAGGTTATGAATACCAAAACACTGAAGACGCGGCAATTGGAGCGATCGACACCTAGCAGAAGAGACTCCGCTGCCGGGAGCCCCCTGATCAGCCGAGCCCGAGCCTCCGCATCGGGGACATCATTCCAATCCGAAAATATTAGTAGCGTGTCAGTGTTATCAGATGCGCACAATGATTCCCAGGACAGTCAACAGCTGAACTCTGCAAACGTAAAGCAGCGGCCTGCCAGTAAGGATAGTAGTGCCAAACTCGACACACGAACGGTAACGGGGTCTTGTAATATGGATAATAGTAACGAATTTGGTTCAGCTGAACGACTAGGTTGGTTACATGTTTCTAAATGTAAACGAGGATCTACTGTTGTAGGTCTGAAAAAATTTTTACAAAGTAAATTAGCTAATCGTGAATTTGACATAGAAATTGTTTCTAATAATGACGCCAGAAATGTATCTTTTAAGCTAGGCTTAGAATATGAATTGCTGGAAACAATAATGGTTCCAGAATTCTGGCCATCTGGTATACAAGTGAAGCCATTTCGTTTCCAGAAACGCCGGTACTCCACAACCACAAAAGCTTTCACATAAACTTATAATAATGCATATAAATATTCATAGTTTGTTAACAAAAATTGATCAGCTTGAAGTTATTTTAGACAAGGAGAAGCCAGATATTCTCGTTGTTACGGAACACTGGTTAATAAAAGAAAGCTTAGAAGTGATAAAAATAAATTCGTATAAGTTAATAACGTATTTCTGTCGCGATTCTGGTTATGGAGGGGTGTGTATATTTGTTAGTGTTAAATTATCTGACTTGAACCCCATAAATGTTGAATGTTTTTGCAAATCTGGTATCGCAGAATTTGCTTGTATGTCCTGGTTATCAGATGGTAAAAAGAATGCTGTTGTGGGTGTGTATCGTGCTCCAGAGTATTCCTTGGATGCTGTCGATAACTTTCTTAATCGGCTTAGTGATGTATTAGAAGTTTTATATAATGAATATGACCATCTCCTCTTGGTTGGTGATTTTAATATTAATTTGTTAAATAACGATGACACTATTGTAAGAATGTTTTTAAATTTATTGTCTACATTTAATTTGAAACCTGTTATTACTAATACTCCTACTAGAGTAACTTCTGCATCAGCAACTTTAATTGATAATATTATATCTAATGTTGACACACCACAGTTTGAGGTTGTGCCAACTCATGTTTCTGACCATTCCTATCAGACAGCAATATTTACATCTCATTCCAAAACTTTCAATGCAAAAACGAATATAAGTACATTTAGAGATTTCAATCCAGAAAACTTATATAATTTTAAAAATTTGCTGAAGTATGAGTCATGGTCTGAAGTATTCCAGAATAGCAATTTTAATGAGTGTTTTAATGCTTTTATAATACGTTCTTATTTAATTTTAATAAGTCTTTTAATTTTAAGAAGTTTAAATATGAACCGGGTGAAAGGCACACTTGGGTAGATGAAGAAACACGTATCACTTCCATGTACATGAAGGATCTTTATCACTTAAATAATAAATTGAATTCCCAAGAATTCCATAAATTTTATACCAATGAAAAAAAGACTTATAAAAAATTCCTTCAGGCAAAAAAGAAGTCGTTTTATGATAAGAAAATCCAAAATGCACCTAATGCAACTCGGGCAGCGTGGGGTATTATAAATAGTTATAAAAATAACAATAAATCAAAAGAAAATTCTATTGACCTAAAAATAATGAAGGAGATTTAATTACCAATCCCATAAATGTCGCATCTTTTTTTAATAGTTATTTCATTGCTAAAGGGTATAATGATGCGAATGTTACTGGTGAATATAGTGGAGATATATTGCAAACACTATCTTTATTAGGAGATTACTTTGACTGAGTTCCGCGAGGTTGTATCGTCTATGAAAGCTGAACGTTCTAAGGGTACCGATGATATTCCGGGATTTATCATTAAAGCAAGTCTTGATTTAATTGAAGAGCCTTTACTCCATCTTGTAAATATGTCATTGATTAATGGAACTTTTCCCGATATTTTAAAAAAATCTAAAGTAATACCGTTTATAAAAAGGGAGATATTTCCTCAGTAAGTAATTATAGACCGATTGCTTTGCAAAATCAATTAGCAAAAATTTTTGAAAGAGTTTTTTATAATCAACTTAGCGAATTTTTCGATAAAAACAATGTCATAACACCATATCAACACGGATTTGTTAAAAGCAGAAGTACACAGTCTGCTCTATCTCAAAGTATAAAGTATCTTCAGGAGTGTCTAAATAATAGATATTATACTTATGGTGCATTTTTTGACTTTAGTGCTGCATTTGATACTGTTGATCACAATATTTTGTTTAATAAATTGGATAAGGTTGGAATTAGAGGCATTGCCTTGAATTGGTTAAGGACATATTTACAGGGTAGACTTCAATCTGTGTATCTTGGTGATGGCACTCAGTCAAATTTTTACTGAGTAACTGTGGGGTCCCACAGGGCAGTTTGTTGGGCCCAATATTATTTATTATTATGATTAATGATCTGCCTAGTATTGCTAACAAAGATGTGTTACCGGTATTATACGCCGATGATTCTAATTTTATATTTAGAATTAATAATGACAGTTACTCTAACATTCGCATTCAAAACCTTTTACATAATATGACAGAATGGACTGTAAAAATAAGTTAAATTTAAATTGTGACAAATCACATCTTGTGAAATTTCTTACAAAAAATGCTGTTTCAGAGTCTAGTCCGCTAATTAAGTTTGATTCTGGGAAATCAATGCTGGTTGTGAATGAAAGTAAATTTCTTGGGCTGCATGTGGACTCTAAGTTATCGTGGAGTTTACACGTATCTCATGTTTGTAAAAATTTGAATTCTCTCAGTTTTTTATTCAGACAACTTAGGCCGTTAGTTTCTGATTCCACTATTCTCTCGTTATATTACGGGCACGTGTATTCCTTGTTGTCATATGGGATTGTTTGTTGGGGAAACGCTTCGACTGTTAATATGGCTTTTCTAGCCCAAAAAAATATCATACGTTTAATTGCCCAGGTTCCGAGAAGAGCTACATGTAGAAATCTTTTTACTAAATACAAGCTATTAACACTCCCGGCTATTTATATTTACTTCAGTGCATTGTATGTAATGAATAACTTAAAGGAATTCATAAAACATGAAGATATTCATAATTACAATACCAGACACAAAGAAAATGTAGGACGGCTTCTTGTTTTAACGGTTTTCATTGTATGTCAATACTTATATACAATAAATTGCCGAACTATCTTAAAACTATAAAATCACAAAATAAATTCAAATCAGAGTTAAAAGTTTCTTATACCTAGAGCCTTTTACTCGGTTCATGAATATTTTAGTCATTGATGTTAAATGTTTTTGTTAATGTGATGACATGTCCTATATTAAGAATGTATAATGTACATTACTTGATCTATTGGAATGAATAAACAAACAAACAAACAAACAAACAAACCTGTTATTGTATTGAACCCTTCAATTAAAGCATAGATGTTTCACAAAAATACGGCAATCACCTTGAGTTGGTCGGCAAAATGAGGGACCCAACGATACTTGATGAGTGGACTGTATTTGTGGTTTTATTGACTGGTTCCCTTTTCTTTTTGGTGTTGAAATAAACCGCACAAGTTTGAGTATGTACAATGTATTTACACTATGTACATGAATGTATGAATTGAGTACAATGGCAATTACAAGAAAATAATGCATGCTGTGCGCATCTAAGATCTTTACTGCTCTCTTCTCTGTTTTGTACTGTCTTGTCGTTTTTAGGGTATTTGTGGGATCCTCGTGTCCTTAAAACTAACGCCCATGTCACGTGTTAGGGCACTCACTAGGTCTGTTCCAACAACCGTCGAGAACTGATTCAGAACCGTGAAAAATGTTTGACCAACACCGTTGCATTCGCCGAGAGTACATTAACAACTGAACTGACTGACTCATTATGGACGGTTCGTAATCGATTCTTGCTGTGTTGGAACAAACCCACTGATAACCGCATGCAAATGTTCCAACAAATATTATATGGTGTTTTACTATGTATATGTTCAGGTATGTACCACATTTCAGGTATACATTCTTGTATAATGCTAATAATAATAATAATAATAATAATAATAATAATAATAATAATAATAATAATAATAATAATAATAATAATAATAATAATAATAATAATAATAATAATAATAATAATAATAATAATAATAATAATAATAATAATAATAATAATAATAATAATAATAATAATAAGAGAGGAGGTCCATACGGAGAGGACGCCCAGCTCATAGACGGAAGCATCTTTCACTATCTAGATGCCGGAGAGTCGTACACCTATTTGGGTGTCCCACAGCGGGGCACTCATGAGGTGGCAACGGTGAAAAACGCTCTCCGCGGCAGGTATCGGCACCGCCTCCGACAGATCTGGTCTTCGGAGCTGTCGGGTAAGAACAAGGTGAGTGCCACAAATATGCTTGCCGTTCCGATCCTTCTCTACTCCTTTGGAGTAGTGAAATGGACACAAGAAGAGCTGAGGCAACTCGATGTAGGGACCCGTAAAATGATGCATCTCCATCGGAGTTTGCATCCAAGATCGTCCGTTCCGCGGCTATACTTCCCAAGAAATCAGGAGGCCGTGGACTCTTGAGTTTGGAGTGTCTCCAGGGCAGAGTGGTTTTGGAGGAGGCCTGCAAAGTCATCAGGAGCTCGGATCCCCTTCTCTGCATGGTCCAAGACCATGAAACAGCAGGGATAGGAGCGTTTGTGTATAAGGCAGCGAGAAGAGCAGCCGATGAACTTGGTCTCGTGTTCGATACTGAGCGGGAAAATCCAGACTCTGTCACCAAGTGGGACCCTGCTCAGTTAAAAACCCAAATTCAAGCTGCAGAAACGTCATCTTCTGCAGCTACATAAGGATAAGCCAATGCATGGTCTCTTCTACCGTCATCTAGAGGGGCTTGGCTTATCTGAAAGGCTGACCTTTGCTTTTTTGAGGTCAGCGGGGCTGAACTCTGAGACCGAGGGATTCATAATGGCTTGCCAAGATGGTGTAATTAACACACTCGTCTATCGTAGTCGTGTCTTGGGTATCGAGGTTCCTGATACCAGCTGCAGGGCCTGCCGCCAAGCGCCGGAGACGCTTATGCATCTCCTGTCTGCCTGTCCGGTATATGCGGCCACAGCGTATATCCAAAGACACGATTCAGCCTTACGGGTGTTGTATTATCATTTACGACACTCGTATGAGATAGACGAGACGCCAGTGCTGCCTTATGCTCCGGGGATATAGAATCCGTAGTGGGGAATGAGAAGTGCCGAATTTATTGGAACTATTCATTCCCCACCCTCAAACAAATCAAGCCAATAAGCCTGATGTAGTCCTCCTCGACCACCAGCTTAGGACGATGTTTGTGATTGAGTTCTCGGCTCCCGCAGAGAACAACATCGTCCTCAAAGAGGAGGAAAAACGGAGGAAGTATCGAGATCTTCTCTCCGAGCTCCGCAGGCTGTATCCAGACCACTCTGTTAAGATTGTGGTGCTAATTATAGGCGTCCTGGGTGGAATGAGACATACGTTGCTTTCTGAGTTAAAGATCATACCGGCTTGTCGAAATTCGGCAGAGATCTTAGCCGGCAGAATGCAGAAGGCAATCGTCCTTGGTTCGCTACGTCTGCTCAGAACACACGATTTACGGGCGCAATGATTACTGACTTCACGGAGTGAGAGTGGTCATTGCTTGACTCTCCAGAACATCTCCGAGTGTGTCGGAGCCTCGGAAGGTGTTTACTGGGAAAAAAAAAAAAAAAAATAATAATAATAATAATAATAATATCTCTACCCCTCATTCTAATCACAGGGATTAGCCCAGAAGTCGGAGACTTGTGCGGGAGAGGGGGCGGCATATTATTATTAACCAGGCCGCATTTGCGCCCAGGAACGACTTACGTTGGTAGGCCCTAACCACTATTCAGTGCAGGAATGAGGAAAACCTGGAAAACCTCATTAATTAGGGGGGTAGTCAAATATCAACCGGCATCAATCTCTCACATTGACCCAAGCTAACATTATTCCACCCTACCATACCCGCAGAGAGGGTGCCAATCTTCTCCACGAATATAGCTTATATACGGTCTACCGGTAGCTGGGCTCGAACCAACTCCGTCTAGTCACCTCGATTCAAGTACTAACGCCTTAAACCACGCGACCACTGACCGATAAATAAAATAATAATTCTAATGGTAATGCTAATTGTGTTATTGCATATGCACGAGATGAAGTTGCATTTTTTTAATAGAAAGTGATTCATAGAGTTAGGATTTGTAAAAAAAACCGCATTTGAATCGAAATCTTCACTCATATTTTGTAGCATATTTAATTATAAGTTACAGAATAAACGGTTTGTTTGATATTCTCTGTTATATGTTCTAAACTGTTTATTGTAACTGTACTGTTTAGCAACATATTATATTCACACAGAAATTATTAAAATGCCTGAAAATTTAAATATAACTAACATTGAGTCGAATCGTGAAAATAAAAATTACAGTACCAATGACGTCTCAAAAATATTGCTATGTCATTGGGCCAAAATTTGTAAGCAACCTTAAGGAATCTTGGAGTAAACCGACTTTTTATAATATCTAATCGATGGTGTATTACTGCATTGTTTCAGCAGCGCCGTAATGAAGAAATAAATTTTCTTCAAAATTGTGAGAGAAATAAGTAAATAATTGGAAATTAAAAATTTTATTTATTCCTTTTTCAATTTGAATGTGGGGCCCATTAAATACAAATACATATTTAAAAATATGTATGTAAGTGTAATGTTTTCAACAGCTCTGTTTTAATAGTAGCATCGAATTGTTTTTGAAAACTATCTCAACTGAATATTGTTTTGTATTCCACTAAATAAAAGGTGAGAATCAACTGGTTCCATATTTCGAACTAGTCCTGAGTTATGATAAGTATAATCATTCACTGTTCTTGATAGCCGGCACTCTTACTCCTGAACACACACAAGAAACATTTCTGTGCTCTTGCTTTCATCAATGGGATTTAGTTTGAATGCGTCTGTATAATGACCTTAATAATGTAGCAGGGGCATCAACGAATTGTTACTACAGTGACAGCGCGTACTATTGGCAACAAGGAGCTGGTAAAACAGATTCAGAATAACATATTACAATTGGATTTAAAATGATTTTTTTTAATTTTTATTAATTTAATTTTAGAAATGAATAATTACATGGATTTGTGGAATATCTATTCCCAAAACAATTAAAAAAGTATAATTTAATAATGCATTAATGATACATATGTTCTAATAGGTATTAATCAAATTGAAATACTAGGTACTATATAGACATTATTTACATCATTAAAATGCATTTTTATAAACTGTAGCAGGAAATCAATAACTTTGTTTATCCTTTAGAAATTTGTTGCTAAAGCTGCATCCAGACCAAATAAGCGACCAAGAGCAAATATTTTCGTGTGATTGTGAGCAACAGCAAACTTGAGCGTTTTTGGAAGCATATTCACTTTCGCTTGTTCTTGTTCGCTCATTTGGTTTGGACGTATCTAAAACATATATCTAATAAATACCCCATATTTGAAAAAACTACAAATATTTAATATGCAATTCCAAGTACTTATTTTCTAAACAAGAAAATTTTAGAAATACGAGTTTTTTAGTGGTTTGTATCAAGTAATATATTGCCATCTAAAATAAGTGTTTCTTTTACAATTTTTGAAATCAAAGCATTTTCTACATTAGAATCTCTATCGAAAAAATCAAATTCAGAATTTGTTGCTACTATAACAACATTGTAACAAGCACTTTATTACTGACGCAGCTATGAAACACATATTGCTTTAAATAATTCGTTACTTCTATAATTTTTGTATCAAAACATTTCCTATACTAGAATCTATACAAATCTAAAAGAGAATTTGTTGCTAATTTTGTAACATCGTAATAAACACTTTTATGTAGTAGCGCTGATATCTATCATATTAATGAAACAGGATCTGCAAAAATAAAGTACCTAGCAGTACTTGATAAAATCCAGTAGTAATTAGCAATACTATGAGCAGCACTTGATCGCACCATTGTAAATGGCAGTAGGTGTACACAATTTTGAATAGTGAGAGGCTCATCGGTATAACATTTCAAATGTTTTCGGATAAAACCCAATACTTTTTATATGACATTAAGTTTAATGGATTGTTATTAATAGTGGAGGACAGACATATATATTCGTGTATTCTACCATAAAATTTATATGAAGTAATCAGTAAAGTTACATATCCTGAAAAAAAAAACTAAAAATTTGATATTTGTTTTTTATTTTATCGATTTTATTAATAAATGCAGTAATGCAGTGTAATGCTGTCTGATAAGTGTAAGCTTGACCTTTAACACACTATTTTCAGATTCTTAAATGACACGAAAATATGAAATATATTTGTCATTTCAAACAAACAACACCGCACAAATAATAATAAATTTATAATTTTGCTTCAGTTTTTCTTTACTTTTTTATGAATTGTAGGATTTCCACAAAATTTGGTTTAAGATGGATATCTGGGGTAAAAAATTAAAATTCTCTTGTATTTTTTATGTACATTGCTGTGATTCCCACTAGTACTTTAAATAAATTTCTTTTGTGCCCCACAGTATTAAAGTTCTAATTAAATACAGATACATATAATGTGTATATATATTTTCTGGTTTTATTTCTTACTGACTTCTGCATTAGTTTCACACATTATCCAGGTTAGAACTAGTCCAAACTGGAATTATACACTGAACTTTTCGACTTTCATACAAGCTGCCGTCAAAAATAGAGCGTTTTAAAAAACAAAATACTGCATACGGCGCCCTTTAAATTGTACAAGGGGATCACTCAAAAAAGTTAGATTCAGTTTTAACCTTGCTGCCGTAGGAGATATCGGAAAACTGAAACGTACATTCCTTGACAAATTTTTCACAAGAATTTCAATAATGTAATTATATATATAGTTTTATAAGAAAAAAAAAACAAAGCTACTACCAATATCTCTATAGTCCAATATTCGACTGTTTTTTTTTGGAAAATTTTTTAAATTCATGTGAAAAGTTAATCAAGACAAGAGAAGATCAAGACAATTTTTCAGTAACAACCTAAAGCTTCAACTTAATCTAATGTTTCGCTTGATTACCCTGTGCAATAAACGTGTTAGTGGAAAATTCTCTGATACATTCCAAATCTGCAATACTACAATAATGATTAAAGAAGTTATTTGTGAAAAATTGACAATAAATTATTTCTTTGACACTCTCCGAGACAAACTAATATCTTTATCATCTAAGACAAATTGGAGAGAATAATATGATAATATTCCAATCTAAAAATATGTGATGTATGTTACTACCCTGTATATTCTCTGGGTTAATAATAACAGCGCGCCACAAAAAAGTGGTTTGTCCGACGAACCAAACTAACTTATACATATTTTTATATATTTTTACTCGCCGAATCCGAATCTGAGGTCTGTTTAACCCCATCAGTTAATATTCAAGGCCATTTTGACCTTCCAATGTCAAATCGAAAGATAAATATAAAGTGGAACAAACCATCGTGCACATATGTTCTTGAGGTCGCTGAAATTGAATTAGAGGTTCTTTCAGTGTCAAGGATTTTTCAAGGTCAAATATAATTACGCAAATGAACAAAACCATTGTAAATTTATCTCTTTGGGGTCCCTGAATCAACTCGGGCATTCATTTAATCCCATCACGTTAGCTTCTAGGTCACTTCAAGGTCCAATAGAAAATATGTAATTGGACAAAATCATATTGCGGTTATATTTTTGAGATTACTGAATTCGAATCCGGGGTATATTTAATCCCCTTAGATTAATTTAACTTTAGAATTATTATTAGAAATTATTAGAAGAATTATTAGATACCACATAACTTTTATACAGCAAAATTTATCAAGTTTGAAGTTTGCGGGTGCATAACGTGCAATTCATTCTCCTATATGATCTCTCTTACACTCAAAGATCTATGCAATGTTTGTCTTAAGTTCTTATTGTTTTTCTGTTATCTCTTTTAGTAGTAATCAGTCAGTATATGTCTATTGTCCCTGCCTTGGTAATACGAGTATGGCTCTGCATCCTTTAAGTCCTAATGAACTTGACCAGATGGGGTTAATAAAACCCTGGATTCGAATTCAGCGATCCCAATAATATAAATGTATGATGGTTTTGTGCATTTACAAATCTATTGTTTCATTTGACGTTAAAATAACCTTAAAGATAATCTGATAGATTATACGATTTTGCATCACAAAGTAGTGGTACCACATATAATATCACTACTTCTTTCTTTGGCCAGACAATACCACTTATATAATATTCTACTTCAATTAAAGTTACTATAAAATTAGAGCAGAATCTAAAAAAAAACAAATTACGTTGAAGTAAGTTTTTTTACATAAATTAGTAACTTACCTTAGATTTATAACATGTACAGTCGTTTGAAATAACAATAACACTTTTTAAAATTAATTTTGCTATTACTCTTGAACTGCTGACGTATTTGTAATGGAATCAACTTTTAACTTTTAACATTAGTAATTAGTAGTTTTACTTACCAATAGAGATTTAATGAAATTTCTACTCAGAACTTCCAAAAGTTCAAAAACTGTTGTGAAGAAGTTCCATTATTATTGCAAAGTCATGTAAGTACATACATAATGGCAAGAAACCACCAATAATCGGCAACAAAAACAAACATAAAACCAGAACCTGTACTCAATTTTTTTGTCGTAGAACAGAATACACAAAACATTAATACCGTTCATAGAAGTTTTAGTTTAAAGTATTTCCTAACAGCTAAAATTGTGTATTGGAGTTAAAGGTAGAAATAAAATGAACGTACACTGGATTATGTTTTTATATATTCAAGTGATGTTTCTTCCTGTACATCCAAGGGACGTTCAACGTCCATAGATATTCAAACAGGTTTGACCATAATAATGTACGTCCAATGGATAGTTTTTATGAATATCGATTGGATGATTTCTCCTGTACATTGGACGTTCAATAAATGTCGATAAATATGAAGACATAATTGAACACATAATGGACATCCAATTGATAATGTTTTATGAACATCCATTGAATGACTTCTTCTGTACATTCACTGGATGGACATTCAAGGTTCAGAAACAGCAAAACCAAAGATGAATATAAAATAGATGTCCAGTAGATACAGTTGAGTGTATGTCCAGATGATGATTATTTTTATACATCCATTGGACGTTAATTTATTGTCCACGGACCTCAGGATCAAAAGTGAACGTCCAATGGAAGTTGCGTGCTGTCTGGGATATCATATTCCTGGGGTCGAAATAACAATCTACCCCAATTTATCTTAATATAACTATTATTACAGTTGCTCCCCATTGTAATCTGATGTAATGCACTATTAGATATTTTATTAGATCCACCCCTCAGTAAAAAGTTAGTACACGGCCATGCTGATCAGACATAGGGAGGGAGCAACTGACTAGAAGACGAACTATAAAAGCATTTTGTGCCAGCTCGCCGGTCGGCATTCCTCAACCAACCGGTTTAGTAAAAGCACAGCACACTGTGATTCTAAAATTCTGCATAAATTTGTGTTTTGTGGTTCAAAAATTTGCGTAACTCAAAGGTACGTCCTAACAAATAATAACTATTGTTACCTACAATACTAAAATTAATTATATGTTTCTGTTGTGTATCCAAATGGAATTAACAGTGATGCGTGAAATATGCGCAAAGGAAGTAGTTTGTTGATAGTTAATTATGGATACCATTGGATACACGGCAGTGGCGTAGATAGTCGTGGTGGTAGTAATTCTTAATAAACATATCAAATAAATTTTGAATAATATTTCTCCTATACTGCAATTTTTTTCTGAAATACTAAAATAGTTGTTAATGTCGTAGTATTTCACGCTGTAAAATGACAAATTTGTGTTTTTAGGTTCACATATCTCAAAAAATAAAACATGTAGAACAAAAGTAATATCAAATATAAAATTCGGTAAGTATTTACATTAGCAGAAACCTCTCCAATCTTAACTAAAAAATTCCTACTCCCCTATTTTCGAGGGTGCTGAACACGAACCTAAAATTAGTTTTGTCCAGTCGAGTGCGACGTCCTAAATAGACCCTAGCAAAGGGTTATATTGTAACTTCAACCTAATGTAATGAATACGTAGAGGTAACAATTTTGAATTATTTTTCGAAAACTAGACGACCGCACAAAAGTAATTTTAGATCCGTGTTCAGCACCCCCAAAAATAGGGCGGTAGACATTATTTAATTAAGATTGGAGAGGTTTCCGCTAATGTAAATAATTACCTTAGCTTTGTAAGGGCTAATTTCATTAGGTTGAATTTGCAAGCAATATAACGCCCATTTATTTTGAATACAGTGTGACGTCATAAAATGAAGACTGCAGACGCGTTATATTATAACATAATGTGATGCATACATAGAGATTATAATAATAATAATATTTGTTTTTTTTCGAAAACTAGACTCGACCGCATAAAACTAATTTTAGATTCGTGTTCCGCACCCTGAAAATAGGGGGGGTAGAAATTGTTTAATTAAAATTGGAAAGGCTTCCACTAACCTAAAGTTGTTGTTGTGTTTATTCATTGTTGCTATTTAAATTTCCCTCAAATAAAATAATAACTTTTAAAATGCGTTTGTAATGCACAGTCCACATTTGCTATATAATGCACACTTGCTGTATAACACTGGTATATATCAATGTTACGCAACATGTTACATCTTTTTTAATCAAATTTCGCTACTATATGATTTGCTAGATGTTATCCATCTTTAGTCGGTAAAGATCAAACGATATTGGGCAATATTGTTAGTCCAACAGTTCGAAGTTTCAGAAGAGCACGTGCGTGCAAATCCTAATGTCGTGAACTGAAAGTAAATTTATTTGTTGTCCTACTTTTTATTTATTGTTAACGGAATGGAATAAAGAACAAACTTGGAAAGCAACCGCGTTATACAGGGTGCCCGGAATATGAGTGATTGCCTTTATTTTGCTGTATGATAAGTGGTACCAAACATATTTGACAATTTTTGTCTATGATCAACGGTAACAAATCTTGAACATGTGACAATGCCGCTCACATACCATGTCAAGTTTGTCAGATGTTTGTACATGATAATCACACTTAAATATACTTATTGTGAATGGTTTTCTTAGAGCTCTTTTCACAGCACCGAATAAAATCTGAAATAGTCACAAGTGTACAAAATGACTTAAAGACGATTCCCATTTCTGCATTTAGACCCCGGGTTTTCACCCTGCATCAAAACTCCAAGACTTTTCTTGAAAAATCACCAGATTTTCTGGTTGGTGACACATACCATTAGATTTATAGAGAAGCTTATAAAACCAATGACATATTCTGTTTATAAGTTGATAAAAAATAATAAAAATTAAAACTTTTTGAATTATTACATTGACATAAAAATAACTACATCTACCAAATCCTTGGAAAAACCCATAGATGTGTATGCATTTAGCATTTCGCCCTCGACCTTGAAAAGACTCTTGCAAACAGCTGATGCGTTTTCATAAAACCCCGGGGTAAAAACCCTACTAAAAAAAAACCCTAAATGGGAATCGGCCTTTATGTCGCTTGTGTTAAGCGTTTGCCGTACGAACGTAGATTTTGCCCAGATTCACCATAGACATGCCATGCGGATGTCATTGATACCTTAATAATTATTTATGCAACAAGTACAAAAAGTAAGTGTTTATTGCACGCGACGTGAAATTGTCCAACGAGGCCGTCAGGCTAACAGCAGCAGGTGATAGATTACAATGTTGTTGTATCTTACAGTTTTAAGGATTTTCGGAGAAACTTCAATTGTTTACTTCGTAAATATTGGTTTGTGATTTCTTGACACGGTTTGCATTATGGGATATTCAAAGTCTTTTGTTCAAAGACAAGACATATTATATACTGTCTTCAAAAATAATAATTCATGCCAATACTGCAATAAAACAATTTTTTCATCACACAACTTCATGATGAGTAACTTTTTTAATAGCAGTGTTATATAAACATGTTACTAATATGGACCACGCTTAAGACACACATTGTTTTCTAACCTCACATTTTAACAATTATTTTCACAAAACTGAACAATATTACATGTAATACTAATTAAGTTTATGATATAACAATATTTGCGTCTACAATTAAATTTAAAAAATACGTATTTTCAAAGATTCTGTATGCTTGGTTAGACCAGTTATCTGCACTAAAACTAGACAAGTAGTTTGATTTATAAAATTCAGGATGAGAATGATAAATGTGGACCAGTATAGTAAAGCTATTACAATTCAATGTCACAAATATTTTATTTTTTCATTTTTGAGTTTCTTAAGCTTCTGTGAGCTAGAGAATAGGTAACAATTTTTTAGGTGGGTGGTAACATCCCCTTGGTAAGTGCATATCTGACTAGGAACTTTTTAATCCGATAGATGTACGTTTAAATTTTAAATGCCAAATGTATTTATTGCTCATAAAGAATGAAAATAACGGAAGAATACTACTTAACAAAATTAAACATCTTGTAAGTTTCTAATAATTTTATATTATTTAACTGACGTGATGCATGCACAACAAACAAATCTGAACGGTTACTTTTGGGCTTTCATCTTGAAATAGCGTTTTTTAGAAATACAAATAATTTTAGACATCAAAGAACTGATGAATATAGAATTTAGTAAATAACAAGAATGTTATGTCATGCCACCTGCGAATATTCAATGGGACCGAAGTAAAACTAATGTATAACGACAGAAAACGGTCTAACCAACAAATTTTTAGGTACAGAAATCTTTCAAAATACGAATTTTTTTAAATTTAATTGTAGATATAAATATTGTTATAACATAAATTTACATAGTTGTGAAAATAGTTGTTAAAATGTGGGGTTAGAATAGCAAAATAATTTGTCTTACAAACGCTTATTAAAATTATTTTATTTGAGAAGAATTTAAATAGTAAAAGTGAATAAACAAAACGTTAAGAATTTTATTTTTGATATTAGTTTTGCTCTACGTGTTTTATTTTTCGAGATTGTACGTAAAACACCAGAAATTTGACTATTTTAGGACCAGAAATGCGGCGGCCTTAAATACTGTACTAATTTTTTGTCATCACTATTCCATTGAGTTCTATTCCTACGTCTACAATTTAATATTATAAGCCTGTGTACTATTCGTACAAGAGATGATCTAGGAATGCCCAACATGTTCGATATCTGATGATTGGAATGCCCTGCATCATGTAAAGCAGTCATTCTTGCGTGAGTAAAAGCAGACATTTCATGTCCTGGCATTATAATGTACAAAAATTCAAAGGAACACTTGGCTGAATACACTGCCTAACTGACCAGATTTGTAAAAACGTCTGTAATAAAGTAAAGGTTCATGGTCTGCAATTTTTTATTGTCTTTTTTCACCTTAAGTACATGTACTTTTTTACCACATTAAAAAAAATCACTAGGTTTAATCGAATCATTTTATATACAGCGGGTCCCAGACTTTTGACGTTGTGTGTATATCAAAATACATTACAACGAAATCTATGAATCCTTACGTAATTGGAAAATGGGAAGAAATGTTTAAAATGAGCAACAATTACTTATTTTCTTATTAGAAAACCTTTGTTTCGTTTTTTAGTAGTATCTCACTTATTGTTAGAGATGGACTCAACAAACCCTACATGACTATCCTCGACAGGAAGCGTTCTGTCTAAATATGTAGCAAAAATATACACTGTTCCATTTAACAAAGTTAACATCATTTGGTCATTTGGTTTAAACTTCATTTCTTCAAGTTTTTCTACTATCATTTTCCAAAACTTCATACAAAATTGTGCAACTTCTATATTTCACTTTTATTTATAACATTAAGGACAAGAAAGTTAACAAGGTCAAAATATAGTGACTCACCCTGTACACGAAATAACCTGTTGTTCTCCATGGTTAATTCCGTAGCATTAAAATATAGTTTGCATCTAAATTATTACTATGACATAAGTAAATCTAAGCATCTAAACTTAGGTATAATCAAATCAACATTAAACATTCCAACTAATCCTTTATTTACTTACCTAGGTACAAGTGACAGCCTTGTACTCATTTTCTAATTCATGTTGATTATCTAGCAGCTTTACCAAATTCTATTTTATTTTATTCTTTTACAGCAAAAATGCCTATTGACTTCTACTACGCCCCCGGAAGTGCTCCTTGCAGAGCTGTCCTTTTAGCTGCTAAAGCAATTGGAGTAGAGTTGAACCTAAAACCTACTGATTTATTCAAGGGAGAACATCTTACTCCCGAATTCGTCAAAGTGAGTATATTTCTTGATATATCCCGAGGGGTGTGACACTTCCAAGAATTTTGTACGCTTGATTTTAGATTCCCTATTGCTTTAATGGAAATCAGTGAAATCATATTTCATGATTTACTTGGTTTTTCGTGATTTTACCAGATTGTATATGAATTCACTTGATTTTACTGATTTCACTTAATTTTACCGATTCCATTTAAATTTTATGGTTTTTAATAGTATTTTAAAGTATCGAGCTTTGCACTAACTTCTAGTTTTTAAGCAAAAGTTCAAAACAAATTTTTAAAACTTAGATACAAATAATACATTTTCAGAATAGTTAGATGTTTCCTCTGAATGTTTCAAGGTATGAATGTTTTTTTAATAACGGTGGAATTAGAGATGAAAGTTTAAATTTGCACTAACTATAAGCAACCAGCGTGTTGTAAGAAATATGGTGCTAAAATTTAACTGCAACTTTCGACCGTATGGAAAGGTGACTTAGCCAAAATTCACACCAATAAGATAACATTTAATATTTTAATTTCTATTCAATTACCACACTTAGAAATATTTGAAAGTCAAAATATCCTAACAGATGACAAATATACCAAATGAAATTAGTTGCTAAATCATTAAGCTTTATTCTGTTTTGCGATTGGTTGAGCAAGAAGTAAGTTTATTTAAAAAATTTTAGACAAAAATATTTTGCTATACTTGATCCAAAACTAACCATAACATTGTTTTATTGAATTCAAGTGAAGAAATTCTTAAACATGTACCGCGAGTTGCATAATTTGTGACGTCACACTTGTGAGTCCTAAACTACCGAAGTATTACTATTTTCATAAATTTTCATGCGTTGTCTTGGTCCTAAAGTTACAAACATATACGTATACGTATACAAACGCAATTGAACTGGTTGTCAAATGCTTTATAAAACGCAGGTTTATTGATTCTCAGTATTTGATGACTGATGATTTAATTTGGTAAATAAGATTTGGGAGATTTTACCGACTCATGTGGTTTTGCTGATGCATATATTTGGTATGTTTTCACAAGATTTTGCATGATTTTATATGATTCTAAGTGATTGCATGATTTTACAGGTTTTACCGATTTCTACAGATCTGTTTGATTTCACACAAAACGTACACCTGCTTTTAGGAGTGTCACACCCTCGGTATATCCTTAGTAAACAATTTGTACTTTAATAACGCAGTATTTACAATAGAATTTTATATAACAATTATTTGTAATGTAATTCTAGTTAGAGGTTACAGTCCAATGCCGAACATGAATGACATAGTAATAAAACTAGTTAAATTGACCCAGTATTCACAACAGAAACGTAAAGAATGATTTGTACACTATGTATCTAACCAATTTAAACGGAGTAATAAATTTGATGTTTACTCATTTAATGACGTAATTAACAATATAGAAATCAAAATACTAATTTTTTCTCCTCTTTAGATTAATCCTCAGCACACAGTACCGACAATCGATGATAACGGGTTTGCTCTTTGGGAGAGCAGGGCTATCTTGCAGTATTTACAGAATCAATATGGAAAAGACGACAGTCTCTACCCCAAAGATCCTAAAAAACGTGCCATTGTCGATCAGCGTTTATATTTTGACCTAGGGACGTTATATGCCAGATTTGGCGACTATTTTGTAAGTATTAATTATTATTAACTTACACAACTACATTAAGTTTTAAGACATGAACATTTATAATATTCATGATGATATTCCCATTTATTGCGGAAAAAAAAACATAATTAGAATTTGTATTTCCTCTGTTTTCTGTAATTACTGTATTATTTCCAATTTTTTTACTTTAATGAGAACTTGTCTAGAAAATATTAATTAATATTAGTATTATTACTTAAATCATTAACAACATGCAAGCTTCTAATTTCATTGACCTAATTAGGTTTTGTTTTGTTTTTGTATGTCATTGAAGTACTCTGTAAATTATTTTTTCAAAGGTCATACATTCATTTCTATCTATAAATTATTTAACCTAATGAGTCTTGAGGTTATTTTACTTTATACTTATGTTCACACTGTTTTTTTTATAAAATATAAAAATACTTAACGCATTCTTGTAAACTTTATTATTGTTCATTTTTGAGAAAACCTTATTATTTATAAAAAGTTTTGCTTATCTTGGAAAGGCGTGACCATTAGTCAGATATTATTATGTAATTAAACATACAGTGCGCTCAAAAAACTTCAAAAGTAAAGGGTGCCTTTATTTTATTTTTATTTAAACTTTTATTTAACAAAGTTGTTTGAATACTCAAGAAATGCTTAAATCCGGGGTTTAGTAAAAAAGAACAATAATAATCGCATTTCGCAAATAAATAGATACCGCGATTTTTAATCTCGTTTTTAACTATCTTACTTATTATACAGGGTGATTCAGAACTTAACAAATACAATTTCGAAGAGCAGTTCAAAATTGATTTAATAAACCCTTCCGCGCGGCACTGGAAACTGAGACACTTGAAAACCTGGTCATGCGTATAAAAATTAAATAACTAATAAATTACCTTTTACAACATCTATACAGCAAATACAACTGTTTCTGCCGCTATTGTTATTAATTGTTAATAGAATTAATTTATGGTTTTAATTAGTAAAATAGTTTGACATAACTAATGTTGCAACAACATTTTAGGTCCGTCCGTCTTACCCAGTTTCTATACAAATTAACACAAATGTTTCTGCTTTTTATCCATTTGGAACTTGTAAGTTATTGGCAGCAGCTATGCTATACGTTTGCGTAAATTATCAATAGTGTCCACTTCGGTGAAATATGCTTAATTTTTTAAATATCCCCACAAAAATAAATTCAAATGGTATTAAGGTTCACACAAGCTGTACACGGTACGGATATATTTGAGCCTCGTGTATGGTACATCACGCTGGTACACTAGGCCGTGGACGCCCTGAACCTCCATCTCTTCCACGATTCGGTTACAAATTCCCCATGACACACCAGCGTTTCACTACACTTGCATTCACTGCACACCATTGTAAAAGTAGCTGCATTTGGTACATGTTTATCGAGAAATCGTTATGTTAAGACATTTTCACTTCGCCATAAATTAAAACATTATCCATCAACTGCGAGTTGCTATTGACCTAAGCAATTTTTTATATTTGAAAAACTAATGAAAATACTTGCATCACAAAAAAGTTATTACGATAAGTTATCGGATATTTGAAATCGCCTGGCCAGAAACTACAGTAGCCCAGCGATATAAAGGTTGATACTACTAGAAATTTAACAATTTTTTTCTCGGAATCTATAAGTATTTTATATATTTTTTACGATATTGACTTCATTTTTCATGCTACGTCTATTCCCAAATTCTTTTCGATCAGTTCTGAATCACCCTGTATAGTTACCATCATTGTTAATGTCAAAATTAAACCAGACAGACCATCGAATAATTTTTATTAATTATATTAAACGAGGAACAGCGAATTCACCTTGTGAAATGTTATGAAATCGGTAATGTTTCGTGTCGACATGCAACACAAATTTTTAATGAAAAGTATCCAAATGTGGCTGTAACTCGTAAAGCAATTCCCAAGCTAATTAAAAAAACCAATACCATTGGTGATGTTAAGAATATTAAAAACAGAAAAAATTAATATAATGATGACGATGCTGATACTGCTGTAGTTATGCATTCTGTACAACAAAATCCAGATATGTCAGTAAGGAGAAGATCAGAAAACATAGGTATTAGCAAATCGCATATTCAAAGAATTTTGTCACACAACAAAATGCATCTATTCGAGCCAGAGTTGAATTATATATTGCTTGTCGTCATTTGGACTTGTGTTTAATATTGCACGAGAAAATGATGAAAACAGAATATTTCACCATCATATTTTATTTACTGATGAATCAATATTTTCAACTAATGGGCTGATATTCACACAAAATTCTAGATATTGGGCTAAAGAGAATCCAATTTTCGGTTGATAACTAATGATGAAAAATATAAAAAAATGTGTGGTGTGGCATAACATATCTTAAAATAATTGATCCTTACTTTTTGGAAGAAAATCTTAAGCAAAATTTGTATTGAAAATTTTAAATAACTTTGTTTTACTAGAACTAGATAATTAAGCTTTAGAATTTAGAAGACACTAAGATTTCAACAAGACGGATATCCTGCAAATTTTACAATTCTGATCAAAAACTGATTTGATGAACACTTCCCCAACAAGTGGATCATACACTATTCACCAATACTTTGGCCTGTACGGGTACCTGACGTTAGATTATTTCTTATAGAGATAGCACAAAGTTTATACAAATGATTTTGACGACATTGATTTTCTTCAACAAAGAATCGGGAAGCTGTTGCCTCCATAAGCGAAGAAATGATTTTGTCTGCATACAAAAAATTTAAAAAAGATTAGAAAAATGTGTATTACTTGGACTTGGTGGTCTACAATTGAATATTAAGTTGTGTTAATTCTAGTTCCAATTGTTATTTTTATTTAGAAAAACCTGTTTTTATAATTTAATCAATTAATTTAGTAAAATAGAATTGTTATATTTTTTGTCTTCTTAAAATAAGATTGCGAGTTAAATATTGCGACGGCTATTCATTTGTGAAATGTGATAATTATTCTTTCTCGACTAATCCTCGTATTTACATATCTCAAGTTTTCAAACAATTGTGCTAAATAATAAAAAATAAAGGCACTTTTCCTATGCAAATCTTTACATTTTGAGGTTTTTTGAATGCATGTTTGATTACGTATTTGATTACTGATACTGGTGTCTCAAGACGAGCAAAACTTTTTTATTAAGATTAACGAAAAATTAACGATAAAAAAAGTTTGCAACAGTGCGATATCCCATCCGAGAATACTGGTAAATAGTTTGCATTTGTTATGATGACATACAGATTACTTAATCAAATTTATATTCAATATATTTCTCACTGTATCATACCACATATTTTATTACATACACGTAATTATAGAAGCTTAATGTTTCATCAATTTTTCAGTATCCTGTTGCTTTTGGTGGAGCCAGCTTTGATCCAGAAAAGCTTGAAAAGTTGAATGAAGCATTCAAATTTTTTGATGGCTTCTTAGCCAATTCAGAATATGCTGCTGATGATGCACTTACCCTTGCAGACCTGTCACTGGTAGCGACTGTATCGACTTGTGAAGTAACAGGTTTTGACTTGTCCCCTTACAAAAATGTAAACAGATGGTATTCCAAAGTAAAGGAAACAGCTCCGGGATATGAAGAAGCAAATGGAAAGAATGTATTGATTTTCAAACAGTTAGTCGATCAGTTACTCAAGAAATAATTTTCCACACATTTTTTATTTTTATTTCATAATTTTTGTGTGCTTTGTTAATTTGTATGAATATATTGCAAGAATTATATTTTTTTATAGAGTACGAGTATTTGTAGAGCACATTGTTTTTGAATAAAGTTTCTTATAAATTTGTTATCAACTATTTTGTACAAATCCCAGTCCCTGTCAATACACTGACAACATCAGTCAGATATGAGAGATTTATTTTAAAAATATTAAAAAAAGCACTGGACAAGGTACTTTATTGTTCAATTTGTTCTTTAATTAAATATTGCAGTTAAATTTAAGACTGAAAGAAGCATATATGCAGCAAGCATTTAACAGTTGTTAAATGTAAAGTGTATATGTATACATTTTGATATTTTACCAATTTAAAAACTTACAATTACAATAGATGTATCTAAAGAATAAAAAAAGATATCAATAATCCTTTGAAACCATTTCTGTAATATGAAGGGGTAACCCAAATGGTGCATTAACTAACCCATTATCACATACCCATCACCCCTAGCCAACCCAACTAAATAATCTTAATGGTAATCCTTTACTTGTGATACCTGCTTATCTAAAAGATCTTAAAAAATGATCTGCAATGGTAATCTTGCAAATTTATCAAAATTGAATTTTCAAGTCTATTGGTTTTTGTTTAAAAAATATATCGTTTATTATTATTATTGTTTCAACAAATCAAAACGTTTTAGATTTAGAATGTGTGTTAGTTTTTTAATCTTATTTTACAGGTACTGTTTAACAGTTTTATTTTAAGAAGCGATATTTACGGAGAGTGTTACTGTTATTTCCAGAGCTATTTTCAAAGAAATATTTGCAAGTGTACGTCAAGAGTTTGCCGGTATGCTTTATTATTGTCTGCAAAATAATGGAAATCATGTAATAAATTAATAATGAAGAAATTAAATTTTTATAAATTTTCTACTACCTATCACAACATTACACACCCGCAGATTTCTTATAAAGAACTATACTCCATTTTTAAACTAGGAGGAGCGTTTTGAATATTGCGCGCCAAAATGTTGGTTTCTTATTGGTTAATTTCAAACCTACTTTACACTGCTAATAAATTTTACATTTTGGCATTTGTTGACATTTTGCTTGTTAGTTGTCATCAGTTCGTTGTCATTGTGTTTTTACCTGTTTTTCTATCTATTTATTATCTCAGTTACGTATAAATCAGTTCTTATCAGAACTAAACAACTTATTATATTGTTTGCCATTTACTTATTTCCATTGGATATGGATGATAGTGTGCCGACCACAAGTAAGGCAGGCGCGGGAATTACATCGCCGTCGCCCCCAAGGAAACGAAAACAACTCAGTTTGGGGCATTTATCTCTGGCAGAAAAACAAACAATATTGAATTTGTACAAGAAAAGCCTAGATGATGAACCTACTCTTAAAACTGTCCAACTTGTATCCAAAATAGCGATGACATTAGGTAAATTTATATTAACCTTATCTACTGTTGAACTATATTACACATTATACTCTTTTAGGTGTTGCAAAATCAACAGTATATCGAGCCATAAAACAGTATAAATCTACTGGAAGGGTGTCTACTTCCAAACACTGTGGTGGACGACCTGGGATTGTTACATCTTTGGATGAAGTAATGAAGAATTCCATAAGGCGTATAGTACACAGCTTTTTCTTTAAAAATGAGATCCCCACTTTGGACAAAATATTAACTGCAATAAAAAGTCGTCAGGATTTGCCACAGATGTCCCGTTCATCATTATACAAAGTTATGAAACAAATTAACTTCAAGTAAGGTTGAATACATATCTCAAGCAAGTACATTTGCAATAAAAATATTTTTTTTTTTCAGATACTTAAAACGAAGTCGTAAAAGTGTGTTGATAGAACGTGATGATATAGTGAGATGGAGACTTGACTACTTAATATCAATTAAAAAGTTTAGATCTGAAGGTAGACCTATTTATTATTTAGATGAAACATGGTTAAATGAAGGTCATACAAATGAAAGGGTATGGGTTGATACTAATATTAAAAGTAAACGTGAGGCGTTCAATGAAGGGCTGTCTATGGGATTAAAAAATCCGTCCGGTAAAGGAAAGCGTCTTATCATCTTACACGCTGGCTCAGAGGAAGGATTTGTTGAAGATTCGTTAATGGTTTTCGAAGGCAAGAAGAGTGGGGATTATCACGAGGAATGAATGCAAATGTATTTGAAAAGTGGTTTTCTGAATTTTTGAAGAAAGTACCAGATAATTCTGTTATTGTAATGGACAATGCCTCATACCATAGTCGAAAAGTAGAAGCTATTCCGACAACATCATCAAGAAAAATTGATATGAAGGCATGGCTACAATCAAAAAATATCGAATTTGAAGAAGGTATGGTGAGATTGCAATTATTATATTTAATTCGCCAAAATAAAGATAAATATAATTTGTATATAACTAACGAAATGGCAAAAAAAGAAAATAAAGTTGTCTTACGATTACCGCCATATCATTGTGAATTAAACCCTATAGAATTGATTTGGGCACAGGTGAAGAATGAAGTGGCAACATATAAAATGAAAGACGTAAAGGAACTATTAATAGAGGCTCTTAGTAATGTTACAAACATGAACTGGAAAAAGTGTGTAGAACATGTGATTAAGGAGGAAGAAAAAATGAGAACACTTGACGGAATTATGGACGATCTCATTGAGCCCTTAATCATATCAATTAATAATAGCGAGAGTGATATGGATACTGACTCGTCAAATAATTCAGATAATTGTTAAAGACATGATTTGTTCCTTATTTTTACCAATAATTTTATAAATTATAAAAACTTATGTTGTTACTTTGAACACCTGCAGATGATATATTACGAACGAAGTTCAGTTATCAGTTTTTTAGCAATTATCCGGTAACTTAATAAACGTAGTTCGTAGAAGTGCAACAATTCAAAGTAACAAAAACACCATTATATGATTACTCCAATGCTAATTGTAAAACTGTGAATCAATAAAAAAAAATTTTAAAAGTGAAAACTGGAATCAATCATTTATAGATGTTTGGTTTGTAGTAAATTATTTCATTCATATTCAGTGTTATGTAGGAAGTACCTACCTACCTACTTTAAAAATATATATGAAAAAGTTAAATAAACCTAGAATTAGATATTTATTCATTGCACATTATTTTGAATAGGTACTTAATAACCCCATTTGAAAGTAATGAAAGCTTATTGTACTCAAATTGAGGTTAAACACTTGCAGTGAGTGTATACTTGATAGTCTGATGCTATCTAGGGTAGTTTTTAGTAAATTTTGCAGTGTAAATTTGTCTTTGGCATTCGCTCCTCCTAGTTTAAAAATGGAGTATAGTAGGACTTGAATTCATTTAAATTATTTTTGATGAAAGTTAAAAGAAACAATTCAGTCTCAACATTATAGGTCGATTTTACGCTTATAAGAACTTCCGCCTACCTAAGGGGTGAATTCTCTGTGTACATACCTATCTTACTAAAAGTGTGATTCTTCGTCCATAAAACATCATTCTTAAATAGAATCGTATCACAATATAAATTTTAAATGTTTAAGTGGTTCTACCGACTTTATGCAAATAGGGAAGTTTTAGGATTAGAACTAGAGCTAGTTGTGACTGGTTCTGGCTAATTGGTTCGTCCAAAGCCATATATTTTATCTCACACACACACAGGTACAATTTTTTCAGATTGCAAAAAGTAATATATATGCCATTTCGGTCAGTGGTCGCGCGGTTTAAGGCGTCAGTACTTGAATCGAGGTGACTGGATCGCTGTGGGTTCGACCCCTGCAGCCGATAGACCGTATATAAGCTATATTCGTGGAGAGATTGGCACCCTCTCTGCGGGTATGGTAGGGTAGAAGAATGTTGACTTGGGTCAATGTGAGAGATTGATACCGGTTGGCATTTAACTACCCCCCTAATTAATGAGGTTTTCCAGGTTTCCCTCATTCCTGCACTGAATGGTAGTTAGGGCCTACCAACGTAAGTCGTTCCTGGGCGCAAATGCGGCCTGCTTAATAATAATATGCCGCCCCCTCTCCCGCACAAGTCTTCGACTTCTGAGCTAATTCTCGTGATTAGAATGAGGGGTAGAGATAATATTATTATTATTATTTAAAATAATAAATATGCAGAAAACAGCGCAACCGTCATTTTTGAGTAAACGTAAGAATCCGTTGCGGTACTTGTTTAATTTAGGGACTTTAGACCTCTTTACAATAATTATAATGTTTATCATTGATGCCTCATTTTAGGTAAATATTCTTACCAAATACATACTTATGAAAATGTTACTACTAATATAAACAGTTTATAATACATTAGCTGTAAGTATTTTCATCTCTGACAGTGACATTTTGTAGATTATTTCTTTATTACACTTTGTTAAATTCTACTAAAAATTAGTAACAATTGATGACAATTATTTTGTCTACTACTTGCATGGAAAATATACACTTTCCTCCCTCATTTGCGGGTGAAAAGTCTCACTTTTCCTTCCTATGAAGAAACAGTAGGTTCTTCTCTCATTACTAAATATTAGTGCAGGTACAAAACCCAGTAGACAATGAAAACTTATATGAAATCTATTTTTATTGATCCAAAATTTTGGTCGTATACCTATGGAACACTTTATATATTCTGCATAATCATAAAATTTGGATATGGATATTTGTACAAAAATATATTTCACTTTGGAATATAAAAAAAACTCCTAGCATGCTAAAACTCACTCATCAAAACAACAAACAGTAAGTAATTATGTAAAAATTTTTGTCGAACCTGTAGACCCTTAGGACATCAGAATTACGGAATCTGGTGGAGCATTCTAGTACAGGTAACAAATTTAACATACATGTTTAATCAGGACAGTATACCTGGTGAAGTAAGTAATCAGTAATGATGAACGTAAAATTGGTATCAACACAATGTGTTCTGATCAATAATTAATTATCTGACGAAATTGCAAAACTGAAATCTTAACTGTGATTTAAGTAAACTAAGACATGTCTGGCTGAATCAGCTTATAGTAGGTCAAGCTCGTATGACGAAGTGACTTGTCATTGAATGATGATTTCTTAGTTTGGCCAGATCACCAATGTGGCTTGTGTGTACTTAATTTAAAAGAAAAGTAAAGTTTACAGTTTACATTTGATTGGTCGCTTTACAGGCTAACTAGTTATATTTAGACGATAATGTTATTTCACTTGTGAAATTCAAATTATGTATTACCAAGTTGAATGATTTGCTGTTCTGTTTGATTTAAAAAAAAAATAACTTCGAGAGCGAAGTTCCTGTCAGGGTGGCCGTGTTAGATATATCAATTATATCGGCCTGTGTTTATAAACATTTGGGCTATGCTGTCACCAAGCCCAAGCCGCCTCCTGTCCGCGGATTATTCATGTGTAACGGTAGTGTTACTGAGTGAGTTGTATTTACTAGTCAAATAAGTAAATATACAAGTGTTTATGTGTAATGTTTAACTTTTGAGTGTAAATCTCAAGCTTGGGGGCGATTTATCACCCCTAAATGTAACACTATATTGTTTCTCAATTGAAACCGCATTGCTTTGAATAAATACCGCTTTAAATATTTTAGAGATATTTTGTTAATAAATTATTTTGCATTAAGTGGAGTGTATTAATTCAGCATATAAAAATCCTCCATCATCAGTATCAGGGAATAAAGGCTAACAGGAAAGAGATCATCCTATCAATATAACTTCTCTGTAAAATATTATCAGGATGTAGTAGTTAATCGTGAAAAAGATGAATAAATGAAATCAAAATTCCCTTATTCCCTCTTAGATAATGTTATTATACAACCTTGATAACGACTAATCAAACACCAGGAGGGGGCAATTGATTCTGAGAAGGCCAATGCCAGTTATGAAATAATTTTATTGTGGAGTCTGCCAGTAGTGCCAGTCAGCATTCCTGTTTCAATATCCAACTGTTTTAGTTGAAGCAAAACATTGTGAAATTGCAAGTGACTCATATAATTTGTTATTAAATAATCTTATAAAACTGGAACGTACGCCTTGGAAAGGTTTACAAATCTAACGTTATTCTAATACATTGAAAAAATAAATTTCTGTAGGTACGTATGTATTCACGTAGATTATAATAAACATGGTGCGTTATGTCCAAATGAATAATACGCACAGTACGAGTAGTAGAGTGCCCGTTTATTTAAAGAAGGTATAGCTGAATCAAACCTTTACCATCTTGTACAGAGACAATTTGGATATTCGAAATGGACTTCTAAAATCTTTTTTGTAGGAACGAACTTTTTAAAAATCGAATTTTTGATGCTTCGAACCTTATTTGACAATTATGTATTTCGTAACATACTCATATACCGCGTTTGTAAATCAACAATTTTACCTATGTTCATAATTTATTCACAAACCATATACTTATAAAAAAATATAGCGCTTCTAATGGTACACACCAATTTTTGATAACTGAAGCCTTTTCGAAAAAAGTTTGTTCCAAAGTCGTTATCACCAAATTTGTGCATTAATTATTGAAAATTGTTTTATCGAGGCAAATGTATAATAACGTTTTATATGGAAAAAAACTGCTAGTTGTCAAGTTTACTTGCGGTGCAGAATATGTTTTCGGAAATAGGACCGTACATTCATTCGACGGGTTACAAAAATCTATATTTTCCATAAAAACAAATATATATATATGTCAGATATATAGGATGTCTCGAGTTGCTGGGATCAAACTTTAACGGGTGTTGTAACGATAAAAATTTGAAAATTGGCGTACCTAATAAATTGAGCACCAAAAACTTTTCTACAAAAAGTGTACTACGCTTGTGGAGAAGTGTTACAAAGCAAGGGCACAAACAATTTCTGTAAGCAATTCATGTCATTTAATGGTTTTGTTGCAGGAAAAATGCCTATTGACTTATATCGTACCGATGCAAGTCCTCCTTGTGCTGCTGTTCTGTTAACTGCTAAGAAAATTGGAATTGAATTGAACTCCAAGTCGATAGATCTATTTAAAAATGAACATCTTGCTCCTGAATTCGTTAACGTAAGTAGACCCTAATTAATAAATGAATATTAACATTTATAGTTGTAAGAATAGAGGAAAGTAGTCTAATTTCGGATAGGTTTTTCTAAATCATTCAAAAAATACGTAATTAAACATAATTTAACATATTCTCATTTATTGTAATATTCTTCACATAATTTTTGCACGGAGTAAAAAATTTAAGTAAATATGGAAAAGAAAAACTAAAACGTGACAAGTTTGTCAGTTAAAAATGTGGCAAGGCCTAAAAAATTGATCAGTTTTCGAAATAAAATTTAACATTTAGACAAAAATCACAAACATATGTTTGTATGTTCCCTTTGTCTTTGGACACCTCTCTGTATGTAACAAAATTTTATAATTAAAAAAGTTTTAAATTTTCTAATTTCGGAAACCTTCTTGCCTAATTTTGGATACCTACCTGAAATTGGGTAGTAGTATTCGAAATTAGGAGCAAATCTAGTTTTAACTAAAATTACTTTTTTGATAACTTTATAGAAGAAAATAATTTTTCGTTAACATACAACATATTAATAATTTTGTTTGGATTCTAATTACAGTAAATATCAAGTGCTTTAAGTAGAATTTACAATAAAATTAGTAAAATGACCTAATTTAAAGTATTTATGAATAAAATGGATTTGATAAGTGTTTGGAAAAGTTATGGATGGACGTGAATATCATCATAATCCTACATAAAACGTTTATTTCGTAATTCGGACTAATAGTGTAAGAGTAATGTTCTAATTGTATAAAAAATATGTAATGACTTTACATATTTCAGATTTAGTGGCGTGAAATATTTAGTCATTTAAAAAAATCATCTATTTAATCATCTTTATAAATAGATATAACAGTCACTTATCATTAAAGATAATTTCCATAATTTATTGACAGGTCAAAAAAATTGATTTTTTGTTCAAACATTGCATAGCAATAATCTGATATTAATTTTGCTTAATAAGCCTAGGTCAACCATCAGAATATTGGCAGATAAAACATCCAAGATATATTGACCATTGAGCTAAAACGGCTAAAACTATTCAGTCTACGTAGGGACACCATCATGAAGAAAGTATTTAGAAACATAATTTCTCTGTATAATTTTTTTGAAACTGTGAAATGTCAATCCAACTAAGAATGCGATTTTTTAAATTTAAAAATAGAAAAATGAAAATATGAAATATATGCCAGTTTCTCTTTCGTTTCTGTTTCAATATTTCTACGCAGAGTTTGGCCGGCTTTTACTTCAAAATTGGGAAGTGAGTTCCTCTTGGAAACAATGGGGTAGGTAGTCCATACAACGTTCTTCTCATTAACGTTGCAGTAGTGTATATCAAAGGAAAATAAATTAAAAGTCAAAATTTAAATATTCAAACAGATTTATTTATTTATTTATTTCGTTTATAGTCATTTGCATGGACCCTATATATGCATATATATCGACTAGGCGACACTTAATTTTTCTTCGTCGTCGATAATGTGGTTTCGTAAGAAGTAAGCATGGAGCTTGTTCAGGAACAATTGCGGATCCTCGTTAAGGTTTCCGTGAAACCTGGCTAGGCATTTCGACCTAGGCCTCACTGCCTGTCCAAGGGCTTGCACCAAGGTAGCTAGCAGCTGGTTGGTGATAGGATCTGCTGTTGCGGGGCTGGCACTGGCACTTGCGGTTGTTTGACCAGGCAGCGGATGATGCGGCCTGCGTGGTAGTGGGGTTTCGGCTTCCTAGAGGCTTGCATTCGCTAAACGGCTTAAAGCTTCTGCGATTTCTTCATCCGCCTGGATGCTGGTATTTAGGGTACGTGTTCTTTCCATTATGTGGTTGAATCGCACTCGCACTGGTTGTCGTCGATTTTATTTGATTTGGGAATCTCGCGTTCCTCTTGGGTTTTCTTCACGAATTTAAATAGTTCTGCAAGCGAGACACACTATTTTCGAAGCACACTTCGGGGTCCGTGTTTGTAGTAGATGTACCTTTCATCAAAAATTGGATTTTTCCGAATCCGCGGATTTTTCGCGGTTTTTCGCGGTTGACTTGTTGACTCCGCGAAAAATCTCGCGGTTTGACTCCGTGAATGGTTTTTCGCGCACTGTTTTACGTACCTCGTCCTAGCCCCACGTTCCGGGCGACATGTAAACGAAATACGGTCCTTTTTTCGGCTGTTTCGGCGTAGGAATTCGTGGAAAGGTCCGTTTAACTTTTCTGCGGCTGGCTCTCAGGGCGTGTATGGATTCGGCAACCAATCCAGGAGTCCAGGCACGAGGTAGCACAGTGGTTTGTGGATGATAGTGGGCGCCAGGAATATTTTTCCAAAAATATCCAAAAAACAGGAAAATCGCGGCTGGTTTTTTTGTTGCGGCGACGAATTTATACGAATTCTAGTACTGTCTGTTCGGTGAACTTGGTAATGTGAGTATTGTTCGCTAGTTTTATCATAGATGTTGTCGAAGCACTTGATGAAGCTCGAATTTTAGGTGCAGAGCGACGGCTTGCACCCGGTCTGGAGAGATCGAAGCACTCTGTAGAGTTGTATGCTCAAAGGAGCTATGAAACTGTATTGCCATAGGGCACTAATCACAAAATACTAGCGAAGCACTAATACTTGCATTTCTACTCTTTGGCAGCGACTCATATGTGGGCCCCAGCATCGTATACGCAAATTTGTATAGGGCTGAGGCTCTTTGCTTTACCGAAGGTAGATATTGCAAATAACCTTAGTTAATTATAATATTTTTTAATAACTGTCATTTTGAAGCTTTTCATTTAGTGGTAGGTAATGACACCATTATCTGTTTACACGCATCTTATGGGTATTTTTACTTTGTTGTGAAATATTGTGAGTATTTCACCAACAATAAAACAAACATTACAAGATCAGAAATACATTAGCGGTTAGAGATCAAAACTGAAGAGGGTAACTTTTTCATTTCTTTTTTCAGATGAATCCTCAACATACCGTACCAGTAATTGATGACAATGGTTTTCACCTTTGGGAAAGCAGAGCTATCATGCAATATTTACAGAATCAATATGGAAAAGATGAAAGTCTTTATCCCAAAGATCCCAAGAAGCGCGCTATTGTTGATCAACGTTTGTTTTTTGATTTGGATACCTTATACTCCACATTTAGTGATTATTTTGTAAGTTATACTAGTCAATTTAGTACAAAACTTCGTTGTGATGAAAATGAGAAATGGGAGGATCATCATCTCCTCATTGTATATTTTCTTACAAATTTGTATTGTGAGATTAGAAAATGCGTAATAATCATTGTATGTATATTTTTTTGTAACTATTATAATTTTTCTAATCACTATAATATAGTAGGTAGTTATCGTCAATGCCAATAAACTAGGTTTTAATATAATCATCAGCAAGGTCCAAAACAGTTTAATTAAATTTATTGTCCATTTAGTTATTGTTTCTTAACATTGCATATTTGTCTATTGTACATACAGGGTGTCCAGTCTATAAGGGCCTTAATTTTGCTGTATGATAAATTGTACTAAACAAAACATACATACTTACTTAATAAAACATTTTCTCTGACCAACGGTAAGTAACAGAATTATTATGACAGCAAACAAGTCTTGAATATGTGACAACGTCGCACATACTATCTTAGAATTGTTATGTTTTATTCATAATTATTACAAATAGGTACACCTAAACATATGTATTTCCTGTGAATTGTTTTCTTAGAGCTATTTTCACAACACAGAATAATAGTTACAAGAGTTCAAAGTGACTTATGATGTTTGTTTTATGTACACTCACAAGTATCAAACAGAAGCCTAGATAACAATGAACCGTACTACAATATTAATACTATGAACTACTATGACTAATATTACTTTTAGGTTATCAGCGGTAGCCTGACGCATTGCACCGTTGTCTAACGTTACAGTACGTTAAAGGTGTGAAGAGTTTCTTGGAACCTTCAATTTTTTATTTCATTGATACTGATTCAAAAAATAAATTACGAGCAATTTACACTATAAGAGCTTTTATTTAATCTTAATTGTACTCTTATTTGTAATTTTGTAACATAGTTTTGCATATTATTGCAGTTGTATTTTTATTTTTGAAATGTACTTCTAGACAAACTATTCGATTTAGATTATTTTATAAGAATTTTTTGTTGCTTTTGGTCAGATATGCAATCCCTTAAAATTATACCACTCATATTCCGGACATCCTAAACATTACCTACCCTTATACATACATATATTTGATTTGATCCTACTTAAGTTTAATTTTTTCAGTATCCTGTTGCTTTTTATGGAGCTAAGGACTTCATTCCAGAAAAACTTGAAAAACTAAATGAAGCCTTTAAATTTTTGGATAGCTTCTTATCTGATTCTGAATATGCAGCTGGTGACACACTTACCCTTGCAGATCTATCACTGGTAGCATCTGTATCGACTTGTGAAGCTGCAGGTTATGACTTGTCTCCTTATAGAAATGTAAACGGATGGTATGCTAAAGTAAAGAAAATAATTCCAGGGTACGAAGAAATAAATGGCAAAACTGTACAGGAATTCAAACAGTTGACTGCTCAATTAATCAAGAAATAATTATTTTACATTTTCTATGTAATTTTTTATGAATTTGATGTATGTAATGCAGTATAAAAATCTCCTACCGATTTATTATTAAATTAACCTATTTATTGGCACTAGTTATATCAACTACCAGTAAATGGTTTTTGAAAATCTCTTGAAATACCAATTTTAATGAACTCTTTTTGTTTCATCTTATTTCTACATCTGTTCAACTTGTATTCTTACAATTTAGTATGCAGGCCATAAAAACGACGTTACTATAAATTTTCAGAATTGAATCCTCGTCAAAGTGTACAAGAAAAAAACAGAAATACCTAACCATTTTTTTCTTAAGTTTTCCACAATCCAACCTTGACAGTGATCATATGTTGCGTTGTGACTTACACCTAAAGTTAAATTTAGCCACTTTCTGAAGCTAATGACCTTATTGGGCGAGGTTTTGTGCATATTCTCCATGAAAAGATGCACCAAATATGAAAAATTAGGTGCATTCCTGTACATGGCAGTCACATTTGCTCTACCTATTTCTCAATCTCAAAACACTGTTGGCACTCGGTCTCTCTCCACTAAGTGGAACTTGTACCCACTATACATACATACAAACACGTTTTCAGGTGTACTCTGTTTAGCTCTTTCAAATGTTTAGGTGTTTTTATTTATTAAAGGTTCATTCTAAATGCTGTAGAGTGGGCTAGAATTCTTGCCAGCGTTCAGACGTTATTGTTCCCAAAATAGGAGGAATATTTTGGCAGTAGCTGAAGCTATACCAAGAGCTGGTTGTGCATCAATTGATTTCGAAGTAGCACCATCTCTGCCTAAAGAAACCACTATATAGTCTTCCCACTGACATGATATCCAAACCAGAGTCTTACAACTTAATTGTATATATTTCTATTTAAAAGATAGTTGCATCTGTACTAAGGTTTCCTGTCAGAATAGTCTTTGCATTGCAACTTACTTCAGTTCCCTTGAAGTTTTGCAGCAGTCCTTAGACCAACAATAGTCTACCTTTAAAAGGTTGAATCTATCCTATTCTCATATATCCTTCTTAGGATGGTGAATGATAAAAAGTTGGCGGCATAGCATCTGAGATAATAACCAGAATAATGTGCTATTATATATCCTTAGGCAATCTATTGTACTCCATTATGTTAGTCTTTGGCATATCGATAGACGCTTGATTTAGTCTTCATACTGCCCACTTGACTTCTCTCTGCAATATTAGAAGAATATTTCCAGATAATGCTCCCGTTATCATCAGACAATCTTATTATTTGTCTCTGTAGATTAGACAGTTTGACTTAGCTTGTCCTTTTAAGGCAACAGTAAACCATCAATCATCATCAAACCATAAGTGATAGAGCCAAATTTAGATAAAATGTGTAAGTTAGTGTCACTTGAATCTAAACTTTTGTAGTAGACAACTTATACAGAAAAACTAATCTTTGTTGGATGTATGTACGTATACATAGTACAATTTTGAAATGAAACATTTGTTGAATGTTTTAATGAAAGAAAATTAACAACATTAATTATGTTTGATGTTATAATTTCCTATAGAACATAATGTTGTCTGCTGTTATGCCTATTCTTTTTACAATGTTCATTGTTCAATAAAGATGTTTACAAAGACACAGTAAGGTGCTGCTATATTATTGTTTATAGTCAGGCTCGACGAGAGGAGAAGTGAGGGGGGACAAATTTCCTGGGTCTACGCCATTTTTAAGGGCTGGCTTAAGTATAATTTTGCACGTACACATTTTTTAACACATATTTTTATTATAATTTTTAAATTTACGAAATTATCTTGTTATTTAAGAGAGATTTAAGAAAAACTTAAATACTTTGTAACCATTACATGTATTGTGTAAATTATGTTATTATGAAATGAAAATGGTGCGTTATTTTTTATTAAAGAATGTATGAAGATCGTCGTATTTGTCGTCGTAAAATGATCGAATTTGTGGTGATTTTAGGTATAGAAATCTCAAAAAATAAAACAAAAGTAACTTCAATAATTATTATCTTATTGATATTTTGTTTATTCATTGCACTCAAAATGTTCTGGTCTGTTTGTGTTCTACTGTGTTAGACTATCTAATTTACACTCATTTTTTAATCAAACAGGAGCTCTTGGAAATAAAAAATATGGAGAAAATAAAATGGATTAACATAATTTACGTTAAGTTTACTTGACAGAAGCGTATTGGAAATTGTAAAATGATTCAACAAGAAAATTGAATTAAGCTTGAACAAGAAAACTGACTGAAGAAAAAATATTCTTTTTAACAATCAATTTCATATACTTAAGAATAAATAAAAATTGTTATTATATGTAGTACTAAGTAACTGTATGTTATAACAACATTTTTTTTAAATTTACAGAAATATATATTTTCGAACATTTCTGTGCCTAAAATATTTGTTGGGTAGAAGTTTTTTTTCGTTATGTAATCGGTTTAGTTTGGTATCATTAAAAATTCGTAGGTGGCATGTGATAATATTCCTGCTATTTGCTAAGTCCTGGACTATTCAGTTATTTCTAAAATTATTTAACTTTGAAGAAACCACCATTTCAAGATCACAGCGCTATTAAGATCGACAATGACTCAATACTATTTGCCAGATTTAGGTTTATTGGCTATTGAGTCAGATTTAGCTAAAAATTGTGCAATAATTTAATGCAATAATAGATTCATTCAAGCCGAAAGTCACTCATAACCTCATTATATTAAGTACGTACATTGCCAAAAACTGCTTAAGTGCATGTTTGATTAATATTTTCTTATTTTATGTTTTAGATATAATAGTGCCCTGATGTATAGTGTATTAGTTTTATGCGTCATTTGTGTATTTCTTAAAAACATGATTGTGTGATTTATTAAACATATGTATTTTGTATCGCTGTATAAATAAATCCAAGGCCATAGTAGACAAAATAGAAATAAATATGTGTTGTCGTGTGAATTACAATAATGTAATGTAGTTATGTAGCTTTACATAAATGTAAATTAAAAAAACACAGTGGCCTTGAACTTCTTGAACAATTTTCATATTATTGGGGCTCAGCAAAAGCTTTTGGCTCTCGATGGCCCTATACCAGTGTATCTCTGTTTGAAGATAAATATGCCAATTACCCAAGACCTTATGGAAAATGATCTTATAGGAGATTAAAAATAAATGTTTGAATGACATGATATGGGTGAGTATCAAAAATGTAACAAATACTTTGCATTAAGTGTAAAAAGTTAACGTTAATCCTAACAACAGGCAATTAATATACAGTATTTGCCTAAATCAAAAATCGAAACCTTTACTTGAGTCTATTATTTAAAATTTTATGAGCCATAAATTGATACATACCTAGTTAATTTCGAAACTAACATAATATAGTAACAAAATGGCCTTCTTATTAAAGACATACATTATCAAACAAGACTAGCTAATGATCATTAAAAATAATGAAAATTCGACTTTTTTTTTAGTATAAAGTTAAGCGTTTCACGTTAATTAGGAGCAAAAACTAAAAGACTGCACTCTGTTTAAAGTATTTGCTTTTAAAATATGTCTATTGACTTTTATTATATTATTGGAAGCCCTCCCTGTACTTGTTGTTTTAACTGCCAAAGCTGTTGGAATTGATTTGAATCTAAAACTTAAAGAAGAAAATAAGGAAAATCTGATTAAAGTGAGTAACAAAAATTGCATAATGTCTCTAGCAATGATAATAGTGTTTAGTAGTAAGTTTCATGAAAACTCAAAGAAAACATAAAATTTTAATGACCAATAAGGTTACAAAGGTCCTTGTAAAAGACATTTTAGTTAAATTATATCCATTTCAAAAAACGAATTTAAACAGGACATTTTTAAAATTTTCATAACTTATTTATATTCAAACAAGACAAAAGGTAGATAATATGGTATCATTTTTAATAAAGTTAGTAATTTATTAGTTTACACTTTATAAAGAATTATGCAAATGCTAACATTTTGAACTTATTTTCGCATGCCCGTAATTTTCTTCGATGATAAAGATAACTGATGAGTAATCTAAATTTATCTAGATGAATCAATTGGCCTAAGTCTTACAACTTACAGTATTCAATATTTGTTTCATTATTCTATACCATGTAAATATTAATAATTAAAGGATATACTAGATATACCTATTATTTTTAAAGTGCCTAGAAAACATAAGACAAGTTTACATAATTTTATCGCATGGGCCGCCGGGGATCATGCTTCCAAAGGATTTTGGTGCGCTGAATCTGAATGATGTCAGGTTTTCGAGATATTCTAACCTAAAAGTCTAAAATCCGCTGTTTTGAGGTTATTTTACTGCAAATAGAATTTCGTCTGGAAAGTAAGGATTGCATCTTATAGTACTAGAGTTCTTCAAAATCGAATTCAGTTTGCTTGAATATATATTTTTTTCTTCTTGGATGTTTTGGATATTGAAATTTATGGGTTTTGGGGTATGGATTTGTGAGTTATAGATTTTGGAGTTCATCGGAATGGACTTTTCTTCACTATCAGATAACATATTCTAGGAAGCATTTGTGATTTTTAAGTCTTTCTTTACTTTATTTGTACATCTAATTTGAGCCATACATTTGCAGGACCGAATGCACTAAATTTGGTTTTTTCTTGCAGGAAAATTTTTGGCCCGTTGCAATCTACATAAATGTTTTCTTAAATTAATAATAATTTATTTACCTTTTTTACAACTGCAAGTATTTAAGGCAGGGGTGTTCTCGGGTAATATTGATACTGTAGTTAAAAGTGCCACCAGTTTTCCGTCAACAATTTTCCACCCACAATCTGATAAATCTGACAAGGATGGTCTGTGTATCGTACTGCTTAGCCATATTTTAGTCTGGTTAGTATACACAAAGACAATGCTGTTTTAAGGTATTTAAAGTTGGAAGTAATTGGTTGATCGGCTTCGAGGACGCTAAAATCCCTCTAAGGTCGTTTATGCAATGAATATTTTCGTTGTTTGTATAGAATCGCATTACAAACTTTACCATTTTATTAAAATCATTCTTCTAAATTGTCACTTATGCCAACATTACTATTATTAATTTAAGAAAACATTTTTATAGATTGCAACGGGCCACAATGTTCCTGCAAGAAAAAACAAATTTGTTGCATTGGGTCCTGCAAATGTATGGCTCAAATTACATGTACAAATAAAGTAAAGAAATACTTAAAAATCACAAATACTTTCCAAAATATATTATCTGATAGTGAAGGAAATTCCGAGTCTGACTAAATGCTGTAAAATAATTTTGTTAGAATATTCTTATTTACCAATTATTATTTGTTTACTTACAGAAATAGAAGATTTTACCACGGAACATCGACTCCACAAGCATTCTCGGACTATTTTAACGCAAATTTTAACATAATTAAATGCTGTAATTGGTAGCTATAATTAATAAAATGATTTTTTGAAATAATATTTGTTATGTTTGTTTATTAATATTTAACTGTTATTAATTTATTTAATTAAATTTGAGAAGATATTTACAAATACCTACTGTAACAACAGTGTATGTTTCACTGTTTTAAGTGAAAAAAGACCGTCTATGCTCTAAATTACATAAGGACGACTTTATCGCGCAGATAAACCGCGGGCCAAGCGAATTCCAACCATCCTCGCATCTCCGCGTCGGAGGGGGGTGAACTACGTGACATTTTACAGTTTTTTGACGAAACTATTTATCGAATATCGGATTTTGTTATATAAAGAAGCTTTTTAACCCTTGATCTTTAGTCTACAACGTTCGTAGAGTATTTTTTATTAGATTAGCATTAGCATTCTTGACTTATCTTGGTGTAAATGATATTGCAATTTCGATGTTGCAACGCGAGCCGATAAAAACGTGTTGCACAGATAATTTCAAATGAAAAATAAAATAGTTCCTCTTGGAATTTTAAGACAAAACTTTCAGAAATTGTTAAACATGTTGCGTAGATGTAAACTGTGCAAACATTTTTTTTACAGTATTTTGGAAAACCATCCCTAACTACCCCCTGCACACCACGATTTTTTCACGACCAGGTAATTTTTCTTTCTAAAGGCATAAGGAATAATATAAAATAGGTTTTACATTTTAGCAACAAAGTGCAAACGGAATGACACGAAAGAATCATTTTTAAGCTCCACTATAATATTATTTATTATACAACCTTGATAATGATAACCACTAATCAAACACTGGGAGGGAGCAATTGATTCTGGAAAGGCCAATGATAGTTATGAAATAGTCAGCATTCCTGTTCCAACATCCAACTGATTTAGTTGAACCACAACATTCTGAAATTGCAAGTAAGTCATATATTTTGTTATTACATAATTTTATAAAACTGGAACGTACGTCTTGAAAAGATATAAAAATCTAACGTGGTTCTAATACATTGAAAAAATAAATTTCTGTAGGTATGTACGTATGTATTCACGTGGAATATAAAAAACACTGTGAATTGTTTTAAAGAACTGGATTAAACCTTTACCATCTTGCACACGGATAATTTGGATATTCGAAATGGACTTCTACAACTTTTTTCAGTAGGGACGAACTTTTTCAAAATCGAATTTTTGATGCTTCGGACCTTATTTGACAATTATGTTTTTCGTAACGTATACCGCGTTTGTAAATCAACAATTTTACCTATGTTCATAATTTTCTCACGAACCATATAAAAAATATAGTGCTTCTAATGGTACACACAAATTTTTGATAACTTAAAGCCTTTTTGAAAATATTTGTTCCAAAGTCGGTACCACCGAATTTGTGCATTAATTAATGAAAATTGTTTTATCGAGGCAAAAGTATAAAAATGTTTTTTATAAAAAAAACTGCTAGGTGTCAATCTTGCGGTGCAGAATATGTTTCCGGAAATAGGACATTCATTCGACGGGTTACAAAAATCTATATTTTCCATAAAAACAAAAGCATATATTTTTCATATGTCAGATATATAGGGTGTCTCGAATTGCAGGGATCAAACTTTAACAGGTGTTGTAAAGATGAAAATTGGCCTAACAAATTGAGCACCAAAGGCTTTTTTGTAAAAAGTGTCTCACGTTTGTGGAGGAGTGTTACAAAGCAGGGGCCAAACAATTTCTGCCATCAATTCATGTATTTAATGGTTTTGTTGCAGGAGAAATGCCTATTGACTTATATCGTACCGATGCGAGCACTCCTTGTGCTGCTGTTCTGTTAACTGCTAAGATAATTGGAATTGAATTGAACTCAAAGTCGATAGATCTATTTAAAAATGAACATCTTGCTCCTGAATTCGTTAAAGTAAGTAGACCCTGAATAATAAATGAAGGTTAACATTTATAGGTGTAAGAATAGAGGAAAGTAGTCTAATTTCGGATAGGTTTTCTAAATCCGCCAAAAAATACGTAATTAAACATAATTTAACATACTCTCATTTATTGTAATTCCTATTCTTCACATAATTTTTGCACGGAGTAAAAAAATGTAAGTAAATATGGAAAATAAAAACTAAAACGTGACAAAGCACCCCGTACTTTTTATATGGAAAGGTGGTTTCAGTCGGGAGGTCTAATTTTTGGTGGAAAAGGTAGTTCTCAACATCCTGAACAAAAAAGCTAATGGGCACAAAAAAATCTATCGTCAGGATTTTTTGCTACAAGGTCGGCACCTGGGTTTTCAGAAGTCGGGTTATTTTTATCAAAAAAGAGCGTGTCGATAATCTATTATTTTTTGAGAGGAATCCCCGTTTTTTGAGGTATAAACACTTAGTTTATGGATTTTATTGTAGTTTTACCGTAACCTATTATGCTTTACCATTGAATAATAAATAACTCGTAAAGAAGCGCAACCCTTAAGCAGATTCCCGCATTTGTACCACTTGCGTCAAATACTCGTATGTATCGCTATTGGCTAAGTAAAGTACATCTCTCTGCAGGTTCACAAACTGGATCGCTGATTTTAGCGCCACCGTAACAGTGCGCAAATTACTGAACTATTTGTGGTATTTGCAAATAGCTGAGATAAAATCGATAAAAGTATATGCTATTACAAATACAATATTTGTCGCACAGCCAAGGAATTTTACGGTAAAGACAATGTATCGGGTTTTTGTTAGAGTGAAAATATATAGGCAATCTATTTAAAACAATACATTTTGCTAATATCACCACTACAGAAAATAAGTAAATATTTGGAAATACATGCTATGCCTTGTAATAATCGAGGTAATAAATAAATATGTACAAAAGGGGCTTTTTGAAGTATCTCGGGTTTTATAAGAGGTTAAATAATGTCGTTTTCTATTACAGGCCATGTTAGCACAATCTGCTGCGACCGTAGATTGAATAATTTATTTGATTTGGTCAAAATATTTTTTTTAAGTATGACGTAAACATATATTTTTTAATTAAACGTTTTTCACAAGGTAACTATGTAATTTGCCGTTATTTTTATCAAATACAATACGAATTCTCAAAATGTGAACATTACTTACGTATCATTCCAGTTTAAATTAAAATTAAGTACACATATGTAAGTACTTAATTTAGAATTTAGTTGTTATACTTTATTATTTATATTGCTTAATTTTCTATGTTAATAATTAACTTTTTTTTTTCGAACGCCACTAGCCTGAAAATTATTAAAATTAGGTAGGTACTCGTACATATACAGGATGCAAAATTAGTGTGCAATAATTTTATTCTAAAATAAAAGAAAAAATTGAAATACAATATGTTCCAGCTTTAATGATCATGATTTTGGGGTTCTATACAAAATGTCATTAGGTAGGTAGGTAGTTACAAATAAAAAACATATGAGCATAAGTAGGTCGGGAAATGCTCAGTTTCCGAGATACTTCAAACATTCTCTTTTAAGCAATATTAAAAGGTGTATAGATTAATTATTGAAAGTTTAGAGGGTTATTTTACTTGTCCGGTAACTTAAAACTTCACAAGCCTGTATCTCCGTAATTATTTAAGATATCTTAGCGATCAATATATTATTTTGCACCTATTCTAAGCTAACCATTTAATTTTAAAAATAAAATTATTTTTATAAAATGACTCAATTTATATTCTCGTTCGGATTTTTTTCTTTAACACTCTCTTATCAAATATCTGATAAATGTATATAGTAGGTGAACCCTGTTGTTAAGCTTTTCATTTAGTGGTAGGTAATGACATCATTATATGTATATACACATTTATGGGTATTTTTACTTTGTTGTGAAATATTGTATTGAGTATTTGACCAACAATAAAACAAACATTACAAGATCAGAAAGACATTAGCGGTTAGAGATCAGAACTCAAGAGGGTAACTTTTTCATTTCTTTTTTCAGATCAATCCTCAACATACCGTACCAGTAATCGATGACAATGGTTTTCACCTTTGGGAAAGCAGAGCTATCATGCAATATTTACAGAATCAATATGGAAAAGATGAAAGTCTCTATCCCAAAGATCCCAAGAAGCGCGCTATTGTTGATCAACGTTTGTTTTTTGATATGGATACCTTATACTCCAGATTTAGTGATTATTTTGTAAGTTATACTAGTGTCAATTTAGTACAAAGCTTCGTTTTGATGAATATGAAAAATGGCAGTATGATCATCTCATCATTGTAAATTTTTTAAAAAAATTTGTATTGTGAGATTAGAAAATGCGTAATAAGCATTTGATCATTGTCTTATTTTCTTTTCTATTATAATTTTTTTTAATGATTATAATATAGTAGGTAGTTATCGTCAATGCCAATGAACTAGTTTTTAATACAATCAACGGCAAGGTCCAAAACAGTTTAATTAAATGTATTTTCCATTTAGTCATTGTTTCTTGCATATTTGTCTATTGTACATACAGAGTGCAGACTATAAGGACCTTAATTTTGCTGTACGATAAATTGTACCAAACAGAACATACATACTTATTTTTTGTTTTCCCTGGTCAACGGTAACAGAATTATTATGACAGCAAACAAGTCTTGAATATGTGACAACGTCGTTCACATACTATCTTAGAATTGTTATGTTTTATTCATAATTATTACAAATAGGTACACCTAAACATATGTATTTCCTGTGAATTGTTTTCTTAGAGCTATTTTGACAACACAGAATAATAGTTACAAGAGTTCAAAGTGACTTATGTTATTTGTTTTATGTATACTCACAAGTATCAAATAAAAACCTAGATAACAATGAACCGTTCTGCAATATTAATACTATGAACTATGACTAATATTACTTTTAGGTTATCAGCGGTAGCCTGACGCATTGCACCGTTGTCTAACGTTACAGTACGCTAAAGGTGTGAAGAGTTTCTTGGAACCTTCAATTTTTTATTTCATTGATACTGATTCAAATAATAAATTACAAGCCATTTACACTATAAGAGCCTTTATTTATTTGTACTCTTATTTGTAATTTTGTAACATAGTTTTGCATATTATTGCAGTTGTACTATTATTTTTGAAATGTACTTCTAGACAACTTATTCGTTTTAAATATTTTTTATAAGAGTTTTTTTGTTGTTTTTGGTCAGATATGCAATCCCTTAAAATTACACCACTCATATTCCGGACCCCCTAAACATTACCTACCCTTATTCATACATATATTTGATTTGATCCTGCTTAAGTTTAATTTTTTCAGTATCCTGTTGCTTTTTATGGAGCTAAGCACTTCATTCCAGAAAAACTTGAAAAACTAGACGAAGCCTTCAAATTTTTGGATAGCTTCTTATCTGATTCTGAATATGCAGCTGGTGACACACTTACCCTTGCAGATATATCACTAGTAGCATCTGTATCGACTTGTGAAGCTGCAGGTTATGACTTGTCTCCTTATAAAAAGGTAAACGGATGGTATGCTAAAGTAAAGAAAATAATTCCAGGGTACGAAGAAATAAATGGCAAAACTCTACAGCAATTCATAGAGTTGACTGCTCAATTAATCAAGAAATAATTATTTTACATCTTCTATGTAATTTTTTATTAATTGGATGTATGTAATGCAGAATAAAAATGTACTACCGATTTGTTATTAAATTAACCTATTTATTGGCACTAGTTATATCAACTACCAATAAATGGTTTTTGAACATCTCTAGAAATACTAATTTTAATGAACTCTTTTTGTTTCATCTTATTTCTGTATCTGTTCAATTTGCATTCTAATATTTTAGTATGCAGGCCATAATGACGACGTTACTATAAATTTTCAGAATTGAGTCCTCGTCAAAATGTACAAGAACAAACAGAAATACCTAACCATTTTTTCTTAAGTTTTCCACAATCCAACCTTCACAGTGATCATATGTTGCGTTATTATTTACACCTAAAGTTAGATTTAGCCACTTTATGAAGCTAATGACCTTATTGGGCGAGGTTTTGTGCATATACTCCATGAAAGGATGCACCAAATATGAAAAATTAGGTCTATTCTCAATCTCAAAACACCGTTGGCACTCGGCCTCTCTCCATTAAGTCGAACTTGTATAGATGTGCTACCCACTATACATACATACAGACCAACAAGTTTTCAGGTGTACTCTGTTTAGCTCTTTCAAATTTTTTGATGTTTTTATTTATTAGAGGTTCATTCTAAATGCTGTAGAGTGGGCCCATGTAAGCTAGAATTCTTGCCAACATTCAGACGTTATTTCTCCCGTCCAAATCAGGAGGAATATTAATTTAATTAATTAATTTCGAAGTAGCACCTTCTCTGCCTAAAGAACCCACTATCTAGTCCCCCACTGACATGATATCCAAACCAAAGTCTTGCAACATAAATGTATATATTTCTATCTAAAAGACAGTTGCATATTATGTACTAAGGTTTTCTATCAGCGTAGTCTTTGCATTGCAACTTACTTCAATTCCCTTGAAGTTTTGCAGCAGTCCTTAGACCAACAATAGTCTACCTTTAAATGTATACTTCTTAGGATGGAGAATGTTAAATAGTGGGCATAACATCTGAGATAATGTGGAACTTTGTTTCTTAATGGTAGGTGACTACCTGTACCTGTAAAATTTAATGAAATACTGACCAGTAGTGTCGAAATAGGAATGGGTCAAAAGGATGAAACTGTTAAGAGAAGGTTAAAGACAATATTTTTTTTTGTAGATATTGTAGTATTTAATTAAATTTTTGTATCTCTCGAATATATTTCCTATATTAGAAAAATCATTACCAAATTAGTCCATATTTAACAGTGGTGCATAGATGACAGAATAACGTGTACAAATTCATATTTAAATAAATAAAATACATAGATTGAAGTATAATTAAATACACACAACACAATCTAAGATCCGTTGGAGACAATCGCCTAACGTTCTCAGCATTTTCGAGTTTTAAATGTGCATACTATAAAAAAAATGAAAGGGAAAACAAGTTTTAAAACAATCTGTCCAAATCTATATGTAACTCCTCAAATATCTCCTAATTCCTACGCTACTGATTAGTTTTTATGTAGAATACACATAAAGGTGTCTACTATGAGGCAATTACATTTTGCCACCTGATAGAATGCAGTTGCCAGAAGATAGACCTCAACACTTTGTAGTATGGCTTCTTGAGTAATTGACCTGAGAAGAGCAACCAGGAATTTACCAAAGCTGTTTCATTTCCAATCTTTAAAGAACCAAGAGCCAAGTCTTTAGAAATCGTTTTAGTCCTGATGTTAGTCGCAATTTGACTAACTATTGCAATTGCAATATTTTTTTTTGTACGGCAATGGTACTGTGAGCACGTGTTAGTTTGGCTCCGTATAAATTTGAATAAAGAGTCGTTTTAAGGTCATCGAAAAACAGTGAAATTGTTACAACACAATTGCAATATTATTTGACGGGCCTGTATATAACAAGAAGTTTGAAATATGCCTCCAAAAGGTAATACTAAAATGAAAATGTTAATAAGGGAAACCATTAAAGAGTTGCTTTCGGACGAGGCCTTTATCAGCAACGTATTAAAAAAGGTTTCAGAGAAAGTGAGTGCCTTAGAAAAAATTGTTCAGAAACAAGAAGAACAAATTAGTCAGGTGCAAGCAAAACTAGACAATATGTATCAAAATGAGAAGGTAAACAACATATGCATTTATGGAGTACGAGAAAAAGACAATGAAAAAATTAATGAAAAGGTTTAGATATTTTCAATGAAAACTTGCGTGTGACTATTACACCCAAAAATATTGTGGAATGTTATCGAATTGGGAAAAGTGAATCTACAAGGGCTATTAGTGTAAAGTTGGAAACTTATAATTTACAGCTAAAAATATTACAAAATTGCACGAGACTTAAGAATACTGGCATAGGAATAGCCGAAGAATGGTCAAGAAACAGATTGAAACTTCTAGAAGCTGCTAGCTGTAAATTTAATAAAAAAGAATATTTACAAGAAGAGGAAATATTTGTGTAAAATTAGACAATGGAAGCTCACGAAGAATCAGCAGTAATGACGATTTGGACCGATTATAGAACATGAAGGGGTATAAATTGATCCCAAGGGTGATGCTACTACATTACAACACAATTGCTTTATTTTTTTTTCTTTGCATTACTGATAGTGTTTACTTTAAAAATTTATATTGATATTTTTATATTTTCTTTAGTTTCTTTTTCAGTATAATACATATACAGTGTGGAAGAAAAGTATGGAATAAATTCATTATTTCTAAAACAACGAAGTTTCATGAAATTTCCTCGAACCCGTCGATTTTGCATTTTAAAAAGACTTTTTTTTCTATACCAACGCATTTCCCACGTTCATTTGTTTTTGCGTGATGACGTCATCGGACATTTTTTTAAATGGAACCCCTATATTTTTTCATCGGATTCATGTAGAGCTTAACTTGCTGAATTCAAAAATATATAATTTCTACACTTTATTCCTTCAACTTTCCGAGAAAAAAAATAATAACCGATCCAACAAACGCTGCAGTTGACAGATGTCAATTCTGATTAGATTTTGTTTAGCTGCCAGAAACAGTTTCTGAGGTGACTTGATTTAATTTGTTGTTTTTGCTGTCAAAAGATGTAATATTCCAACATGCAATCTAATAAAACAAAATAATAAATTAGGGGGTCAAATACGATCGAGGCAACCAGAAATTAATTATTAATTAATTAGTTACTTATTGTTAAATTGTTTTAAAAATGAAGAGTTCTTATTTTGTGATACTGCCGATGAATTCACAATATCCATTTTACTCTCAACCAGCACAGACACAAATGGGAATATTAACATTTTTGTCAAGCCGATTTTATTGGATCGGTTATTATTTTTTTTTTTCGGAAAATTGAAGGAATAAGGTGTTGAAATTATACATTTTTGAATTCAGCAAGTTAAGCTGTACAAGAATCCGATGAAAAAATATAGGGGTTCTATTTAAAAAAATATCCGATGACGTCATCACGCGAAAACGTCGGAAATGCGTTGGTATAGAAAAAAGAGTCTTTTTAAAAAGCAAAATCGACGGGTCCGAGGAAATTTCATGAAACTTCGTTGTTTTAGAAATAATGAATTTATTCCATACTTTTCTTCCACACTGTATATAGTATAGTGTTTAGTACTACATTTTAAAAAGTAATTTCTGTCAGATATAAGAATTTAATTTGTGATTTGTTATAAGTACGTAAGTAAGTAAGAAAATGGCGTTCGATCTATTGAATATTGTTGAAGGATATGAGGAATATGATACATTAAATTTGTTTCAGAATCTATAGGACAAGCACAGGAATTATTAATTAGTAGTAAAAAATTTAATATATTTCATGCAAATATAAGAAGCAAAAAATGTATATATTAATAATTAAAGGGTGTACTAAAGATATTATGTTTAAAGTGCCTGGAAAACATAACACAAGTTTACATAATTTTATCGCATTCTAAAGGATTTTGGTGCGCTCTGAATCTGAATCATGTCAGGTTTTCGAGATATTCTAACCTAAAAGTGCAAAAAGTAGAATTTCGTCTGGAAAGTAAAGATTGCATCTTATAGTACTAGTCTTCTTCAAAATAGAATTGAGTTTGCTTGAATATCTTTTCTCTTCTTCGAGATATAGTTCATTGACATTTATTATAATAGTTTTGCATTTTATTGATATTTCGGAAAATAACCAGACTGGATGTTCTGGGGTGTATGGATATTGAGAATTATGGGTTTTGGGGTATGGATTTGTGAGTTATAGATATTGGAGTTCATTGGTAGGTATTCGTGTTTATGAGCTCCATGTTCTGTGTATGTAAGGAATATCTGGGGATCGGAGGGTATCAGGCGACGGTGAATATAATGTATGAAATTGACAAAACACGACCAAAATGAGATGTGAGGGTTCACGGAAGATAAGGAAGTATGTGAGAACGGGAGATGTAATTTATGGGTTTAACCTATTAAATATCAAAATAAGATATCTCGAAGAGGAAAAAACTCAGATCAATATTTTAGAGGATAACTGGTACCGTTACCTTTAATATGCAATATTTATTTTTGTGACGAAATTTTAGCTCTTCGCATAAGATAAGCTGGAATATACTGAAAAATGTGTTTTTTGCTTTTTTAAGTAAGAATATCTTGAAAATTTGACGTTAGGAGGCAATTCTGAGGTGAAATTTGGATTTAGCATACTAAAATCCTTTGGAAACATAAATTAGTGTTTGTGTGAATAAAAAAAATTTTGTACACTGATAAAAATGACTGTAAACTTACACCTTTGTCACATCATTAATGTAAAAAATATTAAATCCATACTGTATTTCAAGAACTTCTATGTGAAGACCGTACATATTCAACATTCATGTAAAATTATGTGAGTTTTACTAAAAATTGATAATAATAGTGTAAAATTACATTTCATGTATACAAAAACAAGGTTTTACTATGAAAAAATATTGTTATGGAAGCTCACCTACCTTTTAGTTTGTTAATTATGTTCCTATTTGCATTATAATTTATAATTTTTGTAATACCTTTATTTTGACGTTTTCCGGAATATTCCAGGCTACCTATATTCTATTTGTTTCTCGACACGTTCTCGAGATCGCAGAAACTTCGACAACTCTAAAAACCTATATAAGTAAATCGGTTTCGCCGTCACAGTCAGTTTATTTTGAGCAGTCGAACGCGAATGACTGAAACGTCAAAGTAAAGCATTTGGCAGTTGTGAATTTGTCGAAGGAGATTTCTTGTATAATCAAGAGTGACAATAAAGTTGTTTGTCTACGTTACGTGACGCTAAGGCAATTTCGAGGTTACAATATTATCATTAAATTATTATTCATCTAAAATAAAATAAGTAGTATTTTTCATTATAGTTGTAACATTACATTCTGGTGTGTTAATTTACAGCATTGATTTAAGGAATAAATAACCAATAATCTACCGTGTAATGTCGCAAATAATTTTTTTTTCATTGTTAACCTATGTAATTTATTCCAGATCAATCCTCAGAATACTATTGACGATAATGGATTCGTTCTTTGGGAGAGCAGGGCAATAATGCAATATTTACAGAATCAATATGGAAAGGACTCAAGCTTGTATCCTACAGCTGCTAAGAAGCGTGCTGTTGTAGATCGAATGATGTACTTTGACATAGGCATCTTATACAATAGACTCTATTACTATCTTGTAAGTTTCTAAACATTCCGTAGGTACTCAAAAAAAACCTCAAACCAGTAGTACAAATATTGAAATACACCTACATAAACGAATTATTTATGTGACATTTTATAAATTTCCAGCTTCATGTCGCTTTCGGAGTTAGTTATGAACCAGCAAAATTTGTAGAACTGAACAAGGCATTGAAACTGTTTGATACTATACTAATCAACTCCGAATATGCTGCTGGAGACAAACTCACTCTTGCTGATTTGGCATTATTAGCTACAGTTTCAACTAGCGATTTTTTGAATTATGACTTGTCTCCCTGCAAAAATATTGTTAGATGGTATCTGAACCTAAAGGAAGCCGTTCCTGGATATGAGGAAGTTATTAGCAAATCGAGTTTAGCTATCAAACATTTAGGCTGTCTTAACCTGACAACCTCATAACTCTGTAACCAATGTATAGCGCTAAAGTGCTAAAACCCATAAAACTCTTAAATATAAGGCATAGTATACAGTAACATTCATTTTAAGTTTGAGGGTTTTGCAGGCCGATACCAAGTGTGATTCGTTCTCTTTCTTTATTATATCTAGCTTTCTTAGGCTCAAAATGCAATGTTCTTTCCTGATTTCCTGATTCTCCTCTTGTTATCATCCAGCAGAAATCAGTCCTGATGAAATATGCCACCTTGCCCTTCACTGAAGTCGCCAAGATTTTGTGGTAGTTAGACAATATGGATATCCATAAAATGCAATTTTTAGATTTATCAAGTAACCCAGTTTTCTCTAGGGTTCCACCATTCCCGCTAATTTTTCCCTATATTCAAAATTTGTATGGTTCTCCAGAAAAATACCTATAATATAATTAATTTTTTTTAAATTCAGGTATGCAGATTTTTTGCCTTTAATCACGTGGTATTAAAATTGTCGCTTTCCATCGGTTTACAAAAATTATTTGTCGTACTTTTGCAACTGAAATTTTAAATAAGCTTTTCGTAGACACGCATAGCAATCTCTTTGTTAAGTTTTTCACCCATTATTTCATGAGTGCTCATCATATTATAATAAAGAGGTAGCATTAGAACTTTAAAAGGAACATTTAATGCTTCTCTGGTGATGCTCTTGGTATCCCGGATTTGGATTCAGCAACCCAAAACATAAACGTAATATGGTTTTGTTCATTTGCATATATATGTTTCTATTTGACCTTGAAACAACCCTGAAGTAAACTGATGGGGTTAAATGAACGTCAAATTCGAATCCAGTGATCTCAAAAAAGTAAAATTGTACGATGGTTTTGTCAATTTGCATATTTATATTTCGATTTGACTATGGAATAACCTTGAAACTGATTTGATGGTATAAAGTCCAGCCGTAATTCAGACCCAACGACCACAAATATATAAATGTACGATGGTTTTGTTCAGTTGCATGTCTAACTTTTGATTTGACCTTAGAATGACCTTAAAGTGATGGGGTTAAACAGATCCGAAATTAAAAGTATATAAGAATCTGTAAGTTTAGTCCGTGCGACAGACCATGCGTATGAAGGGTTTAATCCACCTGCATATAGTTATATCTTTCGATTTGACCTTAGACTGAAATTAAATATTAGGTACATGCTTTTGCAATAATAATGACACTCCTTTAAAACAGCTTTTGAAGTTCAGGAAGTTCTGAGTAGAAATTTCATTAAAACTCTATTGGTGAGTGAAATCGTTGAAAAGTTGAAAGTAGATTTTATTACAAATGCGTCAGCAGTTTAAAAGAAATCGCAAAATTTATTTTAAAGAGTGTCATTATTATTTCAAACGATTGTACATGATGGCTAAACTGAGTAAAAATTGTCACTGACCTAACTTTATTTTAAAAGGTGAACTTGATAATATGTTTATAACTTGCGACTACTAAGAAAATTATACATTTTTACAAAGCTTAGAACCCTTTGAGATACTGTATCTCGCAGAGGCAGTATCTCGAATACAAGATCCTCATCTGAAAGGGCTGTTGGGTCATAGCATTAGGAGCTTTTATGACTCAACCAACGTCGGTCTCCCCTAGGAATTGTTAATTTAAGTAATAAGTTTATGTATTTTAGAATCTTCAGGTGTGACAAAGGATATGAAAGTATTAAACAATCATAAACAATATGGGTTATTGTGTAAATAAACCTTAGAACTTTTGGGTTACACATCAAGTTTTCTTTGTACGCGGTTCGAATTGTGCATGAAACACAGAAACTATAACTTAAATAGTTATTTATATGTTATCAAGCTTGTAGGTAGTATAGTTATTATGTCCTTTTCTGGCTCTTTTGTCGGGACATGATTTACGACTGCTTTTATGTACACTAGTAATGCCTTTTCAATTTAAAGCGTACAGTAAATTATCAAACGGTACATTTTATGAGCTTTCTCAGTACAACTTGCAACGCATGGCACAATAGGCACCCTTTATTATGAAGTATATTAATAAGAGGCTTTGCGTCGTGCTACAGGAATACAATAACTGGCTATGTTTAGAAAGATGGAGTAATATGTGGATGTAATAAAAGAATTATAACGCCAATGTATAAATAGAAAATTTTCAATACTAATACCATATTTGAAAAGCAATAGTTGGATACCGTCCAAAAAAGTCCAGAATTCTAATGAAAGAGAAAATTGAGATATTTTCACAAGAAACCCTGATAACAGATTTATGCTAGAAAGGTAATTCAAATTAATATAAATCGATAGATTTGTTTTGTAATTTGAAGTCCAGATCAAATGAAGACCTATATCGCAAGAGTCGAAGATATTTTTGTGAAGTATGTCTAGGAAAAATATGTTAACCAAGTGGTTGGCGACAACAAAATAAAGAGTATGTCAAAAGAAATAGCAATTAATCTCAATTTGCCTCATCTTGAAACTTATACAGAGCACTGCTTGTGACTGACTGACTTATCGGTCAGTGGTCGCGCGGTTTAAGGCGTCAGTACTTGATTCGAGGTGACTAGATCGCTGTGGGTTCGACCCCCGCAGCCGGTGGACCGTATATAAGCTATATTCGTGGAGAGATATGGAAGGGTGGAATAATGTTGGCTTGGGTCAATGTGAGAGATTGATACCGGTTGACATTTGACTACCCCCCTAATTAATGAGGTTTTCCAGGTTTACCTAATTCCTGTACTGAATGGTGGATAGGGCCTACCAACATAAGTCGTTCCTGAGCGCAAATGCAGCCTGCTTAATAATAATATGCCGCCCCCTCTCCCGCACAAGTCTTCGACTTCTGGGCTAATCCTCGTGATTAGAATGAGGGATAGAGATATTATTACTGCTTTAGACGTTCTTCCGCCACTCTGTTAGCCGATGCAGGGGTTAATAGTATTATCATTAAACGACATGGAGGGTGGCGTTCTAGTACGGTAGCGGCGACAATGACATGGTCCTACCAGCATTGAATTACTCCTGCAGTATCTGTGTGAACAGCCAAGAACCCTGGCCGGTCAATACCGGTCGGGGAATTAGTCCACGGAGTAGTTGTTTCCTGCAGTATCATTTACAGATTTAATGGCTCGTCGCCCAGGACGAGAGGTCTGCGTTAAGCACCTGCTGCAATGTAGGTCGCTTCCTGTAAGTCGAGCCGCTTAGGCCGAGCAGGAATTAAGCAGACCACTTATATCTCACCTGCACTCAGTTTATATGTGAACATACATATGAAGGAACAGCCAGTTCAATTGTCGGTCATCTCACCTATGGCATACTGATGAGGGCTAACAAGCCCGAAACCGGTCTATGTCTGGTGGTGTGTCCGACAAGGGTTCTTGGCTGTTCACACAGATACTGCAGGACCACTTATATCTCACCTGAAAATTTACGTTGATAAAAAATATTTTTATGTTTTTTGGCGTCGTTTACAATACACTTACCTTGAGGATTTGGTTAATAACAAGTAGCATCTATAAAATTTTAAGGTAATACGTGAAAATTTGAATAAATTATAGCGAAAAAACAATTTTAAAAGTTCCACTTTCAACACCCTGCATCTTTTAAGGAAGTCATTTGTGTATGTAGGTAAATAGGATTATATTGTCATATTTTGCAATACTCAGTTAACCACATGACCTGTTTCTTTGTTAAACCCTGTAGAATATACTTCACAATTTTTCCACCATTAATATACCTCAAAAGTTGATTATGAAAATACTGCATTCTACTACGATTGCATAAAGAAATTGCATCTTCAGTTGATAAGATTGACAGATTTATTTTTTTGATTATTTTGCAAATCTTATAAATTCAGTCATTCAATTCCAAAGTAGACTGAACGAGATTGTTGAATTAATACTGTTTTATCTACAAAAAATGTTTTACTTTTTTAAAAACTGCCATTGACATATGAAACTGGTCTCAGTTGAATAATAAGAGGATCACTCATAATTTAATAATAAGTTTAAGAACAGAATACTCTAGTGTGAAAGCAGCACGAGTAAATTATTTGTTGCAGTATCTAACATATTATTCAACGAGCATATAATGATGGTTGTAATTCACTAGGGTGGCAAATACGGCACCAGATGTAAGCAAGTGTCGTAAATCATCCGAGGGAATTACAACCATTATATACAAGTAGAATACTATACCTTGTCCACGACTATTAACAATATTTTAGCAAACTCTTTACTGAAAAAATGATACAATATTTAGACATTCATAACATAAACAGGACACGTAACATACAATTCAAACCCGTCAAATCACCTTACTTTTAAGAGTAAGAGTAACAGATGAGTTATATAAAAAAGAAAAATCATCTAAGAAAGAAATCTGAGGTTTACGATGAAATTCGATCAGGATGCGCATCAGTGAAACTAACTAACTATATATTTAAAACACTTTAGACTTTACAGTACCTTGAATAAAAACGTAAATTGGGCTACATCATATGAAAAGCCAGACATACTGGTACTATAATCTTGAAGTGACCCAACTGAACAATGTTTGTATAGATGTTTTTCACCTTTTCGTTACCTACTGGATCTTTCAAAATAAGCGGTTTTTAAATTCTCCAATATAACAAAGAAGGCGTTGCGATTCACCTGCATATAGTAACATTTGAGAAGTGAATGTTACGACATTTATAAAAATGGTGCCGGGCACCATACAACAAAGCATTCAAATTGTTGAATTATTTTATGAAAATAGTCGATTAGTCAACAATACTTTTAGAAAATTGGGTAATATTTACAGTTTTCATAATATTCATCTAAAAGCAGTATCAATCGAATTATTCAAAAACTTAAAGGAACTGGTAAGGTGGAAGATAAATAAAGAGAAAAATATACTAATAGCGGTCGTTTACAAGAGTGTATTGAATTGATTAGTGATAGTCTTGCTGAAAACCTAGCAATGTCTATTAATGATGACTGAATCCTTCAAAACATGATGTATTTATCAACAAGATTAAAGAGCAACCAAATGATCTCTCAAACAAAATGTGCGTATCTCTTCCGATGACGCACATTTTGAAATTGGTAGCTACCAACTTCCAAATTTTGTTTATAACATTGCTATATTAATTGTCGTATTGACAATTGCTTCATAAGAAACTTATTTGGTTTGCATTATGTTCAGAAGGTGTAATGGGATCCATACTTCATTGAAAATATTGTTGTTGATGTAGCTCTAGATGCTTTTCGATATTGTGAGATATTAACTTGTGTCTGTGGAATATATAAATGATAAGTATTGATCTGGATGACACTTGGTTTTAACAGGATGGCGCTAAACCGCATTTTGCGAATGATAATTAATTGAGAAAAACATCTGTTCAACGTATAATTTGAAGTAACAGTGATGTTAATTGGTCAGCAGTCACCAAGATCGTGCGATTTGACATACTCATCTTCTTTGAGAATAAAAACTACGTGCTTAGACACAGTCTGCAATCAATCTCTGAACTGAAGGAACTGAACTGAAATTATTCGCGTTATTAGAGAGACTGAGAACCATAGTTGTGCCAATATGTTATTAAAAACAAGAGTGTACATCGAAATTTCAAAGTAGTCATTATTTGGCAGATATTGTTTGTTTAATGTGATTCAATACGCTTCGAATATCAAAGAAAAGTTTTACGAAATCAATGCTAATTGTCTTTTATTCAGGAAAAAAAATCCAAGTCAAATAAAAAGTAGATAATATTTTTTCTGAGCGAAAGTTGTTCATACAGTCTTGAGGTTGGCCGAAAATGATTTAATTAAAACCGAATCATGGTTTACTTCAAATAACCTTAAATTAAATAAAGAAAAAACACAAACTATTATATTTTCTAGTAATCACTAACATGTAAAACTGTTGGGGATCACTATTGATAGTTCTCTTAAGTGAGCACATCACATTGAAGGTGTTTTCCGATATTAGAAAAACTTTCAAGTCAGATATATTTAATATGGAAACTCAGGTTGTGTCTGGATAATGTAACATTGGTTAACGCTTATTATGGTGTTATACACTCATTTTTAAGTTACGGGGTGGTTTTGTGCGGTAATGCTCCAATGGCTAATTGTGTTTTTAAACTCCAGAAGAAAGCTATACGCAAAATCTGTAGAGTCGGACCTTTTGAACATTGCAAGCCTCTATTTAAAAAGTTAAAAATTATGTCCTTGCCATCGCTTTACATATTTTTTTCTTTGATTAAAATACATAAAAAATCTAACTCCTATCTATCTAATTCGGATGTTCACAATTATTTAACAAGAAACGCTAATCAACTCCGAACTTCTAAATTTAGGTTGCAAAAATCGCAAGGTAATTCATTAAATCTAAATATTTATAATAAGCTTCCAGTACATGTAAAAATGCTAAACAATGCTCAATTTAAAAATAATATTAGGAGAATTATGCTCGATCACTGTTTTTATTCTGTTCGTGAATATATGGATGCTCCCACAGTTCATTTTTAATTATGTTTTCATTTTTATTGTTGTTTGTTGTTAATATGTTCTATATAATTTTTATTGTTACTTGTTGTTTTACCTTTTTTAAATATGACTTATATATACTTTATGTACTTATTATGTGATCAATAAATATACTTACTTACTTACTTACTTACTTACTTACTTACTTACACATGAAGGGGTGACCTCATATTTTTATTAGGTTATATAGAACCATTTGATTTTTTTTATGTTTTTATATACGTCGCTACACAATATTTTTTGTTTGATTGACTTGAATTTTGTAAAATTATCGCACATACCTGTATCTGCTACGGTCCTGATACACACACTTAAAATGATTTAATAAAAAATGTGATATTTGCATGATCTTTCTACTAGGTATATATTTTCGTTGACTTCTCATTTTCAAATAATGCAAGTACTTTTTGAAACGTCATTTTAATTACTCTCCTTGGATTTCAATTTTACTGCAAAATTATTCGACCAATTAAATGTGTTTCTCTTTTTCCTTTACAATAGTGAATCTGAATGTAGCTTGTCAGTAATTTGGTATTTCATTCAGAAGGATGCCTTTAGATGTGCTGATACTGACTTCTTAATAGAGGTAATTTAATAAAAAAAGTGTAAATTAGATTATACCCCAAATACGTACTCAGCTGTCTGCAGCAGATAACTAAAACAGACAGAACCAACCAACAAATTTTTAGTACCTACATAAAACTTCCAAAATAGGTATTTTTTTCATTTTAACTGTAGATGTAAATATTGTTATAACATAAACTTACATAGTATAAGACGGCTCATTTTTGTTTATAAGTATGTGAAAATAATGTTTAAAATGTGCCGTTAAATCCTGTAGATCTTTGCACATACTTGACCTAAAGTAATCTGACTAAATAGCTACTCTTGAAGTGTGACCCATTCTTTACCAAATGCGCTACAAATAATTCTTCAATTAATTTCTTAAACACTCTTTCCTTTTCTTCCACATGTATAGGTACCTACGTATAAAAAATTAAATTATTATCTAGTTGGGGCTGCTATAAAGATGAACTCACGCTTCAAATTGCATTGATTGCAAAATCATCAAATGTTAATAATGAAAATTCTTCACCGCAACACAGAGCTGCTAGAAGTTAGCTTGCAGTCTGCACGCGACATACACATGTGGAAGTGAGGGTGGAAGTGTGGGCCATCCTAGTCTAGCTCAGATTTTCTTCTTTACGTTCTAGTGAATATTGTTTTATTGAATTCTGATAATAGAAAATTGGTAAGTACCTATTTCAACCTTATACTTTTTGCATAAAAACCGTCACATTTATTATTTTATACCTCCTTTGTAGTTACATTTAGGTAATTGTGTGTAATTTTTTTAAAATTATTGATTTAAAAAAGTGGACCTTTCTATTTAAAATACATACTTTTGTTGTTCCATGTTGAAATAAATCTCTGTATAATTTGTCCTTCATATTCATTTCTTCTCATGTAAGAGTAGAAAGTTATGAAATATTTATGACAAAGGTTGTTAGAATTAATTGTTAATTGGTATCTATTCTCCAACATAGCTGCTGCTGCAACACTCTAACTTTGTATAATAATTATGTATCAAATCTATTCTTTTCCCTTATAATTTATCAACAAATATTTTAAAACATTGTTTCCTTGACCTGTTATTTAATATTAATAACTTACCTATCACGTGAATATCTTCAAATTATCGATATGAAGTATATGTAGCTATCAAATTAATTAATTAAGTCATGCTTGGAAATATTTAGACATTTATCATTAATTTTTGCACCAATATATAATAACAGTTCATTTTCTGCAAAGATTCGCAAAATTACTTCCTAAAAATATTGTATATATAATATTATAGACAAATATATTTCTTCACAGATAACACATGGTAAACATTAAGAAAAGTATGTGTGTGCAGAAGTTCTATAATTGTTAAATTATATTTAGATGTTTATTAATTATTTTGTTTTTAAATAAACTTTTTATAACTACTTAGATAAGGAACGAAATGTATGCAGGCCAAAAACCACAGTTCCTGTAGCTACAACCAAGAATTATTCTGGTATATGGTTAAATTATTGGTATATACCTATGTTAGAACATACATATGCTAGTTTAATTGCAAAACTAAAGAAAATATCTTTTTAGAGAAAAAATGACTTATTCTTTTGCAGAAATATTATTATTGTCATAAGATATGACAAAACAGCATGTCTCCATTTGTATATATTTCAAATATATTAAATTTATAATTTGAGACTAGTGACTTTTTAACAACTAAATTGAAAAATTATTGGAAAGATTTTTGGCAATGGAAATTATTTATATTTGAGTCATATCTACGGTCGATGTAAAACAAGTATTTTTGTTGTTTTTACAGTTATATGATAAATAGACCTACTTAAACTATGTATTTTTTCAATGTTTTCTTTTGAAAATAAATATATAAAGGGTAGATAGAGAATGAAAAATGTTGCAACTATGCTTTATATCCCATGCCAAATATTTAAATGTTTTTGGCATTACTTGGTTACAAAAAAATAAATATAACTTCAGTGTACGTTTATGGAAATTATGTATTGTACATGACTCTAAAATATCCGAACATTCCTAACATTTTGCAAAATGCATAAAGATTAGAATTATAGTGAAAATATATTTTTGTCTACAAACGTCAATAAAACTATACAGAGTGGCGCACCCAAAACGAAACAGAGGCATTTTCTGGCAGCTCAGTTATCTTTTTGAAAAATGCTCAGACCCGTCGATTTTATTTTCGAGGAGGCACAAAATTGGCATAAAATCACGTTTACACGTGCAGCCCCCTGGGCGGGGACGGTACCAGCCCTAAAATCTTAAATGGGAAGGGGGGTCGAATGATACATCGCTTTAAAGGCCTTTCAATTCCCTTTATAATGATGTAAAATACCATGTACTGCAGTTCAGTAGTTTTGGATATTTATTGATTAAAAGCTTAAAGTAGACTTTAATACATGATCATTAGTGGAGATCAAGTAATGCATTAAAGTTGGCAGCAAAGTAGTTTAAAAATGAATAAATGAGAGTAGTTATTATTGTAATGCAATTTTAACTTGTGCATCACTTACGGAGTTTTTAAGTTAGAGTTGCTTTTAAGATTTTAAAAACTTGATTTTCAAAAAAATTATAAAGTAGTGGAACATAACAAGAATGAACTTACCCGTCACACCCAAATTACTGTGCTCCCCTTAGGGTTGAGCCGTTTGAGGTGATTTTGTTTTTAAATGTTCGTTATAAAATTCCCTATCGATCCCTCTTTCTCAATTTTCGCTTTGGGTCCTCATTTTCGCGGAATTTGACTCCAAAACCCACAGATTTAATTTTTGTGGATGTTGATAAATTCTGGGATTAGAATCGGACCAATATCGACAGTTCTGACGATTTACTTCGCCATTTAAGAAAAAGGAACATTCGTCGGAAAAGCAAACGTTGAACAGAAAATGTTAATTTATAATTCGTTCACTCATATCTTCGCAAAATTGTAATCGGCGATCGAAATCGTTTACATTCAGTTCGTGTAGTACGGATGAAAACTATGGGCCTTGAGAATCCGTTGGATACTACGTCGACTAACACCACACACAGTTTCCACTTTTCGGGTACTTAACGTAGGATCTAGATGAAGTTGCCCTAAAACCAACACTTCTGCTGCTTCGCTCCTTATGGGATTTTCAATGTTGCGTTTTTTATTGGCGACTGATCCAGTTTTCCGAAATTTAGCTACAAGTTCTAGAACATACTTTCGATGCACGTTACTGTTCTCATGTCGCTTATTAAATATGTCTGCTGTTCTACTAGCGCACTGATTATTTCCGAAAATTATTTCGAAAATTTCAACCCTTTCTGCCGTGGAATATACCATGGTTAATTTATAAAGCGTTAAAAGGTATTTTAACAACAAAGTTTGGTCGTATCAATCGCAAACTATGTACTAAATTCCTATTTAAAATAAGTACGAGGCATTCCTTTCTTATCTTTCTTCAACGAAAGAATTAACACAATACCACCTTTTTTGTCACAAAAATCGCTATTTTCAACACTAAAATAATAAACAAAAACCATGGGTGTAATGAATAAAGATTAAGTAAATGCTTTTACTAAAATTTCTTTAAATAAGTACTAACTAATCTGATGTACCTATTAAAGTCTACTTTAAGCATTTAATCAATAAATCTTCAAAACTACTGAACTGAAGTACATGGTATTTTACATCATTATAAAGGGAATTGAAAGGCCTTTAAAGCGATGTATCATTCGACCCCTCTTCCCATTTAAGATTTTAGGGGTGGTGCCATCCCCGCCTAGGGGGCTGCACGTGTAGACGTGATTTTATGCCAATTCTGTGTCCCCCTCGAAAACTAAATCGACGGGCCTGAGCGTTTTCCAAAAAGAGAACTGAGCTGCCAGAAAATGCCTCTGTTTCGTTTTGGATGTGCCACCCTGTATAATTCTTAACTCATGCTGTCAGTGTCTAAATCTATATTTTAAAGTAGTAGTGTTAGAAGTAATTTACTAATAGCACTAGTGCTAAAAGTAAATGAAGTGATTTACTTTTAACACTGGTGCGAAAATAGAAAACAATTAAGAAATTTTATATCAAAGAAATATTTATTTAGTTAATTAAGTAAGTATACAGCTAGAGAATCTACAATTAGAACAAATAATTCCATGGTCAATCTTATTAGTACCTGCAGTATTAATTATTTTTGTGAAATTTGCACCAGGATATGGAGCAATGTTATCCGCTTAAGTTTTGAACAAAATTTGGCCCGCGATGCTCTTCTTGTTTTGTAACGAGTCTTCTATATAATCCTCCGCTAGTATACTGGACTTCTGTCCACCGTATCTTTTAATTATATTAAGATTAGCACCAGAGTCTGCCATCAAATTTACAAATTGCAATATTGGCAGGCACCTTGATTCCAACTAGTGTCGTGGCACATGAAAATTGTAAGATTCATCATTTTATAATACTTTCGACTTATTCTGTCAATATTCTTCAAAAAATCAGCAAGCTTGTAATATTTTCTTATGTCCTGATTCTTTATGATCATCATCGCCTTCAACTTGAAGTAATTTGACCAGAGCGTTGACGATTTCCACATTTTGAACTTGTCTTCAAAGCATGCCAAAAGCACTTTTCATTTAATATTTTTCAGATCACTCCATCTCAAGAAACGATTGTACAAAAACCCGTACTGTTGCGTTGAGTTGCTAGGCAATATTTCGAAAGTGGCTTCATTAGCAGCTTCTTCGATTACTGCCGGGAGAAATTAATTTCCTTGATCAATTTTCATGCCAAGAGATTTAAAGGTACTAGTCAACAGACGATTGGACTTTTCCTACCCTAGTTTGCTTACTTTTAATGGTATTTGTAGAAAAAATATAGTGTCTGGTATTTGTGCTAAAAGTGATTTTGTTTTGTTCGAAGGCATGGGACACTTAACCCTCGGCGCCGTGTTCCAAACTTTTCACAAAATAGAAATGCCACTTTTAGCGCTTATATCATAAATAACTATTATTTCCACTCAGTAAAATCCTAAAACTATCAACTGAACCAAGTAAATAAACATTTATATTTAGCAACTTCAGGAACTTTAAACTGTTATCAACTAGAGCTGGTAAAAATGTTTGGGAAAATCCGTCTGATAATCCTGTAGATGATAAATAATGTTTTCTGCTATATTTTGCTAATGTTATTAATTGTTATGTTCCGTGTAATGTCTTCGTTTTGATTGATCAAAATAAATATAATTTTAGTTTTCATTTATCGTGTTCTGTTCCAAATGTTTTCAAAATATTTTTTGGTTTGCTGTATCACAATATTAAAAGGTACTTACAGTATCATTGCCCAATGGCCACCACTCTGTTGAATCATCTCGTTTGCTAAATCGTGTCGCCTTTGTAATACTTGTCTGTCGAATCAGCTGAATTTCAATCTAGAATTCTGTAATGTGCTGTAGCGTGGCGACATCAATGTTAGTATTTGGAAACATACGCATCAGCCATAACATATTTGACGTTTGATATTTACAATGTAATAGCTTATATTTTAATAGAACCTACTTATTTAATTTGGTTTGCAAAAATGTGAGTATTTTTCATCTACTATTTTAAAACACTTAAAAAACATTTAAAATATGCAGACAGGTATTTGACATTTATCATAGTTTCCATAAAACGTCAAATTACTGATGAAAACAATTGACGACTATGTCCGACTACGTCATTTGTGTTGTAGTCTGCTGCCACGCGCGGCGAGTAACTGCAATCGGGTAATGGAAGAGACTAAATAAAGCACGGCTGCTGTGATTTAGCCGACGATGGTTGAATCCAGCGCTGGGTTAGGCAACTTCTTCATCCTCTGTCTCTCATGTTTCATGAATGTTTCAATTCAAACTTTAATAATTATTTACTATAGGCTATTTTCTGCACATATGTACGACTCCTATTCCTTTCTGCAGGGTGTTTCAAAAGACATGTCAATATAACTAAGGCTGACATTGAAAACTTAACATCTTAAACATTACATTTTACATATAATATATTTAGACAAATTTATAACTAATGCAAGTGATTTTCTTGATGTGAATAATATCTGCGATCGAAGCCTTGAGATGGAAAATCTACTCACCATATCTTTTAATGATTTAACTCTTTTTTAATATTTTTATACACTGCTTGGTCCTATGCACTTTCTTTCTTCCTTCGATATATTCGCCTCTTGCATTTACAGACTTTCTTTTGACAGTTTGAGGACTTACTATAAAATAACAAAATGTGAATAAATAAATATGTTAAAATTTGTATGCAGGGTGCTTACGAATATTTGTGCTCGGTTTTTAAAAGTTTTCTTCGTCTATCTATAAACGGGTGTTTTCTTGATGAAACCCAGCCGGTTACACTTAATACAGAAAAGCTTTGCCTTTTCGCAGATTTTTCTAAAGTGAAATATAAATTTCCACTCCCATTGCCATTCTTTTTAATTTTTTTTGAAGGAGATAACATTGAAGATGAAAATGTCAAAGATATATCGGATAAACCCATTTTTACTATAAAATATATTATTTTAAATAAACAAGCAAAAACAAAACGCGCTTTTGAAACATATTTATGAAAAGTCACTTCGGAAATTACAGGCGTCAACAAAACATTTGTGAAGGCATCAGTCTCCTAACATTTTTACAACTTCTAATAAAGTACGACATGTTCTTAATGCGCAAACTTTTAAAATATAATAATAAATTTGCATTTGTAAACCAAATAAATCCCAAATCTAACCACACAAACCAACAAATATAAATATAAACATGGGAAGAAGAAGAAATGTCAATCATTTTCCATCCCCTTTTATTGCATGCTTCGTACCACTGCGCAGTCGTCGAAGAGCAGTATACAGGGTGTCCCGAAATTAATGGGACACAGAGCAAGAGTAGATTGCCTACATCAAAATAATGCAATTAAGCTAAACTTACCTTGGTCCATTTGTGGCTAATAAAAAAGTTACAAGGTGGTAAAGTTCCAATTTTGAATTCGAAATTCTTAAAATTCTTAGAAAGTTCTCAAAGGATTCTTCTGAAAATTTGGATTAGGGGGTTTTCTGGGACAAGAAAAACAAATCCTTACTTAATTTTACTGTAGACGCTAGAGGGCGCTACAAAATGTACTCTTAGTTGATAAAAACTGATTATAACTTTTTTATCAGTGTGTGCACGAAAGTTATAATAGAAAAATATTGTTCTGCTATCTATTTTTCACAAATAAGGTATATTTGTTTTATGTCGATAAATTTAACCGTTTTAGATTTATTTCTTGTTTTTCTATTGGATGCAATAAAATAAAATAAAATAAGTTTGTAGTTACTTGCGTTTGCCCGTGTATTAATAGGGTCACTGTAAACTTTTGATTTCAATCATTATTATTTTGATGTAAGGAATCTATTCTTGCTCTGTGTCCCATTAATTTCGGGACATTCTGTATATCTTTATGTATGTGGTATATTTCAGTATTCTTTAAAAGAACAAATTTACTATTCAAACTAGAAAATAATCAATATAGGTACTGGAGTTTCTCTTAACAAAATATGACACATAAATGATAAGGTTCGGGATTTGACACATACACACTTGATATAATAGGTGCTATTACCAGGATCGCCTGGTTGTCTTTACCACAGTTTTTTGCAAAGGTTACATTTTTTGTATAAAATGAAGTTTTACATAATACAACAAGGCTTAGAATGGAAAAACCCAACTTAAAACAAGTTAGAAAATAAAATGACACCGAAAATGCTAGCGCCCCCTACTTTGTAAAAAAAACTAATAACATCAGACAGTTCTGCACCACCAAAAACGTAACTGTGTCAAATTTTAATCAAATATGCTAGTCATTAAAAAAATTACATCCTAAATTTAATTTTTTTTAAATTATCTTACACGCGCTGAATTTCAAAAATAAGTGGTATACGTTTACTAAGCAAACCCCACCGCAGTAATATTGCTATGTCTTTTTAAAACACGTATTAAAATTTAAATAATTTTTTCTTTTACAGGAATGGAATACATTATGCTATGTATTGTTTATTTACTTATAATTTCAACGAAAGTATATGTCATGCCTCAAAAATTCTGTGGAGACAATTTGTCAACGATTTTGTCACAATATTGTTTATCCTACAATACGCCAGGTATGTTACTCTCTTATATTACTTTGTTAATGATGTGATGAGATGTTAAATTGACTGTTACTAGGTAGTTACAGTGTGTGATTATCAGCATTTCTAATTTTAATTATCACTAAAATTTCATCCAACACTCGCATTTATATTTGGAATATCAACCAACACGTGCAGGCAAATATTAATTAATAATTTACAAATTACTAGCATAAATAATATTTATTTGGTCTCCCAAATTAACAAAATGAAAACTAATTAGAATAATATTTTTTTTTATGTATATCCCAGCCCATTATATTTCTGATTTAGAAGCTACTTTTGTTTTCGTATTATCACAGTTCCCGCATTTCATTATTTTATTTGCCAATACTAGCATTTACACAAATTAAAAAGGTTTTCTGTTCCAACATAATTGTCTGATCAGTCAATATTGATCATTATTGTTAAACAAAATTTATGAAATACTGTTTTGAATTGGTGGCATAAGTGTATAGAAAATTCAAAGGTAATTTGCTTGACAAATTTGAAGAGGGTCTCTCATATAAAAATTGTCTATTGGAACGTCTCCTAAAAGTTTCAGCCCCTCAAAAAAAAAGGTGTAAAATTTGTTTCTTTAAATCATCTCGAAAACAGTTGAATATAAACAAACGGCAAACTGACAATTTTGGCATATTTTCGGTTTTGCTGGGCTTTTATGAGGGGGTGAAATAAACCACCCCTTCCCTGTTGATTTCCTAAATTTTCATATATCTACCTAATTTTAAACTTTTAAAGTGATATTACAAGGTAATTTTGTTTATTCAGAAACTTATTTATTTCTTAGAAAAATTTCATATTCTTAGTTTTTGCGATGCAAAATACGATATTATCAACTATTGAGTTTTTACACAAAATTATTATACAGTGCTTTCGAAAAGTAACGAATTAATTCATTATTTTTTAAATTGAGAAGTTTTCGAAAAAATCCACTGGCACGTCGATTTTGTTTTTAAAAAAGGCACTTTTTGACATACGACTCATATTTGTGACGTCATAGTTGCTCGAAATATGACGTCATCGACAATTTTTTTAAATAGCCACCCTCAATTTTGACCATGCCATTTGGTGTCACTCTACATTCTACATACACATCATGAATTATGGTGTTACATAACAAAAATTTCAAGAACATTATGTTTGAAGATTTTAAAATTTAATTTTCACCAAAATGTATCACCCGAGAAGGGGGCCGATTGAGTGGCTAGGCAGATCGCCTGATTTGACGCCCCTAGATTATTTCTTAAGGGGATACTTAAAAAAAAAGTATACGTTACTAGACCGATTAATTTAGAAGATTTAAAAGTAAGAATTCGTCACGACATACATCGTATACCTCCTGAAGTAATTGATAATGTCCAAAAAGAATTTATTATCTAATCGTCTTGGCTACTGTCAGGCAGCCAACGGTGCACAATTTGAACATTTAATTTAGTCGATTTTTTACATAATCATTATCATTTTCAGTATTATGAAAGTACAAGGTGTACAAGTTGAACCTTAAAATTGTGTTTCTCGCTATGATTTCTTCAGTTCACACGTTATCACTTTGAAATTTAGTAGAGATACTCCTTGTTGTTAATTATATCCTCAAGGATATTATTGTAAACGATTCCTGAAAAAAAAAAAACGTAGAAACTGGGGAGAAGGGATTATTTTATCCCCCACTTTTTTCTTATGTACGCCTATGGCCTAAGGATAATTTTTTACAATACCATGTAAAATTTTGTTTAAAATATTTTATTACTTTTGATAATTTTTCGTAACTTTTAATTTTCGAAATACATATTTGGATATGCAAGGTTAGAGATAGTCGCAGCAAAACGAGGGCACTTAATTTCGACTTTAAATTTCAAATTGCAAAAGAACAATTGCCATGTTCTAACATATTTTATACACAGTGTCTCTGAACATAGGGCTAACTACAGAGTCTTTATAAATGATTAAAAGCCACGTGACCAGGACTGTGATTCTCGAAGAGCAACTCGCATGCGAATGGATTTCTTGTCTCTCTCAATTGCCGTAGTGAGGAAAAGGATATTCGCATATGAATTGCTCTGTGATTGATTTGAGAATACCGTCCCTGATCACGTAGCGTGTAATCATTTATGAAGGCACTGTATATTTACCATTTTTACACAAATAAATGTTTATTTTTTTCAATATAAATTCGTTTATAAGGAAAAAGATGAAATTAAAGAATAATGTTAGTTATTAAACAGTAGATTTATCCTAAAATTTAGTTTTAAACATTTTAATTCACTAATTTAAGATTTCAATTTACTAATTGTTCCACATGTCCACCTGCCTCCAAAATACATAAATGAGCTCTTTTGAATGAACAATATTTGATATTTTGAAAAAACCTCGAACACTGAAATCCAATGGACTAAAATCGTGGGAGCGTTGTGAGAACTGAATAGTTACGACTCTTCCACATTCAATTAATCAATTTGGAAAAATCAAATTTAAATATTGTCTAACATTTAATCCATAACGAGGCCGAGTAATCAAGTTGTCACATCCACATATTTTGACAAAGACTAAGTGGCAAATTGTCGACAAAAGTAAAAAAATCGTTTTGCAGAAAGTTTAAAAATATCGTGGCATCTATATGTTGGTAGAACACTTTAAAGCAAGTTAGAACATTACAAATTATTCCTTTATAATTGGAAATTGAAAAATGTTATTAAGTGCAACTCATTTTGCTGTGACTAACTCTAATGTTGAAAAATCGATTTATCACGAAAATAAAAAGCTTTACGAAAATTTATCAAAAGTAATAAAATATTCTAAACAAAATTTTACATTTTACAAACATTGTAAAAAAATCGTCCATAGGCGTACGTTAGAAAAAGTGACGGGATAAAATTATTACAATACTACCCTTGAGGATTTGGTTAATAGCAAGAAGTCTTTCTACAAAATTTCCAAGTGAAAAAATTATAGCGATAAACCTACTTTACTACATTGTATCTTTTAAATAAGGCATTTTTTATATAGGTAAGTTTAAATTGTCATATTTTGCCGCCAAAAATATGGAGTTGACGGGATGACCTGCTTTCTTTTTACATCCTGTATCCCCAATGATTAGTGTACTTATGCTAATAAACCCTGTAAATAAAAAAATTAGTTGTTGCTTATTAGAAAGAAAATCACTTCATAGGTCAAAAAACAATAATTGATATAAAAAAATATAATAAAAATTGACTTTCTTTGACACTTCTTGTAACCAGTCACCCTTAAAAAATTGCAAAATTTATTCGGTTTTCTTTTCTAGATGATATCGCTATTTACCTACACTATTTTGATATGAGAATGTATTTTTTAAAGAATTAGAAAATGTACTCCAAATGTTTTTTAGGGCATCGAGTAAAGAGACAAATTATTGAGGAGTGTTGCCGCAATTCCTGCTCTTTACAGTATCTGTTGACCAATTACTGTGAGAGATACAACAGGTAAGTAAAGAAACTTGTAGAAAACCATGTTAAGATTTAAATTTATAATTTAACGTTTTCAAGAATATACCTGAAAATAGTTTTTTATGCAACAAGTGCAAAAAGTAAGCGTTTATTGCACGCGACGTGAAGTTGTCCTACGAAGCCGTAGGCCGAGTAGGACAACACGTCCAGTGCAATAAGCACTTTTTGTACGAGTTGCATACAATATTTTTTCTACGTTCATGTAAAAACCAAAAAATTTTATTTAGATGACATTAAGTCTAGAAAAATGTGACGTCGATTTGAAGGTTTATGTTTGTCATGATGACAAAACGCTGCAGTAGAATGACAGACGAGTGCAATAAAATGTTTATTGCTCTAGAGCAATAAAGAACCACTTTTTCCACTAAATATAGTTCAATAAAGTATTGTTTTTGCATGAACGTAAAAAAATAAATTTAATCGATCGGTTTGAAAGACGAATTTATAGTAGCAGATCAGAAAATAGATTTCTTGTATTAGAATATCTTCGAAATTATCAATTACCTACATGGGCGCCGGGAGGGGGGTGCACCACCTGGCACCTGCCATGAAAGAAAACACATAGACAAAGATTATGAAATAAAAAGTTTATTAACTATTAAAGTCAGTGTTTGAATAAAAACTTAAGACGTTTAGATTGTGTGCAGATTTTATATACCTACCTATAATAATTAGGTACACAGGGTGTATCTAAATGACATCGAAAAAATGTAAGGGGCGATTCTCTGATGAATATTAATAGGGGTCTCTGGTATAAAATTTTTTCAAATAAATAGTTACGCTTCTCCAAAAATTCAAAAAAAAAATGTTTTTTTTCTTTTTTATCTTCCATGTATATCACGCTAAAGAAACCAAATGTGGTGAACATTTAGTGGCCTGTTCGTTGCAATGGAATCTATAGAAACAAATGTCAATGTCATATCTGTTTTTAACAGGCCACTAGATCTTTCGGGAAAATACACTCGCGTTAACTAGCTCATCTTTTTAAAAATACATTGCAATACATTTATTTTTTTCTCATAAATCTTTAACTTTTCGAAAAGAGTTGATTGAGACATTTTAGACATATTTTTTAAAAGGAAAACATTTTACCGAAAAGAGAATATAAGAAAAAATGTCATTGCGATTGATTTTTTTTAATTTTGGATGGACATAACTTTTTAGGAAAAGGTTCTTTGAAAAAAAATTATACCAGAGACCCCTATTAATTTTGTACAGAGGATCGTTCCTTATATTGCTTCTGTGTTACTTACTTATATTATAAATTATATTTTATTACTTATTAGTTAATAGTATAATGCGTAGATGCAGATGCACCTTCCTGAAAGTAATTCTGCCGGCGCCCATGATTACTGAGATTACTAAATTTAGGGCTCTAAAGTTGTGTGATGTATAAATCCATAGTTTTTATTTTCAGTGAAGCTTTAGCGAGATACCTGGATCAGAAGAATGAAATTAAGAAAGAGAAAGCTATACAAAATGAAAATATCCAAGGCAGTTTTGTAAGATACCTGCATCGAATGGATTCAGTTCCACAGGTCAGAGAAAATCACTCTCCTAGATCATCACTGACTCATCGTGTAGGGCATGTTCATAGTTTTCAGTGGAATTCATCATCCCAACATATTCATGAGTATCATGAGCGCAAACGAAGAAAAACAAAAGTCCCTGTTAACAAGAATAAGGTTTGAAAGGTTTTTGTTGTTAATATCCATTTATTTCCTTAGTTTATTTAACACTTGCAAATATCGTAATCACCGATGGGACACAGGATTAGATGTACTAGATCTCGCATATTCATGTCCTTCTGTCGGTTACGGCAGACAGCGAACAGTCTGGATTTTCGTCAGTGGCATCAGTTATGGCATACCGATGAGAACTAACAAGCTCGAAACAAATTCGATATATTTCTGGTGGAACTGCTGACTAACAGTGGTTGTTTGCTCTAGATTTTCAGATGTAATTCAATGATGTTCGGGTATTAGCCACCAGATTAGTTGTTTTTTTTATAATGCCTGCATAAACTTGAAAATGCATTGTTTTAGTTGAAACGTGCATGCAGCTGACGATTGGAAACTGATTTGTGTATTGTGCGAACAAAGTTATTACCATTACGATGTGGTAATAATTCCTTATAGAATCATAATTTTCAGTGTTTTATAGAAATCACTCATTTAGCTTACTTGTCATTTAACTCCGGTTTTGACAACCACATTATTTTATAAGTGGTAGCCATTTTGACACAACGCTGAAAATCCTTGTAACGTATAACCATAAAAATATAACAAATTTATCCGATCCTCTAATATTGAATAGTCAAAACGAAGACAATTATGAAAAGTTATGATAATTTTATTACTTTTGGCGCTAGTTTTAATGTCAAAAATCTTATTTATTTTAATTATGATAATATTGTAAATAATTACTTAACACGCAGCGCATGTAAAATTCTACTACCACTATACAGGGTGTCCAGAAACTCTCCTGACAAATGAAGACCGGAGATTCCTCAGATACTTTTAAGACAATTTAACCCAATTCACCTAGTCCAAAAATGCTTCCTAAGGGAACTAGAGCTCTTTGAAGATGGCGCCTTGTAAATAGTTTTGTTTAAATATCTCCAGAACGCTTCTACTTAGAAAAACAAAAACTGGTGCGCTTGTTTAGCCTTCAGAGATGAATCGATTCCATCAATTGCGAATTTCTAGTACCGGTCATAGGCGTCCGTTTTGGGTAGGTCAACGGTTATTTTAACGCATAACTTTTTTGTCTTTAACTTTTAAGCATTTGTGACACTAGATTATTAAATTTTCAGGTATTCTAGTACTAAAAGGTACTCTTACTTTAAGTCATTAGGATACACCGTTTTCTAGAAAAATGGATTTGAAAATTTTTCGTTAATAATCTAGTGTCACAAATGCTTAAAAGTTAAATACAAAGAAGTTGACCTACCCAAAACGGATGCCTATGACCGGTACTAGAAATTCGCATTTCTAAGTAGAAGCGTTCTGGAGGTATTTAAACAAAACTATTTACAAGGCGCCATCTTCAAAGAGCTCTAGTTCCCTTAGGAAGCATTTTCGGACTAGGTGAATTGGGTTAAATTGTCTTAAAATTATCTGAGGAATCTCCAGTCTTCGTTTGTCAGGAGAGTTTCTGGACACCCTGTATATGGGCCATACAAATCACAATAACAGTTTTTACGCAATAAAAATTGCTTTCACAAAGTGCAGCAAAACGCGTAAAATAATATTGAGTAATAATACACCACATAACATTCTAGTTGCAGACATTATGATTAAACAGAGATGCTACTCGGTAAGAACAGTCACTTATCGTTCGGAAAGCTGTAAGTTATAAGAAAATTGATAGGTAATACCCTTTACCTAATTCAAACGACTCATCAGCTGATTATTTTTTCAAATATGGCTACCGCTGTTTATAAATCTCAAAGATATTTTGAGATTTTTTTGTTACATCTTTATTTGTCACAGGATTATCATTAACATTAATAAAAATTTAAATCTAAAAATCATTTAAACTATATAATTTGATTATTGCATGGATCGTAAAAAAACTTAATAAGCATCAGGTCTCAGGAAAAATTGGCAGACCTCGGTACCCTCGGCGACAAAACTTTTATTATATAAAATCATATAGAAATGGTGGAACACTAACATGGAAAGTATACAACACAAAGTATAAACTAGATAGAGTTGAATCTCTAGGATCGAGTTTATATAAAAGTTTTAGCGCTCCTGGTGGATGGACTGTGGACTATTTTTTATATTTTAGCTCTTCATTGGAGGATATTTCATTTAATAGAATAATATACATTATCAGTACAAGAACTTACATAATATGGTACACAATATTGGTACTTATAGTAGGTATAGTATCACTTTATCTTTAATACACATATTTAAAATATTCTTCACGTTCCTGGTTCCTCTAATATTCTTCAGAGTTCATTTCTTCAGTAATAAACCCCACAGAATGATATGTAATAAGTTAATATATTAAATAAATAGACTTGTCAAAACCAAAAACAGTAACAGTAAATTCATAATTAAAACAAGTTACATAGTTACAAGTAAGTTGAACCTCAGTTAAGTAATCCATAAATATACACTACATTTACTTAAAGTATTGCAGCAGCGCTTGCAGTGGATAGACTTGTCCCTAAACAATTTTTATGTGCTATAGTAATCAAGATGCCACTCTATCTAGTTTATATTTTGTGGTATATTTGTGTCCATAAATTATGCACGCATGTATTTTGGATTATTTTTCGACAAAATTAAATTTTCCAATGCTTTTTCAGAATTCGAAACGAAGAAAGGTCTTAGAAGCGACTGACTTAACTATAAAAATTGCACCAGAACCAAAACTTGGGCAAATTGAGGACTCGCAGAAACCATTTTATGTTTTCAAACATTACAATAGGTGACGAAACCTTTAATGGAAAACAATATAAGGAATAAATCGACATTGTGAAGAAAAGAAAGTATGAGAAAAACGTATAGCAATGCAACTAATGTATTATTTAATTAGATTTTAGTTATGACATTTAAATTTCAGATGCATGTTTTGTAACACAGTATTTGTAATTAAGAAACATTCACACGACACTTATGTATAAACGTTAAATATCTGGTTTTAAACCTAAACACTACCCTAAATGACTAATTAAGTTATTATTTGTTTCACTTTAATAGAATTTTTGTAAACCTCATCCTCTTTTTTTTTGCTTTATATGAAACATAATAAGTAGTTAAAACTAATTACAGATTGACCTATTTATGTCAATCTTTTTGTTTATTTAATTGAATACTTAATTATTTTATACATATACGTATCTGTTATACAGGGTGTTCCGCAGATGAACCGACACAGAGCAGATACATGTAGGGGTACAAAATATTGCAATTTAATCAAACATACCTGTACACTGTACAGGGTGATTAACAACTTATCTAAAAAAAAAATTTCTAATGTACAGGGGACTCTTACAAATACAATTTTGTAAAAAAAAAATCAAAAGAAGCAGTTTGAAAATGATTTAAAAGTACACTTCTGCACGGCACTGAAAACTGGTCGAGTGTAAAACCTAATAAGGAGGTTCTACAAAACTAACACAAATGTTTTCTGCTTCTTGTCCGTTTTGAACTCGTTATTGGCAGCAACTATGATACGTTTGGGTAAATCATCAATAGTAGGTATCCACTTCGGTGCGATATACCTACTATACTATTTTTTAAATATCCCCACAAAATAAGTCTAAATGATTTAAAGTCAGAAGATCGTGGGGGTCATGGTACCGGTCTTCCTCGTCCAATCCCTTGATATTAATGTTTGAACACGCTGTACATGGTACGAACATAATTGAACCTCGTGTATGATAGCCACATACTGCTGCAATACGCCGTGGATGTCATATTTCGGTTTCATATTTGCCTCCCGTTACTTACACTTCCATTCACTGCGGTAAAAGTAGCTGCATTTGGCGTGTGTTTACCGGCAAATGGATCTACTAAAGCATTTTCACATCGCCATAAATTAAAACAATATCTACTAACACCGAGCTGCTATACACGTAAGCTATTTCTGACACTTGAGAAACTAATGTAAACACGCGCCTCACAAAAGAAGTTAATACATATAAAAAGTTATCGAATTTCAGTATTCGGAATCGCCTGGCTAGAGGCTACAGTAGCCCAGCGATGTAAAGGTTGAAATTACTACAACTTCAACATTTTTTTACTAAGAAACTACAATTTACGATATTGTGGGGCGGTGTGAATTAAATAAGGACAGTGTATTGTGTACTAATATTTATTATCTATTGCGGTTGTTAGCACCCACAATGTTATACCGTGAGTCGATGTTTTATGACTAGATACAAAAATGTGACTGACTGATTGGTGACAGTGCCGTCGTACCCATATCTAGGCAATTCCTCTAAAATAATATTTACAATACATGATTTCTACATTTAACACTTAAGAACAGACGTTGAAATTTAAACCAGAACTAACGAAAAGATATAAGTAGTGAATTATTTATATAAAGAAAGAAGTATTTTAACTTATACAGTGTGTACGGAAATATGTGAGTGCAGAATGATGAAAATATGAAGTGATACAGGGTGTATATAAATATATTAGCCGCCACAATATTAACTCCATTTTTCATTACGCATTTATTGTCAATTATTTTTAGATAAGTTGTAAATCACCCTGTATGCAAAGTTACACACATGCGGAGTTAATAACCTTTTTCCCTTGATCAACATTTCTGGAGAGATTTCCGCTAATGTAAATAATTATCATAAATAGTAATATTAGAAACATATATGCCTTAAATTCATTACTGATATGTATCAACATGATATAATGTAGCTTTTATAAATAGTTACTAGTTTTGTAATATTAACATTCTACTTGGACTTGGAACTATTAAGGATATTATAATTTCTAATGTTTATGTAACTGATTTATGGGATGATTTTTGTTAATGGTAAAATAAGCAGAAATAAAAGTTAAATAAAAAAACATTTTATTAACAAAACACTAAGTAAGAAGTTGAAGACAAAAATTAGGAACATAGGGATGATATTATGTCTTTGTTGTCGTACTTACATTCAAAATTCAAAATCACTTGAAATTTTTTAAAAACAGTTTTCTTAAAAATTAGGAATTGAAGGAGTGATAGGTAATGGATTAATCTCATTCAGTTCAAGAGGGACTGTCAATCTCATCTTGGGGGACTGTTGTTTTTCTGATCAAAAAGGGTGATGGAGACTTGATCGTTTTTAAAACAACATGCCGCAGTCGCAGTAGTGTCTTCTTCTGTGTTTTGCCGAAAGGTTTTATCGGTTTATACATGTTTACCGCTTATTGTTTATCACTGAAAGAATAAATATTCTTCCACAAAACTTCTCACCAAAGACAAACACAAACATAAAACTGCATAAAACTATAAAATAAAAACAAGTTTTGAATCTTGGATGGCTTTGATTGAATAAAGCAATGACGCCAGGCACAAAATATAAACTACTAGAACTAATAGACTGTGCTAGAACGCCAGGACAGGAAATAACAAAGTTAAGGTTATGTTACGTTATGGGTCGTGATCGAGTGCAGAAAAATTCGAAACATTAAAGGTACTTATATGTAACATGAATAAGACACGTTTAGTTAAAGTTACAAAAATACATACATGTTATATATAATTTATGTTATTCATATGACCTCAAATTTCCACATTTTATTATTATCTCATAGATATCACACAAATATCAAATCAGATATCAAACTCTCTAAATCAATGTCAATCGGTTCATCAACGTTTCAAGTTCGATCTTCGCAATGGTAAAAGTTATCGAACAGCTCAGTCCAAGCTTACGAGAGCCACAGTTGCCCTCACACACACTTTGACAATTACAAGAGATTATCTGCTCATGGAGCTACTTCTTTTTCAGTGGTAACTGGCAGTATACCGTTGATAGTGCGTTTCCAACCCCATTCTCCTAGTCCCATGAACTTCTTTCCAGCTCTGCATTGGGTGATAAACTGTACGCACGCTGCCCTTTGGCCGCTCGAATAGGTAGCAGAGAGCGAAGGTGACCCAAACTTTTGGCCACTGCCTTTGTGAAAGACAGAAATTGTATTATACATTAACTAGTGCCAGTGATAAAATGTAACGTAACAAGGCATCACATGGCATGTACACACAGGACACAGAGTACATATTATGTCACAACACGTTGGGTGGCATGGCGTGGCGTGGCATCAGAGCAATGTGCTCCCGGCTTGAGAGTTTCATCATGTCGCATGGTGTAACGTCACTCCTTTATTCTGTGGGAATGTGGTGTCGCATGGTATAACCAAAGAGTAGAAATAGTTATTTCTACTCTTTGGTATAACAATCAACTCACAGACTCGTACGGCGGGAACGCAGATCCTTCGCGCATGCCGCTATTTGAGGATAGAATATTGAAATAGCCGCAGGGGCGTGTGGTTGTAAAATATGCACTTATAGCAATACCGTTCGACGACTGCGTTATTGGCGCACGAGTGCTGTATTTTGTGGTTTGTTGATTTTATTGTATTTTATACTGTTATGTTATTTTATTTTTAAACAATTTCAAGTAAAACAAATTATATTTTGTATGTTAGAAAAATTGAGGTGTTCCATTTAAAATAAAAATAAACTTTTATCAGTCCTGTAGCATCATGTACATAAAATTTATTTACCATTTTGTAGTTTATATCTGTACCTACAACTTTTATATATAAAAACCTTTTTTATATCTGCACAGTTCTCGAGACTAATACTGGTCAACTCTATCTTGGACATTCAGTTATGTACAATTTATTCTTGTTATTTAGGTAGGTATACCGCTGTAATACATATGTTTTCTGTACTTATTTGTTTCTGTATAATGTAATATTTCGAAAACAAAAGTGGCTTAATAAATTTCACTTTTGTTTTGTTTTCTTTTTAATCATTTGCAACGTAACGTTAATAAATTATCTATTCGTACTTTGAAAAGTAATTGTAAATTTTGTGTTAATAATGGATCCACGTAGGTGTGGTATTTATATTAATCAAGCTCCCAAAAATAGGAAACATTTTCTATATCCATGTTTTAGTAAAACAAAAAGAAAACTATTTTGAAATTCAAGTAGGTACACAGTGCAGTTAAAACTCTTTCTAAATTGGGACAACTATTTTTAATCCAGTCCTGACCTTTATCCTGAGCGAGAGAGAGACAACAAGCTTCAAGGATAAATTTTCTGGTTTTAATACTTCTAAGGTACCGCCGTAGAGTCTGTGAGCTGATTGGTACAGCTAAGTGCATATTTTACAACTACACGTCCCTGCCGCTATTTCAACAATGTATCTTCAAATGGCGGCATGTACGAAGGATCTGTGTGAGGCGTTCCCGCCATACGAGTCTATGAGCTGATTGTTATTTAAGCTGTGGTATCAGTGTGCATCTGAATTTCTTGTCATACACATAAAATGACTAACAAAATTGATAAAATTTTGTTAATGTTAGACGGAGAAATCTTTATTTTTTTGTGTCTAAACACTGAACGAATGACTTGTTTTACAATAAAAAAAAGGAATAGATTTGACTATATAAAGTCGATATGTCAGAATAGTTAAATAATTAAATTATAACTGTACGAAATCAAGTGGAATATTTAAATCATCATTGTTTATTCAAATTTATATTACATGAACTGTTTACTTTATTCAATTAATCTCCGTTTTTTACAGTTGGAGTTCTCATCAAGGTGATGTGGTGTTGGTGGCTCGCAGTCTCTATATTCCTCATCAGTATCTCCAGTTTCTTCTGCTTCTTAATTCTCATTATCCGATAGTTCAACTGCCAAGAAATTCTCTAAAGATTTAAACCATTTAAAGAGATCTAACTGGCTTAGGATCCATTTCTCGACATATGTTTATATTAAGTTTTCTTCTTGTTTTATGAGAATATTTTCTAATAATTTCCGGACAATCTGTATATCTAGTACCGTAGCTTGTTAAAAGTAGATTTTCTTTTAATAGCTGAATAGCGGGTCTCATCTTAGCCGTATCTCGTAAACTAACAATGGTTTTTGGCTGTTCTGCTCTAGTACCTAGACGCATTGGGTAAGACAGAATAATATGTAATTGTGATTTGACTATCAGTATGTCAAAAAGAAAATAAACTGTCAAAATATTATTTATTGAAAAGTGGTCTTATATGGTATTATATTTACAGTTCTTATGCATTTTTCCCTTATTATATTTTTCAAATTGTTACGGAAAATATTCCATTCGTAATCAGAGAATATTCGGTAAGTGTTTCTTATCAATATCGATACTTATTTATCATTCTTAGTATTGAACGTATCCCATGAACTATAAAAGTTTATCAGGCTTGTTTTGTTTTGTTTCCGATAACGAACTGTTGTTATAAAATGATTTAAAATAACTGACCATTTCATTCGTAATCACTACTTAGCAATGACAAGTTGATAATTCAACTAGATGACTGTTTAGAACTGTTCTAGGGTGATTCAAATACGGAACCAAAACAAGCTTATTATTTGTTCAAGAATGATAAAACTTGAACGCACCCTCTATCTAGTGTACAAAATTTTGTAATCCATCTATTGATTGTCAATTCAATGATATTTTCTCGAAGCTACATTCACTCAGATCAAGCTGTCATTTTTGCTCTCTGTTAACAACATAACCTAAAACTGCTAGTTTTAATGTCAAGATCAATCAAGATTGACGTATCTTCATTAACTGACGCCATGAAATTCTAGTGAACGTCACATGTGCTGTTACGTATGGTTTTCTGAAGCATTGATAACCATACATTTAGCGAACGCATAGAAGCCCTTGCCATACATCTCGTCCTAACGACCTCTATCACCTTGAATCAAAATTGTAAGTTTTATATCTGAATTAATCTTGAACTTGGAAATCAACGTTTATAATTCTTTTCTAGTTTAGTCAACAAATATGGCCACAATTAAATCCAAAAGTGTACTATCTAAAATGAATCTAATAGTCAGAAGAAACTTTTCAACTACAAAAGCTGCCGCTGCAAAAGCAATGACTGTAAGAGATGCCCTTAACACTGCATTAGATGAAGAAATGGAAAGAGACGACAGGGTTTTTATTTTAGGTGAAGAGGTAGCACAATACGATGGTGCATATAAAGTGACGAGGGGGCTTTGGAAGAAATATGGCGACAAAAGGGTTATCGATACACCTATCACTGAAATGGGTTTTGCAGGTTAGAGTTATTTTGCAAAATACTTCTAAACGGTGTTTATTATAGCAAAGAAGTGATGTGTGGTTTATTGTTTATTTATTAGATACTGTTTAATAATCAGTCATATTTGGTTACCTTTGAGGTATTCATTACTAAAGACAATATATGTTCGTATGACATATATCACACAATTTTATACCGGAAATGGACTAGTAATTAAATTTTTCTATCATTGTGATGATCTGGATTTAAAAGGTAACCTTATATAACATCAACAAATGATAAAGTATTTCTAGGTACTGAAAGTAATTATTGTAATATTTTTAGGCATTGCTACTGGGGCGGCATTCGCTGGATTGAGGCCAATTTGCGAATTTATGACATTTAATTTTGCAATGCAAGCCATAGATCAGATTATTAATTCTGCTGGAAAAACTTTTTACATGTCAGCTGGTCGAGTTAATGTACCTATTGTATTCAGAGGGCCTAACGGGGCGGCAGCCGGTGTGGCTGCACAACATTCTCAATGTTACGGTGCTTGGTATGCCCATTGTCCAGGATTGAAGGTATACATATTTTCTCTATTTAACAGTTTGCCACTTCTCAATGTTTAAACCCACATTGCATTGGGAGTAAGATATATTAATTTTTACTTATTTTACTAGAATATTTTCCAGCCAATTTTGATTCCAAAATCTTACGTCTAATTTTAAATTAAACACAGAACATAATTAAATATCTTATGAAGATAATTAGGTGTTAAAATTTCAAAACAAAATTCAATTTTTGTATTTATCTGTTACATTTGTTTACTTTCGCCAAAGTGAATTGCATTATAATCACAATTATAAAAGGAAATATTAGGACAGAATTACTATAAAGGAAGCTATAGGATTCTTTCATTTATTAATAATGTTTTAAAAAGTTTAATATAAACATTCTCGGTATATGTTTCCTTTATCAGTGATAGCAATAACCTTCTGACATGTCTTTCAATCGATATGTTTAAGTATAATGGTTTTTTCAAGAGTAATTTTTGTTATCATTTTCCTATCTAATATAATAATGTTTGTGCTATTTAATTATACATAAAATAAATGGAGATTTTTAGCGTATAAGTAAATGATGTAATGCTTTCACACATTTACATTTTATATATAGGAAAATTATATATATAATGCTATTTTTTAAATTGATTTAATGAATACTGTGGTGTACCTAATTTAAGTGATATATTTTTAAATGTTTCTTTCTGAAGTGGGTATTATAATATCAATTCAAATTCCATAAAATTTGAAAAAATCTGTAACATGTTTTGATGTAATGGGCTCCCGAAGCTTCCATGGGTCTTGACAATACATCTCAAACCAAATTGAATACAACCTGGAATGTTCTAAAAAATGTAAAAATAAAAGTATTCACAAATTTATCCATAAAGAAATTACATCTTTTATATTTCTCTGCCTCGTATCTCATTGCCTAATACTATTTGGACGTAAGTGGCTCCTTTAGCAGGCTTTAACTTAAAATGCACTTTCTTAATTCCAAATTTACAAAGTTATTACCAATTATTTTTAAACACAAAGTGTATATAAATTAATAAAATAAATTGTCGGTTCTAGGATGGTCATTTATATTATTCTCTTTGTTTTGAACCCTAGTTTATTCGTGCCAAAATATTTGATTTAGGGCATCCCAGAAACTAGATTTTTTTTCAAAGTAAACTGGTGTAAGTCGCATCAAAATTGGATCATTATTACGGGACTTATTTTGAAACTAGTTTCAAGATACCTAAAGAAACCTCTTAAGGTGCCCGTATCCTCACGTAAAATGATCAAATTTGTGGTGTTTTAGGTACTGAAATCTCGAAAAATAAAACACGAGAGCAAAAGTAATATCAAAAATGGAATTATTGATGTTTTGTTTATCCGCTTATAATATTTAAATTCTCCTCAAATAATGTAATAAATTTTAAAATGCATTTATAAGACACACATTACTTTGCTACTCTAACCCCATATTTTAACAATTATTTTCAGTGACATAACAAAAGTGAACAGTCTTATATGCAGAACTATGTAAGTTTATGATATAATGATATTTACATCTATAGTTAAATTTAAAAAAAAACGTATTTTGAAAGATTTCAGTACCTAAACATTCATTGGATAGATCGCTTTCTGATGTTATATGTTGATTTTACTTCGGTACCTTTGAATATTCGAAGGTGGTATGAGATAACATTCTTGGTATTTGCTATGCTCTATATTATTCAGTTCTTAAATGTCTATCTTATTTATATTTGTAGAAAGTATTATTTCAAGAATACGGCACTTAAGCACTAAGTATTAAAAAACTAAATCTTTTGAGTACCATCCTACATCTGTAATTCTCCGATGACAACATATTTGAGACACATTACCATTATAAACTCCATCTTTGATAGAATGTACACATTTAAGATTTACCCTGTATAAAATTCTGTTGTCTCTAATGTCTTGAAATATTTGTGTCAACAGGTAATATCTCCATATAATTCAGAAGACTGCAGAGGTCTCTTAAAGGCCGCTATTAGAGACCCGGACCCAGTTGTGTTCCTAGAAAATGAAATCTTATACGGGGTTCAATATCCCGTGTCTGACGAAGCTTTAAGTAAGGATTTTGTCCTACCAATCGGTAAAGCGAAAATTGAAAAACCTGGTAAGTTTTTTATTTAGCCTTTAAGTAATTTTTGTATATTTTCGGCGGTACAAAATTTTATTTTACACAACGAAGCAAATTTGTGTACTTACTGTTTTATCTTTTTATGAAATTCATAAATAAATAATGTATCTAAGATAAATAATATAATCTGATATTTAAGACTAGATGCTATTCTATTCTTAAGATTACTTGTGTGTACTTATTTGATATAACTGGAAGCTTATTTCATTTACAATGTTAAATTATTACTTACTTGATTATTATAGATTGATAGTAGAACAATATAATTGGTTTATGGAATATAAACTTGCATAGAAATTATTTGTTTTATAGTCTATTTGAAAATGCTTGAGAGTTAAATGACCTTTGAGTGTAAGTTTCATTCTTGTTATTTTTTCAAATGATTACAACTTACAAAATATATGTATATAAAATTCTTTACCACCCGTTCTTGCCTTGAAGTGTTAAACAATGGATGTATTTAGGTAATTTGCAGCGATCCAGTGCTGCAGCCCTTTTCAGCTTGAATTCGCTGAATGACTTTCGGTTTGATTGACAAATGTCAATTGTAAAAGTGATGAATGACATTTGACTTAAATGGTTGTTAGATTAAATTTATGGTTTGGGGCAGAAGGTGTAAAAATAATTCATTTTACCGTGTTCTAATCGAAAATAGTTCCTATTTCATTTCTCAGATATTAACATGAACAAACAATATAAGTATTGCCCTGATGTGCCAATGTCACCATGTCATTAGGAATTATTGGTTGATTTGTTTGTCTTAATAGGTCAAGTGAAATTTTTCTCCCATTATATCTTTTTAAATACATGCTTAAGATTAATGATGATCCTTTATAATAAATTGCAAGAGCAAACGAGACACATTTGCACCTACATCGTACATCACTGAACTTGACTTAGTTACTGCATTGTAAACAATTCAACATTTGATTAGGTAGGGCAAAGCAGGGTCGGCCCAAAATCCCTAAACAGAGGAGGTGTCTATAAACTTTCGTCCAATAGCATTGCAGTATTTTTAAAATAAGATATGTTATTGGTATTTAATTTGATTTTTGATCTGCCAGAGTGGATATGCAGTACCACAATAATCATTATCATATATCTATATATACAAGTACATATACCTGAAATATGGTACATAACTTGGCAGATATAGTAAAATACCATATATGAGGGTCATTTCAGAAGTAAGTTACACCATTTTTTTGTAAAATCTATGCGGTAGGTGGGAAAAGTCAAGTAAAAATATAACATGGGATACAGGGATACTTCTAAAATGCAAATAAAAGCCGAAATTTGTTGGCAAGCAATATCTGACATTTTCGATTCAAATACCAATGATGTCATTTGTGAGTTTGTGGGTGGACGGAGTGAAGGGATTCAGCAGTTTGTAGCGGCAACTTCCTTTGTTGAGGGATCTTGGAGTCGGCCTTAGTATTGTGTATTTAAATCGCAGGTTACTGAATGAACATTATTAATTTTCAAATGTCCTATTACTCCTCTTATATCAGAAACACCCTGTATATATAGATTTACGTTTTAGGTAAACATATAACATTAGTGGCTCACTCAAAGGCAGTTGAAATTTCACTAGAAGCAGCTAAGGAACTTGCCGGTAAAGGAATTGAAGCGGAAGTTATCAACTTAAGATCTTTACGACCACTTGATATTGACACTATTACACAATCAGTTGTGAAAACCAATCATCTCATTTCTGTAGAACAAGGGTGAGTAACTTTTGTTAAATTATGAAACTTTTTAAATTTGTCTCCTATTTTAAAAAAACAACCAAGTGAATATCCACATAATTTTCATCATCGTATGCCTAATTTTAATTGAAGATACTCAGCTTATAAAAAGTTTTAAGTTTCTTGGTACATATTTTTCTTACCACAAAAAATAGTTAAATATTTGAATTTAGAAATTTTATTATGAGCCCAATTGGTTCTTCTCCATATTTTCTTTTAGCTACCAGAGGTTGCAGACCACCGAGTCTGGGAATGTGAGATATGGGATGATTACAATCATGACCTAAAGCTGTAAGTTGTGTTTGACAAGACGAAAATAACATTAAGCACATCATAGAAGAAAATCCTTCTGCAAGTGCTCGTTCAATAGCAAATCAAGGAAATATTTTCAATTACATTGTATTGTGTAGTCTGATAAAACTTATGTTAGCCTTATCATACACAAAACATTCAGATACTACAGCCCTAAAGTTGTTCCCAAAGAATATAACTTTGTGAATGGCTTTTATAGCAGCAAACTCTTGACTAAAACTTTACTTACCATATTCTTGTGACATATGAAACTACTTTTATCCCTCTTGACATAACTTACATTCATACATATTTGATGTACTGAAAATCTACATTTTTAAATAAATTCATTTTTGAACATTTGCTCCATCACAGTTTTACCATGAAGTGAGATAATTTATTTATTTATTTAGAATAAAATGTCCAACGGGTATACACCCAATTACAGGACAAGTTTACATAGTAAAAACAAATGACTTACATTAACAGACAACCAGAAAACCTTACATACATATTATATACACGTATTACAATTTAAAATGACAAAGACGCAAGTACAAATAAACAGACTAAAAAAACTAATCTACAAATACAAAAATAGATAAAAAATAATCAGTTAAAATTTAACAATAAAATATTAAAAGAACACAAACATCATAACTCAAATGACAAAATTATAAAAACAAATTTTTTATGTCACAAATTGAGCAATATAAAATATCAAGCTGTGATTCAATACTATCATAGTTAACAATCATTTGATACATGGGGAACTTTTATAAATATTCGTATTATGACTGTCTATCCAGAGCAGGTTATTGTTTCTAGCATTGAGTCTAGGAATATGAAAATTCAATAAGGAAGTCAGATACTCACACTTAATTTTATTAATAATAACTTTATGTAGAAAAATAATAGAGTGCAAGGCACGTCTTCTAACTAGACTCTTCATATTGAAACGCTCATAAAATATTTCTTGCGGTACACCTCTAGCAGGATAGACGTCATCAAGCATGAAAGCAGCGGATTTAAAAAATCTACACTGAACCTTCTCAAGAGAAGTAATATGTGTGGAATAAATTGGTTTCCACACTGTCGATGCATACTCAAGCCTGGACCTCACAAACGTATTAAAGAGTAATTTAAAAGTATCAAATGACTTGAAATGCCGCGCATTGCGAGTTATGAAACCCAGACTCTTGTAAGTGTTCGCAACAACATTTTGAATATGACCATTATAAGAAAGTTTGCGATCAAAAGTGATTCCAAGGTCATTTATTAAAGTTGACCTTGCTAAAGTAACACCTTGAATAACATAATCACATATAATAGTACCAATCCTACGACTATAAGACATCACATTACATTTACCAATATTAAGGGGCAGTTGGTTAAGAGTACACCATGTGTTAACCGAATCAAGATTATCTTGAAGCTTTGCACAATCCCGAAGAGAGTCGACTATACAAAATATTTGTAAGTCATCAGCATATATGAGAAATTTAATGTCCAGTTTATCAGCAATATTGTTTATGAAAATAATAAACAAAAGTGGTCCGAGAATTGAGCCTTGAGGCACTCCAGAGGTCTGAGAAAAACATAATTGTTGTAACTTTTATCCAAATAAATGGAAATATATTTGACTGATTTCATGGCTTCCCAGAAGTCATTGGACTTCTATTTATGGAGTTATATGAAGTCATTAGTTGTATACCAGTGAAATGAACACTGGGGATGAAGTTTTACAGCAAATTGAACATCCTAATATAGAAATTAGAAATAGTAATGCTTTATATTTCATGCATGAAAGCAGGCGGGAGCAATTTTCAACGCCTTTAAGGCACAGGTTTAGCTTAAGAGAGTTTTCGTGAGTACAGGTAAAATTTGATTTATTTTTTATTAAGTTTGTGTTGAAATACGATCAAGAAACTATTAAATTTCACCATTAAAATTAGGCTTACGATGATCAAAACACCCTGTGTGTTATTCTATTAATATATTGATACAATTTCTGAAAAATAAATAAAGCAAATATTTATTAACAGATGGCCGACTTGTGGCATCGGGGCAGAAATTCTGGCCCGGATAATGGAGAGCGAAACCTTTTACCACCTTGACCAACCCGCCATTAGAATTACTGGTGCTGATGTTCCTATGCCATACGCGAAAAGTTTAGAAGCTATTGCTCTGCCTCAGCCAAAAGATGTGGTGGAGGCTGCGAAGAAGCTTTTGAAAGTTAAGTAATAATAATTCAGTGTCGGTGTTTCAGATTGAGAGAAATTATTGCCATAAATATTAAAAGTAGGGAGTCAGAGAAAAGTGATACATTTACATTACTGTTACATTTTATTTATGCAGTTTACATCATGATATTTGAAATTAATTTTTTATTATTTCGGTGTAATATTTACATTGTGCAAGGATATAGTTATTGTGATTTTGCTTATATTAAATAAGACATATTTTCAAAAAGTGTGTCAAATATAATGTTTTTTAATTGATTTTTGGCAAATATTTGTTCTTAATCTGTCGTCAGTCCTGCCAAGCATTTTATTTATACAACTTAAACTCGAGCATACTCAACATTTTCCCCTTTTATGTATTTTATATCGTGTTTCATTCAATTTTCATCAAGTACAAGTTGTAAATAGACAATAAATTATATTCATTGTTTTAATTCTTTTTTATGCATCCTTTCTAGCGTTGTTATACAGGGTATTCAGAATATGAGTGCCAGTATTCATACTGACAGGCAAAAACCAAAAGCAACAAAATAAACTTACATATAAAAAATATCTAATAATAGTTATTCCTACAAATATTCAAAAATAAAAATACTACAAACTATAGTGGACTTCCAAAATTGTTGAGAGTGACTAATGTTATAAACCTGCTCACAATTTATAGCAGTCAACACAAAGAAATGTACATGCAGCCCGTATATTTTTCCTACAAAATCGTGTGCCGCATATCTCTGAGAGCATACCCGATTACACAGCTTCTGCTATTGTCGGATCCAACTGTTTGATTTTCAGCGCTCTCATGGGCGGGTATATCGTTCGGGTGGGCAAAATTTTGGGTATATCTTTTCTTTAGATTAATTATGAATATAATTAATTTTATTAGTGATTTGATCGAAATGATGACATGTATGAAGAGTTTAGAGCGCGAGGTCAATGTATGAGTGTAAGTGATGTTGAAATATGCATTTTATTAACAAAATTGTACGTGAATAGCATATGTGTGCAAATAAAAAGTGGTAAATAGGTACAACTGTGAAACGGAAAGTGATGGAAACTCGCGGAAGAAAGATTGTATTTTTAAAATGAGTTTTCCAAAAAAAAATCTATTGCTATATCTTACAAGATGAAACTTAGTCCGTATAAATGAAATCGAAGAGTATACTGATAGAATGGACAAATTAGTGATATGACAAAGAAACTATTTAAAATCAATATCAAAAAATAAGAATCTGGATTGAAGAATATTTTAAATTTTGACAAAACATGGGCGTATGAAGGTCATACGGAAAGCGGTACGATATGATATAATAAGTGTTAATGTGTGACCGTTATAGTGTCAGTGTTAGTAACCAATAGTAAATAGTGTGTATGTATTCTAAAGTCTTTTGTCCTTTTGAATGCGGAATTCGCAAATATTTGCGCGATTTATTTAATGGTGGAAACATCTCTATTTGTAACAAATTTTGTCAACTACCTATAACATCTATCATTTTCATCACGAAACTGCCATGGCAGATTATCAGAAGCTCAAAACAAATTTATTAACACCACATAATAATGAAAGGGGCAATAATATTTGTAGTGTTTGACAGTTTCGCAAATTGCAATAATTGTCAAAAGTTGGCAAAAATCCGTGAATTTCGCGTCCATGAGGACAAGGCTTAAGTGTGACATCCGCGAAGTGCTCAGGTAGGTGTAAGTGGGTGGTCCAAAAGGACGGCATTCTAATTTGTAGAGAGGATGACACAGCTGGCACAAGAAGAAAAAATGATATTTATTGAGTATAACCCAAAAGGCCATTGACCGAGGTCCTTCAGCCTGTTTAAATACACAAAAAAGAACTGTGTTCTGAGATTGATGAGTTCCTCCAATATTGTTTTTCTGGAAATCTCCTGTGTCTTGTGACATGTGGGTTTCTTGTTTTGCAGAACGGTCTGAGAATTTCCATGTTTTATTCATTTTTGTGGTTCTTGGCTATTCCCTATACTTTAGTGGGTTGTAATCAACTATACAATTCTAAAATATTTGACACTTCCTGTCTTTGTCTTCTAGAATGCCTATGTTTCTCTCCGTCTTTGCTAATATTTGAATAGGTATAGATTTTACGGTCCCTAAGGTGCTGAAAAATATGATCAGAGACCTTTTAAGTCTATTTGTTTCTATGTCTGTTTTATGGATAACATTCAATTTTGTACAAACTATTGCTGTGAGTGAAAGATAGGTTAAAAAAAATCCAATAAATTCCGTTTTTTAATTGGCGACAGTGTATTCCATACTCGACAATTCTACTTCAATTTATTTAACGGGGTTTCCTCTCACTTGGAAAACCTTGAAAACATGGAAAAGTCAGGGAATTTAAACGCAATAAACTTAGAGAATTGTCAAGGAATTTAAAAATATGGCGTAAAAGTCAGGGAATTTTTAAATGTATTCACAACACTCAGGGAATTTTAAAATTAATTGAAATTGACAAATATTTTTTTTTTAAGTTTACTTCGGTTTTATGTCTATTTTACAGTATGTTCCAAATTTTGTTACGAAATAAATATTTTAATAGCGTTTTTCTTAACTATTTACTTTTATTGACGTGGAATTTGATGAGCTTTGATCAGGGAAAACCTGGAAAAGTCAGGGACATGGATTTAAAAGAGGGAACCCTGTTTACTTTTATTATTGTTTATTACTTGATAGATTTGGTCCCACTAAATAAGTAATTCAATTACCCAAGTTCATAGGTATGCCTGGGCAATGTGCTTTGATTTTTGTTATAGTAAATAAATAAAAATTGGTTTGAAAATATGTTTTTTCCATATCAATATGTTACCAATTTTTATGAAAGTTGGACAATGAACTTATGTTTGTTTTTTTGGATACATAAAATTAGTCCTGAAGAAGTTTTTAATTAAAAACGAAATGTCGACTTTATTTTAAAATCCTAGTAGTATTTGATTATTCTATACTGATAAATTGTACAGAATTATACAACATTAAGGATATTAGAAGCTCGGAATTAATATAATTTTTGGCAGATTTTTGGGATGAGTACCTAAGTCCTTAAAAGATTACAGAAAAAGAAAGATGAATAAAGTTTCCTTGGACTCAGGTAATTTTCCCTTAACCAATAAAGCAGGTTTAAAACAATGTTATCTTGCCTGAAACTTTTACTACTTATAAAATCTTTATTATGATCATGCAACCAGCACAATTTTGTAACATGAGAATTATTTAATTGTCATTATGAATAGTACCGTAATGAAAAATGACCCACCACATCTTTAAGGAAGGCTTTTAGTAATATTGTTATTCCTAAAATAATATATAATAGATAAAACTTTTTTGTCAACAAAATCGATTCACGAAATTATAAACCTATATAGTACACATGACAGTACTATCACCAAAATTTAAGAAGTTAAAAGTTTAAGAACTGAATTACTACTCATTTTGACAAATTTTCTTATATGTACCTTGAAACTTTAAAGTAAGCAAACCTGATAAATCTAAAGAAGCACTGTCTGATTGATGTACTTACTACACCTCAATACCTTAATTCGTTCTCGCCACCAGGCAGAGTGTGCTCTCTTTTTTATGCCTTAGCTTCTATTGGATATCAGTTATCCTTATATCTTTGCAATCTATGTAAGGTGATTTTATGTTTCATTATCTATATCAATGATCTTTCCAATTTTTTGAAATCCCGTATCTCTTCTGCCTGCTTTCAAGGGTAAATACCATGATAATCAAAATATCATTTCTTTCTTTACTGGTACTGTAAGTTACTTGTTCGCAGTACTCTCTATTTTACAGACGACTACAGATTTAATCACTGCTACACTCTTAAGAACCTTTAGTTCAATAGTTTATGTGCATGAATTGAATTTAAAGACTATTATCTATACTCAAGTCAAGAATTCAGGCGTCTTACGTCACGGCTGACGTTACACATTTGTTTTTATTGTCAACGTAATTTTCGATATTTGTTCGCGTTAAAAACAACCGCGTTTTTGCAGTTTAGTGCAATATATAATGCAAACTTTTAGTATAGTAGGTATATAGTTTTATTTCTAACAGTTGCAGCTTCTTAAATATTTTGATGAAAATATAATGCATTATTCATTTGTTCGTACATAAGTCGTCTGAACTCTTGTCGCGAGTATATCTGCTTTTGTGTCTTCTCAGAATAAACACAACCTACATTATCCTGAAAGGAACAATACATTTCAGTTTTTGACTTACAGCCAAGACTTTGGCTGCTGAAGCAAGTAATGTCATTCATAAGATTGGTTCTAGGGTGGTTCCCTTTGTTTGATTTTACAAATTGATCTTTTGTTTATCATAAAATATCAGTTTCATTTATTCCCAAATTACTTAATATTTAATGAGGCTTACGATTTTGACAAATAAAATTTGAAAAAGAATACATCAAAGTAAATTACTGACAACTGTAAGTCACTCAGAAGTAAAGAAATTATTGAAAAATTAGTCACAAAAATTTGATGGTCATTTTGTATTGTGGTTATGGATTTTTAACACTGGTCATTTTTAGCTAAATGACTGCAATCACTGGTTCAAAACAACAATTTTGTGAACAGGTAAGTAAAAGAATTACACCTTTATAATAAAACATTATTTTGCATCTCATTTCTTAAAAAAATATAGTTAGGATAAGCAACATTAACATTATTTGTACTTCAAACATTATTAAATAGGGTAATATTAATACATTTATCTATGGCGCTTTCGTGTACTTGGACCCGCTTCGTCTACATCGCTGCAACCATTTTCTTCGGAATGTTTACTTCTTTGGCTACCTATAAAATTAAAGAATTTTTAATATTCTTGAAAGCAATAGTGTACTAAATATCTAATATAAGGATCCAAATAAATAGATTATAGATTTGTGATTAAAAATATAAAATTAATTAACTTACGCCTGACAGTTTTTGGAACAAGTACTTGCGACATGTTACTAAACTGAGAACAGTTCTCTAGTGAAGTCTCTTCACCTAAAAGCATTGAAATTACATGTATTAGTTTTTGAAAAATATTGTGCCGAAATTATTAATACCTATACTAGGATTATGCTTTAAAAATTTGATATACAGGATGATTCATTAGGAATGGGTAATATTTTATGCGCTGATTCTATAGAGAAAAATATAAATTTGGTTGATAAATGATGTTCAAATATTAAAATTTTGGTCATTTTTAATGTTGAAAAAAAATGTCTCCATTTGATTGCTTCAGAATAAAATATTGAATGTTACTTTTGGCACAAATTATTTAAATAGTGGGCAAAAAATTTGTTGTCACTATTTGATAATTTTCGCTGTGGCCACCATCACTAAAATGAACAAAATACAGGAGGATAGAAAATTATTACCATTATACAATGTTCCATTAGATTCCATAGAATCTAAATTATTAGTGTCACCATTACTATCCATGTGATAATCTTGTACTTCTTCAAATGGTTGTGTCCATTCGTTATGACAACATGGACATACATTCTGATTACTTAAATACGTAGACAAGCAATGGGAATGTAGTAGTTTATCACAGTGACTACAATTCTTTCCCTGAAATAGGTAGAACTTGATATTTTAAACAGAGTATGTATGAATTACCCACCGTAAACACTATTTCTGAACAAAGATTGCATATTGAATTGGGACAGTTTGATCTTAAATATGCAGTAAATTCTAAAATTGTTCTAGGGCCCAAGTGGATGTAATCACCTTGTTTAACGTAATAGCCTCCTTTTAACCATTTATTAAGAACTTTCTGTCCACTGTCTCTAGAAAATTGTGAGGTTAATGTAGAAGTTATATTTATACAAACAATAAATGTCAGTCGATGATCTTCGGAGTTGAGAATTTCTTTCAGAATAACATCAAAATATTCCAATTCTATTGCTGAAAAGGATATTTGGCATTTAGAGATATCGTCATTCTTAGTATTTAACCAAATAACTAGATTTTGATTTGTCACTTCACAGACAGAAAATACAATTTTGTAAAATTGTTTTGATATTTCTCTGTTTATTTCTATAACCATTGTTTTCAACTGAGTCATGCTATCAATTTTTCCTGAAATAGAAAACATTAAAATGATTCTAAAACCTTTAAAAACTATAAAGATTTACCTTTACTGACATGTCTGCAATAGGAAATTGCATTATTGACTGTAGATATTCCACTTTGCAACATATACTGAACAAAGTATCGATGATATATATTCATTTTATGAATGTATGCAATCTTCTATAGAGATCAGAGACATAAAAATAGGAACTCTATTTTGGCGGCGATTAAAATTTGAAGTTGCCATAAAGATAACCTTACTTTATCTGCTAAACCATAGACAAAGAAATCTGTGATAAACGACTTGACACTTGACTTCTACAATTCTTCTTCTTCTTTTATTGGCCTTCGCCCATTGGACATTTGGCCATCGTCGCACTGACATCTAAGGATTTTTTTTGCGAGCAACCGTTGTCAGAATAACGGTTAGTTAGCGGTATCTCTTACATGAGACCCCCACTCCTAGATTAAGTTCCGGTAACGTAGGCTCGCTAAAATACACCGGTTATTGTTCTTCTTGAATGTGTGATTGTTATAAATTAATAAATAATCACGCAAAATTTTGTAAATAAGCAACAGCAGCATGGAAGTGTTTGTTGTTTGTGTACTTGTTGAATTTATTTTTAATATATATTGTTTATTACATTTTAATTTTAATAGTGAAACCTTACTTTGTTCCACCAGAGTGAGGCAAGTCAACATTTGAATGGCTAGAAGAATATAATCGCATTGTATTCTATCAACTGTTACAAATGGAAAAAGTAACATTTTATAAGTTGATTAACTTTATTATGAAAAATTATAATTGTATTACAAAAAAAGTAAAAGTTCCTTTAAAACAATGTTATTTTTAACTAATTCAACAATCAATCATTTTAAGACGTATTGTATAAAATGTTTCTGCAGAGTGCCGAAGAATTTATGTTATAATCTTACAATTTTCGTAATATTCGTAACCGCTTTTGGCTTACCTACCTCGCTGAATATGTTACTGATTTCAGTAACCGATGTTATTGTTGTGACGTCAACAGCTACGCCATGCCTCTTCCCCCTACTAACCGCTTAGTACGGTTACTAAAAAACAGTTACCGGTACTTCAACGGTTACTCGCAAAAAAATTCTACTAAACATCTAAAACGATTGGTTAATGGTTACTGTTCTTCCTTTTCTAAGGGTGCGTTATAATAATATGTTTTTGCGAATTACTAATAGGAATTTTTCGCGAGTTCCCGTTCATGACCGTCAGAATACTAACGGAAAAATGTTTTTATTTTTACTCTTTAAATACTTTTCGGATAGATCTGTGAAAATTAGGAATAATATAAGGCATAGCAATACCTTTTATATAAAATTTACAGCATTTAACACCATCATCACATTTGGTGGAATAGATATATACCAATATAAGAACATGTATTTTCCACTTATTTCGTGTGAAAAAGAAATTTCACAAACGGTTGAAAACAGAAGTAGAAAATGATACATATGTTTATACTGATGTCATAAGAGCAACTTATTCTTGTATTCCTTTATTACCGCTATTAAGCGAAAATGGACCGGTCAGATTTTTTGTTACTGTTGATCAAACGGGAACTCGCGAAAAATTCCTATTTGTATAGTTCATTACAAAGGATTTTTTTTTAATCTGTGATAAGATGCAATTCTTTATTTATAGGTATTAAACCTTCTTTACTTTGTATAATGATTAGGTGGAACAATAATTGGTTTGCAAAAGAAAATTTCAAAAATTGTTAAATTAGTCTATTATATTTTAAATTTATTACATTGTCATACAAATATTAAAAGACAAAACATCTCAATATATAAGTTTCTGAGTTCTTGCTTCTACCGCGATGTGTGTATTTCTGCCATCGTTGCTGTTCAAAAGAGGACATTCTACTAGGTCTAAGTTACTCACATACATTCTAAGAATATTCTTATGCTAAGTATTAACCAAACATTCGCAACTTATACTTAGGTACATTATTTATTAAACACACACTATTTAGTCAAGTAATAATTCTCAGCATTTCGTTTTCTCCTTTTAGCTTTAGCTTTACTTTACTGATGCATTCCCAAACAACCACAATTTCATGTAGTCTACTGCACAATATTGCATTCAAAAATATCAAAAATGATAACATTTTGCAACAAATATATCTACAAATTCAGCTAGTCTATTATAAAATGGGAGGAACAAATTATTTGCTATAAAAAAGTATACATAGATACCTATATTTTAAGTACCATCAAAACACTTGAACATAGATAATATGCTATAGAACCCTTAAAAGCATTCAAAATGTAAATAATATCAATACCTAGGTATAACTTTTAAAATTTATATATTCATTCATAATATTTCACTACTCTGGTATATTTATAATTGTTTGGATATGTAGTTGTTTTTATGCTTACTTATTATAAGAATGTCTGAATGTTTTAATTGCCCCTTGTACAACAAATAATGAGATAAATATTTATAAAAGCAAGGGGAGAGAGAGGAGCTGACGGTGACATTTGGTGAACTAAATGGTACTTTTTAAAAAATTGTATCTAAAATTTCAACTGTTTCAGCAGAAATAGTAGTTTTTGATAATTTTGCAGTGAAAAAATACTCTTATTATCATTTCGACAAAATGCATAATTTTATAACAAAAATATTGGTTGAGTGGTTAAGCATAACAAAATGAATCTATTATGGTCGATTTATATAATTCAAGTTTTGATGGTCCATAAAACATAATAGTGCTTAAACAAATACACAATAAGTCAATACACAAGTTCATATAAAAATGAAATAATTTAATTTCGATTCAATCTACCCAATCAATTCAATGTTATTTCTCCGCATATATAAGTGTTCAGGTATCTCCAAGTACAATGTCAAAAGTATGTACAAAGCCCAATAATAGAACTTCATCAAATTGTTTACTAGTTTCTATCGTAATAATTGAATAAAGGAACATTTTAATTATATTTGAATCAACAAATGGACAAATTAAAAAAAATATGTTGTAGAGTAGGGCAGAGACACTTAAAAGTACGCAAGTATTTTTTTATTTCAAATAGGATCCACATTTATTTATGTATATGCCTGTACGACACGACAGTAACATGGGACCGTTCTTAAGCAACTAAAACCTTCAATAACTTTTATAGTTTTACCAGAAAATATGTATTTGTGCAATAAGTTAGGAAAGAAAACTTATTTTCGTATCAGGTGTAGAGATTAAAAATACGCCATATGCGGGAGAGACACTTTTCCTACGAGCCGCACACATGATTTTTTTAAATTGTTTTGAAAATAGCTCAGATAACTATAGTTATCATAATTTTTTATTGAAAATTGTGAATTTTAAACATCCTTAAGGAATGTTGATACAGAAACGAGTTTATTTATTAAATTTTCAATAATATTGTGTCAGTGATTTATGAAAGATGTCAGAATCATCTGCTTACAACGATGAATGGAAGATGATATAGAAGAATTATTAAAAATCGCAATTGAATCATTATTGACGACAAAATCTAAAGATAAATATAAAAAACCGTATCGCTTATTTGAAGATTGGAGACATCTAAAGGGAGTAATTGTTATCACTGAGGCAGTTCTACTAGCCTATTTTGAACAAAAATCCAAAGTATACCATAATTCTCCGCTGTGGAGTCTTTATTCAATGATACCAACATTGTCAGTGAAAAAGAATTTTAATGTAAATAAATGTTCTAGTTTAATAACTGCTATCCTTAAACGTACATAGGTAGAACATAGAGGAAGCCTAGTGTTTTATAAAAATCAAAAGTTGAGAAATTTTAGAAAGAAGCAGATGATAAAACCTACTGGATAATGAAGGTAAGGTGTAATTTTCACATTTCTGTTCAAATATTGAAATTATTTCTTATTTTAGACATAATTTGCTATTGGTAATAGTGGAGAATCCCGTCGTGAAGAACTAACATTTCTTCAGCTTGAACATATAAGACATGGAAGAATATACAGGGTGTTCCAGAATGATGGTCAAATATTTGACAAGTCATTTCAGGGAGGGATCTTTATATGAAATTTTTCAATTTGGGTTCTTCCTGTTAAGATATTCTAGTCTCAAAATGGCGGAAAAAATAGTTTTTTCATTTTTCCTTAAAAACGGTTACACTAAAAATTTTATTTTGATACGCATTATCAGCTAGTCAAAAGCTATTTTGTGGTGGTGTTTATTCCTTGGCTCATGTTTCTGGAGAGCGGGAATAAGCAACCCCTAGATTTATTTCATTCAGAACTATTTCCTACAATAGCCGATTTCAACAAAACCTATTTTTAAAATACTACATCTAATTTTACTACTTTTTTCCCCTCTTGTAATTTTTCCATACAAGCAACAGTTTTCGCGGAAAAAATTAAAAATAGTTTTCCTTACTCTAAACATCTTTTCGTCACCGGTTACTGATGACCCCAGTAGGCGGTTGCTATGTTGATGTTTCTCTGTTATCTTGTCAAACAAATCGCCATTAGGTTAATAATTGACAGTTTTTGCAAATATTTCTAAACAAAGGTATTCCTATAACTGTTGCCAATCCTGCCGTATGCATATTCCGTCAATTTATTATACTCGAATCAAGAATTCTGACGTCTTACGTCACGGCTGACGTTACACATTTGTTTTTATTGTCAACGTAATTTTCGATATTTGGTCGCGTTAAAAACAATGTTTTATTGCAATTTAGTGCAATATATGATGCAAACTTTTAGTGTAGTATATAGTTTTATTACTATCAGTTGCAGTTTCTTAAATATTTTGATGAAAATATAATGAATTGTTCATTTGTTCGTATGACGTAAGTCGTCTGAATTCTTGTCGCGAGTATAGCTAATATTTGTACGGCAGAATCAGTTGTTTACAAAAATATTTGTAAAAACTGTCAAGACTCATTTGTTTGACAAGACAACAGAGAAACATCAACATAGCAGCCGCCTACTGCGGTTATCAGTAACCGGAGACGAAAATATGTTTAGAGTAAGGAAAACTATTTTTATTTTTTTTTTCCGCGAAAACTGTTGATTGTATGAAAAAATTACAAGAGGAAAAAAAGTAGTATAATTTCTTTGTTGAAATCGGCCATAGCAGGAAAAAGTTCTGAAAGGAATAAATCTATTACATATCTTTTTTACTTTAAATATGTCAAGAATTCTTGAAATGGAAGCGTCTGCCTTTATTTTTTTAATTGGTTGTAGAAATACATTAATTTCTCAGCAGACTGCAGGATTCATGCAATTTTGCCGCCCCCGACCTTCCATGGACTTAGTTCGCCACTGATCAATTCCCTTTGCAACTTTTGCCAATTACTGAAAAAAATGCGGTACTCTTAAGCATTTTTACCCTACATAATTTCATTAATTCATTACATTATTTATACAGGAGAATTAATTCATTTAAAGCCAGACAAATTACAATAAAAATTTGCTAATAAACCTTATTTTGGTAAAATTTTCGGAACCATGCCTACATTTTCTGGAAAGTATTTACCAAACCCAAACTGCTAGTTATTACTAAGAACGTCAGTATTCCAAACAATTTTAACTGTATAGTTAACAATAACTCCTACCATTCATTTACCGCAAGTTTGTAACTAGAAATTTGGAGCTCAAACTTTTACATTATTCTGTTTCCAGACAAGTACATTTAAAATATAGGTACTAAATAGGTACCTTACTTTAACAAACTTTATTCAATATTAAAATATTTCCTTTTCAAGGTACGCTCTAATACTATTGATAATATCACAAGACACAATTAACTCGCATACTTTTTTCTTTACACAATTAGCAAGGTAATTAGTTGAGAAAAGAGCTAACAACAATAATGCTATCCATAAATGGAACGGTTCATAAATCATGTTACCCTAACTTTATATTAAAATATGTTCGATACTATTTATGGTACAAGGAATTTGAGAATTCAACTTTTAGTACCCTGTGTCTTTATTTTACTTATTACTTGTAATTTATATGTTTAGTTAATTTAAAATATTGTATACGACTTTGAATCTAATTGATTTAAATCAAAATACCTATCTACATAGTTTCTACTCCAAACGTTAGTTCAGTATCAAATTTATTATAGCTACCTTATGAATTGAACAAAAAATATATAATAATGATCTCTAACAGAAGATCTGTTAATCTACTTTTATATTAAATTGAATGAAAGATACATTTGTTGTATTTTGTGGCTGGCATATAATATAATCTATATAGTTATTGGCAGTGTGGACTTTACTGTTAAAAACCCACCAAGAATTTTCCGTGTCTTTGTTTTTGACTGTGACGAGAACATGGCTTCTAGGTCTGTCAATAAAAAATCGATCGTCTTACGACTAAAAGTAGAAATATCTATTAACTGTTAAAGAAATCACATAACTGTTCCTAATTATTAAGTGATTTTTTAAAAAAAAGTTATTATATGTTATTTTAGTAACAAAAAAAGAGAACAATTTAAAATTGGTTTTCAATTTTGATGATTTTTATGACAATATGGAGTTTGCAATCAGATCATCAAAATCTACATGTATATGGCTATATTTGGAAATTTATATACAGACAACACGTAAACAAGTGCTTTTACTTTGGTTATTTAATTTTTGTGTTAGTTATTTCTTATTTTATTGCCATTAAGCAAAATACGTTGCAGTGTTATAAAAACAAGTTAGCTACTATCTTTTGGTATATATGACATCTGTAAATGGTATTCTAATCCAGTTCATTATTTAGTTAGTATTTTACTATATTTTTAATTATTCTTTAAACCAACTGAAGTTTGAAATTATTAGATAGTTTGCTACAGCTGTAACTATTAGTAAATATAGATATGTTCAAGTTAAAAGGTGTATCTAATTTAAGTAAAAACGAATCGAGGCAAAGCTAAATTAATTGAATGGAAGAATTTACTGTATTTTAATCTTTCAAAGCATATTAGCTTAGCTACTGCCCTCTATATTTACACACCCTTTCCATCATTATTTTTGTTAATAAATGTACTGATTGTCTAAGACACGTTATTATTATTAGCTCCTTCTTTTTTAAAATTCAGAAGACATTCTAAATTCCTTATAATTATATCTACATACACATACATTTCGAAAATATACTTAGATCTATGCTTCACATGCCAATAAACTTGTTAAATATTAACAAGTCAATCAGTAATCTTAAAATTAAACATATTTTACCACGTAATCTGATAATATTTTTTTATTATTGTACTCTCAATACGTAGTAACTGATATTGTTCTATAGGGGCAGTTTTTAAATCTATACAATTCTTATAAGCGCCTTTTAGTACAATACTAAGATGTATGTCATGCAATATCTCTTATCTTATAGTACGTCAGCAGTTTGAATATTATGTTACACATTTCTACAATATTATCTACGTGACAAGTTTCAAATACGTTATGACTAAAATACATGTTTTCTACTCTAACACCTAAACCAAACCGAAAATTATTTGGGTAAAATAAAATTTTTCTCTAATAGCATTTGAAAAAATATATTCACGACTCGTCTAATATTAAGCGTAATGCGGTTAAAATTTATAAACAAATTATTTACTTGTAGTATCTAATTTAAGACACGCTTTAGGTGATGCTTAATAAAATACAATTTGTGAGTTTTCTAACATTCTTGGTACAATTTGTTTTAAAGCTTATAGTTACCATAAGCTTTGTAGTTATTTGTTTGAAGTGTAAGTAACTGCTGAACATGTAAGAGTTCCGATTAAAATTTCTGCCTTAGTTTCGATCAAAAACTTTGACTTGTGCTTGTTGTGCGACTTTATGACAATGCAATTGCCAGGACAAAACATTTACTTAATTCAATAATTCACAACTATTTCTTAACTATAACACTGACAACTCTTATTTCGTGTCTTCGACACAATTACAAACTCAGTCCAAAACAATCTCAGCAAGTCTGAGCAAATGACAACGAATATGTCAATTCTTGTTACATCAAAACCACTAGGGTACCATTTCCAGGTTTAGACCCCAGTGTTATTATAAATGTAAGATACGGCGTGGTCTTGTAACGGTGGTATCTTTCTTGTGGAAGAGTTGTTGTTATAAAAATGAGAAGACTTTCTCATGCTTGTAGACGAAGACATCATGGCCACCGTTTCGTAGTATCTCAATCTTCCGCAACATTTTCTGCTCTTGATAATGGCAACAAAACCCCGACGGTATTTTTTGTTGAAGAAAGCGTATAAAATCGGATTGATGCAAGAATTTGATGCGCCCAACCATTGAGCTATCGGAGTTGCTATAGGTAGAATTTCCTCTTCCCAGGGTTCTATGTCACCTCCAAGTTTAATTCTAGCGAAAATAGCATACAACGGCAACCAGGATATAACAAACAAGATAACAACCGCGATGAGCATCTTGACCACCTTGACTTTGGATTTTTGTTGCATTCTTTCCATCTGAGCATCCTTGGTGTCTGTTGGGATATCCCTCTTCCAAACCTTGATGTAAATCAAAACGTAGCACATAGTAATGAGGATCATTGGGAGGATGTAACAGAAGAGTAAATTAGCAGTGAGGAAATAAAGGGACCCATTCATTGGTTCTGGCCAAACTTCGATGCAAAGTTGAACGTCAGGGGCGTCGGTGAATATTACCACCAGGTCGAAGAATATTGCCCATGGAATGGTGGTGGTTAGGGCTACGAACCATATGAAAATAATCATTATTCTGGCACGTCTCTTCGTAATTTGACATTTCAGGGGCCACCAGATCGCAAGAAACCTGTAAAGAAAAGTATAGTTAGTTTTTTTCATTCTTTCTAATAAATAATAAAATTGTAATTTCTTAAATTATATATTTGTACGAGTTTATTCACAACTTATCAAAAAAAAAAAAAATAGGAATAAATGTATCATGAAAAATGAAGTCAATATCGTAATTTTTTTTGCAAAATCCTTATAGTTTTCGAGTAAACAATTTATTGAAGTTATATCAATACTTTTCAAGTATCAAGTGTTTTACCGCGATAGTGCAAATGACATGATATGGGATATTGGCAACCAAATTATGGAAAAGATGAAGGTCCGGGGTATCCACGACGTATTACAGCAGCTGAAGAACACATTTTAGAGATTATTGAAGAGAATCCCTGAATAAGTACCAGGCAAATCGCTCAAATAGAACAAGGAATGTTCCAATCAACGGTGTAGCGTATCTGGAATCTGGAATTGTGGGAAGGATAGCTTAAGAGGTTACAGCACTTAGGTCCTGTTAGACCCTTTGCACTTCTACTATCTGTGTAGATTCTGATAGTTTTGCCCGTTGTATGTCTACGGACAATTTCTTTGGCGGCTATGATTATTATATGGTTAATTCCATTTGTACCACAGTAGCGCGCCTATCCATTGCCCCAGTGTGGTGTATCACGAAGCTCAATTATGTTTGGGATTTTCAAAATCCGCACGTAATTCAACGGGATCATTTTCAACAACACTTTTCTTTAAATATTTGGACAGGGATTGTCGATGATCACTTGATTGGACCATTCACATTACCAAATCGAATCGATGTGGTTCAGTATCTCGAGTTGATCTTCTAGGATTTCTGAAAGATATGTGTGCCCTTAGCTGTCCGACTCCGAATATCGCTCTTGAACGATGGTGCTTCCCTCTTTTTCTTCAACATGTTCGGGAGTAAAATAAAAGTTAGTGGTCATTTTCAGGAAAAAATGGAAATCCATCTGAACCTTATGCCATCTGCAGTTTATATATAGGGTGTCTTTAACACAATAACACAAATTAACCGAGGATAAAATATGAAGATATAGTCCAAACGTCCTTAGTCCAAACGTTGATAATTTCCGAAATACAGAGTGATAAAGTTATTATTTTTTAAACTTTTTGTAAATATTTATCTTAATTTGGTATTTCAAGGTTTTTAGGATGAGAATTTAAGATCTGATTACAGTTTTAGTGTCTGGTGCTCAGCCTCGGATTTACTTAATTTACTTTATTAAATCATTCTAAAGTTTCGTCCTCAAGATACGGTGTCAAGTGCCGCAAGGGCAATACTACAGGTTGCTCGAAGACGCTCTTTAACGGCAAATATTTGGTGGTTTAGTATGCATCTATTGGAAAATCTGGTATACTCTCATCAACTTTTGACTGTTTCTTTCAATAACCGTAAGCTCATATCGGTCATTTCTGCATTAGTGTAAGGTTCGCCATAGCGACAAAATTAAGGATTAATTCAAAAAGGTTTGTCAGAATGAATTGTTTCACAGTGCTCTTTTGCAACTAAGGTACTTCTCGTCGCGTTAACGTCGTTCATTGCTACGACGTGTTTCAGTATGCAATAAAACATTTAAATTCGATTATCTCAGAAACGTCTGCTCGAAGCGATACCTGCGAGGTAAAGAAATTTAATATATCGAGGCACAAAAAGTAATGAAGTTTTAGATGTAGGCGAAGAGCTGCTGGTGCGCCCTCTGCAATGTACATCAAAACTGTGATTAGATCTTGATTTCTCATCCTAAAAAAAACTCTAGTGCCAAATTGTATGCTATTATTGAGATAAATATTTACAAAATAGTTTAAAAAAATAATAACTTTGACATTCTGTATTTCAGAAACTACAAACTTTTGAACTAAAATAAATTGGACTAGATCTTCATATTCTAGCCTTAGCAATTTGTCCTAGTGATTTGTACAGACCTTTTAGAGATACTCTGTATATTTTTTAATGTACGTAGAAGTAGAACAAGTTATATACTAGTATTCACTATTCTTATTACTTCACTTTTTTTGATAATTTAATTATCCTAATTGCTGCTCAATATGTTAGGGGTACCTATTCAAGTATAATATTTATAAAAGCTTAGAGTTAAGGTTGGCGTTTCAAGGACAAATAATCTTATCTAAAGATGCACAAAAAAATACACCAAGTAGGCCGTGGAGGTTCTTATTAGTGTAGTACTAATATATAATGATCTAACTTTTCAAGGGAAAATGTGCTAGAGAACATGAAAATCTGTGAATTCGTACCTTATCACTGTGTTCTATACACTGTGAAAAATACTTGATAAATTACATAAATTCAAGTATTACTAGTTTTTTAAAAGATTTCTGCGGGATGTGATAATGTTTATAATGTCGTATACAATTTTCTCAATGTGCAGTTTACTTGCAAAATTCAGGAGATTCCATGATAAAACATAATAGGTGAAAACGACTCTCTTTTTTCTTATTCTAAATGACTTGTCAGCCTGGAAATTGTTTTATAACCTGGAGAAAACTTGTATAACTGACATAGTGAAGAGATATTCTTTCTAAATTACCCAGATTTTTTTTTGATTGTCTCAATATACCGCTATACTCAAGTCAAGAATTCAGACGTCTTACGTCATACGAACAAATGAATAATTCAGTATATTTTCATCAAAATATTTATGAAACTACAACTGATAGTACTAAAACTATATACTACACTAAAAGTTTGCATTATGTATTGCACTAAATTGCAAAAACTGTTGTTTTTAACGCGAATAAATATCGAAAATTACGTTGACAATAAAAACAAATGTGTAACGTCAGCCGTGACGTAAGACGTCTGAATTCTTGACTTGAGTATATGAAATTCGTTGAAAATTGGTGTATAAAAAACGGCGCTCTTAAGAGAAGTCGTTAGGTACTAATGAACCTGCTTGACTTGATGAATTTAACCTCTGAAGTATTAATGTAATTAAGAATATGTTTTTTAAAGTCACCGTAATAAGAAATACATTAGAGTTAATGAAACCGATCTTTGAAAAGTGGGCCAGTGAGTCTCTAATATGAGCGGATAAGACAGTACCATCGATTGAATTAGGAAGTAAAATTCAGGGATGTAAAATGGGCTGTAAATTAATTTTGAATTTTAAATTTTACATTTTCCGATGAGGCAGACTTTATTAGCTATTCCGGCTCGAAATCCTTGACCCAGAAGGGCATTCGACGTTTTATGGATAAATTGGGAAGTAATAGATTTTAGGCAAATGCAGGATATTGGCTATAAATTTAAGAGTAAGTAGGTACGTGTCAAACGAAACATTGTATCACTTTAATTCAGTTGTAATAAGACATAGACATACATAGTCTAAATTCCTGTTGAGCAAAATTAACTACTTATTGTTAAGGAAATGTAAGTGTACCTATATAATATTAGTACAAGAAAATTTTAAATATGCAGTGTGCTTCAGAATAATCATTCATACTTTCTAACGGAACATTAAGAAATAATATTGTCAGTGTCTCCAATAATAATCGACTTTATAGCATTATAATTTTCTAGGTATACGGTTTGATTACTTTTTCGAGGAACTTAAGGTGCCTTTAACAGAATTTTCATTGGCCTCTTTGCTTGTGAGATACAGGGTGAAAAAAAAACTACTTTTAAGGAATTTTTCATATCTCAGAGAATGACTGAGAAATCGAAATAGTGACAAATTTTTCCGATAGTTTTTTATATAGTTCCGTGGTGTAGGTACTTGTAATATCTCTACAGGTGTCTCTTTTAAACTATGACCCAAATATACATTATTTAAATGGAATATCTTGTATATTTTTATGCCATTCAATCGCATTATTTTTTTTTACAAAACGTTAAAACTAATGTTGCGTGGTGCATAGTTGGCCATGAACTTTTTTATAATGATGCAAAATTGATTCACGAACTCTACCTTAGTTACTTAAAGAAAACTATGTACAAAATAAACAGTTGTTTAAACAAATAAGTTATACATATAATAAATATTCACTATTTTTTCTAGCAAATTTTTTATCATTATCATTAACGACATATAATATAACGATGCATGTTAGAATTATATTCATTAATAATGAATACCCAAAACACATACTTCTATTTATCCCTATTTTATAATTTGCTGAACATCTAGCAACCATTAGCCCGCAGAGTTCTTGGAATCCGTTAAATTGTTTTCATAGCCACTTTATGTACTAGTCCGCTAAAGTAGTATTTTGCTGATTGTTTATGTTATCTAAAGATATTATTCTGGAGAGCGTGTACAGGGTAAACTCGACAGTAGATGGGCTTACTGTGAGGATACAAAATATTTAAATAAAATTTGAGACTCGTGGTTTCGAATGGGATGAGGTAAGCTCAATTTTCAATAGACATTATTATCCTTAGAATTTGACAGAAACTAGTGACGTCATCAATTTCTCTGTATTACTTCCGGTTTGAAAGTTATAAACAGTATCGTCCTACAGAGTCTCAAAGGAAATAACTTCTAAAAATCATGTAGCGGTGGAAGGATCCAGTAGTCGTTGGAAAATAATTGAATGTTCGTTGTTTAAAGTGCACAAATGTCACAAAATACTTGTCATTACTTAATACGAACGTCAAACGTATGTTTTTGTTTGCTTACAAAATGTTTTCTCATTCAGAAAATATTGATATGTTGCTAATTTACGACGAGTCACAAAAAAATTCAAGTGGAGCTATAGGTTTATTATACAAGATTGGAGCGACCTTGTGACGAAATGAAGATGCATTATCGGAAGAAACAAATAATTGACCGAAGGGTAAGAAACAATGTTAATACAGCTAGACTGTTGCAGTAATACAAAACCACGAAATTCTATACGGCAGGCTAGCCGGGAATTGAATTTGGATAAATCAACAGTTCACTGAATTTTAAAACCAATGGCTCATGACTACGAAATTCACAATTTTGCCTGAGCGTCACATTGAAAACAGACTTAATTTTATAGCTCATATTGTAGAAAATACAGAAACTATTGAATAGAAGCTTTTTCGGCACGTTTTTTGTACGGACGAATGTCGGTTTGTCACGGTTTGCCGAACAGGCGAAATGAACAATACTGGTCCATTGAAAATCCCCACATTATAAATCCAGTCCAAAACCAAGGCCATTTTGAAGTGAATGTATGGCGCGACATCATCGGTGAGCATTTAATTGGGCCTTATTTTTATGAACATACACTGAACAGCCTGAATTACCTAAATTTCCTATATGAACAACTTCCTACACTTCCATGTGCCATTGCAGGTAAGAAGAAACCTATGGTTTCAGCATGACGAAGCTCCACTCCACAAGGCCAGGATTGTGTAGCATTACTTAGATAACACTTTCCCAGAAAAAATGGATTGGGATTTATGGACCTATTCAGTGACCCGGAATGTCAGCAGAGCTAACACCTTTCAATTTCTTATGGAGGGTTTTAAAAAATATGGTTCGCAAAACACCTTCGCGAGGTATTAATCATTTGAAAGGAGAAATCACAAACACTTGCAATGAGTTAAACGGAGAAATGTTAACAAATGCAGCCCACAAAGAGGCCAGGCGAAGACTGGATATGTGTCTTGAAATGAGAGGAGGTCATATAGAGAATAGATTGTAATATGTATGTAGTATGAGGGCGTTTGCCTAATTTTTGAAGTTTAGTTATTGTTATCATCATCTTTTGTTTGAACTATTTTAAAGAATTATCGAGTTTAATCCTTTTATTTATTTTTTATGACATTTATGCACTTTCAACAACGAACATTCAATTATTTTCCAACGACTACTTAATCCTTCCACCGCCAATGTGTAGGTTCGTTTGATAATCTTTAGGACGATATTGCTTATAACTTTTAAATGGGAATACAGAATAATTTAATAGAATAATAGAAGTTTATTACAAAAAAAAATTATTCTGGAAAAAATATAATTCATGACGTCATTAGTCGTTTCTGTCAAATCTCAAAGATAATACTTTCGATTGAAAATAAATCTTACCTGATGCCCTTTAATACCACGTGTCCCTCACACTATCGACTTTGAGACATCGTATACAAAAAATATATTTAATTTGATTAGTCGCTAAAAAATTTTAAAACGTGTTACTTTTAAATACGATTTATGCTTTCATAAGAAACGGTCTCAGGATTTCTTCAAATTTAGGTAAATAATTAGGTATCATTGTATTCACATATCCAATTAATTTGTAGACATATGCTTTATGAACAAACACCAATTAATTATTATACTCTTTACATGCGTAGGAGTTTTAGATTTAGATTAAATTGCTCTTGTCAGTTTTCTGGTGTTTTACAATTAGTTGTGATTAAATTGGTGGAACCTAAGTTAATTAGTCGTGCTAATCAAACACGCACGTTACAGTTTAGGGCCAGCTACCCACGCATCACGGGGTTCTTGTAATAATCAGTTTAACTGCTGAAGAGACTCCGGTGAAGCGTCGCCGTCGGGTTAAATTGTAGGTCAAGTTCAAATGTAGGGATTGTGACAACTGTAATAAACATTACAGTGATTTTGAAAATCAGAGTCGCGCCAAATAGGACAAGAAGTGTTCTTGTGAAAGAAAATATAAGGGACTCAATGATACGCTTTTAAGATTATAAAATAAAAGCATGTTTCCAGAAACGAATGGCCTAGACATCAAAGACGGCTTTCGTTGAAGAAATTTTATCGATTTAAGTCAAATTTCTCGGGGTTGTTTTTATGAGTCTGTATTAAATTGAATCCAATGTCAAAACTGGATTCTGTTTATCAAGTAATTGTCTGTGATTTGTCTGTGAGAGAGTTACAGTGCAGTGGCAAGAAACACACAGTCAGAAAGCAAAACCACTATTGACCATCACTAAATCAACTGCTTTTAATGAAGAGTAAGTATTTATGAATGCATACATACAGTGTGATAATATGAGAACTTACAATTGCTATATCTGAGGAACAAAAAAAGATATAGAAAATCCCTCGAAACCGTTTCTGTAATATGGAGGGGAAACCCAAACGATGTATTAACTAACCTGTTCTAACTTACTCACCCCCCAGCCACCTCAACAAAATAATCTTAAATGGCAACCACCTAATTCTGATACCTTACCTTAAAGCTTTTAAAAATACAAAGCTACTTATTTGATAAATTGGTTTAAAGTCAATCTTACAAAGTGGAATAGTGATATTTCAATTTTTATTTTTCAAATAGTTCCAAATTCTCTACTGAAGTTATCGTCGCCTTGAAAAGGGTCAACATCATGATATGTACCATAACCGGTAAATTTAATATCCTGTTTTCTCTAAATGAGAAGCGAAACCATCTAGAATATACGCATACATTTGTTAAGTATAGTAAATTTTAATTTCTAGTGATGAAATTTTGATAAAGTGATATCACGTCAAAATTCTAAGATTAGAATATCATTTATTTTGTTCTTGTTCTATTCCTACGTTTTTCACATTATGCTCCGTTTTTTCTCACTAGATCCTTAAGTTTATGTGAAATGCATTTGGAAAATGAGAAACTATATTCATTATTGGTCGGAATGGTATGTTTAGTTTGTGGGTTTTTGAAAAGCAATAAGATGAAAATTCTTGAATCATTTAAAATAGGATTCCTCTGTAGTTTGCTATGAGTATTAGAAGTTTGAATTACATTTTCCAGTTTCTCAGTTTTCTTGACGTGAAATGAAGCTGTTTTTGATCTTGTTACACACTGTACAGGCTATTATAGTTCCTTCATCTACCTAGTGACATATTCGATTGTATCCAAAGTGAAGCTGCGTTTCCTTTATCCATGTGGAGCTTGGCAGTTTCTTCATTTCTTCGAAGTTTCTTTTTAGTTACAATAGAATTTGGAGATTTGACTTCTTCCACTATTTTTGTTGAAGTAAACATCAGCAAGATTTTTCAAGTTCCTTAATAATTTCACTTTTTAATGGTCCTCATTCGTTTGAGTCTGGAAAAGTTGCTAGAAGTTGTTGAGGTTTGGTTTTGTTTTCCGTTTTGGAGAGAGTTTTGGACACAGAAAAAGGGGAACCGAGAAAATTGTAGCATCATGATCGGGGAGCTGTCTAAGTACCATTTTCATTAATAAGAATGAAAAGAAAGGAAAAATAGAAGTAAGGAAAGCTACAAGCCGTGGCCACCTCCGGGGTCCGTATAATCACTTCCATTATCAGAATCCTCTTCTTGCTCTTCTGGAAAGTAACTGACTCTCAAAACGTCCAAAAGTTCAAGCTGGTGTTAACATCTCCATAGATAAATCAATCATTAATAATCTTCAAATAAATTATCGGTGTTTTTACAGTTATAACATCTCTTTGGGCAAAGATCAGCATAAAAATAAACTACTAAAAATTATATAACTTATTGCTATGTGAAGCTTACGAGCATTTAAGCAGAGTACCCGAAAACTTAATTTGCCTAATAAATGTTGACAATCAATTTTATTGTGAATAAATAGAAATAATTTAGAATAACGTTTGCGCCTCTGCTCAAGTGCCAAGATTGAGAATCTTGTCAGAAGGTCTTCCTATGAAACACCAGCTTGTGGATAAACATAATTTGCTTTCTAACATAATAATTTCAGAATTCAAGAAGTTTCTCTGAATCCTCTCCAGACGGTCAATGTGAACATATTCAACTTTTAACCGGACAATAACAAAACATAATATTCTCAAAGTATTTATATTAAAAAAATCTCTACTACGTCTAATTAACTAACCTAAGATTTTAAATGTATCGGACATTACTTGATCTATATGCGCAAGATGAGACAATTCTTTGTCGAATGTTATTCCGAGATCACGAAATGTAAAATTCGCAGTCATCTTTAGAAGTAATTATTTTAAATAATTTCATATAGTAAGCAGTTGACCTCAACATCGCCTACAATATCATTAAAAAAGATTAAATAGTAAAGGTTTGTTTTCTATTGTTTCCTATTCATGTTATTAGAAAAACCAAAATTAGTTTGTTAAATATTATACCGTGATCAAGTCTGTCGAATGCTTTAGTGAGGTCTATATAAATCACGTCCATTTCCTGTCGTTGGTCTAGAAGCTATATTTTGGGTTATACAAAGCAGATTTATAGTAGTTCACTGTCTCCTCATAAAGCCATGTTGCTCAAAGCATTTTTAAAATACTCACCCATGAGTATTTCAAATGCTTTGAGAAAATTGCACATAAGAGTAATTGGCGCAAGATTTTTTTTATCATGCATATCTCCTTTTTTAAAGATTGGACACACCTTAAAATGTTTCCAAACTGTATGTAAACAACAATTTTTAATAGATAAATTAAATAATATAGATAACAAATAAACAGTATTTTATTAAAAATGAAGGAACACCGTCTGGCCCAATGATAATTTTAGATTCAACTTTTTAAATGTATTAAGTACCTGGCACTCATTAAAACTGGCAATGCTGCTGGTCAAATTGCATGTATATTGATAACAATATCAGATGATGGCAGGAATGATTTACTAAAGCGAAAGCATCGGCTATATCCATTGGGTTACCAGGATATTGTCCATTATAGCATATTTGTGCAGGAATATTAGAAGATTTCCTTTTGTTGTTCATGAATGTCCAAAATGTGCAGTACCATTAGAAATGTTGCTTTCGGTATTTCTAAAGTAGTTTACGTAAGCAATATTAGTGTAATTTTTTATTACACTACTAACTAAGTAAGCAATTAAACACAATTAAAAATATAGTTCAAGTGATCATTCTGATGGATCAGATTAGATTTCCAATGTTATCCATTTTATGGAACCAGAACAGTGACTACGCCCTTGATTCAGCCCCAAAGGTTAATCCAGTTTCTCCGGGAGAAATTAAACTTGAACCTTCTGACCTACAGAATCTCTTATTGACACAAGCACCGTTGGAATTTTCAACATCTATTAACGTGTAGCCAATTTGATTAAATTTGTTGAACGAAATCAGACGAGCACAAAGAAAAGTGTTTAAGGTACGGGACAAATTGATGCGTCGAGTTAAATTTTCCAACAGGTAAATGACACGGAAAATAAGGCGAGGCTTCCTCCGATTCGATATTTGATGTCAATAAGTGAGAGGGTCTGATGGCATTTAGGCACACGCTTAGAAGTAATTTTAGTTATATTTTAAGTTATTTTACGTTTTTTTTTAGACGCACAGGGGAATTATTTGATATTGCTTAATGAATCATTTTTCCTTACATGCATTTTCTTTTTATATATTTAATATGATATGGAAATAACCAGAGTAATCTGAACTGTTAAGTTTCAAATAATTAGCTGGTATAAAAGGAGTAAAAATATAATAGTTGTTTATTGTATAAGTATTTTAAGTGGCATAAATAATGGCTTTTTATTTCTTCATAATTTGTCTAATTGGACAATTGCATATTTTTAAGTATCCATGATAAATGGTCTGGAAACAATGATGAAAAAAATAAATAAATAATGCATTCTTATAATGAGGAAGACATTTCATGGATATTTCCTTAATATTTGACAGATATGTCTCTATTAATATTCATATATATTTGCCTTTTATTTAATGTCACAATTTCAATAAACATATTTTTAAATATTGTGGTTTGTAGATATAATGTTGCCTTGAAATATAATATGTATTCGATTAAAAAATGGGTCATATTTTAAGACAAACTTCCTGAGACAAAAATAAGGTAGATTTAAATCTACTTACCTTAGTATCATCTTTCTTCCTTAATTTATATTTCAATTTTTCGCCTAATTTATTTAATTTTTGGTTAATCGTATTCAGATTTTATACAAGAAGTTTTTTTTTTGTATGATACACTCGAGTATCTGATTGATTTTTGTGTTACCACTGTATTTTTTTTAGGGAGGGAGATTTTGGGAAGATGATTAGTTATTTTGAAACAACATTCTATTATTTTTAAAAAAGCTATACTTGTTACATATCTCTAAGATGCACCATTTTAGAGAAAGCAGCATTTAAAGTTTGAGTTTTCAAAGAGAGTACATATAAAAATATGACTCCTATGAAGGCATTGCGATCGTTGCTCTTAGATATAACAAATTGGGCATTATTCATTGTATTCCTGACTCTTATTGTAGTATTTTTTGTGGAGTTATTTCTTTACCGCACCTTTTTAGCGTTTTCGCTGAGTTGAAAGACCCTAACTGACAAAATGCTTTTGTCCTCGATATATCTTGTAACAACTCATCAATATCTAAAATTATTCCATAAACTATAACTCGGTTAGCATGGTAGACTGATGTAACTGAGCTCTGGTGAAAATAGCATTAATTTCATTCATTTTTAAAAAGATGACTAGAAAATTGAAAATTTTATAGCTAACCTACCAGGAATGCAAAACTACGGTGATTTATGTTCAGTTTACCTTTTTGTCTGTCATTCTAATTCAATCAGTCATTATTGAATGACTTTTAATGGTATAGACTAAATATCTCCGTTATAAATTACTGTTTACTATTATTACATAGAACTGCTATTTAGGAATTAGCAATGTAACCTTCGATTTGCATACCAAAATGTTTTGCTTTAGAATATTTATTTTAATATATTACATTTCGGTCAGCGAGATGATGGTTATCAATTTAATCGCTCTTAATACTGTTATTAGGCCATTGGATCAATGAAATGTCAATTAATTTCAAGTAAGTTGTTCACATGACTGATTTGCATACCGCTTACTTCATACTATTATTTCAGTGATATACTTAATCATGTCATGAGATGTCTTAATCAAGTCAAGGTAATACCGGATTCTTTATAGTAATTACCGTAGTTGGAGAAATGTGGCTATATGCATAGGTAGGTACGTAGAACAATATCATATCAAGTTTCTTGTATGCATACACAATTTATGTCAACTATAAAAACTATTTGCAACTTAACTGCGTTATTTAGCCTTCTTATTATTACATTTTCTGAATGATTCCGTAATTTTCAATCGAACTGGAATAAATTATAATTTTCTGATGCGTCTAAAACCTTAAAATAATTCGAGAACATGGACTCGCTTAAACCGTTGTGTGACGTCACTGCCTCCTACAGCATGTCGAGTTACGCTCACTACCGTTCACTTGCATTTAGAATACGAAGCGTAAGGAGACCGCCGTGTCGTTAGGATTGCAGTTTTTATTTCAGTTATGAAAAATGCAAATATTGAAAGTGCTATTAGTAAACTAAAAGAAAACAATCAAAATTCAGATATCGCATTGCATCTAAATGTCCCACAACGATAAAATGGGCAGATAAATTATTTATTACTTAGTTACCCTAGAATTGAAATACTCAAAACTTGTGGCAAAAAGCAATGAAGAGCGACGTATTGGACCCAAAACATATGTTGAATAATTTAAATAAAATAAGAGTAATAATATTTTTTCTTCAAGCCTATAGATTATATAAGGTAATACATGCAGTATAAGAGATCAACTGTTTTCCTAATACAAATTATTTTCATTATTTTACTAAGAAAAAAACTTGCAAATCCATGATAATGAAGTAGCATATTCGTCAATCGCAACAGTAATTCCAAAAAAGCCGAGAAAAGTTTGTGACAATGCATACCATAAATTTGTGAATTTGACGAAGAAGATGTTGCAACTGTTTACTCCGAAAATGTGATGATAGCATATTTTACATCTTTTCACAAAAACTGAAGAGTTCATCATTATGAACGTAATATTCTTTGGTAAAATCTAAATTAAATGTTATATTATAAAATTTATGTAGTTTGTGTACATGTATTTTTTAGGTCATACTAATATTTGGAATCACAGGAGCATATAGATGCGATGAACTGGTTCCATTAAAAGATTTAGAAGGCTTATCTTAGTAAATATTCCCAACACTAAAACTAAAAAACATCGGAAAGTTACTATAATTAGAAATTTTTATATGAATATATACACATAATACCTACCTAAGTCTTCGACCATATAACTAGTGATAGGTTTTTTATTAAATAATATATAAAATTTCAAACGTTTCAAAGAATGTTGCGCTGTTTCTAAATTTGCCAAATCCACATGAATATACAGTCCATAGCCTTAACAGGATATCGGTAACTGTTTTAGGTGACAACGGTGGAGATATTACAACATTAAAATGGCCAACGTTGCCGAAGAATATATTGAAGAATATATTAGCAACAAGAAACAGATAGCGATTAAGTACTTCAAGTGAAATTAGAAATATTGGTGATGAAAAGATTTTTCTGCCAATAATGATACAATTCTAAGAAATGGACCTGACAGTCGGATGATGGGAAATGTGTGTATTAATGACAGAACTGTCAGTCTTGATACAAAAACAGCTAGTAGTGCTTTAATCCTAAGAAACTGCATCGTACAAAATTATACATTCAATATTCACGTTAACAAGTGATATTATTACCAATTTCGTACTTCATGTGATAATTTAAATTATATTAATTTTAAAATGTTAATTAAATGTATTATACCTATTTGTTATCTTGGCGTTTGAAGAAAAAATAGTATATATGTCACTTAAAGCAGAAAGTGCTTCTACGCTCAACACAATATTTGCTTTCTACTCCTAGTAACATAATATACTATTATAATAGCTCATACCTATATTTATGTAGAATTTATTTTTGATTTATAATTTAAATTCTTAGGTTGTACATATATCTCCGTACCTTTAAAGTTACACAACATACCCATTGGTTTTACAAGATGGTCCAATAAAGCAAAACGAACTACTAAATGCTAATAAAGTTTTAATATGTAATTAAATTCAATTTTATACATTAAATATCAGGCTACTTAATTATTTTCGTCAGTAATTTAATTATTTAAGCGGTTTAAGTCGTCAGTACTTGAGTCAATGCGGCCAGTCCACCGTGGGATCGAATCCCTCGGTCGGTAGAACGCAGATCAGCTATATTTGCGGAAAAGATTGGCACCATCTAAACGGGTACGGTAGGATGAAAGAATATCGACGCGGGTCTATGTGAGACATTGATACCGGTAGATGTTTGACCACTCCCCTAATTAATGAGATTTTTCAGGCTTCTCTCATTCTTGCACTGCATGTTAGAGCCTACCAACGTAAATCGTTACTGAGCGCAAATGTGGCCTGCTCATAATAATATGTCACCCCTCTCCCGCACAAGTCTCAGATTTCTGGGCTAATTCTAATTATTAGAATGAGGGGTAGAGATATTATTATTATTAGTTAATGTGTGAAATTAGACTCTTGTTTTAGTTAGACGAGACTTCCAAATTTGTGTGAAAAACCTTATTATGTGTACAGAGTAGTCACTTAAAAATTGCTACCCCCTTTTTGCTTCGTTCGTATGCAGGATACAAAAAGAAGGTGTAAGAATAAAAGTTGTAGGAACAATTATTGAATATTGCATTATTTCTTGCATATTTTTACGTCATTGGAAAACACGTAAATTGAATTTTTCAAAAATATATATACAGGATCTTTTACGGTTCTCGAGATATGACATGTTTTAAAATCCAATATCATATTACATTATTTTATAATGTCATGTTGTTTTCGTAGTAGTAATTTTTGTTGTGGATAAAGAATACGAACTATGTACACTTACAGCTACGACAGCTATGCTACGATAATGAACGATAATGTACTATGAATTAGCTGCAGTTTCAGTTTGACTCCTTAAGTTTAATAATATTTATAAAGTAATAGAAAATAATAAATTTCACTTATGGTAGATTTTTATCTCACGATATGTGAAAATTATGGGAACCAGTTTTATAAATGGATTATCGAATAAGTGATTTAATTTTAGTATTATTCAGTTGATTAACATAGCTATTAAGATTTAGGTCAATGAGTTCCACTGGTTTGTGCACCTAGTAAATCCAGTGATGGTTTTTTATTTAAATTCATAGCAGGAAAATACCTTCACAAAAGCATCAATCAACGTTAAATTAATTTCACCAAGAACGTTGTCTTTATGCTACGTGACCTTAAATGTATCTCAAATTCAATGTCAAATTGTTTGATTAATCACAAGTAATATTGATTTTGAGTAATGGTGTGTCGAGTGTCCATCATTATGCATATGTTAATACTACGCCCTAATTATTAAATGATTAATAAACTTTTATATTTGCTTAGGTTTATATAGTAGTAGTTCCGTTTTTCATGGCTTACTATTAGCATCTCGGAAGCCGTAAAAAATACAGGGTGGCTTAAATTTAAAAATAAAATGCGGCTTTTGATGGCCAGTAAGATAAACTAAACAGATCTAAGACATCCATTGCTGAAATATTGTAAAACATCTGAAAATAGTGATTTTAGAAAATGCAATCTACGTCATTATTTCTCATAAAAAATAATTGAAATTTGGAACAGAGAGATAAGAATATACGAGAAATCAATTTTGATTGAGAGAAAATTTCTACGGCCATTTAAGAAAAATGCACAAAAAGCAATACAACTTGTTGCTGAGTTATTTAAACAACTATTTTATTTTCTTGGATTGACAAGAAAGCAGACTAACCACGAAATGACAACGTTAATCTTAGACTAACATAGCTGATGTTTTAAAAGTTAGTAGTTGACACAGTTGACATTGACAATATACATAAATTTATGTAGGGCTATGTAAACTAGGTGACAATTTAACCAATAACAAGCTAGTGTTTAAGCGCGAGGAATTTGAATTTTAAAATATATGAAAGAAATACATATGTATTCTAAAAATCATACATAAATACTTCCAAATGATGCCCATTTTCGCGCACACAAAGTTAAATTCTTAATCTAATGTTGTCCACGACATTTTGAATACTTTCTGAAATAGACCTAAAATCAGCATAAATTCTATTGCGTAGATCTTCTATATTTTCGCAGGAATTGTAATAAATTTTATCTTTTGGACTGTCCCCCAAAGAAAAAATGAATAATGGGTTGAATCATGAGTGCCAATCCAGTTACATATTTGGAATACTTCGATTTAAATTGTAGAATTATAAGGCCCATTTTACTGAACCACCTCTAAATTTCTAATACTTATAATTAACGGAAGATTATTTGTGCATTCTCTCTTACCATTCTTAAAATATTTCAGAGAAGTAAGACTTCCAATAATAAAAACGAAGTTTGTTATTGTTTTGCTTTACGTCAAGAATAAATAGATTTTTTTTAATTTAAATTATTGCATTTATTACATATTATGAGTTATTCTTTAAATAAAATAGTAGTGTTACATACTCTGTACCAAATTTCAGCTGTTTCTGTTGAGAAATAATTACACTAGATTGATAAAATTGCTATTTTCAGTTTTTTTTTTATATATTTAGGTAACAGTAGCAGATATCTTGGATTTGTTTGGTTTATCTTAATGCCCGTGAAAAGTTGCAACTTCTTTCTAATTTCAGTCACCCTGTATAGTTTACGGTTTCCTAGATTCCAATGGTGAGCCCTGAAAAACAGACCACCCTGTAGATGAGATGTAACTGGTCTGCTACTTTCTGCTCGGCCTAAGCGGCTCGACTTGAGCCTTAGCTTAGGCCGAGCAGAAAGTAGCAGACCAGTTACATCTCACCTGCACTCGATTTATATGTGAAACTACATATGAAGGAACAGCCAGTTCAATTGTCGGTCATCTCACCTATGGCATACTGATGAGGGCTAACAAGCCCGAAACCGGTCTATGTCTGGTGGAGTGGCCGACAAGGGTTCTTGGCTGTTTCACACAGATACTGCAGGTATAATTCAATGCCGGTCGGGGCATTAGCCCGCGGGGTAGTTGTTTCCTGCAGTATCATTTATAGAGACCACCCTGTATATTGTGTCATTCACGACTATGTTCTATAAAGAGTAGGTATACGTTCTTATTTGTAGATACATGAAACAATGCAATTCTTTACAAAACTGCAGAAAAAAAAATATAACTTCATGTTTAATTTGGTACTTTTGTACTGACCTATAAAATATTCCCATATAAAGATTTAGTCATTCAATAACCAAGACGTAAACAGACTTATGATACCAGATCATTCCAGATCAGGAAACCTCGGAGGATATTTTACTACATTATTTTTCTTCAGTTGGATTAAGGATCTATTGTAGATTTATTTTGTGTCGTGATATTTCTTAGTGATTAATTTTGGGAAATACCTGTTTAATGCAAAGTAAAATTTCAGCATTTTACCCGTAAGTAGTTGCGGAACATCCATAATCCAACAATGGAACACAAAAATGTAGTTGGCGTTGAAACCAGTGGATTTCATTTAATTATCATTAGTTTAACCCTCCGTTAGGCGCGCGTGTATCAAACTGATACATGGCTTTGCTTTATGCAGATTTCTTAGAAGTTCGAAAACTTAGGATATAGAAATTCCCAGTAGTTGTCGGGGGATGTATTTCAAACGACTTCCTGGAATTACAAACCCTCACCATCAGTTGCAGAGCCTCTAGCTACCTGGAAGGGACGCGCGGTCGTATTTGTATCAGTCTGATACCTGCGCGACTCAATGTGTTTGTTTTGTGGATTCATTTTCAGTCACGTTCATGACGAGTTAGGTGACGAGTTACAAATAATTTGTGGAGCTTTTAGGCAGTGGTTTGTGTGTGTTTTTTAATTGAACTGAGTTTTCTTGAATAAAATAATGAGTACTAAAAAACGTTATGACCTTTCGAAGCAGGAGGACATAGAAGAATTGAATCGTCTGGCTTTCGAAGAAATAGAGGAATTCTATAGCATACAAGCAGAAGAACACGTTAGTGATACTGACGAATCTGAGACGGACGACCGTGTAGAATTAAGATCTGTCGATTCCAATACTGATCATGAGATAAGCGATCAGGAACTTTCTGAGGAAGGTAGTGAAGAAGAGCAAGAGGCTAACTATTTTCTTGGTGAGAGAAAAAATATTAGGTAATTAGGTGTAATGTTATGTAAAAATAATTATTTTAGGCAAAGACGGAACACGCTGGAGTAAGACTCTCCCCGACACACGCGAATGAGACCCAACAATATCCTTATGAAGTTACCTGGTGTTATTGGTCAAGCTGCATTGAATGCGAAAACAGAAACGCATTGTTGGGATCTTTTATTCAGCACCAACATTTTAAATTTAATTGTTGGCTCTACAAATCAATATATAGATGCAGTAAAAGAAAAATTTCAAAGAGAAAGAGATTGCCGCCCTACAGATCAGATAGAGATAAAAGCATTTATGGGTCTGTTATACTTGGCAGGAGTATTTCGAGGTGGCCATCGAAACTTGCAAGATTTTTGGACGACAGACGGTCTGGGAATTGATGTGTTTCGGATGACGATGTCAGAGAAACGGTTTAGATTTTTGCTAAGATGTGTACGATTTGATGACCGGGAAACAAGACAAGAACGACGTGCTGTTGATAAATTAGCAGCAATTAGAGAACTGTTCACTTGTTTTATTGAAAATTGCAAAAGCCACTATCATATTGGCCAAAACGTCACAATAGACGAAATGTTGCCTGGTTATCGCGGAAGATGTGCATTTCGGCAGTACATCCCATCCAAGCCTAATAAATACGGCATAAAAATATTTTGCCTTTCTGATGCAAAATTATTTTATACCACTAATATGGAGATTTATTGTGGGCAGCAGCCAGAGGGGCCGTTTAGAATAAGCAATTCATCTAAAGAAGTGGTCCTAAGATTAGCGGAGCCAATATTTCAGTCTGGACGCAACATCACAGCAGATAATTGGTTTTCAAGTTAAGAGTTGGTACGGCAATTAGAAAACAAAAACTCTCTTATGTGGGAACAATCCGTAAGAATAAAAGAGAACTTCCCCCTGCTTTTGTACTGCCTAGAGGACGGGACCAATTTGATAGTATTTTCGGTTTTTCAAAAATGAGACACTAGTTTCGTACGTTCCAAAAAAGGGAAAACCGTGGTACTTATTTCAAGCATGCATATTGCTTCAAATGAAGTGTCTGATGACATTGAAAAAAGAGATAATAACATTTTATAATGAAACAAAATCTGGGGTAGATGTAGTAGATAAATTATGTGCTCAGTACAATGTTGCCAGATGTACAAAAAGATGGCCCATGGTAATTTTCTATCATTTGCTAAATGTGGCTGGTATTAATGCAAGAGTAATTTATATGGCAAACAAAAACGAATTTTGTTCAAGACGGCAGTTTCTAAAAGCGTTAAGTTTAGCTTTACTTGATGACCAGCTGAAGAGAAGAGCACAAATGACTAGCCTGCCAAGGGAAATCAAAAGTATGCTAATTAGATACAAGCCATCTACATCCGTAGTTCCACCTGAATCTAGAGAAGCACCACCAGAGGCTGAAGGTACGAAAAAAAGAAAACGATGCCACCTTTGTTATGCTGAAGAAAAGAAGACATCACTGTCTTCACATTGTTGTCAAAAATGTGGTATATACCTCTGCATGAAATTGCATGTCGAAACAGTATGCAGTAAGTGTTTGAATCCAGAGCAAGAGGAGGACGTTGAAACCGACTGATACTTCAATATGTATAAAAATTATAAATTTAAATATTTTGTAATATAGATATTTCGTTAATTATGCTCGAGTTTTTTTTTAATTATAATTCACGTTAAATAATACAGACAGAACCTGCACAAACATTTTGATTCGTTAGAATGCTTCTTTTCAGGAAAAAACACCAGCTTTGTAAAATGTATCAATTTGATACATGCGCGACTAAACGTGTTACATATACCCGCGCGCCTAACGGAGGGTTAAATAAAGACTTTTCGACATTTCAAAGAAACTGTGATGCTCCGCTTGTAATATAAGTAAGTAGAGCAACATCATAATCGTTTGCTGACTGTACTCGTAGCTTTATTTATGTTTTTCTTGGGGAATACTTTTTTGTAAAGATGTTATCTTTGTAGAACAATTGTTTCAGTGACCATTTATTAACTGGTTATGCTTGAAATGTCTGAGCATATCTAAACTCGCATTTTATTCGAAGGTTAATTCCTTGCTATTCTGTTTTACCTCAATGTATGCTAGAAACTTATTAGATAGTGAATCTCGACATTTCCTTAATAATAATTAGTCAAAGTATAAAATATTTAAATGTAAACAATTAAACTGATAGGACATTTTTCTATATTTTTCTTACAGACAAATATACTCGTCAATGTCTTAAGGCTGGCGTTTAATAGAAAAAATCCACCCAGTATTCCTATTAGCGTAAAGCCAAACCATAACAAGTTTAGATTTGCAGAAACTGTATTGCTACTCATTCCAACACAGTCAATACTATTTCGTTTTGTATTACAATTGTTAATTACTTTTTAACACACCGTTATACACCGTAGAGAAGACGCATATGATTGGCCCAGTGAAGAGATACTTTTAGATACTTGATGGCATATTAGTAGCCTGGTTTTATAAGAAGTGTATCTACAGTTACTAATCCTGTAGTAAAAACTCAAATTACTGCTGAATAAATTTATAGATAGTGTTTAGTCGATACAAGTAGAATTTTTTAATGTCTTTGATACGTTTCATTATTATTCTAATTTCCGAGGTGCCACATGGTTCAATACTTGGACTTCTACTGTTTAATACATATATTGTTATTTGATTATACACTAACTGACTAAGTACATATGTACTACGTGACACAGAAAGGTAAACACCTATATATGTTCATTAGAGTTTAATAATTATTGGTACATAGGTTCAGGGCCACTTACTTTAAATAGTTACATTTTCAGCAAGATCAAAGGACCTACTACAAAAATTGGTTCAATACTGTGTTGAGAACCTAATACCCTCACTGATACGTCAGGGCTCCGATCTGATAAGGCTGTCGATAAGTTCTTGAGGTATATCATTCTCAGCTATCTATCTAGCTATCTGAACTTCATGGGTAAGAGTGGCTAAAGTCTGTGCGAGATGTTGTAAATGCAGTAGTAAGGAACAGCCAGTTCAATTGTCGGTCATCTCACCTATGGCATACTGATGAGGGCTAACAAGTCCGAAACCAGTCTATGTCTGGTGGAGTGGCCGACAAGGGTTCTTGGCTGTTTCACACAGATACTGCAGGTATATTTCAATGCCGGTCGGGGCATTAGCCCGCGGAGTAGTTGTTTCCTGCAGTATCATTTATAGATTTAATAGCGCATCGCCCGAGGCCAGAGGTCTGCGGTTAAGTACCAACGATATTGTAGGTCGCTTTCTGCAAGTCGAGCCGCTTAGGCCGAGCAGGAAGTAGCAGACCAGTTACATCTCACCTGTTTTAATAAATTACCAGTATGTGTTAAAGATACAAACAATTTAATCTTGTTTAAGAAACAATTAAAATGTTATCTTTTGGACAAATGCTTTTATAACTTGAATGAATTTGTTTAACACGCTATCGGTTTATTTAATTTTCCTCTTTCTTTTAGTATATTTTTTAATATCCATCTGACTATTTCTATACAATGTAAGTTGTCAAATTGAAAAATAAATGTATAATAATTATTGTTATTGAAATACCGCTGCGACTGAAAATAACAGAAAAAAATTACTTACCATGAATTGATGTTAGGTAATTCTACAACTTTTGCGTGCGTTTACTTATACATCTGCCTATTTAAAAAATATTTGAACTTCTCTTTGCGTTTATTTCAATTAACGGAAACGTTTTTTGTAAACGCCATAAGTTTAAATTAACAAGCAGATTATATTTATTTTTACTCGGATAATAATATGTTAATGTAGATGTAAATTTTAATGTTGGCAAAAAAGCTTCAACAATTAATCCCATGAGACAATTATAAATTCAGTAAACTTCGGAAGATAAATAATATTGCTAAAGCAAACTGGGCGTATTATCGATTTTTTTTTATAGAACATTTTAAGAGATAATGTTTGAAAAGTTGGAAACTCTTTTAAATGTATAATTTAATTATATAGGTAAATTGTTATAAACTGAATAAAGATTATAGATAGTTAACGTTACTAGTAAACGAATTAAGAATATATATTAAGTTAATCAGAAGACTTAAACAAAGAGAAAATGAAATTTTTAAATTTTTCCGATCTATATCAGTACTGGATATTTTGTTAAATTTTATAATCAAGGTTATGAATTTGTTAACGTTATGAAAAAGTAGATCATTTTTTAAATACGTTTAATCCATGACATATTATTAGAATTAAGATGTCGAAAGCAATCTCAGTGTTGTATTTATCATAGCCAGTGTCAGATTTCGGATATGTATGTAGGTGATTGACCATAGAAAATCTACGTAAAATAAGGATTCCAAATCTACAAAAATTATCAAGAACCGTCAATCCAATGTCAAGTTATAGCATTTTAAAAATTTTGCTACCCAAATTTTATGTTGAGTAGTGTGTACAAGGCCTAAGGGCCTTAATCCAAAAACTGACAAAAACGTCTAGAGATATTGATGTTACCTTAGTAACGAACTATATTGCAACGATCAAAAAAAATTTTTGAGGAAATTTCACTCATACAAACTTTTTGATTTTTTGCATGACTTCGTTGATCACCCCGTATATAATAAACCTATGGTCCTACGATAAATATACGTCATGCAGCTTAATCCGAAAAAAACTAGCTCTTAAAATTTGCAAGCTGCGTTCAAAAATTTGCATTCCTGTTGAAAATATTGAACTTTAAATTTTGCCTAAAAATCTCTATGTGTAAGTTCGAGTGGCCAGCAGCTTATTTAAACACCTATATACATTTTATTTAACTTACGTCAAGCTTTAGTCACGTTATGTAGGTACTTACAAACGCATATAAAACTTGTTAAGGTGAAGATATAAATCTGTCTACCATATTCTCACTATACAGTTCCCTAGTGTTGTAATTCAAAAGAAAGGGCGTATAATAAAATCGTATATCTTTCTCAGTTTACCTAATCTCTACTCTTATATATTTAGGAGGTGAATGTAGTGCCTTCACGAACATTCTGTGCGTTGGGATTTAGGAGTTCTGGATTTAAGTCGCAATAAAAAAGTGAACTTTTCTATTCTGGATCTGTTCTTTTGTTATTGTATAAGCTCACGAATTGGATGAAATCGAAACAACGCAAAAAAGGTCTTCTCTACTACGCAGTATGGCTCATAGAATTTTCAAGCACTTGCAAAGAAAAGAAATATCCACCAACTATGTTTAGTTTACTATTTCATATAAAAATATAGTTGGAATAGAAAATTATGTGTCAACTCGTCATTTTGGTGTAAATGTCGTTCTATTTCTCGTCGAAAAATTATAAAATTTATGCTGTCTTTAAATACCGAAATCTCTAGAAATAAACCAAAAATAAGGGAAAAAAAAAACAAAATTCTTTTTATTTTATATTTAGTTACTATTTATTTTTATTTAAAAATATAATAACTTCAAGTAGCCTTTGCAAGCCAAAATGTTATTACTATCTTAATTATTATAACCTTACATTCTAGCAGTCATTTTCACATATCTATAAAATAAAGTAAACACTTTTATATCTAATACTAAGTAAATTTACGAAAATATTTACTCGATTACAGTTTCGGTTAGACCGTTTTTTCTCACTATTTATTCGTATTTCTTCGGTATCCTTGAACATGCCCAGTTGTCATGAGAAAGCATTCCTATTATTTCTTAAGGCTTATAAAGTTCAGCTATTAAATGTTTAAAATCATTTGTTTTTTTAGAAAAAAATTAGTTTTAGCAGATACTTAGTTTTTTTTCCATATATTTTCAGGTATTAACAATATTGTGTGAAACTAACTACTCAGTGGACAAAAGCCCCAACTTGCGTTGAATTACACCCACAATATCTACCCATATATTCCTTATTATTAGCTTGTGTAACATTTTTTACTGTTTAAGAAAGGTATTTTAAGCTAATATGTATCAAATCTCCTACAATTCCTATCAATGAAGTCATATGTATGTTCTCTGATACCAAACATCTAGGTATGCTAATGAACATCCACAGACAAAACTCTATTCAATAATTATCTAAAAAATTTAATATATTTACTAACCTCTGGAGTGGGAACTCGAAATTCAACCACAATAATTGAGATCTCACTTATTTCTGCGTTTTATTAGGATCGCTTCACCAGGTGGCCTCCTTTAACTTGAGTCAAATATCTAACTATAATCATCTTTATTGTTTCTTCTAGAGTTATATAGCATGTAAAAAATGTAAATGTAAGAGTTGGTTGCATGAGCAATCTACTGAATATAGTATTTTTATATTTGCCATAACTCTGCCAGGGAGACTCTCAACATATGTTTACCAGTCGATGTGTTAAATTTCAAGAAAAACAAGACTTATTTTTATTAATTATTCTTCATTTTTAATAAAACAGTCAAATTTTTACTTTCGACCCCGGTTTATTCTGCTAAAAGAACATTAAAGTAATTTCCCAGCTTTCAGTCGTGATTACTTCATTTTCTTAATCAATTGCTTACAACAAAATTTCCGTGTTGTGTCAATGCAAATTACCTAACCTTTTGTGTTGAATATGATGATCAATCATGCGTACAGCGAATTATTTTCATCTAAGATAAGACAGAGTGACCTTTCAGCCTTGACATACTATTCAATGGATATAATATTTATTTCCAAATGCTCTCTTTCCTTTTACAACTTGCAGATCAATATCTCGAGTAGTAAGTATGAGGCGTGACTAAGAATTATTTTAACCAACATGATACATATGTTAATTTCACACACGTTTAATGTATTTAGGTATAACAGATATCTATGGTTTATATTTTGAAATGATTCAGTTGTTCATGGTATTCATTCAACTATGATAAATACTGTTTAGCTACTTTTTTCACTTTTTTACTGCATTAGAAAGGTATTTTAAGCTAATATAAATCAAATATCTCACAATTCCTATCAATGAAGTCATATATATGAGTATGCTCTCTGATACCAAACATCTAGGTATGCTAATGAATAATTCCACAGACAAGTTCACTTTTTAAACCGTGGGAGCTCGAAAACTCAACCACAATAGATGAGATCTAACCTATTTCTGCATTTTTAAGATTACTCCTTCAGGTGGCCTCCTTTAAGTTGAGTCAAATATCTAACTAAAAATTATTAAGTAGGTATACCAATAAATTCAAATTATTTGAAATTAAATATTGACAATGTCAAAAGTGACTTTTACCTGCCAGTTATAGTCATATATGTTTAAGAACATAACCACGAAAGAAATTCAAATACTTTAAATATGTCCAGGGCGTCTCAAATATCAATTTAGTGAATTTATGACTTTAATTAATATATCAACAATTTAAATTTCATATTTTCAGATAGCCATATCTTACGTTATGATTAAATTTTAGAGGCTAATTTTCTCAAAAACCAGCGGCTTGCTCTTGAATCACTAACACGTTTTTGGTCGATATAAAGAGAAACCTACTAAAGTTACGACACTAATAATTACAAAACTGCCTGTAGATCTGTAAATACATTTTTTATTTGCATTTGTTTGGTTTATAATGTATACTGTCATTGTTCACTGTGTATATTAAATTCTTCTCGACCCATCTTTTTAAATGACTGTATGTGCCCTAGTTTTAGGGCAGATAATAGCAAATATCCATGATGCTGTGATCAGAAAATCTATTATCTATTTAACGAAAGCAATGTTAGCCGCATTGCCAGGTTGACGGGTATAGTGACAAGCACTTGTAGTTTATGTTTAAAATCATAAAAACGTCTCTAGTTTATGACTAGAAAGAATTATTTTCTATAACAAAAATCCATAAGTTCGGAATCTATGTATAAGGATTAGTAGTGCCAGTGGCGTATTTAGAATGTATTCTTAGGGGAGGGGGGCAGATACCGTCCCATTTTCAGTTTCAGGACCAAAAAAAAGGTGTCAACAAAGCCTAACTTACAAAAATTCATAACTAACTTTTTTATGATTATTATTTTGAGAGTATTAGTACTGATTTTTTTGTATTTTTTAACATGCGCTTGTGTTTGAATAACATATTCATATTTGAAAAGGCACGTATATTTGTAAATCGTTTTTATAGGTCTTATTTTCCTATGCTATGTTTTATGTTTCGGTCAAATAATAATAATCCATTTATTATACATGTGACCAATACAGGTATAGGAATCGTTAACATGTTACATTATAACATACAATTTTAGTAAAGAACAAATGTTACATCTAGCAATTAACTAATTTTTACATTTTCATACAAAAGGTGTTACTACTAATCAATGTAATTAAGAAAATTTAAACAAAACGGTTAACAGAAGGGTACATTTAAAAAGAATACTGAACAAGAGAATATGAAGAATTAACCGCGAATATTATTAAGGGACTTGAATAATCAAAATAAATAGGAACATAACTTATAATCTAACCATCCAACAGAAGGAGTTATCATCTGTGAATATTATTAAGAAACTTGAAGTGATATATGGCAAATCGTTTATTAAAGAGTAAAAACAGTAAGGGCCTTAATGTGGAGCCCTAGGATACACCCCGCAAAATATGTAAATTATCTGAGTGCTTAGAGTAAATCTCAACCAACTGCGAGCGATTTTCGAAATATGAATAAAGTCACCTAATTTTAATAATTTTCTCTAAAACCAAATTTACCAAGCTTTTCCGTAAGAGTAGTGTGGTAGACCAAGCCAAATGCTTTTCTCAAGTTCATGAATGCACCAAGACATTTTTTACTACTGTCCACGTTATCATAAAATTGATCATGAAAGGAAAGTATTGCGGATTGTATTGATTTACCTCGAAATCCACGCTGGTCTTACATATGTTATATTTGAAACAAAACTTCACATTTTGCTTTTCAAATATTTTAATATCGTCTATAACAGAAAGACAGGTCTGTAATTATTAAGTGACCATTTGTCACTTTTCTTAAATCGTGGGACCACTTTGCTGCGCTGTTTTAGATCGTGTTAATCGTAAGTTTAGAATTTACAGACTGTATAATAATTTTACCTTTTAAAATATTAGCAGTAATTAAATACTTACCTAATAATCATATGATATGTACATATGTGCATATTCATATACATATCAAGTAAATATCCAATTATTGAAATTGAGAAAACTCAACGAGAGTAATGATTATTCAGAGGCAGTGGAAAAGGCAATCATTTGTTTAGAGAAAGGAAAGTATGCATAAGAAAATTATACTTCAAAGTTCTAGTTTAAAAAAAGTACTGACATATATATTTATAATTTGCAGCATAACTTATTCGCAAACTCATCAACTCAGTCTGTCAAAACATATGCGGGTCAGATATGTTGTTGCCATTGGAGATATTCCTACAAGTTATTTAAGCAAAATTTAATTTGAATAATAATAATTTTTGTTATTAAATATATTTCCGTTATTTTTGTAATTTCTGATAAGTTGTTATTAAACATTCTCTACAACTACTGTGAAATACTACAGCAAAGTGTTGTAAGGGGAAGTGAATACGTAGATCATAATTTTATTTCATATTTACAATAAAGTGACTAATAATTTGCTTGTTTTTTTATTTCCATCGCAAGTATTTAAAGTTTTAAATGATGTATTCTGTCATAACGCCAACAATGAAATCATAAAATAAAGTGAATAAACTTCTGAATTACGAAGACAAACATTTTCACTGAATTAATTTTACAAGGCGCCGGGAGGTTCAAAAGGTTAACATTTCATTGACAAAGTAAACGGCAGCGCGCGAATTTTACAACTATCGTCCTTCTTCCAACTAAAGGAATTATTAAATTTGATTTCAACACCAAGGTTAGATTTAGGTGCGTCGGGTGGAAAGTAGGGGAAGTAATAACAAATCTAAGAGTAAAGCTACCTATAAATTCGCACCGTCGAAAAAAAAATAGTATAGCTTTACCAAACTCTCAGCAGCAACCAACCAATCAATTCCAAAATGTACAAATTTGTAAGTACTTTTTCTTCTTTATATTAAGATTTGTGAAGCCATTTTGTTTTTATTTAATTAAATTGTAATTCCACTTACTAAAAAATAATGCATAGTAGGTATTGATACAGATTTTTAATAACAAAAAAACAAATACAATATACAAATACGTCAATATATGTCATAGATTACAGTAACTTTTAAAGGATTTATTTTATCAAATTTCTATTAGATTATTAGTATAAAGCTTTAACAACTTCTTAAAGTTGTTCTCAATAACAATAGAATATGTTACTAATATTCGCAGCTACATGTACTTTATTTTGTTCACGTCTGTGTTATAATGTATATATTCGTCTGTTTTTTTTTCAAATACAAAGCCTTGTCCTCATGGGCGCGAAATTCGCAAATATTTGCGCAAATTATTTAATGATGGATGGTAGATTATCAGAAGCTCAAATCAAACTAACTAATCCCACATAATGGTGGAAATAGCAATAATGTTACTGTTTTGCGAAATTCGCTAAAACTTGAAACTTTCCCACCATTAAAAATTCAAATCAAAAACTAATTGCAATGAAATTCATGCGAACATTCGCAAATTTCGCGTCCAAGAGGCTTTATGATGTACATAATGCACGATAGCAGTGTATAATCATTATTCACTTGTGATTAATGACTTCTGTCAACAAATTTAAATCCTTCAATGTGATACTATCGAGAACAAACTAACAAAATAAAATTCTTCGGTGCTTCAATTGAACCCGCATCTCATGTATGAAAGCCAAATACTCTACCCACTACTATACCCAGTCACAGAAATATTAACATTTTTCGAATGATGGTAAAAGTTTACTAATTAAAGTTTTATTTACTTTTAAAATATTTCAAGTGACCGACGAATGTCAGACCTAACAGTAAGGTGTTTTGACAGTTTTGAATTATTTGGCATGTCATGTTATGAATATCAAAATATTGTACACTTTTTCACTAAAAAGTTAGTTAAACTATTGTTAATAGTCGTTGACAAAGTACAGTATACTATTTACATGGAATGACTGTAATTCACCCGAGAAATTTACAACATTCCCCTACGGCTCGTAAATTACAGCCATTATTATACGCTCGTTGAATAATATACTAATATATTACAGAAAAAAATTCAATTTAACATTCATTTTTTTAAATGATTTATTTTAAATTTAAGTTATTTTTTTTTTAGGTCGTTCTTGCAGCCACTTTGGCCTACGCCTCTGCTGGATTAATCGCTAGCCCCGCCGTGGTTGCTCATTCCGCTCCAATTATAGCTGCTCCCATAGTGCCAGTTGTAAAGGCCGCCCCTGTAGTAGCCGTCCACACTGTCCCCGCAGTCAAATCGATCTCTAGCCACTCTACAGTAGTCAACCATGGTTCTCCAATAGTTCCAGTAGTACATGCTGCCCCAGTAGTTCATGCCGCCCCCTTAGTTCACGCCGCCCCTGTAGTTCATGCCGCCCCCATTGTTGCTGCTCCAGTTGTACATGCTGCCCCTGTCGTAGTAAAGACAGCCCATGTTCCAATTGCACATATTCATTAAGTTACTTCTATTAGTGTACAAACTCTTGTAAATAAATAATTATTATTACAAATATATTCAGTTTTTTATTTACTCCTTGTAGTATTATATAAAAAAGTAAAATTTAAGAACACAATAATTGTATGGTCTTCAGTAAATAAATTAAATGAGTAGATCAATAAATGAAAAAGGTGTGCCTAAAACATTATTACAAAATTCAATCACGTTTTTCAAAATAAGTCGATTTAGATAGTGTTGGTCAACCTTCAAATGTCAAATTTTATTTTATACTTAAACTTAAAATGACACAAAATTTTGTTAAAATTTGGTACGTTGACATAGCTTTTCAGGAAAAATGTCTCGTATCAATACTGTGATAAATATAAATGTACTATATGATAAATTACATCACGCAAAACATATTTGACAAAAAATTCCGACCAACGGTATTAGAGTTATGACAGGAAACACCAATTTGGAAATGTAACAACGTCGCAGATTTAAAATACCAGATATTCCTACATATAATGACAAGTACCCCTTTGATCTACGGACCGTGAATGGCTCTCTCACAATACTCACAGTGAAATTTGAAATAGTTTAAATCGTGTTCAAAATGACAAAATACAAAAAAAAAACAAGTAACAAACAAATTACGTTAAAAAGGTTTTACTTTTACTATAGTTTGCAGTTGGGTGTCTGGAAACTTAGAACCGCAGAAAATGTTAGGGGTATTACTCGAAAAAATAATGTGTCAGGTTCATGCAACATTTACTCGAATAGACAATATTAACGGAGCTACGTAAACTCAGTTACTTTTTTAATTTGTTTTTTGGCTATAATTTTTTTAGTGCATACTAGAATCATTTTTTTCAAAACTGATACATTTGTTACTTTCATAAAAGGTACAAGCGCGTGCTAGATGAAGAAATAATATCTTCTAACTTCTTTGTCATTAACTGTATTGAAATTTTGATAGAATTTCCTTAAATACATGATTTACCTAAAAATTTGATACTCTTATTTGAAGTCGAGACAACCACCTGTTTGTGACAAAATCAAAAATTTTTTGGACACACTGATAAATCTCGTTTCTTTTACGATGAAAGCAAATCGTACATTAAAAGAACTGAATGATAGTTGTCATAGTATTGCTTTGACGGTAATTTTAAATCTTGTGCTTCGTTCATACAAAATAAAAGCAGAAAGGCAATTTTCTATGAGAAAATAGACATTTAACTAATTTATTTTAATCCTGAACAATTTTGGAACTTCCCTCACCGTCGGTTTAGCTTTATTTGGCTTTGTTTAGTTCTGTTTGACATATCTCTCTTCACAGAGTAAGTTTAAAACTTTAACCTTATCACATATCTCTAGAAACGTCAAGATCGACGACATAGGTATTCCAGTATTAAATTTATAATAAAAACAAATTGAATAAAACTTTGAGGTTACGTAGCCCCCTTAATATTGATTTTTTGAGAAAATGTTACATGACATATTATTTTTTCGAGTAGTATACCTTTTTTGAACAAAGTTTACGGACACCCTGTATAATAGTATTTAAACCGTTTGGATGGATTTATTCGACCAATAGTTTCGTATATAAATTTTGAAACATCTGGTCCCAGTAAAAAGGTAATTATCACATTTATTATGTCTAAATTTATATTTTAAAACTCAAATTTAGTATAAATTATTATACAGGGTGATTCATTAATAACGGGATTGGGCTTAAGGGCATGTTGCTGACCTCACAATAGAGCGATCAAGCCAAATATGCCTTATCCGAATGTTGCTCCTTTTCGATCTACAGGGTGTTAAAGTTGAAATAATATTTTCGGTTTATTTAAATATCTTGAGCATCTTTGAACGGATTGTCCTGAAAGTTTGTACACCTATGTTTTCTGAGGTGGTAATTACGAAAATGGTAACTATTTTGCAATCACATCTGGAATGCGTTAGTTATTATAGTGTTCCGTCGGAATAAACATATGTCAAACTTTTTTGTCGTTCCAAAATCTGAATTTCCAATAAGAAATTGTTGAACTACGTTCAATTTTAAATAATAAAGATATACCTGTTAAAAATCGATACACTTAACCGTTTTCGAAATAAGAACGATTTACTATTTCTTTACAAAATTATTTGTTGGAACGTACGCCTTTAAATAAGAAGATTTAATTACGAATTAAGTCAAACACAGTAACAACTGAAAGTTGTATTATGCTTAAGTCTAATTACAAAAGAGAAGTGGAGACCATTGTTTTCAATACATTTTTTTATTCTCCCGTTAAAATTTTACGTATATCAAGATATTCTCTTACTGGTCAGGAGTAATGCGCGGGAGCACCATAATGCATAAACCAAAAGGTTTGCCGTAAATTTAAGCGGACATTTTCAAGAACGAGTGGCGAGTAATTTGTTAAAAATTTAAATAATTTTCCCTATTAAGTGGACGGGGTAACACAAATGGTCCCAAAATATTATCGGAAAGTATTCCACACCAAATATTTATTGAGAATTCATGCTGAAAATGTTTTTCTTGTGGCAAGCGAGGATTTTCCAGTTCCCAGGAATGGCGGTTTCTCCAATTAAATACACGGCGCTGGGTAAATGTAGCTTCGTCCATAAATAATATTTTATTATAAAATGTAGGGTCAGCATTTTGTTGCCGACGAAGAAACTGTGTGCCAGGAGGATCTTGTGGCATCAACTGTTGAATCGGACAAAGGTGGTAAGGATACAATTTTTCTTTGTGGAGTACTGTGAAGACAGAAGACTGGCTTACACCAGTAGCTGATGCAATTCGGCGTGTGCTTGTTTGCGTGTTTTCGGAAATTCGCACTAAAACATTCTTGGTCCGCCGTTAATACTTTAGGCCTTCCAAAGACTCGTTTAGGACGAAATGATCCCGTTTCTCCTAATATGTCGTACAATATCTTGAAAAGCTTGTGGTTAGGTTGTCTGTTATTTGGATATAACTCCAAGTACCTCGCTGCTGCATGACGTCCACAATAATTTTCTTGGGCATACACACATACCATGTTTCTCATTTCAACAAACGAATAATCATTATGATGCGGTATTTTAATGAAAACAATCACCAACGACGAAGAACTAAACTGTCTAGTATTTATAAGTTGCTAATTGATATAAATAATATATGACATTTCATTGACAGCGGCCTACTTCATTTAAGTCATCTTATTTAAAGGCGTACGTTTAAACAAATCGTTTTTTAAAGAAAGAGTAAATCGTTCTTATTTCGAAAACTGTTAAGTTAATCGATTTTTAACAGGCATATCTTTCTTATTTAGAATTGAACGTAGTTTAAAAATTTCTTATTGGAAATTCAGATTTTTGAAGGACAAAAAAGTTTGACATATGTTTATTCCGACGGAACACTGCAACAAGCGCATCCTAGATGTGATTGCAAAATAGTTACCCTTTTCGTAATTACCACCTCAGAGAACATAGGTGTACAAACTGTCAAGACAATCCGTCAAAGATGCTAAACATATTTAAAAAAATCGAAAATATTTTTTCAACTTTAACACCCTGTAGATGGAAAACGAGCAACATTCGGATAAGGCATATTTGGCTTAATCGCTCTATTTTGAGGACAGCAACCTGCCCTTAAGCTCTGTCCCATTATTAATGAATCACCCTGTATAGGATAATTTTCTACTACTACAAAACCGCAAATTAAGTAATACTATTTCGCAGACTTTAAACCTAGTGTTCTTAGGAACTAAAAGCTCTCAAAAGTAATGAGTATCATAAAAATTAAAGCTTATTGTCGTTTGTTAACATTGGTTCAAATTACTACACTCTACCAAGTGTAGTAATTTGAACCAATTTTTATATACCTAAATACGGATAAGTTCCTTGATCACATTGATCTACTTACCTAAACAAAACACTTCACACGCTAAGTAATGTTGATGTACATATATTTTCTAAATTAATCTGGTCTTATACAGAGTGTTTCGTTTAAGAACTAACACAGAGCAGGTGCTTGTAGAGATGTCCAACATATTATAATTTAACCAATGCAAAACCCTTTCAGGGAGGGTTATAGGCTTTCCAATTGATATTTAAATTTCAAAAAAATATTTCTGCTTATTGAGGTATATCAGTGCTGATTAGTGGAAAAGTACTGCGAAAAAGCTAATAGCAGCTATGAATTTCTCATTAAAGTTTAATAACTATCAGGTACATATTCAGAACACACGTTTGAGCAATACAATTTTTTATTATAGAAAATAATTTCCAAGAGAAAGGATTAATAAGAAAAAAACAAAATTCTTACGCTAACAATGTAATTTAAACATATAAAGAGAAATTATTAATCTATAAGTTAGATAAATTTCCACAATTTTCTCTAAAGGTATAAATTTGTTCTTTGCCAAAAATGAAAATTTGCTCTGCCCAATAACTCACAATCATCTCTTATCAGGCTACATTTATTGGTAATGGGACTCCGTAAATCATCAAGTGCTCCGGCTGTGGGATAGACAAATTCTTTTACCTTTCCCCAAATGAAATAATCATATTTGTTTAAGTCCATTGACAACGGTGGCCAAATTATTTCTCTGTCCATTTAAAAATCTCAATAGTGTTAAAATGAGATGGTGCTGATCGTGTATAAACCAAAGTTGTAATTTGACATCTAACGAAAAATCTGCTAGCAGCAAAGAAATGTGTTTTGAAGAGATTTCAAATAATTTTCGTCATCTACATGATTTGGCAAAATTATTTGAACCAATTAAAGGTCTTATCAATAATACGCCTAAACATTTATTTTATACCCATGCTGAAAATGTGAAGAAGTTATTGCATAGGAGTTGGCATCTGAATATTGACTCTTATTCTAATGACAAATCGTTTTTAATTAAACAGTATTATTTCCCTTGTAATACTACACGTAGGCGCCTATCAGTTTTCGTCTAGAATTTTCGAATGTATCGTTCCATTAAATAAAATATGTAAGTTCTTTCACTATCACTATTGATTCTATTTTTGACTTGTTTCTTATTTTCAAACGATGTTTTAATATATCCTTCAGCCGCTGTGTTACTTTTCCAGCCCGCATGTCTCTTAACTGTTAAAAGACCCGCTCCTGAATTTGCAAGCAAGGAAGTTGATGATCTTCGAAAGCAGTGCCCGGTGTAATCTTTTACATGTGGTAGTTTTAAAAAGAGATGCAGCATTTTTCGGCATGGTGCCAATTGTGTTAATACCCACTGGCTGTTTTGTACATTTGCCATTCTTATATCCAACATCGTGGATGATTCTCCACGATCGCAAATTGAAGGACACAGTACTATGTATTTTCGAATTACTTCTACTAAATGTATTCCTTCAATGTCTTCAGTAGTTACAACAAATTCACTTGATATCTTGGTCTTTCTATTGGGTATTATAATACAGAAAATATTTTCTTCACGTTTTTTACTTGCATATAAGTGAGTTCCTCCTTCATGGATGCCAAAACGTGCACAATCTTAAAAATTGTTTCTTTAGGTATATAAATCTATGATCTAAATAATTTACCTGTTAGTTCTTAACCATGCTTCATCTTTGGCTTCCTGTAAAAACTTTGTTACATCTTGTTTATTTAAAATAATTGATTTTTTACCACGAGTTGATTATATTTACTGATGTCCACGTTTTTCTTCATAGATATAATTTGTCGAAAATTTTCGAAATAGTTTCTTTTCATTCGCCTCGTTCTTAATTTTCTTCCCATCGCACCATTCGCAGAAATTTGCATAGGCTTGCTTATACTTAATTTTTTATTCTTCTGGTAAAAGTGGCAAAACTACGTTTGTTGCAGCTTCTTCCATGTCTGATGGAAGAGTTTCAGACTCACGCATTATAATAAAACAAAGAGAAATTACAAATTTGCAAAATTGTTGACGTATTTAATACGTGGCTAACAGCCATTAACAAACTCCGTGGGCGTACAATGAAAACCCTATAAGTCCACATTTTAAAAAATATACAATTCCTCTACATATAAGTCCCTATAGTTACAACGCAATGTTTAAAACATCCTCTAACTCCATTGCGCACATTATAAGGCATTTAGAACCAACATCAATTTAACTAAGTCCACAATATTATTTTATTTGATAGTAAGAAATCTTTAAGTGCAGTTAGAGGATTTTTCTATGTACAATGTAATGCATATGAACAACAATAATCCACTAAGTCCAGCATATCCAAAACAGTTTAAAAAAAACTATAATGCATTATTACCAATAAGTAGTAAGAAAAAGGATAATCTCAAGAAATTATGCCAGACTGAAGCTATTCCCTCTGAGTTCCACGGATGGTATCAATTTCTTCCAACTGATAAAAATATTCAAGACGTAACTTTAGAGCCCTCTATTGAAGACAGCGACATCACTGATTCCGATTCCGATGATGAGCCATTAGCTAGATTAGTCCAAAAGAAGCACAAATAAAGTCAGGAAAAATACACTAAGTCACATATACATGTATAATATACTGAATATATACTTTCGTTTTGGAAAAACTGTTTTTCTATTAATTGGTAATTATTCTTAAACATATATTGAAAATTCATAGATAATATAAAATGCTTAGTATATCCGCTTGATTTTATAATACGCCTACAACATTAATACACGATTTTCTCAAAACTGTTATTTCGGGAGTTATAGGGTTTTCCTTGTACGCCCACATTATGCTCTTACGATAACTCGGGTTAACGCTCTCGATATGTTAATGATGCCGTTGTCCCACTAATTAAATAAATAATTATTATTTAACGCCTCTTTATAAATTTTCTAATATTTTGTCTGATAAACTTCAATAGTCTTTTTGGCTCTTTCATTTTAATCGTTAACATTTTAATTAAATAATTTGTAAAAGAATCTTGACATAATAATTTAACATTTTATAACATAAAATTGATATAATACTTCCCATTACTACATATTTTAAATGAATTTTCTTTGAATTAATTTTATTTAGTCTCTGGCTCAAATTACATTTTTATTTTACTTATTTCATGGACGTGCGAAATATTGTTTTCATTTCAATATATTTTTCAGGGTTTAGCTGAAGAACTGAAAAATATTTATCATTGAATATGTGCGAAAACTGCTATTGTAATATAACAAAACACGTACCCATGTGGGATAACAGGGTCATAGCCTTATAGGAAAACGTTCAAGATCAGTGCTCAATATAATTTTAGAATGGACAGAAATAAATCACATCACGCTGTCTGTCCAGCATCGCGTGAGGGTCACGCGCTAGAAAATTATAGTTATTACATTCTCAAGAAGACCAGACTTGGTGTTGTAGATTGCATTTCTTGAAAATTATTTTAATAATTATATCATTTTGCAACAGTAATGTTTTTATTGTGTAATATATTTTTTCATAAGTAGAAATTTCATGTATCTACATACTTATTAATGTAGCTTATTGCACATGTTATTATACTGATAAAATACATTGGGGTCAGTAAAGCTCTTGCCAGAACAAGACCTACTTAAAATGTGTTGTGTAAATGTGCCTTTGTGTCATTGTAAGACACTTATTTCTTACACAATGGTTTCTACAAAATATCAATTTCGTCTTAAAATTACGCGTTTAACTTTTGAGGCAGATATTGATGGTAATACTTCAGACTGTGGACTGCCTTGCACCGATTTCACCAAAACATTACGTAAAAATGTTATACTTACTTGACTTGTGGCGAGTTACATATTTCCTGTTTCTCGAATGTCTTATCAAAAATGGGTATGTAAGTAGATATCATTAAGTGGTTTGGGTAATTGTCATAAAGAAGAATGTTTCTCAGGGACTGCATAATTGTATAAAATAAAATGTAAATGTAAAAAGCTTCGTTCATTGACAATATTGTCACTGTTAGTTTTATTTCTTGTTAATCGATTTTCTGATGGTTTGTATGATAAATAATAAGATTTTTATAGGTCATCACTTTTATAAATCATCTGATATTAAAATTTGAAGTTAAAAAGTTATTACCTGCTACCGTTAACAGATTCTATGAAGTAGGAGATCAATAATCATCTATTCACTATGCGAACGGAGTAAGGATTTTCACGCACTTGTCTATGACAATAACAAAAGATTTCTAAATATTTAAAATAATATTAGAAATACAATTCATATATTCAACGATTGTTTTGAAGATAATTTAATATACCTACCTACCCATCGGTTAGGTATCTTAAATATTTTACATTCAGTTTCCAAAAGTTTTAAAGTTTATCTTGTACGGGGTTTTCCCTTTTATTTACTTCGGATAAATCGCTTGGTATAATATGTTTAAATTTAAGGACATATTTTCAGGAAAAAGTTGCATTCGTTAATTTTTTTCTTACCAAATTAATGTCGGCCAAATTTTAAATCTTTTTAATCGTTATTTTTCCAGATAACGATCGGCACAGTTCCCAGTGTTACACCCTGTACAGTCGCAGTAATAATGGCACTCATTAAAATGAATTTTTCGATTTATTTTGAACTGCTGACGTATTTATAGATTCAAACTTTTAATATTAGTTCTTAGTTGTTTCACTCACCAATAGGATTTAATTAAATTTCTACTCAGAACTTCCAAGTTCAAAAATAGTTTTGAAAATGTCATTATTATTGCAAAAGTAAGTACATATACAAATTGATTTGGAAGGAAATATATTAAAGACGTGTTCTGCAGTTCAAAACAAATAAATAAGGTATAATTTCATAACATTATGGATCTGGAAATGCATTCTGTGATAGGGGATATCTGTAAAATGAAAATTAAAAATCCAACTTTTTTTATAAACAGTTATTACAGATCTGATTGTCATAAACTTAACAGGCGATAGTATACATCATAGTTAACAAAAAAAAACAAAAACCGTTATATGGCATGAGGCATGATGGCCCAACCAATTTCGAGAAAAAAATGACAAATATCCAATTCCATGTGTAAAAATTAACTTATTGAATGAATTTCAAAATAATTTTGTGCATTAATTGGCCATAAAGAGGTAAGCATTGCATTGTTTACCTCTTCTTTCTATTCATTTATGTTTAGGTTTAATAAAACATTTCTTTTTTTTTTTACTGTTTAAGAAAGGTATTTTAAGCTAATATGTATCAAATCTCCTACAATTCCTATCAATGAAGTCATGAGATCTCATCTATTGTGGTTGAATTTCGAGTTCCCACTCCATATATAGAGTATATCAGGTTAGTAAATAGAATACATTTTTTAGATAATTATTGAATAGAGTTTTGTCTGTGGGTGTTCATTAGCATACCTAGATGTTTGGTATCAGAGAGCATGCATATGACTTCATTGATAGGAATTGTAGGAGATTTGATACATATTAGCTTAAAATACCTTTCTTAAACAGTAAAAAATATTACAAAAGCTAATAATAAGGAATATATGGGTAGATATTGTGGGTGTAATTCAACGCAGGTTGGGGCTTTTGTCCACTGAGTAGTTAGTTTCACACAATATTGTTAATACCTGAAAATATATGAAAACATTTCTTTTTATTAATTAATAAAATTCGGTAAAGTCGATATAGCAGAATGTGGTACTCAAGGAGTACAGGTCAGTTGGTATCTGAACTACGAAGTGTTACTGTGTTTGTTACTTGTTGGAAGTGCTTCCACGTACTACTAATTCCTTTATTTTTCTTTGTTTGTTAAAATGTTTAGCATACGTGATCATCAGGATATGTTATTGATTTATGAAGAAGCTCGCCGCAATTATGCAAGAGCACGACGTATTTATTTAGATCGTTTCTTCAAACGGCGGCTGTCTAACAGAAGGGCATCCGTTGAAGTATCTCAACGTCTTCTTGATATTGGTGCTGTTGTTGTTCCTCGTCCAGATATTTTGGACAATGTGGAAAGGGATTCGTAGCGCACGAGCTATGGGCCGAGAAGTCGGAGTGTTTTACTGGATCATCCACAGGACTCGACAACAACAATTATTATATCTATATTACCTACAACGAGTTCAGGAATTGTCAGCCTGAGATTTCACTCCTTGGTTAATTTGTTGTAGATGGATTTTAACTAAAGTTATTGTTTTATTTCATGAATGTCAAGCAACAGATGAGGCATGCTTTATTAGACGTTTTCAGTTTTCGTAATATTCACAGCTGGGCAGAGAAACATTCTCATACCATACAAAGATCAAATTTCCAACATCCTTTTTCGATTAATGTTTGGTGTAAAATCATCTAATAGGACCTTTTGTTTTGCCAGTCAGATTGACAGAAGAGGCATATTTGAATTTTTCGGATAACATTCTACCAGATCTGCTCGAACATATACCTCTGGACATAAGAGCTAATATATGGATTTTATAAGACGGGGTTCAGGCACACGCAAGTCGACATGTAGTTCAGTATTTAAAGCATATTTTTGAAAATCGCTGGATAGCCAGGAACGGTCCACGTAGTTAGCCATCTCGTACAGCTGAATTAAATCTACTGGATTTTTATTTATGGCGATACATGAAGACCTTAGTTATGGTAATTAGGTATTTAAACATAGCACTCTATTATGATTGTTGGTAAATAATTTTTCTTGTACATAAGTTATTATTTCTGCGACGTGTGTCTTAGAAGTCTTTATTACTTATTTTTCAAATTCCTATTTGGTTTAAAGTATGCTACTTTTTGAACATTTAAAATTTACCAACATTTAAACACATTAAACAGTATCTTAATATTAAAAAAATCATTTATTCTACTATTCTCTGTTCAAATAAAAAAAAATTCATTCATTCCCACAACAGTTGTGTGTCTTTGACTTCTTTGTCATGAATAAAAAAAACTATCGGGCGCATCAAACTCGTTCGTGTATTCGCACCGTTGCCACGTTGTGATAAAATTCATTGATATAATAACATTTATTTTAAGAATGGCTTAAGTTATACCCTTGTACTTGAACTTTTTTTATTCATTTATACTTTATCTATCCTATAGTAAAGTTATGGCTGTCAAACCTGTATATCAACAATTGAAGATATTACACTGACCTTTAATGTATAGTATGGTGACAGAAAGTACACATATGAGTGGTGAGTGTGACAAATATAGATGTATTATTTTTAATCGGAAAATGGCCCACCACTATTTTTTTTTTAATAAATACTAATTAAAATATAGTTGTTCATGATATTAGAAAACATTTTGAGCAATGCTACTACATGAGGATTGATGCTGACTATTTTCAACAAGTAAAATTAGAGATAAGTGAATTCAATGATTTGAACTTTTTGCCTTTAATTTCTCGAGAACTGACTATCCACAATTGAAATTCTATATGACGGTTATGGTTTCAAGATAATTAATTGAATACCTAGCATTTAAACTAATCTATCACATAATAGCATTTTCCATTAAACATTTTAAAGATAAAGGTCATTTCCGATTAGGAGAAATTTTGAGAATGGGTACAATTATTAATTTTTGGATCAAAACAAAGAAAAGCTGTGTAGCATTTCTTCGGTTAAAACAAGGTCCATTGGGATCGGTACGGGGGGGCCCTTGGTATTTTGAGTGTGTAACTTTTTTGCAGCTTAGTGTATCCATCTGATTATCGAAACAATTGATTCTCCTACCTGCTTTATTTGAAAAAGGTATACTTTGCTAAAGTCGGTAGGAGTAACCATTTTTGAAATAATCCTATTTGAAATGCTCAGTGCACCGAGTAAAAACTGTTTTTGTTTTAGGTAAAGTGCCTTTTCTGCTGAAAATATAGCAAAATGTTACTTGAAAAAGTTGTTCAAAATGGTAAATTATGGAGACGTGCAAAGTTTCAAAAAGATCGGCCTGCTTTGATAGAATCTTTGTACCTACTTTGTTGAAAAATGGTTTCATCAAACCCCGCTGATCTTCTCGAAGGGCCCCTCGTACCGACCCCAATGGACCTTGTGGAAATAAATGGATTAGTCCATCAAATTGCTCATCAAAATTTAGCTGTGTATACCAAATTTCATTCATTTATCACAACGCAATTGAGAGATATTGCAAAAAAATTATTTCCATTCCTCCCTCTTCAATGGGCCCCTGTGCCCTTAGGAAGCATTTCCGGACCCATGTTCATATCAACATTTTTACTTAGTTTTGATCACAGAATCGGCCTGTTCGGGGTTGGCAGCTAATTATGAGACACCCTGTATAGTATACGAAAACGTAATAAAGATTATAATAATTTTTATTGTTACAAGAATCTTTTCCTTGAAAAAAAAAAACTGATACATAATAAGAAGTTTTTATACTGGTTTATGATTCGATAATCCATTTAAGAGCCTCTGTATTGACATCATCACATTTCACAAAAATGTTCCTCAGTTACGTAAACTGTGCATTACATGAGCTCTTAAGTAATAATTTTTGAGTGCATATTTAACATTTTTCAATAAATTATTCGCACAATTACTGAGAAACAAAATTGCCGATTACATTGTACATTATCACTTAACAAAATATTCAGGTTAATGCAAAAGGAGACCCACCCTACGCAAGTATTCAATAAAATAATAAATCTTAACAACGTCTTGCGTTGTGTACAATAAGGCTAAGGTAAACAAGGCTGAATAATATAGAAAGCATCAAGGGCTAAGAGGGTGGTAAATTTATCGAACACATACAAGATGCAGGTATATATAAGAACGTGTTGATCGTCGTAATACAATAACACATTGTTCGAACAATATCTTCAGATAGCACATACTTCAAAAAATAAAAATGTACAAATTGGTATGTATAACATTATTATTATTATATGCTTCTTTTTAATGTCGAACGAAATTGTTTATATTTTGTAATAAGTGTATACCTATCATTTTTCATAGTTTAGTTTAATTATACAGATCTTGAATTATAATAATAAACTTCAGGAATTTATAGAAGAATGAAAAAGAATAAGGACATTTTCTTATTGCCTTAAAATTTTTCGAAACCGTATCATCTTTCTAGATAATGGGTATTCAATTTAAAAATAGTTAAATCTGTAAATATTTTTATAATAAAAGGTATTGTGATAAAATTTTGTATGCATAATAATGGAACAAAATGGATTCAACGTGCAAAAAAGCATCTCAAGCTAGCATAGAAATGAGGTACCTTTTTTAAAGATCATGGTACGCCACTGGAAAAGTCACTGTTTTATAAATTTCTATATGTAAATTTCATTTTGAGCACATAATATGATCTCTTTAGTTTTCTGCAATACTTTTTATTTTGATAAATTAGCAATCTGTAAAAATATGTACAGGGTGTAATGAAGTACCGTTTTACTAACTCAAATTCAAAAATATTATCTAATATGTATAATTGCTTTTGAAGCCTTTGTTTCTGAGATATAGAATGTTGAGGCTATAGAAAACGCCAATATGTAAAAAGCGCCAACATTAGCAGATTTGTCAGATATCGAAGTAGTTAAGACATGTGAGAAAAGTATACATTTAAATATAAAAAATTTAAAGACTTAAAGTTAAACATAAGGTATGCATATAAGTTTATCTAAGTATTCATCGACTCATAATATTAGTGGAACAGTTAAAAATTACAAAGTGTAACTTATGTAATTAGTATCTATATATTCTGAAAATATATGAAGGTTTAAGGATATCTGTTCATAAAGCAAATAAAAAATGCATTAAACACGATTTTGATCTTTTAAAAAATAAATTAAAATTTCTTAAAATATTTGGATAATCTATTCCTGTAGATAAAAATCTATATAATAAAATGAAGGAACTCTAAATAACATATGTTCAAGTTTTTTATTTTTTTAATAATTCCAGTTGAATAAGAATCTGCCATCAAGTTTAAAACTGAAGTAATTAAAAATTTCTATTGAATTCTTTTCAAATTAGTAAGTGGTAGACACAGAAACGGTAAGGTACACATGATAACTTTCATTATTGACCTTTCAAAATTAACAATTTTTTTTCCAGTGGTGTGCCAATATTTTTGAGAAATATGTAAGCACCATATTATATATCTACACCACTGGTCTTAGTTGAGCCTTCTTTTGTACCAATTAATGTCATATTATTCATATATTCTGCACAGAAAATATTTGTTCAAAAGACACTATATAACCATGTTCATCAGTTTTACCTTATCTATGAATTCTTGAATTTCTTTGGTTAAAACTTGAAATAGTATATACCTACTGTAAACGTAAAAACTATATTTAACAAATTTACAGTTACAGTATTGGCATATTGTTTTGTTTTTTCTTGACAACTCAAATTTGCATTTCTAATGCAGAAATATATATACTTTATTTAACGGACATCCAGCATATAAAATTATTTTTTATATGATAGTTTATTGAGTTTAAGTCCAGTTCTGCTTAACTAGAACTGGATCGAAAGAGCTCTGATTCTGTTTCGCCTATTTTGCCCATTACTTATATTTATTTTGTTGAACTGGCTGTTTCTATGCTTTAAAGCAACTACTATTCGACTACTGTCGACGATCGATCATATCGATAGTTACGTGTGAGCTCCCATAGCCGATCGAGAGCAACCACCACCTGTTACCAAATTCGTAATAAAGTTTCATGTTTCTCATTTATATGCAAGTCCTGCGAGCCAAAAAACACATAATCTTGCAAAGTTGAGCAAGAATAAGACATTAATGAAACTTTTATTTTATTTTGCAAGACAAGACTTTTTCAAATTTTGCAAAATTTCTTGTCTAGAAAACACTAATGTCTAGTTAAAAGTTTAACTAAAAAAATGTAAATGAAAACTTAATAATTAAATAATATTTTGTACGTATAACAACTTTTCACTAAATATTTTTTCTGTAACAAATTTTTGCGCTTTTCATGTGGAAACAAAATTATAATATCAAATAATATCTTTCAAATTTAAAAGATAGCTACTGTAAATTTGATAAATGTGAGTCCATTGTAAAATTCAAAGCGAAAGGAAAGTTCTATCTACTCACAATCCTTTATTCAATATCAAATTATGACTGATTTTAACTGACAAATAGTTAATACCTATTATTTATAGATGTTAATTTCCATCAGATTCATTGTTACTTGTAATTGTGATATCCTCTTGTATAATCTGAAGGTGAAGTGCAAAATTTGACCTAGAAACCGATAGTCACTATTGAATAAAGGATAGTGAGTGGATAGGACTTTCTTTCTTTTTGAATTTTAAAAATACTGTTGAAAAATGTACATCTAACTCAGTGAGATATAATTTTGCATATTTTTCAGTTCGTTCTTGCTGCCATTTTCGCGTACGTCTCAGCTGCTCCAGGAGTAGCTGTGGTACCCGCCGCTATCTCAAGTCACACTACCGTCGTGGCGCATCCACCAGCAGTAAAGGCAGTGCCCCTGGTGCACGCCGCTCCTATTATACCAGTAGTGAAAGCGGTACCTGTTGTACCCATTGTGAAGACGGTGCATCCCGTGGTGCCTGTAGTTAAGGCTGTGCCAGTGGCTGTCCATTAGAAAATAAGTCTTAAATTTATTCTGTATTATTTATCTCAAATGTTTATTTATTCAATACACTATATATAAATACAACTATGCTTTAGTTACCCTTCTATCCCATAGTTTACAATGCACACTGTTTGCATAGTAAAGGTCCATTTACACACATCAGTGATGCCAGTTTACACATATCCGTCCGTAGTCCGTAAAAAGAGTTAATATACTATCAAATAAAGTGATCTGAATATATTTATCATGCAGTTGGTCAAAATTTCGTACCAGCTTGATAAGCTTTTCATCCATTCTAAGCAATAGAAAGATCTGGTTAGTTTTTCAGTAGAATTACAAAAATATTTTCGCCGGCGTATTTAAAAGCCACTGAACGGACACTGAAGCAGCACTGACAGCACTGATACGACACTGTGACGGGTGTGTTTAAACACGCAAATTTAAAATTTAAACAACCATTTTTTATTTTTCACTGATACTGATACGGAACTGACACAGCACTGATGTGTGTAAATAGATCTTTAAGGTCGTAAATCACCACAGTGAATTATAACAAGCATAATACTGTATTATCCTATAAAATGTTCATTATGTCTGTATTTCCTAAATAATAATAATAATATCCATTATTCAGTAGTGAATAATGTTTTCATAATAAAGGTAGTAAATCACCGCAGTTATTACAGCAAGTATAATACGTTACTATCCTATAAAATTCATACATTCATTATACATGTGTTTCCTAAATATTAATAATATCCATTGTTCATTAGTGAATAATTAAATCATTATTCACTGCTTTCAAAGAATCGGGAAGAAAGTAACAAAACATAATTTCTCCGGTGCCAACAATTAAACCTGAACCTCCTGTGCGAAAGCCAAACGCTACCCACTATATCAGTTATGGCAATATTAACATTTTTGCAAATGATAGTAGAAGTTTACTAATTAAAGTTATATATTTTTTTTAAATTTATCGAGTGAACGACAAATGTCAAACTTGAAATGTTTTGACAGTTTTGAATGCATATTATGCCATGTTCATGTTATGAGTGTCAAAATATTGTGTAATGTTTTCAGTAAAATATTTTAATAGTCGTGGACAAAGTATAGTATTCTACTTGCATATAATGATTCTAATTCACTCGGCTGATTTATAGCAGATTCGTGCTGTAACCTTCACCCTTTGTCCACGACTATTAATAATACTTTAGTAAACTTTTTACTGAAGAAACTATATATTATCTTGACATTCATAATATGAACATGACACAACATACAATTCAAAACTGTCAAAACACATTCCTTTCAGGTTTGACATTCGTCGTTCATTTAATAAATTTAAAAAACATATAAATCTTTATTTAGTAAACGTCTACCATCATTCGGAAAAATTATGATATTGCCGTAACTGGTACACTGGGTAAAGAGTCTAAGCTTTCACATATGCAGTTGGGGTTCAATTGATAACACTGGAGAATTTTTGTTTCGATCCTGTCACACTGAAGGATTTACATTTGGTAATAGAAGCATGAATAACCATTACTCAACAAGTGAATAATGACTAATCACTGCTATAGTGCATTATGAATATCATCATACCTAAAGAAACAGACGAACAATTTATATATCATATATAGTCGCAGTCAGCCAGAAATTTAATGTTTCGTTATCAATACGAATTTTAATATGAAATTAATTGTGATACTCAAAATTACTCTTCGAATAGAATTACAATTGCAATTACAATTCTTTCAGAAATTTGCAAGTCTCTTGCACGTAGGCATGCGCTCTGAACAGTAGCGTATTACAAAAGCCGTCGTGTCTGAAAGACTCATGCACTTTCAAAATGTAGGTCTTGCTTAATTTTTACTGCAGCTTTTCTACAATTCTGAGGAATGATTTGGTGATTTGTATGGTTACCAACATACGCAAAAATTTCCAGGCTACACTTTCAAATTCATACTGCCTTGTTTTGCTTCTACTTGATTATAATTTGATTGCTGAGCTCATAAAATATATTAACTGAAACCTTTATTTTATATGTTATGCTGCTTGTTGTTGATACTTGTCAAGTTTGGATAAATGGTTTAATTTCTAGTGTGCATTAGGGTTAAAGTGTTGGTATCACTTCTATTGCAATTGCGAATTGATGAATCTAAAACAAAATGCAAGTCAGACTTTTGGTAAAGGTATGCAGGTGCAAGGGTTTTCTGCAAGCAACCGCATGCAGTTTCCGTTTCTTTTTAATGAAATTTGGCATGATTGAAGCTTTGATTTTGCAGTGCATTTGGAAATTTTTGAAAATGTTACGCGTTGAGGTAAGCTGCGGTGCGGTACTGTAAAGCTCCATCCATTGTAAATGAGCATAGTCCTTTATTTAGCAAAGGCCTTGTAGTATCTAATATTCAGAATTGGTTTCTGTTCTCTTCAGTCTACACGTCTTCTAGATGTATTCCAGAAAGTGAAAACTACATTTTTAAAATTATCGTTTTAATTTCAATTTAGTAACTTTAATTTCAGAAAACGTTGCTGTATTTCATATTTGTAAATTTTATTTCAGAAAACGTCAGCTATAATTCAGAATTATCAGCTGTAATTCAGAAAACAAAAACTGAATTTTAGAAAGCATTACTTGTTTTTCAGAAACTATCTATCGTATTTCAGAAATTATAATATCTATATTAATTACTCGTATTATTACTTTTTTGTGTTGTCAGTTCTATGGACTGGAAATTCCTAATTTGAGGATGATCTCTAATACCCAATAGAAAAATACATATATTTTGAGTGACTAACAAAAACGTCAACAAAAGTTGACATAATGTGGTTTAACGTATTATGTTTTGTTTCATAGGCATATTTAATTTATTAATAAGTAATTTGATTGTACGTCAAATTGAGCAAGTTTCTCATAATTTTTGCAATTTCGTATCTCTTGTAGTTTAGGAGATCTTTCGAGAATAGTTACACTAGTGTGCAGAAGAGACTGGGCAATTTATAATAATATTTATATGGTTTTGGTTGCGGCCAGTTTATCAAAAAAAATTAACAAATTTAACTATTGACTGATTAGTTATGAAGAGATTCAATTAAGTTCAGTTTAAGCTTTCCTTGATAAACTGATCATGGAATTAATGCTGAAAATGTCCTTATACTTTTGCCTAAAACTGTTGACTGATGTAAACGGTGTATTCTACAAAAAAAAAAAACACTGAAAAACCACACAAATTTTGATATAAACTTGTATAAAATTGTGGTTAACTCCAAATAAGTTTTTTAGCAGTTGACTTAAATTCGAATTGTACAAATCAGCACATTGAAATAGTCCTTAATAGGCATTTAGCTGCCGAACAAATATTTAGTAGCTGAGTTTTTAAATTGAAGTTTACTTACGCGATTTGTCGATTTTCCGCAATGAGGTAATTTACAGTCGAACATTTTAATCAGTTCTGGTCATTAGTTTCTAAGTAGATCTATCTCATTTAAATAGAGTATACAAATACACAACTCACCAAACTCTCCATTAATCATTCAACACATGGATTCGATTTGAACCACTGTAGTTGCCCTATCATGACAAGAACTACTTACAACAGCTTCAAGTTTATTCGCAATATTGCCACTTATAGTTAAAAATATATGTTAAAACTTTTAAAATTACATTGTTACTAAAGGAAGAGATGATGATTTATACCTAAGTACACCAAATGTAGTAGAATATGTGAAAAGATGATGGCAAATTTATTGCAACTTTCGAGCTTTGGTCATCTAACAACTTAGTTTTATTTTTCAAACGTATCTTTTCAGGAGGTTTATTAATTGTGCAGTATCATGATTTCAAGTCTCTCAGTTTTATTGCTAAGTTAGGGGTTCCGCAAGGATCTATCCTAGGTCCCCTTCTTTTTAATTTGTATTTACCTTGAGATAAATTTAGAAGTCATTTTATATATGCCTATGATTGTGAACAGTGATATCACCTCCCTAAATTACTGCTTAATAATTTAAGAGGATATTATTAAATTGGTTTATTGGTGTGGCATTAATTTGTTAAATCTTAAGATTTCTAAATGTAATATTTCATCGTTTATCTGTAAAAAAATATTAATTGATTTTGCTCATAATATTAATAACATTTATCTGAACATATGTTCCCAATTTAATGGTCCGGGGGTACTTAGTATTTGATAGTAAATTAATGTTCTCTTATCATATTAATACGATTGTTGCGGAACCTATTAGAACTTTCGGTTTGTTATAAGGAACTCTAGGTGGCTTTTACGGACATATCCAATTAAACTCGTTTTTAAACGTTTTTGTTAGGTCTAAGTTAGAGTATGCTAGGTTTGTGTGGTTCCCTAGTTATATTTCATATGTAAATGATATTAGGCTTGTTTTTGCAGCAGTTGAAAACGGTTTGGAAACTGTCAGAAATATTCGACCAGTTAAGTTGAGAACGCGTTACCATTGAATTTGACGCAATAAATAGTTGGACGGACATTTCTGATAGTTTCCAAACAGTTTTCAACTGCTGCTAAAACAAACCTAATGAGTCCATCCAAAGACGTTTTCTGAAATACTTGTGGTTTTCTGCCGATGGTATCTATCCATGTAGTGGTGTTTTGCAGGAAGTGCTAAACAATAGGTTTAGTGTGCAGTGCAGAAACGCGTCGAAAATATTTTGAAGTCATATTTTCATATTAAATTTTAAATAATGTAATTGATTCTCCCCATCTACTATTACTTATCAATTTGCATGCACCGAGACTACCAGGCGGGAACTTGAATTTATTTTATCCTCCACTAGCACACACAAACGTTTTAGATTTTTTAGCAATGCATATGAATTTAAATGATTTTAGTTTCGTACAAGCAATTATTGACATATTTGCTTGTAGGCCTTATGATAGAAAATAAGATGGGTTTCTTTGGCCCTCATGTTTTCTTTTACATATTTATTGGTTGATTTTATAAATTTATTCATTATTCATTTGGTCTGTGGTATGTTTTTCCGATTCATTTAATATTTATACTTTAGTTTACAAGATCGCGTACATTATGACTGCACGGACAAGTACGAACCTGCACAGTGCAGACCTGCCAACCTACATGACTTCGCACATTTGTCCAGCACAGACCAGTAACTTTTTTACAGTTCTATATATGACAGGAACAGGCCTTAAGTAAAGAACTAGTACGGCCAAGCACAGAAATTGCGGGCCATCGACACGATCTGCGTTAACGGTCTTTACAGGTGACGGTGCGTGCTGGTGCTGGTCTAATGCGCGTCTCTATGAATAACATGGGTACCTATCTGAGCAGACGGTGCTGTGCTGGTATAAGTTACATTTTTGCTGATTATTTTAAAAGTGATTTTTTAAATTTTTAGTGTTAGGTTAAATTTAACTTCGATGTCATGAAGTGATTTGTTAAATATGTAGACAACAAAAAAACGTGACATACCATTTTCATATACTTGTTAAAAGCAATGTAATTGCGCTAAAAAAGTTATGAAAAGGGAGTGAGTTTTATTTAAGGAAAGTGTCACTTCAGAAAAAATGTACCTGTATAATAGCAAGGATTTGAACTATCTGAATAAGACATCCTAACTCTTGTTTCCATATATATGCATATAACTATTTCAGTTTTAAGTTCAAGGTTCTTATATACAGTACGACTTTAACCTCATTACATTTTGATCTGAGATTTATTGGTACCAACAATGTCATACATTTTTTAAACGAATAAAAGCAAGGCTAACAAAACTGCATGAGGGAGAGACTTATGGGCATTGGTAACAATATATAAATGCATTACTATTGCCATTCTATTGCAATTGCAGTAACTTGCATTTAGTTTAACTTAGCAGAAGTGAAACATCAAAACCAAAATGTTTAAAGTGGTGAGTAGCAATGCAAGTTTCTTAAGTGATGTTTAGAGATGTATTTAAAATTGACTATGATAACGAACTGTTGCCAAATTAATGTATTAATGAAATTATGAACGTGCTGTTATGCCGCGAAGAAAGTGATGTTTTGTACCTAAATGTTCTGATATATGCACCTATTAAATCAAATGATATATTGTTTATTATTATATGGGTAGAATGTCTAGTTTATATTTTATAGTTATTCATAAAAAATGCGAGTAAAATACGAGTATATTTCTTACATAACACAAATATACTCAGTAAAAAACACACATACTTAGATATACCTAGATATGTATTAAATAAATTTTACGTCTGCCTACCTACATATACAGGGTGGCCCACCGTTTGACAGTAAAAAATTAAAATTCTTTAAGCAACTGGAATTCAAACAAATTTTAGTAGGTCTTGAAACAAAAAAGACTACTACTATCAGTGTTTTTGCATTTTATAATGACAATTAATAGAATTGTTTTTCTTTAGTTTTATTGGGTTTTTGCCGCACTTCTGAAAAATAATAAAGATTAATTAAATAAGCTCTTGCGCCAAACGGAACAGTCAAGGGTTATTTTTGAAACTAAGTTTGCCTAACCAAAAAACTCAAAAAAGCAGATAAGTAAAAAATAACAAAAATCACATCACTATCGCGCACTTCCGTGTTATTGACGTTTCGAAAAACTCTGTTTTCGTTCTCAAAATCGTAGTAAAAATTTTTTAAACGTATGTCAGGTAATTTAATTTCTAGTTATTTTTAACATTGTTATTAGAGTGTTGTGTAAGTATTAATCTGAAAAATGCTTTTCTCTAACAACGAATACGCAGATATTCATTTTTGCTACGGATTTTGTGATGGAAATGCACAAGCGGCACTTCATGAATATCATAGACGCTATCCAAATAGAAGAGTTCTAGATGCTCGCGTTTTTATCAGAATTTTTGTAACTTTGGCCTGCGCCTTAATACCGAACGGAACAGAAACCGTCGATATAATATTCAGAATATTCGTATACTACGTACTTCTGATAACAATCCGAGGCTGAGCTCTCGGAAGGCAGCTCAGCACCTTCACATTCCTAAGTCTAAAATATTACGAACACTACACGATGACCACAGACATGCATATCATCTACAGCCTGTTCAGGATTTGCACCATGGTCATGCTGAAAAAAGAATAAGATTTTGCCAGCGGCTTTTAAACTCGACGGAAGAAAATCCTGACTTTTTACATAAGATTCTTTGGACGCACGTGTCCTCTTTTACCAGACGTGGGGTAACAAATTTCCATAATATCCATATTTGGGCACATCGGAATCCTCGAGAAATTCGGCCAAGATCATTTCAGAATGAATTTGTTTGGTTGGGCGTTATCGATGGTAATGTTAGTAGTCCTACCCCCAAGGTTGAACTTGGATCAGTTTATGGAGTTTCTTAACAATAATCGGCAGGACTACATAGAGGATTTACCCATTAATTTAAGGTATGAGAGTTGGATACAACTGGATGGATCTCCCCCGCATTTTGGAATAGCTGTAAGATAATGGCTCAATACCAATTATCCTCAGCGATGGATTGGCGGGCTAGGGAGAAATGACATGAATAATGACATGGTTAATGGCATTGGACCAGTGGCCAGGTATGTATGTGCATTTTTGTGCCTACTGGTATCTGGCTAACTGGAATTAATTTATTTTTTATGTTGTAATGATTTTTATTATAATGTAATAATTATAAAAATTAATGTCGATCTACTCTTTTTTACGTTGCGTAATATGACCAACAGGTAACAATATAGATGTGTTGGTAATAGTAAATAGATTGACAAGTAATGGAATTTGCGCTGGTGTTAAATGCTACGGATAGTATTTCTCAATATCCAACTTTTTAAAAATAAAAGTCCTACTGATTCTTGCATTTCCAAATAATCGTGGTGAATTAGCTAGTCGATAATCAGCAATGTGAATTATTTTTTCATCGTTGCCCATTGAAATGTATTGCCACTCATGTCATATCTGAATATAAAAATGTTGGGTCTTGATTTTGTAAAGTAATTGATTTTAACCAAAACTGGATAAATACCTTACAATTAGATATACTTATTAACTTTAACATAGATTTTGTTCTCGATTTTGTCTAATAATTGTTAAAATTTAACTTACCATTGATACCTTCTATCATTCATTTTAGCACATATTCAGTTAATCCTAAAAGAATTGAGTCAACTGACTTATTATCACCTAGAAGCAGCTTTCCCTAAATTATAACAGTAAACATCTCCAATTATTAGACTTCAGATATTAGATATTGGAAGTGTAAACCCAAAAATTAATATAATCCATTCGCTTGAAAATTTTAATTTGCATTCTTTCGCTTCGCGGAGCACTTTGGTCCTCCTCTAAATGCTGCTCCCGGTTTCAATACTGACATCGGCGGCTCCCCGTTAATTTTACGTAAAATATAGCATTCAAGCCACCCTCCGGTGACAGGCAATTAAGAACACGAAACCTGTCGGTAAACCCCAAGGGTCATGAACTCTGCAAATGCTTCGCGAACAGCGCCGCGCCCTTTAAAATGACCAGAAACTTGCATCCGGTATGTTTTTGATATTCGCTGTGACGATTCTCAAATATTGTTTAAATGAAACAGTACTAAATTATGACTGACCATATTTATTTATTTATTTTCTCAAAAGGCATTAGGACCTAATTACGGGGGAAGAAATGCTATACTACACAATATGTCACTGTTTAATGTAAACTATATATATAGTTTATTGCCTATTGTTAGTATATCTAGTATATTTGACTGTTTGCATTAGGTATAGTGCTGCTATATATGTAGCAGCACTATACCAGCGATCAATATTCTTACAACGGCTTCTACAAGGAACAAGACATAGATGATTATGGTAAATTCTCTATGGAATAACATTGCTTAATTTACAAATCCCTAAACAGGTCAATAGAGTTACATGATTAGATTTGATTAGTTAACTTGAACATAGCTGGAAATGGAAAACATGGTGGTATTCCAGCTATTATTTGAGACAGCGCCCATACGCTTGTTACTCCACTTCATGCCATTTTTAATTCATCAGTAACTACTGGTGTTTTTTCCTGATATTTGGAGGAAGTCTCGTATCTCTCTCTTACAGACCTCTTGCGATTATTAGCAATTTCTCTAAAGTGTTTGAAATTGCTATACACAACTTGCACAGAACTGCCCAAAAGGTTATCAGTCCTTGCCAACATGGATTTATGAGGGACAGATCAACTGTGTCTAGTTTGATATGCATCACACAGTATATTTCTCAGAACTTTGGCTCAAATACGCAAGTTGACGTGTTATACACCAACTTCTCGAATGCTTCGATATGCTGGACCATAATATCCTAATCCAGAAGCGTTTTTTGGACTACCTGATATGCTGTTTCAGTTGTTTAAATCTTAAATGGTAGATACCAATTTGTCCAGTGCTTCGGATGCACGTTTGGGTTGGTATCTGTTACATCGGGTAAGCTTCAGGGGTCGATTATGGGTCCCTTATTGTTTGTGATTTATATCAATGACATAGTTCAAGATCTTGATTGTCACTATCTCATGTATGTAGACGATGTAAAAATATAAAGCATTGTCTAACTTGTATTCAGAATTGGTCTACTGCTAATAATCTCTCTTTAAATGGTAGCAAGTGTAGAGTGATTATATTATTTACCAGAGGAGTGAATCTAATTTTGTTTAATTATGATCTTAGCGGCACCTCTTTTTGTCAGGATGGTATTTATTCTCAAATAGGCATTGGACACAATATTTTACTAGAATGATTCGGGGTGTCTAGTCTTGAGCAACATAGAAATATGCACTCTCATGTTTCGTTATAAGATCTTACATAGTATGTGTGATTGCAGATACCCAATCAGTCAATGTGTAGTTCTCATACTTTCTATTTGAATAGACCTAAAACGAATTTATTGAAATTCTCACCGTTACACAGTTGTGTTTCACTTATGATAACTTACAGAATGGTTTGAACATAGGTATTTAACACCAGTATTAGTGTAATAAAAAATAAATTTTCATCAGTGCCAATTTTTCTGAATTTTTCATTTTCTGTATTTATATTTTATGTTTTTGTATTTCTTTTTTATTTTTATTTTTAATTTGTCTGGCTTTACTCACCCAGTACATGGATTTTCTGTGGGGTAATGTATTAAATAAATATATAGGTAAGTAAATAAATGATACCTTACATATAGGAAAATGCAATAATTGGTAGGTAATGGCAGATGTTGAAGAAAGATTGATAAATATTCGAGAATGTTCGTGTATTATTAATGCGTTTTGTTCTTTTAATTCGACCTGCATATTTTTTGTGCCATAGCAATGAGCCATAATAACAAGTATTCAAATATACTTCAGGTTACATGATTCTCTGGTAACAAAATCAAGTGTCAGCTAAAAATTTTTTAAAATGGTTATATAGGTGTCATAACACCTACATTTTTAATATATCTAAAATAATTAAAATTCTCTTTACCAGTAAAGGCACTTTCAGCACTTATTAAATATTGAAACGAAGCTTATTTTGTTTACTGCAACGTAATACGGAATATCAACATTAAGTTCGAGTACAATAATTTATAGCTTAAGTTTGTCTAAAAAATCATCATTAACGGACTAAATATGTGACGTTTGACTTGAAATGACTATTTGGCAAATAAGTAGGTACAATCAATCTAAATTATCATTCACCTCATACATATCAATTTTTTTTAAAAATACGTCATGATCTACAGTTAAAGACCTTTTGAAAGTCTGCAAAAATCGTGTTCAATCTCAAATGCGCTAAATACTCGTACATTAGGTAAATATACCTAATTAAATTAGTTAATCTCCTAGGCAGACAGTTCTTAACAAGTGTACTATAATAATTTCATAATTTTTATAGGCGCTAATATAATGTCAATAGATCTGTAATTACTTAGATTAGATTTATCCCATGTCTTAGTAACAGAACTGACCAGTGAAATTTTGTAACAGTCAGGAAATTGATTATAAATCAAAATTAAGTTGTAGATATGTAAATTAATGTTAAATAATCAGAATAACCCTTTAAAACGTAGGGTGGTACACAAGCTCTAAGCAAATTTGCCTAGTTATCGTTTTTCACAACACGTGTCTCACAATAAATTGTATGTCTTTATTCAACATGATGTCCTTTAAACCGTCTTCCTACGTTGAATTTTCAAAAATATTCTACTGCTTATATCTCTACGCTTGGGGAATATGTAACTATATAACTAATATACAGATATTTTCCTGATGGCAGCAAATAAAGTGATATAATCAAAAGAGATATAACTTTCGTTTCCTCGCATTTTTATTCCAGTTCCGTTTCTAAAAAAGTAATGGGCCATGGTTAAGCAAACGCGACTATGTTATAAATCTTAAATATTTCGTCTGCAGAAGTTTATTCTTTGCCAAGGTCACAGTAAATCTTGATAAAATGATCTACAGAAATGTGGTCGATGCTTTCGTGTATTACACTACATATATTATTAAACTTCACTGCAAAATAGGTAACTTTCATGACAAATATGTTTAGGTATTTCTTCTGTAATCTTGTTGATGCCTACTTTGTTTCGTTACAGAGTATTTTATCTTTAGGCCATGGTGCAGATAATATGTTCAGGGTGTTTCAAAAAGGCATAGCAATATGGTTAGGACAGACAGAACATTGAAAAATAAATGGAGTTTGATTAATAAACGTATATCCTAGAACTATTATTTTTCACAAATTTACTAAAATCACCTATTTTGTGTAAATTGAAATATATAAATATATCATGAGATTTAGAATAAGAAAAAAAGTTTTGTGAATTGAATGAATAATTTGATATAACGCCAGTGATTGTTTTTGATGACTTTTTTACCTCACTATTTTAATTTGCTTGAATTATTACCATACCACTATACCGACAGAATATTATTTAGTTGCCTATCAAATTTTATGAAGAATTTGAGAAAACGTATTTGATTGTTCTCCAAGCCGTCAATATTAAGTTTAAATTGTCAAAATCACGGTAATTATTATTAGCAAACCTAAACTTTAAGGAATTGATTTCAAATCGTTAATATATATGTTTGATGTCAAATATAACTACCAGGTTCCGAACCAAAGTAGTTTTTGACGTGCGTGCATTAGGGTTGCATTCTCAGGGGTGTGAAAGAAATGTCAGAAATTTCGATTGAAACTACTGCTTTATTGGCCTGTGAAAAATATGCGAACAACTAGCCAAATGACACCTTGAGGAACGAAGTAATTTTAGACATTTAAGAACTGAATAATATAGAATTTAGCAAATAACAAGAATGTTATCTCATGCCACCTGCGAATATTCAAAGGTACCGAAGTAAAATCAAGATATATCGTCAGAAAGCGATCTATCCAGCAAATCTTTAGGTACTGAAATCTTTCAAATTACGTATTTTTTAAAATTCAACTATAGATGTAAACATTGTTACGACATAAACTTACATAGTTCTGCATATAAGATGTTCACATTTGTTTATAAGTATATGAAAATAATTGTTAAAATGTGAGGTTAGAATAGCGAAATAATGTGTGTCATACAAATGCATTTTAAAAGTTATTATATTATTTGAGGAGAGTTTAAATAGTAAAGGTGGATAAACAAAACATCAGTAATTTTATTTTTGATATTACTTTCGCTCTACGTGTTTTATTTTTCGATATTTCAGTACCTAAAAAACACCACAAATTTGGTAATTTTACGGCGAGAAATACGAACGACGAAAAATATCAACGATTCTATTATGTATACACCTTATATATTGAAAATTTTGTGCCTCTGTATTTTGTTTGCGACTAGAATTTAGGTAATAAGGCCGAAATAGTAATTTCTATCTGGGGTAGACATATTTAATGATCCCAGAAAATTGCGTGATGTGTGATACCGTTATATGTATAGCTGCGCAAAATGTGTCAGTAAAGGAATATTGCTAGTGTTTTATTGCTTCATTTTACTAGTGCGTACAGCAATAAAGAAGAATTTTTATTTCCAATAAGGTTTTACTGCTGTTACCTGAAGAAGAGAGAAACTGCATTCCAAGATTTATGCCATTTAGTTAATGCACCTCGTTTACTGCAATAAATCTGTTTCTTTTTCGGTTAAGTGAACAATGATTTGCAAAAGCAAGGAAATATATGACAATTTATTTTATTTTAGTCTCGAGTCTAGACGCTCCGTCGCCAAATAGCAGAGAATCCCGCGCCACGAATTAAAAATGTTAGCCCGGAACAGTTCCGCATATAATTTAAATAGTTCAAATAACTATAGTTATTATAATTTTTGTATGGAAAATTGTGAATTTCGAAAATGTGAATTTTGAAAATGTAAATCAAGAATTCTGAAGTAATGTTGATATAGAAACAAGTTTGTTTATTAGGTTTTTCTACGTTCATGCAAAAAACAAAACTTTATTGAACTATATTTAGTGGAAAAAGTGATTCTTTATTGCACTAGTGCAATAACATGTTTATTGCATTCATCTGTCATTCTACTACAGCGTTTTGTCATCATGACAACGTTCAAATATAGACGTCACATTTTCTAGACTTAGTGTCATCTAAATAATTTTTTTTGGTTTTTGCATGAACGTAGAAAAAATATTGTATGTAACTCGTACAAAAAGTGCTTATTGCACGCGACGTGAAATTGTCCAACGAGGCCGTCAGGCCGAGTAGGACAACATGTAAACACTTACTTTTTGTACTTGTTGCATAAATAACTATTTCCTTAATATTTCTGATTAATATTATTGATTTATGAAGATTGGAGTCATCATAAGGGTGTAAGGGGGTTATCATTGAGACAGTTCTACTAGCTTATTTTGAACAGACATTCAGAGTATACTATGCTGTGGAGTCTTTACTCAATGAAAAGAACAACAATGTCCGTGAAAACGAATATTGACATAAAGACATTTCAAGTTAAATTACTTTCCTAAAACTTAAATCTGAAGAACATAGATCTAGGAAGTCTATTGTTTTAAGAAAATTAGAAATTGAGAAATTTTTTAAAGAAGCAAATCATAAATAATAATGTGTTGTCGAAATTCAGCGACTACTATGAGCCTGATCTTAATAAAAATGAAAATCAAATGATAGTAATTGAGATAATTTGTTTCTATCTTCGACATGAAAATGTTTGTGTATCTTACATTCTAAAGAAATTAAGCATCTATTATATTGTTATTGATGTCCCAGCTTTGGGATATCAAGAATCTAGTTTACACTAGGCACTTCTAGATCATCTAAAAAGCTATATTTCAGTTTTTAATACGGCAAGGTTGTAGTTACTATTCCACCTTCAAATTAACCAGTCCAAATAGATGTTTGAAATCCATTAAATTATATAATAAAGATTGAATTTATGAACTAAAGTATTGTATTTATTGCATAATATATGGATAGACATGACAAAATATAATGAATACAACCATTAAAAATGATAAAATATTAATCTATCCAGGTAACTCCAACTGTTTAAAACGCATTCGCTTCAAATGTATTTGTTTTTTGAATCAACTATTTGATATTGTTTTTTTATGTTTCAGATAATCCTATTCAGTATTGTAGCTGTGGCTACTTCCTATGCAGGAGTAGTAACGCCCGTAGTAGGCCATGCTGTCGTCTCTAGTCATAGCAGTGTTGTTGCACATCCAGCTCCAGCTGTCAAAGTAGTTCCTATAGTTCATGGTGCCCATGTTGTTCCTATTAAGACTGTTCACACGGTTCCAGTTGTGAAAGCGGCACCTATTGTTCATCTTCACTAAACCGTTTGAAAGAATTTTTTGTGTGTTTAGTTATTAACTAATTGTTTCTGTTGAATTATTGATGTATGTTTGTTTACGAAAACTAATTTATTAAAATGTAAAAGTAATATCTAGTTAATTACTTAATAAATATGAAAATTTGCACGTCTCCATAATGTACCGTTCTAAACAACTTTTTCAGGTAACATTTTTCTGTATTTTCAGTAGAAAAGGCACTTTATCTGAAACGATAACAGTTTTCAATCGCTGCACAATTTCAAATACGATTTTTTCAAAAATGGTTACTAATAACGACTTCAACAAGATACCTTTGTCAGATATAACAGGTAGGAGAATCGATTGTTTCAATAGACAGATGGATACACTAAACAGCAAAAAAGTTCTGCCATTTAAAAGAAACATGCTGTGCCATAAGTGGCGCCCTCTACTAGTGACGTCAAAATTAGTTAAACATTCTTATTTGCCGTGCCAAAAAACATAACTGTGCAAAAGTTTTTTTAATACTCCGACAGGTTTCAAAGTTATTGAGATATTTTAAAATAAAATTATAGCATTGAAACCAGCAACATTCGGATAAGGCATATTTGGCTCAATCGACTTTTTTTGGTCACCAGTATCTCCAGCTCCGAGATTTTCCAACCTTTCACAGATAACCTGTATATGGGGACATATAAAGCTGTTTGTCTGCAATGTTGAGCTACCCTTTAATAGTTACTTGAAAGAATTCAGGATGTAGCTAACCAGATAAGAAATTATCCAAATTTTATCCGTAGAGTTAATCTTTAGTTTGCCGATGTGAGGCTTGCATTCGAGCCGAGGATGGACATTTTGAACAATTTTTATACTCTTAAGATTTTTAAATTTTGATTAATAAAGGTTAACTTGAGTTTAACCTTTAAACACAAATAATAATTATTGTTCTAGCAACCATCATTATTATTTATCAGGCTATTTTAATTGAAATATAGAGTTTTCTTAAAAAAACGAATTGGACCTATGTGCATATAAGAAAAAAACCCAGCTACCATCAATCAAAGTTTGTCATAGAGCTTGTAGAATACCTGTATCAGTTAATAATTACATAGGTTTACAAAAAATCTACTCTCTGTAATCTGTGTATCTAGACTATAATCTCTCATGCATTTGGACGCCTCAAATCCTTTAAAAACGGCTCTACAGCCCCTTAAATTGTCCCTGTATAGGAAATTTTCCAAAACAAATATTCATAGTATCGGAGACGGTCTGTGGATGTTTTCAAGATCGATGGACACGAATCTAGAGTTTAACTGTTACACCATTACAGCTGTCATGGGATATTGGAAACATTGGAAAAACGTCAGAATGATTAAATTTTCAGGTAAGCTCAGCACGAATTCCAACAGCGACATTGAATTATCACGTAGTACTGTAGTAGCATATTATGAAATAGGAAGTGTTTTTTACTTTGAAATATCATGATGTTCATAACAAACACTTGACCCGGGTTGGTAGTCGTTTTGTCGTGGCTGTGGAGCTCAGTCCCCAGGTCTGTTTCTGGAGAGGCTAAGATACCCTTATGGAGAGATAGGTATCTGAAGAAAATCCAGATATGGAAGGCATAAGCGAAAAAACATTTAAATTACAAGACATCGGATACTCAGAAGCGACAAAACTAGGAGTGCTGTAACAGACTTTCTACGTCAAACTGTCTATCAAGCTACTGCAATGTTTCAGAGGTGGGGAACTAGACTTCTGGAGAGATAATGCCTCTAGCGGCAGAATTCAGCGACTTCGAGTTGTCTTTCGATGTTGAAGATGTGGAATTCGTGGTCAACATACCCGGAAGTTGGAGGATCCCCATCTTGGCCCGACTTCGAACCGATGTCGTGAGTGTTGACAGCTGTCATGATCTGAGAATTTAATGCTGCCCGACAGTGTAATACACCAATAATATACAAGATATACATTTGTAGAACAACACAAGAATATAACATGTGAAAATAAAGTAGAAAAATCTAAGATACATACCAGTTTAAGAAAATAATGAGAGCTTACAAATCGTTTATACCTCTAAATCATAAAGCAATATCATGCTTTTTCCATGCTGGAGCAAAATTGGCAAAGTTAAATACAACTGTACATATAGTACAATTAAGTATGCCACAGAAACTACAAAATGAATTCTAATTATGTCACAAAAACAAGAGATATTTCAATCCCACATTAGTGTCAGCAGCAGAAGTGTTATAAAAAGTAAGGTGAGTTCATCCTGCAGGCCGAACTTTAAAGAGTTCAGTTGGTTTAAGGTATTGAGATAGTTAACATTATGATGTAATAGACCATGTAAAAAGATATGGAAGTGCTTTCTAAGCTGTAATGAATTAAATTTAAAACGTGTTAATAATATTTGATAATCACATCCGCTTGCAGGTAATATACCGTCCGAACCCGAACGATATGCAAGACATTTTCAAAACTTTTATTATACTGAATCAAGTAAAAGTAAATTTATTTGAACTCACGACCTTGTCTTCTCGCAAAACCTAGTGTTCTAAGTGAGGAAACCAAATGTTGAACGTGATTTGAGAAAAAAAAGGTGTTATCAAAGTTATCAAAGTAATCTCAAAGACATTTGCGTTAATCTTGTAATTGAACAGAATGGGCTTCAATTTACGCGTAAATGACATAACTTTAGATTGGGAAATATTCAACTGTAAGTTATTTAACACACCAAGAAACTATTTTATTTAACTGACTCTGAGGGTGAAAACAATCATTAGTTGAAAGAAAAACTTTAACATCATCGGCATAAAGCAATTTAAGACAGTCAATATAATTTGTGATATCATTAATAAAAAATTAATAAAAATTAAAAATAAAAGTTTGCCCAGATTGAAACTCTGAATTACGCCGAAAGTAATAGGATATTGAGTAGATCTAAACCCGTTGTAAGTTACATAATCTATTCGACAAATATGAGGTAAACAGTTTTAGAAGATTTCTACAAAATCCGTATACCTCAAGTTTTTTCAGAAGCATACCGTGATCTATACTGTCGAAGGCCTTCAAGAAGTCGGTATATCTAACGTCCGCTAGTTCATGCTGACCAATAACATTACATATGAATTGTGTAAGACACATTAAATTTGTGGCAATTGATCTATTTTTTGTAAAGCCTTGTTGACCTGACGATATAATAATGAAAAGTGGAAAAATGAGATTACACAACGACATCTCAAAACCTTCACAAAATTACATATGAATCTATAATTATTTATGATACAGCTGTCATGATGAAGAATTTAATGTTGCTCAATAATTCGTGCTCAGAGTAGCACGCAGACATGCACACATACATACGTTTTCCAATACTGTGACTTTCTGTTTTGGAACAAGTTCTTCACAGAGGGCAGTGGCTAGGGGGCAGGATCTGTAAAGCCGAACCGTCTCCGTCGCGCAGTGGCGCAAAACGCCACTGTTCCACCCAAATTACTGTACACCCTTTAGGATTGTCCGTTTGAGGTGATTTTTTTTAAATGTTTGTCAAAATAAATCCCTATCGATCCCTCGTTCTCAATTTTTGCTTTGGGTCTTAATTTTCGCGGAATTTAACTCCAAAAATGGGATGGAAATATCTCCCCAAAATCTAAGTGGACAGTCTTGTAGGGCTTTCCAAGACGAGCATTTCCCTATAAATAAGTCCGGCAAAATCTCAATCTCGTGTTCCATAGGGTCATTTTTGTGCGAAATATCTAGTTTTTTCCATGCAAACCCATTTATGGAGTCAATTTCCGCGAAAATGAAGACCCAAAGCGAAAATTGAAAAAGAGGGATTGATAGTGAATTTTATGACGCACAGAGGCGTTTTGCGCCACTGTGCGTCGCGTTTAAACAATTGTTTTTGCTATTATAGGATCCACCACGCCAAAATACATATTCACCAGATCACAGCTTGCTTTTTTGTAAACCTATGTTATTAGGAAAATTTATGGCACCCATTTCAGAACCTAATTAGGTTGACAAATGAGGCTAATTTTTCAACTTATTATTGAAGCTATTTGAAGACCAAAATTACTACTGCACTAAGGGATAATTAACGAGTTCATTTTTTGCAACAAAATAAAGAAAAAAGTTTTTAGTGATCCACACTGTATATGTATCCTGCGAATGATAAACTCGCCCTTGTTGGCCGGCTGTCCAGCGGCTGCGAAGAAGTAATTTATAAAATCTCGTTCCAAAGCAATAGACTGCAAATTTCTGGTTTTATATTAAAGCATCGAACGGAGCTGATATATAGCTTGCAATAGAGCTGCAGCTTTACGCTTCGCGACTGGGTGCCGGCTGCATTCTTAGGCGGCTGAATTTTGGTTAGAATTAAATCGTTTATAAACCAAAAAGGAGTAAAATGTTTCGCATTTCATTGTTGTGATGTGAATTAAGAACAGTAGGTACCATTTATTCCTGCTAAAATTTTATTTTAATTACTTAAAATATTAAACATAAATAAAAAATAATGTTTATTCTTTGAATGATACCGAATACTGTTTCAAGGGATCTTTTGATATTATATTCTTTTGTTTCAATAATGGAAATGTAATTTCGTAGGTTATTTTAAGGGAAAAAGTTTTTACTAATGTTATCCTACTATAGTTTTGTTTTTAAGATACTAGAACGCAATTTCATGAAATTAAAAACTTACCTTGACCAGTGTTTGCCGTATTATGAAACACCTTTACTAAGACGCCGAAGTTTTGACGTCATGACAGTATTTTGAAAATTTGATCAGTCAATTTTGAGTTATTTGTTATTTTTGCCTCAATTGAACGTAATAAATTACAAATAAATTAACTATTTATTCAGCATAATTTTTCGTTTTCAACAAAACTTACTAAAACTGGTTTTTACTATATATACTATATTCTAGAGCGACAAAACAGACAGGTGAGTGAAATGGAACATCTCTTATGAATATTTATATACCACTACCAACTAACATTATTATTATTAGATTTTGGATTTAATGTGACGTTGTATTAGTTTTCGCGTTCTCCTCAGCAAGCCCTTTCATTTGTTACCCATACTGTAGTAGTGCAGAAAAAATAACTAGTCCGCCATCTTGGATGATCCGCCATATTGGAATTAGAATGACGTCACATAGCTAAGCATGCATTCTCAGCCAAAATAAGCGTCTATACCAAATTTCAGCTCAATCGGTTAAAGATAACTGATAGATAAATTTCAGTTGCAAAATTCCACCCGGACAAACATACATACATTGCAAGTTAAATAAAAGCTTGTTAAAATAAACTTTAATTACGGATCACATATTCTCAAAGAGTATGCATATGTGGCTTTAAGGATACGCAGAATGGCCAAACTGACTTGTACACAATAAATCTTCAGTAAATTTTAGTTGTATTCACTCTTTCTTATATATTTTTCCATTATAATTAACTATATATAATTTCAAAAATAAGAACGAAATTACACTGAGTTGCTTTGACAAATAGAACATGAATTGAATTATTATGTTATTTTTTCTCACTGTATTGAAATATATTCTTTACATATTTCTTTAATTTACGTTCTAATGACCATATTTTAGTATGTACTAAAAATTTGCAGCAAGCAAGGACATTTCTAGCAAAAGTTAGAACCGAGGGACACAGAGGCAGTAATTAAAGACTGCTCTTCCAGAATAAGGCCGGTTTGCAAACCGTAGTAGTTACCAAATGGTACGTAGGCCACCAAAAGTACTCATGCGTACTCTTTGCGTGCGTAATCTTGTGGGACTAAAATGAATTAATTAAATAACCTCTAATACATGATTTGAAAGGTTAAATACGGGCTCTTAGCTACACATCACATTATTTATTGAACAACAACTAAGTAATTGTAACAAATTAACACTGAAGTCGAAATATATATGGATTACAAACAAACTTTATGTTGTCCCTTCGAATAGCCAGCACGCAATGACTTCAAATTCTAATTAGCAGCCCCCGTAATCATAACAATCAAAACACCTTACTAAGTACTTTATAAATTTTTGCCAACTACCGAAAAGAACAAATGCGTACGCTTAAAGAACACGTACCCTTAGGTGTTCCTACCTTACGCTTAATGTCTGCAAGGTTCCAAGATCTTAACATGCTTGACTTTTCCCATGGGACTACATCAAATGCGACAGGCACTGCTTGCAAGGATAATGGCTGCTTGTGCGCATGTTGAAAAAATTCAAGGTATATTACATACGACGCGAACCTGTCTTAATCATCATAAAAATCTGGGCAATAAACAAAATGTGCCCATTTTGAGTCGTTCATAATAAACAATATTAACTTATAAATTCATTAATTTTACTCTGATGCCTGATTTGAACATTTTTTACCAGGGATTGTTCTGGTATTCTTTACAACCTCTCCACGTATATTGATACAGTTATGGGATATCCTATATAATAATAGTACGCTTTTAATGGGAATGGGAGCGGTCAGTGGTCGCGCGGTTTAAGGCGTCAGTACTTGAATCGAGGTGACTAGATCGCTGTGGGTTCGACCCCCGCAGCCGGTAGACCGTATATAAACTATATTCGTGGAGAGGACTGGCATCTTCTCTGCGGGTATGGTAGGGTGGAAGAATGTTGGCTTGGATCAATGTGAGAGATTAATACCGGTGACATTTGACTACCCCCCCTAATTAATGAGGTTTTCCAGGTTTCCCTCATTCCTGCACTGAACGGTGCGACGTAAGTCGATCCTGTACGCAAATGCGGCCTGCCTAATAATAATATGCCGCCTCCTCTCCCGCACAAGTCCTCGACTTCTGGGCTGATCCTCGTGATTAGAATGAGGGGTAGAGATATTATTATTATATTATTATTATTATTATTATTATTATTATTTTTTTTTTTTCCAGTAAACACCTTCCGAGGCTCCGACACATTCGGAGATGTTCTGGAGAGTCAAGCAATGACCACTCTCCACTCCGTGGAGTCAGTAATCATTGCGCCCGTAAAGCGTGTGTTCTGAGCAGACGTAGCGAACCAAGGACAATTGCCTTCTGCATTATTATTATTATTATTTTTATTATTCCAGTAAACACCTTCCGAGGCGTTTACTGGAATAATAAAAATAATAATAATAATTATTATTATTATTATTATTATTATTATTATTAATACAGTATATTCCGTTCTCTTGTTAAGACAAACTGCATTTATTATCAGATTTTAAATGTCGTTCTCCAACTACTAACTGATGACAGTTTATACGTAAACCAAAATAATAATTTTCAATGTGAATATGTTTTTTTGGAAGAATTTTATGAACTGATAGTAGCAATAATTGACAGAGCTCATTAGTAATATTTTGTAGCTGCAGTAACGACCAGTTTTGTAGACAATTATAGGTACTACACTTCTTCTTTTTTCTCGAATTTTCACGTGTAACACATAGGTTCACACAAAGCATATTTGGCTGCATCCGGATAGCACTATATGATTATGGTTTATGTCAGTCGCGCTACATGAAGATCTGCTAGAAAATTATAAAATACTACATCACATCATTTGCTCCAACGCGGAGCACTATACTACTACGTCTATATGGCGCATTATACTACTATTTTTTTTTCGTGTATACTCTTTTGAAATCCAAAATAGGAACGAAGGAAAAGGACGAATGGTCAGGGACAGAAATATTTTTCAACAAAACAAACTTTCATTCGAGCGAGTGCTAATAGCCAAATGTATTTATTTCTGAAAGAGAAGAAGACAAGAGAAAAATATGACTGAGGAGAAAAATCAATTAAGTAGCTGTTCGTGACAGAAGAGAATCTTGATAAAGTGATGTACGGCCGCTACGGGTTTAGGTAGAAAAATGCGCCGCCATAACTGCTGCGAACGAAAGGCTGTAAGAATCAGCTTTGTGTAAGACACTTCCTACATTAAAGTGGGTGCAGGCCGATTTCTTGACATAATCCCCTAGAACGATAAAATAATACTTCCGATGTGGGAGCATAATCTTTTATGATTTACTGTTTTTAAAGCTTCAGTAAGAAATTATTTAGCAGCACAATTACTAGGTAATAATAATAATAATAAATTTATTGCCCAACAGATTACATAATCCAATTACATGACAAATATAGTAAATGAAGAGAAAAATATACATTTAAATAACTTTAACTAATTAACTTTAAGTAAGCACTAAATAATAAACCAACAGAGTAGTATAACAATAATAATAATGCCGACTAATGAATATAAATTTACATATTTATCATAAAGAGAAATAACAAAATAAAGTAAGGATAAATTCAGAAATAACAACATAAAAACTTCAGATAAATAACAAAATTCATAGCAGCTCAAAAAAGGTGACTGTGCTCAATTAGAACATCTCGAACCTGATTTAACTTTGCACAATTTATATCACATAATAATGAGATTTTATTGAAATTAGTACATAGTATGTGCAAAGGGGAATGTAAAATCATATTAGTTTTGGTCATTGGCAGTCTAAATATTTGAACATATCGGGATGAACTTCTTGGGATTTAAAAGTATAATTCTCTTATAAGATTCATACAGTCAATCTCATTATGCATTAACTTATAATGAAAAGTTGTACCTACTAGACAATATTGCACTAGTGCAATAAAGAACCACTTATTCCACTAAATATAGTTCAATAAAGTTTTGTTCTTTGCATGAACGTAGAAAAAAATAATTTATATTTTAAAATGTTTTTTTGTTGGGCGGAATTATAAAATTTAAGGTCTGATATAAAGAGAATTGTAAGACGTTTAAAAATAAACATTACTCAACCCCCAATGTCATTTAAATATTTTGGGGTGATGCTTACCCTTTCTTGAGACTGAAAGTGGCGGAGTCAAAAATTAACGGGTCTTAGCGTTTTTCTACAATCTTGGTGCAGTTCCTGAAAATGGCTCAGTTTCACCTACTTTTTAGTTAATTTGTTCCTGTTTGCTTTTAGAATTATAATTTTTGTGATGTATTGACGTTTTCTAGAACATTTGGATGCAATGTGGACCACTGGAAAAACTTCTAAATATCGTCAAAATTGAAGTAGGTATTACAAAAATTATATTTATTAAAAATTATTTCGAAAGCAAACAAGGACATAATTAACCATATCAATACCTATTATACAATAAAATCAACATGATAATGTGTAAATTCTATACTTTTAATGATAAAAATAACATGTGTGCACATCTCCTGTGCATTAACACAGTATTGTGTTAAAATGTGAAATTAATTTTTACAGTGCATGAAACTTGAAAATGTATAAATATTAGATATAAATAGAGTGGTCTGTTTTTCATGGTTAAATATACAGGGTAGCTCATGTGGCCTTTTGATGTATATTTAATATAATCCAAACAAATCCAAGATACTTGCTGCTGTTGCTTAAGTATTATAAAAAAACAAGCCATTTTAGAAGATATCATCTAGCGTCATTATTTCTCAACAAAAAAATGTGACATTTGGTACAATTTGGTTATTTTTCATATTTGAAAATGCAAAATTATTCGTTTAATAATAGATGTAGTTCAATCTATTAACACGATCAATAATATAACCTATTCAAATTTTTAGAAATAGCTGTAAAAAAATAAAAGTATTTTAAAAATGTCTATGTTTCACTAATTAGTATGTTAAATGCCGGTTTTTCGCCAAATAAGATTTATTATAGTATTTTTCAATTAAATTTGCATGTCTCATAAAAATTATAGCTATGATTTGTTAATAAAAATTTATCTAGTCTTATTAATTTATATATTCAACTGCTTTTGAGCAATTAATAGTATCAATAAACAAATAGCGTGAGTTTTTATAATGAGTTATTATAACTCACGCTGGGCTTCTACAATGATAATTCGGTATGTAAATAGTGTACGCAGTAAATTCTTGGACATTTTTAAGCCGATAAATACGTTCCATTGGTGCAAAATGGAAAGAATTTTTAACAAGTGCAAAGGAATGAATAATTCAAATATATTAAAATTATTAAATTGTCAATGCCTCTCAGTAGGCGGAACTGTCAATTATTATCATTGAGAGGACTAATGTCATTTGATATTTTAACAAAATAATTTTGACGTTTTCAAATCAATTTCTAATAATAGTCCTAAAAAAGATGTTATAGTCGTAGATAAATCATAGTGCTCAAATTGCGGTAATGGTTATAACTGGATTGATGAATTACAGCTTCTTGAGGTATGACTAGGGGTGGGCGATAACGGTTTGGAACTATCGATTATCGATAAATAAAATATACCGATATTATCGATATATCGATATTATCGATATATCGATATTATCGATAATATCGGTATTATCGATAATATCGATAATATTGGTATTATCGATAATATCGATACATCGATAATATCGATATTATCGATAATATTGCTATTATCGATATAATATCGGTATTATCGATAATGTCCATACTATCGATAATATCGATATAAGCGATAATAACAATATTATCGATTAATATATACTTATGACCTGTGTTACCGCTCGTTAAATAATATACTATTTTCTACGTTCATGCAGAAAACAAAACGTATTGAACTATATTTAGTGGAAAAGTGGTTCTTTACTGCACTGGTGCAATAAAATGTTTATTGCATTCATCTGTCATTCTACTACTATCCGTGGAAACAGTTTCTGGATAATTAATATAAGTTACAAATGACATACTTTGTAAACAGACAGCTTTATTGGATTTTATTAAAACCACATACCACATAACATAATAATTGCCTTAGTAGGCATGTCATTCGTTTAGTATACCCCAATTAATAAATAACTTCTAGACATGTGACAGAAAATACCCAGCCCTTCTGCTCTCGAGCAAGGGAAAATAAATAAATTTTCCTGAACGTCTGTAATTTGGAAATTAGTTTTCCCTGACTTAATTAAACTCATCATTTTAACGACACAGTTGGAACATCATTATTACATTCTCGGAAAGAGAAGAGCAGGAAAAGGATATGGGAATAGAACTCAGTAATTTATTATTTCTTACAATACTCTTCATCACAGTGTATACTGTGCTCTACATCAAATTAATTTGACATATGACATATTGAATGACAAAATACTACACATTTGTAAATTTTCAACAGATTATTGGAGTATCATATACCCTTACAGAATCTTAAGGTAAAATGTTGTATAAACAGCCTCTTTCAGGTTATTTCACGTACATTGTGACAGCTGCTAATTGAATATCAACAATTTATTGAATTCAATTACACCAAATGAAGATTCATTGAAGGCTTTTTACAGAAGGCAAGGAAGATAATCTAATAGAGGTAAAGAAAGTATGGAATGGACTTTCTTCTCCTTTAGGTACCAGGTCTATAAACAAAAAAATTTACTGATTCACCATTACCTTCAGCTTTGGCTAAAATCGACATGAAACCTTCAAGAAGTAGGCCTTAGAGTCACCTATTCACAAGCCAATGTATTGATTCAGATATGTTGACGATACATTCATCATATGGTCTAATGGACAACGATTTCTAATCCACAGAAAATGGTTCGCATTCTTTCCAGATGCCGTTGAAATGAAACTCCTATGGTACATTGGGACAGTGTTTATAGAAACCTATTCACACTGTGGGTACATATTTGAATGTTGAGACACATCACCCGATTGAAAAGCAAAGTAGATGTCGCCACCACTTTACTGCATCGTGTAGCTTTCACTTGCAAGAATAACTACATTTTCTACGATTCGTATGTATAAAGGGATATTCCAACAAATACATTGGACAAAGCATTAGGAAGATCCTTAGGACCAAGCAAAAATATGTCTACTCTCTATGCGAAGATGTGCCGTCTCTTAAGAGAGTACGGTATCAATACCTCTAGGAAGATAGAGATAGTTTTCTCCAAGCTCTTAAGATCTAGGAAAAGAAGGAGACCTTTAGATTAATGATAGGCAGGAATATGTACCAAAAAATCTATTTACCCTATATTCAAGGATGTGCGCCTCTTAAGAGAACATGGTATCAATATCTCGAGGAAGATAAAGATAGTCTTTCGACAAGGGATATATTGGGCAAACAAGCAGACACCTAAGGAATAAAGACAGTTAGGCAATACAAGTCAACACCAAGATTAAAATAAAATAAATAAGATTCTAATCAAGACTCTACCGAAATAATCTGAAATGCGCTGAGAGCCTTCAACTACTTGCAGTTTGGAGACAATTCAGCAGTAATAAGCAAACTATGATCAGAACGTGCTTGTTTTGATCCGTCCGTATTCAATCTTTGGTGAAGGTGCTGGGGAATCACTAAGAACTTCAAAGTTTTGATGTCACTATTTTAGAAATTTAAGTAGTAATTCCTATTTTAACTAAAATAGAGAGGTATTTTATATCATTGGAATAAATAGTCATTTTCGGATTACTACTTTTTAAGTCGTTTATTGCCAATGTAAGCATAATCATACAAATTTCAACGAAATTAGGGAAGAAAGTAAACATTACATCACTAGTTATTTAAAATTATTAATAATTACCCATATTTCATTTAAAAATGCAATAAAAATATGTATTTATTTATAAACAATATATCTATCTTACTGACCAATTCCCAGGACATATTTTATACAATGTATTTATTTGAGATATAAGTGGTCTGCTTACTTCTTGCTGGGTCTAAGCGGCTCGACTTACAGGAAGCCCGAAACCGGTCTATGTCTGGTGGTGTGTCCGACAAGGGTTCTTGGCTGCTCACACAGATACTGCAGGAGTAATTCAATGTTGGTCGGGGCATTAGTCCGCGGAGTAGTTGTTTCCTACAGTATCATTTACAGATTTAATATCTCGTCGCCCAGGACGAGGTCTGCGTTAAGTACCTGTTGCAATGTAGGTCGCTTCCTGTAAGTCGAGCAGCTTAGGCCGAGCAGATCACTTATATCTCACCTGCACTCAGTTAATATGTGAACAATGAACATACATATGAAGGAACAGCCAGTTCAATTGTCGGTCATCTCACCTATGGCATACTGATGAGGGCTAACAGTCTCCCGCAACCGGTCTTTGTCTGGTGGTGTGTCCAACAAGGGTTCTTGGCTGTTCACACAGATACTGCAGGAGTAATTCAATGCCGGTCGGGGCATTAGTCAGCGGAATAGTTGTTTCCTACAGTATCATTTACAAATGTATTTACATGGTAAAATTAAAGTTGTGGAACTATTTTCATTTTATTTCATAGAATGTATTATGCATATTTAAAACGAATATGATATAGTATGTAGATATATGTCATATATAAAATTAATAATTAATATATGAAAAGATTCTTACAAATCTTCTTGTTCCTATTTCCTTTCATTGCTTTAGTAGCCCTAATACAGTTCCTTCATAAATGATTACAAGGCACATGACCAGGACTGTGATTCTTGAAGAACAACTCGTATGCTAATAGATTTCTTGTCACATCAATTGCCGTAGTGAGGAAAAGGATATTCGCATATGAATTTCTCTGCGATTGATTTGCAGGCACTGTATCTTACATGTAGTCTAAAGATTTAAACAGATTTTAAGCATCACCGGGTAAAGAATAATATATCTTTGCCGAAACATACTTATAATACTATGCAAAAACATCTCCATACTGCTCGTTTTATGTCGACATCTATTGGGCAACGGTCATATGAATATCTAGGTAGCCCCTAAGATGTATAACATTTCCTGTTGACATTGAAAATATAAGTAATATAATAACACATACAAAAACTTAAATACTATATGTTTCTGCAGGCAAGAGTCGTTTTCAAAGTTATTCTTCAATATTCTATAGTGTTAAGAGAATTATATTTTAACCTCATCTTCTTCTAGTTACTTACCTTATATTTTTATATATGTTATTCGTATTTATTATATGATTTTGTACTGGTTTTCTTATTTTTATAATCGTTCTACTTCTTTGAGCAAAACAAGTGTTAAGTCACTTATTGAATATTTTTGTTTATTTGCAAATATATTTTGTTACTATTAATATGAATGTTATTTTTTGGTTGGTGTCTGCTGTTATTATTTAATCCGTTTCTAGCATGTAATTTTATGTATTTATACTTGTATTTTACTGAATTATGTTATTAATTTTATATTTATATCTATTAATTTTATACTTACTTTAAATTCTACTGTCAATCTTACACATTGTTTACTCTATTGTAAGTATATTATTTATGCAAATTTAGTTTTTGCTTTCATTTATGGAAATAAACATTAGGCTTGTTTTTGCAGCAGTTGAAAACGGTTTGGAAACTGTCAGAAATATTCGACCAGTTAAGTTGAGAACGCGTTACTATCAATTTGACGCAATAAATAATTAGACGGACCTTTCTGATAGTTTCAAACCGTTTCCAACTGCTGCTAAAACAAACCTATTATTACATTGGAACTGTTGAAATACGCTGTCAAGAAACAATAACAATTTCCATTAATATTTTGTGTTTGTGGCTTATATTAGAAACAAAATTCTTATTAAGTATAATTTTATTTTAGAGATTATAGTGTGTTTGTTTTTGTTTAAAGGTATTATCCCTATTATTGCTCTTAAATCTCTCTGTCAACTGTCAATACAACCTAATTTAAACTGCTCTGACTCGAGCAATACTAATGAACAGACCCAACATGGCATAGAAATGTTATTTCTTAAAGAAAACTAAAGAATCGATTTCTTTGTTACGCCAATGTATTGACTACATATTAAAATAAAAATTGCTTTTTAAAATTTAAGAGCATTTTATTACAAAAATCGTAGTTTTAAGTAGCTCTTTGTAGAATGCATAACATAAAATGTAGTATCGTACTTGAGGTTTGCATTTAATATAAATTCAGATTCTGAATTTGAAGTAATAATGATAATGTGCTTAATACGATACTCATTAAAATTGTTACTATGTTAACATAGTTGTAAAGCAGAATTTAAATTATGCTTTAAAACAGCTAAGAGTAATTGAACGAACATTTTTATGGTTACATCACAGCAATATAGGCACCTTCAAACCCCTATATAACCCTCATACGATAAACGGTAAAAATGCAGGTAATCATAAGAGGTACTTATCTAGAAGTTTTATATAAGAATTTATTTAAGACTGTTATTTCTTACAAATTTTAGGATCTGTAACAAACAGAAATACATAATATATTTTTAAAATGAATCACAGCATTTGCGTTTTGAGAATATATTCCACCCTCAAGAGTACCTACCTATATGGTCTTCTGATAAAAATATCCTATCTTTTTTTCTGTGCTTAGTGACCATATTTACATGTTCAAATTATCATGAAAAAATATACGTTCCTACAGCATGTACAAATTATTGAAAGGGATTATAAAAATGCTCTAACTATATCGACAGATATCGAAAAATATAACCGCTTATTTCTGGGCTAGACTGAACACTATGAATCTTAGAGACTTTTGGTTTTCACAAGACAACGCTACGTTCTATGCTGTACATGAGTAATCACTTTATTAAGGAAAAAATTTGGAAACTTTGTAATTTTGTTAGTGTCAACTTCCTGAAAGCCAGTGTCTATGCTAATGCAAATAACTGTAAATTGAGTTAATATTAGAAGAGTTATTTATAAAAAATATGCTACGGCTATACGCGAGTGTTATAGAGAACTGGACATTCTTTCTCATATACACCTAATGGCATATCTAGTTGTGCCATAAAAAAATAAATATCATTTGCATTGTTTTATTTTTTAAGAGAAGTAGGACGTCTTTATAGAACAATATTATATATACAGGGTATCCAGAGGCTAGTGGTAAAAAATGGAAGGGAATATAGGGAAAGTCAAAATAATGTCACTATTTCATATACATTTCTTTCCTACCTGGTTTTCTTACGGATATACCGGGCTTCCAAATAAGAAGTTAAATATTGAATTTCAGTCATAATTTCTAAATCTTTGACACCAGAGAAGAACTTCTACATAGAATTGCCACGAAATGCGATTTCATTATAAACACCAGAATGTTAATTCGCGCGCAACGTACGTGGATAGAAAGTCGAGGTGCTCAATTTTAAAACGTTTCTTAATATTATTTACTATTTTATTATTACTTATTATTATTTATTTTACTTTTTTGTCTCGAAATTCGAACTTTATCATTAATAAATAATTATTAGATTTATGCGTTTATTACGAAACGAGTAAAATATATCGATTAAAACAACTTTTAAAATTATGACTGAAATTCAATATTTTACTTCTTACTTGGAAGCCTTGTATATTCGCAAATAAGCCATATAGGAGAAAATGTATGGCATTATTTTGACATCCCCTGTACTATCTTTCATTCATTTTTGGTCACTAGTTTCTGGACACTTTGTCAATGATATTTTTGCCCAGTTATATATGATATAAAAGTTTCCTTAACCTAAACTTTAAATGAATGATTTTTATATTTGTATTATTCAAAATATGGCCGCATGTTTTTATTGTACGGTAATAAATTACTGCCATCTTGGCTATGGAGCTTTTATGTATTTTAAATGAAATTCTTTTGAAATTTATATTTGTCTTCGACTCTACTAAATCAATTACGATATCGACAAAAAGTTTTAAATTGAGTTTATGCGAACATAAATTTTATCTCCGAGAATGTATATATTAGTCCTGGATTACGTATTTTAAAATTACAACCCCCTTGTTCAAGCTCTGCTTTTTCAAATCTGTGACAAAGTTATAAAAGGTCGGAAAGAAAGGAAATCACGTCGTTTTTTTGAAATTCTGATGGACAGTATAGCACATATCAAATTAGTTTTTAGTATCCACACGGGGTCATTCACTGGACAGCTGTTCGTTACGCATTCGGTTGACCAATGACTGGACTTTGAAGAATGTGGAAAATTGGTGTCACCATCTTTACAATATGTATAATTTTTTAGAAAGTGGGGGTTTTACTAGAAAGAAAGATGACTTCGTCATACAAAACATTGAAGGAAACCTTAGCTAAAGCTAATTAAAATAGCAGCTGGTAAAATGAGCTTGAAGGTATTTAGCAAGACAATTTCTATTCCAATGACAAGTGTTAGTGCGCATTAAAGTACGACAACTGGTTTAGAGGTTCAATTTTACAACAAGAGGCTACAATATAATGTAATTCAGCAACAGATGACTTGAAAGTGTTTTCCACTATCGACAGCCTTGATGATTGTGAGCGCCTTCAAGGTGATTTGGTTCAAATTGAAAACTAGTGCAAATTAAATAGACTTCATATGAATCCTCAGAAGTGCTACATAATGTCATATACTTTAAAATCGTCGAAGATTGTGTTTGACTATAGCTTTAATGACACTGTTTGATCTCGTTCCAACACTTTCCGCGATATCGTAGTTCTTTTCGATGATAAGTTGTCCTTCAATTTACATATTGAAAAGATTGTATCTGAAGCATATAGGTCTTATGGCTTTATAGTAAGAAATAGTAGTAACTTTGTTCAAATCAAGACTCTTAAAATCTTATATTATTGTTTTGTTCGATCCAAACTCGAATATGCCGCTTCTGTTTGGTCTCCTTACTATAATTCTCATGTGCAAAATATTGAAGCAGTCCAAAGAAAGTTTCTTAAATTTCTTAATTTTAGGATGGATAGGGTTTTCCCAATCTGAATTATTACAAAGACATGCTTTGATGAGTCTTGATACCAGGCGTCAATGTCACAGTGTGCTTGTCTTGTTTAAAATTTTAAATAATCTGATTGACTGCCCTGATTTGCTACAGCAAATAAACTTTATTGTTCCGAGAGTCAACTCAAGGGAAGGTAATACTTTTTACTTACCCACCCTGGTAAAAATATTCTTAAACATTCCCCTATATATAAAATGTGCACTTTTTGTAATTTATTGGAGCATCGCTTAGACATTTTCAATTCCAGCACTGCCAAGATAACGTCATTGTTTTTGAATTGATGTATTATTTTAATTGTGTGTTAGTTTTTAAACTTAAGATGCAATTATATTCATTATGTGTTCGTACACTATTTGTATTTATATTTCTCTTTACTCTCCTGTTCTGTAATTGGGTTTTGTAACCTGTAGAACAGAGTAACAATAAATAAATAAATAAATAAATACATAAATAAATAAATAATCATTTTTAATTTTAATACTGATATACTGTATTGTATGACCTGAAGCTAAGGTGTACAATTTGACCTCGAAACTGATTTTCATTTAATGAATAAAGGGTTCTGAGTGATAGGAATTTTCTTCTTCCCTCTGAAATTTGCAATGTTCACTTGAGGAGAGGAATTAGTTCTAAGAGTTCGTTGGACCGACACTCCAACATGTAAAAAATTATTACCAAATTGATAAATATTTAATTCCTGATTGCTCTTACCAATGAATACTGTATAAGTAAACCATTTGGTTACATACCTGTCCAACGAAACTGCCACTAAGCTATAAACTGAAGCTGCTACTGAAACACCTTGTATATATGGAACGGTTTTGCACATCCACCATCCAAGTACCCAAGCTAAAAAAAATAAATTCTATGAGTCATATAAAGACAAAATAAAGTTGAAGGAGAGGTATGCATTATTCTCAATTTAAGTAAATAATTATGACTATCGGTAATACTACAAATTGAAAATAATGTAATCTAAATATAATAGACTAGTTTATTGTGACGTCATATATTTTGGCAAGCTACAACAAATTGTCATAGTTGAAATTGTGCAGATCAAATGTGATTCTTATACATATATACAGACACTATAAAAATCAACAACTTCAAAATTATGCAAACACGGAATTCCAGGAAACAACTACTCTGCGGGCTAATGCCCCGACCAGCATTGAATTACACCTGGAATACCTGTAGCAACAGCTAGAGTCATTCGTCAGACGCCCACCAGACATATACCGGTTTCGAGCTTATTAGCTCTCATCAGTATGCCATAGGTGAGGTATCCGACGAATAATCCTAGCTGCTTTCGTCTGTCTAACCCGACAGAAGGGACCATGAGTACGCGGTGTAGAACTAACTACATCTATCGGCCGTTCGCTACTCCATGCCGGACTGAAAATGTCCGGGCACGAAGCGTTCTACATGCAGTAGACACCATTGAAAGCTGTCGACCTTTATCGCGATCGGCGAGAAACGATATTTTGCAAACACGGAATTCCAGGAAACAACTACTCTGCGGGCTAATGCCCCGACCAGCATTGAATTACACCTGGAATACCTATAGCAACAGCTAGAGTCATTCGTCAGACGCCCACCAGACATATACCGGTTTCGAGCTTATTAGCTCTCATCAGTATAGGTGAGGTATCCGACGAATAATCTGCTGCTTTCGTCTGTCTAACCCGACAGAAGGGACCATGAGTACGCGGTGTAGAACTAACTACATCTATCTTATAGTACGCGGTGTAGAACTAACTACATCTATCTGATAGATGTAGTTAGTTCTACACCGCGTACTCATGGTCCCTTCTGTCGGGTTAGACAGACGAAAGCAGCTAGGATTATTCGTCGGATACCTCACCTATGGCATACTGATGAGAGCTAATAAGCTCGAAACCGGTATATGTCTGGTGAGCCGTCTGACGAATGACTCTAGCTGTTGCTATAGGTTTTCCAGGTGTAATTCAATGCTGGTCGGGGCATTAGCCCGCAGAGTAGTTGTTTCCTGGAATTCCGTGTTTGCAAAATATCGTTTCTCGCCGATCGCGATAAAGGTCGACAGCTTTCAATGGTGTCTACTGCATGTAGAACGCTTCGTGCCCGGACATTTTCAGTCCGGCATGGAATACACCGCGAACTTCAAATTAGTTTATATTTACGAGGATTTAGAAATATTTAAGACCGATCAACATTTGTTTCGTAAAATAGGTACACCAATGTGCTTAAAACTTACGAAAACGATATGAAATAACCCTAAATTTAATAGATAGAATAGCTTCATACGCAGGTGAGATTTTGTTCATATGACATTACTACCATATTTTCTCTTTTCTTGTTTAATCTTGGCATTTTCTACTGCTGTCTCTTAGACGTTTATCAATAATTGTTACAAAACTAAGTCAAAGGAAGCAGTAAACATAGCTGCTTTTCATTAGTTTTATAAAAGTCAATATTATTCTACAAATTGAAATATATAAATTTTATAATGGATTTAGGTTTTCATATTGTCAGAATATCGCGATATTTAAGGGTATGACAAAGAAGACATTGAAGACAATATAAATAAGGTCGAAAATCGATAGAGTAAAAATTTGAGAAATTATTCTTGACAGTGTGTACAGGATGTGCCAAAGTTCTTTCTCAGGCACTTTTGTCCAAAAAATATTTTTAGTAGGGGAAAACAAGTGACAATATCATTTAGGCATAAACCTAAGCTTTATTTTGTCTAATTTGTCAGGTTGATAACGTACGATGCTAAGCGTCGCGGCGTTATTTATAATTTTTTTCTTAGAAACATATTTATTTCTGTGGTTTATTGAAAAATATATTGCAGTGTAATAAAAAGACCTTTGCAAAGTTTTCAGATATGAAGGCTCGCGTATAAGAAACAGTTAACTAATTTTGTCAGTTCTGTTGTCAGTTGTAAATAAAAAGTTTAATATTTAAAATACTTAATCATCAAAAATTTATAAAGTTGACTCATACTGAAACAGTAGAGAAGCAAGCAGAAGCTTGCATTTGGTAAGGAGATCCTACGCTGACCGATATCCAGAGAGAGTAATGCCAGATCGTAAAATGTTTTCACAGTTGAAAATAATTTTGCAAGATAATGAAGATGCTTTTTCTTCAAGAAGGTATAAGAACATAAAAAGGAGTAGGTATAGCAAATGATGAGAATGTTGCCAATATTATTGGTTATTTTGAGTAAAATCCGCAAAATTCAATTCGACAGATTTCGGCTGCTCTTCGTATTTCTAAATTGACGATCCAGAATGTAAAAAAGAGTTCGCTTTTATGATTATACAACACAAAAAGTGCAATTGCCAGCAAATGATGACTGTCGTCAAAGATTAAATTTTGTATCTCAAATGATGGTAACTGCTGATGATGAAAACAACTTCTATCCTTTGGACCGACAAAAGTAAATTCTTAAGTAATGGTATATGGACGCCAAAATACTCTTTATTGGGCTGATGAAAATCCGCATCATGGATTAAATCCAAAGCTAAAGTTAAGTCCAAAAGAGTATTTTGGAATCAATGTGTAGTGTAGCATAGTTGGACGGCATTTAATAGTCCTTTATTGTTTTGAACAAACTCTTACAGGTGAAAGGTTTCTACAGTTCTTGGACAGAAAACTTCCAGGTTTGTTGGAGAATATTCCACTACAAATTAGAAAACATGTATGGTTGTAATTAGATGGTGTACCTAGTCGTAGTTCTGTAATTGTAAGAAATTATTTGAACCAGCACTTCCCAAATCATCGAGTAAGACCTAATTATCCAATACAGTGGCCACCCAGATCGCCGAATTTAACCCCTCTGCATTATTTTCCATGGAAGGCGCTTAATAACGTTGTCTATAAGCAAAAGTCACATAATATCGACCAGTTGAAACAAAATATAAGATGAGCGTGTGAGATATTGACAGAACATGTAATACAAAAAGCGATAAAACGAAATTGTCCGCAATTATTCTTAAGGATGTGTTTATTCTTTATTTATATTACATAGTTGCTGTCGCTGTTACTAAATATTATTTAATCAATTACATATATCTATAATTGTAATAATTTATTTCTCAAATATCTTCTTTCGGACATAACTTTGCAACGAGTGCAAATAGGTGAAAACTTAGATTTTATATTAGAACGCAATGTATTTTTCAATGAACCTAATAAATGGCGCCGCGATGCTTATCGTCACCTGTTGTCAACCCCATAAGTTAGACAGAAACAAATCTTAGGGTTATGCCTAAATGATATTGTTACTTGCTTTCACATACTAAAAATATTTATTCGAAAAAAATACCTATTGGAACCCCCTGCACTCTGTAAGTAACGTCACTACTAAACGGGTTCATTCATTTTGAATTAATGCTGTTTTCAGGATAATAACACTTTATCGGTCTATACATTCAATAAAAAACTATATCAATGCCGACGAGGTATAGAATCAAGAAGATGAATTTAAGAAAACGAATTTTACTATCCTTTTCATCCAGTGAATACATGTCACTGCGCTAGTGACGCTATCCTCTTTCTAGACTAAATTCAAAGATATCAAATTGGTTTAGTTTTCATCTCTAGCGATTCGCAGAATAAAATTTCTATTTGGTTTTAGATTTCGAACTGCAGTTGTGGAAGTGATCAATATCAGCTTGTACGGCAACTAATAAATAATACATTTCTCGGCTCGACTTACAAACCACTGATTTCTTTTCATTTAACTTGCAAAAATGCGGAGTATATAATTGTAGAGTGTCGGGTATAACGCGTAAGGCGATAAATTAGACATGGTCTTGGATAACAGTGGTGGCTTGTCGAAGGGAACGAATTTAACTCTTGTTGAAGAGAGTGGGTGTAACAAATAACAGTTAATTACGGTGCCTTGTACCAAATTTACATACTCATTATTCACTGGGATTCGAAACCAAAGTGAATACTGGGAGAGCTGCAAGCGATGGAGATTTAACATATGGCATTTGTTTTACAATAATCAGCTGTGTTTTTGGAAAAGAAAAGGTGACCTAAAAATTTGTATATCAAGATTGTATTCCCTCTATGCAAAGTAATAGAATTGTTGAGTGAAAACTATTGTAATGTTAAATTTTGTTACATTTCTTCTTAATTTTTTTTTGTGATAAAGCAATACAGATTTTATTTTGAGTATTACTAAATAATTCCATTTAAATAAAAATGTAAGCTCTTACTTAAAAAGTAAATACATATCTACATGGTGTTCTGAAAAACACTAGCTAAATTCAGTCTGATAGATTTTCAAAAAAATATTACAGTTTGTTCCTATAAACCATGTGCGTGCCTTTTTACGTTTTCAAGATACAGATACAGATAGTTTCAATCCTATATTTCACAAAATTCGACCGAATCAACTGAAATGTTGTTATGGGGTTTCTGGGGTAGCTAAATGCTCTGGAGTTATTATTTTTTTGCTATATCATAAAGGGCGTTCACTGCAGTTCTTTGCGGGAATAGTTTAGGTCTTAACTTTTTTGAGGTTAATCTTTGAAAACGAAAAAAGATACGCCTGTAGGAACAAATTGTAATATTTTTTGAAAATCTATCAGGCTCTGAATTTATGCAAGTGTTTTTCAGAACATCCTGTATATGTAAAGGAAACAATAGTATGTTAGTTAGAAGGCGAATACTATGTGTTGAGCGTAGAAGTTTGTTCTAGCAATCTAGGCGAAACACATAATACGCTTTATACTCTGACATACGGATTCATCAACAAGGCGTAACGTTAGTCAGACTAGCGGAGGTTACGCGAAAAATTTACGCATCTGTTGCACTAATTTAAATAAAAAGCATACTCCTATTCACTACAAACTATAATACTTACTTTATGATATGTTAACTAATCTGTAGCACTGAAAAGTACAGTTTTTGAATATAAATACTAAATATACAATGGGAAACGCAAGGAACTAGAGGCCGAAGTTACGTGATTTTTAGACAGGTACAATACTGGGTCTAACTTTTGGCGCAAATATGGACGTAAATAAACAGCCTACCTAGCAACGCATGCTTCGCTACCTAGCAACGCATGTTTCGTGAATGAGCGTAAAGCTGGTTAGGCCAACTAACGGGCGTAAAACTCGTTAGTCCGACTAGCGCTACGCCCGTTTCATGAATCCGGCTGTTAGTGATATATACTATTTTTCTTCAAGCGCCAAAATAAAAAGAAATAAAATATAGATGTGACTAACTGTTTTATTTATTATGTAAACATTATGTATAAATTAACATTTTTTAATTATTATAATTTAAATTATTTCATTAAGTTCAAAATTAATAATAATAGTATTAGATGTTAACATGAATAATAATATAATAATAATATCTCTACCCCTCATTCTAATCACGAGGATTAGCCCAGAAGTCGAAGACTTGTGCGGGAGAGGGGGCGGTATATTATTATGAAACAGGCCTCATTTGCGCCCAGGAACGACTTACGTTGGTAGGCCCTAACCACCATTCAGTGCAGGAATGAGGGAAACCTGGAAAACCTCATTAATTAGGGGGGTAGCCAAACGTTAACCGGTATCAATCTCTCACATTGACCCAAACCAACATTCCTACATCTTACCATACCCGGAGAAAGGGTACCAATCCTCCCCACGATATAGCTTATATACGGTCTACCAGCTGCGGGGGTCGAACCCACAGCGATCTAGTCACCTCGAATCAAGTACTGACGCCTAAAACCGCGCGACCACTGACCGATAAATTGATGTACAATTTTGTACGGTGCACTTACTTAGATTTAAGCTCTACTAGCTGTTTTTGTATCAAGTCTGAGAGTTCTGTCATTAATGGACACATTACCAGTCATACAGGTGTTAGGTTAATTTCTTAGAATTATATAATTATTGGAAGAAAGATCATGAGTGAAAATATGTTCATCACTAATATTTCTAATTTCAAGTATTGGGCTCATTATATCTTAAAGGGTTTATAATTTAATTGCTATATGTTTCTTGCTGCTCACAGATTCTTCAATATATCCTTCGATAACATTTGTGGATTTCAATCCTAGATGTCATTCTAGTCTTGTAATATATCCACCGTTGTCAATCAAGTAAGTTGCTGAAGTTCTTCTAAGGCTATGCCCTGTATATTATGTGGATTTGGCAAATTGAAAAAAAAGCGCAACATATTTTGAGACGTTTGAAATTTTGTATGTCCATTACAACATGATGAACATGACCATGTTGATATTTAATTATTGTCCTATTACCTACCTATTAAAAGTTGTCTTTTGGTCGAAGACTTAGATACATATTTTCTGTATATATTCAAATAAAAATCTCCAGTTATAGTAATTGAACGATAATTTTAATTTTAGTGTTGGGAATATTTACAAAGATTAAGTCTTCTAAATCTTTTATACCATTAAGTTTTAATTGAACCAGTTCATCACGTCTACATGCACCTATGTTTCGAAATATTAGTATGACCTTAAACATAAATTTGCTGACGGAAAGGTATCACTTCCCGCACTTGTTAGATAAATAACTATTCTGTCATTTACTATTATTCATATTTAATAAACGTGTTTGAATATTAAACTAACTTTAGGAAGTACAGTTAAATAATCCCTAATGTACTATTTGCTTTTGTTGTTTCGAAAATAGCGTTTATCCGTAAGGAAATCTAGATCACTAAGGAATTTGATTCAACTTTGAGGTGCCGAGTGCTGCGGGACCTTCTTATGCAGAGTGGTTGTGCCATAGGTATAATTAAAGAGTTTCCAAGAGCAGCGGTATGTAATTTCACCTTTGTGATTTAAATTTTTCTTTCAAAGTTCCACATAGTTGGAAATGAGCTTTTTTGTGGTCTCACCTAACTCAGAAGGGTTAAGTTGAAAGTCGTACAAGGTCGGAGTTCGATTTGAAAAGTTTTAAAAGTCGTCATCAGTCAAGTCGAATTAAGTGCTGTCGAAGAGAATTAATCGAGATTGCAATAAATCTGAATGAAAATGGAATGTAGTTTTTTGACACTGAGTTATTCCATTTAAAGAAATGTTTTAAGACGTAAGGATTTGTAGCACTTTCTTGTACATAACCTATGCAATGTTTAAAGAAACGTTACATTTTGGGACACAGTAAAGGAAGAGGAATATGTGCCGTATACAAAATCGAATACATTACGCCTGAATGGATCGTCCTCACCACCAAAACACAAGGCTTTGCAGCGGAATGTCATCTGACGAAAGACTTCGTTTAAGGTAAGTAAATAGAGATTGTAAGCGAGGGTGTTCAACAATTCAGCGACACATTCACAACTTCATTCAACTGGTTGAATATTTCTAACAGTTTAAAACCAATCCTTGACTTATGTAGGAACAGAACTTACGTTGCATTAACGCGGCCAAGCATAGAAGTTGCAGGCCACCGACACGACCTGCGTTGACGGTCGTTGCAGGTGCCGGTCCATGATAGTGCTGGTATAACGTCCGATGCGGATAAGTATTTATAAGAGATTGTCCCAGACACGACTCAGCAGCGAATTTCTCGGTTACTTTTTAACATAACAATAAAAAATCCTATATATTTTTAAATGGGAGAAAATTCGCTACAGGGTGGTAATAAGAAAAAAAAAAGATTTATTTAAAACTGCCAGTGGGCGGCATTCAACTTTTTTCCAAAATGGCACATTATATCGATTTCCAGTTGATTTGATGCGTATTATTATTCTCGTTTTATCCATATAATACTGTTATATATTTGACAAAAAAACATGACTTAATAAATTTTAAATTCCTCTGTTTTATAAAATTATTTCAAAAACCAATTAAAGAATTAATCTTAACATAAACTAAAAACTAGGCCAAACTTGAAGGCGGACATATTGGCACATTTGTGCGGTTTAATGTGTTTCAGTTTTTTGTAATTGTTTTTTGAAATAGTTTTATAAACACTTATTCTATAATAACATAATTTAATATATATTTCAATGAGTGCAAGTTGCTAGTATCGGTTCTTCTGTTTATACCTGGTGATCGACTAATAGGGGCAGAAAAGGTAGGCAACTTTTACATGTTTCTTATGCTTTTTACTTTTGATTAGTAGGTACTAAATTTGTTAGAAAAGCGAGTAAAATATGAAGAAAATTAATAATTGCCGTATTTATAATTAAGGGTAGCCAAGAACATATTTCATAATATTTATATTTGTTTATATTTATATTTAATAAATATAATTTCATTCATTAAGCATGTTGTTGAAGGACGTAACTATTTTGGAATAATTTTTATTTGGAGAATGTGGTGACACTCATATGTAGCCCTGGAGATACGTGAATACTGGAACGTACGTGGACCCTGATAGATGGATAGTGATGGATAGTGAGAGTGATCCGTTACATGTCAGGTCTTGATTTGATATTTGTAATAATATAATTTAATATATATTTCAATGAGTGCAAGTTGCTAGTATCGGTTCTTCTGTTTATACCTGGTGATCGAGTAATAGGGGCAGAAAAGGTAGGCAACTTTTACATGTTTCTTATGCTTTTTACTTTTGATTAGTAGGTACTAAATTTGTTTGAAAAGCGAGTAAAATATGAAGAAAATTAATAATTGCCGTATTTATAATTAAGGGTAGCCAAGAACATATTTCATAAGGCGATATATTTGTTTATATTTATATTTAATAAAAATAATTTTCATTCATTAAGTACATGGGTGAAGGACGACCTTAGTTTGGAACTTGTACTATTTGGAGAATGTGGTTACACTAGGACGTAGCCCCATCATATGTCATACTGGAAGTACGTGAATACTTAAACGTGGAATACCCTGATAGATGGATAGTGAGAGCGGGATCCGTTACATGGCCAGTCTTGATTTTACACCAGTGAACTTTTTTCTGTGAGGTCACATGCAGTCAGTAGCCTGTGAGATATTATTGGATAGTGGAAACTCAAGAGATGCTTATTGGTCGAATTCTTGTCGCATGTCTTTTTATTTAACAAGGGCCAACGCTATTCTAAAAAATGCAAAAAAAATTGAGAGTCGTCTTCATGAGTGTAATAAAGTTTAAGGTCGTCATCTTGAGTCAATCTTGCAATCAATAATTTACTTAACCGATGGTAAGTTGTGTAAGTCCACCCACGTTGTTTTCTTTCGAGTTTTTCATACGAAAGCATCGCGTCGTAATGCCTATTAGTTTCAAATTTTGTAACCTTTTTTTACACCTTGTATAATTCTCAACATATAACAGATACAACAATATTCAGAGGTAATATAATATACAAAAGTAAAATACATTTTTCACAGTTATTAATTTTTTTTATAACAATACAATATTCTAACGTTTCAGAACTTGTTTCAGGATTTACAATCCTTAAAATTGCATCAGTTCTCACTGCACCCTTTACATTATTAATTTAGCTATCAGATTTATTTTTGTCTTTATTGGCTAATGTTAATATTTACACACTTGATTTAAGGCTCTATTTAGAAAATTGTATCGTAAAGAAAAATTGGATTTAGAGATTCCACAAGACTCTTCGATGTAGTAATCAATCAACGGGTTTTTGCTACAATAAATTACAACCGTCTCATAAGAGCTCAAGATATAAATGTGGTAGACTTCCTCTTCCTTTTTATTGTAAAACTTTTAGTTACACAGTATAAAATATAGCGGATGAGGAATTAATACAAATTAGGTACCTACTTCTTGCTACTAGGATAATATTTATAAATGGAAACAGTTTTAATAATTGGGTACCTATTTATGCCACTGAAATATAACAATATTAGCAAATAACCCCTTGCGCCTAATAATAATAATAATATTTATACCCCTCATTCTAATCACAGGGATTAGCCCAGAAGTCGGAGACTTGTGCGGGAGAGGGTGCGGCATATTATTATTAAGCAGGCCGCATTTGCGCCCAGGAACGACTTACGTTGGTAGGCCCTAACCACTATTCAGTGCAGGAATGAGCGAAACCTGGAAAACCTCATTAATTAGGGGGGTAGTCAAATATCAACCGGCATCAATCTCTCAAATTGATCAAAGCTAACATTATTCCATCCTACCATACCCACAGAGAGGGTGCCAATCCTCTCCACGAATATAGCTTATATACGGTCTACCGGCAGCTGGGCGCGAACCTACACCGATCTAGTCACCTCGATTCAAGTACTGACGCCTTAAACCGCGCGACTACTGACCGGCCCATACCGACCCAATGAATGAAAGAGTTGATTTTACAAATCAAGTTTTGTCTAAAAAAAAACAAAATATCACACTGAGAAAGTATACACAATATTTATCTAATGGATAACACATAAGTTGCCGACATAAACCCAGGTTTGATGAATTTTGTTCTTTAAACTCTTTGAAGCGTGATAGGTAAGAAACATTTTTGTGCTCAGCTAGCTTAATTATATAATAATAGGTTAACAGCTAAGCAGCAAGGAGATTTTACAAATATCTAATTGTGATTATGTTTCTCACTAAGTCTGCTCCTAGAATAGGATAGATGAGTAATAGTTGATATGAATACAGATATGCCAGAGGAAAAAAGAAAAATGAAAAGCAACTTTAAACTAAGAGACTGGATTAAACTGATAATTGATTTGCTATGAAAGATTCACAAAAAATTAAGAGGTCTATTACATGCTACTCAAATCAAATTGAAACGTTTTTAATATCTTATAACATAGAGTAGAGGAAAACTGCCAAATATGGAATACATCCTTATTATGAAATAAACAGAATTCTATTAGCTGCAACACCACTAACATTTTTAGCCTCAATCGCAAAGATCAGATAAGTTTGGCCAACAAACTACGACGAATTTTATTGATGAAAATAATTGAGGTTTATTATATAGCAATTTTTGATTCAATGCTCAATAAGTGAGTTAGAATTTTATATATTTTTATCCATACATTAAATTCAGGAAAAGATATTTGGGCAGCCACATTTTTCCAACATGAACTATTTATCTGTGCACTTATCAATTTAAAATATATTCGTAATTACTGGGTCAGCAGTGTATATAAGTATTTGAAAATAACAGACTTAACGTTATTAGCATAAGCATTATTTAAAACAAACAATAAACACACAAATTAGAACAATAAAACATCAAGTAAGTAGTGATACTTTAACTTATTTATTTTCATGGAAATTACAGTTCCTAGCAACAACATTTTATGAAGTAATTTGTCAAAACAAAAAATGGTAGCACCTTGTAATTGTCTTATTAAGCTGCAAATAAAAAAATTGAGGAACTAAATAACAAATTTTATTTACAAGGCACATATAGTCAACATTATAATGTACTAAATTATATAAAAACGTTATAGTTATACAATCTTTTATCATATAAGGAAGTCATGTTAAACATATCTAATAAGATTCTGTTCTCGACACCTCTTTCAAGATAAAACCCCTAGGACTTAAGAAACAGAAATTTTAAAAATTTTCGTTGAACCGTCTCAATCAACATAATATTGTTCTGATATATAGGATACCATATTAAGAACGCGTATTCTAATTTAGATCTTATGTATGAAAAATATAGTAATTTTAGACTTCTAATATTTGAAAAACAAGTACAGTTTCGCATAAAATACCCAAGCAATTTATAAGCGGATTTAACAATTTGGTTAATGTGACTGGAAAAATTAAATTTACAGTCAAATACAACTCCAAGATCCTTCAATTCAGAACATCTTTCAAGGGTATAATTGTTGATATTATGGTCGAATATTATATAATTATGTTTGCGAGTAAAAGTCACTATTATACATTTAGATATGTTTAATTATAATTATAATTTTCTGCAAATATTGCAAACAAATTTTAAATTAAAATTAGTTCCTTTCTACGTAAAAATAAAAAGAACATTTTAGGTCATTGTATGTTATCTAAAACATTTCAAAATAAATTAAGGTTTTAGTTTTTTTAACTTTTCATACAATACGTTAATTTTAATAAATTTGCCCATTACCTTCCCTTATATTTTATCTATGCCATGAACCATATTAGAAACATATACCATTTCATGTTATGTACTTATTCCATATTTAGTACATACGGTACAATGTACATCTTTTACATTTTTTATAAAAATATATTAATTTAATGATTGATCGATTTTGATAAAGAGCTAAATAGAAAAAGCAATAACCAATTTCTTAAAAAATATTAATAAATTTTATTGCCTAAAGCGAGTTTATTATATGGAAAAAACTAACTGCTATTCCATATTTGGCGCTGCTCCTCTATATATTTTCTTTAGAAATGTATTTAATATACTGTTCCACTCAAGGAAAATACTCGTATGAACAAATACGTCTGTTAAAAATATAGATTCTTTAAAATGTCTTCGCCATACTATTAAACAAATAATTTATTACGTCTGAATAGGTATTATATAAACCAAACCGTACTTAGTTTAGCATACAGTTTTTTAAGTCTTTATTCAGATTTAGAACATGATTATAAAAAGGATCATCAAGGTTGCAGATGGATCAAGTTAGCTCGGAAAGTAAGAAATCTAGCTCGGAATCAGCCATAACTCTTGAATTTATGCACTTTCTATACCTTAAAACATATTTTTATGTGAGATATTTACTGTGCTTTCGGGAAATACTGAATTTATTTCAAGCTTTGTCCTTGGAAATGTCTGGCACTGTCGTGAAAACTGAATAAAGACAAGTAGAGGACAATTTTTTGGGAGGAATTTACAATTCTAAATACGAAGATATAAATATACCATCGATGTAAAGAAAATATTTTGCTTTTGCGCCTGAAATGTTATATACAGAATATAACTGAAACGTTTGGCCAATCTTTAATAGCGTGTTCTGTGTCATATCGTCAAGAAATATTTTTTGTAAATTAATAGGCGAAGAAGTTTCGCTTTTTAACCTTCATGTTCAACTAAAAACGTATGGTTAATGCCATGTTGCAGAAACTTAATTTTTAGTTTAATTTGAAATATACTTACAAAAATTACAATATCCAACTCCTACACTGGGCATGTAAAAAAATTGTGGGAAATACGTGTGCCTGTAAAAAATGAAAAACCATGTGATCAATAAATTTACTTTTTCTTTGATATATCACAAAATTGGAATTTTTTAAACTTCAAACATCAAACGTCGCTTTGTCAAAGAACACTGGGCAAACAAACGGTTTTTACAGAATACTGTAAACGTCTCGGGAAGTTACAGTTTAAAATAGTACTAATTATTTTATGCAAACATTGTCGATTGTTGTTAATATTATTGCTATTACTAGTAGTTACAGTATTTAATTCCCCAAAAACATAAGAAATTATAAAATACTATACAGGGTGTTTATAAAGAAGTGCGAAATAGTTCAGGGGCTGGTTGCCGAAGTTATTTTGTGAAAAAAGTTCATATAAACGTAAGTCGAAATATGTTTCGTTTCCGTGATACAGTGTTTAAATTTTATTTTTTTATTTACTTGTATTAATTATTTCAAAGAGTTTTAAAGATATTGACTCGAAATTTGAAACGCGCTTTGGAGGGATAAAAGTGCATATTTTTGGGGTGATCCGAATATTTCTACTTGCACCAGTGACGTTCGTGCAAGGATACCAAAACATTATTTAATAAAAAAATGCTACGTTACCGACTTTTCCCGTTTTGATATTTTTTTAGAAATCCGCCATTAATTCTGAATGGAATTAGTCTCTTCAATTTTTTTTATAGGATGCACTGTTTTTGAAGAAAAAAATAAAACATGTTTTATCGCAAGTTACGTATTTTTAATTTTTATTGATACATTACCTAGTAGGTTGCTGTCAATATTTCTAAATAAAATACAACCATCTAGTCAAAATGTCAAATTAGCATTTTTCATTATTTGTTTGCTACAAAATTAATGTCAATAAGTGAATAATATTTCTCTTCAAAAAAAAAGGAAAATTTAAAAAATGCGGAAGTGGCAGATATGAATTTTGCCTATGGCCGAAGTAATGGAAATGCTCTGCAAGCTCGACGACTATATGCTGAGTTGTATCAAGAACGTAGGATACCTCATCACAATATTTGCTCGCCTTCACCAACGTTTGCGCGAAAATGGTACATTTATGAAACGAACTGCTGACGCGCGTGTGTCGAGAAGTACGAACTGTGCAACTAGAAGAAGCAGTTCTCGATATAGTTTTGGAGTCACCTGAAACTAGCACTCGAAAAATTGCCAACATATTGAATGTAAGCAACTTCACCGTATTTAAAATTCTAAAAGAGCAGCAATTGTGTCCGTTTCATATTCAACGCGTACAGGCGCCCTCGAGACTTTTTACTGCGTCTAGTTTTTTGCCAATGGATTCTTCATGTAACCGCTCAAAATCCTATTTTTTTAAATGGTGTTTTGTTTACTGACGAGGCAAGTTCTTCAAGAGATTGTATACGAAATTTTCATAATAATTACTGATGAAGTTGATGAAAATCCACATTTTCAACATCAATTTTCAGTAAACATGTGGCTTGGAGTACTTAATGATTATTTAATTGGTCCATATTTTCTCTAATTACGATTAAATGGCTAATCTTATCATCACTTCCTATATGAAGAGTTACCTGCTCTTCTTGCAAAAATTCCTCTTCTGCTCAGACAAAATTTATGGTTCATGCACGATGGTGACCCAGCCCATTTTAGCATTAATGTACGTCGTCACTTAGATACAATATATCCAAATCATTGAGTAGATAGAGGACAGGTAGACGCAACAATCGCCAACTCGCTCTCCGGATTTAAATCCCTTAGATTTGGGATTTTCTCAAGTCATTAGTTAACTACAATCCTGCCGAAAATGTTAACGACCTGAGGCATCGAATTAAAACCGGCTATGAGACAAATAAAAGGTTAACAAATCCTACCATAAAATATGTTTTATCTATTTCGTCAGAAACGGGGCATCCCACGGAATATTGAAGAGACCAATTTCATTTAGAATGGAAGGCGGATTTCTATAAAAAAGAAAAATATCAAAACGGGAAAAAATCAGTGGCGTACAATTTTTTTATTAAATAATGTTGTGGCATTCACGCACGAACGTCACTGGTGCAAGTAAAAATATTCAGCATTACCCTTGAAATGCACATTTATCCCTCCAAAGCGTGTTTCAAATTTCGGGTCAATAACTTTAAATTACAATACAATAATTAATACAGATAAATAAAAAAATAAAACTTAAACGCTCTGTATCTCGGAAACGAAGCATTTCTATGAACCTGTCCACAAAATAACTTCGGGAACCACCCCCTAAAATATTTCTCACTTATTTACAAACACCCTGTATAATAAAAAATTATTGGCGTGAAGTACAGCTTGCGCTAGTGGTCTACAGATGGCAATTGCATCAGATTTTGTCAACGACAAAATATCGATAACGGATAGCGGTGTTTAGTTTAAAATCTTTTTTCAGTATTTGCTTTTAGCTTATTTAATTTTTCGCGTATTTCTTGTGTATAACATGTGCACATATTGAACCGCCGAGATTACGGATGTGGTACTGATTTATGGTGCGTATTATCATGATGTGGTAGCGCAATACCAAAGACATTTATGAATTGACAAAATATTATACCTACCAAATCCTATTTGAACCACATTGAACAACTTCTGTAGTGCGGTAAACGTGAGGCAGTGTTTTATGGTAATATATGGTAGCAGCATAATAGCAAAGACGGCTTCCAAATAGACACAATAATATGCATAGGAATAGACACGATGCTGAGGAATATTTTTATGAGCAGTGGAGCATATTTCTTGGAACACTCCTCACAATATGGAGTACGTATTTTACACAGTGACTTTGTTCATATTCGGAAAAAAAAGGTCTTCCTTTAGGCTAATATATCTGGATTTTGGATCTATCTTTACTGCCTATGAAAATAATAAAAACGTCCTTAGATCAACCTTCCGATGATTGATTAAACTGAGTGATGTAATAATTTCATTTTTATTGCTAGTAGATGGGTCAAGTTTAGTGGGTTGACTTTCTTTATTCCAAACGAAAACAAAGGAATTCTGTTTTTATCGAGTTTTTTCCACTTGCCTAGTTTCCTCCCGGATTAATGAAAAGCAGTTTAGAGGTGAGGAGTTGGCGTGGTAGGGGAAACTCTTTTTTATTTTCAGCATGTAAGGGAGCGATATTAACGTTTAAAAAGAAAGCATTAAGGATATTAAAAAGCGGAAAATACGAGGCTATGCGAGGGAAAAGTTATATCTGAATTATGCATTAAATTGTGTTTTCATATCTGGCTGTTTTCATGCAGCTGCTTTACGAGTGCTTAAATGCTGCAGTATTGTTCAATAATTCCAGTACTGCATATTTATTTCAATAGAACTGTATAAACTACTTCACGATTTAATTACTTCGAATTTTCAAATCGAAGACAATAAAGTAGTGGATACAGGAGACGCTGCCCAAGCAAGTGACAACAAATTTGAGATATATGACAAGCTAAGTTGTTTTATTGTGTTGAGGATGTTTATAATAAAATTGGTTATATCTCGGAACCCTCAAGAGATAAGTATATCAGGTGATTCACAGCTTATCCAAAAAAATTGGATGTAGGTGTGTCATAAAAAAATTGTAAAATGGTTATAGTTTTCCGAGAAAATAATATTGAAGCTGTAATGTTTTCATTTACATCGCTGGGTAACTGTAGTCCATCTTGTGAAATCCGTTTATAGTATTAACGTTTTTGTGATAGTGTCTTTCAAGTGTCGACAATGGCTTACGTGTATATCAACTCGAACTTGATAGATATCGTTTTAATTTATGGTGAAGTAAGACGAAATGCTTGAGCGTTTGTCCGCAGAATGATTTCCCCGTAGATATGTGCTAAATTCAGCTACTTTTCCCGCTGTAGTGTAGCGCGGGCGTGACACGGGAAATTTGCCACCGCAGTGTGGAAGAGGGCGTTTACGACATATTGCAGCAGCTGAGGAACTCATTTTAGGGACTGTTGACTAGAATCGCCGAATAAGTACCAGGCAAATTGCTCAACAAGTACATGCAATATTCATGTGAGTGAAATTAGCACTTTTTGATAAACTAAAAGATAAAGGTTATGCTGAATTGTGCTAGTTGTTCGAACATTATGTCGTTTAAAAAAAATTGATATCTGCCTCCGTTCTATGGAAAATCTGGAATTTCTTAGTCCCACATTCTATCACAATCCGATTTTTTTTCGATGTGTTGAACTGTGCTAGATGTTCTAAACATAGTGCCTTTTAAAAAATTTTGATATCTGTCTCCGTTTTCCGGAAAATGGAAAAAATAGAAAATTTTGACGTGATCTTACCACGTGCCCACTACTTTGCGAAAATCGTGTTTTTCTTTAATGTTCTGAATTGTGCTAGTTGTTGCCGAATATTGTGCCGTTTAAAAAATTTTGATATCTGGCTCCGTTCTCCGGAAAATCCAGAAAAACCTGAAATTTGGGCGTAAAATTAGCCTCCCTTTTTACCGAAAATTAAAAAACGTAATTGTGCTAAATTATGCTAGTTGTTCTGAACATTGTGCCACTTAAAGAAATTCGATATCTATCTCCGTTCTCTGGAAAATCCGGAAACACCGAAAATTTTGACACGACCTAACTGCGCCTCCCAATTTTCCCAAAAATTGGAAAACGTGGCTGTGCCGAATTGTGCTGGTTGTGTCAAATGCTGTGCCGTTTAAAAAATATCATATCTACCTCCGTTGTCAGAAAAATCCGGAAAAACAGGAAATTTGAGCGTGAGCTAGCCCCCATTTTTCTCGAAAATTAAAGAATGAAATTGTGCTGAAATGTGCTAGTTGGCCTGAACATTGTACCGTTTAAAAAAATTCGATACCTATCTCCGTTTTCCGAACAATTCGGAAAAACTGGAAATGTTGACACCACGTTACTGCGCTTCCCATCTACCCGAAAATTGGAAAGCGTGGTTGTGCTGAATTGTGGTAGTTGTGTCGAACGCTGTGCCGTTTAAAAATCCTCCATCATTCAATCCAAATTTTGATCTCAACCATTTGGTGCCTTATTTTGACACATTTTTAACAGCCCCTTATGTTTCTCAAACATTATGTGATAATTTTCAAATGTAGTAGTAATTCCTAGATTATTACCTATTGTTGAAAATTTGAAATTAAAAATGTTCCATCGATCAAGATACAACATTTTTAGCATGGTTCTGCAACGTGCAACAATGACTTTTTTTCTTAAAACTTTAAATACTTCGAAAACAAATGATGTTGACGATTGTATGCACAAAAACAATATATAAAGTGTTCCATTTAAAATACAGTTGGTTGCATTCAGTGACAACATAGTACAAGAATTTAATTAAAATATTTCGAAAACCTGGAAATATAATCAATTTCCTTTGCTTTACTTATTCCTGGTCTGTTCGATTTATATTTAGTTAAATAATTTACCATAGAAAACATCATCAGTTAATAAATTAAATAAGGCTAATGTTTAGGTACCCGAACACGGTAGCAAAATTTTTCCACCATTTTTCGTATCGTCTCCGCACATATCGATGTTTCTTGCTCACATGATTTGATCAGTAAACAAATATGACGTATTGATGTGCGGCAGCAAAATTCTTGCAAAAATACGTTTTTCAAAGGTGCTGCAAATTGTTTCTGTAATTATGGTAATTGAATTTGTTTAGTTGTGCAAATATTGTCTGTGATGTCTGCCATTTTCAACGATAGAGCAGCAAGTGTACAAATAATATTTAGGTAATCCTAGTGTGGCATGAAAATTGACATTTAATGAGAAAAAAAACAATTTTTAGGGAAGGAAGAAGAACATTTATATTTTATAATTTAGGTAACAATTAAGTTTTCTTTGGAATAATATACAACCTATCTGTACAATAACAAACAATTTTTGAACTGTAGTTCTCACATATTTAGTTGTTATTTACAGACCTAGACAATGTTTTCTTGTTTACATGTGTGCAAATTTAGAAAGAGCCATTTTGTAGGGTCTGGAATCACCCAGTAAATAAAAAATGACTTGATAAATTACCCTTTGGTCCGAATTTTGCTAGCGCTTACGTTGTCACCAGAGATCTATATTAAAATGGATTAGCTGTTCGCTGACTTTGAATAATTTGTTGACCTTGAACTTAAAACTGTCCGCTGAATTAACCATCGCCTAAAACAAACACTTTTTGCTTCCGAAAAATAATACGTATGCTCCAACAACTTCCAAAGGAATGGGATTATGTTTTAGTGTGATAAATATCCAGTTCTTCGAGTTCTGATAGAAGGATTTATACTGTTTCATTTGTTGTTTTGATGTCAATTGAAACGATAATTAATATACGATGAGTGTTGTGTTCTAACTATAGAATAGTTAGTTGCTTCGTATTTCGATAATGTTGGAAATAATGTATATGCATAAATAACTATAAATAAACACTTACTTTTTGTCCTTGTTGCATAAGTAACTATAAATCTGTAATAATATTGACAAATTCAACATTTTCAAGTTTTTTAATTTTTTCACCTTGTTCACTGTAAGCGTGGAAATTGTAAATGTAAATAATTAAAGAGAGCCAATTTTGCTACAAATGATAATTCTTCCATAACTTTCAAACCCGAATAACTTATGCCTATGACACTTTCCCGAAAGAGTAAAAATACAGGTAGCTTTAATTTAAATACAAGCAAAATTTTTTATCAAATATGTTTTTTTTCCGTAAAATGTAAAATAAAAGTTTTTTTCTGTTATTATCTCTACCCGTGAACTACTATGGGTAAGAGGCAAACACTTCTCCAAGCAATATATTCCTCTCTATAACATATTTCTTTAATAGGCTAGGAATTTTGTACGCAATACTGAAGCATTCACATTAATTAAAACATGTATTATAATTAGAGAAATTCCATGCCTGATAATGTACTTTGATCTATAATTTCACAAAGTCTATTTTTTCAGTTTAGTAAGTATGAACTGTGCCACTCAAAATTTGATGTTATATGAGACATGGAAACATATGAGTAAGTTATTCACAGTTTAATGATTAATGTTTCATATTTTAATTAGTAGACTGAAGTTTCAGGTTATCATTCAAACTTGTTTTGATTCTATTACTACAGAATCAAACAGCAAAACAACATCAGCTAATTATGTACATTGAAAGGACGTGGAACTTAGTTAATACAAATTTTAAATACTTGAACACTTATTTAGAAACTCTTAATGAGGCAAAAGCAGCTTACGAGAATTCATAGCAATACAGTAAAGTGTGTTTAAAGTACTTCAAAAAAATTATTTCTATGAATGTACCTAATATACAGAATGAGATGAGTTTAGCAGCATATTAATGCTGTATATGTAAAATATGTATGTATGTAAAATACCCAAAAACTACTAAAATATAGGTAGAGGGTATCTATTTCTAAAATACAGGGTGTTAAAAAAAGAGTGTAAAATATTTAAGGAGGTAATAGTATGAACCAAAATAAGCAGAAGAGTCTTAATAAACATGGGTCCGCAAAGTAACGGTTTATTAGGAATAAACCGACAAAGGAAGCTTTTAACAAACAAAAAACAAAGTTACAGAAGATGTTCAAGTGCCCTCCGTCCATTTCCAAGCAGGCACGACATCTTCGTCTCAACGATATTCGAACTTTTTCGAAAACACCCTCCTAGGTTTGGATATCTTGACACTTTTGATTAATCAGTAGCTGCAGCTCTTCCAGGCTATTTACAGGAGTATTATACACTAATGTCTTCAAATATCCCCAAACAAAGAAATCTAGAGGGTTCAGATCAGGCGATCTTGGAGGCCATAAAACAGGTCCGGCCCTTCCTACCCATCTATGTGGAAAAGTTTGGTGTAAATGCTCTCTAACGGTAGGAAGGGCCGGACCTGTTTTATGGCCTCCAAGATCGCCTGATCTGAACCCTCTAGATTTCTTTGTTTGGGGATATTTGAAGACATTAGTGTATGGTACTCCTGTAAATAGCCTGGAAGAGCTGCAGCTACGGATTAATCGAAAGTGTCAAGAAATCCAAACCAAGGAGGGTGTTTTCGAAAGAGTTCGAATATCGTTGAGACGAAGATGTGGTGCCTGCTTGGAAATGGACGGAGAGCACTTTTAACATCTTCTGTAACTTTGTTTTTGTTTGTTAAAAGCTTCCTTTGTCGGTTTATTCCTAATAAAATAAAATGTTCGAAAAACGAATACTGGTCCGTATCTCCGCAACCGTTACTTTGCGGACCCATGTTTATTAAGACTTTTCTGCTTCTTTTGGTTCATACTATTACCTCCTGAAATATGTTACACTCTTTTTTTAAGACCTTGTACTGAGGAAAGGAGAACCAAATTACACAAATGATGCATTGTAATAGTCACATTGATTTTTTTTTTCATGAGAATAATTTGTTTTATTGACTGTGAATATAAATCAATTTAATCTTTAGCCAGGGCCGTTCTAAGATTTATTTTTCCACTACGAAATTGAACTTCAATTTACTTGGCAAAACGTGAATATAGAACTTTTTGATATGACTTTTTTTATTCCGAATAATCCCAGAAATCCGTATTTTATATTTTTCTGCAAATATTATACCCTGTATATATCTACTTTAGAAGGAATTTAAATGAAACATAGCAAAATATATTTAACCACTAATTATAGATTATTGTTCATTTTAATTTAATTTTAAAACTGATTAAGCATATAGTTTAATACTATGTGGCCATATTCTATTTTATTCTGAAAATTACTCTGTTCCATGTTCTCCATGCTAAAGAGCAATCTGAATATTAAATTTCACCATTATCCTTCACTATCTCAACAAAAAGATGTCTTGGTAATTACAGCCAGCGCCTTCGCTTCTGGCTACATTGAAACTGCATTGTCGATTAAAATGAATCAGTTAGCTTATATCTTAAGAACCAAGAAGTTTACCCTTGAGCCAGTTCGACAAGTGGATGCACAAGGTACTTGTCTGTGTAGGACACTCCGACGTCATCGAAAGGTTACACTTACAGAAGTTGCTAACCCCGACCTAAATGTGTAAATACAAAAAATCTGAATAGACTATCTCACCTTCTAGCCATCTTGCATTCTCGCTGTCCCTATTTTGTACATTTTCTAGATAAAATAACCCATTCACAGGGTTTCTATATTAATATATTCTATTTTATCTGTTACGGACCAGATACGTATATTTATTAATGAGATTTGGGAATACTTAGTATTGTCCTAATTGATACCTTCATAATATTATTCTCCAAATTTACTCCCAAAGTATTTTCAATAAATTATTATGAAAAGAGTGACCAACTGAGATAAATCTCTTTAGCTAGGAAAAAATAAACAGTTATTGTAAATTATACAGGGAGTTCAGTAAATAATGGACCAAACTTCAGATGTAGATAGTTTGTATAAAAATACGCTGCATTAACTCAACTTACTTTAATCCAAAAGTTGATACTAACGAAGCTACAGGGCGTCAAAGTTGAAAAAATAAATCACATTTTCTCTATTATTTTTCGATAGCATCGACCGTATTTTATAAAATTTGAAGTATCTGCTAGAGGGCGCCACCAACGATGGCTTGGACCCCTTTACATCGCTACGACTTTTTTGTGCTACACTGTATCTCATTTTGGACTAGAAAAATTTTCTTTCCTATTTTCTCTAGTTAAAAAAGGTACACCTTGTTGATGTCGCTAAATCTCAATCTCATGATGCATTTGCAATTTATCTAAAAGTAAAGTCAACTTGTTGCGTAAGTAATGGGCCATACTGTAACAGCATAATACTGCGACCAAAATAAGTAACTTTACTTTAGCTTATCCTAAAAAATCCAAAAATCCACCAAAATCAATACCTAATAACAAAGATACAGTGTGTCAAAATTGAAGAAATAAATTACAAACATAAACATACAGGATGTCTGGCTTAAAAGTGGAACAAGCCTGTAACATGTCTACCGTGCGACCGATTTCAATAAACTTTTTTTTTGTTGGATACACCTTCAAAAACTCTATCTTCGACATACTTGATGTTCTCTAAAATTCGAAACCGTGGCCGACTACGATGCAATTTATGTGGCCTAAAAACGGAAAATCATATTAGGGATTTTTTTATTCGAAAAATTTTTACGAATTCTTGATCAGCACCCCAGAAAACCTTACCAACCAAATTTTCGTTGTCACAGTATACAGGATAGGTAGTTGTTCTCAGGTATTGAAATAAAAACTACATTTTGTAATTAAGAAATTGTCGCTTTTGAATATAATTCGTTTATTTTGTTCAAAATGATTTGGATAATTGATCTATTTCCTATTTATCAAAGTTTAAGTTTTTGTATGGAGCATGTGACTCAATTTTTAAGTACAATATTAATTATTTATTATTAAATGGTCATATTTAATTTTGACTTTTCTATTTTAGTTTATTAGTAAACCATTATAATAGGTTACAGTATTATATTTAATAGACCTGAAATAAAAGACAATAAATACCATTTTTGATTTTTTATAGACTACTATTTTGAAAACGAAGAACGAGAGATTTTTTGGTTAGGCAAGTTTAGTTTCAAAAATAACCCTTGACTGGTCCGTTTGGCGCAAGGGTATATCTAATTAATCTTTATTTTTTTTTTTCAGAACTGTGGCAAAAACCCAATAAAACTAAAGAAAACCAAAATAAGTTATCGTTGTGTGAACCTAACACCTTAATAGTTCATATTCACTCGTGTGGTCATTACACAATACACGGCCCTATATACATACAGTATGCTCCAAAAGTATGGAATAAGGTCAATAAAAACAAAACAATTATTTTTTGGGAAAAATCCTCGAACATTAATAAATCACGCAATTTAGAAGAACTTCAAAATCGCATTCGGAACGAAATACGCAGAATTACCCCAAAAATCATTCATAATGTGCAAGAAGAATTTCTTCACAGACTTGCGCATTGTCAAGAAGTTGGTGGATGGCAATTCTAACATTTAATTTCAGTATAAAATTTAATCAACTGTATTTTATTTTACATACCTCAGAATTGTTACTTTTTATGGATAAAATTTACCTTTTCTAACATTCAATCGTCATTTACTCGAAAACTTTCCTATGTAAGAGGGCAAAATTTTAGTACTGTCTGATAGAATTAAACGAACTTTCAGAATCAAGGAAAAAAATATGGTGTTGCCATTTAAAAAAAAATCGATGACGTCATTACTCAAAAAAAAAATGACATTTGAAAATCGCATTTTACGCTAAAATATGTATTTTTTAAATTAAAAATCGACCTGTTCGAGGATTTTTCCCAAAAAAACAATTGTTTCGTTTTTATTGAATTTATTCCATACTTTTGGCGCATACTGTATATACTACTGGCTACTAACACTGTCACACAGTAGCATATCGTTGGCTAGTATAGGGTGCACTATCCATTACAACTACAGCACCATGTGGCAAAACAATGCCACACTTTTGTCATTGTATGTCTTTCATTTATCTATGTTTTGTCAGTGTAATATATTCTTCGAATCAGATTCCACCTTCTAATATTTGTCTTACATTTTTATTAACATACTCTTTCAATTTCGTTTTATAAAAGTAACACATAATTTGAAAAAGCACCATTCTTCATATTCCAGGCAAAGTTTCATCCCGTGAGATAGCAACCTGAATTTTTTTATTGACAGAACTCAATTTTAATCTATCATCCATGATTTGTCCTACGAATCGCGTATTTTGTATTATCAACCTCTATCTTATTTCTTCCGCGAGTTTGCACTATTTCCCATTTCACAGTTGTATATTCATTTGTGCCATTCTTTATTGTACGAGGTACACTACTCACAGACAGTATTATCAAGGAACTACACGATTCAGTTTATACAGGGCGATTCTTAAGCTATACGTATAAACTTGAGAAATGTTGAGAAATGATAACTGAGAACAAATAGTGACGAATAGTGAAAAAAAATATAGTAAAATATTTTTAGTTTCGGAAGTTTACCAAAATCTATCAGGTGAAATTTTTTATTTATAAAAACTAAGAAGTAAACCAGTCAGGACGATATATTTGATATTTGTAGCAGTACTTTGTTGTCAGCTGTGGTTCACCGGTAATTATTACGCAATAATTGTAAATAAAGAGCACCAGTTAACCGATTTTCCGGAATGAAAGGGCCAGTAAGCCAATATAATAAGTATAGTTAACATGCTTGTGTAATGTCGATCTAGGAGTTTATTTTGGGGTTATTAGCATCCAGGCGAAAACCATTATTTATTTTGCTCTTTGGTTATCTTTTTCATCGACAGACAAGGGTCGCACAACGTACCTAATTACTCTTTGCAATTGAAATTATGAATTTTTATTCCAATAAATTCGATAACGACGGAAGAAGTAATTTAGTGGAGAAACGATGTAAAATAAATGGATTCTGGAGAGCAGGCCCTTTGAATTAGGCCCTATTCGAGACGTAATTAATTTGGAAAAAGTGGATTAACGTCAACAAATGGATTGGATCTGATAATTACATTTCTTTTAATATAGTGATCCGTTCTCTCAACAAACTCGAATGTTCTGCTGGTAAACCGATAACATAAAATTTAAATTGAAAAACGGTCTGCATGCATGATAAATTCAGTTGTAAAAATTTAATTGATAAAATGGCATTAGCCTTTAATATTATTCATATTTTTGTGCTAAAAAAATATGCATTCAAATATTTTTTTTAAATTCTTTGTGAGGTTAAATTTACTTCTATATTACCCTTTTTTAATGGGAATTAAAGTACCTACCTATTTGAAAATATTGATAGCTTTCAAATTTGGAAAATGAGCACATTTTAAGTTTTTTTTTTTAAAGGATTGACTTCTATAGAAAATAATATTTTTATCCTCTTTGCCCATTTAATTTTTTTATACTAAAGGTACCTATTACAAATTATTTAGACGTTTCTTATTCAATATCCGATATTCTACAATTTAATTAGTTGAATATAGAAGATCATACTGAAACATTGTTTTTAAATTATTATTATTGTTAATTATTAGATAATATAATATGTAAATGTTTTTAATGTTCTGGTATTTACTGAATTCGTCCTACAATAACTTAATTGAATTATGAAATATTCTGAGGAGTAAATTACATTAATAAACAAATCAGACATTAATGTATCCAGTTTTATATTATTTTATGAGGAGAATTTTCAGGAAAACTATTCCTCTTACCTACTGAATACTGTATAACAGTTTAATAATAATAAACCATGAAACCTTGTATGAATAAGTACTTCACATTTAGTTGATCAATTACTAAATAATACATTAACTGAATTTACGGGCAAATAATAATAATAATAATAATAATAATAATAATAATAATAATAATAATAATAATAATAATAATAATAATAATAATAATAATAATAATAATAATAATATATATATATATATATATAGCCTTTATTGACAATACATACTTCAGTACATTTATGTCATAATACAATAATTCATTGGAAAAGAAAAATATAGTTACCAGTTTAAATATGGCAATCAAAAAGTAAAATAATAAATAAATTTGTAAAATAAAACAAACAACAGAATTTATGACACGACAAACATATAAATAATAATATTTATGTCAATACAATAATTCATTAAAAAACAAAAATATATATAGTCACCAGTTTAAAACTGGCAGTCAAGAAATAAAATAATAAATAAATTTGTATAATAGAACACAAACAACAGAAGTCATGACAAACAGCAAACATATAAATAATACTTATGTGACTTGAAAATATTCATCTATACTATAAAAACAGTGATTAATAAAAAAATGTTTAGCCAACCTATAAAAGGAGTTGTAAGTCATTACTTTCACATCAACATGGCTGTGATAATTTATAAATTTATTGTATAGATTGAGATCAATTTTATTAAGTTGAGTCATCCTAAGTCTAGAAAATGTAGGTACAAGATTCCACCGCCGCCTGGTATTATAATTATGCCTATCCTCATGTGAAGATAGGTTATTCACATTTTATGTATAATAAGTAGGCTTTCCAATATAAATATACAAGGCATGGGTAAAATCTTGTACTTCTTAAAGAGTGGTCTGCAATGCGTTCCATATGGAGCAGAGTCTATAATTCTGACTGCTGCCTTCTGCAAATGAAAAATTTTTAGTGCTGTCGATGCATTGCCCCAAAGTACAATGGCATACGACAGCACGCTGTGCACCAAGGCAAAGTAGATGATTCTCATGGCATTGTTATCTAAGCATGTTCTCAGCTGACGCATAACGAAAATCTGTGTAGAAAGTTTTGCAGAGAGAGTGTTAATATGCGCCTTCCAACTCAGACCAGTATCAAGACACACGCCGAGCAAGCGCACTGGCTCCGATTTATCCACCCAGCGATCAGAACTAAACATTATATTTTTAGTTTTCGACTCATTAAGTTTTAGTTTATTTGTATCAAACCATATTTTAGCCCTATCAAGACCTTCCTGAATCAAAGCCGGATCACTTTTGGTGAACAGCGTTGTATCATCTGCAAAAAGTACGCAATTGATATTACCTAATGATGAAGGAAGGTCATTGATATACAACAGAAACAGTAAAGGTCCCAAGACAGATCCTTGTGGGACACCAGAGGATATATCCTTCAAATCAGACACGTTTCCATTGAAACTAACAAACTGAGACCGATTAAATAGGTATGATCGAAATAAATTGTTGACAATCCCACGTATGCCATAATGTTCTAATTTCAAAAGAAGAATCTCTGTATTAACGCAATCAAACGCTTTTGTCAAGTCACAGAGTACTGCGTGAGTAGGTACTCCTTCCTCTAAACCCTCAACTATATTGTCCAATAACTCTAATAATGCCTTGACTGTAGAGACACCTCTACGAAAACCAAACTGTGACATAGAAATTATGTTTCTGGTATCCAAATAAACAGTAAGTCTGTCCTTGATTATAATTTCAAAAATTTTTGAGATGATCGGTACAATTGCAATCGGTCTGTAATTGTCCGGTAAATCTACATCTCCTTTCTTAAATATAGGAATGATTTTACTTATTTTCAAGTCTTTGGGCCAATAACCTTCTATAAGACATTTGTTAAAAAGAACTGAAAGGGGCATAGCAAGATGATCAACGGAAGCCTTAATAACATGACTATTGAGTTCGTAAAAATCCAAACAACTAGAGTTTTTAGTTTTAAGATCGCTTCCTAACGTCAGATTCTAAAATAGGCGGCATATAAAAGGAATTGGTTGGGCTAGACACATTGGTTAAGAAATGATTGGGAAATACATTAGATGTGCAAATTGTGTTAACAATAGCTTCAGATACAGAGGTAAAAAAAATGTTAAAATCCAAAGGGGATAGTACAGAAGTAACAGAATTAGAAGCAGGAGAGATTTCACGATTAACTATGCTCCAAATAGTTTTACTCCTGTTGTCAGAGGATAGAATGGAATTTGCATAATATTTAGATTTGGCTTCTTTGAGTGACCGCTTGTAACGTTTACGAAGTGTAGTATAATATAACCAATCATTTTGTGACTTAGATATATCAAATCTACATTTACTTTTATGCAATTCCGACCTCATTTCACGAAGATTATCTGAATACCAATTCCTACCCATATTACTATTTTTAACTTTTTTATAGGGAAAACATATATCAATCTGCTTAGTCAATTGATCCAATAGTGACTTCGACAACTGATCTGAGTTGGAACAAGCCACCCGGGACCAATCAATGATACCAACATTGGTTACAAATTTGTCAATATTATTTCTACTAAATATTCGTCTGAAATCAGAGCCCAGACAGCTAGCCTTTTCTGAACTTTCTGGATTAAAACATAGACAGACAAATGATCAGAAATACCAGCATCACAGACTCCCGCTACAATATCTTCAGGACGCATATTGCAGATAACATTATCGAGACATGCACTAGTGCTATTAGTTACTCTAGTGGGTGAAGTAATGTAACATTGAGAACCATACATACTAAGGATGTTTTGAAAATCTCGAGCATATTCCGTGTTACCCATTATGTCCAAGTTGAAGTCTCCAGTAAGTACAAAATATTTATATTTAACTGACAAAAAGTCCAATAAACTAATAATTTTTTCCTTAAATAGTGCAAAATTACCATGACTTGATGATCTGTACACAGAAATTACAGCGCAATTTGCAGCTTTAACCTCTGCACCACAGAATTCAGCATGTTGCTCCACACTAAATTTACCAATATCAATGGATTTCACTACTATATTATTAGAGGCAAATATAGCCACTCCACCATGAACAATATTAGACCTGCAGAAGGCAGAAACCAAAGTAAAATTTGTCAATTTTACTTTCCTTAGATTGGCAAGGTTAAGCCAGTGCTCTGACACACAAAAAATATCAAATTTATTATCCTCAAAATAATCATTTAATAGATCGACTTTGTTTGAAATACTTTGTACGTTGATATGGATCACAGAACATGCCGGAGATTGTACATGCAAACCAGAAGTGGTCTGCCCATTAGTTATCATTAAGTCGTTTGTAACGAAAAAAATGATTTAAAACCACTTTTTCAGGCCAAATTTCAGGAAGCAAAATCTTGTCTACATCATCATAAGGGATACTAATTTTAAAAGAGGAATATTTAGTGGGATTTCTGGAAACAAGTTTTCTTACTTCAACGTTGGGAGCAAAATTCCTTAAATAATTTAAAAGTTCGTGCTCCTCCACATTCACATTAAAGTTAGTAGCATGGAAATGCTTAAATCTGGAAAACGACGCTGCCTTAAATGGACAAGATTCAGGTTCAACAGCACTCCCGATAAGTACGTTACGAGTATTCCTAGGGCGAGGGGTCCGATCCATCTTTTTGTCGTTATCAATGTTTATTATATTGGCACAAATACGGCGAGTTTCCACTTCATGGATTGCATTTGACACATCCTGGATACTTATAGGAGCAGTAGGAGTCGAAGTAGAAGCAGAGGCAACAGCTGCAGCCGGCATGCAATCTGGAACTGAGGTTGCTTTTGGTTTCTTCAGTATTGGGGTGGATTTTGTAACCCCGTTAGAGCTATTAATTGCAGCGCTCGATAAAGTCGAAGTCACTGTTATATTAGGATTGGTAGATGACTTCATATTGCTTGCTCGATTAGAGACCTCCGAAGCCATTGGTGTTGTAAACTTAGCTGTTTCCTTCTTCTTATTACCTGGTTTGTTAATCGGTCGATTACATGATTGTTCAGTAACCCCCGAAATAATCCTACTCTCCTTAAGCAACAATATCTGTTCATTAAGAGATTTAATGGCTATGCCTTGATTGGCAATAATCATATCTTTCTGAGTGATTATCTCTTCCAAGTATGATAACTTCAGTTTCATTACATCGAACCAAATCTCAACTGGACCATCGTTTTCATCAGAGGCTGCAGTAGGATTATGGTAATGATTAGCTTGTACATCCCCTGAATCGGAACAGCACACAACTGTGTCGTCGTCAAGAAATTTCACATTTTTTAGTAACTTCAAGCAACTTTTGTGTGAAACTATACCGCATCGTATACATTTAATACCACTACGAGCCGGATTCTTGCATCTAGTGCAGTTGGTAGAAATATCTATCTTGCTTTGATTAGGATCTTGCATGATTATAGACAAATAACCAATGTTCACAGCGACCCAACAAATAAAAATTAACAGGGCACCGCAGACCAGTTTACAATTGTCCGTTCAGCATAGAATAAAAACAGTAAACACTGCTGCGAATAACTGCTATCGCTTTATGAATATCAATATAAACCAAGAAATTCTGGCCTATAAACACTATCAGTTACTAGGTACACAATGCAATTACAGACCAGTGGTTTGACACAATTTAAAACACACAAATACACCACTTTTAGACAACTTTTGAAGAGCACAATAAAAATACAATCAATAAGACCTCGGTCAACTCGACTCAATGAATAATAATAATAATAATAATAATAATAATAATAATAATAATAATAATAATAATAATAATAATAATAATAATAATAATAATAATAATAATAATGTGCCCTTTTTATCCAGAATATTCCAAAGTTTTCGAATTTAATAATAAAAATCCAAAAAGTCGAGCATAACATCACTTGACCTTCCTAAATTTAACGCCTGTGGTTACAATTTAAACATCATTATTCCATCAAAACGCTGTCCGTATAAGTGTTAACACCTAACCTAAGCTTGATCCTTTTAGATGAAGACAATTATACTGAACAATTAAAAAAAAAATATTTTGTGTCCTTTTTCAATTCGATCTATGGGTAAAATATGCAGGGTGATTCTGAAAGAGGGGTATTGATTTTATCTAATGACAGTAGGCATTAAAATAAATTATTTTACAAAATATTGCCCTAATAAGGGTTTTTTAATAACCGAGATAATTGCCTTTCAATTTATTGCAAATGGTGAAGCCTACTCTGCGTAACGCTAACCTATCCTAATAAGTCAATGTACTATGTTACAATACGTCATCGATAAGTGACATGTAATAAATTGTGAGCGCAGTCTACGGTGAAGACACACTCTTCATTTATAACCTTACCTCTAGATAACAGCGTAGCACGTACGGAAACGAATCGCGGTACATATTTCTATTATTTTTGGATTTCATAGTGTATGCGTAGTATCATTTTGTGTTACACGTAAATTACTGATACAGTGATGTAACAATGACCCAAGTGTATTGATAATAATGACCAGTGGATATGTTATTAGTGTAAAGAATAGTGTAATCAAAACCACCTTGCTATGTTCCACGAAAGGTACAGAAAATTTGCCTATAAGTTTTATCCTTCTGCATGATGATTTGTTTGTTAAACACAATGAATCCAGAATACAGGCAAATACAGACATACAGGGTGAGTAATTATTAATGGTACATAGCTTAAGGATAGATTGTTAACGTCAAAATAAAGCAATTGAGCCTAACTTGCATTATTGTTGCTCCTTTTCATTCTATTGCAAAAAATCGAAAGCATATTTTCAACTTTAACACCTTGCAAATTAAAAGGTGCGACAATTAAATATGCCATGTTAGGCTCAATCGCTTTATTTTGACGTTAAAAATCTGCCCTTAAACTATTAATGACTCACCTTGTATACTAAAATTACTACCCTACTTTCAAAATCATCCTGTATAATAACGTGCAATTTTTCAATCAAATACTAGATTATCCTGATCATTCTCAAGCACAAGATACAATTTCTGATGCCTTCATTTACCATAATTCTGCTTTAAACAGACCAACTTGGTTAAGAAAAATACTTTTTCATAAAATCTATTTTTTTCTGGACACTTCTGAATCAGTTAGGTAACCCAATTACTTTTATTTATTTAATGTAAGACTGTATGCTTTCCTACTGTATACCTTTTACAGAAATCAGACTTATGAAAACATTAATAAAATGAAATGCAAAAATTACTATCGACAGAAAAGAAACTTTCGCTAAAATCTAGATAAGGATATTTATCTGGCAGCCTTTAGGTTGGTCAACAAAGCTATTAAAGCTAATATATAGTGTCAATGACTGTTTTGTCTGATTGAGACTGTATGATGATCCAAAACGGCAAGTAAAGCTATTATATCTACTGAAAATCTATTTTTTAAATAAACTGATATCTTTGTTATCCAAAACTCGAGTAATATCATATACTTTTAGCTTTTTGTTTCAGTGTTTGTCCTTCAAATGGCTCAGTTAATCGCCCTTTCATGTTGTTAGTTTTTTTTACCTATTATCTAAGTATCAAATTTCAGTCGTCTGCTCTTTCAAGTGCTCCATTATTCCTGAAAACCATGAGCCGGTAGGCAGGCAAGTAATGATAAACAAAAACAATGAATATATAAATATTTTGTACATAAAAAATATAATTACCGCATTTTAACTACGTTTGGATTTACATAATTACCTTTTATCCTTTGTTTGGGTTTGATTAAATGAGGAAACTTTAGAATTAAATTTAATGTGAATAGCTGCCTCCCTGTCTACTTTGATGGCCCAATTTATCAAAATTTCTACAAAGTTTTATTACGTGGGTATTTCATGACCTACTTTCTGGGTTTACGCGTTACGGTGCGTTTGATTCGAACCTTACTTTTGCTTTTGATGAACTGCTGAATAAATTTTATCACGTGTCAAACTGTATAAAAAAAGGAAAAAGGTTTGTGATGGGATGTAGGTCGGCAATATACGAGGGCTATTTTTTTTTAACCCCCGATTCCACTGTGAAGTGGCCTGTTGGGTAGCAGGAGGCAGACCTTCGCACAGCACGATAGCACATCTTCACCATAATTATCTATTGATTCTTTCGCCAAGTGCCAAGTGCGAGCTGCAAAGCGTTATTTGTTTTCTTCAACAGTAGTCAGAAGTTTAGGATGTCGTTAAATTGTAGCATCACATGCAAGTAGCTGCGGAAAAGTTCCAGACTCTTGGAAGGTTTCGAAAAAATTTGAAGATCTTAATGATAGTAGAGCCAAAGCTTACATTCAAGTCCACCGACGACACTGAATATTTATTGTAAATTTTAAATGACAATATTCTTTCAAGTAGTTGTTACAGTCGAATCAAGATGTAACTAAATGTCAACAAAAAAAAATAGTATAAAAAGTGATAAAAGAGGTAAACACTCATTAAATATCATTTTATTTTATTTATTACTTTTCGTTTTGTTAGTCTTAGTAATCAGTAAACGTATCCTACTGTTGTAGAAACAAACATGGTAAGTGAACTAAAAAAGCTTGGTTGTGCAAAAATGTATATAAAGTACTGAGATTATTTTGACTCCCCTGCATTCCCCTTCATTTTTAACCACTAGTTTCTGGGTACCATTGTATACTCTCAAATGTTATAGTAATACCTTTATTCATTAATAAATTTTTGTTGCACAAAGGCTTGATATAACCAATTTTCATTCATTTGTATATTTTGAACAGCTTACAACTTTTAACTAAATATATAACGACTGCGCCAATTTGTAATCATATGATTCCAGAAATAGGTGAAGCTCATGACAGTTTTAGTAGCGATCTTGGTATTATAAATATTAATCAGGATTTTACCGTACCCTTCTAATGAATAAATATGTAGGTACGTACAACGTCCAGCCCTCATAAATATGTAAAAGGACGGCCAGTTTTATATGACGCTGATCACCACATTGTATTTTTTCCCTAGTATTAATTTATTTAACGACACCGTAAACCCCTGCGACGAAAAGATAACATGGCGCACATTTTTTATCAAGAAATGTATCATTTTAAAGTATCATACCTATATTTCCATGTCATATTTACCACTACGTACGCAGCTAAGCCAAAAAACATTGAGCGATGGCGTAAAATTTTAATTAAACGTTCAAGTAGGAGATCTTTTAAAGTAGTTGGTAATGAAAAGCTGTGTAGATGGTACTTGTGGTTATTTTGCTCTGGGGTTTCAAGGGTAAGTTCAGCTACACGTAGCGGAAAGTTAGTTAGTTTTTATTATTCTTATGACAATGCAAAATCATATAAGAATATGTTAGATACTTAAATACTATAACAATAAATAGGTACCTATCCTATAAATGTAAAAACATATGGTCTCATTACGGCTATCGGTATTTAAATAAAAGTTCAGATACTACCCAGTTAATATAGTAAAATACATACACACATACATATACAAATACCAATTTATTTATACATGGCAAGAATATTTACAACAAAATATTTGTAAAATTTTCTCTTTTCTGATTAGAAAATATAACTGTATGATCATAATGCGCGATATCAACATTCAAATTTTATTTATTGATTAAGAAAATTATTCTACTGAAATTTTTTTTTATAAAAATAGTAAACATTACATTTTATGCAGAATATTACAGTAAGATTTAGTAGTCCCTCTGAACTGAGATTTTGCACATCTAGAATCTGGAATTGTGAGGATGGTAGCTTAAGAGACTACATCACTTAGGCCTCTTTGGACCCCTTGTACTTCTCTCATTAGAAGATCAATCAATCTGAGCCGCTAACCAGCCTAATAAAGAGAAGAGGGTGGTAACGTTTCTCAGAGGGATCTCTCTAATGTAAACCATAGAAGGCCATCGTTCTCCTAACACGAATTCTTTTCTTGACGAAACACCAGTGCACTCACAGAGTGCACAGAGTACTGTTTTGTCTTCCTGTTCACAACCCCTACAAAGAGATGTCTCAAACCTCTCATATAATAAAGGTGCTTCCTTCCTTAATCAACAATGTTCAGTTTGAATACCTGTCACTAGGCGAAGATTCATCTTAGACATGGCCAGGTACTCTTTGACTGTATCCTTGACAGCTATTAATTTTCGTTCCTATCTTCCTTTCCAATTCTTTGTGGATGTCGTCGTTGATAATAGAAACATAAGCGGTCAATGAAAGCAGATCCAAAAGGACTAGATCCAAAAATATTGAGACTCGATGCACTCCTGGCTAGCTTGTCAGCTACTTTATTGCCATTGCACCGGTCATGTCCCTTTACCCAGCATACAGATACGCTGTTGTCGGATGAGGCCACTGCCAGTACCTGATGGCATTCCCATGCTGATCTAGTTGTTATCTTATAATTACGTAATACCAGTAGTAATTGTCTACTAATTTCGTTGACGATTATGGTTATACCTGCTTTTGTATATCAAATCGGATATTCTGATAATTTTCCTGAAAATGGTTGGAAAATTACCTAGAAAAATTAGCTCTAGGTATATATCAAATTATATTTTTAAATAATACATCGGTAAGGTAAAATGTTAAATTGTAGAAGTAATATTAACTTGTTTGTACAAGTTTAAAAAAGTACTATCAAAGTAATTCGCTTTAGTTTCTGTTAAATCTAGCATTCTGCGCTCAACAAAAAAGAATTACGTTGGTTTCTGTGTCATTGAGGATATTCCTTCTCATTATTACGTGGAAAGATTTACTATTTATTTGCAAATTGAAACGTGATACTACAAAAAAAACCTAAATATATTATTTTATTTATTGTGATCGAGTAATCGATAGCACAAGCAAGCAAGCAAGGTCCAATCGACGTTTCGATTGATTAACTTAGGCAGGCCATGAATAATTATTCTTGCATTAAAAATATTATTTTTAAAATTCACCTCAGACAGCTGTGAATTTATTTCAATTCGTTAATTCGGTACAGAGATTGAGATTACAATATATTATTATTTGTCATTGATTCTTACACGACTAAAGTTAAACGTTATTAGAATAACAATTTTTAAAACCAGTAGTTCTTAAAATGCAACATAACTCATCATATTTTTGTTTCATTATAAACACTCACTAACTAGTATTTTTACTCAGTAATTACAACTGTAACAGTCAGACTAGATTAAATACGTCAAATATTCACTTTATGCCAAATACAGCCCCAAGGTACAAGAAATACGGATCCAGATCGTTTTATTTCATAATCGGTTTGATCAGTGATTCGCAAAAAAGCATCGATATGTGAAATTTTCCTCAATGTATTACCAGAATCAAGATCAGAACGATGAAGCAAAAAATGTACAGCGGAGTGAATTCCGATATTCATAAACTAGCGTATCGGTTAGAGAAATTCTTCGGGGTTGTTTTTTCACGTTTTCTGTCTGTGCTTCTTAACATATGACGTCTGGTTACATGATGGTAAGAAGCTAAGGGAAGGATTATATACCAATATTTTCTTTATTTATGCCGTAAAGGAGTATATTTTACATTAAATACCCTAGAGGCTTTCGTTATTCATTAAAGTTGTATAGTAATATTAATTCAACTTTAAAGACTTTTAAAATGTACAGTGTTTAAAACTCTCCAGTCCAATAATTTCAAGACCTATGACATCTAAGTTCTGTAAAAATGCTATGTTTAGTGCAAGCTTGTAGATAAACAATTTTGAGGTCACGTATTTGGTGAGTTTATTCATGTTTTCAAAGTTGTATAGACCGCAAGTGAATAACCTTCTCTTTAAATGATTATTAGTTAGTAGAATTTACTGTGCTGATAAATTATGAAAGAAGGAACATGCAAAAGGAATGCGATAATTATATTTAAGTACGTGACAGAGCACTTAGTAAACGAACGTAGAATCTGTTGAAAACTGTAGATATACAAATGGAACGATTAATATTATATATTTCTACAGTATTTTTTAAAAATTTACAAATTGGTCCAAGACGTAAAATTTCGTTTTAGAAAATTGGTGGAATTACTCATTACATGTTCAATTTTAAGGTCAAATCATCAACATACTTGGCAGAATGTTTTAACATGACGAGAAATTATAATTATTTTCTTTTCTAAAATATATCTGAAGATACAGGGTGGCCAAATGAAATCGAAACAGAGCCATTCTCAGGAACTGCGTCAAGGTTGTAGAAAAACGCTCAGACCCGTCGATTTTAGATTAAAGATGAACATTACTGGTATTTTTGACTCCTCCACTTCCACCCTCAAGCAAGGGTATGCATCACCTGAAGCATTTCCGGAGTCATTCGACGGCATTTATCAACGATTCTTTGACGAAAATCTGGCAGCGACGTGGCTGTGTTTTATAGATTTTATTCTTTAGGTATCCTCACAAAAAAATAAAGAGGCGATAAATCCGGTGACTGTGGAGGCCACTCAATGCTGTCTCTTCTCCCAATCCAATCCGTGGAAAACGTTGGTCCAAATACTGACGAACAATTAACGCATATTGGGGAGGAGCACCGTCCTGTTGAAAAATTAAATGATCTTCATCATACTCTGGAACATTTTCAATAATATCAGTGAAGGTAGGGTCAATAACATCTTCCAGTAATTGCAAATATATTGTGCAAGTCAAATTACCAGGTAGAAAAAAAAACCCACGAGCCTGTCACCGAAAATTCCAGCCCATACAATTAATTTTTTCGGTTGCTGTGCACCTCGTGAAAAACTCTTGGGATGTTAAAAAGAAACTGTGGATCGTTCCCTGCTCGCTCACTGATGATTTCGCAAAATTTCAAACAGCGGTCATAATCATCCTCATGAAATTCCTGGACTAAATGTATTCTGTATGGATGGAATTTATTCTTCTTCAAAATGGTTTGTATGCTAGTTCCATTGATCCCAGACACAGATGCCGGCTGCATCGTACTTAAAGTAGGATCAAGATGAACTTACCAAAACTACAACTTCACTAGTTTAATTAACTATAGGTTTTCAATTTCTTGTATTTATTGACTACGTTCCCTTACTTTAATTTTTTTTACTAACTCTAGCTAGTCTAACATACTTGCTCCTGGAATGTTGATCTTGATGTTTGTTGTTCATTAAATATCTGAGCTGTTCTATTCGCAAATTTATTGTTCATAAAGTAAAGTGAAATGATATCTACCTTTTCCGCAATGGAATAAACCATAGTTTAGTTTTCAAAAACACAGTTAAATAAACTACCAACCAATGCTTCCAAATAATACTAGAAAATAAATTTGGAATTCACTAATTTTACGTTCGTTGTGTGTGTATAGTATTAATTTCTGTTCTTTACAATTGTGTATTTTTACGAAAGTTATAACAAATCGCCAAAAACCAATGTAACGCAAGAAATACTAAATTTATACCATTGGCGTACTTAACTCGAATGAGTGACATTTTTACTGTTACTAATTGGTTGTACATAAGTTTCAAATTTAAAATCAAAATTCTTATTAAGTATTGGGTGGAATTATAAAATTTAAAGTCTGTTGTAAAAAGAATTGTTAGAGTTTTCAAAATAAATATTACTCAACTCCCAATGCCATTTAAATATTTTGGGGTGATGCTTGCCCTTGCTTGGGGGTGAAAGTAGCGGAGTAAAAAATACCAGAAAAGACTGTCCCGCTTTAATCTAATATCGACGGGTCTGAGCGTTTTCTACAATCTTGGCGCAGTTCCTGAAAATGGTTCTGTTTCGATTTCATCTGACCACCCTGTATAATATGAGCTAATAATTTAACTAATGAAAAATAAATATATAAATATGTGTAGGTATTCAAACTAACTGGGTGCTTCTATAGTTCCTTATTTATTGTGAAATCCCTGCCTATTTCCCCAGACTTACAAAGAAGTCTGGTTAAGTGTCATTTTTAATAGGATAAACGGCGAATATTGGGCGAAATAGCTTTTTCCAGAAGACACATTTTGCTAAACGAATATCATCTTTTTCAGTTCTAGTCGAGTTACCCCAGAAATCATAGATAATGTGCAAGAAGAATTTCTTCACAGACTTGCGCATTGTCAAGAAGTTGGTGGATGGCAATTCGAACATTTAATTTATGTATAAAATTTAATCAATTGTATTTTATTTAACATACCTCAGAATTGTTACTTTAATGTTAATGTTAATTAGTAACTTTGTAAATACGTCCGTAGGTCCCTTTCAACTTGCAGACTATTTCCATTGCAGAAAGTGACATTACAATGAAACTGTCATCATGACTGCTGCCTACTATTTGAAAATGTTACTGAACCATACATTATATAAAGATATATATTATATATACAGTATGCGCCAAAAGTATGGAATACATTCAATAAAAACGAAACAATTATTTTTTGGGAAAAATCCTCGATCAGGTCGATTTTTTATTTAAAAATACATATTTTAGCGTAAAATGCGATTTTCAAATGTCATTTGTTTTCGAGTAATGACGTTATCGATTTTTTTTAAATGGCAACACCATATTTTTGTCCTTGATTCTGAAAGATCGTTTAATTCTCTATCAGACAGTACTAAAATTTTGCCCTCTTACATAGGAAAGTTTTCGAGTAAATGACGATTGAATGTTAGAAAACATAAATTTTATCCATAAAAAAGTAACAAGTCTGAGGTATGTAAAATAAAATACAATTGATTAAATTTTATACTTAAATTAAATGTTCGAATTGCCATCCACCAACTTCTTGACAATGCGCAAGTCTGTGAAGAAATTCTTCTTGCACATTATGAATGATTTCTGGGGTAACTCTGCGTATTTCGTCCCGAATGCGATTTTGAAGTTCTTCTAAATTACGTGGTTTATTAATGTACACTTTTGACTTCAAGTATCCCCATAAAAATAGTCAAGAGGTGTAAGATCTGGCGATCTTGCAGGCCATTCTATCGGTCCGCGTCTGCCGATCCACCTCCCAAGTCCAAAAAATCTCGTACAGGGCGCGCATAGTGCGGAGGTGCACCGTCTTGCTGAAACCATATGGTATCGTTAGGAATGTCAGGGTCATTATCGTTAGGAAAAATTACTGCAAGGGCTGGAACAAGGTCATTTTCTAGAAACTCTAAATATCTTTGTCCTGTAAGGGTTCCTTCAAATAAGAAAGGCCCTACTATTCTGTCGTCAACTATTCCAGCCCACACATTTAATTTCTGAGGGTGTTGGGTATGTGCCTCTGCCATCCAATGAGGATTTTTCCGACTCCAATATCTGTAAGTTTGACGGTTTACTGTACCATTCAGACAAAATGTGGCCTAATCTGAAAAAGTATTTGCCTGTCTAAATTTCTATTTCCTTGACATAAATCCATTAGAATTTCGCAAAAGTGTAAGCGACGATCGGGATCATCTTCATTGAGTTCCTGCACAAGTTGAATTTTGTAGGGATGATATTATTTTTCCTTCCTCAAGATACGTAGCACTGTACTCTGACTAGTGTCATTGTTTAATGCAACCAATCGTGAAGAATTATGAGGATTATCCACCATACTTATCAAACTGTTCTGTTTCTGATTTTCATTTATGCTTGGACGTCCAGGTTTTGGAATATTTACAACATTGCCAGTTTCTCTAAATTTAGACTCTACCTTACTGACTGTTGATTGGCTGATAGGGCGATCTGGATATTTTTCATTAAATAAATCGCAAACTTCCTGCTGAGTTCTAGTCATATTCCCGCATCCGATATGAATTAAAATTTCAATTCTTTGAGTAACAGTTAAATGTGCCATAATACTTTAAATTGAATAATAATTTCTATGTCGCTTACAATACTTATTAGAAAGTCGGTGTGACAATGACACTGCAAAGATTTTCACCTACGTGATCCATAAAAGAACTATGGAATTGGAAAAACTAAACTTGATAACGTTTTTGCTTTATTTTAATTGATTTACGTTTTCTAACATTCAATCGTCATTTACTCGAAAACTTTCCTATGTAAGAGGGCAAAATTTTAGTACTGTCTGATAGAGAATTAAACAATCTTTCAGAATCAAGGAAAAAAATATGGTGTTGCCATTTAAAAAAATCGATGACGTCATTACTCGAAAACAAATGACATTTGAAAATCGCATTTTACGCTAATTTCATACTTTTGGCGCATACTGTATATGAGATTTGTAATCGAGAAACATTGTTCTGACAAATATGGCATTTAAAATTCTCCTTCTATTAAAATGTGAATTGATGTCACTATATCATCATAGAATGATAGAGAGAAAAAGTCGTATAGAATTTGATTATTTGTAGAGGACCTTAACACTCACTAAATTTTGCTTTAATAAAATCTTTGTGCTTTGTTGAAAAATGGTTTCATCAGACTTCGCCGATCTTCTTGAAATTTTGCACATCTCCATAATTTACGATTTTGAACAACTTTTTTTGACATTTTGCTGTATTTTCAGCAAAAAAAAAACACTTTACCTGAAACCAAAACAGTTTTTACTCGGTGCACTAAGAATTTGAAATATGATTATTTCAAAAATGATTACGCTTACTGACTTCAGCATGCTATACCTTTTTCAAATAAAACAGGTAGGAGAATCGATTGTTTCGATAGTCGGATGGATATATTAAGATGCAAAACAGTTCTGCCATTTAAAAGAAACATGGTGTGCTACAAGTGGCGCCCTCTACTACTGGCGTCAAAATTAGAACCATATTTGAATTTCTCGTCCGCAAAAACCCCCGATTTACAAATTTTATGTAAATATTTGGATTTCATAAGAAGTTATTTATAAATATCGAAAATAAAATTTTAACTTTAACACTCTGTAACTCCGTTAATAATAATCAGTTTTGGAAAAAATATTATAGAGAGAGGTAGCATTTATTTTCGGTCTAGAATTATCCCCTGAATTTTTTGCTCATCATTTCCGAACACCCTGTATATTCAACAGTAGTTAAATCTTTGTCATACTTTTCCCTTCTTCACTCCGTCTTAAATAATTTCATTAAATTCATCCTCTCGGGAAGTTCTTAAATCAGAGGTATAAATTCACAGAAACTGGGAAGTGAAACGTTCTTTCTGAATACAAATTAAAGGAAAGGAAGTCTGTCTTCGGGAGTATTGAAAGCGTGAGGTATATTTGGAATCTTATACTATCCACGTCCCTGAAATATCTATCTGAAATGGTTTTAAACTAAACAGCAATCCCATAAAACTAAAACTTCAAATGTCAGCAAACGGAAAATATATTATTATCTACTAGTTGAGGTACAGGATGTCAAGAGAGTGGTCTAAATGGTAGGACATACAGGGGGAGTCAAACAAATGTCAGTACTTTATATAGAATTTTGTTATAATATGGATTCCTTACAAATACAGGGTGTTAAAAAAGAGTGTAAAATATTTCAGGAGGTAATAGTATGAACCAAAATAAGCAGAAAAGTCTTAATAAACATGGGTCCGCAAAGTAACGGTTGCGGAGATATGGAATGTTTTATGTTTTTAGCCCCTTTTTTTATTTTGCGAAAACGTCGTGTATTTTCTTATGATAGTTGGTTGATGTTTAGTGAAATAAACAGTACGTATTTGACAGTTGTTCTCAGTGCACAAGTTTTCTTTCGCTATGGCTGGTTACTCTAACGCAGAATTAACACCACCGAAGCGAGACGTCTTTATGTTGACGCTTATCCAAATCGTCAGATTCCTTCACAACGCATGTTTGGAAGAATTCACCAAAGATTGCGAGATACCGGTTCCTTGAGAAACAGTACCATTTATCCGGAAGACCAAGGTCGGTATCCACTCCTAGAGCAGAAGAAGAAATTCTAGCACTGGTAGAGCAGAATCCAGGTACGAATGTGCGGAGATCTCGCTCACCTATTATCCGAACACTTTGAAACTTTAGTGGTGAATATATACCTATAAACTGAGTCTTTATACGTAGCCATATTTGAATATAGTCAGTTGCCTTATTAAAAAAATGATTATTATGTAAAATCATTTCATACCAGTACAATGCGTTGTTCTGAACAAAGAATACATTTTTTCATTTCAGGGCTCGTTTTACAGATATAAATTATTCGATAAAAGTCGAAAAATTGTTTTTCGAGGGCCCATTACTGAAACACCTTTGAACCCACAACGATGTAATCTTGTACAAGGGGGTTTCTAAAGATGCTGATTAAGCATATCTTACTAGTTCTTTACAAAAAAATTCGCTAATACTTTTTTTTTTTTGAAAAATTGACTCGCTTTCTTCATCATAGAATCGGACGCCTCTGACTATAATCACTCATTTTATAGGTATACATATATTCACCACCAAATTTTCAAAGTATTCGGATATCAGATGAGCGAGATACTAGGGTGGCTCCATGAAAAGTGGGACACATTGTATATGTACGTATAGTATCGCCCCAAAAGGACCCATGATTTAGAGCCCGCTATATTAATTGAATAATTAATAATTCAGTTTATTGAATTTGATATGATTTATGATGATGAGTCAATCCCGTCATTTATAAAAGAAAACTCCCTGAATGAATATAATTCTGTCCTTTCCCTTACTTGAGTTCTGACCTTAGCCGTGACCAAGAGTTGATTTATGCCTTGAAAACAAGTTTATTACTGCGCTTCTTAAGATGAGACGACTATCTCCGTAAATAGAAACGGTGCCACTGCCATTACTGCACTCTTTGCTTTATAGTTCTTTGCTGCACAAATAGGGGGAAATCTGAGGAGATATAAAAGACCCTCAAGTCGGTTTGTTTCATAAAATAGTTATTACCTTCGGGTAGCCGGGAATAAAATATTATTAGATTAAGCAAAGACCGTATATTTCCGGTAATAAATTTGAATCTTTTATTAATAGAATTGAGACACTAAAGTGCTTTTAACAAGAAACTCAGTTACTCTTTTTTTGGCAAATTTTGGGATTAGATATTAATAGCACTTGTCATCTCAGGTTTGTTTTTCATATGAAGAGATGCAGATGTCTTCAATAACAATAATACATTTTCTACAAACAATAACTTATTTTTTACGTAAGAATATCGGCGAGGTTTGATTTTGAAACCATTTTTCAACAAAGGACAAAGATTTTATCAAAGCAGGCCGATATTTTTAAAATTTTGCAAGTTTCCATAATTTACCGTTTTGAACAAATTTTTCAAGTAAAATTTTGCTGTATTTTTAGTAGAAAAGACACTTTACCTGAAACGATAACAGTTTTCAATAGCTGCACTATTGCTAAAGTTGAAGAAATAAAGTGTTGAAATTATACATTTTTAAATTCAGCAAGTTAAGCTCTACAAGAATCCGATGAAAAAATATAGGGATTCTATTTAAAAAAATATCCGATGACGTCATCACGCGAAAACAAATGAACGTCGGAAATGCGTTGGTATAGAGTATTTTGAAAAAGCAAAATCGACCTGTCCGAGGAAATTTCATGAAACTTCGTTGTTTTAGAAATAATGAATTTATTCCATACCTTTCTTCCACACTGTATATAAATAAGAAAAATCATGAACTAGATCATAGAACATTAATATTAATACCTAACTTTGACGCTAGCGCCCCTAGTGGAATTTAATGACACTGAGTTAATGTAAATGCTCTATTAAACTTAGTGGTTTTTCTTGATGCATGTTATTAAATTAAAGGAATGGTTCAATTTTAGCATAATATTTTGGTTCCCCGTTAATAAGAACTTCCACCTACGAGTGGATTTTTTTCTGTGCATCTTAAGATATGTCGTTGAAATGTCAGCCTTAATACCAAACAATCTATATAGAAGATATGCCAAAACTGAAGTTCTCTTCATGTCAAACCAAAACATGACAAATATTAATATATCTTTTGTTTCCCAATAATTTTAATAGTTGGTATACAAACAACTCTTAACTTTTACTTAAATTTTTATCAAAATGCTAATACCTAAGTTTTCATAGTCTTAATTTCTAACCTGACCGAAAGTAGCAAAGAATATTTGCACCTGCGCTTTTATGAAATTACTGTTAGAGATTTGAGCTATTAAGACTAAATACCTATTAGATAATTATAGATTTATTTTAACCTATAAGAGTTACAATTTTTTGATAAATCAAATATGAATCACCGCAAATATATCTGTCATCTCAGCTAAGTAGTTCTAGCGATATATCTGAATTCACTTGCCATGAAATATATTTTTTGTAAATTGTATTCCCCCGTTGACATCTCTGCTGCTTTGTCAGAAAAATTATATTTCTTTGAGTATTATCCCTGTAAGAATGTATTTGAAGCTGAATCCATTATTTTACAGCACATCTTGCTGATCTTTTAAAAATTATTAAATACTTAAACATGTTCTAATATTATGTTGCATAATTGAAAGAAATATGTATATTTGAAATTAATCAGTAGTACTGTTAAAGTTGACTCTATAATTAATTTATAAAATGCTTTAATATCAATGTTATTCCCAAAGTTTTTCAGTTTAACACATATGGAGATGTCAGAAAGCTGTGCAACTTTCCCAAGCCATTTTTTTACAAATAGTACCTTGAAGGGTGCTTACATTCTGCTAACTATTTTATTAATGTAACAAAATCCTGTCATACGATTTTTTCAAAATGATCGTTTTGCAAGAAACTGATTGATACATTTTTTATCAAAAAAAAATTAACACTCATTTGATCGATAAATGTCTACTGAGTGTTTTTTATGGGATGCCAAATTTCGAAAAAAACGGAACTTAAAATTATAATAAGGTCAACGATTGCCATGAAACTGAAAACAAATATCAATCGAACAAAGAAAAAACACAAACATTACAAATTTGATACTTTTAATTGTGGCCTCAGTAAAAATAATTAAAAATTTAAAGAACACTGAAATATAAATAATAGGTATAGATATGAGCAAAATGCCAGTACAATATACATACAGTTAACCTTTAACTCTAGTATTGAATGCTTGTTCTGACACTAAGAAATGCTTTAGCGCTTCAGTGTTAGGGTTATCAATATTCCTTTGCGGTATTCCGTTCCATTCTTCTATTGTACTTCGTCACTGATTCATTTATTAGTGGAAATTCCTGGGAAATGCCAATGATTCATGCCTTCGCAAGCGCCAAATTTCATGATTTATTTCCGACATAATTTATGTTGAATGCGTGGCGGGTACATTAGTAACTATATAGTTAATTAAAATTGACGTAATATGTTTCCCTAAAGTGGAAAACAGATACAAGAATGATTTGCTTGACGACAGTATACTCTAATAACAGAAAACCTAATAATAAAAAAAATGTATGAATGAAATATTGTGGATGTAATTCAGCGCTGGTCGGAGCCTTCGCTCGCAAGGCAGTTACACTGAAAGAAATATACTGACAGTTACTTCAAATTTGTACTTACAATTTGTAGAATAAACTACATATGTAGTAAATCGTATAACTTCGTTGTTGTAGTAAATGCAAAACTACTATAGTCATTGGGTTGTTGTAAATTTTAATATAGTAACTTTTAACTACATTATGAAGTATCTAAATGTTACCTTGTAAAATTAAAAACAAGAGTATAGTGCAAAATATTGTATTAATACAATTGTAGTCATCATTAATACAGACACAATAATTGTAGTTATTATTTACTATACCTATAAAAGTAGTGTGTGCGGGTGGTCGTGTGCAAATTATAAAAATCGTATATTTCTACATTTCTGTTGTAGTAAAACAGTTTTTGTAGATGATTACTATAAAACTGTACGCAATAGTATGTGCAATAATACTACAAATTGTGTTTGGATCTATAACAAAAAATTGTAGTATACAGATCTACAATAATTGTAATAGCGATTACGGTTCTTCTTTTCAGTGTAGTTTCACGCAATATTATTGATACATATTCGTATTTCAATAAGCATTCGCAATTTTAATTCACAATATATTTTTCTTTCTATCGTTGAATATTGACTGCTTTGCTTTTTCTATTCATCTGTAGATGTTTGATATGTTTGTAATTCGTTAGTTTTGTTATTGGTGAATATTCGATCAGTTATGTTTAATCAGATTAGTTTAAATTCTAAATAAATATAACAGGGTGTTTCATTGGGAAATGTACATACGTTAACAGTGAATAAAGGACATGTAGGAGTCCTTAAAAACCTGTTGTCGAAGGATCTAACCATTGTCATTACCGATATACCAGACATTTTACCGATTCTGGCTATTTCTGCAACTTGCCATAAAATTCGAACCACTCTGTATAATTAACTGAAATTAGGTAGGGGTATTCTACTTACATTATTCATTAAAAGTTATAACCGAAATAGAAATACAGGTATGGCAGCATACAAATTTTTTATTTTGAAAAATCTGTTCAGACATTTGAGTATATCAGAAATAGTAGAATTTATGGTGAATTTGCGCATGTTTGTTCGATCAAATAACTGTCTGTGACAGATTTCTTCAAGTAAAAACTAGTAAGCCTATTTTTATAATCAAATTCCCAATTAATTCTTATTTCATAGGCAAAAATGACTTTCTATTTGAGGGAACACATTTTGGGCAACAATTTAAACCAAATATGTGCATAGGTCGAGGTGGGCCTGTAAGTTTCCTTCAAGATCACCAGATATAAGGCTATTTAAAATTGAAGGTATATGAAATCAAACTTCGAATATTGATTGAATCCTACAGTTTATGCCAGAAAATCAAACTTATTTATCAATTTTAAAATAGCTATTAATTTTTAGTGCGAACAACTAAATAAGTATTTTATGTGTAGAAATAATAATACTAATAAAATTTTATTATTTTTTGTAAATTTGAATGGTTTTTATAAATTGTCTAATTAAGTCAATAATCATGTAATAAAAAATAAAACAGCATGCTAAATGACAGATAGCAATAAAAACAATCAAGAAAAAAAAACTATTTTAAGAAACAGCACAATAAATGCCCACAATAAGTGTCCACCGTTATGTTGAACATACTTTCATGTTTAAGCTGGGGACACATTGCTTAATGCCACACTACGCCACGCCACGCTACGCCTTGCCACGTGACGTGATATGGTATGTACTCTGTGTGCACACTGTAACCACGCCATGCAATGCCACGTTACGTTACATTCGACAATTCCATCAATTTAAGGAATAGTTCATATAGGTCAAACTCAAATTGTGAGTAGAGGATGAATAGATTTCCTGTGTAGGTAATTTGTTCTTAAGCTTCTTCTCTCATAATTTATTTTGTTCTCTATAGCGCTTACGTTTTATACTATAGACATTCATGCTAGCAAATCTTTCAAAAAAACAAAATTTTGTCAATATTTTCTATCATTTTATGCATGTGACATCATTTTTACGTGCACACTGCTACCACGTGACACCACGTTACACCGCCCGACGTGATGAACGTCTAAAAAGAGGGTATTTGCGACACGTATGGCATGGCGTGGCGTGGCGTGGCATCAGAGCAGTGTGCCGCCGGCTTTGTTTTATAGTAGGTGTTACATATATTCTTATTATACGAGTATTTGGATTACGTCGTATTTAATTGCAGATAGGTATTTACAATTCGCTCAATTAGTTGCTACGGAGTGTTGCTTTCAATTTAATAATAATGGACAGGAGTGATGTCTGGTGACCTTGAAGGCCACTCAAGAGACCCATTCGAACCTGTGCACATCTTTGGTACATTGCCATTCATATTTTTTCCACCAAATGGAAAGGAAGTCTTACGGTATAAAATAAGAATTAATTATGAATCTTATGATAAAAGTGTTAACGTATGTACATTTCTCAAATACCCTGTATATTTATAAATAATTAAATTAAATATTAGAATTCCATTTAGTTCCTTAATACTATACATTTATTGTAGATTTAGACTAATTTCTGCAAATAATATTAACTTAATTCTAAAATGATAACTACGTAACTAATAATTAAGAAAATTTATCATATAGCTGTTAGTGCATTGGAAAATTTTACAATATTTGGATATGTAGGTAGCTATAAGAAACTGAAGGTGATATATTGAATACAATATTTATCAAGGACGTGCTGCAGATTAAACTATTTTTTTTTTAATATTGCCAACCTTCGCACAAAAAAAAACATATTTCGATATTGCTAGATATGTCTTTGTATAATATGATTTATAAAAGGGTCCTTCCTATTAAATCTCCTTTATTCACTGAAAGCTTCTAGATTTACCTCCTGGAAGTGAGCTTATCCGGGGATGGATCTATTAAATGGACGCTCCTTATAGGTTTGGGTCCGTGTCCTTTATGGTGACAGTTGTGCTGGCCTTCCTTCATTGAAAAAAAAGAGCGGCTGTCATATTTACTTCGGTAATACTCTTCGAGAACTTTCTGATAGTGACAACGTCTGAAGATAAATTGCAAGCCAGTGTAATTTAGGTACATTTTCCTTGCATTATTCCTTAGTATATTATAATATCTTAATAATATGTAGGTATTAAAAAAAATAATTGTGCAATACAATTTCTTATTCTATAATATCAATGATAGTTTTTCCAATCCAATATACAAGGTGTTATTTATCTGGATTTCTCTAGAGCTTTTGACAGTTCCCAAACGTAGACTCCTCTACAAGTTGAATAATCTAGGTATTCGTGGTAACCTGAATAGATGGATAGCCGACTTCCTTGACGACAGATTTTTTAAGGTTAGAGTTGGTGATAATTATTCTGAGGTAAGACCAGTTACAAGTGGAGTCCCACAAGGCTCGGTTCTTGGCCCGCTAGATTTGGTGTACTGACTGGCTTATTCCTATGAACATGGGTACGTGTGTTGTACTGCATGTTGGTAGAAACAATCCAAATTCTCCGTACTTTATTAATGGACGGCTACTGAAAACTGTGCCATCACATAACGACCTTCGTGTAATAATAAATAGTAGTCTTACGTGGAGTGATCATATCGCCACTGTGTGTAAACGTGCGAACACTAAACTGTTTATCTTTTGATATGTGCTACAGATTCTACAAAAGCTATGTGCGTCCCATACTTGAACACGAGGGACCAGTGTGGTGTCCTGATTATATACCTTGAGATTATACCTTGGTCCTGTTCGGCCGTCCTATCACGATAGATTAATATCTGCATAAACCACGACATTTCATCAACGACGTCTTCGTGGTGATTTAATATTAACTTACTGTATTTTTAAATTCAATTTTGGCAACTTGGGCACAGCTTTTCCACTCAACACAGACACTCGCCTTCGTGGACATTCTTTAAACCTTAAGAAGGAGAACTTCAAAACGCGTACCAGACAACATTTTTTGAGTAACAGAGTCTTCGACACTTGGAACTCATTACCTCAGGACATAGTGGATTCGCCAACAGTTTACTAATTCAAGAATAAAATTGATAGTTGTCTATTTAACAATTAGGTTCATTTCTGTTGATTCTAAATTTATTTTTTTTCTCTTCTTTCCTTATTGTAATTTTTATTATTCTTTTTGTACCTATATTAGTATAATATGTGTTACTTCATCTATTTCCTTCTTTTTGAGCATAATAGGACAATAATCCTCTGCTGTTCTATAATTTGTAATAATAATAATAGTAATAATAATAATATTCGTAAGTATATTGAACATTTAGTTTAATTAAGTAAATTTTCTTTTTTCTTACCGTTTGCTGTAAGTGGTGCCTTTTGCAATTTACTGAATAAAATGGAAATAGCCATTTAATATTTGGCGTTATTTAATTTGTGTCAAACCTAATATATCGAAAAAAATTGCAATATCTCAAAAAGTAAGCCTTAAATAAAATCTTATAAGAGTGAAAAAAACAGAACAAGTACTCATTCTGTCTAAAAATTATAGGTCATAGATGCACTCAAAAAGAAATTGAGATTCGTAGGTACTACAACCCCCTGTTTCTACGTTAATGTTTTGATATTTTAGACCAAAATTACACAGAAAGAGTGCCGACTTAAGATAAAAATATGTACCAAATTTCAAACCAATATCTCTAAAATCACTGGAGCTATGAACAAAAATCAATTTAAAAAATTGTATTTTGACACTGTATTTTGAAAATAAAAAAGTGGCATAGAAAAATCACATTATTTCAGTCCAACGAATATGCGGTTAACGGTTTGACTTACTAGTTTGTAAGACTGTGTATTAAAATTTATTTTTCAATTTATTTCAGATATTTATTTTTATAAAGATTATAACAAAACTTTCCAGTCGTTTTAGAACTAAACATGTTGTAGAGTATATTCTCTTAAATTTTGCAGATCAAGTGCTTGCCAAATCTAAATTAATCTTGGATAACCTACATAAAAAAAGAAAACTCCCTAAGACACTTAAATTTAACTAACTGATGCTGTCATTTGTTATAAATAACAGCGGATTGTAGACCAATTTTACAAGTTAATTGACTAAATTGTGTGATTTTGTATGTTGATTATTGAATTAACCCAGAAGTAATTGGATAAAATAACAATAAAGGGGTAAACTCAATAACGTATCTACCAGGCAGGTAGACAATTCAAGCAAATCGATTGATATGGCACTACATCTTTCCAGTATAGTTTACCGCCGACCTAATTTCATGTCTTGGCGTACTATGATACGTGAGTAAATCCTGACAAATGTGGTTATAAAGCTCCCAGAAGAAATCGGAATTCAATTCCTTGCAACTTCTATATACTTTTGATGAACTAGGCCACGACCCTCAATGGAAAGTAAAAGTGAAATCACTTCCCTTTACTCTATTTTTGAATATTTGGAACATTTGTGTCCATACCGTCGGGGTTCGAAACTCGCGTTTTTGCTGCAACACGATTCCACCCTCTCCCTACCCTTTACTTTAAAAGATAGAGCAAAATGAAGTGTCAATAGGAGAGTCCAAAACCGTTCAACATAATATACCTTCAATTTTGTTTTGTGACCTCAGAATATTATGTAGTGGGTCTCAGGTCAAAATGTTATAGAAAACATAATTTTCAAAATTTCCAATGTTTCAGCTATTTATTAAGGCTTCCTCAGGGAACTACAATGATAAAAGAATGGAATAATAATATTTTTATAATACCTAACAGAATTATAAATTAAAATCAAATAAAAGACAGACAACAAGTTTAACAATTTGTACACTAATTATAACTAATACTTACATTTGGTTTTTGGTTTCTATTGTTAAATATCTATAAAATAAAATCCTGCTCGCTTCTACTAACGGAAATACAACAATAAATTAAAATATTAAAAGTTTAGGCGATAGTGTCAGCGTTTTTAAGCCCCTTAGTTTTTACGATAAAAACCTCATGGTACTTAAATTTTTTTTAAATATATAAATATATACAGTCGAAATAAATTCACAGAGATCAAGAGGTGTCTATTGTAAAGAACAATAATTATTATCATTATTATAATCTGATTCTGATTAATTAAATCAATATCAAGTGTTCAAGTTCTGAATATATTGCTTTTTATTTACACAATTTTTATTGTTTTTTTATGTTTATCATTTCGAGCAATAAGCGTTTTTTATATTTTTTATTGCTTCCGTGGAATCAAAATTAAAAGTATGTACGAACCTCTGTACATTTTGAGCAAGAGCGGTTTTGTACTATTTTTATGTTCTGTAATTCTTTTGGATAAGTATCTACTAGTTTGTCCTATATAAACGTTTTTACATTGTAAACAAGGAATTTTATATTTTTAATTTAATTTTATATATATATTACTTTTAAATTATTTTGGTGTTTTTTCTTTGCAATTTGTGAACAATTTTTAACAATATTTTCTTTACTAAATGCTATATACAATGTTGTTATTGAGGACTTTAGATATTCTTTCAGAGAGTCCGTTTATATAAGGAATTTTGAAATACTTTTTATTGTTATGTGTAAATTCATTATTATTGTTTTCTACACTAGGTATAGTATTTTTTTGATTAATTTCGTAGAATAATTATTTTTTAATAGATATGATCAAATTACCTCAAATTCGTTTTATGAAAATTTGGACGAGACAAACTGACAGCTCTTGTTTTCAATTTTTTGATAATGTTGAATTTTTGAGAACAAGAATGTTGTGATTGATAATTTAAAAATCTTTCTGAAAAATCGGTTTATGGTGCCAATCTGTAATTATTTTTCTATTTATGGTTCGAATAACAGATATGTCGAGGAATGAAATCTTATTGTTCTTTTCTTTTTCTATTGTAAACTTAAGTTTAGAATGAAAGTCATTGAACATTGCTACTAAATTATTAACTTCGTCTTCCGGAACACCGTAATTAATGTACAAATTGTTAAACTTCTTGTCTGTCTTTTATTTAATGTTAATATAGATAGTTTACCAAAATTTATAATTTTGTCATCATAAAAACATTATTATTCTATTTTTTATCATTTTTAGCTTAATAAATAGCCTGAACGTTGACAATTTTAAAAATTGTGTTTTCAACATTTTGGCCTGAAGCCAAGTATACTCCCACTACATAAATATACCTTCCCTAATAAAACTTCTTTGTTGACTGCCAGTATTAAACATAAATGCTGTTGTTTAAAATGGGTATCATAGTCAAAGGATTATATTAAAAACAAAACAATGATAGTTTATCACATTTTGGACAACGTTTCGGTTTTTTTATTATTAAAAACCATCTTCAGGACTGTAAAGTATAAATACAACAGTAGCAAAACAAACAGTAAACTAGCTATAATATAATTTTCTTTATCTGTCGAAATTTATTGCAAACATGCAGTAAATATGTGATAATGTAGTGGTATGATGATAAAGTATTAAGTAAATTATACACTCGAGACGGCCCGACATATACATCTCGCTTTTTGGTTAGAATTTCAAAATTTGCCATCTAGCGGCAACATTGTAAGTACAAAATAATTTTAGTTGACTTTTCGTAGTCACTTTAATGGTTGACCTTAACGGGACATACAGTACAAATCTTTAAGTTGCTTGCTTTATGCTCACTTTTTTGCTGCGCATATGAACTTATTTTACACAAAAACTCTAGTCACTATTTTAAATTCTGTCTAACTTTATATTAATAATTGAAACTATACCCTCCTAGTTCCGACGCCGCTGGTTAGTTTAGAAACTGCACTATACTATATATTTACAATGATTACGACTAATTGATAAAATTTGTGTTTTCTTTGAAGAAAATTTTCGGTTCAAAGATAAATGTTATTATCAATTTCATAACAGGTATCTCACATGAGGTAGGTAGCTATTCTAAAAATGTGTACATATATCATAAATGTTACAGTATAATAAATAACATTTGATGTTCAGTTTTATACAAAATACTAGATACATTAGTTTTCTTTAATTTTTTAATAGGTATATGTATATAATTCTTCAATCTGAATCTAAAATATGTTCTAAGTAACACTTTTGAAAATGCCATATAATTTCTTGGGAAAGTTCAGTGGTAAAGCCTTTAATCTTTGGCAATGCACTATTAGAAGGTATAGATTTATGAGTTATTTCAGAAAGTTTCTTAAACTGCTTTCACCAAATAAAAGTTTCATAATTCCAATAAATGGGGAGACGTTTTGATCGAACGTAAGTGGTTTTTCTTGAAGGTTTTTTTTAGTTAAAGTTTAATTTATTAGAAACAAAAGAAAGTTTACCAAACTTGAAAAAGTATATCGAGAAAAAACTTTTAAATTTACTTAAAAACTGTTAGATTAACAGATTGCATCATAATTTTGTATTTGTTTAATCAGTTTTTAAATGTTCACGTGCGTGCCAATATTCTTGACAGGATAAAAGACATCGGATGTACGCGGCAGAGGGATTATCTCCTAAATTATTGCGCTGTAGAACTGGACGGCCCGACGTCTTTACTTTGTAGAGGTGGGCTCCCGGACCCTTCGTTCAGCCTCGACTGCGTTTGCGGCCGATGCTGGCAGCTTTACTAGGGGCCTCCTTCTGTCTCCTACCCTGGCAAACCCCTTCGGTAAGGATTTATCTACTGGCGTTCTACAGGTTACGCAAAATGTAACAAGCTGCATCTAGTGGTCATTAGTTACCTCATATTGGACGAAGCACATGTAGTGCAAATGACAGCAATGGTTTCCATTGGCCAACAAAAATTCTAGATATTTGAATTAATATTTCATAGTGTTAAACTAAAATAGTTTACACTTTGAAATTAAAGTTTTTTTGGTCGGAGATAATTAATTAGAAATGTTTAATTTAATAATTTGACACCATTAAGTAAAAAAGCAACAGTTCATTTAATATTCGTCTAATTTTATGTCAAACAATAATGGAAATAAAAACAATAAAGGAAATCATTGAATTAAATCATCAAAAGTTGGGCCCAAATAAATAAATTCCTAATATAAGAGAATAACACGCAGATTGAACAAATTCTGAAACAGATCAAACATAAACAATCGTTGAATTAAGCAGTAAGTCGTCAAATTTTTATTTTTATTTTTTTGTAATTTAACTAGAGCAATTTTATTTTAATCTTCTTTGTTTTATTTCAAGAAAAATGTTCTTGCGGCAACAATCAAAAAGTTGACATCACGAGAACTGTTGCTCCAAGAGTTTGTATTTTCTCAGGGAATAGTAAAATTTATACAATTTTCGTCATTTATTACCTAAAAATTACAACTGATACTCTACCGGTGTTATAACTTTGTGTAGTATATTTTATTTTACACTAATAAGACAAATACATACAATTATCTAAAAGAGATACTAGTAGAATTTCAGCGTTTACATCAAACCTTGTTTATATTTGTACCTACCAAGTACGTGATTGCAAAACAAGTTTTAGGTCAATATTTATTTTTTGGTATTTATATCAATCGATGCAAATAGTGGAAACCACGAACATACATTTTATCTGTATATTATACAATTCTTTGTTTAACCAGGATTTAATTAAATAATTTGTTCGATAAATTGGCGAATGCGCCGATATGAATAGACAGATTTGAATCAAACAATGTTTAAATGGTCTATTTACTATTTTACCAAAATTTATCATTTTAAAAAGATTATCAAATAAACCCTTCTTCTAAAAGGATCAGTCAAAAAGGGTTTTCTTGAACCGGCTTTGTTACTAGTTATTGTAATTTCTAGATGCCTCATTTACCAGAACATCCTCAGTTTAATACAGTATATAATAAACTGAGTTTTTCTGATTTCTGAGCTCTACTGTACTTAATAGATCAGTCCACCTGAGCCGCCAACCAGGGATCTCTCTAATGTAGGCCGTAGAAAGCCATCGCTTTCCCAACACGGACTCACAGAGTGCATGAAATATTGTCTCGTCCTGTTCGCGACCCCTACAAAGAGGTGTTTCGCAATTCCTCATGTAATAGAGGTGCTTCCTTAGCCAGCAGTTTGAATAATTGTCACCAGACAAGATTTGTCCTAGACCAGGTGCGTTTTGGCTGTATCCTTGCAAGGGTACTCTAGAAACTTCTTAGCAAATTGACAGCCATTTGTTTCATTCCAACGTTTCATAAACTCTTTGTGGATGTCTCCTTTGATAATTTCAACAAATGCTGACAACGGAAGCATACTGGAGGGACCAGGTCCAAAAATGTTCAGACCCGATGCACTCCTTGCTACTTTATTGCCATTACACCGGTCGTGTCCCTTTACCCAGCATACAGATACGCTGTTGTTAGCTGAGGCCACTTCTAGTGCCTGATGACATTTCCCTGCTGATGTAATTGTTATTATGATTATGATTACGTAAGATGAGTAGTGATTGTTTAATATTTGTGTAGATTCTGATGATTTTGCCCGTTGTATGCCTACGGGTAATTTCTTTGGCGGCTAGATTATACCTGCTAATTCCGTTTGTACTACGGTAGCATGCTTATCCATTATTGCCCACTGATAACCAATATGCAAAGATCTGGAATAAATCCCACATCCTGCACCTTCCTTCTTTTTTGATCTGTCTGTGTAGATGTTTTTGTCTTAAAAAATTACTTTTTTGACAAAAACTTGCTTAATGAATTTTTTTGCATCCACTATTACTATTACCCATTTATTCCATAAACACGTTGTATATGAAACATAAAACTTGTTGATATATTGTTAATTTGCGATAAATGTCAGCAAAATGCTGTGGTGGCATCGTATTATTATGCATGTTTTTGACAATGAAGTTACAGAGCTTGGTTTTTCTCATACAGCTTCCAATTATATCATTTGATTCCGTACTAATAATGTAGCATAACAATTAATTGTCGCATTGAAAATCTATTTTATTGCTTAAAAGTTGTTGAGCAAACAACCTAATTCACGTGATAAAGAATGCATGTCATTTAATATTTAGTTTTACAAAGTTTGATCACAAATGCGGTCCTCTGAATAATAATATACCGACCATCTCCCACAAAAGTCGTTGACTTCTTGTTATTAGAATGAGGGATAGAGATATTAGTTATCATTATTTCTGATAAAACAAACAATTTGGAATGGGCAAATAAAAAATCACTGGATGATATTCATATAAGGAAAAAAACTACGTTAGAATTACACGTAATTTTTTATTGATAAAAAGTGATTAAACAATACACTTGTATGGTCTCAAAATCCTGACACCACTGAATATATTGTAATCATATTATCATTATCTACGTTTGTATTGTTTGTATATTTAATTTATGTACTCTTGTATATCTTGTATCTCTTAATATTCTTTTAAATTGTTATCTTAGATTTAAATATAGGAGTGGCATTAGCTAGGCTTCGCTCATTATCTAAATTTTTAAAAACACAAAATGTATCTTTATATTATTTTAATATAGTCGCAATACAGGGTGCTCATTTTTACGTCGTCCAGATAACATAAGTATACAGAAGGAAAATGTACCTTTTTAAGTTTCTTCTGCTTCTTCAATAAGTATGCAAAATATATTACTTTTCAGAACATTGAAAGGCATAGATATGTAATTTTTTTTTCTTAACTTAAGTCGCCAGTGGCGTAGCTAGGCGTGGGCGAAGCGGCCCCTCGCCCACGGCCTGGCACTTAAAGAGGCCTCGCGCGAGGCCCCTTGAGGGTGATTTAAAACCAAACGCCATAGTGCGAATATCACCCTAAAAGACCTTACTAAGAAGAAGCTTTACCGAGGCTTTACCACACGTACTATACCTCCCTTCCGGGTGTGCTCTATTATCGACATATTTATATTTTTCAGTACTGAAGAGGTTACAAAAAATAATTATTTTTAGCATTTAAATACCTCATAATTTTGAAATTTTCAGATCATCCAGACTTCACTACTTTAACTAGTTTCATCATAAATGAATAATTTTGTAAACAAACTTTCTGATTTTTCACCATTCTTTTCTTGAAAATATACAGGGTGACATTGAAAAAACTACAATGCATAGTATCACGCGATAGAGGACCAAAAAATAATAAATAAAGTTATATACACTAATGTCTGATCGCATTTTGTTTTCAAGATTTAGCAGCATTTAAAATTTTTTGTAAAATTTAAATTTTTTCAATTTCTCCCGATTGTATGAAAATATTTGAACCAAAATTGATGCGCACTGTGACCTTGCATGTAGCTATTATGTGTCATAATATTCAGTTCATTCAGTATCCAATGGTGGAAGAAAAGGGCCTTGCTGATGCGACTTCGCCCACGTCTAGATTAGTCCAAGCTACGCCACTGTAAGCCGCTATGTGCACATTACCATTTCCGAGAACCCTATACTGAGCATCGTAAAAGTGACCACCCTATATTGACACTACCATTTTTTTATTTTTTCACTCAATTTATGCACGTGTATTGAGCATTGATATATATAGGTCAAAATCTCGTAATATAAAATTATTCGGTCCTCTGGCAGTTTATCGTTTTAATAAAGATGAATGAGAGAAGTGAATACGATTGGACTGACGAAATCCAGGACAAACCTGATTGATTAGTGTTCTGCAGAAAAACGATATTTAAACTTGATTGGACAGGTAGCATATCCAGAAAAACGAATTTCCCTTTTATCAGATTGTGGAAATAAATTAATTAACTTATGCAATTTATTTGAAATATATATAAGAGCTTTCCTGGTGTGAGTTGTCTTTATATAGGTATGTTTGGTTCTTTAAGTAAGCAGTAATATAATAATATTGTCTGAATGTTGAAAGCGAAGATAATCTTGCGGTTTGCACAAATTCATGGACATGGTAACATTATGTAGCTATGATTTATTAATTTATATGTTAATATTATTAACACCAACAATAATATTTTATACACAGAGTGATTCAGAACTTATTCGAAAAACTTTGACCCTTAAATAAAATTACATTAAGTATCTACATTATTATATCTGGTTTTATATTAAACAGTTGTCCTGTATTCTAATGTCTTTCACAGAGCTGCATGCATGACCATCCCTCAATCTGAGGGATGGTCATGCATGTATGTAGAATTAGAAACGAATCTTGCCATTTCATTGTTCGATACCTTATTACGTTACGTTGTGTATTATGTAACAACGGTTAACTTTTATCATTTTTAAGATATTCTAACGAGATGTTTTTGTATTGTGCATAGAATTATGAAAATAGTTTATTTATCTTAATTTTATTCGTTTAGAAATTTTAAAGCCCACGACAGACACCAACTGAATCCTCTTCAAAATAACTTAGGGACTTCTTTATAATATTATCCATCATTCTATGTTTAGAATTAATTCTAAGAAAATGCCTGTGTGATATTTTTCGCTTATCCTTTTTGGTGTCCGATGTTATGATTCGTTTTGTTTCAATGTAATTTGTGGCCCTACACACACATACCAAATAGATAACATAATAATTACAAATTACTATCTACCTTTAAATTACAATATAATATGTATCTTCTGGGTCCAGTAAATTTTCAGGTGATTCTTCCTAGCAAAAACTAGCTGCTTTATTTTGGTTCTGTATCGTATAAAATACAGCAATTGTAGTACTTTGTTTACTATTTTACAGATGTAGACTCTTTCTTAAACATACTTTATCCATCAGAAACATAAATAAAGTGCTAAACTATTTTGTGATAAAAAATACTGGTACCTAATTATTCTGTACACTGTGGTAATATAAAAACAACAATTTACTGATTTACTATTACATTATAATGGAACAATTTAAAAATATCCACAGATATTTTACACAATATTCACGGTGAACGGAGCTGTAACGGAAGACTGCGCCGGCGCAACAACCTCGATGCTCTAAAAGCCTCACCTCAAGTCTAATTTTTTATTGGCAAGTCTTAATAACACCATTGTGCATACGTAAATTGCATTCAATACATTATTTAGCGTTATTTATGTATAATAAAATACTTGCCATTAATATTTGACAATTCATTGTTTTGACGTTTACCGATATGAGTTTCTTCTGTGTAAGTTTGGTTTAAGGCTATACACATTTTACATGACAAAACAATGAAATTAGGGCCCCTTTTGGAGGCGTTTTTTATGTTAAATTTTAACATTTTTTAATGTTTATTTTTTAGAATGTGTTCATAACTAAGTAATTTATATTTCAATTTAAACAAGTTTTAGCGGGGTTGACTACCAAAATTAAATCGATTTCCTGAAGAATAAGACACCCTGTATAAGAATTGATGTTATCATCAGATTGTATGCGCCATCTATTGACTGTACCTATACCAAATTTCGTCGCGCTGGCTATGATATTTTCTGAAATATAAGCATTCCAAAATTTTTTGTAGGATGATCTGAATCACCCTGTACTGTACGTATACACGTAAGGTCATGAAAAAATTTAATGCTAACTAAATATATATGTTGTTATATGCGTGAAATAATGTAGGTACGTTAATATTATTAAAACGATATTTTCCATTACTCCATTAGTGAGTGGGGTAATCAGAGCAATTACGTGCAGACTTTTACTTTTTTATTTAACTTTTTGTACTATAAATATGCAAAATAGTAGGAGAAATGCGAAACTGCGGTTAAATTGGTGGGGTTATTCGCCGAAAGATATATAGCCTTATAAAGTTGTAATTTCATTTAGATCCCAATTAACAGTATGCTCTGATTTCAGAGCTTCAGATTTATCGTTAATTTAAAAACAAAATGTAAATAAATTATTGGAAATGGTTGGCTGTTGACCGTTGAAATAATAATTGGGCAACGGATTCAATATTGTTTTGTTAAATTGCGATATCTTTAACCTGGCAAATTAAAGTCAGTTCACTGTAATTAGCAAGTACTTTGCTGTCATTAAAATTTGTTTTTTGTATGATAGCAAACCAAATGATTATAAAAATATCTATTTTGTAATTTGTATCATTAATATAACTATATTGTTTACTGTAGTTAGTTATGGAATCAATAGTTACGTACAGTTGTCGCAATATAAAGATTTCCAGCCCGAATCAGTGTCATATGTTGATAAGAATATGATGGCTTAACCGCTTGCCCTGCACACATTTGCATAGACAATAACAATTATTGACACGATCTAATTATTGATGCCTCCCAAAATTATTTTTAATACTCCATCGGTCCACCCCTCTAACTACATATTAGATTGGAAACATTTATATTGCGACCAATGTACAGGGTGTCCCGTGACACAAAGTGAGATTTTCACCATAAAATCAATACCTAGTGTTGAACGATTTTTGACTCACCTATCTCTTAAAGTAAGGGGTAGGTGAAGGATAGAATTGTATTGTAGAAAAAGTTGGAAAACTCCTGACTACTTTAGGCAGTTCTGGTAGAATGTTCTTAAAGAAATTCAAATATGCTTCGTATGTCAATTTGGCTGGCAAGACAAAAGGTCCTTTTAGATGATATCCAATGATCCCACACTAGACATTAACCGAAAAGCAATGTTGGAAATTTGATCTTTACGGTATCAGGCTTTTGCTCTGCACCGATAAAGACACAGTTAATTTTACTGCGAAAGCAATCAAAAAGTTGACATTAAGAAAACTGTTGCTCCAAGAGTTTGTATTTTATTATGAAAATTGAAAACGCCATGCCCCATCGGCTGCCAAAATTCTTGAAATAAATAAATGGGGGTTGAGGTTAACTTTAGTTAAAAACTGCTGTATATAATATGAATATAATTATTGTTGTCGTAGAGTCCTGTGGACGGCCCAGATACGCTTCGACTTCTCGAGATATACCTGGTGTTCTACGTCTCGGATGTTTTTTGACAATGTCCAAAATATGGTCCTCCTTGTTTACATTGACATGTCAATTTGAGACTAGGAATACTAGCAGTATGAAGACGTTGAGTTACTGCATGCTACAACGAATATCCTCCTGTTAGGCAGCCGCCTTTGGGAAGACGATTTAAATAAATACGCCGTACTCCTGCAGAATTGTGGCGAGTTTTTCCATAAATTAATAGCATATCATGGTACTCACGTGTGTTAAACATTTTAACAAACAAAGAAAACTTAAACAAATAGTGATACGCAAAAGCACGACAAATACATTAACACTTAGCAATTCAGATACTAACTGACCTGTACTCCCGGTCGGTCCTTGAGTACATTGCCGCAATGTTGCCATTAAATAGGGTATTTTGCAGTAATTACTTTCCTTTTCTCTAGCTACAACTAGAATCTTTGAACTACTATAAAAATCTTTAAATCGGCCTATAATTGAATTCGGTTCGTATTGTTGGTTCTCAGGATAATACGATCGGATTCATTGTTTATACTGATCGAATTTAGTACTACTATCAACTACTTCAACAACATCTTAAAGTCATGATGTGAATTTATAAAACACTCTGTATACCAATTACTTACTTTATATACTTAAATACGTTTAAATTTTTGTTATATTTCAGAATTCCTTAAAGGACCTTTAATATAATAAAAATATAAGCTATTATTGTTTAATTATTTAAGCAAACCGAATTTCAATAATGTATCTGGGTGAAGTACTCGTAATTTTCGAAGTTTAACTAGTTTCCTCTTTTGAATAAATTATCATGTTTACATACCACAAAGATAAGAATTCTACAGTTAAGTATTAGTCGAGACGATAGTATAATAATGGAAAATGCAACAGAAACTTTGTAACTTGTGGAATAGATTGTTTTCACTTTACGAGTTAACCGATAGGGAACTAATGACTGAGCAGAAGAACAACAATTCATTATCTACGCTTATCTGTACATAGCTGAATCAAAAAGTATGAAAAAATTATACATTAAACAAGGTACGTTCAAACATAAAATGTTCAGCAACCTTACTTTGTTTCTTATTACGATATTTATACAGGGTGTCCGGGATATGAGTGCCTTAATTTTGCCATGAGTTGTACTCAACAAAACAAATTTAACTTAACAATTTTATTTTCTCTGACCAACGATAACAGAATTATGACAGCAAACAGGTCTTGAATATATGACAATGTAGCTCACAAACTATTTTAGAATTGTACAATAATTACAAATGGGTACACCTAAACATAGGTACTTACTGTAAATGGTTTTCTTAGAACTTTTTTCACAACACAGAATAATAGTTACAATACTTTAAAATGACTTTATGTTTCTTCCAAGAAGCGTTTACAGAGAGTTTTGCTTATATTCGCCGTAAATTAATATGTCATGAAGCTGGTTATGGTTATTATAAATTGTTCCATTTTTGTTAATGTACACTCACCAACATCAAAGAAAAACTAGAAAGAAAATGAAATGCATTAGCTATACGCACCACTATGACTAATATTACTTTTAGGTTATCAGCAGCAGCCTGGCACTGCAACGTTGTTGAACGTTACAGTACATTACAGTTTTACCGAGTTTATCGGAAACTTCCAAAAATCAAATTACGAACAAATTACGTTGTTGGCGCTATTGTTTAACCTTAATTGTATTATATTTTTATTTTTGAAACGTAGATAAAATATTCGTTTTAGACATTTTTTTCATAAGAGTTTTTTTTTATTGCTTTTGATCAGATATATAAACCCATAAAATTACGGCAATCATATTCCGGGCACCCTGTATATTTCTTAACTTACATACAGGGTGTTAAAAAAAGAGTGTAAAGTATTTCAGGACGTAATAGTATGAACCAAAATAAGCAGAAAAGTCGTAATAAACATAAACCGCAACCGTTACTTTGCGGACCCATGTTTATTAAGACTTTTCTGCTCTTTTTTTAACACCTTGTATAATAATTATGTTTTATAGTATAGTGATTTTTTTTAGGCTAATTTAATAGTAGTAGTAGTTTAAGCTTTATGATTTAATTAATATTTAGCTTTTTTTCTAATAGGGTATATTAGTAGAGACTGATTTAAGAAGGGTTTTTTTCTTGACAGTGACAACGAAAAGTGGACGTTCATTGAAGAGTGTCACTTTGTCGCTTGCCGAGCGATGAAATCTAAAAAATCAAACGCTCGTCATCAGTAGCAGCCAAGTAAACAGCGTCCTTTTCAAGTTGTAAATTTAATAATTGTAAAATTTGCGCACTTTAGCTGATAATTTTAGTTGAAAAAATGATGAAAATTGACAGTGACATCCTGAAGTCACCTCCGGAGATTAGAAATATAGCAAAAATTGTAACTTAGGTTTGTTGTTAGAAAAATCAAAGAAGCAGTATAACCTATTTGTGTCGAAGTAAATTGAATATAAGCCTAAGAAATCAAAAACTTTTCCCCGAAACTATACAGATTTTTACGTGAAGCCTATGATGAAACATATTATTTATAAATTAAGATAATTTCTGTAACTTAATAGAAATATCTTATTATAGGTAATTCTAATTATCGAAATTTCGGGTGTCTGCAGACGTGACAAATTAGTAAAAACGAATGTTAAAGACGTTGAGGACAAAGAACCCATTTTGAAGAAGTCGAACGTTTACTTTCACAAATTTTATCATTTTATAGGAAGTATGTAGCCTTGAGACCTAGAAACGAAAACACACCAGCACGATTATTCTTAAAATTTAATAAAGGCAAGTGTTTTAATCAAATGGTAGGAATGAATGTTATTGCTAAAATATCAAACAATATTGCTAGTATCTTAACCTACCAGAATGTCATTTATACACAGGACATTGCTTTCACCGAACATCGGTTACTGGTCTATAGTGGAGGTATACAATTAAAGAGACAAGGGGGATGGAAGAGTTCTACAGTTGTAGACGAATACATAGATAATGAAAACATTGAGACAAGTAACAAAATTTCAACTAGGCCATCAAATAATGTACAAGTAATTTAATGTAGCAGTTTTACCATATCAGAATATTGCCTAATATGCCTTCTGGATCAGAAATTATTATTAAAGATTGTAAAGACTGTTCCTGTTCTTTCAGCATCCAATTACGAATTCTGACAAATGAATCTCTTATCTTTGTTCTATTTGTTATAATTAATGTGGTCGTTGTAATAAAGTTAATAACTGAAAAGTTTTTTTTTATTCATTGTAGATAAGACTGCATGCATTACTAGCAAAAAAATATATTACAGCTCTCGAGTGATTACTTGTCAGTTTCGACCAATAATATATAACTTTTCTTTTTTAATACATAAACAACTATTATATAATTATTCTATTTAGAGTGTGGCAACTTTAATGCAGAAAATATTTAAATAGAGATTCCTTGGGAAGTCTTATATTAAGAAGTACTATATTCACCTTTTGCCAAGAAAATTGAACATCAATTTTGTAGCTGAAAAATAAATTCTAGAATAGTCAAGAGTTGGCAGACATGAATTTAGCGGTTGTCAAAGGCCATGTTAGTGGTGCCAGATGGTTTAATTTTGCGTAAGGTCAGCAAGGTTTAAAACAAGTTTTTTTTTTCAACAAGCCCAAATTCCGGTAATAAATGCAGTTCAAAATCAGTATAAATATGGACATTATAAATTAATAATTATACGTAGTTCGATAGAATTATAGATTTGGTAAAGAGAAGTAAATTGTAAAAGTGAATTGGTTACTTTGTAAACGGGGTACGAGATCGACTCGCGTTTATAATACTTTAAGATCTATTTTAACTTTATGTAATTTTTTATTCAAAATTTTCAATATTCAAATCGCATAATCGACTTATGATCTATATTACTTTATTTTATTTGCTGTCAGGAATCTAAGTTTTTAATATTCTGTAGGTATTAAATATGCCACACCTCGAGTGTTTCTTTAGCATTTTAACGACACCTACATTATACCTAAGTATATGTCAATAACAGCTGCTTCAAAAAACGTGTTGACTCATGTGAATAAACTATGAATATAGTCTCTGAAAACATTGTACTTCAAATGCATCGCAATTCTTTTTTATTTTCAAATTAAAAATCATCAATTTGTGTCGCAAATATGCTAGTAATAATCATATTTAGATTAAAATGAATAATGTTTAATTCTAGTCATTCTGTTTTCTTGAAATAGGTAGAATAGGTTAAGTATAATAAAGTAATCAAACTAATTTTTATATTTACATTTTGAATATAGAATAATGCTTAATTTATTCTATTGCGCTTGGTTATTAACATCTATGTGTTATTGCAATATTTAGTTGATTACACACTTTATGACACTATCTGTCGTTTGGTAAACAAAATTCAATTAGCCTCTTCATTACACGAAATATTGACAAACCCATTCCAAATCTCTTCAGGGATTCGTGTCATTTACTACATTTGTTGTCCATAATATATTAACAGAATGTTACCTGATAATAAACTGAAATGCTTCAGCATTATCTGGATTAGTATTTGGCATTATACAAATGGAATAGTGAAAGCTTTATGTATTAAAGATTAGTTTAGATAATTATGTAAATTTAATAGTAGTTCTAGTACTTATATAATTGCAGACTGTACAGTCGTATGGATTTAATCATATACAGGGTGCCCAGAAACTAGTGGTTCAAAATGATACGGCATACAGAAGAAGTCAAAATAATGTCGGTATTTCATTTACATTTTTGTACTATCTGGCTGCGGAAATAAAAGATTTCCAAGCAAGAAGTTAAATATTGAATGTCAGTTATAGTTTTTAAAGCGACAGTAACTCATAGTAATACAACGTTCACTATGTAAATTGGAATATGCTTCATTGTGGAGTCAAAATGAAGTTTTAGAATTTATACAATGTTGACGGTGTTGCCAAATTTGCCTTCTATTCGCAGTTCGATTCCACTATTAATTTGTTACAAAAATGCAATACTTTGTTTTATTCCATATCTTTTACCATTTTCGAGTTAAACGCATATTTAATGATGTATGTAAAAAATTAATAAATTCTGAAACTTAATTTAAACCGTACCTGTATAATGAAGCATATCTAATTCCAATTTAAATAGTGAAAGTTGTATTACTATGAGTTACTATCTATGACCTAAGTTCTATATTTAACTTCTTACTTGGAAGCCCTGTATATCCGTAACGAGTCAGAACAAACAATTTATATGAACTGACATATTGTCTAAAAATGATTGTAAATTTACATGTTGCCCACGTCATACATTAATGTAAACAATATCAAATAAATACTGTATTACAAGAATCGCCCAAGAATCTCTTTTTTTTCTAAACTTACATAATAAAGTTTTGAAATTACATTTCATGGGCACAAAAACACGGTTTTCCCATGAAAAAACGCGTTTTCATAAGTAGTAATTTTCCATTACAACTGTAATATTACATTCTATTGAATTATTTGAGACTATCGCTCAAAAGTTATAGTCAAGTCGCGATATCTGAATTCACTAAATGTTTTTGGAATGTATTAAAGGAATATTTTGCTCTTTCATACTCGTATACTTGAAATCAATGCAGTATACTTAGAGCAGAGATTTTTTGTCTGCCTTGTTTAAAATTCGTCAAATTTAATGATACTAAATCTTATTTAAGTCAATGAAAAATCGTTTATGGCAACTGTTACCAAATCCTTCAAAAATAAGTACAGTGAACTCAATTTTAAGAGAGACAATATTTTAGTTTTAAAGGGTGTTTTTTTTAGAGGTTTGTTTTTTCATTTGACAACACTGCTTCTACCGGCGGTCAATTTAATATGCGACGGCTGATTTGTGTTCAGTATGTTTTGCCATTTCATCATGAATAGACTTACGCCAGAACGACGTTTGCAAATTGTGCAAATTTATTTTGAAAATCGTGGTTCAGTTCGCGAAACTTATCGAGCGCTACGTCGCCATAATCGTTCATCTGAGCAAGTTATTCGAATAACCATGGAGCGTTTTCGCACCACATTTACCTTAATTGATAATGCGCATCCCCAAAGACGTCGTACAGTAGCACCGAAGAAGTTGTTGCTGCTATGAAGCGTAGTGTTCAAGACAATCCCAATGAGTCTATTCGCCATTCGCCAACAATTGGAGCTGTGTCCATCCACCTTATGGAAGATTATGCGAAAAAATCTTGGTCTACGAGCATACAAGATCCAACTTGTGCAAGAGCAGAAGCCGCGTGACCATGATGGTGCGTCGTACGTTCGGTGAATGGGTCGAAAACCAAATTGTTCTTGATCCTTATTCATCCCAAAAACTTTTGCTAAGAGATGAGGCTCATTTTTGGCTTAATGGCTACGTAAATAAACAAAATTGACGGATTTGGAGTGACGAACATCCAGAACACTTTATTCAGACGCCGTTACATCCAGAAAAACTCACTGTGTGGTGTGCTTTATGGGCTGGTGGAATCATTGGCCCATATTTCTTCAAAGATGATGCCGGCCAGAATGTTACAGTGAATGGAGAACGCTACAGATCCATGATTAGGGACTTTTTTGTTTCCCAGCTGAATGGCATTAATGTGGAAACACTTTGGTTCCAACAAGACGGCGCAACATGCCACACTGCGCGCGACACCATCAATTTATTGCGGGAAACATTCGATGACCGCATAATTTCGCGTAATGGACCTGTGAATTGTCCTCCAGGGTCCTGTGATATCACGCCACTGGATATTTTTTGTGGGGATATGTGAAGTCGCTAGTCTACACTGATATACCAGCCACGTTGGACCATGTGCAAGCCAACATTCGCCGCGTTATTACCGATATACGGCCCCTGCTGATTGAAAAAGTGGTCGAGAATTGGACTTCCAGATTGCGCTTCATTCAAGCCAGCCGTGGCGCCCATATGCCCGAAGTCATTTTTAAGCACTAATGGCATTAAATTATCTGTCCAATAAAGCCAATACCATGGTTATTACCATGTTTTTGACATTTTCTATTTAATTTTAAAGTTCTATATCTTTAAAAAAAAAGCACCCTTTACTTCCGGATGATATATATCAAGGCCCTTAAGAAATTAAGACCATTGGACGCACCTGTAAAGAAATTTTTTTGATATAACAATTACATTTGAGTAATAGTAAATATTTTTTGATTTTTCTAGATATCAATTGAGGTTGTGTAACGTCTTGACCGGAATGCTCTCTTGTAGTGTAATACATTTTAATCATTGTTGGTAGCACTCTTAGATCATTTGTTCACTTGTGACTAGTGACTGGTTTTCAGAAAACTTTATTTAGCTGTTACAATTGAATTATTTATCTGCCCTCTATTTTGTACAATAACTTTTTTACTGAAGTTTCAATGGTCTGTTTAGATAGTAGGTATTTCTTGGACCACTTGCTGTACCTATATACCAGAGCTTTGGGATATATTGCTCTAGCAGTTGGCCTTAAGAAAGCCTTCTTCTGTTGCTTGAAATATTATAGATAATATTAATTATATTTTTTTGCAGGCAGCTTAATTTCTCAGAGCTTCCTTGTATGTAGTGTTTGTTGCCTGATATTTCTTTTTTATTTAAGCTGACGGTAGAGTTAATTCTTCTACCAAATGTTTTGTTATACTAAGATGCTTTTATAACGCCATGTTTCGGAACGAAATGGTGATGCGACTTAGTATTCAAGTACTTTTCCATGTGAATAACGTGCTATCTTGTTTTTCCTTTCACCAAGACAATCAGAAATGAATATACTCTACTAATTTGTTAAAAGACTACTATGTTATTGTATCCGCATTTTAGGGCCCGCTTTCCGAAAGCTTTTAAGTGGATATTTGCCTGGTCTGAAAATAAAATTAAACCCATAGCTGTTCCTAACGCTTAACCTCTAACTAATAAGGTCCATTTGTTGCATACTTTTACCACATCTACCAGATTCTTCCTCGGCTTTTGCGATAAATCTTCGATGCAGTTCTATCGAAGCTTTTTTAGTTAATACTTTTTCCAAAAATAGCATCACGTATAGATATGCCAGGGATCATTTAGATCTAGTTGGATTTTTTTGCACCTGGTTAATAAAACGTTCAGCATACTGTTTGTTCAGTTTTCTCATTAGGTCTTTCATTCTTTTTTATGTGATACATACGAAGCGGGTGAGGATCCATCTATTACTGCTAGTCTGAGTAGTACATTTTGTTTGATGATTTTTAGAATGCAATATAATATGAGTGTTTTTGAATCGGGCATATATATTGGTATCTATATAGTTTCTTGTTGCCGTTACAGTCTTGTATCACAAACACCACTTCTTTTTCAAGTTTTTTCAATTTTTTTATATACTACCAGATCCTGTTATGGATTTTCTGTAAATTTCCTTGTTTCAATAAACAGCAAAATTCTTAGAAATTAAGGCCAAACAAAAAATGTATATTTTGTTGCTAATAGAAATATATTTGGCTAGCGTTTTTTTATTTTAGAATGTTTCTTAAAAACAATATTTTATCCACAATCACCTTATTTATAATCGGATTTTTATCCACACATATGAACAGTGTAAAATGATACTTTATCCAATAGCGGAATAAAGTAACTATATTTCACTAGTAGAATAATGAAAAGTATAATAAACCTATAACAAATCACATTTAATTTATTTACTTATTAACATTAACATTTACATTTATAGTAAATTTATAGTAATATGCATTTCGTTATTTATTTTATCACATATAACTTCATTTCCGTTAATAACAACCTTTGTAGCATTGTTACCATCACCTTCGGAACGCATAACATCTGTTGAAGTTTGTGAAGAATTTGCACAACTAACGGATGTTTCTTCTTGTAAGAAACATCAGCTATATTTTCCTTTAATTTTCCTAGAAATATCAAGTTTGTTAGATATGGACTCCTGAAAATAACTTTCTGCTGCAGAGGAACTCTTCCAGCCACCATGCTGTTTAATGGTTGTAATCAGCACTTTTATTGACCAATATAGTTGTTGAAGTACGCCTCATATAATGACCAGTATATGCTTCTGGATTTGAGGCTACCTTCGCCAATGTGTTAATTCCAATAGGCTGAGAAGTACGTTTTTGATTTATGTATCTTAAAAAAAATATGTCTTGTGTTAAGCGAATTGGGCGCAGAGAAATATATTCTCTGCATTCACGCAAAATCCAAATCCTTCTTCTGTAATCGTATATTTTCTTGAAATGTCTGTCTTGGTATCAGGTATTGAAACAAGTAACTGACAATGTCCTCTAATTTTCAAATTTGTCAATTCACATTATCTACAGGCACCAAAAATCGCCATTATTAGTGCAACCTAAAATAATTCAAAGTTCGTGATATCTAACAACATGTAAAAGGTAAAGAGATATTACCTTAATCATTAAATATTATTTATCAGAAGTAAATAATTCTTCAATATATGTTCTTTCCAATACTACAGCTTTGTTGCATTGTTAAGAATATTAAACACGAGAATTTAGTTCGAGTTGATAAAAAGCTACTGAAAACACAAAAATAAAAAATTATTACACGCAAGTTTATGCATTATTACTGTTTCTAGCAATTGTAAACACTTAGGTTATCTACCGCCATTGGCAATAATTATTGCACTCCAACTGGATCAATCTATATAATAAAAGTTATATTTCTCAATTTCAATAAATACTTTGTCGAAGAGCTTCAAGTATGATATCAAATGAAGAAAAAATAATAAATGCTATTTTATGATTGTGTTCTTTTTTGATATTTGTTTTATAAAACAGTCTTATATCTTTGCCATAATGTCAATCATTTGGGATAAGAGCATTATCTTTTAGAAGAGAGTTCCTATAATTCAGCGCTTATTATGCTTTCTGCCTGAATCCCATTCCTTGTTAGCTATATTATGGAAGGAAGTTTTGATTGGTTTTAATTTTTAATAATTCCATTTTCAAGCTTGGAATACAATTTTATAATTTGTTCAATTTTGCAACACCCTCACAGAGTATTAATACATACTTTAAATTTGTGAATTTTACAAGTCATAGTCTTCTACATGTAAAGTTTTTATTGTAAAATAAACCATTATGTAATTATTGTATTTTTATTGTAGATATAAAAAATTGTTGAAACAAATTTCTAGATTATGAACTATAATATAGCAGATTCATTTTGTCAAAAAACTATGCATGTTCGCCTAGTTTTCAAACGAGTAAAAGGTGTCATCATGGCATGTGATCTACATATAAAAATATGTTTCAATAATGCTTATTAATGCAATAAGCTTAATTTTTGGAATTGTAGCCTAATTATCGTTTTTATTTGGATCGGTCAGTGGTCGCGCGGTTTAAGGCGTTAGTACTTGAATCGAGGTGACTAGACGGAGTTGGTTCGAGTCCAGCTGCCGGTAGACCGTATATAAGCTATATTCATAGAGAGATTGGCACCCTCTGTGGGTATGGTAGGGTGGAATAATGTTAGCTTGGGTCAATGTGAGAGATTGATGCCGGTTGATATTTGACTACCCCTAATTAATGAGGTTTTCCAGGTTTTCCTCATTCCTGCACTGAATAGTGGTTAGGGCCTACCAACGTAAGTCGTTCCTGGGCGCAAATGTGGCCTGCTTAATAATAATATGCCGCCCTCTCCCGCACAAGTCTCCGACTTCTGGGCTAATCCCTGTGATTAGAATGAGGGGTAGAGATATTATTATTATTATTATTATTTGCATTAAATGAGTATGCATTATTTTGTACTGTCTAAAATACAGGTAACTTACAAGTTAGGTTTATTCTTGTAGCAGTTGGAAACGGTTTGAAGCTGTCAGAAACATTCGACCAGTTAAGTTGAAAACGAGTTACCAGTGAATATAACGCACAAAGTAACTGGACTGACATTCTGATAATTTAAAATCGTTCGCAGGAGCAAACCTACTATAACAATATAGCATGTTCAATTATTACTGCATTACAGTCAACTAACCTTTAATATACGGTTCACTTAATCGGTCCTTTATGTATCAGAATTATGTTTAGTTGAAAGTTTTAATAACATAGAACACAGTTCAGGTACTCTTAATAAATTTTAATCATTGTTGGTAGCAGTCTTAGATCTGTTCACTTGTGACTAGTGACTGGTTTTCAGAAAACTTTATTTAGCTGTTATAATTGAATTATTTATCTCCAATCTATTTTATGCAAGTTTTTTTTGCTGGGGTAAGTGTATTTTTACCTACCACTAGAATTTATTTCTCAGTGTAGAGTTTCACTTTATAAATGAGCACAAGATTGATGGAATATGAAAGTATTCTTTAAAATAAAGTTATATAGTCAACCATGTTGTTGAAATTGACAGTCACGATATAGCGTGTTGACAGATTAAGTTGCTCAAAGGATTTCTTAATCTTTATAACAGTAGACTATCTCTTGACGTTACTATAAGCTATTTTATATAGCCATGCAAAATTTTGAAATAAGTGCAAAATTGCACTATCAATAGTTCAAGAGGCAAATATTTTGCTATATCTCTATTAAATAGGATCCAGAAAGATTATGTACCTGTATAATAATCTGCTAATTTCGTCTTCTTCAGTGATAGATATATCGAACGGTACAAAACTATTGTCTTGTCATTACATGTGCACTAACCTCAGTGTTTCTTTCGACTTTTAACCTTCATTTTATATTTAAAAAGTTACTATAGTCACAAAGCATAATTTTATCAGAATCAATCATGTCTTACTTTTTGGACATCAAGTGAACTAATGAATACTAAAGCAATGGCACTATAAATATTATTTTCTTGTACTTATGTATTTATTAATTAAAAAGTCACCACCTATCACAACTAAAACCATGGCACTAGAAAGCTCGTCTTCTCAAGTAGATGAATAGTTTGTTTATTTATTTAGTACATATTTTAAAAATGAAATTGAAAATAAATAATACTCGCCTTAAATGTAATGTACTCAAATCAGAAATATTTAGAAGTACTTCATTTTTCCGTACATACTTTAAAAGTTCTATAAAATAAACACCATATAAGCAAAAAGTCTGATTCAGTTTCAAATACAATTCTGAAGAAAAATAAAAAAACCTTTTATGTTCAAACTTGGGATATTGTCTTAATGCATCTATCGATCATATATTGTAAGACCAATTAGCAAAGCTCTGCTACTGGTCGCTTTTCCTCAGTGCATTTTAGGTACCTTTCATTTTTATGCGTGAACTATCCTTCTATTTAAAAATCCCTGGGCGTAGTAGTCTCCGAGGTGGTACTTGAACGCCAATGCTTATAGGTGTAGTAAGAGGTAGGCGCGGTTCAACGGCCTGACCCAGGATGGCCCTGCATTGACCTGGTTCGGTGACCTGGGTCGAAAGTTATTCGTGTGCGCAAGCTTTTCACTACCTTCCTCTTGAAACTGCACCTATCAGCTGATTTATACATTAGCTGACTGTGTTTAGTAGGTCAATCCCTTAATACATTAGAGCTAGATGTGAGCCTACAAGAAAGTTTATGATTGACATTATTCACCCGAGTACTTAGTGCTGGTTTCTATTTCAAGGCGGCTTTTGAGTATAAAGTTCGATGTGGCCTAGATAAGGGCTTAGCTGAAATGTTCATAGAAAGTACATTAAAATGGGATTTAGCTACAATAGATACAGAATGTCCACCTGTACTTTGAAGCTTCCAACATTTATCAGGGTGTTTGGCAAAGTTGGTGCAAAACTTAAGACGGTAAAAGTAACCAAAGTAACCAAAAAAGTTCCTATAAACATTGGTCCTCCGAAGCAATCTTACTGAGATATGGCCCTTCAAAGGGGTCTTATCAATTCGATGTTGTTTAAAATAACTCTCTTTTGATTAAAGTAATGGAATGAAAATTGTAGGTAATAATCATACCATAACTATCATAAGTTTCATCAAAATCGGTTATAAATAAAAGTAGTTTTTTAACTATCCTTAACAGATTTTTTTTTATTCCTTTTTTAGCTTTGTTTTTCAATTAGACTTTTTTAAAGATATAACTTCTGTACTTTTTATCGAATTCTACGTAGTATATACATATACAGTATGCGCCAAAAGTATGGAATAAATTCAATAAAAACGAAACAATTATTTTTTGGGAAAAATCCTCGAACAGGTCGATTTTTAATTTAAAAAATACATATTTTAGCATAAAATGCGATTTTCAAATGTCATTTGTTTTCGAGTAATGACGTCATCGATTTTTTTTAAATGGCAACACCATATTTTTTTCCTTGATTCTGAAAGATCGTTTAATTCTCTATCAGACGGTACTAAAATTTTGCCCTCTTACATAGGAAAGTTTTCGAGTAAATGACGATTGAATGTTAGAAAACGTAAATCAATTAAAATAAAGCAAAAAAGTTTAGTTTTTGGATCGCGTAGGTGAAAATCTTTGCAAAGTGTCATTGTCACACCGACTTTCTAATAAGTATTGTAAGCGACATAGAAATTATTATTCAATTTAAAGTATTATGGCACATTTAACTGTTACTCAAAGAATTGAAATTTTAATTCTTATCGGATGCGGGAATATGACTAGAACTAGTTTGCGATTTATTTAATGAAAAATATCCAGATCGCTCTATCAGCCAATCAACAGTCAGTAAGGTAGAGTCTAAATTTAGAGAAACTGGCAATGTTGTAAATATTCCAAAACCTGGACGTCCAAGCATAAATGAAAATCAGAAACAGAACATTTTGATAAGTATGGTGGATAATCCTCATAATTCTTCACGATTGGTTGCATTAAACAATGACACTAGTCAGAGTACAGTGCTACGTATCTTGAGGAAGGAAAAATATCATCCCTACAAAATTCAACTTGTGCAGGAACTCAATGAAGATGATCCCGATCGTCGCTTACACTTTTGCGAAATTTTAATGGATTTATGTCAAGGAAATAGAAATTTACACAGGCAAATACTTTTTTCAGATGAGGCCACATTTTGTCTGAATGGTACAGTAAACCGTCAAACTTACAGATATTGGAGTCGGAAAAATCCTCATTGGATGGCAGAGGCACATACCCAACACCCTCAGAAATTAAATGTGTGGGCTGGAATAGTTGACGACAGAATAGTAGGGCCTTTCTTATTTGAAGGAACCCTTACAGGACAAAGATATTTATAGTTTCTTGAAACGACCTTGTTCCAGCCCTTGCAGTAATTTTTCCTAACGATAATGACCCGGACATTCCTAACGATACCATATGGTTTCAGCAACACGGTGCACCTCCGCACTATGCGCGCCCTGTACGAGACAACTGTTTTCCTGGGAGGTGGATCGGCAGACGCGGACCGATAGAATGGCCTGCAAGATCGCCAGATCTTACACCTCTTGACTATTTTTATGGGGATACTTAAAGTCAAAAGTGTACATTAATAAACCACGTAATTTAGAAGAACTTCAAAATCGCATTCGGGACGAAATACGCAGAGTTACCCCAGAAATCATTCATAATGTGCAAGAAGAATTTCTTCACAGACTTGCGCATTGTCAAGAAGTTGGTGGATGGCAATTTGAACATTTAATTTAATTATAAAATTTAATCAATTGTTTTTTTTTTTACATACCTCATAATTGTTAGTTTTTATGGATAAAATTTACGTTTTTTAACATTCAATCGTCATTTACTCGAAAACTTTCCTATGTAAGAGGGCAAAATTTTAGTACTGTCTGATAGAGAATTAAACGATCTTTCAGAATCAAGGAAAAAAATATGGTGTTGCCATTTAAAAAAATCGATGACGTCATTACTCTAAAACAAATGACATTTGAAAATCGCATTTTACGCTAAAATATGTATTTTTTAAATTAAAAATCGACCTGTTCGAGGATTTTTCCCAAAAAATAATTGTTTCGTTTTTATTGAATGTATTCCATACTTTTGGCGCATACTGTATATATAATATATATCTTTAAATAATGTATGGTTCAGAACAGTAACATTTTCACATAGTAGGCAGCTGTCATGGTGACAGTTTCATTGTAATGTCACTTTCTGCAATGGAAATAGTCTGCAAGTTGAAAGGGACCTACGGACGTATTTACAAAGTTACTAATTAACATAAGAAAGCCGAAGAGTAAAGAAAATAACGTGTTTTCTCGTAATTCAAGAGTAATATCATCCAGCAGGTCTGAAAGATCATTTTCCGAAAAGCTTAGATATTCAACACCTCCCAATCGATTCCATAGAAACAATTGTCCCAGAAGGAGAATGCTAAGAATGCTGGTCCAAACATTCACTGAAGATCTCCATTGGTAACCAGTTTCAAAAGTGGCATGGGAATTTTCATCACACTACATATGTATATTGTGCAAATTGATAACGCCATCCCTGGTAAAACAACATCATCGGAAAACAAAATATTTAAGTCGAATGTATAATTATCTTGTTGGCGACTAAGAATTGTGCGACGAAAAGAAAGACGCGCGGCATGATCTTCTCGCAGCATACCATGAACTTTTTGAAAATGGTAAGCATATAGAATATATTATATTATCATGGCAAATTAGTTATAGTGTTAATCGGAACTACCGCAAAATAATTAATTTATTTGTTGACATGACAGAACATTATCCCGACCATTTTTTGTGCCTGAACATAAATGTTACAATAACAAACATAATGTGGCTAAAGTAGGTATTAAATACATTTTTGAGAATTTAAAATGCTATTCTCGAAAACGGTTTATTTTAAAGAGTGAGAAAGAGTTTTAAAAGTGTTTTTGACAATATTTCGTTACGTTTATTTCAAATTTATAGAAATATTTAAATAAAAAAGTTTTAAGTCATTATTTGAAGGCAAAGAAGGGAAGCTTTGGCATTGAAAGATATGCATCAAATTAAGAACGTGGATACAAAGGAACACTAGTGATACGTTTACAAAATTAGAAAGAATTCGGTAGGCTCACAAAAAAGTTATTGAAAAATTCATTAAATAAAATTTGTATAACTATGAAACTCCGCTTATTTTGAGTTTTCGAAAAAATCATATAGGGCTTTATAGAATTAATTTTTCTTGCGTGTGGAATCACTCTCCTCTCCATAAATTGACGTAGCACTTCCGGACACTGTATTTACTGTATAAAACAGTATCACTTCCTTTAAGTAATTTATTTGTACTTAGTTTTGTATTATTTCAATGTTTCCACACAAATAGTCCAAAACTAGTTCTATAATTTTTCTTTTGCCTGAAACAAACTGTATAGATAATGCTTCCGGGAATACATTTCTATTCTATTTAGTTTCGCGTTTCTGAAATAAAAAAATATCGCAAAAAATATCTTTCCATGTTTGTTTATCCCCAAATCCCAAAGTTCGATGGAGTTGAATAAACTCACTACGAATTTAGCCTTTGTACCGAAACATCTCTTTTTATGGTCATATACAATGGAATATATACAAACAAATGGCGAAAAGCGATTAGCCCCGATTCAGTTTGTTTAATGTAGGAGAGAAGTTTACAGAGTTACAGTCAATCGGTATTACCAGTAACATGAGTTATAGTTAATATCTTCAGAGTTCGAAATTTATTACAGGTGTAATAAATACATTAAATATCTATCTTCTGGAAAATTGATTATATGGATATCCCTTAGATTGAAATTAATGGATATATTAAACAACTCCAATCAACAGTAGTCTGAATAAGCATTCAAATTTATAGAAAACATTTTTTTATCTCTGTACTGTTGTATGGATGTTTCCTGTTAAAAGATAAAAGGGTTTGCGAATAATTGTGACCTCTTATCCCGTTGCTTTTAGGGCATGAAATGAATCTATTTGAATTAATTATCTTAGGTAAAGGAAATCCGTAGTTCTGATAATAAAAAATCACTATTGCTGAGTGTAACTGTAGGAAATGATGTTTCCTTTTGTTGTCGGATATGTGGAACAAATTTAGCTACTTTGATATGTTACATATCCTGCTGTGTTTTCAGTTTTTTTTTACGTATTTCTTCTTAATTCCATGTTTGGCAAAGCTATAACATTAACCACATTTTTTTAAATACGATGTTCTATATTTCATAGCATAAATAGATAACCCATATACCTACTTATTTTGACAAGCTTTTCGTATTTAAATACTGATAGTAATAAAAATCCTTGTGCCGTCAACAAAAAAACACTCCGAGTATTCGGTGATAAACAATCCGGCAACAGTGGATATTAACCTACAGTACAATAACTTTGTTTCAATGTATACTCGACAAATAATAACAGAAACAAACAATTAAATTCATGTTTTTATAAACACCTGCTGTAATGAATATGAAATCATAGAGTATTTAACAGATTAGTCTCATAATAAATGCTCAACCGCAGTAACCACGCTCCGATACCGAATCGGCTGCAATCGACACAGCTAAAGTTCAAATTTACTACGTTAACGGTGGACTAAGCCGAAGCTCATTCGGGTTCGTTTTCATATGCTGCTGAAATCCCGCCGTCGAACAGCATCTCTAGCAATGTGGCTCTACTTCTCTCCCTTCTTCCAACAGTTATCAGATACCATCTTCGCATTGTTTAGGAAGGTACGTTTTGTGTATTTGTGTCTTCTTAGTGTAGTTCATAGTTATTAATTAAATTTACTATTTACATAAAAAAATGCAATTCAAATTGGTGAAGCCAAATGTCACAAAGTTCTCTACCAAAAACAGTTATTAAGAGTGGCCAAAATAATTTAATGTATAAAATTTAGATAGGCTTTTTAACTTTTACGTAAACGAGTGCAAACATTTTTAAAGGCACCCCAAAAATATACAAAATGACATTTTGTCTTATGTGTCTCATGTGTGTGGCCTGATGTGGCAACGTTGTTTCGGTTGAGCGCTCGAACGCGTCATGAGAAAATTTGTAGTGTACCAGGGGTGCCGATTGTTATGGGTTGATTTGCTTATGGTTTGAAAGATCGAGTCTTTGATTTTCTGTGACCTTATGACTGAATCACCCTGTATATTGATTGATCTATTTCAGAGATTTTTAATCTCCGGTAGAAAAAATATATGAATCTTGTTTTGGACACCCTGTATTTTATGTATTGGTAAATATATAATCAGACAGAACCCATTAAGGTATCATGCATTTATTCATTTTTCTTTTTAGTACGAACATACTTTTTTCGTCTAATTAAAATGTATAAAAAATAGTGTAAGGATAAATAATAACAAATAATACGCTACTGCTAAATAGTATCCTAATAATAGTATTTTATATAATTTTTTTATATAATATTACGTACCTATACAAATACCTACATGCCTGTACAAATATCAGAAACATTCAAACACATACTGTTTTCTCAGTCTTGTTGATGTTTCTGAATTTCTAAATTTAAAATTGTTAGTAATTATTGTATAGTTATTGCAATTGTAATTATTGTAATACCTTTACAGAATATACAAAAATAAATTGCATAACTCACTGAAAAATAGGATGAAATGGTTCTAAATTGTTTCATTTAAAAAAAATTTATTTATAAAATAAGATTTTCGATTCTTGAGAATAAAGCAAATTTCTATCTCCTTCTGCATAATATAATTTATACATTTATACAAAGAATGATACAGTTTTCAGAAATTCCTACTAGAGCTAAACAAAGCACTGATTCGAAATTATAAACCCGGCATACATTTCCCATAAAATTCCTTTTGAACTCGCTGTATTAAACAATGAAGGACATGTAACACAATAGAATTGATAAATGGAACTCATATGTTTAATATAAGAAAGAATCGTATCAACGTACTGGAACGTTTTCCTAATGTAGGTTTTGTTAACTCTGAATACCGACGCAGGTGTATTGTGCTGCAACAAATGCCTTGTGATACCAACAAAATAATCTTTTGAAATGTGCGAGTTGGAGCAGATCATTTTTCATTACTGTCTATTAGTTCTGAACTGACTTCTGTACCTATAGCGTCCCACAATAATTTTATACCAAACTAAAAATGCTATGAAACAAATCAAAAATATAGACATTACTACATATACCTGGGTAATTGCCCATTTAAATTTGTTAAAAAATTAATTGAGTGACATAAGTTCTATTATTAATATTGGCGCGGAACTAACTACTCTGTGGACTAAAGTCCCAACCAGCGTTTAATTACAGCCACAATATCTACCCACATATTCTTTATTATTAGCTTTTGTAACATTTTTTTACTGTATTAGAAAGGTATTTTAAGCTAATATAAATCAAATATCCTACATATGACTTCATTGATAGGAATTGTAGGAGATTTGATTTATATTAGCTTAAAATACCTTTCTAATAGAGTAAAAAATGTTACAAAAGCTAATAATAAAGACTATGTGGGTACATATTGTGGGTGTAATTCAACGCTGGTTGGGGCTTTAGTCCACAGAGTAGTTAGTTTCACATAATATCGGCGCCTTCGCCAAAATATAAAATGTTTGGTATCTACATCTTAAATTAATTTTTTTTTAATGAAATAAAATATATCTAACCTTTATGAATCCACTATTCGGAGGGTAAAACATATTTTTTATTTGTCAAAAAATATATATTAATTGAAAAGCAATTTAATTTATATTTACTTTTACGGGAATGTTATTTTAAAAAATTGGTTATAAAAAAGTAAAAGCTAATTTCATGTTTCCCTTTTTGCTTTTAAGGTATTTTAAGCTAATATATATCAAATCTCCTGCAATTTCTATCAATGAAATCATATGTATGTTCTCTGATACCAAACATCTTGTTATGCTAATGAACAATTCCACAGACAAAGCTCTAATCAATAATTATCTAAAAAAAATTCATCTAGCTAAATTTACTAACCTGGTTTAGTGAAAATTCGCTCTTGAAAATGTGGGAACACGAAAATTCAACCACAATAGATGAGATCTGACCTATTTCTGCATTTTTAGGATTATATTATTACAAAAGCTAATAATAAAGAATATATGGGTAGATATTGTGGATGTAATTCAACGCTGGTTGGGGCTTTAGTTCACAGAGTAGTTAGTTTCACAAAATATTGTTAATACCTAAAAATATATAATTAGCATTGCTTTCGAGATTTTATTCAATTATAAATATTGGGGTAGAGTAACTAGAATATATTTTTATTGGCCACATAAGTACATACAGTATTATAGTTATACGTCAGATTATAAAAAAGTTAATACAATTTATTAATAAAAAAATGTACAAACATATTAAAAACAAGTAAACAATTAAACACGTGCATAAAACATATTAAAAATGAATTGTGATAAAAAACAGTGATCGAACGTAATTCTATTAATATTTTGCTTTTAAATTAGACATTGTTTAGCATCTTTATATGCAATGAAACTTATTGTAAAGAGTCAGATTTAGTGAGTTACGTTTTGGTAACCTAAATTTATGAGTTCAGAATTAATTTTCGTGTCTTGTTGAATAATTGTGAATATTCGAATTAGTTACATGTCATATTTTTTATTTGTTTCAATCAAAAAAGAAAATATGAAAATTGATGGTAGGAACATAATTTTCAACTTTTTAAACCGATGCTTAAAATGCTCAAAAGGTCCGAATCTGAAGATTTTGCGGATACTTTTTTTTCTGGAGTTTTAACTACTCCATAACTTAAACATGAGTGCATAACATTATAATAGGCTAAATGCCTAATGTTACATCATCCAGACACTTTTTGCAAACACTTTAAATGTGATGTGTCTACTTAAGAGATCTTCAATAGTGACCCACAATACTTTTATGTACATATTGTCATAAAAAATACTGCTGGATTTCGTTTTTTTTTTTGTGTATTATCTTTATTTAACTTAATATTATTTGAATTAAACCATGATTCGGCTTTAACTAGACCGTTTTCGGCCAGATTCAAGATGATCTCTATGTTTATGAGAATATATCGATGTTGTGTCATTTGCGAATAAGATCTGAGTACAGTAAAATTGTTAGCAAGAATGCCTTTTTCTTGTTAAGTGAAATATAAAAATGATTTACTGTTCATTGCTATCAAACACACACAAATTGAAATTATAGCATACCTATATTTCCATTCTAAACAACTTTTCCTAATAATATATTTCTGCATTGTTAAAAACAAAGGAAGTTTATTCTTGAACGATTTTTATATTTACCTATTTTCTGACCACTGTGCATGTAAAAGTTCACCATGTCAACCGCATTTTAAAAATGACCAAAAATTTTAATGTGGAATTCATTTTTGTCGTAAAATGGAAAATAAAAATATCTTCCCTCCTTTCCAATCTAACCGTGGACATACTGTACATATATTCCAATTTCCGAAAATTGTGCCCCGCTTTGTAGAAATCATGGTGCAGAAATTAATTCTTTGTCCACGGGGAGACATCCATCTTAAGGTACCCAATTAGAATTCCTTGTCCTATATTTGGCGACACTGATAAATTTGGCAGCATCCTGACTGAATCTTACACTAGGGGTATCTTAGGCAATCTCAGCCTTTTCCTTAATAAGGATGTTGCGGCATTAAACTGAAATAGTGACGCGATAAGAACTTGTTGGGACAATATATTTCTTTGCTTCATTTTCAGCCATTGGAATAATAGTAGCAAAGGAGGTTAACTAGAATTATATGTTTAAGGTTTTGTTTACTTTCCAACAGTTAGGCCTAGTTTCCACTATTTGAATTGAGTTTATCAGCAGTTAACAGATAAATTAAGTTGGGTCAGAGACATAACTCCTATGCATTATTAAGAGATTATTGTTTTATATTTCAATAATCGAAACTTTGATAAAAGTATGTAACAAGGTTTATAATAGATTCTCTTTTATTAAAATTCAGAATAAGTTTTGAAACGCGCTTGAAATGCCTAAAGATAGATATAAACTGAATTACGCAACTTTGAAGCACATACAGGGTTAACTATGACTAAGTTAAGAAAAAATTTAACCACGTGCTCAGGGAGGTCTAAAAGACAATAAAAAAATTATTCCAGAATTTTAGCTCGATATTTAAAAAATGAGGCAAAACCCTTTTTTCCTACGAAAAGTCGGCGCCTATGATAAGAATCGACTGAGATGGCTTAGATCCATAGATAAAGCTTACATCTGTCAACAATGTCAACTACCATGCGGTCGTCTTTTTGTAGCGTTTCTAAATATAGAAACGACAAAAATTAACATTCTTATTAGTAATAATACCTGATTGATGGGTAACAGTTAATCCAATTAGCTCCAGTATTTTGCATTACTTTTTCATTGTTTCGTTATAAACTGGTAAAACTACATATTCGCTCATTACAGCCACTCACTACTGATAAAAAACACTTCCCGTAGGTACAATTAGATAAAATGCCTATTTATTATAAGAAAATCGGACGAAAGAAATGGGTGGTACTAATAAGTAGGTAATAGAAAACTTTTAATGCACCCGCGGCAGTCTTGTCCCATAACCTAGAAAAACAAACCAACGAACTATATTGTCGGAAAATATCTGTACTCGACACATATTCCTTTATTTAATAACTATAAAACGTTTAAAATAAAACAAGGCACTAAAAACTAAAGAAGAAGCGACATGACAGCGAAACCGACTGAACGACTATTGCATGCCTTGCTTGGTGGTCCTACGCTACATTGGCGACGTTAACTAAGGATTTAAAATAATATCGAAAAAAATTATTTTTGGCTTTATAAATAAGTTTGGAATATTTTTGATGGGTGATTCCGTTAATTCTTATTTTTCCCTATCCCCTGTTAAAATATTTGTACTAAGTCATAGTTAACCATGTATATGCACATACACTCTGAAACATCAACACTATTACAATTTCAAATCACTGGAGAGACGATTTGTTGACCATAACAGTTGTGCATAACGGATTCCAACCATGCCCGGCATTGCGGATGATCAATGGAAAACATTACGTGATGTGGATACCAAAGTCGTAACTTATAATGCCTTGATTAATTTCCTCAACTGCTGTGTTTACATGAGAAGGATTAGTAGATTTTCATTTATCTCAGATGTTAAATACACTACGAAAATGAAAAGGAATGGGGATAATGGAAGATAATTAATAAAATCAATACAATATGCGCAGTTTAAGAGAAAACACAGTTTCTTTATTGTCTCATATAGCAGAAAGTCGAAACTGAGCACATTCTAAGTGTAATTAAGATTCTGAGGGTACCATATCTATAACATTCTTAACATATAAATATGTTATAGAATAATATTGATACGGAAGCTCACCTACCTTTTTAGTTTGTTAATTATGATCCTGTTTACGTTAGAATTTCTAATTGAAGCTCACCTACCTCGTTAGTTTGTAAATTACGTTTCTGTTTATGTTAGAATTTATAAATTTTGTGATGTCTTTATTTTAACGTTTTCTGGAACATTCTCGGCCACATTCTATTTGATTCTCGAGACCGCCGAAAACTTCTAGAACCCTAAAAACCTATATAAGCGCATCATTTTCGCCGCTGGAGTTAGTTTATATTGAGCAGTCAGACGCAAATAACTGAAACCTCAAAGTAAAGAATTTAACAGTTGTGAATTTGTTGAAGGATATTTCTTGTGTAATCAAGAATGACAATAAAGTTTGTTTCTCTACGTGACGTGTTTCTACGTTAACCCAATTTAGAGGTTACAATATGTTAACATTTTACCATTTCAGCAATTGTACTAATACGTAAATCTAAATAGAGTTATATAATCTAATAAAATAAGACAATGGTATTGAAGTTGGTGATTTTAATGATTGTTTCTATTAAATTAATTAAATAAATTCTTTTAATTCAAGGTAAACCTTTTCCTGATATAACAAATATATACAAATATTATATGTACTTCAAAATAATTGCAGCTGTAGCTGACACTTTATACAGGATGATTTAGAACTTATCCAAAAAACTTTTCTTTTAATGTAGAAGACTCTTCTAAATATAATTTTTAAAAAAAATCAAAAAGGGCAGTTCGATAATGATTTCAAAACTTACTGTGGGAATCCACTTAGTTAAATATTATTTTGTTATATCTGTACTGCTGAATGAATAACACCCTGTATAGAATATTATATACGCATTAGCTAGAGGGGAACTGTAGATGAAGAAATAATAAACACGGGAACGCGGGGCGAGACTCAACGGCTGGAAGACAGTGAATGGTGATAAGTGGTGCATCTGTTCTTACAGGTCTGTAACTTGTTTTTGTATTGTATTTAAGACTAAATGTCATGTTATTTTTATTATTTTCTTGTCTGTTTAATATTTTATTATAGTTTCATTATATTTTATTATAATTTTAAGGTAAAACGATACTTTGTTGGTTTATTGTTTAAATTATATGTTTAACTTTAGTTTGAGTCGAAGTTATGCTGTTGTAAATGGTATTGTAAGTTATTATTAATCATCTATGACTACTACTTTATAACTTGAATTAGCGGTTTGCTTGTCAGATGTTTGTAAGAGTCTTGGTGATTCTATTAATATTTTCTCCCGTGACTGGACAAACATCCGTTAAAAACATATGAGACATGAGATATGATTTGAGATGTTTGTTCAACCCCACAACTACTAGCTGGGTAGCCTCCCGTATGGGACCTCAGTACCTTCTGACGCAAGTCGGCTAACTAACCAAAACACTCTTCAGTTTTGTATGTAGAATTATGATTATATTACCGTGTATTCAAGTACTGACGTAGAGAAACATTTTTATTATTGTCATCATTATTATTACCATTGCAATAGCGACAGCGATTCTTTGAATTGTGATCGCGGTTTTCTCTGTCGTGCTCTTTTTCCCCGTGAATTCAAGGCTGAGTACGGCACTGATAGGTGGTTAGGTAGGCTATTACGCCATTGACAGAAACTAATAAACGAGGTGTATTTCGTAATTTGTTTTGTTTTATTTAAAACTACTCAAATCTCCCTAATTTCGTAAATATGTAGCACATTCGAGGTAAGTTAATAATAATATAAATAAACACAACGTAGGTAAATCTAGTAAGAATTTTCCTAGGAAAGAAATAAATAATTTTATAATACCTATTTTATATCAGCAAATTCAACTGCATTTATCGATATTGTTATTATTAATAAAAGAAGCTCAAAGGATTTAAGTCAGGAGATTGTGGTGGCCATGTTACCGGTCATCTTCGTCCAATCTAACGTACCCCTTGAACTTCATCAAGGTGCTACCGATCATTTTGTTGAAAATGAGGAGGAGCACGATCGTGCAAGAACCAAAAGTCCAAACAGAAAATTTCGAAGAACTGGAGATACTCAACCCCATCCATTCGATTTGGTAATATGAATGGTCCAATCAATATATCGATGACAATTCCTGCTCAGACATGTAAGGAAAAGCGGTGTTGGAAATGATCCTAAACATGCGTATTATAAATGTTATACATCCCATTCCGTATAAGAAAAATTTTATCTGTAACTAACACGTAAGCTGTAAATCTGAAATTTTGAGAATTTTGTTGCAGCAACCATTCACAAAATCTAATACGTAAGGGATAATTCCTTAATCCTTGGACACGTTATGCAATGTACGAATATAATTGAATCTATTGTATGATACGCCACACTGTTGATTGGGACATTCCTTGTACTCTTTGGGCGATTTGCCTAACGGGGATTCTCTCCAACAATCACTAAAATGTCTTTCTCAGATACTGTAATACGCTGCAGATGCCCTGGAACTCCATCTCTTCCACGATTTGGTCGCAAATAGTCTGTGTCACGCCCTTGTTGCACTACCGCGGTAAAAGTAGCTACATTGGGCACATGTCTACCGGGAAATCGTTCTTCTGCTAAAGCATTTTGTCTTACTTCACCATAAATTAAAACTCAGGGTTGCTGTACACGTAATAAGTCATTTTTGGCAAAGTTATTGTAAATGCTACCACAATAACGTTAATGATAAAATCGGATTTCACTATTCGGAATCAGCTGATGATACGTGTGGACTACAACAGTAGCTCAGCAATGTAAAGGCTGAAAATATTACTTCAATATTTTTTTCTCGGAAACTTTAAAGATTTTAAAAACACTTTTTTACGATAGACTCCATTTTTCATGACGCATTTATTCCCAAATTTTGTTGGATAAGTTGTAAATCATCCCATATATTATATGCCTAATAATAAGAGGATTAGAAATATATAATTAACACTGATGTACAAGATACTGAATAATATTAAAAATATAAATAAAAAAATAATAAATTAACGTGAAAAAATAAATAATTATGATTTATAAAACATTAATTTGAGTTTTAAAAATAGATTAAAATTAGGTAATTACAGACAACAGCAATAGATTTTAGAAAACTACAGATAAGGATGCAATAATTACTTGGATTCCTTGAACTTTGAAAAACTGTAATAAATATGGATAATATCGTATATGACTAGAACTGAAAATAGTGGGTTTGATATTCTTTTTATTCGTCGGAAGTATAGGAAATACTTAATCAATGATTGGCTCTAAAAGAAGTATTAAGTTTATGACAGCCTGCTATAAGGAAGTGAATCCTTGCTTATTTTTCTTTGTCATGAGAGATAGATATTAAAAAATAAATTATGTTTGTCTTAATATATTTTTGTAATTACGGAGAGCTCTTGATCTGATTATTTTCGTGCCGGAAATTTCAAATAATAATAATGTTTACCTGTTGACAATAAATACAATTACGATTGGAAATACTTGTTAAACAAAATTTTGTAAGGAAATTGTTGACATTTTACTTTAAGAAAAGTATTTCTTGTTTGTCTTCCTTTTTGCCATAAGCTACAATAATAATGAGTTTTTGTATTAGCTTTAATATATATATGTTATTGCGACATGCTAACGTTTACTGAAAGTTACTTTTGTCATTAATCATATTTCCTCATTATGTATGTTTCTGTAGAAAATTTCAGATAATAATACATAGTTACAATATTACAGTGTTTACAACACTTAACGAAGTATATACCATTTGTAAATATGTTTATCTATTCGAGCTTAGTAAATTAAGATTAATGAGTCAGTTACTTATTTGAGTAGAGGAACCTGTAAGGAAATAAATGTTTGTTTATTTCGTTGGCCCGAAACTGTTATATCGATTTATTTTTTAGTAAACAATACATAATTTCTATAAAATAATCTAAAAATATTTTAATAAAAGCAATATTAAAAAAAAAAACATTATAAAAATTATATTTCCAATAATATACCCATAGCTTTCGAAGAATTGAACAATATTTGCAAATAGTATATACAGGGTATCCGAAAAGGTCATGTCAAGACGGAATCACAAAAAAATTGTTGTCGGGCTTCGTTATGGAGCTATTCGCCTTCAAAGAAGTTGAAAAATAAATTTCAATCATAACTTTTAAGTCATTGCCATGACAGCAATGAAATTCGGGTACGTTTTTACATAATTATACCAAATTAGTTCATGAACCCTACCTTAGTTACTTAAACAAAAAATGTATACTAAATAAACAGTTGTTCAATCAGGTTATATGATAAATAGCATTATACCATTGTGCACAAATACAGCATATAGCGCCTAATAAAAAATATTTTACCGTACCAAAGAGAAAGAAAAATGTGCTGTAGGGCGATGAAACGCGACGAAAAGAAGCATTGCAACACTGTTTAATTGGAAATATAGGTAGGTTTAAGTTCATCCAAAAAATTAAAATATAAAGTTGTAAACAATCAATTAAATTTTTCTATTATGCTACCAGAATATATACAGAGCGTTTATAAAATCAATGGTAAAACAAACTTACATTTTTTTCTCAGTCATTGTATTCAGTGCTTCATTCCGATTCTAAATAACATGTTCTGTATTAGCTCTTACCAAGTATGTGATGTAGAATGTGATTTTAGGCATTTATAAAGTTTTGCTACTTGTTTTATTCTGAAAATATAATAAACGAAAGTATTAAATAAAGCTATTCAAATATGTTTCAAGAGAAACAAAATCAGTAGTAAATAGCAATAAAAATGTATTAATTAATGTAAAAAAATTAATTAAATGAAATAAAATAAATTAAATGTCATTATTCATTACTTTTACTTACTATTTTTCAAATTAAAGCAAGTAGTTTAATGTGAAATCCGATGGTATAATATTATAAATATCTCAAGTAAAACCACTTATATGGTACTTATCCAACAGCATTGTCGCCATAATTGTCATGAGCGGAAGTCCACATCACTACTAATAATTATGGCATTACCTACACAGTATTTACACTATGTATCTATGACCTATAAGTGCTACAAAAACGCAAAAATACAAGGAACAAACACCTGTTTCCATTACCAACACCGTAACCTGTATCTGTACCCACGGAAACAAAGCATGCTGAACTGTGTAACGTCACACCGATGGTATCGCGTTTATGTTAACGTGGTTTTGTTTACATTCTATGTTATTATTTTAATTATTGTGTGATTATTGTCACCAGACACATGTTCTGACCTTCAAATATGTTTGAAAGATTACCCTGTAATATATTTCAAACCAATACAAAATTCATGCAACTTCTCCATCTAAGAATGTTTATAAATCAGAATCAATTTTCCGATTTCTGTTGTTCCGGGCTTCCGTGCAATTACAATAAAATTGGCACACTCTGTACAAGCATTTGCTTCCTTCAAGAATTAGTTCTTTCATTAAAACACACTAGCTAGAGAAATGTTCATATTATGTAATTAAGGTCGTTATTCCAAAGGTCTTATATCAAAATAACTACCCCATGTATCAAGTCATACGTCATGTAGCGGAATGCAAGCGTTTAATTTGAACCACGTAGTATGTGAGGGCAATCAACTCTAAATATAATCCTGAACAAAAAATTCACTGGCTCAGGTTTAAAGGCCTATAAAGCAGCAGCTATTGAGTGGATCCGTAGTTTTCAATAGTGCTGGCAAATCTTGAATTATGTGACAATATAAATTTGGGAGCTATTACGCCTCCCAATTTCACGTCACATCCAGATTTATTTGATAAAACCGGAAACGGAAGTAAATGTTAAATAACTTTTTTTATGAGTCAGCTGCAGATGTCCTTAAAGTTTTTTGTCTATGAAATTCAAAGCGAGCCGTGAACTTCAGGTCCTTCACTTAAAGCATTCTTATTCTATAAAGAATGGGCTGTCTGTATCTGTATTTAATTTAAATTTCTTTAAAACATTAGCAGTTGTGATAATCCATTGCAAGTTAATTTGGAACTAAAAGAAAATCGAAGTTTTATAATGGACAAAAAAAGTTTTACAAATAAATTGACTATCTGCTAGATATTTGTTGGATAATGATAATGTCCCAACAAAATAAAGTGCCAATTTTAGTATCCATGCACTATTTTTTCTACAAATGCTATTAAAAGTACAAACCAACGCATTTCTTACGTTACTTAAGTTTATAAAATATCATTTTGAAATCCAATTCATGAAGTTTATTGTTGCTAAGGTAATAAAAATTTGATCCTTTGTTAACTTCAAATCTCGTGACATAGAAAGTGTTAAAAAAAATTATCTAGGAGGAAATCGAAAAAGTTGCTAATAAAGCCACTTTTGAGTTATTGCCTAGTGTGTCAAAGTAGCAGTACGAGTACAATAGTTTCTTGAAATGAAGAAAAGTCTAAAATATGGTAATCGTCAACGGTTTGGTCAAATTACTTCATATTGAAGGCATTGATAAACATAAAGAATCAGGATATGAGCAAATATTACAAGCTCGTTACCTTTCTGCAGCGAAGGATATCGACCGAATATTTCGAAAGTATTGGCCAATTCTCGGCAAATTTCTCGCAGAAGCGCAGGATGAAGTATATCTGATGCAGAAAATTGCTGTAATATTAGATGTATTTGAAGCCTGTAATCGTGGAAAAACTGTGCAACTTGACATTCAATAATATTGAAGATTTAGAAACTTTACTAGTTGTGCATACACAAAAACTAATGTTTCACGAACTTTCGTTATTATTTCGTCCAGCGAACACTAATCATTCCAGAATTCTCATTTTCTCATGCCGCACTACTACCAACAAAGTTGGAACCAAAGTATAAAAAACAATATGACAAATTCCTGTAGTGGCCGAAAGTTAACTGTATTGAAAACAAAAATATAAGTGAAACTATAATGTTGGCTTACTTTCAAGACATGGTATGTATTTATTCTTTCACGTTCTAGTATAAGTGATATTGACTTATTTTTCTTACAGTCTGAATCGTACAGTCCTAATTTCCTGTGGACTAAGTGGTCAATGTTTAAATCAATGGCGACAATGTATAATAAAACAGATGGGAGAAAGTTTCATTAACTGGAAGCGTTTCTCAAACGAAAAAGCAAAGGCTATGATCCAAGAAAGTCTATTGTTTAGTCGGGATGACATTGTCAAATTTTTGAAGGATGCTTCCGATGAAGAACATTACCACATAAGGTAATGCATTAAACTATAAGAATTACACATTTATTGATACAGGATTTTCTAATTATGGGTTATTTTGGAGGCTGTAGAGGTCAAGAACTTTTGATTATGACGATTAATCATATTGAAGACAGGAGCTTGGTTATGGTGGTTGACATTCTGGAGAGCAAAACAGATATGCATAAGAAATTTACAATTGTGGAATAAAACGAGCTTTCTGCATTAGGTTTAGTGAGGAAGTAGGTATATATCTTCACGTCCGTCGGGTTCAAAAAGATTTTTTCTAACGTATTGCGAAAAGTGTTGCACAGTTCAGTCCGTTGGGAAAAATGCATTTGGAAAAATGCCAAGCAAAATTGCTAGTTTTGTGGGTTTGCCAGATTCAAAAGCTTTCACATACATTATCTGCGGAGCATTTCTGCGACTGCCTTGGTCAATGCAGGAGCAAATAAGAGGACATTGAAGAGACATGGTGGCGAAGTTCAACGGTAGCAGAAGGGCATTTGGCTGGCAACATGGAATTGAAAAAAAAATGTTGGCTGACATGGCACACGAAAGAAGTGAAGCATCAACTTCATGTTTCACTGCAGACATACGCAGTGACAACAATTCAACGGAAAATTCTTGCAATTCGAAAAATAGTTTCAATGAACAATTCGACAATTGACGGTTTATTTTTGTAACTACATTAGAGGGAGTTAAGGATTCATAATTACTTAGTATAACTCCCGGGAGTTATCAACATGTTTATAGTTACGGTAACTAAGGGTTTATTTATTTAAATGTCAGTACAAAATAAAAGTTATTCCCGGATATTACCAGTGTGTTTCATTTTTAAAGAAGTGTTATGTATACAATTTTTCATCTAGACTTATATTAAGTGAATTTAAAAAAGTATTCTAAATACTGTTTAAATTTCCTTGGTTTCCCGCTTTGAAATATACCTGTTTTAGATAATTAAGGAAATTATAATTACTATAGTACAAGTTTTGTAAAATTCATACACAGCATTTTGAAATAATTTAAAGTATATCTAACAAAACAAATTATCGCGGATTACAAGCACACATCATTGTTAAACAATAATACATTTTGTTTCGGATAGCGGGAGTGCACCATTCATGCTTGTCCTCTTTTCGAGCCCGCTTTGTTGAACAATTTGTTTAATTAATAGCTTGTAGCTATAAATTCTCCGAAAACATGTCTATACAAAATTGCCCCCGCGCGTTTTATGTCCTTGGCCTCTTGAATTCATCGTAAAATTTCATTAGTTTTAGCAATTATGTATGTACTCCGACGTGCTTTCAGCTTGTATCTAGTTAAATTGTTATGTAAATTTTAAAAGAATTTTCATTTTTTCGGGTTAAAAACTTGGTATTGTTTAATGTTTTACAACCTTGATACGTTTTATCTGTGGTGAAATTTACTGGAACGAAAATAATACAATAAAACAGAACTATTGTCATGTACATTGAATAGATTTTGACAAATAACTAACTCTCACATTGGTGGACACTTTGGAAGGTGCAGTTAGCAGAACGTGGAGCTTCAGTCCTAAATTGATCGTACGGTTATACCATAGAAATCATAAACCCCAGAAGCCTTTGCATTAGGTACTCAAAAATAGTCAGACTGTGGGGGCTCTTAGAAAGCAGTCATCTAGGGAAAACTTAATGTAAGTGTGTTGGTTATACTACATTTTAATCCCAACATACAATTCAAACCAAAATGGAATACTTGTAATTGGACCATAGAAATCATATGTTTCTACGAATTGGAAGTAACATTTTCAGATTTCGAAATTCCCTCCTATTACTGTAAAACTACATCGTTAGTGCAATCAACCTATAAAAGCATAAGTTACTGCAATATTACCAGACTCGCGTTTTCCATGGGCTGACTATTTTCGGTACCTCTTTTGGCGTTGTATACATTTTTTGATTTCTATGGTTTACACATATTAGTGCCAATGTATGACGCGGTGGTATGGTGACTGAAAATGCTGATTACCAAAAAGTGGAGAGAAAAAGCTCCTACTGGTAGTCAAAGTCTAGCTTGTCTGAGTGCTTTGGAGTTATTGTTAAACCTACCGAAATTCGATTTCCATGTGGAAGTGATGACTGTTTTGAATACTATGCAACTAATTACTTTTTGATATAGGGTAATTAATTCATAGCGTCATTAATTTTAAGAGAAGAGGGGGAAACATCCATTTCAAAAAGTTACTAACCTCTGGTGGCAGCTCAACTCGGTGTTGACCTGACGCGACGTTGCTAAATTTAAATATTTTCCTAGTACTTATGGTAATGTTATACTATGTAATAAATGCTATAAATTATTTTTTTTAAAGCATGCAATTAACATATTAACTTTTAGTTTAAAAAATATTTAACATTGAAGTTACAAAACTCCCACGGATCAAATAATAAACCACTTATATTTCATTACATAAACAGTAAGATAAAAAACGAATACTCACTAGGTAAATTATAAAGAGAGGCTGAACAGTTTTGCGTATTCCAATACTAACAGTATTTAAATGTGCAAATAATAAGACAATTGCTTTTGTTTTCCGTGTACGTGTGTGTTCGGTGGGTATTGATCACGACGAGAAAGCCTAGAGAGAAACGGAAGTAAAGCATTTCTGAGTCAAATTCATAATCAAGTGCGATTTACATTTTTTGGTTATATAAACGGAAAAGCTCCCCTTTCAAGAACATAACGAAAAGATGTCAAAAAATTGGTATGTTTTATCCAAAATCAGTTAATCTGAACTTGCACTATGAAGGCACGATGAATCCAACAATTCTGAAAATTCTGGTATTTTCTTACGTCAAAACGTGACATAATAAATATCTGAAAAATGCATCAATTTTTAAAAGCACCTTAAGAAAATGTACAAAATGCATAGATTTTAGATTGCATGTAATGAACATACTGTTATTATTATGTATGTGGGACTAAAAGGGAACGCTGTTTCGCTTCAAGATAGCCTGAATACACGATCACGTCATAAGAAAATTGTAGCGTACTATAAGCGCCGTGTTACCGATTGTTATGGGTTGATTTGCTTTTTTCGATCTTTTTAAAACACCCTGTATACAAAAACCAAAATTTTACCTGTTACACTAGTATTTCTCAGTCGCTGGTGTTTTTACTTAGTGACCACTGAATATGTCGACAATAAAGAACGACGAAACGTTTGGAAAGATACTATAGAAGGTGTTAGAAGACATTTGAGGAACATTTCCAACGTAACAGCCGTAACACCAACAACAGGAACCGAAATTAATGTATAAGTAAAGGTGGGCGCTTAGCCCGAAAACAACAATAACATGTCAAGGAATTCCAGCTAAAGCTCGAGATGTGCGCCAGGGGCGCAAACTTTCCTGAACTATTACCCACAGACGGAAACACGTCAAAAAGTTCTTAAAACTGTCATCGATTCGAATTCAGAAAGGAGGCCACTAGACCTAGTATTCCCTGAAGTAGTAGTCGTAATACCAACAACAGAAGCCGAAATCGATGCCCCCACAGAGCCTAACCTGAAAACAACAAGGGCAAGTCAAAGAATCCTAGGCTTGAGTCTTAACATAATTTGTGGTCTTGAAATAATAAACTCAAGGCATCAATATTTCCAGATGTTTCAAACACTTTGGTATTGGGTATCATAAATCAACACTGGAACTTCATTCTCAATATCTGATGGTAAAATATGATCATCCCTTTACTCTTTCACAATAATTACGACAAATAATTCAATTACAGCTATGTTTATGCCCGTTGCTACAGTAGATTCTTCTTAGACGATATTTAAATGGCAACGCTTATAAATAAAATACTAAAATATAAATTTATGTATAATAATACTAATTATTGTAATTAATAACCTCGAAATTTGCAGATAAAACTTTGTAAGCAATACGTAGGATACTACATTATTACCGCACTTGTGTAATTATACAAATTTCACATCCCATATTATTGCGTAAATAACTATTATAATAAAGTAAAAACAAGAAGTGAATAAAACCGTATAGTTTATAAAAAAATCCTCATGAAAAATCAAATACAAATTATATCTTGTAGAAATAGTCAAATACTGTAACGACATCCATACACACCAGCTGTAACTTTTTGATACAAGGATCGGTTTCGCGCTACATAAAAAATAATCGAATTCCCGACTAAGTGACACTCTTAAATGCTATAAGGAAACATTTTCCGCTCTTTGCTCTTAAAGCATTTAGGATAACGGATATGGGTTTGTGAGCTTTTAACCTTGACTTTATAACTCGTTGAGCAAGAAACAATTTGCCCTTCGCAAAGGCAACCAGTGCATTTTTCATTCCGACGAGTTCCAAAAAACCATAAATTGAACGTCTCCGGCGTTCTATATTTTGTTAATGTGGCGGACGAAGTAAATGTGTGATGTAAAAAGATAATTAATCACTCTCTAGGTTTGTTATTGTACGCTTTTTGTTATTAATAAGTTTTGGTTGGAAGAAGCTCTTGACATTGAACTAAGAAAAGAATGCTTTTTGTTTTTCTTTTGTAGGAAACGTCATCAACAAATTTTCTACATTTTATATATGATTTATGTAGTTAAGCTGCTATTCAAAATGTTTCAAAGCTTTCGAAATAACCGTAATATTAACGACAATATTACTGAATATTGCTATGTGTCTGTATTTAAAATTGTACATTAGAACTTTGCTGCAAGCACGCAAAATTACATTTAAGATTATACAAAATTCATTTCATCGACAACGCTTGGCTTTGTATTTATGACGATGAAAAACGAATCTATGAAATTAAAAATAAATAAAACATTTTCGGTTTTTGAGCCATGGGCCTTCAAAATAAAATTAATTTTATTAAGAATTTCGTAACCGCTTTACAAATCGCGCTGAAATTTGGAACATTTATTTAAACTATTACGGAGTATTTTTTGTTACAACTTTAGTGAAATCGATATACTGGGTGTTACTTTTCTCCGGCTACTCTCTTTGAGCGGTCAAAACTTTTACAGTGGTCATGTTACATTTTAAACGTGCAGCAACATTGAGAAGGTCGCATTACTCTAAAAAAGGTCTCTTGACAAAATCGCCTACCATCGATAAAAATTAATTATTTATAGCTTTGTATGTTTTACTTCTCACGGCATTAAAATGTTGAGTTCAGTAGGCAACATTGAAGAGTTTCCTTTTCTTATTGGCACCATATTGGATTTTTTTTTTCACATATTTTCAGGTATTAACAATATTGTGTGAAACTAACTACTCAGTGGACAAAAGCCCCAACCTGCGTTGAATTACACCGACAATATCTACCCATATATTCCTTATTATTAGCTTTTGTAACATTTTATACTGTTTAAGAAAGGTATTTTAAGCTAATATGTATCAAATCTCCTACAATTCCTATCAATGAAGTCATATGTATGTTCTCTGATACCAAACATCTAGGTATGCTAATGAACATCCACAGACAAAACTCTATTCAATAATTATCTAAAGAATTTAATCTATTTACTAACATGTTTGGTATCAGAAAACATACATATGACTTCATTAATAGGAATTGTAGGAGATTTGATACATATTAGCTTAAACTACCTTTCTTAAATAGTAAAAAAACCATATTGGATCTTGACAGTGACTGATATAGAATAATATTACGAACACGTTAATGTCACACTATGATTACATTCGAAGAATAACCCATAAAATGTTAAAAATGCAATAAGTTAAATACAAATGTTAGTTATTCTTGACGTAAAACATTTTGACAGATTCAACATTTGTTAACTTTATTTTTAATGTTGAAACTCTTACTCCTTAGATGTATTTATATATTTTAAGGGTGAAAATAGAGGCCATCATGGGCAAGACGAATGATCTCCACGGTGTCCATGTTTCAACTTTTTTCTTCTTTTCTGACATACAAGATATAGAAGATAACAGAGCTTTGTATACGCAAAAATAGGCGTCACTTGTAACTATGCAGGATTTGTAGAACAATATTTTAGCAACGGCGGCATATATATTAGATCTTTTTGGTTTGTCTAAATGATCATCAAAAGGTACAATACATTCTATAAAGGATGTGTAAAAGTTTCCCATAGCATTTTTTATATCAATCCGGGAATTGTGTTAACCCTTTAACAATATGCTACATACAGCAAACTGTATAAAAATGTACACAATCTCCTGTCAACAATATTATCTCCATTTATGTTAAAATGTGGTAGCTTTGTGGCTTTCCAATTTAGCTTTTTTGCGTCAAGTATGCATAGACCCAACCTCTCATTCTACACGTGTTAAGCCTTGTTCTCATGGACGCAAAATTCGCATATATTATAAATATACATTATTAGTGGTGGGCTATTTTGATCATTATGTTTTTTTAGTTTCAAGTTAAAAAAAAATCAAAAATGTTTTTCCATAGACATAAATGATGCATATGAACGTCAAAAACACAAACTAAACTAAATCAATAACGTTAAAACAAACAGAGCACTCACATATTTAGCAAATGCAATTCAAGAAAATATATAAGTACATGAAATATTTAATTATAGATGTCTGAAGTATTGTAAAGACACTTTTCAATCAACTAAAGTTTAAGTTCATATTTAAATTTCTTCTCATTATTAATGTTTTTATTAAAAATGTAAATTATTAAAAGTCCAATACAACTTGGCGCTTTGTAAGTAATATTTACTCTGGAATACGGTAGATGAAAATCATTTTTTGTTCTAGTATTTGTATTATGAATATAAGAATTATTATGAAATTATGATTTATTATTAAATACAAACAAACAATTTTCAAATTATGTAAACAAGATTGAACTTTTTAAATATACATGGATGCGTGCTAGAGACATTAGCAATGCGCCGTAATATTCTCTTCAGGGCTACAAAGACATACTACTACTGGGCTACTTTTGTGAAAAAGTAGAATCACGCCAAAAAACAATGCCGTACCTCAATCTACTCTCAACTTGAGCATAATATAATAATTAAAGCAATTGGTTAGAGTGACATGGTGGCTTTATTGTTCAACAACTATTTTAAAGATGCACCTTTAAATATGAGAGTTTTAAAACCCGTTCAGTGAGCTTTACAATTTGTTAATTCATAAACTAAAAAATAAAAAAAGGTTAGAATCAGTTGAGTCTTTATTAACAAGAATAACTTAGAGCTATTAATAGAACCAATAACTGACTTCTCATCTCTCATTCTCAGAAAGAATGTTTCCTTCTTCTTTAAAAACTGGCAAGATGATTCCGAATTATAAAAAATGATCCTCATTTGTTAAATAACTACATACTTATTATAATCTCTAGTGGATTCTTAAAACTTTTCGAAAATTCGTTTCGGGACTATTCAATTTCATTAATAATTTTCCTAATATTAATACCTAAATAATCAACATGATATTCGCAGTAATAGACCATCTGCAACAGGCATTCATAGTTTTGTTGACCAATTGGATAAATTCATGGATGCTGGCAAGTGTCCTATTGGAATCTTCTTTGATATCAACAGGACCTTCTATTGTGTAGGCCGTGACAACTTAATTAATATTTTGTATAATTATGGCGTCAGTCCTTGGACTGGTTGTTATCTTTTTAAAAACATCAAAGCCAGTATGTGAACATAATCATCGGAGAGGGGATATCATTCACACGTACAACGCGGGGATTATTGATATTAATATGGGTGTGCCACAGGAGTCTATCCTGGGCCCTATTATTTTCCTCTTAGGGTTGAGAGGGGTAGTAAGTTTTTAGCTTCTCACAATTTATGATGACAGTCAATGACAGTTTTATTATGAAAATCATAGAAAATGTTACAGATGGTAAAATTCGCTAAAAGTCGAGACTTTTACGCCATTAAATAATTTGCGTGAATTTTCGCTAATTTCGCGTCCATGAGGACAACGCTTTATGTGCTAATTTATTTACATTTCCTGTAACTTCACAAATATGTGAAATTTGTTACTAAGTTGGTACCTATTACTTTTATCACTTTATGAAATTTATTACGGCGGTAAAGTCATCATAACGTATCTCACTTAATGTTTTCCATTTATATTTTCTTTGCTGACACACATACATTTTTTCGATTAGATATTTTTGTCAAAACATGTTACTCTAAATCCTCTTTACTACCGTAATCGTCTTATTAAAAGTATATATCTTTTCAACTTTTTGGCTTAACCTACTAACCGATTTTGCTCTCTGCGGCAGTGATATGGTTTCTTTATGGTAATACACGCCATTTCATATCAGAGCTGTATTATTAATAAGGGAGCTAATGCAATTCTAGCAGTGAGAGTGTGAATATATAAAAAACGATAATCTGGTTTATTGCCTAGAATGAGATGAATCTCTAAATCTCTTCTAAGAAAGTCAGAATGTATCTTGCAATTATTGTTTTTTTATGCTAATGTTTGTGTTTTATTTGTTGGGTCAGATTTTGTTATGAAACATGTTAATATTGCCATATATGGGAAATGTAATTTCACATTGTAATTTACATTTTATAATTGTTGTTCATTCCTTTGTTTCTGCAAAAATGTCTTACGTTAGCTGTGTAGAGAATAATGATTACATTTTTCAAATCAATTTGACATTTCTATAGATAAACAAAGTAATTTCCTTAGATGTATTTTTGTACAAAGTATTATAGAGTATGTCTACGGTGGACTAACTATACCTGTGAACTTTTTATTTCAAATTTTTTTGGAAATAGCTATTCCTTCAAATAGTTTTTTTTACATTGAAATGTACCTAGCAACTGTAAAAATGGCGTTGAAAAATACAGGGTGTTAAAAACATATAAATAAAATATGACAAGTACAACTTTTTTTAGGAAGAAATGAAATTTTTACCGTATTAGAAAGGTGTTTTAAGCTAATATAAATCAAATCTCCTACAATCCCAACCAATGAAGTCGGGGCTTTAGTCTGCAGAGTAGTTAGTTTCGCACAATATTGTTAATACCTAAAAGTATATAAAATACGATTACATAAAGAATAAATATTTTTTTGATTGTTAAGTAGATAATTGTCATGTTTAATTTAAAATTCATTGTCATGTTAAAGTCACTTTTGACATTGTCGATATTTAATTTCACATAATTATAATTTATTGGTATGATAATTTGTATAGATAGATATTTGACTCAACTTAAAGGAGGCCACCTGAAGAAGCAATCCTAAAAATGCAGAAATGGATCAGATCTCATCTATTGTGGTTGAATTTTCGATTTCCCACAGTTTCAAAAGTGAGCTTAGTTATTTATAGAATGTTTTCATTAAACTAAGTTAGTAAATTTAACTAGATTAATTTGTTTAAGCAATTATTGAATAGAGCTTTATCTGTGGAATTGTCCATTAGCATACCTAGATGTTTGGTATCAGAGAGCATACATATGGCTTCATTGGTAGGAATTGTAGGAGATTTGATTTATATTAGCTTCAAATATCTTTCTAATACAGTAAAAAATGTTACAAAACCTAATAATAAAGAATATATGGATATATACTGTGGGTGTAATTCAACGTTGGTCGGGGCTTTAGTCCGCAGAGTAGTTAGTTTCACACAATATTGTTAATACCTCAAAGTATTAAAGTAAATATAAAAACAGAAATACACTGTTCAGAGAAAAGTTGTTTTTAATGCCTCTAATATGGATTTTGGAGATGTATGTGGATTTTTTTTAATTTTTGGTTTTTATTAAGATTGAACACATAATATATAATGGGAATACATCAAAGTTAAACTAGTTAACTAACTAAAACTCTACATGTTGTAATATAAAATTTTCCTAAATTCTTCATAAACTAAATGAATTGTATTTTGTTTTATGTGGTCTATTGCTTCTCTAATTTTTTTCCTTTAAAATATCTGTGTTATACATTAAATTATGTGAATATGCCTTTTGCTGGAAATATGCATATAAAAAACAATGAAAATACGATCAGGAGATCGCGATAGCCATTCTATAGGACCTAACAGTCCAATATTTTTGTTATTAAAATGTTTATATAGCCAGTGTCTTATAAAAACCGCAAAATATAGGGGGCAGCCATCGTACTGACGGTGAAAAATACTCCTCTGCTGTGAACTCACTTCATCCAAAGCTACTTACAGTGCCTTCAAAAATGATTGCAAGCCACGTAACCAGGACTGTGATTCTGGAAGAACAACTCGTATGCAAATAGATTTCTTATCTCTCTCAATTGCCGCAGTGAGCAAAAGGATATTCGCATATGAATTGCTCTGCCATTGATTTGAGAATCTCGACCCTGATCACGTGGCTTGTAATCATTTATGAAAGCACTGTATAAAAGGTTTTCCAACATTTCCAAGTAGGAATTTTGATTCACGGTGGGATTAAAAAAGTAAGGTTTAATAATTTGATTGTATCATATTCCATTTATTTTTTATCCTAGTATATATAGTTTCGATAGCTAACGACTCCATTTCTAGTTCCGGTTTTCGTACAGAAAATGAAGGTTACCAATCCTAAATGGATTGGACGAGTAGGTCCTATGGGTTGGCCACAACCACCTCCTGATCTTAATCAGGTTCATTTTTTTATAAGAATATTTGAAGCAAAAAGTTGGTATAATCATAAAATTTACAGCATAACAGAATCTTTAATATATTTGGGAATAAACCAAAATACAATTCATTTAGTGTAGGTATGGAAAATTTTGTAAAATGTGTTCCACCATAAATGAAAATTTTCTTATACAATTATCAAAGTTCATATCTGAGGTTATATTGGCATTAGAAACAACTTTGTTATTAACAATTTTTTTGTATTTGTATATTTTAAAATTAATGTTAGAATAATATCATCTAGAATATAGTAATTACAAACTAGATAATTTTTACATAGAGCTTGTTCCGCCAATAACACGAGAATAAACTTTCATTCATACTGGACTTAAAAATAGCACTTGTTCAAGGTTGGTTGAAGCTCCATTCAGTAATCTATCTTAATCATCATCCACGTCGTAAAATCCAATATAAAGGTCCCTGGAACTCTATTTTATAGTGTTTTCTATAGTAGACATCTTATACAACGATTTGATGTCTTACAATAAAAGCTCTCCCGGATACTCCTGTTGGCAGGTATCATACTGAATAGCACTTCATACCTATAATAATAAAAAATCTGGATGTTATATCTCATGAAGTTTAATAACGACAATGTAACTTTAATTTCGCATACTTGTGAAAATTGAATCATGAAAGTTTATATTCTATTTCGAGATTACCTGATTTGTTTGTTGCCAGAGGGGAACACTTAAATTTGCATTTTCCTTTGAGTAGGGAAAGGCACAACAAGATTTTACTTTTAATTAATTGCATTAAAATAAAGATAGGCTTTTAAATCAGTTAAAAATGTAAAAAGACGTTAATATAGTTTGCCATCGTGAAGAGTACGGTCTTGTGAAAAGTGATAATATTTTACATAATATCTAGTGTAAAACTTGGACCAATTTGCAATGAATACTTTTATTGCGACTTTTATTGCACAATTCAGTTGAAATGTGTATCAGTATATTATTCATTACTTATTTGTAACAGTATGTAGGTACAATCAATTGCAATAATGATGACAGTCAGTTTTTTAACTACTGAGAGTTCTGAGAAGAAATTTCATTAGATGGGGAGTGGAAACAACTAAGAACTGATGTAGAAAATTGAAAGAAGATTCCATTATGAATACGTTAGCAATTCGAAATAAATTACCAAATCTGTTATAAAGAATGTCATTCTTATTGAAATACAATGATTTGATATCGCAATTTTGTTTTTAATTGTCCATCAAGCATCTCTTTCATCCGTAAATATGGTTGAAGTTAACCATTTGAAAGTATGACTCGTAAACTTCTGAAGATTAAGGAACTCAAAATATCTAACAATTTCTGAAACATACCAAGCGAGTTTAATAAACTTTTCACACATTTTATATAAGATCAGGAAAATTCTCATAGCAAATTATCAGTTTTTTATCATTATTTAAGATGTTTTTGTAAATGCTACTTGTAATGTAAAAATCTCAAAAAATAATACATTTTACCCAACAAGGTCCATATCAGAGAAAAAATTATTAAATATTGCACAACTTGAGATAAAAGAAATAATGTTTTTACCTATGGAAGTTGGTTGAAAATCCTTAAATATATCACCAGTTATATAGCTTCTTACAAACTTAGGAATTAGATATAGGATGTACTGCATGTTTTGGACTCAACATTTCGTAGCTTTTCAAAAATGCAATAATATTTGGGGTGTTCCATTTGGAATAAGGAAGTTGACGACTACTTTCAGTATTTCTGCAATTAATCAAAAATTTCTTTAAAACGCCTGTATCCGGAATACCAAGAAAGTTTCAAATCTTTATCGCACTTAGTTCTCTAGATACCTCAGCTTAAGGTCGTCAGGAATGAGAAATTTATGTTACTTGTTACAGTTACGTCTTAAATAACTATTGTCCGATTCATAAACTTATTGCTAACTTACATATTTTTCCTAGAAATACACTGAAAGAAATCCACCAAGTGAGGGGCTTTGCTAAGATATTTTAGCTACAGTAGGTAAAATTTTTGCACCCACAGCAAAAAATTAATGCTGCCACAAGTAAGTACGTTTTGCTGAAACGTCTTTGCTACCACAGCAAAAAAAAAGTCTTATGGCTATAGGATAGCTCAGTTAGAATTTTATTTTAGTCGGCGGTCTATCTGTCCCAAGTGAGTTGCTTTGCTCGGGTAAGTCAATGTACTTTTTTAGAATTCATCCAGTTGGGGTTAGTCAGTCCTTATTTGTAGCAAATTAGGGCTCACTTAGGGTAAGTAAGCCCTCACTTAATAATTACCAGAATAAACCGGAATTCGATTCAGTGCGCATGCCCGATTGCGAGCGCCGCATGCTGCGCATGCAGTTGTGTTTCGCCCTCCTTCCTAACTTCCTAAAACTAACTAAAATACCTTTCTTAAACAGTAAAAAATGTTACAAAAGCTAATATTAAAGAATATATGGGTAGATATTGTGGGTGTAATTCAACGCTGGTTGGGGCTTCTGTCCACTGAGTAGTTAGTTTCACAAAATATTGTTAATACCTGAAAATATATGAAAAAACTATACATAAAAGGTAAATTTTTTTATTATTTTTATTTATTTTAGTAGGTCTTTATGATATTCATTGACAGTTAATCAGTTTGACGTTGTCGATATTTAATTTAATTTTGACACTGTCGACATTTAATTTCAAATAATTTTAATTTATTGGTATAATAATCTTTATAGTTAGATATTTGACTCAAGTTAAAGGAGGCCACCTGATGAAGCAATCCTAAAAATGCAGAAATAGGTCAGATCTCATCTATTGTGGTTGAATTTCGAGTTCCCACTGCAGAGGTTAGTAAATAGATTAAATTCTTTAGATAATTATTGAATAGAGTTTTGTCTGTGGATGTTCATTAGCATACCTAGATGTTTGGTATCAGAGAACATACATATGACTTCATTGATAGGAATTGTAGGAGATTTGATACATATTAGCTTGAAATACCTTTCTTAAACAGTAAAAAAATGTTACAAAAGCTAATAATAAGGAATATATGGGTAGATATTGTGGGTGTACTTCAACGCAGGTTGGGGCTTTTGTCCACTGAGTAGTTAGTTTCACACAATATTGTTAATACCTGAAAATATATGAAAAGCATTTTTATCTTGCTGAATTTTATTTTGGTTCTCAAAGTTATCTTGAATAATACCGAATCACCCTGTATATGCCCTGCTATTGTAACAAAATACCCACCTGTGACAGAAAAAAGTTTCCTGTGATAAGTAAGTACTTTGTTAGGATAAATCACTGTTAATTCAAAGGTAAGTAGACAATCTCAGCAGAAAATAAATTTGTTCTTTTACCTGGACGAAGGACTCGCACTTAAGGCTGAGTTGTGTGAGTTGGCTTACTTAGGGCAACAAAGCTGTTCACTTGATGTTAATGAGTTGACTCACTTGGGGTTAATCAGTTGACTCACTTGGGGCTAATGAGTTGACTCGTTGGGATTAATCAGTTGACTCACTTGGGGTTAATGAGTTGACTCGCTTGGGGTAGCAAAGGGATCCTAGCAAAACTGTTTACTTACTGCAAGTGAGTTCTTTCCAGCAAAGCAGTTTGCCTTGTGGTAAGAATGCAACTCACTTGGCACCTATTTAATGCAGATATTTTGTTACGGTTAATGGATTTTTACTAACCGTAGCAAAGTAATTATCTCAGTGTAATACGAAGGATATTAAAATCTGAATAAAACTGGTCGTCAAGTATAGTTCAAAATAAATCAACTTAAGCAATGTACTTATTGAATTCAATATTGCAGTAAATTAAAACAATATGAATCTGTTTACTCAAGGTTCTAACATGAGTATTCAAAACACCCCCTCTACACCCCCTCTGAAAACCCCAAGAATCTTTTTTATTAAACAATTCAAAAACGTTGTGATATTGAATTATTAAATTTTGGTCAGGTATTAAATTTTTTGTGCTTAACAATATGCAGTAAAAAAACATTTCAAAATTTATACAGACGTGTGAGAAAATAGCTTGGTTGAGTGTAAAGTTCTTTTTTCTTCTAATTTCTTATTCAATATTGATAGGATGCAATATCCTAGACTTAGAACTTAGAAACACCTTGTACATCCTACTTTTAAATTTTACCTTAACGAAATTAATATAGGTACATTTTTTATTACTTATTAATTTTCATGTATGGTTGAATAAAATTATTTAATGTAAATATAATAAAAACTAAACATATTTAATAACAGTAAAAGTTAAAAGAAGAATAATGTACAAAGGCACTATACAAAACGCTTAATTTTGAAAAACTGTTTATTTCAAAAATCAATACAAAATAATTTGAATACTACTCTCGGTAGATAAATAGATAAATACTCAACAAATAGTTACATTTAAAATAAGCATTCTTATAATTTTCTGCCGAGCATTTATAACCTAAAACGAGCTACTGCCACAGTCATAACAACCTAAACACTGCATCAACTTCCTTTGAAATGTTTGCCAACTACTAAAAAAAACAAATTCTCTTAAGGGAAGCGTTCTCTTAAGTGTTCCTACCTTTTATTTTTCATTTATGGAAATTCTACATTAGCATGACTGAAAATAATTTGGGTTTTTAGGAATGGTACGTTAAAAATGCAATGAAAATACATTTCTCAAGGTAGACACATTATTTTTAATTCTAACACGTTTATCATCATTTCCTACTTACTACAGAATAGTAGATGAAGAAAGAGTGCAACTGTTACCTACCAATAAAATTTTATTTCACTAAATTGATGAGTTTGTAAAGAGAATATTTTTTACTGACATGATATCTCCCTAATTAGAAAATTAATTTGGTAAAAGCAAATCCTGGCTGATCCATATAGCAAAGAGTATGTTTGCTGTCTTTTACGTATTAATTTACAATATTTAAAAAATTATAAGTGCCACAACTGATTTAAAATAGTACCTCATACTGGAGCATATTCTTTCTTAATTTGGAACTTTGTATTTCTGACGTTACATTGCAATTTTACTTCAATACTTCTACATAAGTATGGATGCATAAAATTTTATATTTTCACTAGCGTTTAATAGACATTAAGGCGGTAGACTGCTGCGCTTTGGCAACTAATAAATTTGAAATTACGTTTTATTAAAAACTGCTCATACCACTGGACAATAACATACTTCCTGATATGCTAGCTCGCCTGCTGGATTAGGGATAAAGTTCAACTAGGTAATGTTTTTAAAATGAAATAAGTTTTTGTATTACTTTGTATCTGAATACTAAAAACTATTCGTAATTTCAAAAAATACATTTATCAATATCTGTCAGTTAGAATTCTATTGTCCTTATTTCGCAGTTGTACTTATTACTCCTGTTTCTTCTGATCCTACAGCGGCTTTAACATGGCGATCCAAAGCTTGCTATGGTTTTCTATACCTTCGAATTTCAATAAAAACAAAGCAATTATTTTATTTAAACATTGATAACGTAGTGTTAATGAGGACCCCTCAAAATTTTGACAAAAGGCATACAGATCTTTTACATGATCTCAAAGTTTTATTTGTATAAAACTTTATTCTTTAAGATAATCCAACAAATATTTATTTCTTTTAAATGGCATCGAATACTGCTTCTAACCGATTTTTTTATTTTAAAATTTATAAGGTAGTATGAATCAGGCCTTCCCCCCAAACACCTTGTATGAAATTATAACAAAACTGTAAGGAGCGTTTCCATTTAACCGACATCATAGTTGAGCAAAATACTCAATCTGAAAGGCATTAGACGAGCCAAGTGTGTGCCATGGAATTATATATGTTAAAATAGTATGAATAAATATGAAAGCAGGTTACTTTTATCATGTCCTATATTTTAGAAATAAAATTAATGTAGTATGTTTTGAAAAATTAAAAGAATTACTCTAAGTAGACGCTAGAATGAAATAAAATAAATAAAACATTTATTATCTAATTAACAAATATATGTTTATTTAATTTATTGAAAGTTTTTCGACTAAGCCACCTACTAAAATAACGTGATTTTTGAATTTTTACAGACACAACACAGCAGGATTGCATAATATAAAAATAAGGTTACCCAACTTACAAGTATTTTAAAACTTCATTTAATTGATAATTTAAGTTATTTACACCAAAGACTTCGGGAATACTATACAGGAATATTGTTACTTGACACAAACAATTATAGAACTGAAAATTAAATCTGATTTAGTCCTGTTCAAATTCAGTATTTTGCTCAACTTTGAAACTGTTAAAATAAAGTGCTAAAAAAATAGCTAAGCGTGTATACTGAATTTCGGATATATAAAGGCATAAAAGTGGTTTTCGATGCAATTTAAAACAAAAAAAATCTCTTTTGGATAAGCTTAAAGAATAAATTGTTTACGGATTTGTACACAAATAAAAGTAATCTAAATTTAAGTTATTTACACCAAAGACTTCAAGAATACTATACAGGAATATTGTTTCTGGACACAAACAATTATAGAACTGAATATTAAATCTGATTTGGTCCTGTTCAAATTCAGTACTTTGGTCAACTTTGAAACTGTTAAAAGAAAATTCTACAAAAATAGCTAAGCGTGTATACTGAATTTCGGAAAGTGGTTTTCGATGCAATTTAAAACAAAAAAATCTCTTTTGGATAAGCTCAAAGAATAAATTGTTTACGGATTTGTACACAAATAAAAGTAGACACTATGCATATGTAATCTAAATCTTTAGAGATATATATCTGCAATTAAATATGGCTAGACCTATTACTCCAGCCATTTAAACATGTGTGTATATAAATTTTTGTGAATGCTACAAATATGTATTAGAGAATATTTATTTTTACTCTATTTACAGTTTGTTTGAATATATATCGAATACTCACAGTTTTCTCTTTTCATGTAAATATCTAACTATTTCCTACGTACTGATACCACAATTTTAATATACATTAGGTTGTTAGTGTTTAAAATTCAATGAAATAGAAATAAGTAGCTTCAGTTTTTCAGCAAGTTAAATGGGTTAACATGATAAATACTTGTATAGTTACGCATTATTCTACATAGTTACCTTATCCTTCAAAACATTTTTGGTATCGTTGAACAGGTCTTATTAAATCTATACATAGGATTGCAGCTAGTTTGGTACTGCTTATTTCATCTTTTCAATTTCCTCGAATGCTGAAATGTAGAAAGAGGTGGCAGTCGCTAGTTAAGACTATGAGGTAGAAGATCATAAATCTTTCATTTGAATTGTTGATTGTACGGGCAACCAAGTACAGATGAAACATGTCGTGAAGCTGAACAATTCTTGATCTCAGTATTTCCCATAATCGATTTTGTATAGCACGATATGGCTTAAGCACCTATCATACCTCACTACATCTCAAAAACTAATTCAATCATTCCAGCTATTCCAACTATTGAAAATATTAGTGCAATTCCGAGCATTGGAGTTTTATGCGGAAACTTCTAAAGCTTTTCAATCTACAATTTCAAATAGGAACGACATGGTGACTATGTAGAAAAATAAAGCAACTATGTATATATTTAGAATCATTACCAACATTTATCATTTTATAATTTGTTTTTGTTTTTTTTTTCATAAATAATCCGTTTTTATTTTTGAAACGCACCTCGTGGATATATTGCCGAAAAGAACATTTTTAAATATATATTTATATATAAATCATTCAAAATCTCTTCTATTTAAACAAAGCTTCTCTTATCTAATGCAGCTCACAGAATGAAATCTAGGCCAAAGTGCCAATTCTATTAATTCAGCTGATTGGAGCCCATAGAAATTTATTTACTCGCTACATTTAATTTGGTTTTAGTTAGTGGAGTCTCTTTTTCGATATTTGGTTTAAGTATATTCTGGGCTTATTCGATCTTTCAACGTAGCTAAATTTGACCGTATTAAAGGATACAAATATACATCTACCATTTGGGAAACATTTATATTTCTGAACAATTCAATTACGATCAATGAATAATTTGGGCTTTCAGCCAAATTACAGGAGAAAAAATATATTTATATGGTTGGTACGGTATGGATACTATTTAACTATAAAAAATAAATTCCTGCAATATATATTCTAGATTGTTACTCGAAACTAAATAAAAAAATGTATTCGTAAGATGTAACTATTAGAAAATTCCGTTTTGTAAACTTTCTAACATTACATTTATTACTACGTTTAGTCCATGCAAGCAAATATTTACTATTCCTGATGGGAATGAGAGCTAACAATTTTTAACATCATATGTGATATTTTGCTACAGTAAGTTTCACATCAAATTAAGTGTTTAAATCTTTAGTTTTATTAACCCGTTTTTATATAAAGTCCCATTGTATAATTTAGAACAATTAGCTATTTAGTACAAGTCACAATTTGACATACATCGTTAAAAAAATGCACTCAAAATCAACATAAATGATTGTTAAAAAGAGTCTACATCAGATTGTGTTATCAATATAGTTCCTTGTTTCGAAAAAAAATTGCTAGATTCTTTTTTATTGTAGATAATTCTTGAATACTTAGCTTTGTCTTTGATCATTAGCATACGTACATATCTGGTATCAGAGAGCATTCATGTGACTTTTTGATAGAGTGTAATTCAACGCTGGTCGGGACTTTAGTCTGCAGGATAATTAGTTCCACACAATATTGTTAATATCTAATACAAAATGTGTATAAAAAAAGATAATTTAGTTATATTAATTTTTGGCAATATGTCCTTACTCAAACACATTTTAGTTTCTTTAACCGAAAATTGGTTAAGCTTGTTTGTTTGTAAAATATTAAAAGACTTTAAAATAATGTCAGTTACAAATGAATTTGAATGTTGAATGTTATTTTTTACTGTGCATATTATTTTTCAAATATAATTACCCAAACTTTGTAAGTAGGTGTCATCGCACTTTTCCGCATCCCATTGTAGAAAAAATAAATGTGCAGAAGGCAAAGACCTCGAAATTATTTTCATGAAGAAGATTTATGAATTGGAATTCTCTCCCAGGGATCTCATAAAATGTAAAATTTTAAGGATGTTTCCAGTCCTGTGCGTATGATAAGGATGACAGGGATATCTCGTAAGAAAAATATTTAAAGGCTTCTTATATTGAACTGAAGAAATCTTGATCCCTTTTCGTCACATCCTTTCAGATATACTCGGCCATTTTTTGGATCCACTAGAATCGTACCTATAGACATTTTTATAAAGTATGTTTTATACATACTTGTGTTTCGACAACATATATTTTTTAATTTTTATACCTAGTTTTAAATGAACACAAAAGTGATTGATAGCTTGCAACATTACTAAACTTGCACATTACAACTGAAGGATGGTCATTAAATATGTTCCATTAATAGAGTATGTGACTATTTAGATTACAAAAGTTGCTATGAATATTATACATTATGTATACTACTACGTCTATAAAATGTAACTTCTTGAAATATCAAACTGTAGCAGATACACTGTGACAAACCATTGTCTAAATTCCAGAATTTCGACGGCGATAGAGATTTTTAATATATAAGTAAATTAGATTTTTATTTAAAAAAAATATAACCTTTATACTTTATTCGTGAGTCAAGCAGTTTTGGAGAAATAAATCTAAGGCTGCGATTTGGCGTGTTACTTACTTTACGGAATATTCAAAAAGATAAATTCTGTCTATGCTATCTATTAATAAAAATAAATTAAGAATTTAAATAGACGGGGTGTCCGGAATATGAGTGCCTTAATTTTGTTAAATGGCAAAACATATCTGATCAACGGTAACAGAATTATGGCAGCAAACAGGTCTTGAATATGTGACAACGTTGCTTACATGTTAAAATTGTTAGGTACTTGTATATAATAATTACAAATATGTACACCTAAACATGGGTACTTACTGTGAATGGTTTCTTTAGAGCTTTACAACACATAATAATAGTTACAAGTGTTCAAAATGACTGCTGCTGCTTGCGAGAAACGTTTACCATACAAACGTCTCGTAGCCAGAGTTTTGCTACAGCATGGTTAATACAAATTGTTCCACTTTTGTTTATGTACGCTTACAAGTATCAAAGAAAAACTAGAGAACAATGAACCGCACTACAGTACTACTATGACTAATATTACTTTAGATTACCAGCATCAGCCTGACGTTACAGTACCTACAGTAAAATTTCAATTGTTACAAACACTTTAACTTAACCTCAATTGTACTTTAGTTTGTAATTTCGTAATACAGTTTTGCATATCATTGCATATTACGATAGGGTGGAAGAACATTGGCTAAGAAATGAGAAAGATTGATACCGGTCGGCGCTTGACCACCCCCTTCATTAATGAGGTTTTCCAGGTTTTGCTCATATTTGCACTGAATAGTAATTAGGGCATACCAACGTAAGTCGTTCCTGGGCGACCTGTTTAATAATAGTATACCGCCTCCTATTCCGCACGGGTTTCCGACTTCTGGGCTAATTTTCGAGATTAGAATGAGAAGTAGAGATTTTATTATACTCGTACTATAAACGGCAGCATTACCAGTTTCGAGTTTCTCCCAATGAACGTTCAAATACATTCGTAGTACGTATTGATATTGATACATTGTATTCGTATGTAGAAAGAAATCATGTCGCTTCTAGTTACTAAAATCACAATTTATGAATTCGGTTGTCATGTTACTTTATAGTTAGTTAATTTGCCAACTTTTAAAACAGATTATTTCCTAATGACTTTTGGGAACAATATTTAAAATAAATTTCTTTTTATGTAACCTATACCCTCCTTAATGACAAAGAAAAAGTGATCTGAGTGGAACTGTTAAATTAATGTCTTCGAAATCTATCATGAATATGTTGTGATATTTTAAAGTAATTGATACTTTAGCACCCGGATAGGGAACTTCCAATATGTACCTAACTTGCAAGTAATATTTACTACAAAGTATTGAACGAGCCTGTATCGTTATTTTAAAGTAGCAATAGTAGTAACTTGTGACTACCACACATGGTTCAAAGTTCTCACTGCCACTACTTAGTAACAACGTCTAATGTTTAGACTGAAGACACGCTTAAAAATTATCTTGCAGTAGTAGATCAATACTACTTATCCCAGTATTTATTTTTATTAAGTAGATTTCTTTATTTCCTTGTAGCTTTTTATCCTTTGTTTTTTTTTGTGTTTTGATATAGGTAGATATTTTATCTGGGTCAAAGTTTATATGTAGTTTAGTAAAAATATATGGGGTTTTGTCTATACTTAGCACCAAGTTGTGTGTCATGTGACATGATTTGAATAAGTACATACATTACTTAATGAGCAACAACATGAAGGTCCCAACTTTGGGAAACTACATGGTAAAAATTAATTCATGGTAAATTTAAGAAGTAATACGCACTTTGTAGTTGCTGTGCGTGATGATTCCTAATAGTTCTACAAGTAGCGATAATGTTACTTACAAGTTTCACGACTTTAGATAAATAATTAAGTGTCCCTGAACGTCGCGGCAACTATCAAACCTACTTGAAAGTGATTGAAATTTTTAAGGCATATTTTAGTAACACGAGTTGTTAGTCGCTGCTACGATTATTTGCCACTTTCAAATTCTGAAAACTTAAGACGGATGGTCTCACTGGTAATGAGAAGTCTCCAAAATACAAGAGCTACTTAGAAATCACATAATTGTAAAGTAACTTGAAAATGCGCAGCAGTGACTGTAACTTTGTTGTGTGAAGTTATTTATACAACAAAGTAGCAAATTTGAAGGCAGACACGTAACAGTTACTCTTTCAAGGTTCCAGTCCCATAGTATCACTAACTAGTGTTACTATAGTACTAGTTGGGATTTTCTAATTTTTACCTGAAATTGTGAAAAAATTCTGACAGGAAGTCATAGATAATTACTAAATAGGCAATGAATAAAGCAGAAAATGATTTACAGCTTACTCAGCTTACGTTTATAAAATATAACATCTCAAAATATCATCAGTCTATAGAGGCTACACTTTGAGAAACCACTGGTCAAATTCCAAACATGTTGGCTTAAGGATTTTGATTCAGTCAGTCCGTATTAGATTGGTATTTGTATTTTAAAGATTTTTATACTTTACTAGTGACTCAAGATCGTTTTAAGAAATTAATATAACTAAGGATGAAGTTAAACCTGTCCTCTTGTAAAATGGTAAGAATTCATTGCATCATTATACTAGGATTATTAGTGACTGATATGCGTCGATGATTTACATACAACAGATTAAATATCATCAATGTTTTACGACAGTATTATCTACAACATGCACTTGTGTTTACGTTCCACTGAATCTCTGAAGGGGTTGCATAATATAATACAACTGGTAGAGTTTCTACACGATGTTAGTTTAAAATACATATCGAAACAATGTAGCTGTAAGTTGAAACAGTTTAAATAGATATATTTTATCCAGCTGGAGCATTATATTTAGAATTTGCGTTATACATATGGTGGTATTGTACCTATGTATCATTAGATTTTGTTATTTTAGAGAAGAATTAAATAAAAAGGAACTACCTATTTTCAAAACAAAAATGACAAAATGAAAAATAACATTTACAAGTATTATTAAAAGGTTTGAATTATTCCTAAGGAAGAGAATAGAGATAAATGTTCAGAAAAATGGCAAACAATTTGACTTGGTAATAATTATCTTATATACAAGGTGATAGAAGACTTATACAAGGTACTCTTACAAATACAGTTCGAAAATGATTTAAAAGTACACTTCTGTACGCCACTGGAAACTGGACCACAGTCCATGCTTGCGCAAAGCACAAGAATCAGTCGGCAACCGGCACGGCGGAAAAGTGTAATACAACATGAACGGACAAAAAAATGCCCAAGAAATATATCAAATTTTATAACACCTATTTTATCAGCAAATTCAACGGGTCCTGCCGCTATTGTTATAATTAATAAAATATTGTGGTTTTAATTAATAATTTGATATATGATTACAACAACTGTTCAAAATTTTGTCGACCAACACGCACTGTAAATACATTTGGACCCGTATTACTCAGTATTTACGAACTAACACAAATGTTTTGATTACTTGGTTCGTTTTAAACTCGTAAGTCGGTAGCAACTATGATACGTTCGCGTAAATCATCAATAATGTTCGCTTCGGTGAGATACACTTAATTTTTTAAATCTGTACAAAAAGAAATCTAAAGGATTTAAATCAATAGATCATGGCGGCCATGGTACCGGTCCCCCTTTTCTAATCCATCGTACTTCTTGAGTGAACTTAATTAAGGTAGTCTCGAACATTTTGTCGAAAATAAGGGAGACACCATCGTGCAAGAACCACATTCGGAGTCGGACGGCTAAGGGTACATCTTCCAGAAGTCCAGGCACAAGAAACTTGAGGTACTGAATTCCATTAATTTGTAATGTTAATTTGAATGATTCAATCAAGCGATCATCAACAATCGCTGTGAAAATATTTAAGAAAAACGTTGTTGGAAATAACCTCATTGAATCGCGTGCGGATATTAAAAATCTCAAACATCGGTAACTAGCAATGCGTACATTTTTGACACTTAAAAAACTAATTTAAACACTATCGCAAAAACGTTAATTCAAAAATTGGATCTCAGTATTCGGAACCACCTGCATTCCGATGATGCTAGAGACTACATTAGATAGCCAGCTACAGTAGCTACAGTAGCCCAGCGATGTAAAGGTTGAAAATACTACAACTTTAATTTTTTTTTCTTGGAAACTATAAGGATTTTTTTCATGATTTGATTTGTGAATTACCTTGTATTATTCATAAAAAGGAAGAGGTGAAATTATATAAATAACATCCAATTCATTGGAATGTAAGAATATGGATTATGTACATTCTACTGGAGAAAAATATATAGACAGAAAACCCCATTGATTAAATTTAAAATTAAAATGAGCTTCCACAGCATTTGCCCGAATGATTTGAAACATATTCTTAAGCCTTGCTGTCAAATATGTAAAGAATATATTCAATTCTACATATATAAACACAGTCCCAATATGCCGCAGTGATGGTATAGACATCAATCAATAATATATTTTCCAGGCATTTAGTTGAAGTTGTATTTTCCAGATGATTGGTATGCTGTAATCGGTTAGGCTAGATACAAACCAAAAAAAGTTCAAATTGAATTAGATAAACAGATATTTTCTAAATTCATTACATTTAGATTATAAATCTTTAACGATTTCACTTTTAATTTAGTTTAACCTTAACAACAATAAAGTAAAAATGTGTTAAATATTAAATGGTTTCCAATGAGAATCTGGTTATCATAAATGTAATTCAAGTTTTTCTGAAAACATTATAATTTGTCACATATTGCATTGTATTTGAGATTGGATTTATTTTTGTTATTGTTTTGAGTAAAGTAAAAAATCTAAACTCATCTATATAAGGATGCGATTACAACCTAAAGTAATTAAAAAGAAAACATTATGGCTTTGTAAGATTACGTTGATCTAAGTACAGTAATGTTGAATAAATCAGAATTTTTAATTTTTGACACATTTAGAGACACTGTTAGTGAAAATAAAGAAGAAAAATATTTATCTAGGTCAATGCGAAATCTCTGAAATATAGAAACTGACTTATTAAAGTATACTTAGTAGTAGCAGGAGCCAGTAGATCAGGCATTATATATTAAAAAATGCATCAGTTTCTGACTTTTGCAGATGATCTCGTAGTGCTAATAAGAAACAGAACCAAAAGAGGTAATAAAGAGAATATATGAACAGTTAGCTAAAAGAAGGCGGCTAAATATTAATGAGTGAAAAATTCTACTAAACTCTTACATGGAATTCACGAAAGAAAGGTGTAGCAGGACTGCAGAAAATACAAATACACATATTACTAGACAACCAAAGATAAGTTTACACAAGACAGTGGCAAGACCAGTAGTGACATATGCCAATGAAACATAGACGATGAATACAATAAAACAAACGAGTGAATAAAAGTGTGAGAGAGAAAAACATTTAGGAATATTTAGGAAGGAAAAAGAACAGAAGACGGGTGGGTCAGAAGGACAAATCAGGAAATAAAAAGCTTAGATAAAGAGGGGAGCATATAAGTATGGTCAAAGCACAATGATTAAGGTGGTTAGGATATATTAAGAGGATGCTAGAGAAGGACATAAAAATTGGTATTGATATGAAAAATTGGTAGTAAGTAGAGGAGAAGGCGACCAAAAACAAGATGAAGCCAGAGGTGAAGAAAGACCTACAATAACTGCAGATAGTCAGATGGAAAGCAAAAGTAAGGGATAGAACGAAATGGCGAAGGGCAGTCAACCAAACCATGGACCTTCTAGGTTCGCAGAACTAGATTATGCATATATTGGTATTATATTTTTGTATAAATCTGTTTTTCTCAGGATCCTATAGATATATAAAAAGTTTATACTTGGTAATAATCTTTTTTTAGATTGATGTATGTTAAATATATATAAGAGTTACATATTCTCTGATCAGTGGTTTAAACTTAATCTACATTTAACAACATATTTTATTATTAGGTTCATTTAGAATATACAACAATTTAAATCGACAAAGCGTCATAATTAGACCCAAAATATAAGCTTTAATTATTTAGAAATACGTGACAAAATTCTCTTAATTTTGCATTCGCGGTCTGACAATTCATTAGGCTCAGCCTTCATGGAGAAATATGAAATATAGTAGAAGCTATCCAACAATTCAATTTAAATTCGTTAACTATTATTACTTACTGCAACTTTGTGAAGGAAACTTTAAATTAAATTTTTCTCAACTGTCTGCAAATTTAGTAATTTTCAGCTGAGATACATATTATTTCTGTATTTCTCACAGTAGAACTAGCATAATATGCAATTGTCTTATGTTTTAAAATAATATGTTTAAAATTGTACATTTCTGTTTTGAAAAATATTAATATCCTGCAAGTAACAAAATTCAACAAAATATATAGGTTACAGAAATTAAATTATGGAATTTTATATTTCTGCTAATTGTATAGTGACTTCACTGAGAACTATAGACAACGGAAGATTTCTGAGATTAGAATAACCCGATCAAATAAAATCAATATTAAGTAATTTCTTCCAAATACTCGAGAGTAATTCAAAGTGCCCTTTTTTTATTTGTAGTAGAGTTGTGTGAATCAATAAGTTTGGGTCATATTTCTTCTATATGCACTTTGCAACTAGTGATTAGAATGAGAGGGAGAGATATTATTATTATTACTGTCAACTAATTTTTGAAATATTATATAAATTTGAAATCTCTCTTTATTTGGTTGAAAATGGGCCACATTTCTCAAAAGCACGTCGGATCAATGGTCCTATTTTGATCTTCAGAATCTCCATTCAAATTAGGTATATTCAATTCATTCGTAATGGAATGTAATGTAATACATTCAAATTTTACCCTGTAGGTATGTATAATAATTGTAATATTTGTTTGAAATTTTGTTCAAGAAAGCTACAAATATGATAAAACAAATTCAATTTTCAAAATATACAAAACATGCCATAACATGATATTCATAGATTGAGAGCACGTTAAAGTAATTTCAAATCTGGAATGTATATATGCCCTAAACTCAATTGAAACACAGAAGCAAGTTTTAAAAATCCTAATACTACTAGGGTATCGCTGTTAAGTTTGCTATAATTGATTTTATTTTAACTATGTTTACTTTCCTGTTATTTGCCGTCAGTCTAAGGTTGTTCCTGTTTTGAGAAGGGAGAAAGATCAGAAATTTCAAATTTTAAGCCTATTTCTATAATATGTAATTTCTCAAAAATGTTTTGATACATGAACTAATCTATAATGGAGTTGAAGATGCATTCAGAACTTATCAACATGTGTTTTGAAAGGATGCTCAATAACAACAAATTTAGTACGTATCACATAATACATTACAGAAACTATAGATGACCAGTCCCAAATTGATGTGATATATACTGACTTTAGTAAAGCGTTCGACAGACTTGTTCATACTCTGTTAAATGATATTGATGTAACAGAAAATTCTATGGCTATATTTAGATCCTATCTTACAAATATAATTCAATGTGTGGTTTACAGGAGGATCAAGTCTAACGAATTTGCTACCTCTTCAGGACTGCCACAGGGATCCCTTCTTGATCCATTATTGTTTGTTATATTTATCAGTGATATCGCAGAGGAGTTGGATGATGTTAATGTTTTATTATATGTAGATGATCTGAAGCTTTTTATTCGTGTTTATGGTTTTGATGATGGCATTCGACTCCAGAAGAATTTTATAGGATATCTGCTTGGTGTAACAAATTTAAACTTTCTCTTTAAATATTAAAAAATGTAATGTGACATCATATACCAGAAATTTATCTACAATGTATAATTATTCTATTGATAATGTAACCTTAGCTTCCGTAACAATAACATTTTCCTTCGTTGACCTGAAATTTTTTGCGACTTAGGTATAATTTTTGACAAAGTACTTACACACATCAATACTACCATCTATGAGTCTAGTAGGATATATGGATTTATTATCAGATAATGTCATGACGTATAAATAAACTAGAATCTATCTAGTATAGATTTCTAAAATGTTTGTATATGAAGTTGATGGTATTTATCACCTGTAATACTCCAGGAGCCTTGATAATATCGAGATAATTTTATCACTGAGAATGCTGAAAGCGTGTTGCTTGGTAATTAATTAATTAAGTAATTAATTGAAATAAATAAAAATATGACTTACTGATTTTTGTAACAATAGATGTTACTTAATTTATCCCTTTAATTAGTTGCTTAGTCAGCATCTAAATCCCTTGTATTACGTTATGTGATGAAGGCTGAAAAGTTTTTATGTAGAAATAACTGAAACATAGAATAAATAGCTTATTGCTACAACTGTAGAACCACCTCTAATAATTTTGATGACAACGTGTATACAAAAATTAGGTAGACGAATAAATTTTGCAGAAAAACAACTTTTTTTACCTGATTAGATATTCAAATTTAAAATTACCCTAGCTCACTTACAATAGAGTTTGCGGCTTGTGATCATTTTACAATTTTGACTTGAAACTGATATGCATATCATTTTACTAGTGTCATCAAATCATGGCCACACAATATATATTTAACTAAGTACTAAATGGTTGATACAAATATATACAAAGTTTTAGTTACTCCATTTATATTGTAAAGCTACTATAATTGCAGCAACATCCCTTGATTTCCGGCCTAGATTTATAGGTGATCTTGCCAGTGATACAGAAGATTTGGCACACCCAAATAGGTCAATGTCTGTACTTGTGTGTCTCATATAAGTAAGACAATGTTATTGGTATTAATTAAAACGGAATCTAAAACGAAAAGTTTTCATGCAACTCTAATTTTTAATATAGATCAAGGAAATAATGTCTCAGGGTAAAACAAATTTCCGTAAACATGTGTCCACAAACACTGTGGAGATACAGGTTGTTAAGGTTTGAACACTGAGAAAAAAAATCATTACTGGTAGGTAACACTTCACCTGCCCCAGCAAGAAACTTATTACGTATAAAATAGAATACAGAAAAACAAATTAATTGTAATAGCTATATCAAGTTTTCTGAAAACCAGCCACAAGTGAATAGGTCATCTAACTGTGACTACTAGCAATGACTAAAATTTCTTGCGGAAGTACCTGAACTATGTTGCTATAGTTAATAATAATCAATTCATAAAAACCCTACACACTATGCACTTCCATACAATTGCGAATTCACGCAGTCTGTATCAAGCATTATAGTTTAGAAAAATTTATTTCAAAAATATTTTTGCATACTTATTTATACAAATCACAAGATAAAATTTAAATATGTAGAATGCACTACGAGTTGTAAAACTAACAAATTTAAAATATGTTTTATAAGTGTAACTTAACTCGTATACTTATACGATATAATAAATATTATTAATACTAAACTGTAATATACATAACATACAATATTATTAATACTAAACTGTAATATACATATACGCAATGTTGTTAAATAGAAAATATAATATTTAAGTTTCAAAATATCTGTAAAGTAAAATCTATATATATATAAGCAGAATTTAACCTTTGCAAGAATATTGGCAGTGATACAAAATTTCTCAACCACCAAAACTCCATTTTGATATATAAAAGAATTTAGTAGTTCACGATCCTTTCAATACTCTTATAGAGAATCAAAAATTGTGTAATAACCCCAATATGATTTCTTTTAAATGAAGCAAAGTAAAGGACTGCCACTCCAATAAAACTTAACTCGTTATAAGTAAACCGTTTAATATTTTTTTTGAATCATTTGACAAACTTCACGTAACGATACTAATTAACACTTTCAGTCCTTAAAGCTTTGTAAAACAAACTCATTTATGACTAATAACTATGATGAATGTTATGCTGTCAAATTCATCTTTATTTTTATTACAGACAAAGTTTATTATGCCAGTAGATAAGTAGATACAAAAATAGCTCAGTTGCTAATGTAAAAACAAAACAAGCAAATACAATCATACCGAAAATTCAATACCTGTTTATATAAACAGAAAATTCAGAATTCACGGGAAAATTATTGAAATACATTGAAAACTTAAGTATTAAAAAAAATCGAAACAGTCCATACCCGCAATGGTACGGTGACGGTCATAACTATTTTTGAATAAATTAATGGACCATAACCACTTAGAGTTGAATCCCAGTAATGCAATAATAATACACACAACGTCAAAAGTCTTGGATCCCTTTATTTAAAATGATTCGATTAAACCTAGTGGTTTTTCTTAATGTGGTAAAAGAGTACATGTACTTAGGGAACAAAAAATACAATAAAATATTGCAGACCATGAACCTTTACTTTATTACCAATGTTTCTACAAATCTGGTCAGTTTGACAGTGTATTTAGCCAAGTGTTCCTTTGAATTTTTGTACATTATAACGCCAGAACATTCTAATCATCAGATATCGAATATGTGGGGAATTCCAAGATCATCTTGTTGTAAGAATAGTACACAGATGTGAAGAATTTGATATAGTGGAAAACAGACATGTAGTGGACGTCCTCGAATATCTAATGAAAAGAAGGATCGGTATTTGGTGCAATAAGCCCGTAGACACTGCACATCTTCAGATTCAGCTCTCAGGGTCCACTTTCGAGGTACTTTTCGCCGTGTTATATCGACACCTACTTTCGAATACGACTCCACAACGCAAATTTACGTGCTAGAAGACCATTACGGGTCCACACTCTACTTCCAGGGTATCGTGCTGTTCGTCTCCAGTGGATGCCTTTGGGTTGCCTTTTATGCCAGTGGCGGTGGGTCTTAATTACAGATGGAACAAGAATTGGGCTGCTTACTGATGACAATCGACAAAGAGTCTGGAGAGAACCATGTCGTCAACAGTGACTTCATTTTCCCCGTGAAGTTGCTCCGTATAAAGGGGATACCATAATGTCTGGGGGTGGAATAATGTTCAACCGCCGCACCCAATTAATTCGCATACCACAGAATATGACCAGTCAAATTTACATCGAACAAGTTATTACGCCCATTATCTACCCCCTACGTAATGAATTAGGTAAAAATGTTGTGTTTACGAACGATAACGGTCGAATCCTGATATGAATTCTATTGAAAACACCTAAGACTGTAGATCAGTTAGTCATGGCGGCAGAAGAGGAATGGAACAATATTCTGCAAGAGATCGTTAACCACTTGATTATCTCAATGCGTACACGTGTCAATATGCTATTGGAACGTAGTGGCGGTCATATCTACTATTAGTCAAGTGGAGAAATTGCTTTGTTACTTCTTTTTGATTTAATAATTTTTTTCAAAATTGTCATACATTTGCTGGTTATTAATTTTCCAAGTACTCAGTTTATCAAACATGTTCTTTTCACAAAAAGAAGATTGAGAAAACAATATACTGTTATAAACGTATTTGGTTTTTCTGACAAAAAGATTTCTTTAACAAGAATGTGGGAGGAGGTCTAAGACTTTTGACGTAATGTGTATTTGATATTCATTCAAACTTACTTATGGTACCGATCAGTACCGCTGTGACAATAATGGGTTCCAGTTATGACAATAATTTATGTTGCAGTAATTATATTTACATATTACATATTAAGTACAGTTAACTACAAAATAATTATATGTAAACTAATGACTTATCGGAAGTGAATTCTAAAATTCAAAAAATACTTTACTGACCACAAGTGATGTAAACGCTTATCAGTGGTATACATGTGTAGAACTGTCATTTTACCTGTAGATAATATTTAAGACACCTACACCAGATAGAAATTGGCGCTAATTATTATTTTTTGGAACATACTTCACTTTGATTGGATCGGTGAGTGTCGCGCGGTTTAAGGCGTCAGTACTTGAATCGAGGTGATTGGATCGCAGTGGGTTCGACCCCTGCAGCCGGTAGACCGTATATAAGCTATATTCGTGTAGAGATTGGCACCCTCTCTGCGGGTGTGGTAGGGTGGAAGAATGCTGACTTGGGTCAATGTGAGAGATTGATACCGGTTGACATTTAACTACCCCCCTAATTAATGAGGTTTTTCTTTAATAAAAAAAGCTCAAACTGCGATTTTATTTCAAATACAACATAATTTGAATTTATGATTGTCTAATTGTTTATTATGCATGGTACAGATTTATCGAATATAGTACCTGGGCGGGTCGATAGGTACTGATTTTGATAACGGGTTTGCCCCCGCAGAGCCTAGCCCAAGAACAGCAAGGACAGATTAAAAATATTAGCTAAGGCCTCAGTTCTGTTACTGGCAGCGAACTAGGTCACGACATAATAATCCAGAAAATCATTATGGGTCAAATTGGAATCAGTTACTTAATTGCGGTAATGCAGAATGTGATTAAGTATCGCAGGAATTCTCAATTTGTGTTTCTCTAACACACGTGACTCAATAGACTACTGAATTTTCATGTCCTCTATTATTCCTATATTTTTTATTTAATTAATATTGAGTATTATTATTCACAGAAAACTACATTATTTTGTTCTTCACTACTAACATGTTTCTAATTCCATCTATTAAAAACAAGAAGGCATATCGTTGGTTACGATTTTTTTTTCTGAATTAGGTATAAACTTGGCAACACATCCTCTACTACATTATATGCTTTTATGGCTATCTTTTCTTATATTATGTTTCTCTAGATTGTGCTGAAACAACGAATATAAAAGCAGGCTGATTTTTAATACAGTTGTAGTTCTTTGACTACATTTAGAACATAATGTGTTTCAGTAAGTAGGTTTATGGAGACGTAAAGTGAATAAAAATAATTTTTTGTGTTTCTATGTCAGGACTACCCTAAAACAGTAATAATAACGATAGGATTGCATTTTCAAGGACAAAAATACCCATAAAATAGTAAGTCGCATTTTGTTTTCTTCTTTAGTGATTCTGTGAAAATTTTTTCAAAGGAGGCGTTAAATAAAAAAGTTTCTTATACGGTAGTGGATATAAAGTATAAACTGAATTTTTATATAAATATTAGCATAAATAATAAGTATTCGAAACTGAAAATTCAAATAAATTTATTCCAGTTATTATTTCTTAAAATAAATAATTTTAATAATACTAACATATACGTAATTCTAATACAAAAAAAATGTAATATTTTTATTTTTATTGGATATACAGGGTGTCCCTGGTTTCTCGTTATTAACTTTGAAAGGTTCTTAGTGAATTTGCCCAATAACACTTTTTTAAGAAAACAAAATACAATTTTAATATTTCTACAATAAAAATAATTTTCACCATTGGCGCAGAAGTTTAGGGGATTCAAGGGATACAAAACCTCATACCTACGCTACTGGCTTTAATTGAAAAAAAATTAACGTCAAAACATTAATATTTTATTATGATTACTGCATAGGTACCAAATTTGAAGGAAAAATGTTTATTTCTTTAGTACATGATCAAATATTCTTTTTAGTTCGAACTGTATCAGGAAAGCAGTGTCATAAAAAATGTTATAGAATAGATCCCTATTAATTTTTGATGCTCTACTTTTTCCCAAAGTTAAGAATTAAAAGGCGGGAACACACTTTATAAGTGCGTTTGCCTTTTGAAGGAATATTGGTAGTGATACAAAATTGCTCAACCCCAAAGGTCCATTTTGATATATAAATCAAGTTAATACTTCACGATCCTTTCAATACTCTTATAAAGCAACAAAAATTGTCGACTCTAATAAGATTTCTTTTTGAATGAAGCAAAGTGAAGGACTGCAGCTCCAATAAAACTAGGAATTCTAGGTTAGATTCTGTTTCCGATATTACATATATTTTCAAAGACACCTTTTAGGCCAAGGTAAAACCGACATTCACTATGTAGAAGAGATTAAAGTTAAATGGGGTGAATTGGAACCACACTATAGAGAAGCTGTCGAATGTGCATCATGGTATACTTATGAAATATTTTTCATAGAAACTATTATAACCTGTGAAGTGTGATAATTTTTTTTTTCATTAAGACATTAGGTATTACATAGTAAAATAAAATATATATAATATTAAATACGGCATTACAAGATTTTTTTGTCGTAATATTTTGTCTACAGGAATGATGTAGGCTATTAAAGAAAGAAGATTTTTGTAATGTAATTTTCGGAAAATAACTTTAGCAATTTTTCAATAAAAATTTGGCTACCCAGTTATATTTAGTATTGCGGAATACATTTTCTGAGCTTAAAGTTCTTTATTGGGATATTTAAGAATTTAAGATAGCATTTTTTATACAGTGTGGCCCATCAAAAACGTACCATAGGGCATTACTGCAAGGGAAAGATCTTATCAAAAAAATGCTGAAACATGTTAATTTTGTTTGGAGGGGGACAACTTTTGACGTGAACCTCATAGTCCAAATTTCACCCTCGTCTGCGTGGTTGTCATCCTCCAAAATTTTTCAACTGGAAACGGGAGTTATATCATTGAAAATAGTGATTGATTATAGTGATTTTTAGGCTTTCACGGACAGTGCTGTAATTTGATACTGACTCAGCTGCGGCGAAGCTTTTGCAGAGTCACCACTGAAGATGCCGACAGTGAAGAGCGGCTAAACGTTTGGAAGCATGGGATGCGACCAGTTACAGCGGCGGCTACGGAACGCCTCGGAGGACCACCATTATCCGAGGAACGGTTCCGACCGTAGCAGTCGTAATTCCAACAATAGGAACCGAAATCAATATGTGGACGGGCCCAGAAACACTGATAGCGCGCCTGTCCCCACAGAGCCTAGCCCGAGAACAACCAGGCCAGGTAAAAGAATCCCGGCTTATGCTACTGTTTGATTATCTATACAGTAGAACTTTTTTCTGGAATTCGGTCAATTCGTTTAGAAGTTACAAAGTCTTAAAGTTTCATTAATACATTTTTCGAAAAATGCAATAATTAAATCGATTTTATTTAAAGTGAAGGACTTTTTGTTGTTTTTTGTATTGACTTCAAACATTCACAAAAGCAGAAACGCAAACTTTATGGAGGATATATATTTAACTAATTTATTTTGACCTTGGTTGTATAAGATAATTATTGCTTAAAAGAAGGCGGTACACCATTATACATAGAAGCAAATAAATTAAAAAAAAAATAAGTTTGAGGTGACGTAACTCCTTTAATATTGAATTTTCGAATAAATGTTTCATGGACTTGGCACTGATTTTTTCGAGTAGTAATACCTAAATCTTCTGCGCGGAATTTTCGGAAATTCTGAACATCTAATGGTTCTACTGATGAACAATCTTATATGTTCACTAGATATTGAAAATGTACCTCAATGCTAGTCGATGCATTTTGGAATTTCTGTTTCTATTGAAACATCTAAAAGACATCTTTAGTTCCAAGCAAATGATTAACTTATAGTTAGACTATTGGTATAATTGACAAATAATAATCGATGTCTACTAATCTTTAAAAATAGAGCAGACATTTAAAATTCTAAACCTATATAAAACATATTCTGCATTTTAAATGGATGAAATTTGCAATAAGTATTAGCGCCATTTTCATACGCAATTTTCAACAAATTCATAGCTGTTTTTAGAGGCCGCGTAAAATAAATTCGAACAAGTTAAAAAAATATTTCATTTCTGTGTCCACTATACTAGTTTTTCTCAAGGGTATATAGCAGGTTGAATGGTTGACGAGTAATTTAGAACAAGAAAAAATTTATATTCTTCCTGTTATGTTTCATAATAACGTTTTCTGAATTTTACACGGGAGTTGCACACAGAAAATTGTATACGGCATTATAAACATTATTCATTCATTCTTTTCAGAATTCTGTTAAAAAACTAGCAACACTCGAGCTGGTAAAAATTAATAAGTATTCACGCTTTAAGGTATAAGTAAAAGGGTACAATTCACGGTCTTTCAATGGGGAGCCATTTTCTCTAGTGCATTTCTATTTTCTCCAGAAGGTAAAGGAAATGGTTCAATTTCAGCATTACAGTTTAACTTTACGCTAATAACATCACCTTCTTTGTGGCTTTTTGTGCATCCTTCCATACGATTCTGTGTTCATACAGCTCCAACCACAAGTGAACCTACAAAAGTTTGTTTTGTAGATAAATTAGTTTGCATTCAAATAATAAGTTAGTGATTAATACTGTATAATTAATTATTATCTTTCAACTTTTTATTGACTCTTCTGTTAAATCAAATAAAAAATTTGTTTGTTATTTCCTCAGCTGGGAACTTTTTTAACATTGTCACCATTTTTAAATCTTTATAATTCTGAATCATTTTTCGAGAATTAGAGCTGTATCGACAACATTATAGGGTCCAACATTTCAGTCATTAAATAGAGTAGAAGTTACATAACAGTATCAATCACACTTTTTACGAATATAAATTATAATTATCTTGAAATTTAAGTTCCTTGAATGAGCTTCGTTATTATTTGTTTTATCCCTTATTTCACAATATTCCGAATAACGTTCATCCAAAAAGTAATGCGCATTACTATCAGAAGATTTACAGTTGAATTTATTGATTTGAAAAATGAGTACTATTATTTGAGTTTAAACGGTGCACTCTAATATCTCTAAAATACAGGGTGTTTTGAAAACAAGTGGCACAAATGGTACCGGTGAATCTACAGCTAAAAACAACGCATCTTGCATAAAAATGATGTTATTAAAATGTCCATCCCCTAGGATGAACATTTTAGCCCTTCAAAGTTTCCAAAAAACTATGGAATAGCTTTACACAGATTTTCTACTGCATGTGCTACAATTCAATCTCTCAACAGTTTTTCGAAAATCCCTGACCTTTGAAGGGGGTTGAAATAAGCATCGCTTAAGTTGTTTTTTGCTGAAACTTATTCTGTATTCTCCCAGTTTTTCGAAGTATTTTTTCTGCTGTTGAGAAAGCTTAGTTACTTTATTGTCTAGTTCGTCTTTTTGCATACTACTGCTGTATAAGTTAGAAGTATTATTGCACTATGAATATAGAAATTATTATAGCATGCAACATATGACAAACGTTAGTGAAAGACAAATGAATAGGCATATAAAAATATGTTCAAGTAGGTATATGGTATTATTTATTGAAGATATCAAATATATACTTACATTACTTACTATTATACTTACTTATAAAGCATGAAACACATAACTGTGTTGCAGTTTCGGGAAATTATAAATGCAGAACCACACGGCATTTAAACTTGTATTTTTTGCATCACCTTTAGAAATCGTACCTACCACTTTAATTTAGACTGCTCTACAATATCTGATTCTATAATGCACATCTATAGACAAGCCGACCATTACTGGATCGAGTCTGTAGGCGTATGCATTGAATAGAATGAAGATAAATATGAGTCAAATTGTTCAGTAAATATCATTTAACATCTCTATTGAAGTAGATAAACAAATTTTAAACTGTCAAACTTGACTTACGTTTAATACATTTGCAATTTTTGAGAACAAAAACAGAGTTTTCCGAATTGTAAAAAAATAAGTGATATGATTTTTTTATTTTTTACTTATTTGCTTTTTCAGTGTGATACTTCTTGGTTAGGCAAACTTAGTTTCAAAAATAACCCTTGATCATTTTGACGCAAGAGTTTATTCAATTAATCTTTATTTTTTCAGTAGTGTGACAAAATACCCAATTAAACTAAAAAAACTAGAATTATATCACAAATAAATAGCTTTAAAGAATAGTTTAATTATTCGCAGTAGCAGTTTCTTACATATTTTGATGGAAATATAATGAATTATTCATTTGTTCGTATAACGTAAGTCGTCTGAATTCTTGCCGCAGCTATATTTCTCAGTTGCAGTCGTGTGAATTATAATGCGAATGATATGAAATTTTATTTTTTGTTAATAAACGGTTAGTTTTAAAGCAAAAACGTAAGAAAAATCAGTTTTCAAATAAACCATACTATCTCATACGTATTTTTGAATACTCAAATTTTGTCAAACAAACATGTTCTAACAAAAAGTAACTTAGGGGATGCTTGTTTCAGCCGCCAAGGGCCAGAAATTTTCGATAAATTGTTGAGAAGCTGTACATGCATTATTAGTAGAGTAAAACTTTGAAGGGATGCATTTCCTAAAGAGTTAACACTTTACTAAAGTCGTTTTTATGTAAACCGTGTTATTTTAGCAGTAGATGCACTGGTACCATTTGTGCTACTTCATTTGTAAACACTATATACATATATGTATTTTCAGTTTCCGGTAACTCTTTTGAACAACCCCATATATCATGCTCATCAACTAGATCAACAATTAATTATGAAAGTCATACCAGGATTTGGACACAAAACTAACACATGTCAGCATCGTTTATAGAATATTAATATTATTCCATCTGGCATTATCAATTTATATGCTTCCGATACACTTACAATTAAATTGAATTGCCACAGATCTGAGAGATTTAACCGTATAAATTTAATATTCATGCAGTTGCATGTCATACAATGTGCATTACCTAATCAACAGCTAAATATGCTCTAGGATCTGAGGATTGTCACTTGTCGGGGAACGTATTGTATGTGAACCGTGACAATGACTGGAAGCGCTGCTGTTTTCGATCTGATGAGACACACTCGTATAATATAACGTTCTTCGAAGCAATGGAGCAGCGTGTGGAGCATATGCCGCTGTATGAACTTAATAGCAGCAGGATCGAGGCTTTAATATGCTTTATTTCGGTTTAGCGTACCATTTAGCTTAAATGCATTTTCTTAATCTATTTCTTGTTTATTTTGTAAAACCTAATTTTACAGTAGTGCCAAAAATGATTCACATTTGCCATTTAAATTAGAAGTAAATTATTTTTATGATCGTAAGCTATTTTGTCTAAATCTTTTCCCGTATTATATGGAGCTTGTGTTTTTAGATTATACTTATAAAATGATCTTAATATATTTTGAATTATTTATTTCAAATTGAAATTTATAAAGACGAATTTTAAATTTTATAATAAACATATTGTTGACGATTATTTGATAAATTTAGAAATAAACTAGGATTAGATACTCTATTATTATAATAGTTATTTTTGTATCTAGTGTGAAATGTTCTCGACTAATTTTTTTAATCGGCTGTGTCTCGTTAAAAAAAATCAATTCTCGATCACCAAAGTAGTTCGCGCAAGTGCTGCAAACAAATATTTTTCTGCAAACATCAAAATATGTGTATCCCTTAAAATTATTCTAAAATAAGTTTAAGACAAAATAGCTATTTATGCCATCAGTTACGAAATGTCTAATTTTGTGTAACGCGTGATATTTTTGCGGAACGAACGAAGTGAGTTTCGCAAAAAGTCACAAGTTACACAAAATTTCATTTCGTAACGTATTGCATACAATATTTTTTCTAATTTTGAAAAAGTAATAAAAAAATAAAATTTAATATAATTGACAAAAATTTGGAAAACATAAATTTAGTTTGTTGCTGTTACTTCATGTTAGTTGTCAGTTTGAAATTTTGTAAAAAAGTCTAGACGGAAGGTTTTTAGCGATATTGATATATTTTTAGTATTATTTTAAAAAATGAGTGATTCAAGTTCTGAAGAGCTACCAAGCGATATTGAAGAGGCAGCAGGTAATGCTCTATTATCAGTAATTCCCAAAAAGTCAAAGGCAGTTTATGATTTGGCATACGAAAAATTTGTTACGTGGTGTGATGAGAAGAAAATTAAACATGTTAATGAGAAAGTTTTACTTGCATATTTTGAGGGTAAGAAAGATCTAAAAGTTTCCACATTATGGACACTTTACTCAATGTTAAGGTCTGAACTAAATCTGAAAAGGAATATTGATATTAAAAAATATACAAATTTGGTAGCATATATTAAAAGGCAAGCGGACGGGTACAGTGCTAAAAATCAAAAGTTTTTATTAAAGAAGATTTTGTCAAATTTTTAGTGGAAGCTGATGACAAAGAATACTTAATGGCTAAGGTTGCAATGATAATTGGAATGGCAGGAGCATGCAGAAAAGCAGAATTAACATTTCTTCCAGTTGAAAATGTTATAGACGAAGGAAGCCATTTTCGTGTTGATATCCCACCTTCAAAAACAAAAGTTATACGGCAGTTTGCAATTACCACTGGAGACATTGAAAATACGAATCTTGTTGAAATATTAAGAAAATATATTAAGTTGCGTCCCCAGGTTCTTAAACACAACAGATTTTTTGTAAAATATGCGAATGGAAAATGTACCAGAAATCCTGTGGGAATTAACACATTTAGCAGTCTGCCAAAAGTTATTGCACAATTTCTTGGTCTTTCAAATCCTGTTCTATATACTGGCCACTGCTTCAGAAGAAGCTCTGCCACTTTTCTAGCAGACAGTGGCGCTGATATTTTAAAATTAAAGAGGCACGGAGGTTGGAAATCTAGCTCTGTTGCGGAGGGATATGTTGAAAATTCCATGAATAATAAAAAACTTATAGCGCAAGAAATATTTGGTGAAACATCTTATGCAATGTGCGCCGCTTCCCAAATAACAGCAAGTTCGAGCAATGAAAAAAATATGTCGTCGGGAATTAATTTGAATAATTGCAATAATTGTGTTATCAATATTTATAATAATTAATTTTGTCATTAATTTTGAAATACATTTTTCGTCACCAATTGCATAAAATTTTACTTTATGCAACTAGTTACAAAAAGTAAGACGTTTCATAATGTCAATCAGTTTTAAAAAGTGTCACTTTATATGTCAAAATTAGAAAATAGCTATTTATGCCATCAGTTACGAAATGCCTAATTTTGTGTAACGCGTGAAAAATTAGGCACTAGTTACGAAAAGTAAGACGTTTCATAATGTCAATCAGTTTTAAAAAGTGTCACTTTATATGTCAAAATTTAAAAAAAAATATTGTGAAACTGGCTTAAAATATTTTTCAAAATCAAGTAATCGTTGCAACTATGGAAATAACATGGCAATTGTTGACAACAATAATTATTTGAAAGTGACATTTTGCTAGTGTCAATTTTCCAGTACCTGATATTTTGAACTGTAAAATAATGGAAATTTCGAGCTACAATGAACTAAGCAGTACCCCACCTAATTTGATAGATTCGGTAATTTCAAATCTTTTACCGGAGAAATCGAGGCGGCAGTATGAAAATGCATATAAGCAATTTAAAGAGTGGTGTGAAGCAAATAAAGCAAGAAAAATATCCGAAAATGTGATGTTGGCATATTTTGCAGAATACTCTAAGAAGGTGAAGTCTTCCACGTTACGGCAGTATATTCTATGTTGAAATCAACACTTAATGTTAAAGAAAACGTAGATTTTAAGAAATTTACCAAGTTGGAAATTATCCTAAGAAATCTAAGGTATTAACTCGAGAGGAAGTTAATCAACTGATAAGAGAGGCAGATGATGAAATCCATTTTATCATTAAGGTACATTTGAAATGCGTATATGTAGTTTGAAGCTACACGGAGGATAGAAATCTTCGACCGTGGCCGAAGGATACGTCGAAGATTCTATCAATAATAAAATTCAAATATCAAATAAAATTTTGGACTGTGTAATTTCAGGCTCAAGTGCTACCACCTCTACGGCATTTGCCTCCACGTCAAAAACGGATAGTTTTCCAACCCACAAAACTGCAGTATGCAGCTGAATGTGACTTTCTGGCTGTACCATTAATGTAAAAATTATAAATCATAAATAAAATAAGAAGTGTACAATTTTATCATACTTTGAAAAAAGTGTTAATTATTGTTAAACATTTAGAAATGAATGATTTCTTAGATTTCTTTGCTTGATTGAGGATCACAAAGGTTAAAATACAAAAATCTAATATAGTTTACATGTAGTGCGTGAAATATGTATTTCGCACACAATTTCGCGCACGGTGTCATGGTAACATAGGAAAATAAAAAAAAGTGTCATTTCGCATATTGTTATCAATGCGCGAACCTCTTCATATTTTGACGTTTGTAGAACAATGTTTTTAATTGATAATAATTTGTGATTGAGTTAGTTGGTCGCTCCAATAAACATATTTCAATTTCGCAACATTTAAGAAATTTTTAACTCGTTCTAATTTAGTAAATTTCGCTTACTTATAAATTAGAGAAACCAGATAATATAGTTGTTTCCTACTATGCTAAAGTCTTATAACTCAAGTCATTATATTAAAAATTATTATTATGATTATCTCCTTATTTCAGTTTTTTCTTCTGTATGTAAATAGTATTCATTTATTTACATAAAATGAAACTTCATTGAATATCCATTAAAAAAATTATTGTTAAAAGCAGAGACTTTTAAAATCTCCCCACAACTTTTATCTTAAGTTATCTTAATTTTTTCTCAATGAACGTACCTAATTGTTAATGCAAGGCAGTTGAACAAAACTTAGAACCTTTTGAATTTAACAAGTAAAAAGTAAAAAGGCAATTCTAAAATGTTATTCTTAGTAACACATATTTTATAACGCTTTATTCGTTGATGTACTATTTTTACAATTCAACAAATCACTTGTAAATAACATACGAACACAACATAAGTAAAAAAAAATCTATTAATTTGACAACAATATATTTGTTATAGCATCTGTTTTAAAACAAGTTGATCACATATTTAGGAAAAGATCTATAAGTATACAGACTGTCCCTGTTATAAGCTTTTGGTGATGGTAGCATATAAAAAATATGATTAAATCTCTGAAAAACATAACCTCTTAAACGCACCGTTTTGCTGTTATAAACAGAAAACATAATGAAATTTATTTAGGGACTAGTCAGCTTTAGGAAGCCAATAAATATTGTAGATATAAATAAAATCGATTGTTTATAGGTATGAACATTTTCTCAAGAAATTAAATCTACATTTCATTGCTAAATTTTATCAAAGGCTAATCAATTACTCTGCATATGCAAGGTACTTCTAATAGTCTGTGGAAAAAAAACAACTAAAACTGAAAAATGTTCATAGAAACAGTTTATTATAGACCAATTTTTAAATAAATTTATTTGGCAATTTGTGTCTTTTTAGTATTGTATGTATAGTACTTAACTTCCATGGTAAAAATACATATAATTTCTACATGTATCTGTTAAATTACACTGAAATTTTACGAACGCGACCACGTTTTACAAATGGTAAGTAAAATTGCCAGTAAATAAATAGTTATGGCCAGTATGTAAATAGTTATGGACATACAAATAATAATGACAATCATTAAAAAATTTACATAAATATTTTTTTACCGTGTTATGGATCATGCGACAGTAAGCTGTTTTTGTTAGAGATTCTGACACTTTGACTTTAACGTTTTAGCGGCAATATTTTCACTGCAGTTTCTCTAACCTAAATCTACATCGATTCCGCCGGCAAGGCGGGTTTTAAAACTTCGCTAGGGTTTAGCCTCACTTGCATCGTTGGCGTCAGTGGCAAGCAAGAAATTCTTGACATTGACTGCGGCAACGACTTTGTGAAATATGTCTGCAGCTCGCTCGAGGTCTAGACAAACATTTTATTTTGTGGCCAAGGAAGTTTGCAACATGATAAAATAATATCCCCAGAGTTGCATTCACTGGCGGTAAATGAAGTATCTGAAATAGTTTAAAAATGATTGTTGTTTTCTCGTTAGTTCACTCTGATGCACTGAAACGGGACTCCATTCCAAAATTCCAATGATACACTGATTCAAGTACATTCTCTTTGCATTGACTTTAGCTAGATAGACAGAGTTGACAGATACATTTGCGTAGCTAATTTATCTATGACTTTAGTAAGATTTTCGACAAACATAGCACATAACATATTAATGTGTAAATTATTGAGAATTAAAGTTTGAGGTAATTTTGTACGTTAGAAAATATATCTGTATAATACTTTCCAAATTGTCACCGTTACTGATTAAAGTGCTCTTTATCACTTCAGGAGCTCCTCAAGGGACCCACTTGGGTCCACTGTCTTTATTGGTTTCTATTAATAATATTGGAAGCTTGTTGGAATTTTGCAAATATCTTGTATATGCTGATGATATTACAATGTTCACTACAACTAATTCACATCGGGACTTTTCAGTGTTACAGAATGACTTTTTACTTTTAAATACTGTATTAGTAAATAAACTACTAAACACTATATTTCTAACACAAAAAATGTTAATTATGTTACATTTTATTATAATAAGTAATATTGATGCCTGAAACAAGAAATCTTGCTAAATTTGAAAAAGTCTTGTCTTGCAAAATGAGCCAAGAGTTTCTTTAAAGTCTGGTTTTTGCTTTATCTTGCAATAACATGTTTTGTCGTGTCTTCTGAGAGTCCCGTCTTGTTTCATATACAAATGAGAAACATGGAACTTTAATACGAACTTGGTAAATCTGGTGGTTACTCTCGGTCGGCTATGGTCCCGCTCGGAGCTCACACGTAACTATCGATATGATCGATCGTCGACAGTGGTCGATTGGTACGTGTTGAAATGAAACGGTTTGTATCGTTTTGTATAATAAAAGTAAATAAATAAACACTAAAAGGAAAATTAGAAGTATCTGCCTTGTATTCATTCTATGTTCATCGTCAACAACTTCTACAGTTCTTCATCTACCTGTAATATATGGAACGGGCTTGTTGTATGAAATTAACTGAGAAGCAGGCTGCAACCTGATCACAAACGTTCTGCATAGTTATGTAGTACCTATGCAGCATTTTTTAGTATCCATCATTTTGTAATAACACTAACTTAAATCTAAGTATGTGTGTCCTAACATAATACGAGTATGTCAAAAAACTACTACAATAGCATTAAATTTAATTTTCAAACACTTATGACACGTCTCATAACACTACAGCCTCTAAGTTGTGTCTGAGTGGGACATTGTACTAAAATCATTTGATATATATTAATTCTGGTAAAACGGTTCTTTTATTAACATTACTTGAGCTTTAGACAATCCGAATTCTGGCATTATAACAATTACTTCCTGGAGTGTGTCTTGGGTAAGAGAATTAGGTAGAAGTTTTAGACAGGTCATACTCTGCAAAACTAATTTGTATAAATGGAGATTCTATTCTAATTTATATCAGTTCGTCGAGTCTAATGTACTTACCAAATGCTCAGAATTACGACTTAAATTAGCAATTGTAATACAGATTATTTAAGCAAGTTCTAATCTTAAAAGTTTATAATAAGATGTTCTTAAGGTATACGCAGAAGAGGGCATCAATATCTTTTTTCCTTTATTTGGAGCTACGATTCTAACTTCCTTTTCCAATCAAAAGAGAGTATTGTCTTTAATTTTCAGTGACAGAAATATGTATGTAGGAAATAGTGTTTTATACAGGGTGTCCGGAAAAGACGTGTACAACGGAAGACCACAGACTCCTGGGTTCAAATTAAGCCGATTTAGCCCAATTTACTTATTTCCAAAATTGCTTCGTTTAGCCGCTAGAGAGCGCCAAAGTTTGAGAAAAATTTTTTTTGTTTATTCCGAATATCTCGAAAACGACTTGATCGATTTGAACCATTTTTGGGCTACGCAGTTATAAGTCTAACCGACACTTTTTGACGTTATTTAGAATCTTTTGCAGTTATTAGAAATGTAAGAAAAATCATGTATCATGCAAATATAAGCACATATTTTTAACCTCCTGTACAATTACTCTCAGTTTTTTTGTTAGTAGCTGACTTTATTTAGAAACTTTTTATACTCACAGAATTTTGAATAGATGAGTAGTTTAGGCAGAAAAATATTTTCATATGTCAACAATATCAGCATTCGTTCTGCAACAAATAACAAAAATTCCAAAACTCTCATTTATATTTTATTTAATAAATACAAGATAATAAAATATAACAAAAAAGAGTTATGATCACTTTACAATAAATGCTCAAAGTGACCACCGTTTTCTCTTATGCAACAAGTAATCCGTTTTACGAAGTTGTAGTGCAGCCTCTCCATGATTCCTGCATTACCTCGTAAAATATTAACTGCGTCTTGGATTCGCCTAAACAATTCCTCTTCATTATTAACTGCAGAGGCATATACTTTAGTTTTTACTGCACCCCACAAAAAAATCGCAAGGGGTTAAGTCTGGTGCTCGAGGTGGCCATTTTATAGGAGCATCGTTTCCTCTTCCGATCCACCTGTTAGGATACAGATTATGTAAATATTGACGAACGGGTATTGTAAAATGAGGGTGCACCATCGTGCATAAACCATATGTTACGACGAAGTAATAACGGCAAATCGTCCAACAAATTAGGTAATACTTGCTGTAAAAATTTAAATAGTTGACCCCATTCAATCGATGTGGAAGCACAACCGGGCCAATAATAAAGTTGTCGATAATTCCCGCCCACACGTTTACTCTGAATTCATATTGAAAATGTCTTATTTCAGTACAGTGTGGATTTTCATCAGCATAAACGTGTTTGTTGTAGTTATTAATGATGCCTGACCTAGTGAATCATGCTTCATCTGTAAATAAAATGTTTTTGCTGAAGTTGATATCATGGGCTCTTTGATCTTGTATAAAATTACAAAATGCTAAACGTTTTCGGGTCAATGGGTAGCAATTCATGTACCGATTGAATGTGGTACGGATGTAGTAATTGCTCCTTCAAAACATCATGAACTATGGTTTTGGTATCCCTATTTCATGTCCAATGCGTCTTGCACTAATTTTTGGGTTCTCTTCTATCTTATCTAGGATTTGTTCCTCCACCTCTATAGTTTTCGTAGTACGTTGACGCCCTTGAGCCGCATTCATTTGGTGGAAGGAACCAAATTCGCGAAGTCGCCTTTCGATGTTGGCAAAAGTTTGATGATTTGGCACTCGTCGATGAGGGAATCTGTCCATGTAGACCCTAACACTTTTGCGGCCGTTACCTTGACAAAATCCATAAACCAAAAGCATATCTACTTGTTCGGAATATGTATACGTATCCATGATGAAATAATGAAAAATGAGAAAAATAAACAAACACAACAATAACGACAACAAATAAAGTAAGATCTAAAGTAACTAAGTAATTGAGCAAGAAGAATACACCGAGAGACTAATTTCAGTAGCTGATTAGATTTGACACACAACTGACACTTAAAATAACAGAGCCAACTTCTGGTACTTCATTGTTGCAGAACGAATGCTGATATTGTTGACATACGAAAAATATTTTTCTGCCTAAACTACTCATCTATTCAAAATTCTGAAAGTATAAAAGTTTCTAAATAAAGTCAGCTACTAACAAAAAAACTGAGAGTAATTGTACAGGAGGTTAAAAATATGTGCTTATATATCCATGAAACATCATTTTTCAAACATTTCTAATAACAGCAAAAGATTATAAATAACGTCAAAAAGTGTCGGTTAGACTTATAACTGCGTGGCCTAAAAATGGTTAAAAACGATTAAGTCTTTTTCGAGATATTCGGAATAAACAAAAATTTTTCGCGAACTTTGGTGCTCTCTAGCGCCTAAACGAAGCAATTTTGGAAATAAGTAAATTGGGCTAAATCGGCTTATTTTGAACTCAGGAATCTGTGGTCTTCCATTGTACACGTCTTTTCCGGACACCCTGTATAGTGGGTGCATTTCAATAAAACAATTCACTGTGACAGTTTCTACATAAACTTTAATAAATATAAAGACTACATTTTTAAGTGAAGTAACTCCATGATGCTGGATTAGGTATTTTAGTAAGATTTGGTTTTTTTTTACTCAATGGTAGTATATTATTAGACATGACTACATTACTATGAAATTCACAGAGCTAGAAACATTCTGGCGTATATCCAATAAATTGACAGCAGTAAAAAATTACTGCAGTTACCTTGGCGAGAAGCGAAACGTTATATAAAAAATATATTGGAACTGAATGGTTTGAAAACCATATATTACAATATAACCTTGTTAATGACAGAAGAATTATGGATATGGAATAATTTTACAAATCGAGAGAATATGATACAGAATAAGGCTAGAGAATATTGCGTTACTCGCAGAGAATACAAAATAGGGCATGAAGCAAATTAATTTATTCTCCTGTTTATTGGAATTACCAATGATGTAGGAAATAAAATATATGGTAAAACTACGTAGAGGCCATAAAATGCTTGCAATGTAAAATAAATTCCAAAGTACAGGGTTTTTGTGAAATAAATCCATTTTTCAAAGGGGCAATTGAATGTGATAACAATCAAATTTCATTTAAATTTATTTATTCAAAAAAAGTGAAATACAAGAAACAGAATATTTTTTGACAATCACAATGTACACTGCGATTCAATTTCGTTTTAGTTGCAGGGTATCTCGGAAACCACAAGAGATAGAAGGATGAGGATTTCGCAACACTGGACTACTTTTTCGGGAAACTTCGTATGTCGTAATCAGTATTTCGTTTTTGAGATACTTTTAAAGGATTCTTAGTATCTCAGGCAATAGCTCAAATAATAGAATGGTGAAAATTGCTTCTGATAGTTTTGCATGTAGAGTTCAGCTGCTACTTGTAGTTTCTCAATAGGGTGTTATTTAAAATCTGAGCCAATTTTTTTTTTAATGAAACACCCTCTATATTTTATGCTATTCAATTGCATTATTTGTTTCCTTGATAATGGTATACAGGGTGTTCCTAAATAAGTATCGCAACGGAAAACTGTAATTTCTGCTTGAAAAAAGAAACATATTCTTCTTCCATTTTTCTTTCCGGGCTTTCGTTTTCAAGATACACGCTGTCACAATTTAATTTATTTTTTTTTTTTAGTTTTTTTTTTCAATATCTTTGAACTACAAGACTGAGCTTTTGTAAACACATTACCACTATTAATAGCTACTTTTTCGCACCCCTCTAGAATTAATTGGACGTGCCAGTGGTGGAGATTTTAAGGTATAGGAAGGATTTTTTCCCCTATAAGTTTTACGCCACTGGAAAAATTGACATTTGACAGAAAATTCTGAAGCGCCAATGAATTTTACACAAAAATAGTGCTCTTGGTTCATTGCTCTAAAGTCAACCGTTTTCAATAAAAATTACTTTCTATGAACAAAAACAAACATTTTGCTAACGTTTGGAAAATCTTTTGTAATTAAAAAATAGGTAGTAATAATTAACAATTTTAACGAGACTTAACAACAGATAGGATTTTAACTTTTTTTAATCAATTTGGCGAGTAAAATTTACAAAAGCTGTTTAAAATTACGTTCGCGGACTTCAATGCACGCATTACATCTTCGAATCATGTTTCTTTCTGCCGCCGTGTCTTCACCCCTATCGGTCAACTCTTCGATATTATTGACATGGATTTCATAAACGATGCATTTCAAATGTCCCTATCCGGCGGTTCGATTCGTCGTTCTCCAAATGTTCTCTTGATGTCTTGCACTTGCAAACTGTGAGGATATCTCATCATATTGTTAATTATTAATACCTATTATTTGAATTACAAAAGATTTTCGAAACGTTAGCAAAATGTTTGTATTTGTTCATCGAAAGTAATTTTTATTAAAAACGGTTGACTTTAGAGCAATGAACCAAGAGAACTATTTTTGTGTAAAATTCATTTGCTGTCAAATGTCAATTTTTCCAGTGGCGTAAAAGTTATGGGGGAAAAAACGTCCAATAATTGTATCAAATCTCCTACAATTCCTATCAATGAAGTCATATGTATATTAGCTTAAAATACCTTTCTTAAACAGTAAAAAAATGTTACAAAAGCTAATAATAAGGAATATATGGGTAGATATTGTGGGTGTAATTCAACGCAGGTTGGGGCTTTTTTCCACTGAGTAGTTAGTTTCACACAATATTGTTAATACCTGAAAATATATGAAAAAACTATACATAAAAGGTAAAATTTTTTATTAATTTTTATTTATTTTAGTAGGTTGTTATGATATTCATTGACAGTTAATCAGTTTGACGTTGTCGATATTTCATTTTGACATTCAATTTCAAATAATTTTAATTTATTGGTATAATCATCTTTATAGTTAGATATTTGACTCGAGTTAAAGGAGGCCACCTGATGAAGCAATCCTAGTAAAATGCAGAAATAAGTGAGATCTCATCTATTGTGGTTGAATTTCGAGTTCCCACTCCAGAGGTTAGTAAATATATTATATTCTTTAGATAATTATTGAATAGAGTTTTGTCTGTGGATGTTCATTAGCATACCTAGATGTTTGGTATCAGAGAACATACATATGACTTCATTGATAGGAATTGTAGGAGATTTGATACATATTAGCTTAAAATACCTTTCTTAAACAGTAAAAAAATGTTACAAAAGCTAATAATAAGGAATATATGGGTAGATATTGTGGGTGTAATTCAACGCAGGTTGGGGCTTTTGTCCACTGAGTAGTTAGTTTCACACAATATTGTTAATACCTGAAAATATATGAAAAAGTTTTTAGTATAGACACACACTTCTACCATATCTGCCAATTCTTGATTTGAATAGGATATCTTTTAAATATAACTATATCAGTATCAATCTAAACTTCTGCACTAGTAACCTAGGTTAGTTCACTGAACAGGAGAGACCTAAATTTTTGATAATAATTCTTGCGAACTGAAATTACAGTCCGCCTCTGTACCTACATCTCTCTATGTCCAATGCAATAGCGTGTACAAACTTTGCGTGCAAAAATCCGAAACCGAAGTTGCATACCCAATTTGAACACAATAAATATTCACAATCTCTCTTTCGGTATGAAGTTTTTCTGAATATTTGATTAAAGAAACTTTTTTCGTCAATTTAAGACATTGAGTCAGCCAATAAGTAATGACCACAATTTAGTTTCCGTCTATACAAATTATTACCAGCAATAAAAAAACATCAAATATATTAAATATATCTGATAAACCATTGAAAATCGTAAGGTCACTAATTAATTTTCTAATAACAAAGGAACAGATTAAATCTGCCCGGGTTTTTTAATATCTTTTATGAAAGACCATCCATCAACAGAGAAAGACAATATATGATGTAAACAATAAGCTGCAGGATACCATATGAGTAAAAATAATAAATAGGTATAATATGAGTGTTTTTGCTTTTCATATGACCAGTTTCTCTTGTACTAGTGGTTCCCAAACTGTGGGTTGAAATCCCCCGTAGATCAAGTCACAGTATGAGGTCGACGAAGGTTTTCTAAAATAATTTTAAAAAATGCATCAACCTAAGAAAATATAATAATTCTAAAATATATACATGTGTTTATTTCTCGGTAACTATGTTTTAAAATGTAGGTTTTTATTTAAAACAAGATAAACCAGTTCTCTAATTTGACAGTATAAAGCAAAAATTTAATAAGAGAATCTTTTGCTGTCTCAAATGGCCATTAATTTGGCTTGCAGGCTTTATCCTAACTGGTTGCCACATTGATATTTTAAGTATCTGGGCATTTCGAGAGACATCGCTCTTTTTAGAGAAGCGAGAGAAACCTAAACAGAAAACGTGGCAACCAGCCCTAAAATTCTGCAACCAGGATACTCTTGCTTCCTTTCATTTAAAAGTGATTCAAACTGTCACAATGAAACTGTTATTTTATAATTCCATTAACTTGTACTTTTAAGAGTTCTTTCCATTATAGTTTCTGTCTGATGAATAGATCTTTGTAAAAGTATTTGTTATCCATCTGAGAGTGTCATAATTATTTTGCTATTTTTTTTATAAAATATTGTATCAAATTATAAATACAATCTCGATTGCATATCTGTGCAAGTGATTACAGACCATATATTTGCATACAGACACAATTTTTTAACTCCAGAGGGTCAAAAATAACGTTGCGAACATAATAGTCTTCGATATGTTTAGCACATGCTGCTACAAATTTGTATAAAGCACATCATGTTGCCTAGACCTATGACCCAGATGATGAAATTTTAATTAATTAATTTAGAAGCAATTAAAGAATATTTTAACCACTATGCTTAGTACAACAGTGGTAGCGAAAAGTCGCAAGCAAATATCCTTTGTAAGAGAAACTAGAAACTTCACAGGAAAACAGAACCTGTGCTTCTATTTTATTTCACTTACACAATTTACTGCAGTTTTAGAAAGATTATAATTATTATATACTATCTTCTATAAAGCCACTATTCGTCTATGTATCCAAATGAATAGATGTAGTGATTTGAACTTAATATTCGATTGCCACTGTTGCCATGCTTGGAAATTCCGCTAGCTTTGTATAATTTTAATGGATTTCTCAGGAAGTTGTTATACCTATTATATAGCCCTTCGCCTCGAATTACAACTGACCTATATTTCGAGGTGCAATAAATAGGACCATTAAAGTTGTTTCAAATGTTTCAAACTATTTGATAGCGAAGATAGTATCTGTGAGAGCCAGCTATTCATCTGGCTATCAAAGTATTCATACATTTAATAGTATATCATTATATCTCAGTTCATTTCATATATGTGTGTGTAGACGATTTTTTTTAGAAATAAATGAAATATATCAAATAAAAAACGCAATTTTTTTTGTTTATTTAAAAGAAATATATATTTGAATCAATAGAACTGCTGGGTAAGCACTAAGATCCCTAAACTGAGAAGGTTGCCTACAAACTGCTGATTGTTTTCGCTCTGCCCATCCACAACAGATTTTAGTTTTAATTTTTATTTTAGAAGTATCTCTGTGTTACGTGTTATGTTTGTGTTATTGGAATTATTTTTATGTTTTGACGTAATATTTGTTGTTCTGGTATTTGTTATCGCTATTATTTAAATGCTGTTGAGCATAATTTTATGTCAAATCTGCATACTGCACAGTTTATATTATGGGTATACTTGTAAGACCAAAACGAAAAAGGCAAACTGGCGAATCTATTACTTTTCACAGGTTCCCAAAAAGATCCTTATTTAAGAAAAGAGCATAATGGAAGGTGCTAAGGTGCAAGTTACTTTTTATCCAGAATCAAAGAATTTGCAGTAACCATTTTCATAAAGTAGATTTTAAAGATATATGTTGTAGAAGAAAAATGAACGTAGCTTCAAGGAAATTATAACCTTCAGGTATAAATTCTTGTCATGTATTGTATGCAACTATTAACATTAGATAAGTCATTTTAGTAATATTTTATCTTAATCTGAAGTCTATATTGTGCAGTTGCTCTCTAAAGACCGTTTCATCAAGTTCTTCTACCAGTATGCGGGCTCTCCAAACCACCATGCAAAAAAAGAAGGTAGTAGGTAAGTGACATTCCCGACAAAATCGTACAGATAAGTAAGTAGGTACCTACAATTAATTATAAACAGTAACTGAGATTCCGTTTTACCACTTGTAGTTATTATTTGTTTGTCGCTATTAGTGCATCTGTTTCCATATTGCATTTCTTTTGTGTAATATGGAATCCTGACTGGTTCCAAACTGTCAAAACTGTTCGTCCAGCTATTTCTTGCACGATGTTTGGTCGAATATTTTTGACAGTTTAAATCTGAACCATTCCGAATTCCTTGCTTGAACAGACCTAATGATTGTCGAAATAATTGTGATTTTTTGTATCCTTAACTTCCTCTCCTTTACTGAACCGATATATTAAGTAGGTACAGATGAGGTCTACGAGAGTTCCAACTATGGGGTGATAACCTTTAATATTCATAACCAAGCTAAATGTAGATGTATAAATTTGTTATGAGGGAACATTATAAATATTTTTTACGCCATCAAACTAGATTCAAAATAAAATTGACAGAAGTGTGCTACTAAAATTTGTAAGGTTAAGAATATTTATGGTGTTATCTCTTAGAGAGTAAATACTACATCTGCTTAGTTCTTCACCATATTTGAGGTATACATACATGTTTCTATAATGAAAATACTAACTGTACTGCTGATAAACTTGTAATTTCTTTAAAGATATAAAATATGTTGCTTCTTGTACCTACATAGTAGTTTCCAAGTGAGAATAAAGTGCTCATGCTGGAAGAAATTCATGAGGTTAAGATAATAATGTCATCCTATCTCAGAAATGCTGTAATGCCATTGGAGCATTCTATTAACGAGGAGTTGTCCAGAAGTCGGGGATTTGTGAGGGAGAGGGGGCGATATATTATTATATTGGAAGACCCTAACCACCAGTGCAGAAATCAGGGAAACATGGAAAACCTTAATTAGGGAAATGGTAAAACGCCGAGCGGTATCCATCTCGCACTTTAACCCTATCCCATTTTCAAAAATAGGGAAACTTACTTTATGAACTACCCTCGGATAACATAAAATCACTAATCACTAATAATAATGAAACAATATAAGGTACCTATATTAAATTATTACAAATATATAGAATCATTGAGTGAAATTTTCACATTACATTAATTTTGTTGAAATATTTATAAAATAAATTTTAAAAATAAGATACACATAAAAAATTATTGTTTTTTAAATTTGGTGCTCCGCCTTAACAACACCCAACTAATAGACCACTACACAAGAAAAATAATCCTACATTGATCAAGATTTACTACTTTCCTCCATAAAAATAGTCTTCAATATTACAATCTAATAATACCAAAATTTTAGTCAAAAATTTGCCAACTAAGAGTAATATAATGACTTCTAAGTAAAATGAAATATATGTCAATTTATATAGTTCGAAATTACATATTGTTTACCTATTCTATGTTTTCAAATGCTGACATTCCAATAACGTGTAAGACGAAGTTATAATTTACTTAATTTTGCCTTGAAATCTGTCTTCAATATCCAAGGATATTTTAAATTATTACAATACGTAAATATTTACATATTTATTACGAAATTGTAAAACTTATTTTGTCTTCAACTAGTAGTTAAAAATAAGGTAATAACTAGTTATTTTGCCCTATTAAATCCTTCAATTGGTTAAGTTCTATTCTTAATACAATATAAACCTATTTTCAATCTTGTTGGTAACTTCTAAAGAATATTTGACCATTTCAATTAACCTAATAGAAATATTGTTCTATATTATGGTACAAATTTACTTGTTAATAATACTTCGACGTAAGCGTGTCTTATAAAGGTCTTTTCGGGAACAAGCCTTTTGTTATATGTATTCCGACAGATCTTCATGTAATAGCGCGTAGAAGTTGTTTTATGTTTTGGCGATCTGCAGTGAAAACCAAACCTGTTACAAAGTTGTAAAAAACGAATTTAAGCCATCACTGCATATTATGTAAATCAATCTAATGATAATATATCGATAAACACTTCATATATAAGAAGTATTCTTATGACTGTTATCGTGTCATATGAATTCAGTAGTGCACGTGAATTGAAATTCGAATTGAATTCCTTTCGAAAATATTTATTTTGTTTTTGTTATTACGCATATATAATATTATTGGCTTTAATTTGAAGTTTCAATCACAAATACATCCAAGAGCATAATTTTATATTGCCTAGTAATAATTTAATTGGTAATAAATTGCCATAAAATATCTTCATTTGGAGGAAATTTCAACCACAAAGTTAATATTTTCCTGTGACTTCAACATTGGCATAGGCAATCTGTCCTATAGGTTAAAACTTACAGACAAATTGACATCAAAGTTGATTTTATTTGAGCGGCCATGTTGTAATAAACACATAATGTTTTGTTCATTATTTTTAATTGATTATTACTCATTAAAATTATGTTAATACAGATAATATTAGTTACTACAAATGTGACGAAAGCTTATTAAACACATTTTATTACGAAGTACATTCAGTTTTTATTTTAGGTTATTTTTCAGTATAGTAATATTATTAAAAATAATAGTAAAAGTGTATATTTATAAGGCGCGTTATTTTTATGAAAGTTTGGTCATGACATTATACAAAAAAATTCCTAGGTTGTACAATTTGATGTGTGGAAACCAAAAATACAGAGTTCATTATATTAAAATCTAAATATCTATAAATATAACTCCTACTCTACAGCTTAGTAGCCTGACTTATAGTCTTTCTCTTTATTCCTATCCCTGTTCGCTATTAGAATGTATAAAATCAAACATATTGTTCCGTTATCATTCTTATTAATTGTTAGTTAATATATATATTTTTTTGTTTATTAGTTTTCGGTGAGCATTGTATATGTGTATTAGATATAGGTAATTTTAGTCTATAATTTCGCGCGCCTCGTAGGCAGATTTCAGCGGCTGTACGCTGTTGCCCTCTGGGTCATGTGGTTGAATTAACAATACCACGAAAAGAAGATAAGTTTTTTGTGTAAGAACAAAAGATTAGCACTTTTCGAATAGCGAGTAAAAACTGATATACTTTGCCATAGTTGTGTGAAAAATCTAACAATTTTCTTGAATCAGTGCCTAAATTTTCGATTCAGTGCCGGCCGGCGACATCCAGAACTCCCAGGGCTCCAGACAAAGGACCTAACGGTAAGCTTCTGTTTTCTGCCGATCGCATTGTCGTAATTTATAATACAGTTCACTATTATCATAATCAAACACATATAATGTTGTCTCTCTCTGGCAAAACTATGTCATATAAAGGGCATATTTTGGTAATAATGTCCTTTATATTTTGATATTTTAACATAAAATTGGTCTACATTTCTTTTTAGTCCAATTATCTTATTGGAATAAAATTCTTGCCGATCAATTATTAACTTCCATATTACTTTAGTTTTTTCCTCATATAAGAAAAAAGGCCAACGAATATAGGTAAACTTTCCTTATACGGAATTGGTCATGACAAGTTTTTCAGAGGTCAAGTTAACGTAATTTTAACTTTAATTGTTTGTGGGGCATTAAAGGAGATACGCCGACTTTTAGGTATAGATTCGGTTTCCTCTATGCCTATACAAATTTTGTTATTGAAAACAAAAGGAACGAAGTAACCCCGTTCATTTGCCGAAGGGAGATTTAATGAAATGGTGGAGCTTCATTAATTACAAAATCATATTATATTCCAAATTATACCGGTATCGGCCTCCGCCTATGCCTTTAAGGATCGAGCGAAATAATCCCACCCCTAGAAATATTCCAGCTTTGTGAGTAGTATAGTACGATGTGGCGTAAATATATCTACAGTTCCGTAGTGGAACATGACCGGGCCCGAGGCAAGACGCATGAGCCATGACCCGTCAGGGTAGTGACCTGGATACGGCTGCAACCGGCTGACTCAGGTGCATTGATTTATTACCACTCTTTGCATAGACATAGACATTGCATGGCGAGCGTGTACGTACGCTTACATTTTCATGAACCGCATAATCGGAACTTAATTTGGGTTAAAGTTTACCGGGTCGCATACGTAAGTTACCTGGCCTAAGTGCAAAGTTTGTGTGACATTCTTACATTGGTCATTAATTTGTAAGGAAATGGCTTCTGTTTAATAAATAGGTTCGGATTCAGACTTGTTAAAAATTGATAGGATGTTCCAAAGACTCCTAGAAAGTAACCTTCATCAAGCCGAAAGAGATTCTTTTAATATCTTAAGTAAAACAATATAAAATATATCTGCTCAACAGGTTTATTATTAGTAAGGTATACTAATTATTATGTTATCATTATTCAAGTTAGTAAATCTGTATCATTACTAATAATTACTTTTTATAAAAGACGATAATAGCTATTTTCGATACAAGTTGCAAAATAAAGGTATTTAGTCACGAAACATATTCTAAAACACCTATTTCGCAACATGTATCGAACAAGATTTTTCATAAATTCGTCAAAAAAATATTCAATATAGTTTCGACATAATCTTCAATTGCATTTGCTAATAGGATCGCTAGACTAGGTATTTTATATAAACAGCTTTAACTAAGTTGCCTGTAAGTTTGTTGCTATGGAGCAGTTGCTATGGTACGATGTTTACAAACTATACAAACATTTTAAAAAAATATGTTAAACCCCAATAATTAAACTTGGTATTAATTCTTGAAAGAAAATAAGAAATTGTACCAAAAAACATGCAAAATTTGATGCATGAAAAATATGCATGTTAGTAAATATTCCAATGTTAATGCTTTCCTCAAAAGGATATCAAGTGGTTATAGACCCAGAAAATCCAGAATATTTTCCAAGGAACAGGTTGAAAAGTTATACGTTATAGTTCAGTATCGAAATGAAGTCTTTTATGTACATGTGCTTAAAACAATCTTTTTACGCATATATACGTAAAAGTAAAGTAAAATAATTGAATTTTAAATTATTTGTTTACTATAAATATTAATAACACAATCTTTTAAATTGGATAATTGGACATTACTGCCGTCGTAAGAAAGAGTGCCGTATCTACAATTTTGAGGATTTTCTGTTTTATACGGTTCTTATATAAACTGATGCTGAAAAATTCATTTTTGTAGGTTAAAATGGCGTATCTACATTCTAAGCTATACTAAATGCACATACGTTTTCTTAATTATGACGTATTTCGTGAAGTTTTATCTTTATAAAGCCTTAAGTAACAAATGTATCTAATAAAACCGTATTTCTTGCTTACGCTATTATTTTGTAGGTAAATATTACCAGTTTTTGTTTAAAAACCTTACTAAGAAAGCCGTAAGTTACAATACAATGTATTAAAACCGTAACTGCTTCTCGATTGTCAGTTACGGCTTTCAAGCATGCAAATATTATCTAAACTTTACAAAAAATGTTGTAACCTAAAAACGTGTATCTGCTCATGGTACCTTTAAGAACCGTATCTACACCACATGGCATGAAGCTACGGCTGGACGAAAGAAAGGAGAAATAATAAGTGCCTTCTTCCAGTTCCTTCTTTACAGTCGTGACAAACATCACATTGTCCTCTGGCTCGACAATTGCACTGCCCAGAATAAAAACTGGGCACTTTACTCATTTTTTGTCTATTTAATCAATTCTGACCATGTTAGCATTTTATCCATAACTTTAAAATACTTTGAACCCGGGCATACATTCATGTCCGCGGACAATTTTCATCGTCAAGTCGAAAGTGCCTTAAAAAAACAAAAAAAAAAACATACGATTTCAAATATTTTCAAATTGCTGTTTCCAGCGCTAATAATGGGAAGGTAATTACAAAACCTATGGAATTTTCGAACTTCTATCACCGGAAGGACCATTCATCAAAAAATAATTTAAATAAGTTAAAACCAAAATTCTATTTGTTAGACATTGTACAAGTTGTATTTAAGCGAGGGAGCTTTAGCTTGGGCTTTAAAAATAATTTTTCAGAAGATGAATATGTACAGTTAAACTTCATGAAAAAGACGGTCATATAAAATGGTGCAATTGCAGAGCCAAAGGCATATACTAGAAACAGAAGTATACCTGTCATAAAAAGAGACAATCTATTAAAAAATTTATTTTCTATTATACCTGCAGATTGGTTGTTGTTTTGGAATAATATTCCAGTTTCAGAAGAATCAAATGATTTAGTAGAACATTTCGAGTGATGTGTAATACAATGTAGGTAATACCCAATGTTACTTTAAGTTAGTAAGTTACTTAACTAGGAATATCTAATTTCATTTAATTCTTTCAAACTAAAAATAAGGATTGTTACTAGAGTACCTGTAATACTTCCAGACTTTTATAAAATAAATACTTGCTACCACTTGCAATGGTGATTTTTATACAAATTCCATTTTTTATTTCCTTCATTTCATTCATATCTTCGTAAATATAGTTAAATAATAATTACATCCTGAATGAATGCATAAGTATTTTCTAGTATAACTACCTAAATTTTATTAGTTTTTGAATTCGTAATTAGCTAGTTAACCTCTATTACCTTGATATCCTATATAAATATTATGTCTGGTGTTAACTTAAAATACCGTAAGTGCATTTTTTAACGCAAGAAACTTTTTTTTTATTCAAAAGTATTCTCATTGAATTTTTAGCACCGAAAGACATTAAAAACATATATTTCAATAATGCTGTTCAACAGAAAATAAAATTATGACAAAAAACGCGTTTACCTAATTTTACTCCCAATTGTTATTTTGTAGATACGGCACTCTTTCTTACGACGGCAGATTAGGTGAACATATATTTTTTTCTTTACTTTGTGTAACTTCAATATTGGAATAAGATTACACCTGCATTTCGGTACTGCTGGTACACTGAGTTTTTGGAATGAAAGTGGTATTTTGTTTCTCCCAGAGAATTTTCCTTGCTATCACCTGCTTATTTTGTTTGGAATTTTCTATACTAACTAACCCCTCTGTCACAGAAGTTGAACGCCAACCTCCGTGTCTCTCGAGCATCGATATGTTGGCTCCTGCATCTGCAGGAAACTTGCAGAACATCGTCTAAAGCAGTATGCAGTATACTCAGAACATTGGATAATCTAAGAAATTCGGCAATCTTTAGGAATTCAACCTATGTTATTTATACTCACTGCTTGTGTAGTACATTTTGAATTCCTGTACGTGATAAAGAATCAGTTGTGATCTATGGTGGATGGACGTAGACTTTCATATTTGCGAAAAATTTCCAAAAAAATTAACTCCTATATCTCCCTCTGATATTGTAAATAATAGAGGAACATTAGTTTTGGTATTGGGAATAGTCACTTTAATAAACGACTTAGCACCTTCAATGTTCTCTATACGTAAATAAGTTAATTTTTCCCTCCTGCAGGTTCCAAATATACCAACAATCAAGACAACTTTCTGGAATGAGTACTTTTCATCATCTGCCCATTTGATCAATCCTTCGACCTGTTCCTTCGAAAATATTCTGAATTTTCTGAGTCTATAATCACTTGATTTCCTTTTGAGGAAAGTAGTAACATTGGCATATTTACTAATATCCATATTTTTATTCAAATAAATTGTAGTTTGCAGCATGGAATAATTACTCCATAATGTAGATTGGGCAAAGATAACTGAGACAAGTACACTAGAATAACTTTCTCCAAAATATTACATACCTATTTTCGGTACACCAAAGAGTAAAATTTTGAATTTGAAGTTTTTGATATAATTTCTTAGATTTCTGAAGAATCAGTGTACAAAAGGCGGCTTCTACCTCATTTTCTATTTCAGAATTTTCAGTATAACTAGAATCTGCGTCAGACATACTGCAGCTTTATGAAGAATTAATACGGAGTTTAATTATTGGAGTTCGCAAACGTTCACAGACTTCAGATTTTTTAAAAATGTTTGTATAGTTTGTAAACATCGTACCATAGCTACTGCTTCATAGCAACAAACTTATAGGCAACTTAGTTAAAGCTTTATATAAAATAGTCTAGCGGTCAGTGGTCGCGCGGTTTAAGGCATCAGTATTTGAATCGAGATGACTAGATCTCTGTGGGTTCGAACCCTGCAGCCGGTAGACCGTATATAAGCTATATTCGTGGAGAGGATTGGCACCCTCTCTGCGGATATGGTAGGGTAGAAGAATGTTGGGTTGGGTCATTGTGAGAGATTGATAACAGTTGACGTTTGACTATCCCCCTAATTAATGAGGTTTTCCAGGTTTCCCTCATTCCTGCACCGAATGGTGGTTAGGGCTTATCAACGTAAGTCGTTCCTGGGCGCAAATGCGGCCTGCTTAATAATATTATGCCCCCTATCTTCCGCACAAGTCTTCGACTTCTGGGCTAATCCTCGTGAGTAGAATGAGGGGTAGAGATATTATTATTATTACTACTATTACCTATATTAGTAAATGCAATCGAAGATTATGTGGAAACTATTTTGAATATTTCTTTGACGATTTTACGAAAAACGTTTTTCGGTACATGTTGCGAAATAGGTGTTTTAGGCACTCGAAGTTTGACAAACGAGGCCGTAGGCAGAGTTTAGCAACACGTTATTTCTCAACTTGTATCGAAGATAGGTATTAGGTGCTGAAATTGAACTGAATCCCATTATATCTGAAAAAAGATTTGAAATCGCGATAAACGGTACCTATATTGATTTTTCTTCTTAAAATATCAATTAAAAAATTGTATTGGTCAGTTTGGACAACAACATATTATTAAAGTATAATATCTTAAGGTTCATTGTATTGAAGCTTTAACCACTTCGATCCATATGCTCCGATAAATATTAGATAACACATAATAAAGGAACGGGTAAAATTATCTGTATGATCTAAAGTATACTAAAATTTAGTGCTATACTAAAAATTATGCAGAAAAATTTTGTAAACACCTGTGTTATAAACACTCTATAGAATAATAACTATTTATCATACAATAGTGTTGTTCCTTAAATATGCTAAAAGATACGTTAAAAAACAACTTTATTGAATAACATACATTGTCAAGGTCCGTTACAACAGACTAGACTTATGGGCATCAGTTATCGATCCGAAGAAAATAAAATTAGGCTCCGTCGTATCCAAGTATGTACCATAATGTCAAAGTGTGTGCGATAATGAAGATATAAGGATATTTCTGTCAGAGCAATGATGTGTACTAAAAGCAAACTCAGGCATAACCACCTTTGTTTGAATGTGTGCTCCAATAAAACAATGTAAACTTAGGGAAGTTTATGTGGCGTATACTTTCAACTGAAAGCAGTTTAAATTTGCGATATTAATATTTCTCTTTGCTTCCATGGTACCATCTCTGTTATATTATTATACATGGTGATTCTTAACCTATACGCATTAACTTGGGAAATTATAGCTGAGGATAAACAATGACGAATATTGAAAAATAAATGTAGTAAAATATTTTTTGTTTCGAAAGTTTACAAAAATTTATCAGGTGAAATTTTTTGTTTATAGAAACTAAGAAGTAAACAAGTCAGGATGATATGTTTGGTATCTGTAGTACTACTTTAATACCAACTGAATAAGCTGGAATTTATTTTATATATACTAAATCTTTTTCTTGTAACGGGCACGGGCGGAGTAAACAAATTCCAAACACCGTAATAAATATGCGTTACCCCACTGCGCCTTTACCTGATGTCCATCGGTAACCAAAAGTGGTGCTCATTTTCGTTCATCAGTTATATAAGGCGCTGAAGCACAATGTGTTCACAGGTTTACAACAATAGTGTCAGTGTATCTACGATCAGAAACAGTCACGTGGTACCGATTCTCTATTTTAACAGAGTCAAGATCTCTTGTCGGCCACCCCACAGACCGGTTTCGAGCTTGTTAGCCCTCAGTTTGTCATAGGTGAAACAACCGACAATTTAACTGATAGTGAGATGTAAATAGTCGGCTGTAATTCCGGTCGGGGCATTAGTCCTTGGAACAGTTGTTTCCTGCACTATCATTTAGAGAATTCAATACTTATCGCACGGGGCGTGAAGGTCTATGTCCCAGTAACTGTGATATTGCAGGTCACTCCCTGCAAGACGAGCCGCTTAGGCCGAGCAGAGAGTAGCAGACCAATTACACCTCACCTTTACTCAGTTTGTGTGTATAAGTACATAATATGCAGAATAGCCAGTTCAATTGTCGGTTGGCTCAGTTAACGCATACTGATGAGGGTTAACAAGCCCAAAACCGGTCTATGTCTGGTGGGATGGTCGGCAAGAATTCTTGGCTGTTCACACAGATTACTGCAGGTGCAATTCAATGCCGGTCGTGGCATTAGTCCGCGGAGTAGTTGTTTCCTGCAGTATAATTTATCTTCTTTAGTAAACACCCTGTATAAAATCGGTCTCTTCAGAAACCGTAAATATGAAACTTTTTCATATAAGACATCTTGAGTCTTAAGTTTTCTCCATTATAAGCACTATACTTTGCAGTCATGAAATGTTGGATGTCAGTGAAAATGTAATTTAAAAGTTTATCGGTCCTTGCATTTTTTATTTATTTCAAAAAACAACTCTTTGTATTCATTGCGTTAACTGCATATTTGTTAATAACAAATTATTATTTCAAATAAATTCCTTTTAACTAATGGGATGCAAAACTATCAAAAAACAAAATATCGAGCAATGAAACTATTAGGGTATTAATTAAACACTTAAATTAATAATAAATAGGCAAGTGTTGGTATTTAACATAAATTAAGTATTATCCTTTTTAATATACTCTTGGTACCGATATATTTATAAAATAAGTACTTTGGCTGTGTACCCCATATTTAATATATCATATTCCAATATGCGGTGCAGATGCAGCAGATGTTACAATATTGAAAGCATTTCGGTACATAGTGTTGCCATTCTCTGCTAGATATTACTATCAAACAGCAGTAAACTCGCCTTGTTTGTTCAGAAAATGTCTGTTCGCCTTTGTTAACCATATTCCAGTATTTATTTTTATCTGTTTGCAAATATATACAGTAAAACGTAAATATGTTTTAAATTATTCAAATATTTTCTATCCAAGAAAAAAGATATTGGTATGCATATACTCTTATGCAAATGCAATAGTGCAGCACAAGATTATTATAATAATCTTGAGTGCAATATAGCAAATTAGGAATAACTACTTATAATAATATTTTACTTTGACTCATTTATGTAAGCTACCAGCAGTGAAGGGCGCCGTATTCCTGAAAAAGTGTTTTCTACAAATATAAATAATTTTATGCATTTAAGAACTGAATAATATAGAGTATAGTAAATAACAAGAATGTTGTTTCATGCCACCTGCGAATATTCAAAGGTACCGAAGTAAAATCAATATTTAACATCAGAAAGCGATCTATCCAATGAATTTTTAGGTACTGAAATCTTTCAAAATACGTATTTTTATAAATTCAACTATAGATGTAAACATTGTTATAACATAAACTTACATAGTTCTGCATATAAGATTGTTCACTTTTGTTTATAAGTATGTGAAAATAATTGTTAAAATGTGGGGTTAGAATAGCGAAATTATGTGTGTCATATAAATGCATTTTAAAAGTTATTACATTACTTGAGGAAAGTTTAAATAGTAAAAGTGGATCAACAAAACATCAATAATTCTATTTTTGATATTACTTTTGCTCTACGAGTTTTATTTTTCGAGATTTCAGTACCTAAAAACACCACAAATTTGATCATTTTACGGCGAGAGATACGGGCACCTTCTCTCAGCGTATACAATGATAAAACAACATTGATATCGTTGTTACATGAATATATACCAAATAGCTTAGTTTTCGGTTATATTTAGTGTTTCACCTGTCAAACGATAATGGTATAATTTATGTAACACTGATGTTATAGTAAACTTTCAAGACAACTTCTCATCAAAATAAATAGAAGAAAGAAAAGTAACGTGTTTACTAAAACTATTTCTGATTACTTTATGTATCACAATTATAGTGCAACATATTTGAACCTTTTCTTTGTTAGTGTTGCTCGAATTAGAGCTCTGCTTTTTATCAATTTTATTATCTTGCAAACTGACAGAAACAACCCTGAAGTTAGTGATCTTTATGATCTATACCAAAATACTAGATATAAATTATAATTTAAATCGAATTTTCTGACATAAACGAACAACACTTTTGAGTTTTATTACTTAGATCTGCTTTTAATGTTACTCTATTCAATTGCAGGAATAGTTGGTTCGGCGTTGTCTCTTAATAGTAACTAAAAATATAAATTTCTAATCAAACACAAAATAATGAGACTATAATAATTATAATAATTCTATGAGTTTTAACTTCAAACTCTTATTTGACTAGTTACAGATTTAGATTGACACTTTCAATAAAAATTGTTGTCAAAAAATCATGTAAGAAATAATTATACTCCTAAAACGGAATTGTTAGGTTAACAGTTTTTCACGGTTATACAGGGTGAGTCAGTCATAATGTCATTAATTTTAAGAGGAGATAGGGAATAATGAGTATAATGCGAATACGTGATTAAAAAAAATCTAAATGCATATTTACGCCGAAAAAAAATATTTTCAAATCATTATTTAAACCCCCTTTTCAGACTGTCACTGACCGGTCACAGCCTTGGTCGGTTACAGCTGACAGTTCAACTCGATATCGACCTGATGCAATGTTGTCAAGTTGTAATATTTTTCTATATAGTACCTACCCACCTAGGTTTTAGACATCACAAATAAACGGTTGTACTGACTATTTTAGAATATCATTTTTCTTGCTCAGTTCAACTTCAGCCAATAATAATTTAAAATGTTAATACCCAATAAAATCAAATAATAATAATCAAATAATTCTATTAAAAATTGCAAGTAACGCGGTCCACTCAGGTTTTTCCGTAGAAAATACGGCCCAATCAAACGATACCCGTACACTCGCGTGTCGATTTTTCTCTGAGCAAATGTAGCTGTTATGACTGCAACAAAACTCCAACGTGTCTAATAATAAACTGAGTAATAAACCATTTACGTACATTACATAAAAACCTATACCCAATGGGTAAATTATTGAGAAGCTGAAAAGTGTTTCGTGTTTAAATACTAAGTACTTAATAAAAAACCATCGTGTTGTCGACAGAAAACTGTCCAAGACCGAAATGGCACGCCGCTAATCGAGAGTTAATCTTGACCTTGACCTTATTAGGTCAATAACCTAGTCACATAGTTTTTGTACTGTAATTTAACGACAAGGAGTAAAACTAACTTTTTCATCTATATACATGAATGAATTTTCCTTAAATATTGATTTATTTGTTAATAAAAACAAATGTCGATAATAATAAATGTTTTCCAATGTTAGGTGATTACAGTTTAATAATTTTGATATTACGTTTTCACTACGTATTACAAGTGAATATGAATTTTTAGTATTACTCGTAAGTACAATTAACCGCACACATAACCAAATGTACAATTTGTAGTTACGTACATCTAGCCTAGAAATGTATTGTTTTTTAAGTAGTATGATACTAACCTGTTTACAGCCCACATAAGTAAAACTGCATTTATCCGTCCATAGCACTTTATTAATAAAATTCAGTCGCATTTCGTATAACACTACCATTTCCACATAATCGGAATTTGTAAAATTATGCGTTGCGAATTTACGCCAAATACGTGAGGTTAGACCGAAATAAACAAACTACTGCTTGTATTCTCTAAATCCCCTCCAATGTGTGACATGATCTACAAATTTGAGGGGGAAGAAATGCAGGAAATGCAGAGTGCTAAATGGAGGTAAATTTGAATAACACGCTGATGTGTTAGACGATATTATGTATGTAAATGTGGCATCCATGGTTAATACGGCAAGTCTGTGACATTAGAATTTCGTCGGGTGCGCCATCGTAGCGTACCAGGAGCGTCGTGTTACTGATTTTTATAGGGTGATTTGTTTAATTTTTTAAAGGTCGAGTAAAAAAATTTTGTTTTCGATTTTCTGCCTTTATTAGGCCTCCCGAATACGTGGTTAAAATTAATGACATTATGACTGACTCACCCTGTATATGGTAAACCCAAAAACTACTTTACTTAACCTTTTAAAAGTGTCAACAAATATCGCTTAATTCATTATTCAATTATTATACTTCGACGTAAAAATATTGGTTAGAGGAACTAAAAAAACTATTCAATCCACGATATTGATTCTATTAACTGAAATAAAGATTTCAAACAACTGTTACGAAACGGTTCTTTATAAACATCATATTATTCGAAAATGCTTTATTTTGTATTTATCTTCATAGTTTTTGAATGTTATAGTGCGCGATAATATTCTTGGTAGGATAAATAACGGATGTGCGAGCCGAAAGGGATTATCTCCCTCTACTAAGGGCCTTCTTCTGTCTTCTGTATTGTCATACCCCGTAGGTTAAAGTTTATTTTCTGGCGCTTGCAGGGTACACGAAACGTAACAAGCGACATCTAGCGGTCAATAGCTACTCCATGTCCAACGAGCACGTGCAATACAAATTAGGGCAATGGCTTTAACTGACCAACAGAATTCCTTTCAAGTAAAAGTGGAAAAATAATTTATACTTTAAAATTAGTTTTTTAGGTTGGAGAGAATTAATTAGAATTGTTCTAATTATTTGACACCGTTAAACAAAATAAAGTTACATTTAATATTGGTGTAACTGCATGTCTATCAATAATGAAAATAAAAACAATAAATAAAAATCATTATATTAAATCATCAGAAGTTGTGGCCAAATAAAAATATTTAATATAAAAGAATAACACGTAATCGTTGAATTAAGCAGTAAATCGTTAACAATTTTATTTATTTTTTTATTTGTTAATTTATATATTCAGCGTAACTATATTTTAATAATTTTTGTTTTATTTCAAGAAAACTGTTCTTGCAGCAACAGTAAAAAATTTGACAACTGTTGCTTCAAGAGTTTGTCTTTTCTCAGTGTACCTATTTGAATGAAATGCGTACTTAAATCTTTCCACACTTTTTTTTTCAGGTGCTGATGAGTTTCGAATATATTTACAATTGTTTATCTGCAGTCGTATAAGAGGTATAACAACAAATACATTTATTGCCATGAACGAATAAAGTTTATAAAAGTTAGGAAGTTTCTTATCACATGTCAACTTTTCTGATCGCGAACTGGAGTCAATTTGCACACTTCGAATATTTGTATCTATTTATTCTAAACCCCGAACCGCTTGACAACAATTTTGCAGTGCAATAGTTCCGATCAACTTGATTCTATTTGCTAACCAATAGCACACTATGTACAATAGATCAGTGTTTATTGACTGATGTAATAATTTTTTCGGGAAATGCTTTTATAGAAATATTATGGAATATAAACTATAACACAACACAATTACTTTTAATTTCTATTGAAAGCTACTACAAAAACTGTTTCTGTAGATTTAAACTTCTTGGATTCTTCCTCATTGATTGGTTATTATTGAAAACTACCTAATTAGTATATTAGTTAGTATACTATTAGGCCAATTTTGAAGTCTACATATTCAGTGATTTACGTACTTGTTCGAAAATTCCGTAGGATTGTAGCGTGTTTCAAAATGTTTTAAGAAAAATTATATTATGTTTTGTTTGTTTGTTCTTGTATTTTCTTAAGCAATACGAATCAGAGCGTAAATATGTAACTTAATAATAACACGATTTGTACTTTTTAGGTTGAGAAATCGATATTTGATCATAGTTTTAATGTGCATTGCAGCAGCAGCATTCTAAAGCTTCTTAACTTTTTTGTGTCTCGGTATCTTTTGTTCAAAAAGATGGTACCCCTAGTAATCACTCCGAGCAGTCCTTTCTGAGATACTTAATAGAATTTCAATGTCCTATTCTGAAATTCATCGTAGCAGCTAGTGAATAATCATAAGTATCGTCATTAATTGCAAAAAGGTATTGCTAAAAGATTCATTATGACAAATCTCCTCAGTTTACGGCTATTGTCAAGAAAATGGTCGGACGTCTATGAAAGTACTTATAGAAACAAAGATTTTCAAATAGATGTGCACGGAATCATACTATACGAGAACACAGAAGAAATTTTAGAATAATAAAATCCGAGTCTGAGTAGAAGACACAACGTGATTTTGCGTGCTGATTTTTTTTTTGTTTAGTTTATTTATATATTGTTGTGATTGTTGATTTTTATTTCAGTAATTCAGTGTAAATTAATATAAGTGATCATGTCGATGGTGAAGCAGAAAAGTTCAATGATAATCTATTTATCTGATCTGTAGCTGTGTTTTTCTTTAAATAAAGTTTTACTTTTCTATTTTCAAATTTTCATTTAGCATTTATTTCAAAAAATAATTATTGACAAAATTTGGACATGACCCCACCCCATAGTCCAGATTTTGTTGTCAAAAAAATGGTTTAAACTTTAATTCTGACCCAGATAATATTGTAAGTTTTTTAAGTTTCCTCTCTGGAAAATTCACTTATGTTATGAAGAAAAAATGGCACAACTATCTTCACTTGCTTTCGTTTGCGAAATAACTTTTGTAAACACACATCACAAAGTATAATCCAGTTTATACCTACTTTGTGACACACATAATATGATCTGATCTGACATCCTACTACTGACAGCCTACTATAACGAAATTTGTCTCCACTGCAAGAACTGCAATCGACTTCATTACTCTACTACAATTATCTAATTTTCTTTTCTTCTTTTAGCATCCTGTACATATTAGTACATGTTTTTTGTTCTTATTCTGTTACGTAAAAACTGAATCCTTTTCCGCTAAACGTGTGCTTGTTGGTTGTTATTCCTGTCATACGTAATACATATAATAGTATAGAAAAACTACCACTGTCCGTTTCGAAGTGAAAAGCGCTCGATGCTTACTGCCTTTGAAGCGACAGCACGTCCCAACTACTGCATGATTCGACTCGACAGTCTTTGATTTTTAGCGATGCTATTCGACAAACCATTCGACATGTTAGAAATACACCGCCTGAAATACTGAAAGCCAGCTTCTATTCCGTGGTGGAGTTTAAAATATTTATAGGAACGGCATTTATATCGCCCACCACATCCTTCCAGAAAAATTTACACTTCATCAACAAGGGTTGTTATCTCAAAAAATACTCTAGATCTCCAGCTAATAAATTCGTTATTTTTAAATAGAATTTTCTGAAGGGAGCGACTAGTCATGATACCCTTATTTTACGAATACTGTGAAAATATTTACCCTCCTGAAGTAGCTACCCTCCGGCATTAGTATCCTCGTTATCTTCGCACTCCTACACCATCAGACTCTATAATAAGCAAACTGATGCTTTAAAAATTCCATCCTCGTATTTACTTAGGAACAGCTTAAGGAAATGTTTACACCTCGGTTTCAGTTATGCTCATACATAATATGTAATTTGGGAACATTTTGCCTCGATTGCAATTCGGCGCTCATAAAAGAACTCAACAGCAAACATCTGTTTAGCCTCGTATTTTATCGCAAAATATATTAATTTCTCTTTACCATATTCTCACTTGTTGTCTTTAATATCAAAAAGCAAAGTTAATTGAATTGTATAAATTTTCTCTGAAACGTTTCATCTGCACAAGTAATAAACGACCTAAGGGTTGTTTCACCTTCCAATAAAGACTTGATTGGGTTTACTTGGAAAATTAAGTAAGAGTATGATTAGCTCCAAGCAAGATCAGACTATAAATTAGCAATCGCCTTAGTATTGGGTAAACCCAGACTCTTAGACTCTGTAGATGTTATTAGGATTTTTATAGACGATTGGATTAAGATAAATACTTCATAATTATTATCATGGTAGATTTTACATCGTCTAACTGGTACAAGTTATATGACGACTATGTAAATGATAACATTGTTTCAGATTTCTTTTTTTCACTGAAGATTCATAAAATAATTGTAGAGAGAAATGTATTTACTTAGCAAAGAGAATTATATGCGACTGGTAAAGACAAAGCAGGAAAAGCAATTCTTTAAATTTAGAAGAAAAAATGAAACTAAACAGAAGAAGATTGCTGTTTAATTCATTAATATGTTATCAAAGTAACTGGTTTCAGTATTTTCATTTCAACAAGTTGTAAAATGTACCTGTGTGTAAATACTGAGGCATTATAATACGATGTTTGTGTCTTTATAGGAATTTTACCGTTCAATTAATAAATGTTGTTATGATTATTTTATTTCCAGTAAAACTATACTTATGTAAGAAGTAATAACAATCAAATATTATTTAAATATACACAGTAAAAAAATAATTACACATTTTAACACAAAAGAACATAGTACTGTGTTAATCGAGACGGGATTGTGCATATTTTTACACATTTCTCTCAATGTAACAGTGTGGTAAAGGTTTAATATAATGCACTGTGTTAATATAACAAATGTTATGTGTAACATGTACACATTTCAGTGTTATTTATATCATTAATGGTATGGACTTTCACATTAACATGTCAATTTTATTGTATAATAAGTATTGATATGGAAGCTCACCTACCTTTTTAGTTTGTTAATTATGTTGCTGTTTGTTTTTGAAATAATTTTTTATGAATGTAATTTTAATAATACCTTTATTTCGACGTTTTATAGAAGTTTTCTCAATCGTCGAGAATGCATCGAATATAGCCTGGAATCTTCTACAAATAGACGTAATACAAAAATTATAATTTCAAAAGGAATTAGGAACATAATTAACAAACTAAAAAGGAAGGTCATCTTCCGTATCAATATATCAATATTTCCAGAATTATGATGATAGGTACAGTATAACAATAAAATAAAAATATTTTACTTACTACAATTTTATTAAAAATGTAAAATTCAGTTGAAATGAAAAACCAAGTTTTGTAACAAAATATTTAACAAACTTAGTTTTTATTCTAATAAGAAACAAGTAACATTCTAGTAAATTTTAAAGAACAAACCAACAAACATTAAACAAAGATGTATTTAGGTACTACTTATATAATAAAAGTTTATGAAAATTAACTCGTAGTGATCTGAACATATCATTTTCCTTCTCTAAAGTTATAAGAAAATCAGAATACAGAATAATCTAAAACATTAAAGTGCACTCCTAAAAGAGTTATAATCCTCATTAGTTTTTGCTTTATTTCAATTATCAGCATTATTTGTTATAGTTAGGTAAGTAATTACCATTTGATTTGATCAAACCTCAATTTAAATTTAAATATTCCCCATTTGACCATAGCGAAAGAAAGGTAATTGAACACTACAACAACATGACGAAGTGACGTGTATTGGAGCAGCGGAGATATAGAACACAGAGGTGTGTTAAGTTCACACAAAATTGTGTACTTTTAACACATCACTGGTAAATTGGGTATATTTTGTTATAATACTAGTAATTTTATCATACTTCATGTAAAACGTATAAAAAAGTCATGGTGTGTAAAACTATTAACACGAAAACTTTACACAACCTAAATTACACACTAGACAATGTCATTTACACAGTAACACAGTGTTGTTTAGTCGTGAACTAAAAATATTAGCAAGTTCTAGACGAGGGAACGAAAATAAAATAATAAAATATTATTACAATTTATCTTTATACGTTATTTTTGCAGTATTTTATAGATCCCAAAGATATTGCGCAAAAATGTAAGTTTGAAAAGTATCGTTTATGACAACGTCCCTAGGAACATTTTTGCAAGGGACCGAATTTTATATAAATAAGAGTATCCCATTGTATTCTTTTCAGATGTATACCAGAAATAGCCAAACATCATTTAGGTTTCATTATTAATAAAAGCAATAACACTCATCTTGTAGACCTTTTAAAGAATTACAAATCTGATTCGTTTTGATTTAAAGTAGATTTAAATCCAGTTTAAATTCACTATGGTAAGCCAACAGTAAACTGTGTAGTATATCATTTATACACTTTTACAAACTGAGATTTGGTTATAGATAAAGTTGTTTACAGGTCTTTTAGGCCCAGAGCTGCGTTATTCTACTCCACTCCATTCTGTTCTTCCCCTTTCTTTTCCAATCCGTTACATTTTTCTCCCTTAGATCTATTGCCACTGCCTCTGTCCATCCCTTCCTCGGTCTCCCTCTTTTTTTCTTGTAGTTAGGTTTACTCCCTACAATTTTCTTAACTGCCCTTTCATCTTCCACACGTTCTAGATGCCATAGTCGCAGCACTTCTCTGGCGCCTATTTTTTGGTGCCTGGTTGCATATATATTCTCATCATTTCTCCTTACATGACCTTCTTCCATCTTTCTTCCACCTAGAATTCTTCTTAAAATCACCCTTTCCAACCTCAATTCCTTGATTTTCTCTTGACTTCTTATTGAGAATTCAGGTTCCGCTGTCATACAGCACTGTCGGTCTCCAAATTGTTTTATACATTCTAAATTTTACTCCTCTGGACACATTTTTTGGTTTCATCAAGTGGTTGCTAAACTTTTATTTGCCTTTATTGTTATCCTATCAAATTCTTGCTCCTCATCACAGTTAGCTGTTATCAGCGGCCCCAAATACACATATTTTTGAACTTCTTCAAACTCCATCTCCCCGTACTGCGTTCTCAATTTCAAATTGGTATCTTTTTCTGTTCTCCTCAAAAGTTTAATTTTCTCTTGATTTATCTGCAATACCACTTTACGTGCTTCCTCCACAAGTTTTCTCGTTACTTCTTCTAATTCCCTCATATTTCTAGCAAGTATAGCCACGTCATCTGAATAACTTACTATTTGGTGACTTTTAAACAATATGCTTCCTTCTCTGTTCAACTGACACATTATTGGGCGTTGGAAAATTCGCGTGTAATTCGGTGAACTCATTTTCAACAAAGATTTTTAGTAAATATGTGAGCTGGAATTATGAATTATGACAGAGTACTTATTAGCTCTTTCATTCTGGAGAATCGGTTAACTGGTGCTTTTATTTACAATTTTGATTTACAGCTACTATTATGTATGTATCTATCAACGATTTATGTATAACATGTATTATTTTCTATTTTTCTCTTATTTGTAGTTAAGTATTAGTATGAGTTTTATTCTACTTTAATTATATTTTTAATATTAAGCTTTATCATCTAAATTGTGATTTACTTACTGACTTACTTCGAAGAAGTTCATCTCAAAGTTAGACAACATATAAATCCGCTATACAGAGCTATACTGTATGTTACCGAAGTTAGCACTGAACAAAATTTGCGAAATCACTTAGGTATACATATTATGTTGCCGCTAAGGCAATTCGACTACAGCCTGGGTTGGACCGTGCGTGTAGGGCTCATGGATTTAGCTAGAAGAAGAAGAAATACTACCTATTGAAAATCACGAAACTTCGAACAATTACTATGATAAATTAAATGCATTAGGTATCGTTTTTATGTAATTCACATTTTTTTTATTTTTTTTTTTAAATTAATTGGTATCTCCGTAACTGAAAAATATATTTTTTTCACTATTTGTCATTATTTGCCCTTAGTATAACTTCTCAAGTTTATACGTATAGGTTAAGAATCACCCTGTATAGGTAGTACGCATTTATTGATATAAATATTTTAATGAACCTTAAATCGAAAATTGACAACAGACATAATTGCTATTATTTCACTGTTTGATACGAATCAAAATAAAAAATAAAATTAGCGCAACTTTTTACTTAGTTTTCAACTTGCCACAATAAAAAGTTTGTAAAATCACACCCCAGGGATTTAAATAACTAAACCAGGAAATAATCTGTTTAGATAGACCACCTTAGTAACATGTTCCGTCCGAACCGAGTTCGTTGATCCCAGAAAACCACTCTGGAAGCTGTTTAGGAATTCAGGGTTAATATCTGAAGCCAAATCTTGGAAAACTTCCAGCTTGACCACTAATAAACACAATTGCCTTAACAATAATTATAATTTAAAGGAGCCGTTACCGTGTAGTAGCAGAGTACACTGTACAGCCTACAAGACAGTAAGATTTTAAACCCTTGACAGATGTTGATATCTAGTAACAGCTAAATTATTTATAGCTCAAAAAATACCGATAACTATATATTACATGATCACGATATTTTTAAATATGGCGATATTCAAACGTGCAAAGCTACATACTAGCGAGAGATAATTTTAAGTTCACGTTTTTCTTCTACAAAATAGTTCACATTTTATTTGACTGCAGCAAATTACACATAAAGAATTAACTTAGGATATGTTCGTGTTAATTTTCCTCACATTTGCTTTTAAATATGAAAAGTTAATTTCTGAAGTTTATGTAAAAATCCTATAAAAGGAGAAGTACAAAATCGCTACATTGTGGCAATATAAATAATGCTAACACTACCTAAGTTGAACTTTCTAATATCTAATGATGTAAGTATAACTCGTTTTAGTAATTTTAAAAGGGTTTAAAATTCCCAACTTTAAAATTACATTTACATTCCACTCATATTTTTCCGTAGTATATTTCAGAGTAATTAAGTATACAGATAACTTATAACCGCAAATTCGATATATTTATATCTTACTTATGATTACTTAACGAAAAATGGTCAATGTTTTGACCTACAAAGTGAAACTCTCCCTCTTAGTTTTACTGGACAAAACACCGTAAAAATAAAAGCTTTCTTACTTGTATAGGAGCTTAGGGGTTACGGTTGTCGTGAATTTCCTATTTAACAGGATATGTCAACGATGCAATCGTTATTGTCACAGTAAACGACACTTTATCATGGATGCGACACAACCTTCTTCTTAGTAACTGTTTTACGAAAACGTTAAATTTTCGTATCTAATATAGTATCTAGTATGTAGGTACTTTAAAAATTAGAGCTTAGTTTTTTACACTTATTCTGGAAAAATAATACAGGGTGTTTACAGTCTTGTGATTTTATTTTTAGGGGGTGGCTAAACACCTTTGAAGATGGGTGTTAACATTAAAATGCCTTAACGCAGCTTTACATCAGTTGTTCGAAATTATCGCCGTATTGCTGGAGGAAAAATATTGCTCGATGTATTAATAACTCGCAAGGCCTTGCCGTCGAATTGTTTCGCAGCTACTTCAACACGGTTAAGATCTTCGAGATCAAATATTTCGTTCGTATATACTATGGTGTTCATAAGACCCCATAAAAAGAAATCTGAAAATATAAAACCACATTTGTTGACTTGCATTTTGATCAATCCACCTGAGCCGTTAATCAGTCTAATAAAGATAAATGTGGTGACGAATTGTCTTCCTGTCCGTAGTTCCTTTATATAATAGAAATTCTTCCTTAACCAACAATATCCAGTTTAAATATCTGTCACTAGTTGAAGGTGCTTTTTGGATGTATCCTTATAGGGGTACCCTAAGAACTCCTTAACAAATTGACAGCTATTTGTGTCATTCCACCTGTTTCCTAAATTCTTTGTGGGTGCGTTTCTTGATAATTTCAATAGAAACTGATAACGGAAGCATACTGGTGGGGTCAGGTCCAAAAATATTGATACTCAATGCACTCAGATTTAGTTATGTTATGATTACGTAACATCAGTAGTGATTGTCTACAATCTGTATAGATTCTGATGGGTTTGCCCGTTGTATGCCTACAGGCAATTTCTTTGGCGGCTACGGTTATACCTGGTTATTGATTGAATGCCTATATATTACTCTCTGATATCAGATATACAAGGTTCTGGCGGTCTCCCCTGATAAGTACAGTGTAAGGTCTGTCAAACGCAAACTTGAGAGAAATAATGTTAGTGTCTTCCTGCAGGAGGCGTATCTTCTTGATGACTCCATTCCACAGGCGACTCCTAGCTTCTCTACATCCCGCATCTGATATAATACCAGTACCCTTAGGGTGAAGCAAGGTTGTCGCGGCTAATTCTTTTAGATAATTCTTTGACGTACATTCAAAGGAACTTCTTCTAAGAAATAGTTCTTGCACATGATGTTGCAAAAAAAGTGATAACCATTTCTAGTCAATCTATTTGGTAGGACAAAGAGGTCAATAAGTTGCCTGTTGACCAATCCAGCCCAAACGTTTATCCAAAGTTTATGATGGAAATGATTACGACGAGTAGCACATGTATTTTCAATAGCTCAGATATGAGTATTGTGGCAGTTGTATATGCCGCCACGTGTAAACGTTACTTTATCAGTGATCAGAACAATGGAGAAAAAATTTGGAATTTCACCATGTTTTCGTAGAGACCATCGGCAAACTTGCAAACGTATATGACGTGGCTTTCATTTTTTCGTCATGCAATTCAATTTGGGGCACCTACCTGACGACATATATTTTTGGTACTAGCAGAAGTATTTTCTTTAATGATAATAAGATTTAAGATATCATCTTCAGGATCTAAAATTCGTAGGTGTCGGACAGGTGAACCACCATGTCCTTGACGCGTTTGTGACACACCTGTTTCCCATTCACATGCAAGTACTAGGGCTGTAAATTTGTGTGGAATAGGTGTTTGTCTGTTACGGAGCCATTCAGCATAGAACCGGTTTGCAGCATATTGACAACATATTCATTATTGGTGGGATAATCCATAGTTTTTACTATCCGTATTAGGATTTGACTGGAATCATTTTTGTCAGCACACTACATTGACAACTGACGAAATAGCTTGGCAGATGAGAAAAATTACTGGCATTAGTCTATTTAGTAAACAAATCCAGGTATAACTTATTTCGCTTTTGGTTTACGTCGACCAAGATCTTGCGTTCAATAGGGAATTAACTAATGTGATGTTCATTGTCGAAGCGGTTGAGTGGAATGAATCGTTTTATTTGGAACACATAAAGGCAATTATTTATTGATAAAACAAGAATTGTTATAAATGACTAATACAGAAATATAATATATCGAAAGTAGATGCGGCGTGTTTGAATGCTCGGAAAGAACTAACTAACTGGGTGGTCGGTAGATCCTCGGTGCACTTGCAGGTCAAAACTGTCCCTTCGGTTGTTAATTACTTTATTACTCTTTGGAATGTGTGGAATGTTACCTGTAGTCTATGCAGTATCGTTAATATTCAACATTCATCATTTTATAACATTTAGTGTTTGCATGTTTGAAGAAAATCATTTATTATCCAACTTTTGTTAAGGCGCTTTTGCGTTAATAACTTCTAAAATGTTTCATCACCTCATAAAAATAAAATCGCAAGACCGTAAACACCCTGTATAAATTGTAAATATACATAATTATTGTTAATTTTGACTGTTCAGCACAAAATTAACTGCTTTCAATCTTTATTTATATACACGATCCTTAATAACTTGTGCGTTTTACACATAAAAAAAAAAGAAAATACGACAAATATAAATAATTAAATCTTATACATTATATACTGCAAAACGGAATAAACTTGATTTTAGCAGGAAAGTTCTAATAGTTTTCTTAATACCGACATTCATGTCAATGTAGCAACTATTATTTCAGTTTAAAAGTGCTAAAGTTGGTGAAGTTAAATAGAAAATCTTTGCTGACTTGCAGTTCTTCTGGTAACAAACATTAAAAAAATAAAATGTTTTTAGTAATTATACTTAAGCTTGAAGTAAGAGTGCATTGCCCGTCAACTAGTTAGGAGCTTTATGGGTAATTTTGAAGATGGTGGATACTAAATTTAAATTAAAACAGGTATCTAAGATATATAAAGGGGTCTATGTCATAAAAACCTCGATTATTGAACGTCTGCAGGTTTTCATTTTCATGAGTAATATTTTGCTAACATTTAAAAGAGAGAGTTAAGTATTTATAATATATATGATAGATAGGAAATAAAAAATATAATGAAGCGAGTATAATAAGTATAGTGAAACACAAAGGTTAAGGACATGTTGAAAGAACGAGAAAGATAAGAACACCAACAACGACACCAACAATTGGTGGTAAGAAGAGGAGAGGGCGACCGAAAACAAGGTCAAAAACAGAAGCGAAGAAAGACCTACAACAAATACAAATGGCATATGGAAAGAAAAAGCAAAGAATATAACGAAATATTTCGAATTTTGATGTCGACAGGTTAACACGTGCTTCTCTTTAGCTTGATAAAAACACAAAAATGCCGTTTTTTAACAATAAAAAAACTGATTGCTTTTTTCAAATATATAGTGCCCAAACTGCAGTCTATTTGATAGTGTTAGTGCTTTTGTTGATGATCACCGTTTCTACAGTAAGCTAATTCTTATCATCTATACAGAGTGATTTAGAACTTATTTAGATTATCATAAAAAAAAATTTTTTGTAAAATTCTTAGTTTCCAAAAAAAAAAAATTACTGAAGTTCTAACATTTTCAACCTTTACATCGCTGGGCTACTGTAGTCTCTAGTCTTGATTATTATCGTTTTAATTTATGGTGAAGTGAAATGTTTTAGCAGAACGATTTCCTGATAAACATGTGCTAAACGCAACTACTTTTACAACGGTGTGAAGTGTGTGCAAGCGTAGTGCAAACGGAGGCCTGAGACGGAACATTTGCAACTGAATCGTGGAAGAGATGGAACTCGAGGGTGTCCACGGCGTATTGCAACAGTGTAACATATCTTATAAGAGGCTCAATTATATTCGTACCATGTACAGCGTGTTCAAGTATAAATACCAAGGTATTGGACGAGGAATACCGGTACCATGGCCGCGACGATCTCCTGACTAAATCATTCGGACTTCTCTTTGTAGAGAGAGGGAATAATGAAGTGTATCGCATCGAAGTGGACATTATGGATGATTTACGCAAACGTATCATAGCTCCTGCCAATAACTTCCTAATTCAAAACGGACAAGAAGCAGAAACATTTATTGTTAGTTTCCAACGCCGTGCAGAAGTGTATTTTTATTTGTTTTTTTACAAAATTGTATTTGTTTGTTGTAATTCTTTGAGTCCCCTGTACATTCAAATATATTTTTTAGATAAATTCTGACTCACCCTGTACACACAAAACAGACTCTACCTTATTTACTTTGAACACATGTGCTAATTGTAACCAGCTCGCCGATGAAAAGATTACTCGCATCAAAGCTCGTTCTATAAAAATTGGATGTCTGATATTAAAGGTTTAGTAAAACCTCTAAAAAATAATATGAATGAAAAAATGAAGGATAGTCGATCAAGCCCTCCTAGAGTAAATTAACCAATTATGGATATTTCCAAAACACGTAGTTAGCTGCAGTAGATGAGATCTGACCTATTTTTGCATTTCTAGGATTGCATCTTTAGATGGTATGGTTTATTTCAAATTAAATATCTAGCAATAAAAAAATTAACAGTAGGTTTTGTAAATTTTGTAATGTATTTATAATCTGTATAAAATACAAAGATTCACCTATTTCACTCAACCATTTGCTTTTTATGCTTATATCCTCATTTTTTATACATATATTCTTTATTATTACCTTCTGTAGATATTTTACTATATTGTAATGATATCTAAGCTGATATAATAGCATACCATGTGGTATCAAGGCACTACCTAATAAAAAAACGCACAAAAGAAACCGCAGAAAAAGTTAGACTTTATCCCAGGCGCATTCGCCATTTTCTTGAAATCACTCTTTAATTTAATTTCTCAAAGATTTGCGTTATTTTTTGCTGTAGAATAAATGTATGCTTATTAAATGTTAAAATTGAGCCTGGGGTAGCTTCCTGAATGAACTGCCAGATGCACCGTGGCCTTGCTCTGGTCGTTATCCTTTTCACCTAGCCTGGCTGTACCGGCATATATTGACCGGGTCACCGTCCTAGCTGCACGTTACGTCCCAGTTTACCAGCGTCGATTATTTAATATTTATACGGGTGCATCCAGTAGCGGATCGTAATGAGTTTTTCCAATAGAATTATTATTTGCACAAATAGATACCGAAGAGCAATATCTAAAAACAATTCAAAACGTCGTCAAATTCATAAATATTAGTTTAAATACGGAAGGATCGATGGTATTATATTCATGTGTGTTTGTCAAGTTTTAAAACTAAAATTCAATATAAGAAACTATTCATAATTGCTTTAATACATTTATTCCAACAGTAATAAATAGCATTCTTCTTTCAAAGTAATACTTAACTGCTTTCTCCTAGAGTAGGTTATCCGGGTGCATACGTTTCAAATGTTTTCAATGACCATTGGTCGTTTCTGTGAAATCCCAAAGATAATACTTTCGTTTAAAAATGGAGATTACCTGATACCATTTAATATCACGCATCCCAAATGTATTTATTTTTTTTGTATCCTCACAGTAGACCGATACTATCGAGTTTGAGAAAGCCTGTTCAATGGCTCTTAGCTTTTATTCTTAAATGAAGAATATTATAATCTTATTATAAGTTAATCTTTCAATGAAAAGTTACCATACTTGAAGAATAGTTAAACTTAGCTAGCGTTCGAATAAGTGTATTAATCTTGATACTCGTATTAATACAGCTGACTTTCTGTGTGAATTTAAAAATTATTATGCTAATTTTAATAGTACGCATAGTTTTCGTTTGAAATTCCCCATCCGTTTTTGAAATTCCGACACCGCTCCGCTCACCTGGATATAAAAGATCGATAAATGCCTAAAGGCTTCGGAAGACCTAATTTAAATACCTTTCCGAATAATGTAGGCTAGGAATTCAATTTTCTAGCCTACGTGACCCATTTTCGGGCGGTAACCCTGGATTTTTCTACGGCCCCCGTTGCAGTTGTGAATCGGAACAACCGGAAAGGCGCTTATTAACTTTGAAACGAGTTCTGTTTTCTATGCAACTGTTTGCGCTGATCTGCGGCGGATTTCATGTATGACCTAATAACGAAATTGTTCGTTTGAAATGCCCTTTTATTATTTATTAACTTGAGTAGATAATGCGACTAGTGGATGGGTTTAAATAAGCGGATTCATTAAAAGTTCGCGCAGAGAAAGCGGCGACTTTAATCACAGGGGTGTGAGTAGTCAATTAAAAGCGAGGAGAATAAAGGGATGATGTGTGTTTTCACGTGGAGTTAAACGTTTCTATACTCTTTAATTGTTTTATGGTTCAATTTTATGGTATGGAACAATTTTAATTTGTTCACCGAGACCTTGTAATAAGATTTGAATTAAATAACAGTGTTCCTTGATTTCAAATGCGAAAGGCATATAAAAAATAATAGTTATTAATTATATATAACAAGCCATTAATCTACGAGAAAAAATGGATAATCGAGGCACAGCCGAGTTACATTTTTTTTTAAAGGCGTGTGAGAGTAGGCGAAAAGTTATGGTTTTTGAAAAGCGTCATATTTGTCAAATTTATTTTAAACAAGAATATTGATTGCCAGCTGAATACTAGAATGTCTTGGAATCATTTCAATGGCATACGTTGTCAACAAGAGACACAAATAATGCGTGAGAATGATATTTTGAAGAATGGTCAACTTACTTCATATTTGATAGTAGAATAAAGATATTATAAACCAAAGAAGGTAAAAATACTGGAAAGAAAACAGAATTTTTGAAAAAAAAGGAAAAACGGGTTAAGGTAGAAAATATATGATTTTAATATTTCAATTAAAACATATACAGGTTGCAATGATCATGGGAGTCGCAGGTACTTGTCGATACAATGAATTAACCTTTTTGGATATCACTCATGTCCAAGACAAAGGCTACGTACGAAAACGAAAACAAATATTACAAAAAGTTGCACGATCATGAGAGAAGCTTTTCAGTCAATGTTGTAGAAATGTGTCGAAAATACATCAATCTGCGACCTAAAAATATCGGTGGGAGATTTTTCTTGCTATATGTGGCTGAAAAATGTAATACACAATTTCGAAAACGTTTTCAAAACTGGCTGCATTTCTTGGACTCCTTGATCCAAAAAGTTTTACTGGACATGGAGCGAGGCGTTTTTCGGCAACATTGCTGATCAATACTGAGGGTGATATTACCACTGTGACGCATCATCGTGGTTGGAAATCGACTACGGTAGCGCAAAGTTATATTGAAGATTCACTGTCCAGCAAGATGGTAATTGCTGAAGAAATCCAGGTTCTACCTGGCGAAGTTGTGGATCCCTCCAGTCCTTCAGAACCTCCTTGTCGGGTGCATTTAAATAATCCCGGTCAAAATGATAAGATCGTTCTTGAGACAAAAGTTAATAATAATTCTAAACAAAATGCTATAAAATCGAAGTGTAGTATTATGAATTACTTGCAGACAGCACAATATATTTATTAGATATTTAGAGGATATCTTCTGTGGATATCCAATATGTCCAATGGATATCAGTGGATGTCTTATCCACATTTTCTGGATATCCAAATGTCCGCCTATATCCAGGATATAGAAAATATCCTATGGATATGTGTGGTGATATACAATGGGTATCCAATATCTATACAATAATATCCAATAGAGATTAATAGGATATCTTTTGCACATAATTTGCATATCCATATCCAACCCTGGTTGCAATTGAGCCACATATAAAGGGTGTTCCTAAATAAGTGTCGCAACAGAAAACTGTAAATTCCTCATGAAAAAAGAAACACTTCTTTCCTCTTCCACTTTTCTCTCCGGGCTTTGATTTTCGAGATACAGAGTGTTAAAACTTAATTTTTCGTAAGGGTTTACCCCTCACTAACTTTACGCCACTGGAAAATTGACATTTGACAGGAAATTATGAAGTGTCAATGAATTCTACACAAAGAGTTCTGCTCTAAAGTCGACTGTTTTCAAGAAAAATTGCTTATTGCTTTATGAATAAAAACAAGCATTTTACTAACATTTTGAAAATTTTTGTAATTCAAAAATAGGTATGTAGTCATAATTAACAATTTTAATTCAATTTGACAACACATTAGATTTGAACTAATTTTTTTATAAACTTGGTGAATAAAATTTACAAAAACTTTGACTACCCTGTTTGTAAAGTTTTGACACCCTGTATCTCGAAAAAAGCCCGGAGAAAAATGGAAGGGGAAATAAATGTTTCTTTTTTCATGAGGAATTTACAATTTTCTGTTGTGACACTTATTTAGGAACATCGTGTATGCCACATCCAATTAAGACATATGATTTAAATTGGCAGATTTATTTCAAACGTCGATATTTAGTATTACCTATCTGTCGATTTACAGCCAGTGTATTTTAAATGACCTAACTCAAATACCTGGGAGCCATCTCTCTTACTCATCTTAAGAACATAAGAATCATCAGAAACCAAAAGAATGCAAGCAGCTCCTTCTGACTCTAGTTTCCAAAATTTGGGATCGGGGAACACAAAGCAATAGTTTTCATGTGCACAAAGAGATCAATATTTTTTATTATTATTAGATATCATTAAGTAATTGTTTATAATAATTACAAATTATTTGCATGTTCTTCATTTTCTTGATTCTTCTTTCTGTAAAATGAACAAAATATACACGGTTAACAAATAGTAGTTTAATATATACACTGGGGTCTTTTAATATGGCAATATTACAACAAAATTTATTTCTTTTCTGCATGTTTTGACAGCACGTTAATTTATTCCACAACATTTGAGGACATTTTGGCATCAACATTTTTTTTAATGGCGATTCCTTGTCATGTTGTTTACCCCACTGAATCGCCTTTAACCCATCTAGTGTATAGGTTTCTGGAAAAAAGAGAGGCGAAGATATAATGAAGAAAACCGGGTAACATTAAATTGTAATTTTAATTCGTAGTTGGTAATATATATTATAAAATGGTAGGTATATTATGGTGTACCTATATATTTTAATAAAATATAAAATTTGCTCGAGTACTTTTTCACTGGAGTGATAATATTCATCGTTAACTAACCATTTTATTTGATTGTTTTTAAAAAAAATCAAGAATTTTACCTGTCAGTCTTTTGGGAAAATTTCATCAATCGTCTTAACTGCATCGGTTTTATTTGCTTTCTTGACACTCCAGGAGCAAGCTATGTCTGTTACAGATATATTATGGTAAGCAAAAATCGCCAATGCTGCCATATGATGGCATATAAGTTGACCTCTGGGACAAGTACATATGGCTTCAGAAATGTCATCGGAATCAAGTTTAAGCTAAAAAATAATACATAATATGATAATTTTCAATAAATATGGTAATTTCTCTTGTCAGTTATTTTATTATTTTCATTACCTCCACTTTGTACAAACGATCTCTCATACTGGCATGTACGTTACCATGGATGAAAAGCAAGTCTGCATCAAACTGCATATCCTTTACGTGATTCGATTCCACTGAATTCTCTCCACGAGAAATAAGCTTCGATTCTTCCTTAAAGAAATCTACAATACTGGAAAATCGAAGAATACGTTTTGATGCCATAATCTATAAGAAAGTTATTAGGTTATAACCCTACTTATGAAAATTTTAGATATCGTTCCGTATATCAATAAAAGCGTGCGATAATCTTTAAAAATATTAAATACCTATCACAAAACTTATTGAAAATGCTTCTTACCAGCCAGAAAAATTGATTTCCTTTTCGAAAACACAAAAAACAGATAATAATTCACAATATAAAACGAGCTTTGTTTCGTATAACAACAAGATGGCCGCGGTGACGTGCCTCGGTCGGTAAAACAGCAATCACGATTCACAAAACATCTTACGACTTACGAATAAAAACTTTTTAATATAAATTACGGATAAATAATTTCAATTCCTGCTTAATTTTGGGCTACCTTTTATAATCCAGCAATTAATTTCTGAAATATAAGTCAATTAATTATTTTTATGTTTTACAATAACTTAATGGATATCCATCAGATATTTATTATAGATATGAAAATATGATATATTTACTATATGCCCATTAGACATCTATTGTGCACATGGACATCGGGCTATCTTATGGATATTTAATGGTATATCCATTAGATATCTATCGTGGATTGGATGTTCAGTGGATATTCGGCTGTTTTATAGATATCCAGTGGATATTATGTGCTGTCTGGGTTGCAGGGTTTTTTCAAAATAAGTGGATAAGTCGAAGAGTACCCATTGAGTGGCCACCACGTACACCCGATTTAACTCCCCTAGATTATTTCTTGTGGGGCTATTTTGGATCGGTCAGTGGTCGCACGGTTTAAGGCGTCAGTACTTGAATCGAGGTGACTAGATCGCTGTTGTTTCGACCCCCGCAGTCGGTAGACCGTATATAAGCTATATTCATGGAGAGATTGGCACCCTCTCTGCGGGTATGGTAAGGTGGAAGAATGTTGGCTTGGGTCCATGTGAGAGATTGATACCGGTTGACATTTGACTACCCCCTAATTAATTTTTCCAGGTTTTCCTCATTCCTGCGCTGCATGGTGGTTAGGGCCTACCAACGTAAGTTGTTCCTGGGCGCAAATGTGGCCTGCTTAATAATAATATGTCGCCCCCTCTCTCGCACAAGACTTCTGGGCAAATCCTCTTGATTAGAATGAGGGGTAGAGATATTATTATTAATATTATTTAAAAAGCAGGGTTTACGTTGACAGACCGGGCACTATAGAGAGCTTAAGTGCATCAGATACCACCAGAGGCAATTCAAAATACCACTGATGAATTCGAACATCGACTCGCCTATTGCCTAACTGTTAACAAAGTCACTTTGATCATCTTCTTTTTAAGTCACATAACATTGTTTAAATAATAATCCTTAAGCAATTGTTTTTAAGAAACTCTTAAGTGTTCTTTACATTAAATTAAGTAATACATTTATCTGCGTTTTTCGCTTGTCTGTCTTTTATATTGATGCATTTTCCTTCAAATGGGCTATCCTTTTATACTATGAAAATAATGGGTAGTGCTGTTAAAAAAAAAGACGCTGCCGGCATAGGTTTGTGAAACATAGCACAAAAAGGTGATAAAACGACAATTCCTATATACTAATTCACATATTTTAGCGTTTTTGTGAAAACGCACCACAAAATAAAATACGAATTTTACACTGTACAAGTTAAATCATTTTGAACACATTTTATATTAAGTGCTGTGAAACTCTAAGGTCATTCACAGTAAATATGTTTTTGTGTATTTGTAATTATTATGTACAAACACCTGACAATCCTGATATGGTATGTGAGTGTCAGCAAATAGGTTCTGAATATCTGGATATACATAACCTCTTTGCTGTCATAATTCTGTTATCATTGGTCAGAAAAATAAAGCTGTTAAGTTGAATAGGTTTTGTTTGGTACAATTAATCATACAACGGAATGAAGGCACTTATATTGCAGACACTCTGTATAGGGACATCACATTTTACATCAAATATCTCTAAGGATGTTTGTCAATTATCTAACCACAATCACAAGCCAGTGTGTCACAATCTATCGGTAAATTATTTATTATGGTTCTCTATAACCATTTTTTTACAATTTGGTTTTATTGATACAATATAATTTTTCCGTTAACCGTAGTTTTGTTTATCATTTGTTATTTTAAACAACATTATTGCTAATTTTAGTTTTCAAACTTTTACTTTTAAAAACGATTTATTTATAATTGAAGACGTATTTTAAACAGCAATCATTGCATGTTACAGAAACAGTTTATGCACGTTTACCATATATACACATTTGGAAAGTGAGGATCTTGATGGTGAATTGTGTTTTGCCGCTTGCGTGTATTTGTGTCATGCTACACGCATACTTCCACCACAGCGTGCTTCCACTGTTCGCATAAGGCAGTGTTGCCAGGTGGGAAAAATTCAGTGCATGAGAATAATTTCAAAATAGCATGAGGTTTGGAGAAAAAAGCATGAGATGGTTTAATTTATCAAAAAACACCTGTTGACACAGCTTAATTTTTAATTACTTTTGTAATGCCATTTTTATTTCATTAAAAAGCATTATGTTATGCTATTTTATCATAATATTACATTGTAAGTAGGTACTTACTTAAAAGTTATTAACCTTTCTAATTTATTTTATTGTTAGGCTGGGCGAACGTTGAGGCGCATTTGACGTGACGCAGGGTGACTCACGGGTCGTAAAATCTGTTGTTTCCAGAAAATGTAGGTACCCTTACGGAATAGAGTTAAGAATCACTGCAATACAGCGTGAATACAGCACACACACCGCATATCCGTCGACTGTCATACCCGTTTATGTATTCATTGCTAATTATTAAGAGAGCAGTCTACAATAAAGGACATTTCAAGTACCCAAATATTGTAGATACCTACCTCTATCTATTCAATTTTGCCCTCTATTTTGCCTTTATTTCTCGTTACGTCTTTGTTTTGGTAGATTTCAAAGAGTAATTTTAATAATTTTATTATTTCTTTTTGTGTCTATTAAAAAGCATGAGATTTTGTAATCAAAATATGAAAGCATGAGATTCCTCGAATGCATGAGATCTCATGCAAAAGTATGAGACCTGGCAACACTGGCATCAGGTGACCGGATTGAGGTCTGTAATCTGTGAGAATACCGTTTTTGTTGTGCGGCTCTCGCCTACCATCGGCCGTTATCGGAGATTGTAGACGCACTAAATGGACATTGAAAATTTAAAGATCTTATCCACGCCGTGTTTTATTCGTTACTCTTTCCAAATAAATTAATACACGTCAGCATTTTAAATGCAATAAAAGGACTTTAAGAAGAATAGGGCAGATATACAAATAAAATTTAGTATTCTATTATACTACCGCGCCGCTTATACTTCGTACCTTCCCTAGGATGAAGTCGTTCCTGGGCGCAAATGCGGCCTGCTTAATAATAATATGCCCCCTCTCCCGCACAAGTCTTCGACTTCTGGGCTAATCCTCGTGATTAGAATGAGGGGTAGAGATATTATTATTATTATAACTGTCAAAACAAAATCGTGCAATAATAGGGTGAAACACATACATAAATTTACATTAACGACAATAAGTAGATAGGAATATAAATACATAATATAATAGTTAAATTAACAAACCAAAAAATGTAACCAATTTTTGTTAAAAATTTTAAAATAAATTAATTTTTGCATATACTGAAAAATTTACAAAAATATAATAAGAATAATGAAATTAGTTTATCTTTTAGTGGGAAAAGTAGTATAGTATCATTAAAATGTGACTTTCGAAGTATTGCTCACCCCAAGACATAGAAATAACATATTTTCATAAAATATACGGTAGAAATATTTGACTAACTAAAAATGTGAAGATAGTGGCACTGCTCTTTCAAATGTAAGGAAGGAATTTGAAGGGAAACTCGAATGCTATTATGAATTACTGCCATATCTATAATATATTCCTTCCGCAATTATTGTTGCCTTTGACACTTCCTTATTACACCGCACTCTCATATTCTCATTTCATAGATATATTTTTGCCAATATTTGATTAAAATCGATAACTAATATCTCATAGCCATTATATATTCGATTCATATCGTCGTTCTTTGTGATCTGACTGTAATTCCTGATCTGTCATGACGTGTTTTATTCCTTTCTTTTATATATTCAGTGCGAATACTTTTAATTTATTACAGATACCCAATTATTGATATTAATATACGACATTATTTTGAAGATAAATTTTGATTATATTTGGCATATGCAATTAACTTTTTAATTTTGTACAGAATTAATTATTTTGTCAATGAAGTACAGTACAGTATGTAAGTACATGTAAGTCGTATCTTTCTAGTTTAAGAAGTTATTTTTTTATTTATTTCATACATAAAAATATAAATTAAACATAAGTAGTAAAATACAAATAAATTAATTTTTTTACAAAAAAACAACACGTACAAAGTAAAAATAAAATTCAGTTCAGCAAGTTGTGGCCTGAAAAAACAAATAATGAAATTTTTTTTTCTAGGAGTGAAGAAAAGGGAACATGGAATGACATAGTGATAAACACGGAGACATAAAGAAACATTTAATAAATCCAGGAAATAAAATTTTATTATTAAGAAACTACATAAATGCCTTGTAGACAGTTTATTAAAATTGACCGTTTGAATAAAGTCTTTTGAGATATTCCTTGGGGGTAAAGGTCATTTTGAACCATAGCTACTTTACATATTTACATTGAATGTTCTCCAACTAATAAACATAAACTTCATAATGTTAATTCCAATTCCATATAAGGGAAATATATTCTAATTTAGCGAGAATATGTCATTGTAATGGGAAAGAAACTGCTTTTCTTTAAATGAACCAAAGCTTCTGTATACTCAAATGTCACCCCAAGATCTTTTAACTGCTACATTTCTATATTCAATTTTAATTCATTGTGTAATTATGTATATGTATTGAACTAATTCTTCAATTAAAAAACATCGGATTACACTTGGAGAAGTTTAAAGGGGATATGTTTTTTTTATATATTTTTTATTAGTTTGTAGTAAATTTAGCTAGATTAATTTGTATATTAGATAATACAACTTGTCTATGGAATGGTTTATTAGCATATCTAGGTGTTTGATATCAAAGGACATACATATGACTTCATTAACAGAAATTGTGATATCTCTATGAAGGTTGAACAAGGGACCGGGGACTGACCCTTGAGGGATTCCAAAAGTAGCCTTAATACTTATGATTATAGCACTTTTAAAAATCATCGACAAAGTGTACAAACATTATGGTGATGCTCAGATACGATTAAATACTTCACACTGGATACAATATTGATTTATTATGCAAATTTTGAGTCTGTCTTCCGATATGGAATAATCTTCTTTGGCCAAAGTATCTACATAAATAGGTTGTTCATTTCTCAGAAAAGAACTTTGAGGTGTTTGTTAAGTCTCTCACAAAGTATGTCTTGCCGTGGAAAATTTAGGTCGAATGGTTTATTAACAGCTTTTTCTGTATATATCCAAGAGATTTTACTTTTCACTTTTAAAAATAAGAATTTGTTTAGAGAATGTTTTCAAACTAACTTTTATAACACTAGAAATACAAATTTAATCTTTCCTATACATCATTTAACATTGACTGAGAAGAATGTTTATTATACTTGTATAAAATTCTAATAAACTCCCACAAGAGGTGAAAAATATCCAGAGTTTAACCCAGTACAAAAAATATATTCATAAAATGTTATTAAATTTGGCACCATACAGTTTAAATGAATATTTAAAAAATAAATCTCATTGTCATTTATTTGTTTCAAATGTAATGTATCGTTGACAATCCATCTATATTTTCCCTTGTTTTTGTTAATTTGTAGTATTGTTTGATTTTGACGACTATTTCATCTGATGGAGTAAACTACACTATCTTGTACATTGCACTGATGTTATTTTGAAATAAAGTTATGTTATTATTATGCAATATAATAAATTTATTTCAAAATTCTATGGTCAGATGGATCCAATTTTTCAAGAAACGGTATTAAAAATTTCCATGATGACCATAGACCATGGTCTCTGGATAATCCACATGTGACCAGAAGGTCTAATTTCTAATATAGATTTAGTATAAATATCTGGAGAGGCTTATTTATACATTGCTTGTAAATTTACTTAATGTAAATTACTAACTTCTCAAATAACGTAGGTCGTATAACATGGCCACCATATCACAGGACCTGAATCCATGCGAATTTGATTTGATATGAACATTTCTCCATGAAATGAAATCTACTGTCATTCGCTAAGGTTTGTAAGAGGGTAATGATTTGCCCCGTATAGAAAGAGCTAATGCCGATTTGCTCTAATACATTTTCCAGACAGTCAATTTTTTATTTCCTTCTACAACTATTGACGCAGTGCTTGTGTTTACACCACCGTAAAGCAATGAAATTTAGGGAATATAAGCATGGGGAGCTTTTCTGCGGAACTGCGCAATATCCTGATATCTGTTAGCGTAAAGTTTATATGATATTTCAAGTTCAGTGTGGTGGAAAGCTCTAAAACTACCTTGTATTTTATTGTAAGGGTTATAGTCTACAAAATTCAGCAAACGTATATTTCTTAAAATGGTGTGGCAAACACATTGAAATTTGCATTTCAAGAAATTAAATGTCTGTTTTCATTCAAAATACAGTAACAAATCATAGAATATTTTTTTAAATGTAGAAACTACCAAACTATTGTTTAGATAGCCATTTTATTTTACTTTATTTTTATTTTAAAGTACACCTACCTATAGTAGAAGTACCATTTACATGTGGGAAAGGCAATAGTATTATAATAATGACAAAAGTATCATTTCAACAAAAAAAAAAAAACAGAAATACACAATAACCAAATATTAAATATAGTAAGAAAATTATAATTTTTTACATACTGATTTGATATTAGAAACTGAAGAGTTAAACAAATCAAATTTATTTTGTATCACATTATCATTATTATAGGTAGAACACACTAGATATATAAGAATGTAAGAACAACTTAGTTTTAGGTATTAGGAAATAAAACAATGCATTGTTACGTGTTGCAATGTTTGAAATATTAAAATTTAACAATTATTGTAACAGTGCTCGGCAGTCAATCAAATTGTTAATTAATTTATACAGCATTATTTGAGGATACATGAGAAATCTGTTTACAAGGCTTTCTACATTGTGGCGATTAAACAGATTAGCGTGGTCAATTCCTATCTCTGAATCCAATCAAGACTGTTAATAGATGTAGAGTAGCGGGGACTCCAAATTAACCTAGCATATTCAAGTTTAGGAAGCGAACAATATAAAAGAAAGAAAATACATGAGTCACTAAATCGATGTGAACTTGTGAAACCCAAGCATTAATTTGGACTTCAGTAACTCTTTGTTAACTGTATATTGTCAATCACATAATCCAAATACAAGAGATTTGATTTTCTGGTAAAAGTTATTACATAACATTTGCTTATGTTTAAAGGAAGGGAACTCTATCAAGGGACATTTGCAAATTGATGGCACCTCGAGGAGAATTCATTTCTGAGTAAAGTTTTAGATCATCCACATAAAGTAGGCAATTACAGTCTTAAAAACTGACAATGTCATTTATTAAAGCGGCATAAAAAGCAAAGGTCTGAGACACGAACCCCGAGGAAGACCGGAAGATTAGACTGTATAAACGTAGATATGAAGAAGTTGGCAAACACGTTAACAATTTCATGAAAGTTGTCGAACTCATCAGTATCCTTATAAAGGACTGTATTTGGGACATACGGGTGACCTTTTTCCCCATTAACAAAGGACCAGAATTTATTTGCATCATATAAAATATAAATTTGCGTATCACTCAAGAATTTATTATAGAAAGCTGTAATATCCCGATTATTTGTCGTGGAGAAAAGGAGAAAATTTCCGAGGTTTTGGTGTAACTTTCGGCACGGACACTTCAAATATAGAAAATGTAATTTCATACAATAACTTGTCACAAGCTACAATGGGATTGAAAAATTCATACAAAACAGACCAATCAACTAAACCTAGTTGTTCGTATAGGGGATGAAAATTGGTTTTCTTGAAATTGAAAACAGGTTCCCTTTTTACTAATTTCTTTTCCCGACTATGACTAATACCTAATTGTATGCATAATGGCGGGTGGACAAATATTCCATCTAAGTATTATTCTTTTATATTAAGTATTTCTTTATTTGAGCACAACTTCTGACAATGTAATTCAATGATTTATTTGTCTTTATTGTTTTTACTGTCATTATTGTTTGGCATAAAATTACACCGATATTAAATGAGCTGCTATTTTGACTTAATGGTGTTAAATTGTTAATTATGAAATTTCCCCAACCAAAAAAAAACTTTATTTCAAAATGCAACTTATTCTAGTTTAACACTATGAAATGTTAATGCAAATATCTAGCCTTTTACTTGAAATGAATTTTTGTTGGACAATGAAAGTCATTGTCGTTATTTGTACCGCATATGCTTTGCCCACCATGGAGTGGCAAATGACCGCTAGATATAGCTTGTTACATTTCGCGTACCCTGTAGAACGTCACAAAAAAAATTTACCGACGGGGTTTGCCAGGACAGGAGATAAAAGGAGGCCCTTGGCCCCTGGTAGAGCCGCCGGTATCGGTCATAAACGCAGTCGACGCTAAGCAGAGAAGAGAGGGGTTCGAGGGCCTACCTCTACAAGGTGAAAGCGTCCGGCTCTACTGTGCCGATGTCATTTATCCGGCCAAGAATAATGGCACGCACTGTACCATTTAAAACCTGTTTATATATCTAGTTTCGTAGTTGTTGTTTGAAATATTTTTTTCAGTTAATAGGATCAACATCGGAGATTGAATAAATACATACCAATACTTTTATGTCGAACTAAAATAATAATGGAATATTGTCTGAAGCTATTTATTGAACTAATAAATAAATATTTATTGACAATTTTAAAAGATTACGATAAGTAGTTTTTTTGTTTGCTCTATATAACCGTGAAAAACTGTTAATCTAACTATTAATATAACAGTTGTTGGCTAAATTTAACAGTTTTTTTTCCCGGTGTGCTTTGTTATTTCGGCATGGGTTAAACGCCCTTCAATATATCGGAAAAGTGATTTTAAAACACTTCACTCAACTGAGATTTCACAACCAATTTGCCTTATATTAGTACGCTCCATAAAATTTCCCCTGTCCCTTTTCCATTTGTCTTACTTTCATTGCCTGCGAACAAGTCGGAATTGAACTTAACGAACATTTTACATTCGATACAATGTATCCCTTATTCAGCTCAACAAGGCATTTACAATTCAGTTTAATTTTCATCAAAAGTATTCTGTACTCGTTGTTATTCGCAAATAGACTAGAATATTAAGATATTAGGTATAGGTATAGAAAATTAGTGGAGAAATATTTTTAATTAAAAACTTATTTCAATTATTAAATACATACTTCTAATAATAATGCGATTTTCGTAATCTTTATTAATTTAATAACGTTATCAAATTTTATGCCAATATTAAAAAATATATTTAGACAATATATAGGCCGTTATGGAAATGGTTGGAAGAAAATGAACTGGCGAGATCCCAGAAGTCGGGTGAATTGTGCAGGGAGGGAAAGGGCCGTTATTTTGCTTTATAATTGCAAAATAACATATAATTAATTAATATATAGTGTGGAAACAATTTGTTGACGTTAAATATTAGTAAATGCTATAGAATGACATTTACCAGGAGGTAGGTTATTAACACAATTAATTTTGACTATAACATAAATAATTTTCCGTTAGTGATATGTGAGCACTTTAAAGATTTAGGTGTAATTTTTAACTGGAAATTCATATTTATTCCTCATATCATTGTCATTGTTGAACATGCCTTTAGATCTCTTATCATTCGGAATTCCAAACAGTTTTCGGAGAAGTATCAGTTATTGAATTTTTCATTTCTACGATCCAAATTGGAATATGTCAATGTGGTATGCAACCCTATGTATGCCGTTAATAAAAATAGTATTGAGAGGATACAAAGACTTTTTGTTAAATATACAAGTTTTAAGGGTTTTAAGAGAACTTGTTATTAAAATTATCTTTTTACTTAAAATTTTAAATGGTAAATTTGATTGCCCTGATCTACTGATGAATTTAAATTTCATTACATCTGGATGCCGTACACGTAATAATTTCTTATTTTATAATAAAACGCTAAGAACTGATAGATTGCAATATTCTCCTTTAAATGTGATGTGCTTCAATTATCATCGTTGTAATGTTCATTTTATAAAAAAAATATTATTGGTCAACTGTAAGTATTTGTGTACTTGTTTTGTCTTTAACATTGTTGCATTATTTTAGTTGCAATGTACTTTTCCTGCCATGTAATTGGATTTGTTTATCTGTTCGGTAGTTGTACCCAAATAAATAAATAAATAAATTATGTATTTCAAATGTTAAAAGCATATTATTCCTAATCTATATTTTAAGGTAAATCATAATACCAGTAGCAAGAATAGAGAAGTACACTGACTTTAACTGAACTTCTTGTTTATATCGGATCGGTCAGTGGTCGCGCGGTTTAAGGCGTTAGTACTTGAATCGAGGTGACTAGACGGAGTTGGTTCGAGCCCAGCTGCCGGTAGACCGTATATAAGCTATATTCATAGAGGGGATTGGCACCCGCTCTGTGGGTATGGTAGGGTGGAATAATGTTGGCTTGGGTCAATGTGAGAGATTGATGCCGGTTGATGTTTGACTACCCCCCTAATTAATGAGGTTTTCCAGGTTTTCCTCATTCCTGCACTGAATAGTGGTTAGGGCCTACCAACGTAAGTCGTTCCTGGGCGCAAATGCGGCCTGCTTAATAATAATATGCCGCCCCCTCTCCCGCACAAGTCTCCGACTTCTGGGATAATCCCTGTGATTAGAATGAGGGGTAGAGATATTATTATTATTATTATTATTATTATTATTATATTATAAAATACAGTTTCTAGAAACATAAATTTATGTCAACTTTATTTATATGTACAACACTCACCCATGGCGCAAAAAAAATATTTTGAAACATGTAATGAATGAGCTACAGATTTGAGACAAACATCGCATTCACTTTTCTGCTACACATATTGCAACCTTCGAGGACAAAATTTGAAATTTATGTTAATATTCAGTATGTATCATATAGATGAAAATGTGTGTATTCTCAAATCGGCTAACAAAGACGTCTGAACGTACGTCCGGAGCACCTCACGCGTTCGAATTCCTGCGTGTTCGAAGTCCTACGTGACCGAAATCCTACCAGCCCGAATACCTGCCTGTTCGAATAGAGATGTGCGCGCTCCGGGCTGACTGGCGGAGAGAGAAGACCACGATGCAATTCGCCTGGATGATTCGTTCCCGCGGTAAGAAGATAACACAACGGTTTTCACAGTGATGTATCACTTTCCACAGTTTTAGAAACATTATTAATTGATTACCATAATGCAGCCTTATGTTAAAATGTTTCCACACGTTTAATTATTATTATATGTACTTACTTGTGACTTTATTTCATGTGTTAAATACATCTATAACAATTTCTATGAAAATAACTATTAAAAGCAGAGGCTGTTAATAAAATATTTAAATAAACTTTTCTACAGAGTGTTTACAAATTTCAATTTTCATGAATATTTCAAATTTATTATCAGTCAAAAGAAGCAATGCGAGTTAAGTGTAAAAATATAGAAATATTTGTAGTAGCATGCACTAACAGCAATATATGTGTATTTTCATATTATACCAGTAATAAAGGGATGCCACTCTTATATATGAAAAAATAGTTCTTTTTATGAACACTAAACCACATAAGTAAGAAACATCTGAAGGTAAAACTATACTCCTGCCAACATGCTCTAACGATGGTAATCACGTATTTTGAAGGTAGGGCAGTTATAAAGGGCTGCCACCCTTATATTTGAAAAAAATAGAAATATTCCTGGACACAAAACTGTGGAAAGTGATACATCACTGTGAAAACCGTTGTGTTATCTTCTTACCGCCGGAACAAATCATCCAGGCGAATTGCATCGTGGTCTTCTCTCCGTCAGTCAGCCGGGAGCGCGCACATCTCTATTCGAACAGGCAGGTATTCGGGCTGGTAGGATTTCGGTCACGTAGGACTTCGAACACGCAGGAATTCGAACGCGTGAGATGCACCCTGAACGTCGTTGTCAAAGCTCTCGAAATTCACCCTAATATATTCTCAGTCACGGATTATATTCCACACGAATATTTGATAAATAAATCGTACATGTCGAATTTATAAGACAAACAAACGCTGGGAAAATAAATTTCCTCAGATTTATTTAATATATTTCTTGTAATTTGTAGAAAATGAACACGATTAAGAAAAAGTTGAAATTTTTCCTCAACAGAAAATAAAACATATACTTCATCGTTCCATTGATAATTTTTGATTTATAGGTTTGTTCGTACAAAACAATATACAGGACCATTAAGATCTTCTCTATAGTTTGTTTCTGATTAGGGCTAGCGACACCAATAAAATAGACAACAATTGGACGAATTGTATACACTGAAAAATTACACAAGGTGTTTCTCAGAAAGCCAAGAGCGTATTCTGTGGCCTAAAATAAAGGTATTTTGTTATAAAAATGTGAGGGTCTTAGGACAGCCATTGTCTAGCTACAGCCTGTCAAAAATTAAACATGAAACAGTTTTTAATTTTTAATTATTAAATCGTTTAAGTTAATTTCGAATTCGCTGTGCATATTTAGTAGACAGTAGGTATGACACAAGAAATTACCAGTAGCAGTATGCACCATTGCATTATCTTTACTTTTTTTTACACTTTTTTGTATTCCAAACCTACTAACAATAACACTGATTTATTTGATTAAGTGCATTTGTACACAGTTACTTAAACATATCTTAGGGAGGCCATGCAAAACAATGATAATCAGAAGGCGTCATCTTTTTTATAATTGTGTATTGTCAAATTAAGCTTATTTTTAAAAAATATTAAGTTTCAATGACAGCTTATGCATATTCAAATGCTGAATTGGTCAATATGGTTTACATGCATGGCCTTGCAAATGAAAATGGTACTGCCGCTAGGCGAAGTTATATGGAAAAATTTCCAAATCATCCAACTCCAAATCCAAGAATCTTTAGAAATATTTTTCAACGTTTTTCGGAGTTAGGCTCATTTCAGAAAGGTCCAATATCTGGAAGACCTGTGAATGTTAGAACGCTTGAGTTGGAAGAAGTTATTCTACACGAAATTAAACAAGATACTAACACTAGTACTAGGAAGATCGCAAATCTTATTGTGGATCATAAATTAGTTAGCTCCGTTCTGCAGCATCAATAGTTATACCCGTATCACATACAAAGACTTGAAGTCTTACTGCCGCAAAACTATCCTGCTCGCTTACAATTTTGCCACTGGACTTTAACAAAATGTTGACTTTACCGCTGCCATATTGTTTACCGACGAAGTAAATGTTTCCAGAGATGTTATAATGAATTTCCACAATAAACACGTTTCATGTGATGAAAACTCTAATGCCATAATGGAATCTCAATTTCAACATCATTTTCTTTGAATGTATGGGTGGGTATCATTGGAAATCTTATTGGGCTTACTTTTCTATAAGGTTTTCTGAACTACTTGACGATGTTACCTATGCGCTAAAGCAAAGAATGTGGTTTATGCACGATGGGACATTGGCCAATGTAAAATATTGATTAAAGCAATAAATTTTAGATATATTCAGTGAATCATTTAGTTGAGTAGGTACATGAAAACCTTTATCAATTCTGAACTAAGAAGTCTGATAATATATTTTAATAATACCAATGTTTAAAAATATTAAATAACAAATTGTACGTTGTTCCACCTTTGAGGTTATGCAGGGTTAACTATGACTAGATGGATTTATTGAGTTTGTTTCTTTTTGCTCTGATAGAGTCAGACTTCGAACATTCACTACCAAGTATTAAATATCACATCGAAATAATTGAAGAAGTGACACAAGATAACGTAAAATTTAAGGAAGAAGTTAAGATTTAGACCAACATTATATGCATAACAATTTGAAAACACAAGTTGCTCCTTAGAAATGAAATTAAGTATTTACTCAGCATTACTGTTAAAGTTACAGAAGTTCTTGATCTTAACATGGACGCCAATCAATTTATGGAGTGCAATCATTTAATCCAGAAGTCCCTAAAGACGCCATAGTTAAATTCAGCTCCATAAACATAAAAAAACATATTTTAAGTGCAGCTAAGATCAATAGAATTTCCAGCACTTATCAAACACTAACTATCAGTTGGTGTCTCCAAAAGTTTGTACATAAATTGATCACTTAACAGCAGAAAACAAAATTTCATATAAAAATATCAGACTTGCAGTAAATGTTATATATAGATATAACCACGTTTGGTTAAAAAACTGCAGCATTTTAATTAGAAATGATGACGAATCAAAAATAATGCTGATTGAATATAACTACTAAGTATTATTTAAAATCTTTGTCTGCTTCATGGATCATCTATCAAATCTATCAATTACCAAAATTTTTGTGGATTAAGATCAAGAACATCTGAATTTAAACTGAATACAATAAACAGTCATGCCGACTTGATTTTTCTATCAGAGACCTGGTTGAACAATACTGTCAATCACAGTGAAATTCGGCGAGATCGTGATTCTTCTTCTAGTAGTCAGTGTGCTGGAGTAATCACCTGACTGATATAAAATGGAGCAACCATTTTTTTGCAAAACGCTTAGCCCTTTTGCGACTACTGGAACTTTTGAGGTATTATTTGATTTTTTTCATTTTGTGTGGTCATCATTAAATACTATTTTATATTATCTGTAGCAAAAATTTATAGGAATTTGTAATAAAATTAACAAATTGTTGAATAAAACATTTACTTGATGCAAATCAATCCAATATCTAAGGAACTTCTGAATTTTCAATGCATATTACGAGGATTAGGCAGAATTTTAATTAAATTTTAGGGGCACGGTAAAAAATATTAATTAATAAGACAGGTAGCTAGACGAAAATGAGAGCAGTTGAAAATAAAATTATTGTTATTAATTCACACATCTTGTGCATCCTCTTTAATTTGAATACTAATTATAATTTGTTAGAGAACTAAACAAAATTCGCTTTTCCCTAACAGCCAACTTTTACATGTATCTAATAGAGATCTAAATAAATCATTTATAAACAAAGTCTCACGGACTGAACTTCGAATTTTGTGTTAGAAATTTAGAACTATTCAGTAGCAACCCGTCTGCATGAAAGGTGAATTTGAAAGGGTAGATAAAAAAATATAACATTACATTCCAATTTTAACACATTAGTTCTAGAGGTGTCAGTAGATCTACTCTCTATATAACATGAAAAAGCTCTTCAAGCAAGTAATGGGTTTTAATGTTTTAGTTTTTAGAGTTCATGCAACTTAAGAATTAGATACTAAAACAAATATATGTTTGGCAGTTATTTGTTAAAATAGGAACGTGGAAAAGAGGACACTCATCTAATACTGCCTATAACTATTAGAAAACATTTTTCATATTATAATATTTGAACACTTAATAATAATATAATATAATAATTATTTTAAAAGTCTATATAAGATTCTGCAAATAAAAACATTCAGTAATATTAATTTATACATAATAGGGCAATTTGTCAAAGCCAGTAATATTTTAAGTCACATTCAGGTAAGGTATAATTATATATGCATTCATTTTATAAGCAACACTTTATGAACATAAAATAAAACATAATTTGATAATGCACACATAAATATCACAATCAGGTAAGTATACATTTACAAAGACATCAATAATTTTTTTTTCCGTTTAGGTTCAGAAGGATGTAGAAAAGTATCCATCAAAACTTATTTAAATACTATTTGTTACAGCAAGAGTTGACTATGTCACTGAAAAACTGTCCACCTGTCTTAAATATCCATTTTTTCAATTTAATTTTAAAACTAGAAAACGTAATATCGGTTCCTATGCGAAAGTGAAAAGGGGACAATGCATACAATCTTGGTGCTATATAGTCTACATCTCTTTGGCCTACTGTTTTTAAGTACGAGGTAGAAATATTCCATCATTTTGTCTGGTATTATATATATGTTGATATGTTGGTAGTATAATTTTTTTATTTTTTATCCATTCTAATATTTTTTGACAAAACAGTTGCCTCACATTACAAATTTTTGCTATATTATATAAGCTATCACTAGAAAAAGTGTACGGTTTTTCGAATATAATTTTTAAAATCCATTTTTGTAGGACATGTAGGGCATCTAAGTGACTGTCATTTACACCACCCCAACTCATAATTCCATATGTCAATTGGGACTGCACTAGAGAAAAATATATCGTTTTTAAATGTTTTATATTTAGAAATTCTTTTAAATATTTAAATTTTGGTAATATCCCTCTAATTTTTTTGATTAGGTACTTAATTTGCAGGTCCCAGCGCATATGTCGATCTATTTGTACACCAAGATATTTAACAGATATAGTCTCAGGAATTTCAGAATGATTGCCAATTTTTAAGGGTCCGATATTAGGTAATCCAGTTTGGTAAGAGCTGAAAGGCAGGTAATCAGTTTTACTGAGATTTAATGTAAGCTTGTTGCATTGGAACCACTGAGATATCAACGGAAAATCGTCAAATATAATTTGTTGTAATTCCTGCCATGTACTGCCTGTATAGATAACAGCAGTATCATCGGCAAAACTAATAATTTTGCCAACAGTATCTACTCTAAATAAACTATCCATATATAAAATAAATAAGAGTGGCCCCAATACAGAACCATGAGGAACGCCGAATGATATATTTTTTGCATTACTATAAACTCCATTTATTTCCACTCTTTGCGTTCTGTTGTTTAAATAGCTTTATATAATTTCACCAGCTCTCCCCCTAATCCCAAACAAACTCAATTTATTTATTAATTTCTTATGACACACCGTGTCAAAAGCTTTCGAGAGGTCCAAAAAGATACTTATTGTTGGTATTTTTTTGTCTAGTGTTTTGTAGATATAAGATGTTAATTTGTAGATGGCGTCCTCTGTAGATTTGGCCTCTCGAAATCCAAATTGACAGTCAGACAATATTTGAAATTTTTTTAAAAAATTTGTTAAAGGGGTTTTTAAAAGATGTTCAAATATCTTGGCCACGTTCGAAATCAAAGAAATAGGCTATAATTTTCTAATTATTATAATAATTCATAAGAATCAATACTTTCAACTGATTCAAGTAAATAATATTTAAGGCCAACGGATAGGAAAGGATAGGATAGGATAGCATAACATAGCATAGCACAGTATAGTATAGTATAGTACAGCATAGCACAGTAGAGTACAGTATAGTACAGAATAGTATAGTATAGGATAAGATAGCATAAGAAGTATACAGGTTGAGTCAGAAAGAATGGGTCAACACTAAACTGGAGATACTAGACATCAAAATATTATGTTTGAGCTCATCATGCCTTATACGAATATCCCTAGTTTAAGAAATACAGAGTGTTCAACGTTTAAATTTTATTCTAAAACTTGTCAATAATAATTGCACGAATAATAAATCATACGCGCGCAAAATAATAATGTTTATTGACATGAAATTTTGACACAAGGCTACTAAGAAAAAAATAGCAATATCAGCGATTCAAAGAAAATCACTTCAAAAGACATTGAAACTTTTAAATACAAATAACTCACAAATCGATAAAGTAAGGCGACCAAAACAAAAGTACATTTTTTGTGTAGAATTGAACGCTCATTTAAATTTTTTACTTTTTTTAAGCGTAGCTCAATAGATAAAAATATATGTTTTGATTTACTTAAATGATACGGTGAAACTAGCGCCCTCTAGGAACAACGTCAAAATAAGGTTCAAATTCGTAATTCTCACACCAAGAAACCCAACGCTATGAATTTTCGGAATCATGCTATTAAAACTTTGTCAATTATTGAGAACTTTTAGAATAAAATTTAAACATTGAACACCCCTGTATTTCTTAAACCAGCGACTTTAGTACAAGGCATGATGAGCTCAGACATAATATTTTGGCGTCTAGTATCTCCAACTTAGTGTTGACCCTTTCTTTCTGACTCCTATATAAAAATTATGCTTATTGAAGGTAGAACCTAAATGCTTTTCAATTAAATTCGATATTTACTGTTGTCGTACATTAGGTACTACTGTTTCCAACAAATTTATATAAATAGTACACCTACAAATTAATATACACTCTCACATAAAATTGGTGAAAATTCTTCAATTCTATCTTCTTGTACAAAATGTTACCTAGAAAAATATACGTTATTTGACTGGTGTGACGTGAATGCATTTTGTGAGTACCACTAGAGTAAAAAAATATACAAGTTCCTAGACATTCTTTCCTTTATCTAGACGTACGATTTCTGAAGATTCAGAACATACAGCATTTTTTGTTGTTGTTAAAGTGAAGGGGTGGCATTTACATGATATTGATAAATCCTGACTATTCTTCTTACCTCTGACAGAGACCCCCCTCCGTTTCCAACATGAGAATCTAAATACGTCACTGATTGTCAAATGCTACTATTTACTTTTACTGCTGCAAATTGAGTTATATCAGTTACACTGAACTTTAGCCGAAACAATCATTGATGTCAATTATTAAGTTATCCTTCCAAAGGCTTCTTATTTTATCTTGTTATTAAACTGAGTGCATTCCTACCCTAAAAGTAATTTATGTCCTGTCGCTGTCTTCATTCCCGAGCTTGGGACTATTTCATTAGATATTTCAAAACTTCTCGGAGCAACAACAGGTACGTGAGCAGTAACTTTAAATCTCTAAGTCGCGGAGGAACCGAAATCGCAAACAGTTTTAAAGCTATCGAACGCCGAATTTTACGTAAGAAATACTTTGACGCATTAAAAAAGCGATGTGCTGCAGTTACTCAGACATGCCATCCACAAAAAGTTAATTGCGTGCTCGTCCTGGGACAGACTCTAGACCTAGTTCTGGTAAATTTACTCTCTAAATCGATAATGTGGAATCTAATCGGACGATTAAACAGATTACCCTGGATCTTGTTGTGTAAGACCAGCGAATTAAGCTTTTTCTGATCCTGATCGTGTTAAAGGCGCTACTGGGAACAATAAAAGTAACACGAGCTGCCCAGCAGATCCGAAAAACTTTCACATCTCTTTCTTAAACGTTTAGACGACTGCTGATACCAATCAGAAACTTGATACACCAAGATAACTGGTTCATTTGAAATGCAATGAAATTGACCATTAGTTCAAACGTGATACATTTTGGTTAAAGGTATCTTTATACATATTTTATTATACCGTATCGAAAATTTTTTTAGCTCAAATTGGGATGAAATATCAGAAGCCATTTTTCCAATTTAATTACAAATTTTAAGGGATATCTTTTGAAAGAAATCTTCCGAGATCAAATAAAAAGAATGAAAGTGGAAGCTGTACATTAATGCACTAGAAAATTTGTGCTTGTGGTTTATAGATGAATATACAAGGTGTTTTTAAAATAAGTACGTTCTATCAAAAGGCTTACAGGGGAGGTGAGGATAAACAAGTTTCATTAAGCAGTCTGTGGTCTTAAGCATATTTTTTGTGTTTCAGAAAATAAATCAAACATGTTTACGTGACCAGCTGAATCTGTATCAATCATCATCATCTGTTTAAAATGCAATAACTTAAAAGAACAGTGTGTAAGAGGAGGCGAGGGTCATATGTTTCGGTTGATATGCGCCGTTCTATGTTAAAATGCCTTATTCAAATTAAGAATTTGCGAATATCTACCAGAGATAACCAAATCCAGTGCAAAACGCTATATAAAGACTACGGAACATCGGTTTGATTAGAAAAAAACCTGAATATATTAAAATGTTGAAAGGTGGAAAACATTATCTTCTTGCTGAGAAAGCCGAGCTGCAGAAATCTGTCGTTGAATTTTGTAGCAAATGATACAACAAACGAGTTATATAAGCAAAGAATTTTTACAGACAAATACTGTTTTACAAAATAGAATATTAAATTTTCGCAATACACAGAAATCATGCTTTCAGTGAATGTGTGGTATGTGGCTGGTGTGCCGAGTAAAATTTCAAACAAATACTCTCCCTAATGTATTAGATGACGTTTACATATGCTTGCAAGCATGATTGTTAACGCACTCATGCTATAAAAGTATCTGAATGTAAATATTTCAACGGGTAAAAAAATATATCAAAATTTCCTATTTCTATGATTTGACAATATTTTTGTTTAGGTCACAGGTTGTTTAATGAAAACTGTTTAGTTTCACGTCTTCTGTTACCCCTTAGATAAATATGTAAGGGCAAAAAGTATTTCTTAAATAAGAAATATCCTGTATGAATAAATATGTGCTAGAGCAGCTAAGAAGCTGCAGCTTAAATTGTTCCTCGACATTATCGGTTTTATCTAAGAATGCGATAAGTAAGTCTTAGTCATAGACATGAAACTATATGATACTGCGCAAAGATACGGGATATACATGATGAATTACAAAAAGAGCAGAAATGTACAACTATTTAATATAAAAATTAGTATTTTGTTAGCACGCGTGCATGTTTTAGTGCAAAAAATGAATATGACATCAAGTTCGAAATTTTCTCAAAAATAAGTTTTTGAACAAGTTTTAGATCCAAAAAGGAGCTATTTTATGCTGAAATGCTTTTAGTAGATACTTTCCTTCTTAGTCTTTCTCAACTACCACCAATAACTGAGACTGGAACCTTCAAAAAGTAACTATTACGTAATCGCCACCAAATTTGCTACATTGTTCTATAAATAACTTCTTACAACAATATTACTGTTCTAAATACATATTTTCAACTACTTCTGGTTACTTTACAGTTATGTAACTTTTAAGTAGCTCTTCCGGTTTTGGAAACGTGTCAGTTGCCAGTGGGATGATCTTTGAGTTTTCAGAACTACAAAGTGGTAAATGATGGTAGCAGCGACTAATAAAATATGACTTCAAAATTACAATCACTTTCAAACAGTTTTGATAGCTGCTGTGACGTTCAGGGAACCTTAATTGTTTATTTAAAATCGTAGAACTTACAAGTTCTAAATATAGCTTTCACCATATACAATGTCACATTCGCACATAATGTTATTAGACATTTATCGGTCAGTGGTCGCACGGTTTAAGACGTCAGTACTTGAATCGAGGTGACTAGATCGCTGTGGGTTCGACCTCCGTAGCCGGTAGACCGTATATAAGCTGTATTCATGGAGAGACTGGCACCCTCTCTGCGGGTATGGTAGGGTGGAAGGATGTTGGCTTGGGTCAATGTGAGAGATTGATACCGGTTGACATTTGACTACTCCCCTAATTAATGAGGTTTTCCAGGTTTCCCTCATTAATGCACTGAATGGTGGTTAGGGCCTACCAACGTAAGTCGTTTCTGGGCGCAAATGCGGCCTGCTTAATAATAATATGCTGCCCCCTCTCCCGCACAAATCTTCGACTTCTGGGCCAATCCTCGTGATTAGAATGAGGGTAGAGATATTATTATTTACCATCCACCGCACAATAATATTTATTCCAAAGAACCTACATCATTTGGAGATGAAACATAGAAAGAAATGAAATGTCACAATATTAGTTGTCACATAAAGCAAGCAACATATTGAAATGAAAGAGTGGTAAGAAAATGTTGAAGTTCCTTAAAAGTTCGGTTTCCACGCGGGAACATTATTCCCACAGAACCACAACGTCGGTATAAGTTGCGCAAAAGTCGCCGGAACGCAGCAGGTACCAAAAGTTGTTCCTTATTTTCGTCATAGGCATAGGCGTAATAGGAATGTTTCTATTACGTACACATGGCTAGTAGCAAAACACTTTAAAGTACCTACAATAGTTGTAGCTACGTTACAACGGCTAATTGAGCTAGTTGGGTTATTTTTAATACGTTAACTATAATATAGCATTTTTGCATTTATTATAGCATTTATAGAAAGTTTTTATTTGAATTTGCATAAATTATCCACCACCAAATTTTTGCAGGCATGGTACACAAACTGTACATATTAAATAATGCATAATAGAACAACTCAATATGAAAACGTACTTTACAAGCATTAACATATCTCCATTAAATAAAATTATTCGAAATAACATGCAAACTTCTTGGATATTAGATGACTTTTTTATTGATAAGTAATTTTGAATAACCACATATTCTTACAAATTCAAAATTGTATTATATTATATATCAATATATTTTGTTATTACTTAATAAGAGTTATACATATTTTGATTTTTCTAATCGAAATTCTAATGTTGATAAACTCATATCTTTGTAACTTATTAAATTCACTCAAAATTCAACACCAAAGTAATTTTACTCATAAATGAGTTTGAATTTATTTTGTTGTGTTAACAACGATGCACTTAAGTACGTAAATACTTTAAAACGTTTTTTGACAAATAAAGCTTGCCAGCATTCGCTTATAAAGATTAAGAATGGAGAATAATTAAAACAATTAGTGCTTTTGCATCGTTAAGAGAACTTGGTTCAGAACAGAATATAATTCTGAATCTAAAACCCTCTGCTGGATTTTTGCCAACATTATTTTTCTTTTTGGCTTAAAATCTATTATATTATTATGTAATAGATGCAGTTTCGGCGACCTTGTTTCTAGATGAACCAACAAAACTGCGAATCAATTTGAAATTATATTATAAACTGAAAATAAAGTGTTTCATTTCATAAAGCTTTGATATCTACAATAATTATCGATACTCGTTTTGTATATATTCTTAACAAGTAGTATTGTGTCTGACAACAAAGTCTTTATAAAATAAATACAAAGAAAAATAAATTATAATTCTTTACGAATAGTGAACTTATTTTTTACTTATTTTATATATTTTTAGATATTCCATTATTTAAATGTCAATAGAAACTACCGAAGCGTAACTTGAATTGCTTTTAAATTGAGAATTGCTCTTTATCATTATTTAGAAGGTATTTATTTAATACTAAGGCTAGACAATCCAGTGATTTACATTCAACGTAAATTTTCATTGACTACTGCCATAAAGTTTTTGTAGTGTAATAATAATTTAGTACCATCTAGTAACTTAGAGTAGAACTTTAATGTGAAAATCGAGTTGTTCTAGATAAGAACTTTCCGAAAAAACAATTCCGCATCTTGGCGTCTTAACTTCACCGGAAGTAACTGCAGCGTTTGTTTCTAGAGTTTCCCGTAAAGTTTTCTTATATATGTGAATATCCTGTCTGTGTATCGTACGCCGCATGGTATATCTTGCGGAATTTCTTAAAAAATAGATAAGATAAAGACGTATTTTGTTAGACGGCACATAAACAAGTAAGTTTAAGGTGCCCGTATCTCTCGCCGTAAAATGATCAAATTTGTGGTGTTTTTTAGGTACTGAAATCTCGAAAAATATAACTCGTAGAGCAAAAGTAATCTCAAAAATAGAATTATTGATGTTTTGTTTATCCACTTTTACTATTTAAACTTTCCTCAAATAATGTAATAACTTTTAAAATGCATTTATATGACACACATAATTTCGCTATTCTAACCCCACATTTTAACAATTATTTTCACATACTTATAAACAAAAGTGAACAATCTTATATGCAGAACTATGTAAGTTTATGTTATAACAATGTTTACATCTATAGTTGAATTTAAAAAATACGTATTTTGAAAGATTTCAGTACCTAAAAATTCATTGGATAGATCGCTTTCTGATGTTAAATATTGATTTTACTTGGTACCTTTGAATATTTGCAGGTGGCATGAAATAACATCCTTGTTATTTGCTAAACTCTATATTATTCAGTTCTTAAATGTCTAAAATTATTTATATTTGTAGAAAACACTTTTTCAGGAATACGGCGCCCTTAAGATATACTTATTGTGTATGCTAGAAGTGTGTTAGCTTGTGGTGAATGAACGAAGGATCAACCCACGAAATGGGAATATATCAAATATGATTTCAAAATTCAGTGAATAATAATAAGGCAAAAGAGTATACCTCACCTTCTATAAGAAATTATTTATTAGAAATTAGCTATAAGGAGTTAGACACAAACAATCTTGGGTGGTAATGTTAAATTTGAGATTAATTCAAATTACTCACTCTGAAATGCTTGATTGATTCAGACTTATTTATAACAATAATATTAAATATGTATTTTTCAGATGTCTCGAAGACTACAAGAGATAGAAGGATGCGGTTTTCGCAACAATGGACTACTTTTTCGAGAAACTTAAGAAGCCGTAATTAGAACTTTCATAGACCTCTTCGTTTTGGAGATGCTGGGCGAAATTAAAAAAAACTACCTGTAAGGAATTCTTTGTAGATCAGAAAATTGCTAAGATATCGGAATGGTGAAAATTTCTTCGTATTTTATAGAATATAGAATAATAATAGAATAACTGAGATAACATAATGGGGCATATTTTTTCTGATAGACTTGTTTACATAGAGTTTAGTGGTGTGGTTGTAATTTACCTATAGGTATGTGCCAAATGCAGCTGCTTTTATCGCGGTAGTGTAAAGCGGGCGTGACACAGAAAATTTGCAACCAGCTGAGGAACACATTTTAAATATTGTTAAAGAGAATCCCCTAATAAAAGAGCAACAGTGTACCATATCATACAGGAGGCTAGATTATATCTGGACCATATACAGCGCGTCCAAGCATTAATATCAAGGGATTATCCCTTACGAATTATAGTTTAGGAATGGTTGCTGCAGCAAAATGTTCAAAATCCCAAATTTATAGCTTACGTGCTGGTTATAGATAAAGCTAGTTTTACACGGTATGACATAATACTCATGTTTGCAAATTTGAAAACTGTACGCGATTCAACTGGATTATTTCCAACAACGCTTTTCCTTTAATGTTTGGACAGAGATTGTCGTTGGTCGCTTGATTTGACCATTTATATTACCAAATCGAATGGATGGGGTTCATTAACCCGAGTTTCTTCGAAAGGATCCCGCAGGACTTATGGAATATGTGTCCTTAGTTGTCCGACTCCTAATGCGGTTCTTACACGATGTTGCTCCCTCCCTTCGGTGGTTCCTTAATGAAGTTCAAGGGATACGATGCGTTGGACGAGGAAGGCAGATACCATGGACACCACAATCTCCTGGCTTAAAGCCTTTAGATTTCTTTTTGTGGAGATATTTAAATGTCAAATTATATATTAATAATTAAAACCACAAATTAATTTCATTAATTTGCTGATATCAAATTTTATTTATTTCTATCCTTGGGAAATTCTATACATTTTTTGTACGTTAATTTTCTATAACACTTTGCCACCATGTCAGTAGCTGACTGCATGCTTTTCTTTGCGAAATATCAGGTTTTAAAGTGGACCATTATCCAGTGCCATGCAGAAGTATATTTTTAAATCATTTTCTACCTACCCATTTTGATTTTTTTTTTAAATTGTATTTGTAAGAGTTCCCTGCACATTATAATAATATTTATAAGTTCTGAGTCACCCTGTGTTGCTAAAGTCGTATTTTGGAAGTTTTCAAAAAACGTTTAATAAATGAAACTGATTTATAGCTGACCATGCATTCTTATATAATTGTACAAATTGGTTTGTCTTGACTTGCCACGAGCAACAATTCTGTTTCGCTACCAATCGACCACTGTTGACAATCGACCATATCGATAATTACGTATGAGCCTCGAGTGGGACCGTAGCAAACCGGGAGTATCTACCACTGTTACCACATTCGTAATAAAGCTTCATATTTCTTATTTATATGCAAGTCTCGCAAGAAATTTGCAAGTCTTGCAAAATTGCGAAACAAGAAATTTGCAAGATTTTCTCAGACAATACAAGACATGATCTTGGAAAAAACTTATAAAATATGAAAGCTTGCATATACCGAAAGTAAAATATACTGTTGCGAGCAAATATCAAAATGACAGTGGCGTGAAATTGTTAGTTTATGCTGTGCTGTAAGTAGCTTGAAAACAAAAAAGAAAGTTTACGAAGACATCAGTGGATTCCAAACAAAAAATTAACGTTTGTAATGTTATCTGAAGCCGGCGCTACACTTACAATATTGACCAATTTGACAAACTACTCACCTTTTCGCAAACACGATGCTTCACACATGCAAATGTTTGTCGAGGATGAATTCGTATCTAGAATTTGACAAATAAACTGACATCCGTAAGTCCGTAGTTGTTTCCTGCAGTATCATTTACAGATTTAAAGGCTCGTCGCCGTCGCCCAGGGCGAGAAGTCTGCATTAAGTACCTGCTGCAATGTAGGTCGCTTCCTGTAAGTCGAACCGCTTAGGCCGAGGAGGAAGTAAGCAGACCACTTATATCTCACCTGCACTCAGTTTATATGTGAACATACATATGAAGGAACAGCCAGTTCAGTTGTCGGTCATCTCACCTATGGCATACTGATGAGGGCTAACAAGCCCGAAACCGGTCTATGTCTGGTGGTGTGTCCGACAAGGGTTCTTGGCTGTTCACACAGATACTGCAGGAGTAATTCAATGCCGGTCGGGGCATTAGTCCGCGGAGTAGTTGTTTCCTGCAGTATCATTTACAGATTTAATGGCTCGTCGCCCAGGGCGAGAGGTCTGCGTTAAGTACCTGCTGCAATGTAGGTCGCTTCCTGTAAGTCGAGCGGCTTAGGTCGAGTAGGAAGTAAGCAGACCAATTATATCTCAAACTACTGTCCATCCACATTACTAGATGTTTGCTGATTTTCAGACAAATAACATTGGTTGCTGGATACTCGACGCATATCGCATGTGTGGCGCCGCTTTTACTACATAAATACCCACTACCATACCTAAAGAAAATTTATCCTCTGGTACTTTCATATGTATTTTTCCAATCTACCAACACGAACTACTGTTTACGAGGCTATGAAATCGAGTATATCTGATGCTTAAGACCTATTCGAGGAATAATAAATACGGAAGAAGGGAACAAATAATGAGAGTAATGATATTTTATAGGGAAATAACGAGGTATTTAACTTCGTACAGCTGCTAGCGTACACTTTTTACGAACGTGTAATGAGTTGAAACAAGCATGAAATATTCATTCCTAAAAGGATTTACGACGTCTGTGATTCAGGCTGCTTATACGCCCTTAAAGTAAGGTTTAGCGCATTTTTCTACCGCCAAAATAAGAAGAGATCAATGTTACAGGACCCGACCAGCATGACACGAATGCGAGACACGCGTAGCGTTGTCTTTTGTATATTGCAAGACAGTTCTTGTCACGACTTTCGAACAGCCACGTCATTCTAATTTTTCTTGTTTATTATAAAAATGAATGATGTAAACAGAAAACTGGATTTATAAATTAAATAGACCCTTGAGTTTGGAAACCGATATTAAGAAAACGTAAGGACGAAAAAATTTGAAACTTGGAGCATGTATAGTCTGTACTTTCGTAATCGTATTTTTAATTATTAATGAAAAATACGGTTTTCTACCTACAAAATATACCATCTTTTAAGTGCAGCTTTTTTGCAATTTCACACCAAATCTTGTTTTTGAAGTTATACTTTGCGCCCGTTAGACACATTGGGATGGGATGTTGGTCGAGAAACCGCGTCACGCTCAAAAGGAAGAACAAATGTTTAAGAACTTTTTTATACAACCCACTATACAGCGTGGAGAATTACTGGTTGTGGACACCAACATAAATTTACTTCTTACGTATAAGCGTATAATATACAGTGTGTCATTAAGAATATGGGATAAAATTTTACAGTTTCCGTTTTAACAGAACATTCGCGATATGTACTTTTAAATCATTTTACAAAATGAGCAGACAATTTCAAAAACAATATCCAGGGAATCTTAATATGAGCATATAAAAATAGTACTAAAACCTTACTACTGGGATTTATAGAATAACTGCTTTTAGGTTATATCTGAAATTCAAGGATCTCCAAATATTTTCTTTAAATAAATATAATAAAAATATTTTTGACGTGACGTTATACTTCTTTGCGCCCGTTAGACACATTGGGATGGGATGTTGGTCGAGAAACCGCGTCACGCTCAAAAGGAAGAACAAATTTTTAAGAATTTTTTTTTTTTTTTTTTAAAAGAAGTATAACTTCCACCGTCTGGTCCGACGCAGACCCAGTTTTTTATCTTCGCTTTCAAGTAATGTCTGGTATCATAAAGGTATCTATGCCTTCTTATCAGCCACTGCGAAAACACAACTAACCTTGCAATTATCAACACGTGGCGCGTACGGCGCGAAAAACTGTACCACTGCCACTGTGCCGCGCATCTTGCGTCACACGCCATTACTTTCCTTAAGCTACAAAAGTGCGCGCTGTGCTGTGTCACCACGGATTTCTTAAATTAATTTTAATATAAGTAAATGATAAATTATTTTTAAGGTACCAATTGTTAACCTTATTTAGAATTTCTTGTAGCTTCTGACTATCCTGTATATTAACTATAGTTTGATAAATGTTGAGAATTAATATCATTAATAGAGACAATAAAGAAAAGAAGGCCAAGGACTAACCCCTGCGGTACATCAGATGTAACACTAAAATAATTAAATTTGTAATCTCGATATTCTATGGATTGTAATCGATTAAATGCTCTAGTAAAGTCAGCATTGATGATGCCAACTTGTTTATTCATATCCAGTTCATTAGATATATACCGTGTGATACTTATTAAATTGATTTCAGTCGTTAAACTGCGAGAAAGACCAACTAAAATTTGGGATTATAATGAATTGGTTAATAGCCTATGCAAGCAAAACTCAAATACTTTAGCAAAATTGCGGATAGGTCTGTAACAATTCACATTTACTGCGACAACCTTTTTTAAAAATCGGACATAATCGTGATTTCATCCATGCTCCTTATATTGAGACATAAATTAAACCGAAACATCAGCACAATATTTAATAATAAATTCTAATGTATTATCAGGATCCAAAGTCTTAACATGATTCTCAGAGAAAAAAAACTGAATGTGAACAACTCTTACAAATAAAAGAATTATTACGTATGGTATTAAGTATTATCGGTAGGAGATAGTAGGAACTTTTAAAAAATGAAGCAAAAGCATCCTCAACTCCCAGGAAGTAAAAACTGTTCCTTCTGAGATCTAATTTCCTTTTAACCACCCCATTCCACTGCAAATATCAGGAAAACAAATCTTAACAGAATCCCAAGTATCCACACTTCAATAAATAATTCAGATCGTTCGAATGGATTTGTGACGTGATTTATGAGTTTGAACGAGTGATGTTCGTGTTAAGCTTCCCGACAGACTGAATGCACTGTATAAATATCGATACAAAGAGATAAACAAGTCACAATATTAATTTCGATAACGGAGCGGAGCCCTAGCTAAAACTGTTCGCGGTGTAAGTCACTGGGTGATGTGTAGCGATTAAAATTTCCAATAATTCCTGGAGATGGATTAGCGCCGAGGTAATTAATATCGTCAAAATATCAACAATGACTTGACGTAATTACAGTTTAATCTGCTGGCGATTAGTTAGTTTTTTTGAGTCTTTAATTAAGGTTCTTTGATGAGACCTACTTCTGAAAACACCCATCTCCGTCGTTGGTCTAAATATTCTAAATAAGGTTAGCAATTGGTACCTTAAAAATAATTTATCATTTTAATATAAGTAAATGATTTTTTTTGGATGAATAGGTGAATTTAGATGGTAGTCGTATGATATTTTTTCATGTGTGTAATTTTGAATGGACATGTTTCAATTTATTTGATCAAGCTTATTATTATTCAGTATTATGAAAATAATGGCTTTAGCTTATATCGAAATTTGATAATAATATTTACTCGTATTAATTTATTTTCTAGGGACATGACAATAGAGTAAATAAATCTCAAAGTTATACAGGGTGATCTGTAAGTGATGTTCATGGAGACATAGTAGATTTTCACTTCAAAATATTGCGATTTAAGCCGATATGCCTTAATAAAATGTTGATAATAAAAAAGATACAGGGTGTCAAAAGGAATAGATGTTTTTGGATATGAGAAATCATAATCTTTTGTATATTTCGATGTATTCTCTAGAGGACACCATCATCATATTTGTGATGTAAATGTGAGCGTAACCTTTTTGGCCCTAACGTTATCACGTTTTTGTTATAATCGAGATTTTGGATAATCCAGATTCATACATGAATTAAGACATTGCAGAGATAATACTGTTTCAACAAATTTCAAATTTCAATGATTGTAAGATACTGAAAAATATAATTCGATCATATCTTGTATAATTACTACTACATTGTATTCTCAATTTAGTGTAAATATCTTTTAGTAATTGGATAATTGATATATTGGGAACAGACGTGTGGTTATTGTTATTAGTTGCATCTCTTTAAAATCAAACAGCAAATTTCTAATATGAAGTACGTAAAAAGGACAAATACTTTCATGTAATTACATTGTTATTTAATGATACTCCATAATATCGTATATCCGGAAGAGCGACATACTTTATTATTCAGATAAACGATAATAGCCGCATGTCGGTTCAAAATTGGATGGATTGTTCTCCTACATTACGAAGTGGCTCCAGAAATGCGTCAGAATCACAAATAATTAACAAACGTACGTGCCTCGACTGCTAAAGATAGTGAATCGGATATGAGACGTAATTTGGATCACTTGTTGCAATATTAAATAAAATTTCTACCTCTTAGCTAATGGAGTCAACAGTTCTGGCTCACAGTCAGCTAAATTGTACGAGTAGTAGGTATAAAATTTAAAACAATAATTTATCTGCAATCTAGTAATGGTTTATACCACGTGGGTACCTAAATTGACTGATCTTTAATGGCGTTATTTGCTATGATATACAGGGTGTCCAGATACTAGCGATCAGAAATTATATAGATATACAAAAGTACTCGAAATAATGTCATATACATTGTTGTTCTATCTGACTTCCTTACTTCCTTATCGGATTTCAATATCTAATAAACCGTTACCTTGGCAACCTAGAAATTTGTGTGATAGTAACAGTAATAAATCTACATCATTTAAATTAGAATTAGACAAGGTTCATTATACAGGTACGATCTAAAAAGTTTTAGATTTCTACAATTTTGACGATATTGCCAGATTTTGCATTTGCAGTTCGATTCCTCTATCAATTTGTTGCTATAATGATTGTGTCATAGGGTAACTGAAGATCATGGGCTTTAGAATAGCAGAATTTAGACATGCTTTAATAAAATGTTGCCGGTCCGCATTGTACAGGGTGTCACAGTTTTATTTTAAATTTCTTATTTATTTCATAATAAAAACTCATTTAGTAAGAAAGAATAAATTGGAAATATTTGTTTACACATCCTATATAATTAGTAACCAAACTTTTAACTAAAATTTAAAAATGTTGGCAAAGGTATGTTACAAAACAAATGTTTTGTTTTGTCTTTAGGTACCTACATAAAATTCTGTTATAGAAACCAAAACACTCCATTTTATTATTAAATTTGTAACAATAAATACATATTTTTAGTTTCTTAAGTACCTATTTATATTACATGAAAAACCTATATGAGTTTTAAAACTTACCGTTACATTTTTACACCTCTCATTTCAATACTTACAATGTTGATTTGTATTAAAATAGGCCATCATCATAATTAAATATGACATAGGTGGATTAGACGAAAATGCTTGTAAATTTTAAAAGTAGTTCTCGAGTTCGAAACGAACAAGTACCGAGAAGTTGTAGGAGGCAATGACTTCAGATCGACTTCAAATTTTCTGGGTTGATCACACTTCATAAATGTTTCATAAAAATTATGCAAATAGTGTTAGGTTTGACCTAATTATCTTATTGATGCGGGAATATCTAGGAACCGATGCGATTTATCGATATTAAATAGGTAGGCACATATTATTTTTCCTTGAAAATCAAATATCAAATTTTTAATTCAAAATCCTGATTCGGCTTTATGTAAAAATATTACGTCGAAAGATAACTATGCTATGCTATAGTGCGTAACTAGTTCTCCCTCTAATATATCTAAAAATTAATATTCCAATTTAATAATAAAATAATAATGTCTCTACCATTTATTTTAATCACGAGGATTAGCACAGATGTCGGAGACATGTGCGGGATAGGGGCGGCATATTATTATTATGCAGACCACATTTGCGCAGAAACGACTTCCGTTGGTAGGCCCCGACCACCATGCAGTGCAGGAATGAGGGAAACCTGGAAAACTTCACTAATTAGGGGGGTGGTTAAATGTCGACCAATATCAATCTCTCACATAGACCCAAGCTAACATTCTTGCACCTTACTATATCCATATTCTAAATTCTATTCCTGTCCTAATCCTAGGCTAAGGCTAGGAAACAGTATTTTACAATAGGAACCTTTATGTGTGATCAAATCAAGCATACCTGCTTATAGGCCGCCGAAAATAAAAGTTGCTAAAATTAAATAAAGCTACTTCAGCGAATATATTTGAAAACATTTAACGTAAACTAATGCAATATGAGTAAATAACTAATTACTGACCAAAAGTAAAAATTAATTGTATTTGTTACTTGATTTCATAGAAAGTATAAGTATTATTTTTTTACTATTAGTTTCTATAGTTTTATTATTAAGATAATTTAAGTAATGAAAAAATAACTTTCATTTGAATACTTTTAAAGTAAAGTGAAATTATGTTAGCTATAGTACAAAATTTATTTCTATCTACCATCATTGGTATTAGTACAAACTATAACACAATTTATTTACCTAATACCTAGTTAATATTTTCTAATTTATGAAGACAAATCAATCAATTTATTCACACATTTTATGTTTTAGTACGGTGAATTTTTTCATTGAAGGCGTAAAATTCATCTTTCATCCTTACAGATGTGACTTCAGTGCAAGAGAGGTTGAAAGTGAGGTACAAAATATTCAAGTGACCACACGATATGCAAAGCGTTATCATTATATATCAGAAGGGTCTGCTGTGTTCATATGAAATTACCATACCATACACTTGAACATACCGTATTTTAACCTTAATAGATCCCGCTTTAGGCAAATCCGTCTCCAGTGTATATGTCGCTAATGATGAGACGTAGACGTGGTATTGGTCGATGTCATGATTCTCCGGAGGAAATTGTTAATCCGCGGACCATTATTTGTAACTGCTAATGTGATAATTATCTTAAAGGGTCGATTATAAGCTCAGGAGTTTCACTTCCCGTTGAAACTTACCGTTGGGGTTACTATTGTAAAGTAAAAGTCATTTCCTGTAGATTTATTAAAGCAGTTGAGTTTGAATTAACTTCCATTAAGCAAAAGACATTCAAAATATCTATACCTACTGTGAAAAGTTGAATTCTTGGTTTAACATTTTTATTTGAGCTTCTATAATGCTGACTAATATTATTAGAAATACCCACGAGTAAGAAATATCTTCTTTTATTAATGTTATTTATTTATACTACACCTTTTCCAAAAAACTTTAATTCATTACTTCAAAAGTTCCTCAGGAATCCCATCTGAGCCTACTGTTATTCTTAATTTGCATTGATGATATCAGATGCAAGTGACAACCTTGTAAATATTGTTTATGTCGAAGATATAATAATTTTCACTTTAATGCATATCGAAAAAGTGTATTTTTTCATAAAATCTTTTTTGAATGCTGTATTAATAATAAAGTAACCAGTTTTAATAAATGTCACTGCATTTTTTTATAAAAAATGATAATTCTATTAGATTTGATTACGATATAAATAATGTAAATTTTGATCGAGTAGGGTAATTTACAGAGAGTAACATTATACTGTAAATTAACTGCGTTTCTTATTAATCATGATAATAAGTGCAATACAATGCTTAACAATAATTTATTTTGCATATATTCGCAGCAGACTAAATGTTTCCTGCGTTATATGAAATCCTTATTAAGACGTGCATATAAACAAAACAAAACTCATGGAAATTTTATGATCTCATCTTCTAGGTTATTATATAGATTCTCCTGAATTTTTGTCAAATTTACATAGGATATGTGGAAATTATGATTGATACTGAAATATTGTGTCTTTAAACGTAATATTAAGCGCATAAAATATTAATGTATTGTTCATATCAATATAGTATTGCAGCTGCAGACCCATTCCACTAGCTGTAGAGTAGCCTTAGTTGCCAGCACTAACTTTGCTGGAGTCTCTCTAATGTCCTGAGCAGAAAAATATACTGGCTAAAGATACGTTACCATTAGACAGTTACAGAGAATATGTACTGAATCCTCATCTGCTCTATCTCATAACCTGTACCCCATATCATTGCACAGGCCAATCCGATAAAGGTGCTTGGTGCTAGTAACTGGTCCAATATTTGTAACAGTTTCAAACCATTTCTAATTATTACAGGAACAAACCTATTGAATAAGAGAATACCCAAATAATACCCATTAATAATACACCGTTAGATAATGTCTTCATCAGTTCCGGGGTAAGTATCTCACATTTATCCACATAGGTTCTAGGTCTTAATGTACTGGTTTTGGAGTTCAGTATCATCGAAAATGTGATGTAGTGGCAGGAATTGAATGATTATACGTTAGGGTATTTTTAATGTTTTACAGAATGCAGAAATATATTAGCAATACTGTTACTAAATATATGTATGTCAAATAAATAAAATTTCTTTTGATAAGGTCCTTCAGAATGAATAAATTTTAGCACATATTAAGTAAAATTTAAAAATCAAAATAGATTCTATATTCTAGCAAGTTAAAATAATGAAAACACACTTTAGCATATTACTGTATTGTGAACAATAAAAGAATAGTAAAAATTCCTATCAGTATGATATTTTATATAATTCAGTGATAATTGTTAACACATTTAACAGACATTGTTATAAAAAGTTGCAATGGGAGTTACAAAAATTTTGGTAGAGAAACTGCTATTAGTAAATGCACAGATGTTTTAGTAAATTTCTGCTATAATATAAATTATTGTTTGAAGATTATTACTACAAAATCATATGCATAATAGTAGGTGACATAATACTACAAATTGTGTTTGGAGCTATAATCATAACAAATTGTAGTACTAAATCTACAATTGTACAAATGTAGACGTGTATACAGGGTGTTTCAAAACAAAGGCCAAACATTTCAGAGGGTGATTCCTTGTTGAAAATAAAGATAGTTTGTTATATAAACATTGGGTCACCAGTCAACCATTAGGGAGATATCGCGTTACAAAGATAGCGGAAAAAATAGTGTTTTTATTGTTTTTCTCGGAAACGTAAAGCGTGGGAATGGTAAAATTTGGTGGAAGTGTTACCATGATCAAAAGAAACTTGTGACATATTTTTTCACTTTTTGAAAATAATAGGAGAGGGTGGAAATAAACTACCCCTTTCAGTTTTTAACTATACTTTCAAAAACTTCCTTAAAGACGTAGAAAAAATAAATTAGGTTAAACCGATTCAGTTAGAAACTTTTTCTCTCTTATATTTTTGATAAAATTAACTGTTTCGACGTTAAAAAGTAAAATGTAAAGTTTTACACATCGGGAACAGGCAGTTTTACTACACCCATTATTAGGAAAAACTAGTTGGCTGATGTCAATTTCAGATGTTTCCATTATTGCTTTGACAGATAGCAAATGGTTTGTACTTCCCGTGTCGGTTTGCATTAAAACTTCTTTTGAATTTTTCGGATTCACATTGCCTTCGATGAGCCTTAGCAAATATACTATGATGAGGAATTCTACGATTAGGATACGCGTCTGCATAAAGGCGACAAGCATCTAAGGAATTCCATTTGCCCGGCCATACATAAAGTGCATGTCTGTCATTTCTGTATTTGTGAAAATAACCATTTTGTTGTATTAACTTAGTATTGAATCCCAACGTACTCCGCCATCAAACACATCACAAAACGAAAGGCAAATTATCCCGTAAACCACTCTCAAAATGTTAAAATAGTACAAACCATTTGCTATCTGTCAAAGCAACAATGGAAACATCCGGAAATTGACAGCAGCCAACTAGTTTTTCCTAATAATGGGTGTAGTAAAACTGCCTCTTCCCGACGTGCAATACTTTACATTTTATTTTTTAACGTCGAAACAGTTAATTTTATCAAAAAAATATGAGAAAAAGTTTCTAAATGAATCGGCTTAACCTAATTTATTTTTTTCTACGTCGTTACGGAAGTTTTTGAAAGTATAGTTAAAAAAACTGAAAGGGGTAGTTTATTTCAACCCTTTCCTATTATTTTCAAAAGTGAAAAATATGTCACAAGTTTCTTTTGACGATGGTAACACTTCCTCAAAATTTTACTATTTCTACGCTTTTGTTTCCGAGAAAAACAATAAAAACATTATTTTTTCCGCCATTTTACAACGCGATAGCTCCTAATGGTTGACTTGTGACCTAACGTTTATATAACAAACTACCTTTTATTTTCAAGAAGGAATCACCCACTGAAATTTTTCGCCTTTATTTTGAAACACCCTGTATAGTAGTAGTAGTTTATTTGACTATGTTGCATTGATACATGTTTATAGTAAGTCACAAACCTATTATAATAAAAAACGCAAAAAGATACAGCTTAATGAGACAAACACAAAGGAAAATATTAACAATTATTAAATCATATCAACCTCAAAACTTAAAAGGGGATAAAAAAATAAATTAATATATAAATACATTTACAGTTTATACACTAAAAAATGACAGTGACCTACACACTTACAATGAGATATATATTCCTTAAGAGAATAAAAACAGTATTTAATTTCTGATGGTAGAATATTATACAGATTATGATTTAAGATTTGCGTTCTGACAAACATGAATAAATTGTGAATTTTAATGAGGGTTTGAAATATAAATACAGTGGGTAAAGGCAAAATGTTAAATTTTGTAAATAATTCTTTGCAATGATCAAGATGTCCAATATTTGCTAACACCGTAACAACCCTTTTTTGCATTCGAAATATTTCCAAATCGTATGAGGAGTTACCCCACAGTAAAATGCCATAATTGATATGTAAAGAATAGCAGACATTTTTAGGAGTGTTAATATTTATTAGATGTATTTATTGACGAAGAGCGAATAGATTCCTACATGAGTTGACCAGTTATGTTATACTAAGAAGTTTAACATTTTTAGTTTGACTATTTGCTAAAATATATTTTAGCAATTATTTGTAGGTACACATTGTGTTTTAGTGGCATAAGTTTCAATTTATTTGCAAGAAACCACTTATCTACTTTAATAGGAACCATGTCAAAGGAGAAAACCAAATTAGAATTTATTTTATTATAAATATGTTCATCAGCAAATAATATATCGATTTATGAGGTAACATATACTGACATGATCATTGTCGTAGATAATGAATAACAGTCGATCCAACACAGAATCCTGTGAGATACAAAAATTTGACATAGAACCTTCAATTACCACAGCTTGTTGTCGGTCATTATGGTAGGAGTATATTTTGATCATGTCAGTTATCTGTGTCAATACATTCAACATGTTTTATATAGTTTTAGTTGAATGCATACCCCACCAATGTAGAAGTGATGACTGATGAGTATTCCAATAATTTTACTTGAGGGCCTTTTAGAATATAAATGCAGTATTGTATCTTTTTTTATTCCTTTTGAAATACAGTTGTATGAATGCAGGATTCCTTTCTCCAAATCAGTATTACCTTGAGTATACGTTTATGTGCATTTACTTTACCTTGAATTCTCTTGATTCCGCAGACAGTAATTAAATTTATAGAGCACACACACATTACTACAGCAAATCCTTTTCCCAAACTGAGGCACGTATTGTAAATGTAAATGCGAAAGCAATGTTTTGTTAACTCGTCTGCCTGATTATAATAGACTTCAGGATTGGAAACGTCGAAGTTTTATGAAAGCCAGCATTTAATTGAAATTGATTGTGGAATGATCATGTGGGGTTAAATAGATAATAGGTTAGGATTACCTCTCAACAAGAAGACTAGTTTCTGATTTATAATGTAGATATAACTATACCCAGTAACCCAAACTATAAAGAGGCCTATAATATAGCTCACTTAGAAGTAAAGTTCGCGGCGTTATATTCCACATGAGTAAAATAATTATCTAATATGATTATATTGATTATTTTGGTACAAGAGGTAAATTATTTAGTCTACTTTTAGTTTCTTTTCCATTGAGTTCGATCCATTCTTTCACTACTACATTATTACACATCTTCAAAGTTGAAATGTTTTGATGTCTTTTTTACACAAGCTTTGTAAACACCGACGATTCTTTCTTCACATAAAATAAAATTTATAATTTGAATATTTTTTGTTTCGCCGTTTAACGAACTGTGTTGTGATGCTGAGGTTATACAAACAACGCGTCCTTTTTTCTTGAGTTAAACAGAACATTTGTAAGAAAATTACGGCGACATTGACTTTGGCGATAAATCATATGAAGAATGGAGATCGGAAGCGCGTGGAAAAAGCTTTCAGTACACATGGAAAAAGTGCTTCCTCGATGTTGTCTGGCGAAGAGAGGAAATAAGTTAGTGTAGCTATCGAATAGACAGAACGTATATAAACTGTATATAAACTAGATTTTCAATTTTATTTTGCAGGATTATACAATAACAAATAATTTTATCAAGCAAAGTAGAGTTAGAAGTAAAGTTATTTGTGTTATAAACCAAAATAAGATATTTTTATAGAAACATTGGCGCATTCGCCAATTTTCACAAAAACTACTAAAAATTATACTATACAGGGTGTCCCGAAATTAGCGCGCAATATTTCTGCCATGTATCATACATGTGAAAATAAGTCTAATAGTTCCTATAAACATGACCCTAAAAATACTTCATAGGGGGACTAGGACCGCCCAAAAGGGTAATCTTAAAGATGGTTTTTCCAGAATATCTTTCGAACTATTCAAAATAAAATCACGAAATTTGGTGGGTAACATATATTTCGCATGCTACAAAATTGTATGTTCTTACAACTTAAAATATTTGCTCAGAGGCGTCACATGCTGAGGGGCCCAAGGTAAATAGTGCCCCACGTTTTATTTTTAGGTATTTTCTCTTGTTGAGATCAAATTATAAAATTTCATAGTTTTCTAGCAAAATCGATTTAAAGAAAACATTGATTTCATCATAAAACAAAAATTGGAATACGCAACGAATAATAAATAAGAAATTTTTACAGGACACTTTTATATTGGAATTAGGAAATTTGTTTGTTAGTTGAGTAAATGCTCGAATAAGTTTCCATTTTGTTCAATACAATATCTAGCTCGGCGTAGAATATTCTGCGAGGCACGGATAATTTGAAAATTATTCTCTTTTATTTGATTGCCAGCTAAAATAATTCTTTGAAGTAATTCTTCACGATTATCCACCTCAGCTGCAAATATACCATATTACTCATATGGCCCCAGAGATAATAATCTAGCGGATTCAAATCCGGTGATCGCGCTGGCCAGGATATCGGACCACCTCTCCAAATCCACTTTTCAGGATACTTTTCATTCAGCAAATAATTTATTCTACAATATATAGAGTGCTTCAAAAATGCATGATGCTTTAAAAAATGCTTGCTAATAAAAATATTTTATTGTAGATATGATCGGTTCGGCGATGGGCTATACTACTTAACTAGATACCATGAATCGTTGAGGTTCAGAGTTCTGACTTGAGGGTGACCATGAGAACCTCGGAAACCACGAGTGTAAAAGAAACAAAAACGCATAAACTGTAACAAAATTGAGAAATTGAATGCTCAATCAAATACCGGTAAAGGATTTAAGAAATTCGAAATATTTCCGGAATTTTCTAGGAAACAAAAGAAAAACTTTTATATTTTCCTGATTATTTCAAGAGATTTTTTAAAACGAATTTAACGTTTCCATTACCACATTTTATTATTCTATAAAATAATAGATTGTTTAAGTTCTAAAATCGGTTACTCACATCTATAATAATTCAAGTTATAGAATGACAAAATAGTCATTTCGAAAATATTCGACAATGTAACTTTTTGATTTAGATGAGTTTTCAAATATACGAGAACGAGTATCTGCTATTGGAACAAACCTATCGATATTTTATTTCACAATCTCTTATTCTCTGAACACTAGGTATACAAAAATATAAGTCTACACAATACGCTTACAACTAATGTTATTGGAATTAGGTATTCTTCGTCAATAGTAAAAATCTAGACTAAGCCAAGTTTAAGAAAATATATTTTAATTTCTTTTATAAGTTTTTAAATATTTTAATGACAACCATTGTTTATTTACCTTTTTAATCATTATAATTTTTTACTACATTCACTACCGTGGAAAGTATTATTTTTATATAAAAAATGCGATGTATTGATGCAATGATCATGTATACTATTATTCTCTGATGATGGTGTAAAAGCTGGAACTAGTTAAAAGAAAGACATATATTGAAAAAAAGATTACTTTAATCAACATTTCCCAATTACACAGTTTTCAGTATTTTAGTGGAAAGAAACCACAATATTTCGATTTCTTTATTATAATTTTTTAAATGTTTTAATGACAGTCATTGTGTATCTACCTACCTATCTCACAATTATGATTTCTTAATTGCGTCCATTAAGATGGTAACAAGAAATTATTTACTTTATATAATAAATTCAGATGTATTGATATAACGATCTCATTTATGTTAACTATTATTCTCTGATGATGGTTTAAACAGCGAAAATAATTAAAAAAAGACTTTTACATAATGAAGAAAATGCTAATCAACATTTTACAATTAATTATTCAGTATTTTAGTAGGTTATCCTCAACATTTTTTTATTTGTTGATGCTTCGTTATTGTCAGTTGTCTGTGTCAATACATTCAACATGTTTTATACAGTTTTAGTTGAATGCCTATTTAAGCAGAATAAACCATAGTTTCACTCTTAGTCGGCTCTTTATTATAAGTCGACAACATGATTACTTATAAAATTTGAAAAGTTGTAATAATCAATAAAAAAAAAATCTCGCAGGACAGTTACGTCTATACAGAGTATTCAGTAAAGAATGGTCCGTACCTAACTTCATTGAACCGTTTTACTTCCTTAAGAAGTTACAGGCTTGAGAATTCACATTTTTTTTTCATATTTTACGATAATTTTCTTATTTGTTGTGTAATTGTACTCAAATTTTCGAATATAAGGTTTTTCGTGAGGTAAACACGAATATCTAATTGATTTTTGAGTTAAATGTAAAGGGTGTTCTGTGCACCTATGCCACTATATTATTAATTTCAGATGTTTCTTAAGTACAGACATTTTTGGAAAATGATTAATTATTTTGAAGCAGCCTTCGATTAGTTTTGAAAAGGGTATACTTGTCGTATGTCGCCAAAATGCACCATTTTAGAGAAAATTGCGTTTAACGTATTTGTTTAGCTTGAAAATCAATACGTAAATTCTAACAAATTTATTCATTCAAAAAGTTATTAAAATTAGTAATGTCTTTCTTATAAAACTACATGAAACACAACGCAGTGAAATATGACAATATGAAAGAAAGGCGACATTTAAAAAATGATAAAATAAAAAACCAACCACTTAAACCTAAACGGAATAACAAACAAATAAATTTTTAATATCCGCCAGCTACTAGCAGACATTACTAACTATAAAAAATTGAATTAATAATTTTGTAGAATATATCGTATGTATTTATCTGTAAACTTAACAAATAAGTTAAATGCAGTTTTTTCGAAAATGGTGCATTTTGCGAAATGCAATAACTATACCTTTTTTAAAACTAATCCAAGATATTTCAAAATAACTAATCATTTTCCAAAAATATCTATCCTTAAAAAAAAAAATCTGAAAGGAATAATATAGTGGTACAGGCGCTCAGTACGCCCTGTACATTTAACTTAAAAGTCAATTAAACATTTGTGTTTATCTCAAAAAACCTCTTTTCTAAAACTTGAATAGGTGCAGATCCAAGTCGAGCAACAAATAAGTAAATTATTGTTAATAAATAGAAAATACTTTTTCAGGCCTATAACTTCTTAATTAAGCAAAATAGTACTAAAGCAAGTAGATTTAAATCACATTACTTTTGTCCAAGCCTTAAAGTATCCCGTTCTTTACTAAACACTCTATAGATAGTTTATGTCGTTATATGACATTTTGCAGGCATATCAGAATCGATATAGGAAAGCTACAATACTTACGGACAAAAATGTTAGACATCAGGGTGGCCGGTAGACAGAAGACAATCACCAGGATATCGGCGACCGCCAGGTTTACAATAAAAAAGTTAGTAACTGTTCTCATACGGGGCGAGCGAAAAACCACGGCGATCACAAAAAAGTTCCCCACCAGACCGAGAGCGAAAACCAAAAGGTAAGCCACACAATACACGGCAGTCATGGCCATAGTATGACGGTAAAATAATTCCGGTATGAAAGCCGTCTCCGTGGCATTCAACGAGGCGTTCATCACAAGCGTAGCGCCGTTAGTTTTTATCTCAAAGACCGCAGTTTTGTGTATCTCATTGCTCTCCGTGTGGGTCTGCACTACGTCGAAAAAACTTGCGAAATATTCTGCCGACAACATATTGTCTACTTCCTCGAAGTAGTTTTCAAACGGAGTTTGTTTCGTGGCTGCAAAAAAATCCTCTTCCAAGTTGTCCAAGTCGAGCATAGATTTAGAATCAAGCATTGATATGCCTCGTAATTCACCCATTTATTAGAACTACTATTTTACATTGTACGTCAACTAACTGTTAAGGTTAAAAGTGTTTAGAGTTACTTTAGGTGGACTTCATAACTAGTTTAAAAGTTTGCGTAAGTTTACGCGGCGTCTCGAAGTAGAGTCTTCCGACGCGTTCTACGAGTTTGTTGAGAGTGCAGGCTTCGCGGCGCTCAGCATCGCGTTGCAGTTGCGTGGGTGTTATCCAGAGGGCTTTGATAGGCGGCTGCGCTAGTTTTGATCCGTTACTAGTGGGTGGGAGGGATAAGTTGGGGAAAGTGAGCGGAAAATAGTGAATTTAATTGAATATGTGGGCTGATATGTATCTATATGTCCGTGACATGAGGGATTTTCATTTGCTAAGGGAGGAGGATGGGGTGTTAATGTAATTAGGGTTTTAGGAAGTGGAAAGATCTGGATCAGTAAAACTATTTCAAATTAATATTTTAAGTTATTCTTTGCACAAGATCAATTTTACATTAAATTGTAACTATTATTTTTGGAAATATTGGAGTATGTCATTCTCTTTACGAAATTAATTGAATATCTACTAATGGGATATAGTGTAAAGGCGACATTTTTAGGACAAAATATGACGTTATTGCTAAATATGTCTTAGTAAAATACAGTTGTGTAAAACAATAAAGATTTCTGCTTACGCAGCTTCAAAATACTATCAAAATTTGTTTTCAGGAAATTTTATTTTTAACAAAAAACAACAACATAATTGTTTTAAATGACAGATCATAAGTAATAATAACAAACTTGGTTTTTGAATATTTATTAGAGATAAACCGTTGAGTGAGAAATTATAGATAGGCGCAACCTTATCGCAAAATGCGTATACACTTTTGGGCCCGAGATAGTATTAGGTAATAGCAGCTCTTTGGTTCTAAGATTCGTCAATTTATCGATAACTTATTGTTCACGGAGGTTTTCTTTGCTTGTTAAACCATTGAATCACAGAGAACACTCAAATTGACTGTCGTTAACAACAGTTCTCGACAGACGGACAAATCTCGGGCCCAAAAAACCCCTACTGTAAAACACGGTGTAACAAATCAAAGTGTATTTTACGAAGAAATGACGCTCGCATAAGATTTTGTAATAAACCGAATCAGAACATTATGCCAACAAAGAATAAGAGAGAAATGCATCATCCGCCCTCTATGGCGATCCTGATTTTATACATAAATTATGGTTTGTTTTCTTAAAACATGTTACTTTACCAAATTTGGTAACAATCGGTTGAGCACTCGAGTTCCCAAAAATGTCACAACTGCTTCAGGGCCCACTATTAATGGGCCACCCTGTATACTTCCACGACGTGCGAAATGTAGAGAATTTTAAGTTATCTATCGCATAAGATCATCTCGGCAAAATTTTACATCCAGTAGTAACTAGATAGATAACAAATATGATTTGTCCTTCCCTTTATGAAGTAATCCAAAAATAGTGCATCTAATTCAATTTATGAGCTGTTATGAGCTATACTTCCGTGATATGTGAAATTTTTATCCGTTACTAGTGGGTGGAAGCGATAAGTTACTTACTGTCAAAACTTTGTCAAACAAACTCATAAATCTAAGAAAACGCGTTTCAAAATGAGTGATTCAGATGGAAGTTTTCCCTCTGATATAGAAGCAGCGGGAAACGGAGCGATCTCAAGTCTAGTTGCGACAAAATTCAAGGCGGTTTTAGGAAGTTTGAAGATTGGTGCAAACCTAACAAGGTAAAGGAGGTGTCTAAAAAATTATTTGAATTTATTTTTCCGGAAAGCTAGGTTCCCTGAAACTATCTACACTATGGACTCACTACTCAATGTTAAGAACTATGATTTCAGTTAAGAAAAATCAAGATATAACAGATTGCTCAACTAATCGCATATTTGATAAGAAGTTTAGAGGGTTACAAGGCAAAGAATTTTCACAAAGAAAAAAGTATGCAGGGTGACTCAAACTTATCTGAAAAAATTTGGGATGCTTCATTGATCATGACGCAAATTTGTTATAGAATCGTAACGTATTTTTTTTTATAGTAGAATTTTATAGTTGCCGAGAAAAAAATTATTGAAGTTCTAGTAGTTTCAACCTTTACATCGCTGCTACTGTAGTCTCTAGCCAGGTGATTTCAAATATCCGATTACTTACATTAGTTTGTTAAATATCAAAAATGGCTTACGTCTATAGCAACTCGTAGTGGATGGATATCGTTATAATGTATAGTGAAGTGAAAGTGCTTCGACAGAACGATTTCCCGGTACACATGTGTTAAATGCAGTTACTTTTACAACGGTGTGCTGTGAGTGTAGTGTAGCAAACGCTGGCATGACAGGACATTTGCAACCGAATTATGGAAGACGCACAAGTATATCCGTACCAAATACAGCTTGTCCAAGCGTTAATACCAAGAGATTGAACAAGGAATACTGGTACCATGTAATTTAATTCTTTCCTCGGGAATTTATTTAAATTTTTTTACCAGTTGCCGATTATACGCAGTATCAGGTTTTACAGTGGACTTGTTTTCAGTACCCTGCGAAAGTGTATTTTTAAATAATTTTTGAACTGCTACAAAATTGTAGAGTCCCCTATACATTATTTTTTTTAGATAAATTCTGAATCACCCTGTATAAGTTCTAGGTAATGCAGGTCAAACATATTTACTCAAAAAGGTTGCTATGATAGTTGGCATTTTTGGGGCCTGTCATCGCGAAGAATTAACTAAGCTAATGTTGCATCATATTCAGTATAGAAAAATTGTGGACGAAAACAAACATTGTCTGAGAATTTGCTATAGCAGAAGGAAATCTGGTAGGTAACCGCTTAAATATTTTACGGAAATATGCTGAACTTTGTTCTAGTGCAACTCACAGGTGTGGTTTGTAGGCTTCCCTCAATGGTTTGGCTGCTTCCGGGCTATTGGCCACGTCGTCGGTTTAACACTCTTGACGTTTCGAGAGACATATCGCTCTCTTCTTCAGAAGATATCAAACAAATTATTGTCTTAAAAAGCAGGGTTTTATTTAACAGAAAAATATTAATACAAACGATTTTTCTTTTTCAATACAGCACTACTGCTTTAAAATACGCCCGTACGAAACTATTTACATAACTATAAAGTTCATATTACCAAATGATATTAGATAAAAATATTTACTACCTACCTTTTTCTTTCTAATCCTCTAGATATGGTGTTTATTTTAATCATAAAAGCAAATATCAGCTGAAATATTTAGAACCTATGTGGTTCCCCTTCTGGCCATCATTTCCAGAGAACCGAAATTGCTTAACCAAAGAGAAGAGAATTTCATAAGACGGAATATGATGCCTCGTAATTTATATAATGATCACTTTCATAAAATTTTACGGTTATCGTAATATTTCCCTCCTAATTTATCACAAATCCTTTCGTGCAGAACGTCAAATATCGGTACAGCTTTATGACCTTAATCGTGTCATATTTTTTAGGATATTTACAATGAAATTTTCATAGTATGTTACGAGTATAATATATTACAACTCAGTGCAACTCGATATGAAATCTTGGTATTTAATACCATATCGACCAAGTTGTAACTAAACATATTCACGAAAATAAAAGTTTACATTTGTTTGGAAATTTTTTAATAGAAATTCTTGTTATAAATTATTATGTATTTCTATATACAGGCTGTCTTACATTGACAACATTTTAAAATATTTCAAAGACAGTCCTCATTTACTGGCGTAGTTTAAATGGAACTAACTTCCTATATATTTTTATATATTTGGATTCTGAGTTAAATTTTAAAGGGATATTTATCAAGCGTCCTTATATCTGTCTAGTCTTCGAGATATTTGAATTCTACCAAAAAATTGCTTTTCGATAGCCTAATTATTTAAAACACAGATATGGGGATATCTATCATTTGTTACAGATATTTGTAATATGTCATAATTTGCTTGGTATACTCGCGTCAAGAATTCAGACGTCTTACGTCACGGCTGACGTTACACATTTGTTTTTATTGTCAACGTAATTTTCGATATTTGGTCCCGTTAAAGACAATAATTTTTCGCAATTTAGTGCAATATATAAAGCAAACTTTTAGTGTAGTATATAGTTTTATTACTATCAGTTGCAGTTTCTTAAATACTTTGATGAAAATATAATGAATTATTCATTTGTTCGTATGACGTAAGTCGTCTGAATTCTTGTCGCGGGTATATATCCAAGAATATACAGGGTGCTCCATTTAACAGAAGCAAGTATAAATGGCATAACCGAAAGTCCTGAAAGATTTTTATATGAAGAGAGCAGCCCCGAAAATTGCAAAACCTAAATTTTCAAAATTGAAATCGAAGTACTCTCTGAAATATTCTAATGGATCGTTATCGTAAAACACTTTTTTTTGAGATACATGTTCCACAGAACACTACTCCGAAATTATTATTATTGTTTAGTCAAAAACAGCATTACCTACATTTTTCAAATATTTCTTAAAACTTTGTCTACGCTGCTATTCGGCAGTATCTGAACTAATATAACTAATGGAGTGGCAGAGAACGGAACTGCAATAGAATATAATTTTATAGAAACAACTTCATGACTTTAGGACTCGTTCAAAATATTAGGGTAAATTTTATTACAATTATTTTAGGTTTAAGTTTATCGGTGTACAGAAAGGTGTTTGTAATGCGATATTCTGCATAAATTAGGTGTTACTGGAATAAAAATTAAATTTGCATATTGAATGTTCTATTTTATTAATTTTTATTGTACCTATGGAAAAATTTGTAATGGTATTTAGTAAAGTGTCTTGTGCAGTGTATGTTTATTTCAGTGTTTAACGATGGCATGCTGCGTTCTTCAAGTGGTGTAAAACTTTACTTTATAATAATAAAATCTTGCATTTCTATTAAATTGTGATATTTGGCAACAATGCGTACCGCAGTCCGCAAGTATGTATGCATTTGCAATAATGGTTAAAATATCAAAATCAAAATAATTTGAAGAAACTAACTTATGATATATGTGTTCATACACATATACAAGGTGATTCACAATTATCTAAAAAAAATTGGAATAGATGCGCCATGGAAAATGTTAGTCATTATCGTAATCTATTTTCCGGTAAACATGTGCCATATGCAGCTACTTTTACCACGGTGTGGAGTGAGTGCTGTTTATAAAATAATTAATTTATAATGTTTTGTAAGCCCACTATTATTTTAATATTGTATTAGTTGCTAAGATATGTTATTGATTGTCAGAATTATTATTAATAAAATATATAAATTAATAAAAGCTATTGAAATATAAATACAATTATTATATATATAAAACTAAACATGGCGCAGTCGTACTAAATACGAAAAGTACCTATATTACAATTGAAAGAAAGAAAAATGGAATTTAATAAACCACGACAACTACAATTAAATGGAAATGTAGCAGAAAACTTTAGAGAATTCAAAGAAGACATTACAATATACCTTATAGCAACAGAAACTATAAAAAAATCAAGAGAAATACAAGTAGCAAGATTAAAAAACTTACTAGGCACAGAAGCCTTAAAACTGTACAAATCAATCACAAAATTGAAAGATGATGAAGAAACAGTCAACAAAATTTTAGAAGTATTAGAAAATCATTGCCTACCAAAAGAAAATATGATAATGAATGTATATCATTTTTTAAAAAGCTGATCTAAAATATCTTATAAAGCAATCAAGAAAATAAATTATTAAAAGCACAAATAACATTAGGAGTCTGGTCAAACTCACTACAAGAACGCCTTTTGCGAGATGATTATCAACTGGAAAAAAATATTAGTTTATGTAAAACTTCAGAAATGACACAAGAAAATTTAAAAATTATTACAGAAACTAATGTCAGCAACAAATTAGTCGCCAATGTCAAACGTGAAAATAACCCAATTAGAAATCAAAACAAGTCTAAATTTGTGTGTTATCGATGTGGTCTACAACATGATCGAGGCAAGTGTCCAGCTTTTGGAAAGAAATGTAATCTGTGTTCTCGTTTTAATCATTTTTCTACTGTATGTAAAGCAAAGCGAAATAATAATACCAGTGGATGCAATGAAGTCGTTGAAGAATCTGATATCAAGAATGTATCAAACGAGTGTGTAAATGAAGTAGAAGAATCATCATCAATTTCAAATTATTATCGTATCGATATAGTTCAAAGCCCGCACCCTAAAAAATCTTGGTTCAAATTATTAAAAATCGAAAATGTGGAAGTCAAAGTGAAAATGGATACAGGATCTGATGTCAACATATTACCTTATAAGTATGTTAAAATAATTGGTTTACAAAACAATATAAAAAAATGTCAAGTTAATTTAACAGCTTACGGGGGTTTCAAAATTAATACAATAGGCAAAATACTAGTAAAAGTAAAATCTGATGATATTATTCACACAATGGAATTTATTGTAGTTGCAAACGACTGTATTGCAATATTAGGACTAGCTTCTTGTTTAAAACTTAAATTAATCAAACGAATTGACACATTAGATAGCAATAGATTGTATGACAAAACAATATTATATGAAAACAATAAAGAAAATTTTTGGTTTAGTATGTTTTACTGATATTTGTCATTTAAAATTATCATCAAATGCAGTGCCTTTTGCTAGTTCAGCTAGAAGAATACCAATGAAAATTAAAAATAAATTTAAAGAATCTATAGAGTCATTAGTTAAAAATAAAATTATAATTCCAGTTAACGAACCTGTTGAATGGGTCTCTAACATAGTTATTGTTGAAAAACCTAATGGATCATTAAGAATATGTATAGATCCAAAGCATCTTAATAAATATATTATTAGGGAACGATTTACAATTCCAACTATAGAAGAATTAGCTCCAGCTTTAGCTTATAAAAAATATTATAGTGTATTTGATATTAAGGATGGCTTTTATCATATAAAATTAGATGAGGAATCTAGTCGATTATGTGCTTTTAGTACAATATTTGGTACTTATAGATTTCTAAGAGCCCCATTTGGCCTCTGTAATTTACCTGAAATTTTCCATAAGTTAGTATTCAAATACTTTGGAGATATACCAGGGGTAACGATTTACCTTGATGATATATGTATTGCCACAAACACCATAGAAGAACATAATATAACTATACGAAAAGAACTTAAAAGAGCTAAATATATAAAATTTAATTTTGCAAACTTTCAATATTGCATAAAAGAAATTAAATACTTAGGTGTAATTTTTTCAGAAAATGGAATTCATCCAGATCCTGCTAAAATAGATGTAATTAAAAACTTGCCGAAACCAACTTGCAAAATTGAATTACAAAGAATGTTAGGTATGATAAATTACCTCAGACACTTTATACCAAATTTATCAGAAATTATTTCTCCCTTAAGAGAATTACTTAAGAAAGATATAATATGGAATTGGTCTATAAGACAAAGTAATGCTTTCAATAAGTTAAAGAATATTATCTGTAGTAATCAAGTACTAGCTAATTTCGACATAAATCTACCTATAACTATTCAATGCGATTCTTCTAAAGATGCTATAGGTTGCTGCCTTCTGCAAAATAATAAACCAGTATACTTTGCATCTAGATCCTTAAATACTGCTGAAATTGAATAATAATAATAATAATAATAATAATTTTATTTTCCTCTAAGACAATATAACAATTATTGTATAGGAATAGTCAAAATTACACATAAAAATGTAGAAAACAACACTATAGTAGGTACATACAATTTACAAGTAAATATAACATTTACGAACAATATATAAAAAAATAGACACATGTATTACAAATATTACATATAGTCAGATAAAGTGTAAAAGACTCATCCAGCAAATATTGTTTTAAACAAATCTTGAAATTTTTATATTATTGCAAGACTTTATATATTCAGGAAGCCTGTTATATATTTTAAGTCCGAGGTATTGAGGAGAGTTTTTATTAAATTTATTCTAGCAAAGGGCATGTGAAAATGATTTGACGTGTATTATAAAAGTGAATATTCTCATTTAAATTAAATATGCTAGAATTGTTAAATACATAAGTAGCTATTTCAAAAATATACAACGAGGTCAATGTTAATATACCGAATTTTTTAAACAAATTTCTACATGACTCTTTTAAGGATGTATTAGCTATACACCGAATAATTCGTTTTTGTGCTATGAATACTTTAGGACTATTAGTCGAGTTAGCCCAAAAACACACACCATATCTTAACATCGACTCCACTTTTGCATAATAAACATTTATCAATTGGTTTATGGTGAGTACAGATCGTAAGTTTAAAAAAAGAAAGCTTAAACTGTTTAGTTTAGAAATTAATTTATCACAATGGGGCTTCCAATTCAAGTTTTCGTCCAAACAAAGTCCTAAAAATCGTATACTGCCATGTGAATTACTTAAAGACGTATTATAAATGTTTAAATTTATATCTTCAATATCCTGTTGATACGGGTGAATGCGCAGAATTTCAGTTTTTCACTGTTAAAAAATAAATTATAATAATGAAAATAGTGGGCAATATTATTCAAAATATCGGAACACTTATTTTGTAAGTTGTTAATACATTTATCAGATATAATTAGAGATATATCATCGGCATAAGCAGTGAAATGACACCCTGATAAAACAGAATTAATTTGATTTATATATAAGATAAACAAAATCGGACCCAAAATGGAACCCTGTGGCACCCCTAAATTAACATTTAAAGAAGCAGATTGACAGTTTATTAGTTGATTATTTCGTGTAACAGAAAGAGAAACATATTGCTGCCGATTTCTTAAAAATGAAGTCAACCAATTCAAGGTAACACCCCTAATACCACAAATTTCAAGAATGTTGATTAACTTATCATGATTAACGTAGTCGAAAGCCTTGCTTAGATCACAAAATACTGCTACCGGACTCTCGTCTGCGTTAACATATTCAATTATCTGATTATAAAAGGAGAACATAGCAGTACCAGTGGATTTATGTGGCCGAAACCCATGTTGCTGATTTATAATTATATTGTTACTGTCCAAAAAACTCTGTAACCTGTCCAGAAATGCATATTCAAATATTTTTGAAAAACTATTAGGTACTGATATGGGTCTGTAGTTCTCAAATAAGGAAGGCTTATTCTTTTTATAAAAAGGTATAACTTTGTTTATTTTAAAATTCTGAGGAAATTTGCCTGAATTAAAAGATAAATTTATTAAGTATGTTAAGGGTTCCAAAATAAATTTTAAAATTTTTTTTATTAGAAACAAAGGAATTTCATCTTCTCCAGCAGATTTCTTGCTTTTTAATTTTCTAATAAGTAAGTTAAAAAGTTCTTCACTAGCAAAAGGATAAAGGAACATAGTATTTTTATTTATATTATTTTTCTTTAAAAATGGATAATCATGTGAAACACCTGGTATCTGTTTAATTAACTTTAAGGGAGCATTTACAAAAAAATTATTAAATGCATCAGCTATTTCCTCAGGATTTTCAATTACAGACCCGACATTAAATGCAGTAACATTATTTTTATTTTGTTTGTTTTACCCGTTAATTCCGAAACTGTGTTCCATAGCGTTTTTGTGGTATTATTTGAACTAGAAATTATGTTTTGATAAAAACTTTTTTTCTTAAAGGATAATAATTTCAAATGTTTCCTCTTAGCGTTATTGTATGGGGTGACTAATTCTGGATACTTAATTTTCAATCTATATAAATCCTTGAGATTTTGACCAGATATTATTACCTGACTATCAATCCACTTCTTCCTACGTTGTACATTAGTGTTATAAGTCGTGTGTTTTGGAAAATATATGCTGAAAAAGTACAAAAACGTTTCATGAAAATACATATAAGCTTCATCAAAATCCTCTAAATTGTAGAGACATGACCAATCCAAATCACTTAACTTGTTTTGAAAGTTTAAAATGTTATAGTCTGTAAAAGACCTTGTATAATGTTTACTACACTGAGACAAAATATTTTCGTTATCAATTTCCAAAAAAACAGACCTATGGTCCGATATTGTATTATCAAGAACACAACACAATCCGTCATTATAAAAATTTACAAAAATTTGATCTATAATAGTACAGGAATTATAAGTGACACGAGTTGGCCATTTCACAACATGTGTAAGATTAAAACAAGCTAGCATGTTGCACAATGTATCGAAATATTTGTTTTTATATTTATCAAAATTAAAATCACCACACACAATTAAATTAATTTTTGGTTTATATAAATACTCTAAAACAAGCATTATTTTGTTCAAAAATACTTCTTCGTTTCCTGTTGGAGATCTGTAACAGTTGACAATAGTGTATGCAGTATTCGACCAAATGACAGACGTTCCACAAACTTCAAAATCTTGTTCTACGCAAAATTCACTCAAATCGACTTTTTTGGATTCAATATCTTGCCTAATCCATATACCAACTCCACCACACTTTCTTGTAGGTCGACAATAGTTACTTGTTAACACAAAACCGTCAATATTTAAAGAGTTGAAGGAAACTGCAGGAATTCCTGTTTCTGTTAAACATATAATGTATAAATTACTAAAAGCACTTAATTCAGTTTGTAACATGTTTATCTTGTCAGAGCTTAAGGTGGCAACATTGAGTAGATATATATTAGGATCATATATTATTTTATTAAGTTCTGTGGTCTGCGCTTCATGAAAAACTGACTAATATAGGCTCCTTCAGGCCATAATTCCGGAGACATTGCTTCAGAAAAATGTTTTTCAGAGACAGTCACTTTGAATGAACTATATAACTCGGGATACCTGGAGTTTATTTTTTCGCATTTTACTTCAGGAAAATTAGGGACAAGCATTGAAGATAAATCCTCCTCAGTAGTGTGTGGATCTAATCTACATATGTGCAGCATCATACTTTTTACTGTTTTTATGGAAGAAGCATTTTTATTACAGCCAACAATAACAGCTCGTTTTTTAGGTTTCCTCTTGACAACCTCAGACCATGCATCGTTATCAGATTGAGAAGTAGAAGCAATATCGGAATTTACAGCAATGTACTTATTTAATTTTAAATTGGCTTCCGCTTGTCCAATAGCCGTAGAAACATCTGTTTGTGTAATTGCACTCCCACCAGTGGAGTTTTTGTTTATGTTTATATTTTGCTGAACATCAGATGTGTTTTGCCGTTTTTGCGGTTTATTTACTACTGTCTTAGCAGAAATGTTTTTGTCACAATCACTTATCTTGCCAATTTTTTGAACAATACTTGGGGCCACTATATCTGAATTATTTTTAAGCATTGTAAAAATTTCAATTTGGTTGTTTAAAAGTCTGATTTTATCTTTAAGTTCGTCTATAATTGCGTCTTTCTGTTGCACTATATATTGCATTATGCAAACGTCTATTTTACCAGATGAGTCTGCCATAACTTTGATAGCATCAAAAAATGTGTTATTATCACATTCACTTAAATGTTTCGTTTCACAACAATTTACACAATTTTTGTCAATAATTTTTACTCCTTTCAATTTTGCACAACTGGGATGGAACACACTCTCACAAGTTATGCACTTTAATCCTGTATTTACTTTTGTTTTACACTTTTTACAAATTGTACCAAGCGACGGTGTACTACCAGTGGCCGCCATCTTGGCATATTCTGAAATATGCTCAAATTGAGAAAGAACTCTTAGCGATTTGCTTTTCATGCCAAAAATTTCATAATTATATTTATGGGCATCAGGATGTAACAATTTATACTGATCACATGCCTTTAGTTTCGATATTATCTAAAGATATTGGAAAAATACAAAACAATCGGTTAAGGCATTTAAGATTAAAACTACTTCTATATACTTTTCAGATAAAATATTTATCAGGTAAAGAAATGTATATTGCAGATTATCTTTCAAGGTGTGGTGTGCAAACACATACAGAAAATGATATATTAATGAAAGACATTGTGCATACTGTTACAGAAACACAATTAAGTATCTCTGATTGCAGATTAAAAGAAATTCAACAAGAAACTTGTAAAGATGACATTTTATCAAAGATAATAAATTATTGTAAATTTGATTGGCCTAAAAAATGTAATGAAGTAGGTGAGTTAAATCATTTTTATAAATTAAAAAATGATATCGAATTGTCTGACAATTTGCTTTATTATAATAATCGTTTAATAATACCTAAATCTCTGAGAAAATTTATGTTAAATTTATTACATGAAGGACATCTTGGAATAACCAAAATAAATGGTATTGTAAAAAAATTTTTTTATTGGCCAGGGATATCAACTGATATAAGAAACACAATTTCTTCTTGTATTGTATGTGAGAAATATTCTAAATCCAAAATCAAAGAACCTCTCATTAATCATGACATACCTAATATACCATTTTATAAAATAGGCGCAGATATAGCTCAATATGCAGGAAAAAGTTACCTAATAATTGTTGATTATTTTTCTAGATGGATTGAAATTTGTCAAATAAATAATAAATTCATGTGTAATAAAAGAACTCAAAACTATTTTCAGTAGATTAGGAATTCCTGCTTTATTAATTGCTGATAATATACCGTTTTCTTCTTATGAATTTAGAAAATTTGCAAAGGATTGGAATTTTACTATTCAAACTTGTAGTCCACATTATCATCAATCTAATGGTTTAGCTGAAAAAGCTGTAGGTATTGCAAAACTATGTTAAAGAAATCCCATGAATCAGGCACTGATATCGAACTAAGCTTATTGAATTATCGTAATTCTCCAGTAGCAGGGCTAAATTTTTCTTCAGTACAATTATTATGTAGCAGAACATTGTGAACTAAGCTTCCAAAGTCTCCAGAAAAATTGAAACCCAACTTGGTACCAAGTGATGTAGTTGCTAGGATGCAGTATATCCAGAAATCGCAGAAAACCCATTATGCTAGTAATAGTAGGATCAGAGAAGATTTTCGGAAAGGGTGTTTATACAAGATATTATAACCAAATACTGATATCCAGGGGCTGTAATTGACAAATGTGAAACACCGTGGTCCTATTTAGTTAAGATTGATAATCAAAATAATATACTTAGGAGAAATTCTAAATTTATTAAGAAAAATAAGGGTTCCAATTAGAAGAGGGAGATGTTTATAAAATAATTATTTTATAATGTTTTGTAAGCCCACTATTATTTTAATATTGTATTAGTTGCTAAGATATGTTATTGATTGTCAGAATTATTATTAATAAAATATATAAATTAATAAAAGCTATTGAAATATAAATACAATTATTATATATATAAAACTAAACAAGTGCAAGTGTACTGCAACGCGAACGTGACACAGGAAGTTTGAGACAAAATCGCGGAAGAGATGGAGGTCCTGGGCGTCAACGGCATATTGTAACAGTGTGTCATACACGAAGCTCAATTATATCCGTACCATGTACAGCGTGTCTAATCATTAATACCAAGGGATTGGACAAGGAGAACCGGTACAATGGTCGCCGCAAGGTCTCCTGACTTTAAATCATTTGGAGTTTTTTTGTGGGATATTTAAAAAATGAGGTGTATCGCACCGAAGTAGACACTATGGATAGACTCAAAACGAGAAAAAAAAGTTTTGTTATATCGTCAAGTAGGTCAAACTATTTTATGAATTAAAACCTCATATTAATTCTAATAATTAATAGCAATAGCGGGAAAAGCAATTGAGTTTGCTATATAAAATAGGTGTTACAATATGATATTTATGTCTTTCCTTGGGAATTCCTTTAAATTTTGTGTACGGTCGCCGATTGCATGCTTTGCCATGTCAGGTTTTACAGCGGACATTTTAAATCATTTTTGAACTGCTCTTTTTGATTTTTTCTTTAAAAAATTGCATTTCTAGTAGTCCCCTGTACATTAAATTCCTGTTTAGATAAGTTCTGAATCACTCTGAATATTTGCAATTTAGTATTTTTTACAAAATACAATAAATTGGACTTATATTTCTTCCACACCTTTTGGAACTCCACCAGTATCCAATATTTTAACAAATTGCATGCCATTAATTTATTTTGTGCAATGTGTCTGATGCATGTAATGCAAAGGAAATTTATCACGACCGTCTCTCATGCGGTTCCCTTATCATTTATCTCACGGATTGCCGGCTTACATGGTATGTCCTTTTTTGGAATATTCGATTTTCGATTCTGATACTTCCACCGACAGCTTTGATTTATTATTATGCAAAATACTTTAAAAAAAAACCGCAATCTATAAGAAACGACATCAAGGGCAAGATCAAGGTTACTGCTACATTAAGTTAATAAATGTGAGGAGTTGAATGGATTGGTAAATGTACGAAATTAATAACTTTATAAACTTCTAAATTTTTGAGTACTCGTGTTATTGTAAGAAGTATCCATCTAGCAATTTGACTGTTTATAAAAAGAAATCGGTTTCGAGAGAAATACAAAATAGCGCGTCACAAAACATTGTAAGAATTCAAGTGGTATTTTTAGTGGGATAAAGACGAAAAATAAAAGAACACTATATTTATATCCTTGCCGATATAGTGTTCTATTATATTTGGTCTTTATCCCACTAAAAAAAACACTTGAATAACTAAGCACGACCGCCAATTAAAGAAAACTTAATCATTGTAAGAATGTTTATACAGCAACTATACAACCAAAATGGGCACAGCATTTTAAAATACTTTAATCGCTGTTGAGGTTTTGTAAAACATGTTGGAAACAATTATTAAAAAATATTTAAATAAAAGCAACACATCAACTAAACAACAATTGTATAATAGCTCTATTTTGGTATTCTTAAGAATATGACATTTTTGTAGCGTAAAATCGATCAACAAAAGCAAATTATTTATTAACTGCATTGTAAAGGTATCAGTTGACATAAATTAACGAATATCTGTTTAATTATAATGTGGTGCCCCTGTTAAGATCGCCGTATTTCTCGCCGAAAAATGATCAAATTTGTGGTGTTTTTTAGATACAGAAATCTCGAAATTTAGAGCGCAAATAATGCCAAAAATAACATTATTGATGTTCTGTTTATCCACTTTTACTATTTAAATCTCCACTAATAATATAATAACTTTTAAAATGCATTAGCATGGCACACATTATTTTGCTATGCTAACCTCAGACTTTAACAATTATTTTCACATACTTAGAAACAAAAGAAAACAATATTATATGCAGAACTATGTAACTTTATATTATAACATAATTTACATCTACAGCTGAATTTAAAAAAATACGTCTTTCAGTTGTAATACAGGGTGTCCGGAAATGATGAGCAAAAAAATCAGGGGACAATTATAGACCGAAAATAAATGCTACCCCTTTCTACAACATTTTTTCCAAAACTGATTAACGAAGTTATAGGGTATTAAAGTTAAAATTGTATTTTCGATATTTGTAATTAACTTCTAAAGCAATCCACATATTTACATAAAATTTGTAAATCGGGGGTTTTTGAAGACGAGTTATTCAAACATGTTTCTAATTTTGACGTCACTAGTAGAGGGCGCCACTTATGGCACATCATGTTTCTTTTAAACAGGCAGAATTTTTGCTGCTTAGTGTATCCATCTGACTATTGAAACAATCGATTCTCCTACGAATTTCTTGTCCGCAAAAACCCCCGATTTACAAATTTTATGTAAATATTTCAATTTCTTAAGAAGTTATTTGCAAATATCGAAAATAAAATGTTAACTTTAACACCCTGTAACTCCGTTAATAATCAGTTTTGGAAAAAATGTTGCAGAAAGAGGTTGCATTTATTTTCGGTCTAGAATTATCCCCTTTTTGCTCGTCATTTCCGGACACCCTGTATATTCGTTTTACTTCGGTACCTTTGAATATTCACAGGTAGCATGGGATAACATTCCTGCTATTTGCTAAACTCTACATTATTGCTATACTATATATTTAAAATAATAAAATAGTTATACAGGATGAATCAGAAAGAGTGTTGACACACACTTAACTGGAGATACTAGATACAAAAATATTATGTTTGAGTTCATCATGCCCTATACGAATGTCTTTGGTTTAAAAAATACAGCGTGTTGAAAGTTAAATTTTATTCTGAAATTTCTAAAAAATTCTACATAAAAGATGTTCTCTTGTTTAGATCGCATTTGATTTAAGGTTTGTTATGATTGCTATTATCAATAATTGTTACTGTTGTTTGCATCTTTTGAGAATAAACAATTACCACAAAATACATTGAAACATTTATATGCAAATAACTCAAAAACCGATAGAGTTAGGCGACCTAAACAAGAGTACAATTTTTATGTACAATTGAACGTTCTTTTAGATTTTTATCTTTCTTTAAGCACAGCTCAACAGATACAAAAATATGTTTTGATTTACCTAAACTAGCGTCCTCTAGGAGCTTCAAATTCGTAATTCTCACATCAAAAAACCCAACACTACCAATTTTCAGAGTCATGCTATCAAAACTTTATCAATTATTGAGAAATTTCAGAATACAATTTAAATCTTGAACACCCTGTACTATTTAAACTAGCGACATTCGTATAAGGCATGATGAGCTCAAACATAATATATTGGGGTCTAGTTTCTCCAGCTTAGTGTTGACCCATTCTTTCTGACTCATCGTGTATAATATGATGTTTTGAACTAACAACTAAATATTGTCTGCAAAGTTTTTGTCTTTTAATAGATGCCTCTGACAAAATTTAGCGTCGTTTTTCTCAAAGATTAGTCCACCCAATCGGTCGTCTAATATTCTCAATATTAACTCGTACTCTTTCATTTTACATTACATCCTTCTAATTATGATTACAGGGATTATAGTGAGGCTTTTGGAATGTAACAATATAACTTAAGGCCCAATAGGCATTAGTCTGTTTCTCTAATAAGAACAATAATCTCTCTGAGTGTCTAGTGATGAGAGCCAATAAACTGATTACCTTGTAAATTAATAATTCTAGTGAGACAGATACATCAGAAACTACGTCTGACATAATAGATGTTGTGTGTTATTTGTAAACACTAATAAAGACCTTTTATTTATTTTTTTCAGTAAACACCTTCCGAAGCTCCGACACATTCGGAGATGTTCTGGAGAGTCAAGCAATGACCACTCTCCACTCCGTGGAGTCAGTAATCATTGCGCCCGTAAATCGTGTGTTCTGAGCAGACGTAGCGAACCAAGGACGATTGCCTTCTGCATTCTCCCGGCTAAGATCTCTGCCGAATTTATTATTATTATTATTATAAGTGAATAGGATAAAAGAAAGAAAGAAATTTTATTTAGTGCATTTTTGCATATGGATAAATTAGTATAAATCGTTGTATTTTGACCTTTGAAATTAGAGAAGCTCGCTGGTACGTGCATTTCAGAGATACTCTGTATAATAAATCCTAAGATAACCCCATAAGATAAATAGTTTATTCTCTATCTGTTCTCTACTACAAAACGAATAGGTAATAAAAAAACTACTTAAATGCGCTCCGTGTACTCCCTCATCAAATATTTAATTCCGCATGCAACTTCTTTCCATTGGCGCTTTCCGAGCAATGCAATAAAACACGGCATTGTCTTTGAACCGTCTGGTATGGGTCGAGTATGTAATGACGGTCAAGGTTTCTCACGACAGCATCTTGCTTTAAACTGCGGAAATTAGTGCAGCAAACTCTACATTGCCGCAGCGACATCAAAAGTATGTAAGGCATTGAAACTGATTTTTAAGACACTGCATTCAGACTGAAATATTGAAGTAAATGTAATGAGGAATATCATTACCATGATGATGACTTTTGGACATTATTTTTCAATCATTGGTTCTTTCCTTATCGTAAGTTCAATGTTGATTACTTGATATTTAGGGTATTATATCAGTGTGCAAGAGTCGCTGATTTGATCAAATAGGACAAAAAAGGGGAACATTCTATTAATAACACATCTATTAATGCAGTCTTTATACTACAACCAACAGCCAAAAGAAGGCCAATTACAGGTTGAGTAAACCAAACAATTACAATAATGACATATCTACAATATTCAATATAATAAAATAAACAGAGCTTAAAATTAATTTTAAACTAAAACATTGAATAAAGTATTAAGGTTAAATTACACAATGTTAAAAAATAATATTCTAATGTCATTTTCAGTACAAGAAAATTTATCAATACTATTCTGCAGATTATTATACTTAGTAGAGGAAAATAGCCTAACTTCGGATAGGTTTTCTAAATCAGCCATAAAATACGTAATTAAACATAATTTAACAAAATGTTGGTATAACGTCATTTATTGTAGTATATCTTCAAATATTTTTTGGTCAAGCAAATGTAAGTAAATATAGAAAATAGAAACTACAAAATGACAAATTTCCTACTTAAAAATATGTTCCTCAGGACACACTAAATTCGGATACCCTATATCCAAGATTAGCATGCCTAAAATACTAACAGGTTTTCTTAAATACAAATTTAAACGAAAATCACAAATGTATGTTTTCGCTTTGTCCTTGGGCATATCTATCTATGTAACAAAATTTTATAATAAAAAATAGTTTTAGATTCCCTAATTTCGAATACTACTTGCCTAATTGCGAATACCTGAAATTGGGTGCATACACATACATACAACATCTTATGTCTTATGTTGTATAGTTCGACATTGTTTCCATTCTAGGCACCAGGAAGTTTATATATGACAAAATCTTAGGACAAACATATTTGTTATTAACAATTTTATATAAAAATAATACCAAATTGATGCTTACGACGATCGACAAAACTAGGTAGCGAAAATCTTCCGAGATAATCGATCTGAAGGGCTATGAGAAGCTAGTTACCGTTCAATTTATAAGACAAAAAAATCAGAAATCTCTTCCACTTTGATGTCTTTTTTCGACGCTGTTCCGTTTTACTATTATACTTTCTATGACTGATATCGTTTACTAGTTTTTTTGTTGTTTTCTAAGCTTTAATTATTCTTGAACCTTTTTTTCTAAAAAGTCTAAAAGACGTTCCTGTAATAATCTACTATAAACCCTCAGTCCTATTACGTTTTTTTGATTAATTCTCAATCATACTAGAAGATATTTCAACTATAACTTCTACTCTAACACAGAACCTATCTCTTTAGGCTGCACGTCAAATGGTGAAACTTAGTCTGATGATGTATAGTTTGCGTCTTTTATAGGAGGGAGGGCAACCATAACTATCCCAAATATCAGAATTTAATATTGTAATAGCATATTACATACCGAGGTCAAAAGTGGTTTATTCTTATCGAGATAAAAACATGACATTTTTCACCGAAGTTTGTATACTATTTTCTTTACAACCATACCTTTTAAATGTAAGTGACGGTTTTTATAATGAAAACTAGGCGACCCGGCAAATGTTGTTTTGCCATATGAATTATTTCTAGTGAATATTTTGGTAGTTAAATAAAAAATAACTAACTTATTGTAAGTGTGTGGAGCTGTGGTATATGACTAAAAGAAGAATGGAGCATTGTGAACGATGACGGCCTATAAGAATAAGAAAACACGAAACATTCATTTCTTGAATTCATTGTACTATTTCAAATTAAGTCTCTATCACAAATTATGACAAATGAAAAATAAACATTATCAGTATCTTAGTGCAATGGAGTATACGACATTTTTAGTGAGTCAATCTTTAGCCAACACAAACAAACTGGACGGTTTGCTCACTCGAGAGGATGCCACATATAATTGTCCGTGTGAAAAACTTGGTGTGCTCAAATCTAAGCCACAACATCGTTTGGCCTTGGGATCGATCAGTTATCGACCAAGGTTAAAAATGATTAAATTATTAAAATGGCTATTAAGAATAGGGGTTTGTGACAGAAGGGTGAAAATTAAGGGTTGTATGTATTTTTTAATGCCACATCATAAAAAAAATTGTCCAAAAAATAAAAACAAAATGTTTGGGGTGGACCACCCTTATCACTTTGGGGTAAGAAAAGATAATTATGAATTAAATTGACTGATGTTAATATTGTGGAAAATAATAAGGTTCACATGAAAATTCCAACATCAAAAACCTACCTGTCAAGAATAGTGAAGAATGGGTAACGTTACTTAAAACATATGTTGCACATCGTTTAGAGGTTCTAAATGAAAACTTATTTTTACAATTAAGATACGGTATAACCACTTACTAGCCATTTGGTCATAATTCGATGTCAATTTCCTAAAAGAATTTCAGTGCTTTTAAAGCTTCTGCATTGTGAAACTTACGCGACACACTGCTTCTGAAGAACGGCAGCTACACTATTGGTAAATAGCGGTGGTGACATTCTCCATTTGAAAAGGTTAATGGAATGGAAATCTTTCACCGTAGCTGAAGGGTACGTCGACAAGTCTATAGATTCTCAGGTTAAAATTGCTACAAAAATATTTGACGAAATGCAAAACTCCAGTACTAAAAACGTTACCATTTCTACGCAGGATGTTCAGCATGGACTAACAATTTATGTTGCCGCTTATAACCAATCAAATGTTACAATAAAATTAGTAAAATAATTTGTAATATTTAATGTGATTAAAATTTGTTAAAAATGTTTTAATGTGCAATAAGATATTTTTTGAAACAAACATTTTGGTTATTCAGTGAATGTTGGCATTTACCTGGGTTGAAAGTGACATAAATGTGGATATATGCCAAAGTCAGAAACATATTTCTTTCGAACTCAGTGTAAGTTTGAAATTTCAACATTTCATATATGGTTGTAAATACATAAATTGCTGCACATCTGGACCGACTGGGAGCAGCAAGCAGAAAATTTGGAGGAAAAAAGCACCAGTGCGGAGCTGTAAAAAGACTTGTTGCAATTGTTCAACCTGCTTATTACTACTACCTACCATCTATGCACTTGCAGGGCTTAAACACCTTAGATCTACTAGATATATGACTGTCCGAAATTATGCAACTATCCTAAAATATAGTGACTTTTCTCTACTTGAGAAATAATTTGATCCGTAATTTTTTGCTTTCCAAAATTTTCCTATTTGAGTGCCCCTTAAATTCCATATTACCTTAAACAAACAATGTGATCTTAACTGATTTAGTTAACTCCATAAGGTATTAGAATTCTTTTTGAAAATAGTATAGCAGCAACGCATAACACCATTTAACATAATGTATGTTTAAGGTATTTTCTGTAATTTATATCAGAATGTTAACAGTCACCAGCGATGTTTGTCACTCTTGATATATGTCAAAATACAAGTGGCAGATGCACCGTAAAACTCAAGTCAAATTTAGACCTTAAAAATTAGTTTAATTTAATATGAAATATAAACTATTACTTCTATTTTTCTTTATTTTTTTGCATTTAAGCCTTCTTTGCTGACGATATTTGAGAAGCTTCTTTTCTGCAACATCAAATATAGATTTTTTAATTTAAAATTGTAAATACTTTGAACTAAAATAATAATAATAAATTAATGATTTGCTTCTATTTTTAATCTGGTGGAACATTAGTGGAATTAAGTATTGCAATTATGATTTGATGGAAACTAGGTCATAGCATGAGACAGAAATACATTATTTGAAACGTATTGGAATTGGAACAATTTTTTTGACACTGCGTGGGCGTAGACAGGAAGTTTTTACTGACAGTGAAATCAGCATCAAAATATAATAATAATCTACCCTTCATTCTAATCGCAAGGATTAGCCCAGAAGTTAGAGACATGTATGGGAGAGAGGGTGGAATATTGTTATTCAAAGGGCCGCATTTGCTCAAATAATAAAAAAATATTCTAATTTTAGCAAAATATTCTAAATTGGAGACCTATTAAAGATAATTGAAGTTCATGCAGGTGACAAATTTCAATCCGTCATGTTGGACTCAACAATGATAAACATATTATGTTAGATTAAACAATGCTTTTTATGCATTCTCAGTAACGTTTTCACTTAATCAAACTTCAGCACCATTATGATTTACACAGATTCCATCTCTCTCTGGTTTATATCCATAAACAATGTTTAAATATAATATTTCACAATTCAGATCTTCCTACACAATTTGTGAAACAGTTTCATGTCAGTATTGATTTGGTGTTCATTTATGTATAGGTACCATTATTATTATTTAGGGTCAAAGTTCCAAAAATTTTGAAATAAGCGAGGAAATACGAAATATGTTTGTAAATAGAACCTTTTATTATTATTGAGTACACAAGTTGTATACCGGTAAGAAAACAAAAAACCTAACTCCAATTTATTTAATACAATTCTAGCATTTTTCTTATTGCAAGACTTAAACATTAAGTAAATTAATTAGAAATGTAAATTATATTACTGTTTCATAAACATGGTAAGCCATTTTTGTAATCTGGCATTGCTTTAGTAATACATCTGTTTGAACACACTTGTGGATTAGAATTCATAATACCGCGCTATGATTTTATAGCATTTTATTTAGAATTATTATAAACATTAACATTTATCTAAAGAATATAATGTCATTTTGACCGGGATTATTTAAATTCAGTCAATAAGGAGTTTCTGAAGGACTGGAGGGACCCACAACTTAGTAGGTACGACCTGGATATTTTCAGAAATTGCCATCTTGCTGGACTGTGAATCTTCAATATAACTTTCTGTTACCGTAGTCGATTTCCAACCACTATGACGCTTGACAGTGGTAATATCACCCCCAACATTGGCCAATAACGTTGCCGAAGAATGTCTCATTCCAGGTCCGAGTAAAACCTTCTGGATCACGGAGCCTAAGAAATTCAGCCACTTTTGAAAACGTTTTCGAATTTGTGTTGATACCTACATGTTGCATAGCCACATATCGCAAGAAAGTTCACCAACTAGTATTTTTAGGTCGCAGATTGATGAATTTTCGACATTTCTACAGTAGGTACTGACTGGAAAAGCTTCCTTCATGATTTTAAAACTTCTTGAAATGTTTGTGTTCGTATCCTAAATGAGTACGAATAGATAACTGCCTTTATCTTGGACATACACAGGTGATATCCAAGAAGGTGAATTCATTGCATCGACAAGTATCTGCGACTCCCATGATCGTAGCAACCTGCAAAGAGTTCAAAATAAAACGCTCAATGTATAAATTGAACCACATTTCTTCGCCTGCTTTCACATGGCTTTCACTCTCTTAATTGACCGGTTTTGGCCGTGGTTGTGGATAAAAAGTTGATTTACATTGGTGAAATTAATCAGCCTTTAATCCTCTCAAAAAAATATAACTGTCGGGTGTGCCTCGAGTGTTAATTCCTTTATATAATTAATAACTATTATACATATATTTCTTCTTCTTGAGATAAATTGTTTCACAATTCGTCTAGCATACCGTCAGTTTAATTATAATATGACGGATTTAATCTAGACAAATTCTATATCCGACAGGCGAAATAAGATTAAGAAATGGCCGGCAAATTATAACACGTCTGAAATTTTCAGTCAAATTCGAGATTCTCCATGTTTTGTATCGTATTAAAATACGTCCAGTTTTATTGAAAAAACCTAGGCATATTATAATATGTCCAATTTTACAATAAGATTACTACATAACATACACCTAAATAAATATTTTCAGCTAAGGTCAGTACGGATTTGATACTGCTACAATTTCAGAAACTTATGCAAAAGAGTTTTTAAGTAATAACATAAATCTAATTTTATGGCAACATAACGTGTCTCTCAGTTATAACGATCTGCTGCATTTGCATTGGTACTGTCAAATTAGAATGAACTGAAAATATGGCACGACTATCGTACACTCGATCAATGGCTTACTAAACCAATCGACGACCTACCTCAATATTTTATGCCGTAGGCTCCGTACCGTTTTGTTCTACATAGACAGTTTCGATCGATCAGTGCATAGGTGTGCGCTTGCATTTTCATGCGGTCTCATTGCATGAAATATAATAAATGTTGTGAACATATTTTAAATCTGTTAATTAGTTTTTTAATTTCATACAACTCTTTAGTGTCACCTATGGTTCCGTGAAGGTAGCTCAGCCTTTGGAGTGCAGTTTTTAATCAATATGCCATTTGCAAGTTATAAATTAGGATTCGTAAAGGATTCTTATATACCAGTGTCGACCAGGACGATGAGGCAGGTAAGGCCTCAATAAAAATTTAAAAGTACAACAAATAAGAATCATTAACTGCTTACTTTAATCATCTAATCAATTTATTACATCAAGTAACAGTAGAATCTGTTGGCTATATAATTCCTATGCATAGTTCCTATAAATTACTGTAAACACACATATGTTACACCAATAGCAGCATAACGGCGGCGCGATTTGTAAACAACGACGTTGAGGCATTTTTGAATTTGCCTCTGTGAATCGTTATAACGGTAACAGCTAATATGTAGCAATGTGTCTTCAATACGTTGATAAGCACAATAAGATAAATAAGGACGCATCTGAGGCATGCCGTATACCAATAACATATAGGTAAGGCAGAGATGGAGAGCATGGAATTCTTCAGAGGCACGACTCGTCACTATTATAGTGCAACAAAAACGGTCAAATATAGTTTGCCATTTTGTAAGGTCGTTTCGTGGGTCATTTTCCGTCAAATTCCAGTGCATGGTAATTAAAATTTTATTGTCGTTTCTGATTCGTTTTAGTTAAGCTTCAGATGTGTGTACTGTAACTGTGTAATGTGAAATGGAAATACCCAGGGCATCAGGTACCACCGAAGTACAGGAAAATGCGCGAAACATGCTAACAATATTATTAATTATTCAATAAATAAGTGCTCTTTTTTATTACAAAGGCATGTGCGTAAAATAGAAATCAATAATGAACCCCAGCGTTGATTTAAAACGTCACGAGCCGCCACTGATATATACAGTATGCTCACGGATTACTGCAGAAGAAACACCTGTTTCATTTTCTGTTGTTAATATTCATAAAAAACTCGCAGATAAATTTAGAAAATGAAAATATGTGATAAATTTCGATGACTGAGGTAACCTTATTTTTAATTTTACAGAAAATCGTTCCCTTCTGATTCAACATTTCTCATTACCAATGTACTTTTGGCAATAAATGGATAGAACTTAACTGATTTGGTCACCACGGAATCCCAATTTGATCAATATTTTTTTTTTTGTTTTTTATGACGGTAGTAGTAGTAGTAAAGTGCAGGCAGACTCAGCCTGGCAATTAGGCCACATGTGGACCCTTTTTGCTTACCCTAGCATCCCATCGCATTCCATCATTCGCCCACGGCCTTCCTTGAACCTACCCGACGCCTTAATGAACGCCTGGATCTTGGTCCATGGTAGGTTTCTCATATCTTCCCTTTGCAGCTCCTCGGTGCCAAAGATCCTATATCTTAGTCTTCCAAGGGCCGCACAATATCCTAGAAAATGGATAGGGGTCTTCTCCCCCTCTCCGCATTCCGGACATAAGGGACTCTCCTCTATGCCTATCAAATTCAAATGCCTTCTGAGTGTGCAGTGGCCTGTGAGGACCCCCACCAAGGTGCCCCAGATCCGAGACGAGCTAGCAAGTCACCCGCCTCATTACTGGAGATTCCCTTATGGCCAGGAACCCAGACAAACTCCACCTCCCTTTGTCTGGCCAGGTACTTCAGGGCATCTCCACACTCTTGAACAAGACTAGATCTCGTCCTCGGAGAGCTAAGGGCCCTGAGTGCAGCCTGATTATCAGAGCTAATGAATATTTTCTCCTTCACACAATTCCTTACTTCTTTCTTGCCTGCTACCATCAAAATAGCAAAAACCTCCGCCTGGAAAACCGTGGAGTATGCCCAGCGAAAAGCTCTGCCGGATGTCCAGGTTTTCCAGATATCCTGCCCCAGAAAACTCATTCCCTACCCAGGATCCATCTGTATAGCATATGAGAGACCCGGGGGAAACATGTTCTCTGCCCTCTCCCACCGCTCTCTCGAAGGGAAAACAGTGGAGGGTACTTTAAATAACATATTTATGAAGATGCTAATTTAAAAAATAATACTGAAATAATGAAAAACAAAAAGTACATTCCACTAGATGCAACACAATACTGGATACATGTCGATGAGATGGCTTTTGAACAGTTACTTATTTTTGTTTCTAGAATTTATTACTTAAAAATTAAACTATTAAGTCAAATTTGAAATTTCTTGCGATTTTATTTCAATAATTTTATTTTTCTGGAATTTTTCTATAAACTGTAACTAAAGCCACTTCACTCATCAGCTGTTTTACATTCTCTTTTTTTTAAAGTTAACTTGACAAGAAAATTGTTTGAGACATAACATTTCTCAAAAGATACCGTAGATCAACTATACTTGTAGATAGTATTGGCACCCTCTCTATTGGTACGGTAGGGTTTAAGGACTTGAGAGGTTGATACCGGTCGGCGTTTGACCACCCCCCTAATTAATGAGGTTTTCCAGTTTACTTCATTTCTGCACTGAATGGTGGTTAAAGCCTACCAACGTAAGTCGTTTCCGGGTGCCGCCTGCTTAATAATAATATACCACCCCATCTCCCGCACAAGTCTTTGATTTCTTGACTAATCCTCATTAGAATGGTGGAGGGAAGTAGAAATATTATTATAATTTTTTTTGGAGGCAAAAATAATTCTCCTTGATCGGCTTACAAATAATGTTTATTTTTGGCTCACAAATATGTATAAATAACTTAATGATTAAGTTATTACAATTTGGACTATAAAGGCAAGGCTAACTTCACAGAGACGTTACTTAATTTTTTTTTATGAAGTAGTGAACCTATAATTTTCAATGTTAAGCGTTGACCTTTGTCACGGCCAAAAGAGCGGTAAAACCGGATATCTTGGCTATACTAAAGAAAAAATATAAAACTTGAATAGACTGAAATAAGGGTCAGCTTTTATTGCTCCAGTGACAAGCTAAAGTAGGTATGTGGGAGATACAATTTCTGAATTTACTTTTAGTAGTCTAAATAAAATGATGTTCGTTCCAGATAATAAGTTAACATTGTAATGAACTCTAGAAAAAGTTACAAAGTATATTAGACTTACACTTACCGAGAAAGAAAAATTATATGTGCAGTAATTATTACCCTATATTTAAAAAATTAATACAAAAATTATGCTTTATATTACAGGTGTTAGCTCTTTAAATAAAATCAGATATATAATCTTCTAACATGGATTTATATCTAGATCTACAACATACACATTTCACTGGTGATGTATTTGATGAGAATAATAGAGCTGATGTGATTTTTGGGACATGTTAAAGGATATCGTTAGATTGAATCGTTGTCTGCTTTTGCATATATTATAACCAAACAAAACCGAACATTTATAGGTTTATTGGTAGTATACTTATACATTACTTAAAGAGTCCTAAATGTAAATTATTTCGAGTTATAAATTTAGCATGACATTAAGTATTCCACAAGGGTCAATTTTGGGTCCTCTCTTGCCTGTTACTTTTATAAAAGATCTTGGAATTATTTTTTGCACTCAATTCTTGCCGGCATCAGTCATGTCATAATAAATACTTACAAAACTCTAGCATTTATGTTCAGAAATTCCAAACGATTTAAGAATGCGTTTACCTTGACTACTTCAATTATATTCTATTCAATTTATTTATTAAATCATAAATGTAAGATGATATAGTTAACTTGAATCATGATGGTTGTTTGATCATGATACTTTGGGGTCGTAAACAAAGCTTTAAAATGTCACTTTTAATGACCCGCTATCTAACTCGGCAAACAACAAGAAGTAACCTAAAAATAAATTGATTTTTTTCAAGATATTCACAATGCAATGCTAATAATGCAATATATTTAATAAACAACTATTTTGTGAAACATCAGTAAAACAGTGACAACTTTCAAATCATCACAACTCCACTTTAAAACAACTGAATCCGCTACTGGAAAAGGACAGCTTTTAGGATGCTTTTAGAAGAATCAATGGACAATCTGCATTTATTAGGCTAGTACCATTCAGGTTTCAATTACGGGCGTTATTTGATTGAGTTTTGAGATTATCAGGTTAAGTTAATCTTATGGTGTTAAATATACTCCAAATTCGGATCCAACGACGAAATCTACACGTAAGATGGTTCTCCCATTCATATATCTGTGTCTGTCTCTAGATTCAACCTTAAAATGATCTTAAATCTGACCCAATAGGGTTAATTAAATGCTCCATTCAGATTCAGCGACCCTAAAAATATAAATCTGCGATGGTCTGGTTAATTTGCATATCTATCTTTCTACTTGACTTTGAGATAACCTTGAAACTGACCTGATGGGTTAAATGAATTTCGGATTTTGATTCAGCGACCCAAAAAACATAAATCCACTTGCATATCTATCTTTTGCTTTGACCTTGGGATGACCTTGAACCTAGTATCTAGATACTCCAGGTTCAGAGTGTAAAAATACATAAGAATACATAGGTCTAGATCATCGCGCAGACCACTTTTTTTGTAACATATTTCCATATTATCAACCTTATGTTTAAACTAAAATGATGTGATAGAGCAGATTTATTCGTAATAATTCTTTTCTTTACAATCATATTTGCGTTGTGAAACTATTTTTTAATATTGTTTTGTCATTTCTATGTAACTTTTTTTACAGTTTAAAAAAGGTATTTTATAAATTAATTCTGATTGTACATCTTTTGGTGTTCGGGCTTTCAACTTTGTAAACACAGAATTAACCTATATCGTATTATGAAATGCCAATTTACAGTTTGGAATTTTTTTTTAACTTAATATATGCAAATTTATAATACTTAACTTGTAGTATATTATACTATCTAACATCGAGTAAAATTATTATTGCTTTCGTAACAGTTGAGGATACAAGTATGCGAAATGTAACCAGGGGAATGAGGGGCTTTCAGATATCTCATCTATCAAAAAAGCTTAAATACTTAAGTATTCCTGACGGCATGGACTATAAATGATTTATGAATATAAAATAATACAAAGTTGCATTGAATATATCTGAAACAGTCGATTAAGAGTAAAGCTGGTATAAAATATTGTATATTTATGCTGCAAACAAAGTTTAAAGGGATTTTCTTGTGAATGAATTTTAAAAATAGAAAGTGATATAAATAATTATCGTCCTACAACAATCAATAAACATCCAGCTAATAAAAAGTAGGCGCTTAGTATCATATGTGGGAGCAATTTTCAATTTTCCTATTCATTTGGTCAGATAATGATGGAATTTAATTAATAGCCTCACATAATCCATTGTATAGGTCACTTCGGAGAAGGTTATCACTACAGTGTTCCACACGTCATTGGATAACGATGTTTAGTACACTTACTCAAGTGTAAACGATATGATTGGTCGATACTGTTAGGACGGTGTGTATATGGGACAAGTTTAATAAAATTCTGATGTAGCCAAGCAATATGAACGTAAGATGAGTTCCTCGATAGTATTTTTTCTGATATAAAGGAGCATACATTTTTATTGCGAGATGTAATAAATTTATAAGGGTAGGTTTCGAATTCTATATTATTTTTCCTAAAATAAATTTTTTTGGAGATATTTATTTATTTAATTTTCGTGTTACATTCACCAAAGTGTTTACGTACGTCAAACAAGAGAAAATGGAAACAAATTCTATAAAAAAAACAGTACAGTTTATAAAAATTAATATAATACTAGACACTATGAAGAAAATGATACAACCATATAAAAGTTAAACAAACGTCAATAAAAAGTTAAAACTACAAAAATGAGTATACAAAATTATAACGAATAAACTGTGTATATTAATAATAATAAATAAAATGATTTAAACAGGACATTTCTAATATCAAAATGTCAATTGTCGAAATCATTAAAATTTGCATTAAAATATTCAGCAAAGGTATTTGGAGAAGTCCAAATTTTTCAGAAGTTGAAGGTAACTACAATTAAAGTCATTTTTATTTCTAATATTCGAATGGTGATACTGACTACAGCTGTGGAAATTATGCTTGTTGTTTTTTACAAAAAGGAGACACTGGAATATGTAAGTAGAAGAAATAAAAGAACATTTAAATTAGTAAAGGACATTTCTACAGCCATCTCTATATCCCAACCCTGAAATAATCCGTATTGCTTTCCTCTGTAGAAAAAAAAAACATGGGCACTGGAAGGAGCATGAGCCTAAAGGAGAATAGCATATGAAATAATTGAATATGTTAAACTTTGATATGCAGTTTTTAATGTAGATAGAGAGACTTGTTGAACCAAGCTTCTAAGCAAATAAAGATATCTAGATATTTTGTTGCAAAGAAAAGTACTATATTCATTCCAAGTTAACTTAGGATCCAAATAAACGCCTACAAATTTGACACTTTTAGAATTATCTGTATCGTTCAGGCTGCAAAGGCTAAAGATCATTCTTTCTGTCTTAGATAAATTTATGGTAAGTTTATTACTATCACACCAATTATTTGCCAACGACTGTCTGTCAGGCATAATCTTAAGTAAAGTAGATATACAGATTCGGAAATTGCGGATCTTTACAGAGAAAGTAGAAATTGCCGCTTCATCCCATTGAAGGTACGAAGTTTAAGAGGCGCGGCGACGTGCATTGGTCTAGCATTCCCCACTACTACGGTAACCGGTTCCGTATCGCCAACGCCAATTCGCCATTGCAAATCTTACTGTCCGGTCAACTGATGCCAGTGTTGTCAGGTCTCATGCTTTTGCACGAGATCTTATGCATTCCGAGGAAATCTCATGTTCTCATATTTACTAAATCTCATGCTTTTTAATAGACACAAAAAGAATAATAAAATTATTAAAATTACTCCTTGAAATCTACCAAAACAAAGACCTAACGAGAAATAAAGGCAAAATCGAGGGCAAAATGGAATAGATAGAGATAGGTATTGTTGTACACTGCGCATTTGTTCGGTGACAATTTCACCATCGCGCCCGCATACTTCCTCTACAACGTCGTATCTTATACTACCTGACCTCACGTGCGTTTCCTCAAGCTCGATTAGGTTTCGCTTCTCTGGTCCCTCAGAACTAGGAAATCCGGTGAAGTCTTCTACTGGATTGATGGATACCAGAGAACAAGGCCGCACATTTGTCTCAATATCGCCACTACGTTTTGGAGTAGCATCGTCACGGTCTCTTGAAGTCATGGTTATATGAACAACTATTCTACGTAGGGTGTCTTCCACTTTCCTAATCCGGACAACAAAACTTTCCAATTTATAAAATGTAATTGTCTAGTCCAGAGTCACAAAAGTTTATATTGTTCTAATTCTCGTTAGTACAAGACACTCACCTAAATCTCTCACAGTTTCTAGAACCGAAGCAACAGTTATCGATTCCCTTTCCACGGTTAATCAGTCGACGGCGACAGTATCTACAATATTTGGGTACTTGAAATGTCCTTTATTGTAGACTGCTCTCTTAATAATTAGCAATGGATACATAAACGGGTATGACAGTCTACGGATATGCGGTGTGTGTGCTGTATTCACGCTGTATTGCAGTGATTCTTAACTCTATTCCGTAAGGGTACCTACATTTTCTGGAAACAACAGATTTTACGACCCGTGAGTCACCCTGCGTCACGTCAACTGCGCCTCATCGTTCGCCCGGCCTAACAATAAAATAAATAAGAAAGGTTACGTGGTTAATAACTTTTAAGTAAGTACCTGTAAGTACTTACTTACAATGTAATATTATGATAAAATAGCAGAACATAATGCTTTTTAATGAAATAAAAATGGCATTACAAAAGTAATTAAAAATTAAGCTGTGTCAAGAGGTGTTTTTTGATAAATTAAGCCATCTCATGCTTTTTTGAAATTATTCTCATGCACTGAATTTTTCCCACCTAGCAACACTGCTTGATGTGAACACGCTATGGTGGAAGTATGCGTGTAGCATGACACAAATACACGCAAGCGGCAAAACACAATTCATCATCAAGATCCTCACTTTCCAAATTTGTATAAGAACTAGATATAGTAGATACACTGGTATCATCTGCAAAAATAATATTTAAAATAGCGGTTTAAAAAATATTAGGAAAGTCGTTAATGTAAATAAGAAACAACAAAGAACCCAGGACTGAACCTTGTGGGACTCCATGTTTTATTTCTAATATAGGGGCTTTAGTGGAATTATAAGCAACATATTGAAATCTGTTAATTTAATCAGTACCTAAACAGTAAACAAATACTTTCGGTAGAGAAACCATAGTAGTATAATTTATTTAATAAACTTTTATGAGAGACACAATCAAACGCTTTACTCAAGTCCAAAAACTTTGAGATTACTAATTTTTGTTCCTCGATCCACTATTTATATACCTACGAATCTAATATATTCTATCAATTGCTATTGCTAACATTGTTGATAAATTTCTGTGAAATCCAAACTGTTGAAAACTGTTGAGAGCGAAATAATAGAAAACTTTCCATATAGTTAAATTTGAATTGGATGTCACATCAACTATATTTTTAAATAAACTATAATATGTTTTATTATTATTTGTTCAAAATGAGTATCTAAGTATGTAGTAATACAGTTAACGAAGGTTACATGGAGAGTAAGAAAAACCATGTTTTAATCTTATAACAAAAATTTGACAATATACAGGGTGTAACTTTGAAGGGGGGTCCGGTTTGGAGGGGGGGTACCCGTGACCTTTACAAACACATATCATAAGTTTGTTTTCTTAAATTCTGTCACAAAAACTGATTTTTTTGTTGCCTTTTTTCGCAATTTTCATAGTACGCCACTGAGCAGACAAACGCTGCGCATATCTAGTTGCAGCGTCACCAGCATTGTTGCCATATTTAATTAATGAAGTGGAAGATGGGAAAAGAAGGCCCACGCCACTCGTGAGGCACTGCTTTTGACACATACATTTGTTTGTAGTGGGTGTTCGCTTTATTATTCCATATAAACAAAAATAAAAAAATTTATTCTTTTACGGATAACACATCATAAAACAGAAACAAGTCAACTAACAGAAAACTCAATAATAAATAAATACATACTTAATACTTTTTACTTAGAGTCTTCTTCTACGGCATTTAAAATATTTGGTTCAAGTTTATTACTTTCCGAGTTTGTTTTTACTCGACATTAGAGTATTGGCGTTCTTAACTCCCATAATCTCTTAAATGTTGAACTAATCTTATAGACAATTTCTTATGCGGTACGTGTCTATCGCGGTAATCCATCTGATATCGCTTTCTTGCAGCCGCCGTCTAATTTTGATAAAAAAAACGAAGCTTTAGACATATTATTAGCTCTCGTATTAGCTCTGTCTTAATTTGTATACATATTTTATTCATAATACCACACACACTTGGTAATGAAAATAGACCTTTATAAGGTTATTATACACTTGCACAGAATAACACATTCCACAAAATACCACTTTAAATTATTACGAAATTAAACTTGGCAAAATACAATCCTGCATTAAACAAATTCTAATTCGATTTCAGTAAAAATCACGCAGAGAACTTGCTTTCTGTCTCTCATATCTGTATATTTTTATATAAAACGACCTAGTCTGGTTTCATGTATTGTGTGCAGTATTTATGTGATATTTTATTTTATAAACTAGGGCAATGTCACGGTTATTGAAGGGACATTGATAAAACCCTTAAAAATAGTATCAAATCGGGTTGTACTGAAACTTTTTTTTTAAAACATTTTAAAGCTATCAGACTAATAATTTGCTTATTTTTAATTACATACATTTTATAACACAGCAACAATTATTTTAAAACATTAAGTTTTACTGGCAATAATTATTAGTAGGTAACGTATTAAAATCCACCTACCAATACTATTATTTAATAATAATAATTAGTTAATAGATCAGTAAAAATTTGTATTTTTACGTACTTTTTTACGTACTTTTTTACACTAGAAAATGGTTTTAAGATCCATACTTCATCAGAATTGACAGAAAAGTATAATGACTGATGAGTCGCAATTTTATAAAAAAGCATATTTAAAAGATTATTCATTGCAGTTTTTTCTTTTTTGTATATCCGTTACTTAACATCTAGACGTCGGAACTTGTATCATTGGCAGTTGATTAGGATCAACTGTGTATACTCGTACATGCAAAATTATGTTAAACATAGGTATTTACATTGAATTGGTGTTATGTTATTTCTAGTGACTCGCATCGCCGAAATCTCATCACAATAAATTGGAAGCTGTAGTTTTGCATATCCAGACTATTGTCTTCTGCATTCACATTACCTCACCAAAAAAATCCTCACTTTAACATTTCACGGCCTCACAATTATGTCAAACTATGTCACTATGTACTGAATTCATTATAAAAACATCAGCTTCGGTCGCGCTTGCTGCATGGAATGCGACCCTGAAATGACGGGATAAGTTCTGACACAGGTTCCGACGTCTAGACTGGTAACAACTACCTGGCAACACCGTAGACATCGTTCTGCAGTGAAACTCGGACGCTGTACAGGGGCGGCGTGTATAGCAATTTGGGTGCAGTTTACAAAATTAATTATAACTCGGCTATTTCTTTGATTTTAAAAAACTAGTTTCAGATTAGCATTCTAGGAACACGGACTACCCCCTCCAAACCGGACCCCCTTCAAAGTTACACCCTGTATAGCACAGAACAAGATGCAATAAAATATGTAATAGACATTTTCTCAGTTTCTTTACGTTACAATGCCCATATAGGCCTATAATTCATTGTTATAACCGAAACGTGCCTGGACTTTATATGGAGGGTGTCAATTTTTTTCTAATCTATTTGTGAGCGTGAATCTGATAAGCAGCTTAAAATATATTTTTGCAAAACTTTTTTTTGTAGCACAAAATGTATTTATACAGGGTGAGTTAAGCTTAAATAATCAAAGTTCAGGAATAAATTTATTTTATTTTTTACTCGTATTTAACTCAATCAAATTTTTCACACTTAGATACTGAATTTTTTTATCGCGAAAAACTTTTCTCTACAATATTTTTTTATCTCATGTAGAAAATACACTACCTACACTTTACTAGTGAAACAATTGTTTTCTGAGTCTCCACGCTTAGGTAACTAGCAACACGACTGTAAAACTTCCAGTCATGTTATAATATAATTCCTGTCTTTACCATGTACATACGTTGTAGTTTTGTGTTCTTCTTCAGTTTTTAGTGCTTTTTTATTTTTTAAACGTTTCATAGTTATTAAATAAAAAAAATTGTGTTGGGTGCAGATACTTTCCAACACTATAGTTCGCCGGTTTGGTTTTATAGGTTATGGGATAAGACTGCCGCGGATACATTGAAAGTTTTCTGTTATCTATTCCTTTCGTTCGATTTTATAATAAATAGACATTTTACCTAGCTGTACCTACGGGAAGTGTGTTTTATCGGTAGTGTGTGGTTATAATGAATGAAAATGTTGTGGTTTTACCAGTTTGTAACGAAATAATAAAAAACGAATGCAAAATAGTGGAGCTAACTGGCCTACCTATCAGGTATTATTACTAATAAGAATGTTAATGTTTGTCGTTTCTGCATTTAGAAATGCTGCAAAAAAACGACCGTATGGTAATAGATATTGTTGACAGATGTAAGTTTATCTATGGATCTAAGCCATCTCAGTCGATACTTGTCATAGGCGCCGACATTCCGTAGGAAAAGAGGGTTTTGCTCCATTTTTTAAATATCAAGCTAAAATTATGGAATAATATTTTTATTGTCCTTTAGGCCTTCTTGAGCACGTGGTTAAAATGTTTGTACTTAGTCATAGTATACACGTAAGTCATCGCTTTGACACTTAAGAAACTAATGTGAACACTCGCATCACAAAAACGTTTATACTAGAAGTAATCGAATTTCAATATTTATATGTGGCAGATTAGTGCAGTAGCCCAGCTATGTAAAGGTTGAATGGATATATTACAACTTCAATATTTTTTTTTTCAGAAACTATGAAGATTTAATAATTTTTTTTGTAAGTTATTGACTCCATTTTTCAGGATGTATCTTTCTCATTTTTTTTAGAAAAGTTGATATTCACCTTGTGTATACAAAATTATTGCAAGTGGTAATCTAAAGACCTGTGCCACTATTTAACACTATTTAAAATACTAGAACTATATGAAATATATGTGCTTCCATTTTACCGGTTTTTGTAAGAGTATCTTATGTATTTTTACAAAGTATTTTCAAACTCTTATTAAAAACAATTTGGCAACTTTATTTCACAAAACACTTTATCCAAAATATAGATTATGGTTTCAATTTCATATACCTAAACACAAAAAGCAATGCTAACATTACTAAAAATACCATAATTAAATGAAATATGTCTGCTTTCATTTTACAGGTTTTTGTAAGAGTAGCTTATCTACATATCATAAAACACTAATCTGTTTCACTTACAGCTGTCGGTCCAAAATGAATTATGTTGTAAACATAAAATATTAGCTTCCCTTGCCTCGTCTATTAAAATCGCATTTGTTTGCTTTTGAGAAATACCGTGACCTTATACAAAATCGCTGGATCATTTGTCTTATTCATATATCGTATTCTTTGAATTTTAATCCACATTTAATAACAACCATTTTTATTTCTATCTGTTCAAAGATCATAAACTAATCTTGGAAAATGGGGCGGTACACCATTAGTAAATTCTATCATTTCCATCAGCTGAATTGGAAAGACAAAGTTGCATTCATTTTGTTAAGATATATTACAGGAAATTCGACATATTTTTTCTGGGGACTACATATGCCAGTCCTAGTAACCTCAAAACCTAACCTATATCTTTGCATATCTTCTATGGTGCGTAAATACAGTGCCTCCCTAAAGTCACGCACAAATTTATTATTACGTAAATAAAAGACATTATTGAACATTTCCTAGACAGGTCGATTTTCGATTTTAATTTACTTTTTTTTCAAATTATAATTTAATAAACAGGCTGACCTACCTTCGAGTAATGACGTCATCAAATTTTTTTAAAGGGATCACCAATTTCCGGATTACTCTAGTTGAGCTGTTTCCAAAAATGTATCACAAGTCGCTCCTAATTGTTACAGGGTGGGCAACAATACCCAAATTATTTACAAATACCACAGTTATTTACAAATAAATAAACGTACTAAAAAATTGATTGAAATTACTACACACCATTTTAAAGTGTCTACTGAAATGTACTCAATTTATGAAAACATTGGTGTTACATAGAAAAACGTAGAGAAACGTGATCGATCGTAGGAAATTTTATTGTTCGCTAATAAAACCTTTAGACACAAATACCTAAATTAAATTTTCAAATTGTTGACCATTTACTGCCAAACAATGGGCCAGACAAAAAACAAATTCTTGTTGTACATTTCCATAACTTCAGGCGGAATGGCACGAACTTCTTGTCGAATTCGTTTTTTGAGATCGTTAAAATTATTTGGTTTAGTGACGTGTACTTTGCTATTTGCATAACCCCAAAGGAAAAAATCTAGCGGTGTTAAATCTGACGATTAGGCAGGCCACTCCTTAGGTCCTCTTCTACCAATCCACCGATGAGGAAATACGTCAACCAAGTATAGGCGAACAGCGATGGCATACTGCGGCGGTGCACAATATTGTTGTAACCAAATTGTGTCATTGGGCAAATCTAGTTCTTCTTCATTGGGGAACAGTACAACCAAGGAAGTAACTAATCAAATTGAAGAAAATCTAAATATCTTTCGCCATCTAAATCTCATTCAAAGAAATACGGCCCCTAAATTCGATTATCAACAATTCCGGCCCAAACATTGAACTTATGGGGACACTGAATGTATGCTTCCATGGTCCTGTGTGGATTGTCATCTGCAAATACCAGCAATTCTGTTTATTAACGGTGACACTCAGATAAAAAGACGTCCGAGAAAATTATGCGTTTGAAAAAATTCGGATCTGCCTGACATTCTTCCATCATCATTACGCAAAACTGTCCGTCTGTCGAAATCGTTGTCTGACAATTCTTGCAATAGGTGAACTTTTTAGGGATGGTACTTGCTTTTGTGAAAAAATCTGCCCAATGTGCTCTTACTCACACCTGAATCACCTGCCAAGACCCTCATAGTGGAATGCGGATTTTCATGGAGGGTCAAAAGTGCTTGTAACTGCACATCTTCATTTAGTATACGACGATATGGTCGACCAGATCTGGGAAGATCTTTAACGTGACCATAGTTTCGAAACTTTGCTTCAGATCGGCTTACAGTGGATCGATTTATTGGTGGACGATTCGATTTCATTAAACAAAACAATTTCGTCATGGGTTCAAATTATATCACCATACCCGATCATCATGAGAATTTCAATCCGTTCCGTTTCACTAAGATTCATATTTTTACAAAACGAAAACAAGTTAATTAATTAAACAATACTTAATACTTTAAGAAAGAACCAGTTAAAATGAATTCACTCGTACAATCTTAGCAAACTGTTTAAAATTGATTGCCTGTAAAAAATAAACTAGCACGTTATATCAGACAGATAAAATTAAAAAAGCATCAAAGAAATTATGACAACTTTGGTATTTGTAAATAATTTGGGTATTGTTGCCCACCCTGTAACAATTAGGAGCAACTTGTGATATATTTTTGGAAACAGCTCAGCTAGGGTAATCCGGAAATTGGAAAAAAATGTGGTGTTCCATTTAAAAAAAATGTGATGACGTCATTACTCGAAGGTAGGTCACCCTGTATATTAAATTATTATTTGAAAAAAAGTAAATTAAAATAAAAAATCGACCTGTTTCGGGAATTTTCAATAATGTCTTTTGTTTACCTAAGAATGAATTTGTGCGTGACATTGGGGTATATACCTACACATACAGTATCTACAGCTACAGCATATTCAATACTCTTCCTTTTCGAGTTTGTAGAATCTTGGTTTTATTCAGATATATTGTTGATATTTGTTTAGATGGCACTGCTTCTTCAGTAGCTTGCTGATGACTACTCAAATACGGAGACCTCTGTCTGACTAATGACTAAAAGCCATCGTGTGTTGCTGTTGCACTTGGTAAAAAACTACCCCTATCTTCCTTAAGGTATTACAGGCATTGTTAACTTCTTAGGAAAACGGAAGGTTAGTATATACAATACAGAGAGTTGTTGAATTTTTCTTGAATCTTGTCCTTTCTTGTTCATCTGATGACTTGTGCAATTCCTATTTGTATATCACTTTTTGTTTTGAATATTTTGTCTCTCAAATGTTCGATGCACTAAGCCGTTGACGATACTTCGTTTTTAGACTAGCGATGGAGGTGGAACAATTATTTTAAAAGCACTTCCGCATAAAAAATAAAGGTAAAACCTACGCTTATATAAAAATTTCTCGTGAAATTCAATATATTTCTTAATGCCAAGGTCTGTAAAAGAGCTAATTAATCAGCCTGGATAGAAAGCATAATTTTAGATAAGAACATCAAAAGACAAATTCTATCAAAACTTAAATTCGATTTTAGAAAAATTATATTATTTATTAAAACTCTTAATATATATTATTTCAAAACCACAGAGATAGTTGGCCACTTCAGTCAATGATAAAATCTTAATTTAATTATTTCTTTGTTGAGAAGACTTGTATCCATAAAATAAATCTGTTGAAATGGAACAGTGGCAAACTGACTGGGCTATCTAAACAACTCTCTTATAGTGCCCTTGACATCTAACTCGTGCCTTAGAAAACAAAGTGAAAATATCAGGACGGACTGGCCCCTTCTTTACTGATCATTTCGTCACGCTAATTCATGTTTGAGTGTAACACTAAACGTTACTATGTAAAAGAGTGTTAAAGATACGTGTAGGAGGGAACTCAAAGAGTAACTATTATTACTTTCATGGAAACCACAAAATTTTTATCGGCGCAACACTTTCGTATAAAATTTATAGTGTCTGTATCTAATGGCTAACTTTAACCGAGTTAACGAGTGTATTTATAATACTTGAATTCGGTAGTTCACGGTGATAGTGATTTGAGAACAATGTTTTTGTTTCGCAACATAGCGTACGTATTAGGCATACAAAAGGGCAACAGTAAAATGAAATGAAAAGTACAAACCTTGGTCTACGTTCAAAACATACGACCCTCTATACAGGGTTAATAGCAACGTTGTAACAAATCATCGGAGTCGACTTCTTTTGTCAAAATAAAGACAAATCTTTAAACATTAACTGTGAAACATAGCTAGTAATTATCTACTCGGGGACTAAATATATTTATTTCAAATTTGGTATGGTTCAGTTCACTTCTATGGTTATCTTCATGTAATTTTAAAAAACATTAACCAATGGTCTCTGAATTAGGAAGGGTTTCAAATGTTAAGGAAACGTAATTTGATCTTGAAAAAAAAAATTATTTGTAGATCTGAATAGATAATAGATTCCAAATAAAACTTTTATCTTCAAGAGCTATTTCAGGAGGATGCACTGTTCACCGACCAAAGCCAATAATAAAGTTAAGAGCTGCCATAGGTTTAGGTATCTAAACATTTCTTAACATCTTGCTTAATATGTGCATCTAGAACGATTCCAAAAGAGGAATCCGTCTCCTCCCTGAAAACCACATGTAGACTCTCCCAATAATTCACAGAAGTACTCGTAATAAGTGAAGCAGCCAAACCTCAAAAACCAAATTTAATAAAAAAAACAATATAAACTAAGAAAGGAATGGATATGCTTTTCCACTAATAAAGAAAACGCAACAGTCATTTTGAACATAAAATAATATATTGCCAAGTAGATAGCTTTCAAGAAACTACGTAGGAATATGTTTCAAGTTTGAGTGCAGTCACGCAATATGCTCAGTAAGTGTCACAAAATTAAAGACCTGCTGAGAAAACCAGAACAACATGTGAAGAATACTGGAGATTTCAACAAGATCAATGGCATCCGATTTGGTCGAAATAATTAAACCATATTAAGTTTTGGGAAAAGATGGAAGAAATTAATACTTACAAGTTTAGCTTTATCTCTGGTCCTGGTAAACAACTACATGGAAGTATTCGAGTATGAAACTCTGAAATCAGGTTGATGAAGAATTTCTGAGCTTTGGCTTCACTATCGAGAAGAAATCGGTTCGCTTTTATTGCGACATGGTATAGCACGTTAGCAAATAGTTTTTACAGAAAGTTATTTGAATGCACAATCTGGTCATCATCGGGTCCAGAAACAAGACACCGTCAATACCTTAGGACATCCAGCACGAACTATTTGTGGCAAACACTTATACGATCACCTGTTGGGAATTGAATAACAGAAAAATAACAGAAATACTAACAGGCTATCTAAAGGACACCTAATATCAAAAATGCACTGATAAGACACAATTTTAATTCTATAACCACTTCAAGCAGAAAGAGGCAGCCTTTTCTGAAACCAATGCACATATTAGGTGTATATGCCGATTAGAAAATGTAATTGCCGGTTTCAGAGATCCTTTCTAAAGAAGTAATATGTGTATCGATACATTGAGAATCAAAAACCGACAACATGGCAGTCAACCAGCAATTGTTCAACCATTGACGGCTACGACCAGTTCTTAACGTACACCATGTATTTTAAACTCAAGAGGCAAAATAATTTGAATCCTTTCCAAATTTCTCTAACGTTAAATATATCTTTATTAAATATTTCAATGTGATTTTTATGCACTGTATAATTCTACTGCCTCTATTAGATATATCATTCAGCCTTAAACAACTAATGAAAGTAAAATTAATTGCATTGGCTACAAAGTTTTTATTTGAAAAGTTATTGGTGACATTTATTCTACGTTATATGCATATAAATTCTGAGAAATGCAAAAGTCACTTTACTAAATATAAAATAATCATTTTGTCGAAATTATACGAATGATATTATTAATATTTAGCGTTTGGCCGAAATAAACTGCATTTTAACGAAATTTTTGGTTATTTTGCTGACCACAATATCTTTCCATGAACGTAGCGCTGTAGTATGCAAATGGACATCTAAAATCTTTACTACAATATAAAAATAGGGCATAAAAGATCAAAAGAAAAAGCAGCAATATATGCAGGCGTGAAATTTACATAATATGTTGTATATAGAAATTTCCAGTTCGCCTGAATACCGCTCTGTTCTGCACTAGGATCATCTGTCGTCAAAATGTCTCCTTTCAGCCAGAGGTTTGTTGCCAAGTTCATGGCTTCTAAAACTTTAAACATATAATACGTTCTGCTCTGGCATAATACGGTTTGCATTGAGGGAAACTTTCAGCCATTAGTTTTATGATCAAATTTACAATTGTTATTTACGATTGTCCGGTGATCATTTGACGTGGTTTGGAAATATTGCACTACACATTTCGGTACTGTAACAAGTTTAACGAATTACGTGCTTCAGCTTAAGTATCCTGTGTGGGTTTTAAATGTATTGCAGCCTGAGCAATGCCCACGTAGAGATAGTACGTTATCTGCTGCTTGTGTTATTTCGTAGAAATGATAGATCATACAAATACGTACATTAAAACATAGCAACTTTGTTTTGAATCTTTTGAGAGAGCTATAATTGAAATATTAAATTTAAATTATTTATATCCGTATACAGTTTTCTTGATGTGGATATAATAATTCCAGTACGTCATTGTCTGAATACCTCACATATTATAAAGAACACGATTCATGTTAATATGGTAGATACAGAATCAATGTTGTTAGCATAACGCTAGAATGTTCTATTCGATGGTGATATTTTTATGTCTATTGGGAACCACTTAATTGAGTTTAGGTACACATATCAACGATTTGGAATCCTCAAAAATTAGTTCAGAATATTAACAAAATGCAGCTTTAATTTTTATATATTAAGTCTTAATATATATTGTTATGTTGTTATTTTATTGCTTGTTTGTTAGTTATTGAAATGTCAATTACTTACCAGGATAGCTCTGTTCTGGACGCCTATGTGTTTACTTATAATTGATTGAAATTTAACATTTTAATGTGTCAGATGTTTTCAAAAACTATTCGACGGAAAGTTGTTTGAAGCTATGACAGATATTTAAAAAAATATTTAAATTTAATATTAAACCAAAAACTGTTGGCATGACACACTTATTCACAGTTTAGATTCTAAACCGGTTCAACCGGTATCAAGTCAGCACAATGTGACTGCAAGATTACATAAATAATTTCATGGTAATGTAAGAACGGTTTGAGGGCATATGTATTCCAGATCATGTTATAATAATATGCCAAAGGCACTTCAAGTTCATTCAAGGGCACCAAAATACATTCAGTGCATCTTTAAGCTCATTATAATGACGTCGACAAGATAACGTCATTACAAGGATGATATAATACGATATAAAATTTTAAGACAATGTAACACGACAATCATTTACCGATCATTCATTACCTTCAAAATTATTCCCAGACCTTTGCATAGTTTTTTTTTATTATTTACGTGTTTTCAATAATACTACATATTGCTTAATATATTTTTATTGCCATATATACACATACACATATCATTACAAAAATATATTTACATATAATATTACAAATATTGCACTTGAGGCCATCAATAGAAAATACATTTCTATGTTTATGCTTATCTTGTTATATAATTAAATGAATAAAAAAATGGGATAAAACTGACTTAAAATAGATTTATGCAACTAGTAACTAAAATATATTACATATATATTAATAGATATTTTTTGGTAACTAAAGTAGATTTATCATTAACTAATAAATCATTCCAATCTTTTTTGAAATTGAAAAATATATTTGTTCTTTTGTTAAAATAACGTAAATTGTATTTGTAACAGTTGTACTCACATTAAAGAGCAGAATTATTAAAGCTTATGTTCACACATTAAATTAGTTTATAATTTCACTCACATTCCTTTGAACAGTCGAATTGTATTACGTGTTTCTAGGACACGTCATCATAAGTCTTTCAGTAGACCTACGAAGAGCAGAAGGTCCCGGAATAAAAATAGCAGCAGGAGCCGCAGGAAGATGCGTCAGACTCTGGATCCTATGGAGGCCTCCTGGTGTTGGAATAACATCTTCCGAAACTGACCGGTTTCTGGATCTCCTGTGTTGAGCATTCCTTATGGTTGTGTTGAATTGTGCCACACTTGCGTCTCTATTCTTTCTTCTTGCGGGCACTGACTGTAAGGAGTCTTCATAACTGCTGCAAAGATATTGAAAAATGTGTGAGTGGTATGACAAACATAGATATGGACGCTTTCATATACTCGCATATATGTACTACAAAAACATAGAGATGCGTACATATGTATTTCAGACACGTTATCAAATATAGATATAGCAATTACTTAAAGAAACTTCAGTGCTAAATACTTTGCTGTTTGACCGTGTGAGTATAGGGAAAATTAAAGTTAACATCGTCTTTCAATGATTTTAGTTTGGTTCCAAGTACTTCCATTTGATGAATTATTTTTTTAAATTCTCATGACTTTTGACTAGAAAAAATTCTTAATTATTCTCCTAGGCTAATTCGAAATCTCTATACAATATGTTTTAACTAAAGCAAAAATAAATTGTATATTTTTTATTTCATTTCTCCTATGATAGGAGTTCTAAAGGTTACAATCGAAATCCTTGCAACCAAGTTATGCCCACCGTGAACCTTTTTCTGCGTGACTATAGACTGGGATGTTAATAATCTTGAAAACTACCAACCCTTCAACAGATGTAATTACGTATCTATCAATGTTTTTATTTTGATTGAGTATTTTAGACTCATGATTTTATTCTCAAATTCTCACATTTTTTTTCTGTAAAGGATCAGAAAACTAATTCAAGCCTCCTAAATCTATGTCTTAATCTGTTTTTAGTTAAAGTTCGAGGAAAAGTAAATTGTCTCTTAGCAAGTTCAAAATTCTAATTCCATGGCACTGCAGTATACAGGGTGTTTTCAAAAGAAGTAGCATAAATGGTACCAGTGAATCTACAGCTAAAAAGAAAACGTTTGAATAAAAATGTGTGTCGTAAAATGTGCACTCCTTAGAAGAGTTACAGAGTTTCCAAAAAAATATGGCATCCGGCAAGCAGCATGGACGTCAGTAAATAGGGGTTTAATATATGTAGTTTATGTGGATAACCAAGCAATAAAAGAGGCTACTTTTACTTAAAAAGTTATAATAAAAAGTAAAAGTAATAAGCGTAACAAATAATGATAAATACTTAATCTATCACATCTGAAAGTACCACTTGAAATGCCCTCTGAATCTGGATGGTCTACAAACGTCAAAATTTGTTGTCAAAAATAAAATCTGAGTACATCCTATTATTAAAGACCAAGTGGCTTTTAGGTTTTAACGGTCAGTGCTATTATTTGATATATAGTGATTTTCCGGATTGTTACGCCGTGGACTCGGTAACTCGTCGCTGCCAGTAACAGAATTACAGTGCACATCCCTAGCATTAGCCGGAATTTTTTGACCTGCTCTTGTTATTCTCGTGCTAAGCTCTGTGTGGGGCAGACCTGCTACCGGTAACCCTGGGCTTGCCCATATATTGACTTTGGTGCTGTTGTTGGTATTACGACTAATACGATCGGAACTGTTCCTCGGATAATGGTGGTCTTAGGAAATGTTCCATAGCTACCTCTGCAACTGGTAGCATCCCATGCTTCCAAACGTTTCACCGCTCTTTACTCTCATCATCTTTAGTGGTGACTCTGCAGCGACTTGAGTGGACATGAACCTGAATTAATTTATGGCCGGGCCCAGAGATACCGATAGCGGGTCTGCCCCCCCACAGAGCCTAGTCCGAGAACAACAAGGACCAAATAATCCTATACATATCTAGGGGTGTGCACTTTAATCCTGTTGCTGATAGCGACCAGTTACTGAGGTCACGGCATAATAAGCCGAAGGATCACAAGATATCAAATATTAACGATCAAGCTTATATGATGCCTCAAAGGTCAGTTCTCTGTCCCCTGTTATATTTAATCTTTATATACGATATCAATTAGTCTCTAAGCCGTAATGTACTTCTTCATGCCGATGATCTCAAGTTGTATTTATCTGTAAGAGACTTGAGCGACTGTCTTTTGCATCAGTCAAATACATATACAATTGTCTTTAAGTGTACTCTCAAGATATATCTCATAGACGGTTCAATCTTAACGATCTTGTTTATCGGTATTTATCGGTAATTCTTTAAAGACCCTTCATAAAATTATTATCGGAAAAACTGATTCCCCGGATTTGTTAAATAACTTATGTCTCTATGTTTCCCGCTGTGTGATTCGTTGTTCATTTTTATTTTATCTACAGCCTCCGAGAACAAATGTATTAAAATGTTCTCCATTGTATACAATAGTTGATACTCATTTTCGGATGCTAAACTTTGTGAATATATTTTTTGATACTATTTCACATTTTAAGAGAGTTTTTTTAAACCACAACTTGCTGAACATATTGTTATTTTTCTACTTTTACCCATATTTGTCTTTTTTTGTGAAATTTTAAAAATTGTCTAAACGTATATGTATTTTGGCAATTTTTTATGTACAAATGTAACATTATTAGCTGTTCTTCTCCACCCTGTAATTGGTATTGACTGTCAGGTGGTGTACGTTAAATAAATGATCGGGCTGTAGTATACAAGAAAGAATAATGTCTAAACTGTTGCATTTAATTTACTAAATTTTTCAAATATCTGCTAATATCATTCATTTTCACAGAATATGCTGCGTGTCTTGCTTCATTACTTACTGACAACTCTCCTCTGAGCTTTGGCTGCTGGACTGCTCGCACTGGCAATGTAAAGCGCCATCCACAATTCCGGAGTCCTGTCCGCTGGAATGCAACGAAGTGACGGACTTCTCCATGCAGCCGGAGCTCCTGGATCTCTCCCGGAATTGGGGCCTGCGCATCGTCATGGCGGGACAGCTAGCGTCGTGCCGGTGGAGATATCCAGTAGGAGACTGCGTCATGTCGTGTACGCCTGCTCCAGTATAGTGGAGGTCCTCCCCGAACGTGGACGGGAAAAGGCCGGCTTTGCCCAGAGCGCCTGCTGCTATTGTGTAACCCAACGGCTGAGAGAAGCTCTTCTCGAGCATTCTAAGCATGCAAAAGAGGAGAATAAAGAAGATATTAGTGATGTGGACACAAAGAGAGAGTGTAGAAAATAACGCTTCTTGCAATATCCGATTTTAACACCTATGTAATAATTGATTGCCATCGGCATTACTTAAATTAAAACGTAAGTAAGTGTTTCATGTTTTGCACGTGTGATGTATCACTTTAAGAACTGAAATTATCTTTCCTCTTCGCTACTGGATAGTTATATTAAAGTTAACTTTAAACTGTAAAAATATTTTTCTTGAGATATTTCAAAAAGGCAACAGAAAAAATATATATTTTTTAATTATTGAAGATTAAATTTTTTAAATACTGATAAATTTTAAATACTAATAATGAATATTATGATAGTAGTCCACATCACTATTAATAACAATTATTGTAACTACACTAACACTACTTAGAAATGAAATCATCATGCTTATTATCACACACATGTTATCTGCCTCTATACCTTTTTATGTACATATTATATTAACTTCAAATTAAAAAAAAAAACAAGAACGAAAAAGATCTACATGAATGAAGGTTGCTCGTAAATATAATTTGTTTCTTAATTTTCAGTGCAAGGGATTAACGGGGAATTTGTACATGGATACACCTACAGATAAAGGCAAAATGAAGATATCCCATAGACAAACAATGTGCATATTTTATAAATTCCTTCAGCCTGTTTGGAGACATGACGAGGCGAACTTTAAAAAAAATAAAACTACTTTTTATGTAAATGAACCAGGTGAACTAATAACATTCAAGTGTTTTACGATTTTGTTTTTTATACATGTAGTAGTAATATATAGTAGCGGCAAAAATTCAGAGGACTTACGTTATAGGATCAAATGAATAATTTATTATATTTTCATCAAAACATTTAAAAAACTGCAACAGAGATTAATAGAACTATATAATACACTAAATCTTTACACAATACGAGTGTCTTGTAAATTGTTACAATAATTTGAGGAGGTGATAGAATACGTGATTTTGAGTGTGAAAATATTGAAAATTATGTTGACAATAAAAATAATTGCGTAACGTCAGCATTCTTGTCGCTACTACAACACTTATTTTTAACTTTTTAATGGTTTTTTGATAAAGTTTTAGATAATATTATAATTGGTTTATTTCTTATTTTTAAGTGTTTTCATATCCAAATTTATTTCTTTCCACTAAGACAGCCTTTTAAATGATGAAATGTATGCGTTAGAGTCATATGTGTACAATGGAAAATTAGGTCTGAAATTCTGGGAATATGAATACCAGAACAAGATCATAGTAAGCATATTCGCATGAATAACTGAAAAAAATAGCCCTATTGAAACACAAGAAAAATTGATAGCAAATTTTGAACTAAACATGAGAACTAACTTAAAACTGTTTAAGAAAACGGCTATTATAGATTCTAGTTATAGTTTTCTCAAATTTTGTTTGACGTTTACGTTCTACTCAACGTGTGAAGTCCGACTCTGCCTTATCCCCAAGTAGGCTGTGGTTTACTTAACACTATAGTGAGACTTTTCTATTTTCTAGTGGACTGTTAATGACAAATTTTATGTATACGGGGTGTAACAGAAAATCAGGTCATGCTGTTAACTATGACTATATTTAATCCTACTTACCTATATACAAAAATGTCTCCCTTAAAATATACAGGGTGTTAAAGTTCAATTTTTAAAATTGTTTTTCAAAGCATACTGTGTTAGAATGACATTCTACCACACTGTGGTAGAATGTTATTCTAACATACTGTGATGGAATATGTACAAATAAGCAACTTTTTTGTATGATTTCTAAAATCTTGTTAGAGAAAGTATAGTTTAAAACACGTGTACAATGCCATATTCCACTTCTACGATTTGTTGTAGAATATACTGTTCTCGTGTTGGAGAAAAACAATTTTAAAAGTTCAACTATAACACCCTATATCTAGGGAGGCATATTTGGATATAGATAAGTAGGGTTAAATCGTTATAATTTTTCGCCAAAAATACGCGTTTAACGGGATGACCTATTTTTGTGTTACACCCTGTATAAATCAATAAAATACATTTGAAATGCTTGACGCAAAAAGTAAACAAATTTATTAGAGAAATTTGAAGAGTTTCACTATCACACAATAATTTATCAGATGGACAACACCTTACCTTCGCTTTCTCCTCCGAATACAAATAACGCAGATGGCAGTTGTCAAGGCGCCGAAGAACACAAAGCATCCCAGAACGACCACACCAACTTCTAAGGAAGAAAGAAGCACCCTTTTACTTCTGTGTTGGTTCCTCTCAGCTCGTCCACTAACCACAGCTAGGACCTTAGGCCCTTCTAACTTGTTTTCAATTTCGCCTTGTTTCAATTTCAGCACCCTAAAGAAATCATTCACAATTTATAATTGATTTTAAATTAGGTACATACTTACTTTTGTAAGCGGTCCATGTCGACCACTGTATTTAGTAGAGGATCTACAGCGTACAAGTACATGTCGGTTCTAAAAAGAGAATAATAAGTGATAGTAGTTGTACAGTATACTCGTAACTGCAAAGAGAGAACAGACATAAACCAATTAAGAGAAAATTAATCTCGTTTTCTTGAGTCTCCAATTTTCTCTCCAAAAAATACAAAGTGTGCTATAGAGACAAAAATCGTGAGTCTGGTGTTTATAATGGGCTAATAAACAACATTGCAGAATTAAGAGAAAGAACAATTGAAAAATTTAATATTATTAGACAGAAGCCCGGAATATTCTTTCGAACCCGCCAATCACTTTTACGAAGGATTAATTTATGTATAGAAGTAGCAGGGAACTACTTTGAAGGTCTTTTGTAAATATTTTTTTATTTGTTAAGTATTAAATAAATCCTGTTTTCGATTCCAAATCACGCTTTGTATATGCTATTACTGAGGGCTACGTGATCTCATGAAAACTTTAATGGCATTAGTCTCGAAAACGGTTACTTTTAGTGAATTGAAACAAGAGTACCTCATTTCTAGGATATATAATGCAATTTTATTTTGGCATACCAAAATTAGAAAATAATTATAAATAAAAAAAGTTTGACTAGATTTCTGACATGGATTGGAGGTTTAAAGGTGTTGTGATTTTTTATTTTGAATTCTTTTTCATGTTTACGATCCACTTTAATGTATATAACAACTGTACCGAATTTGAAGAAAATCGGTTTACTACAAAAAAAGTTATCAGAAATAAAAATTCATTTTTTCTTTGACAGGCCATAACTTCGTTATTATTGAGAATTCGAAAATGTGTTACATATGCTTATACGACTATTTTTATCAGTAGATTAGGCTCGCGAAGTTTGTGCGCATAATTTCCGGATACCCTGTATATCTGACAATGTCTAACTTAAATTGATGAAACTTGAACTAATGATTTAATGAATAATCATTAATAGAAAAATTTATTAACCAGTGGTAATGGCGGAAAACTAGAACGCATTGTCATTAGAGACATTGAAATAAAATGAAGCTTCAACTTCAATTTCTTTCAGGGCAGATCCCTTTTGTCACTAAGAACTTTTATATCCTTAAAAATTTAAAATTAAATTACCGTTTCTGATCTCTAGAACCAGATATCAACTATAGACCAAATTTGGTACGTTCTCTAAGAGTGATTGACATGGTCCACGTATATTTGGATGAATATTTTGACAAAGTTTACTTGGTCCAAGTTAGTTTCCACGGTATTTTTTAACTTAGATATGACTGACACTACTGACAGTCGAGACATACAGAGAAATTGCTGAGTTGTTGGAAGGTATGCAAATAGTAGCTGATATGCCCGTAGAAGACCATGAGATTGCCAAAAAAAGTTTAAGAAAGAAAAGAAAGATTTGAACCCGGAATTGAATTCTTAGGTATGATGCATTGTGAGTTTCCAATTATTTCCTTCGCAAAGCAGCAAATCAGGACAGAGATATATTTGAGAATCATTTAGGACTAACTACTTGTTTATAAGTGGTTCACATGACATTAAATTTTTTCAATATATCGCTAGCAGTGAGATCAGGTATATTCATGTCATCTGATATTCTTTCTAAGGCTGAATTTCTAGCACTTTTATTCTTATAATTCTAATTATTTAATAGAACGGGTAACTAGTAATTAGACTGTTTTGGCTCTGTATTACCTATGTTACCTATGTATAAATTACTACAAACACACAAATGTCAGCAACAACAGCATTAACAGCGCTGCGACTTGTAAACAGCGACGTTGACGACTTTTGGTTTGCCTCTGGGTATCGTAATAACGGCATTAACTAATCTGCAGTAATATGCATAAGCTATCTTCAATACGTTCATAAGCATGACAAGATAAATAAGAAAGCGTCTGAGTGTTGGTAGCCATTTACATACAGATAAGAGGGAAAGTGCGATGGAGAACAGATACAGTTTAATATAGTGTTTCATATTGTGTGGCCGATTTGAGCATTAATATATTATATTTTAAAATTTCAGTGCACTGTAGTTAAAATTGTATAATTGTCTAACTAACGATATTATTATTTACTTAATACATACGTGCGTTGTTTCAATATTGGCAAAAATTGATATTCCGATTTAAAAAGTTGCCGCAAGAATTCTTAATCTCATAATAAAATTACTCATTATATTTTTTCAAAGTTCAAATTAACATTTATAAGTACAAGCAAATAAAATATTACAACGGGATTGGACAATGCGCATAAAATAAAAATAAAGAATTATTTAATTTGAAAGTTTGGGAAAATCATCAAATAGTTAAGAGACTCTTACTTAAATGAATTTATTCATCTAACAAAGTAGAACAATTTCAAATAAGTCTTGACTAAGTATTTCCCTGGTGGATTATTCAATATTTCTGTTAATCTTCTGTCAATTGTTCGTAGATGATATTCTACTTCCAATTATTCTGGCTCACAAATGGCCCTTCTTTGTGACACTAACGCGTTAACAATAGCTCGTTTTTGGGCTACATTACGATGAAATTCAGCAGTCAAATATCAGTTAGTATGAGTGGGATTCCTATAAACAATAGATGCTAACGTACCACCTGTGGAAAGACATAAGGACGTCAAACAATGGAATCAAACGATGGATATACCCAAGCAACTTTTAGTGGTATTGTCAAATAATTCAGATTTTTATCTATATTTACATCCTTTCTATGGGCACAGTATGTTAGTACAGTTGATAAGAAAATCCGTAATATTTGAACTTGAAAATTTTATTCGCCCTAAAGAAAAAAGGATTTTTAACACCAATAAAATATGTCAGTAGGGGCAAGGGGCAACCTTGTATTATGAAGATATTTATAAATTTTATAAAGGCCTTTTGTAGGGCGCCTCCATCTGAACATAATAATACACGGATGTATAAAAAACCCTATACATGTCGAAAGCTAAAGGATGATTGCCCTGCCTCAAGCTGCTTCCCTCTTATATAACGTATTTGCTTACGATAAAAAAGATCCTTGCTAAATATTTAAACACTCATAAAATTTGTATCTGCCGTTTATGTCTTTCATGTCTTTCGGAAGCAAATCCACTTTAAGGCAGAATAAGGCCTTGTGGTTTTGAGATTCACTGAAAGTTATAATAAACCGAAAACAGTAAATGATATACCCTTTAAATCAATCAACACCCGGCAGCCCTAAAACGAAATGTTACAAACCTTTTTTTGTGAAAGTATAGCGATTACTATAAGAAAAGGTAGATATCGAGACAAGCTTCAAAATTAAAATAAAACCCAGAAAGAATGTCAATAGTCTGTTACTCACAAAATTCATAAACGACATTATGCGACCGGTTTTGTCAACAAAAACGATTCCTTCACATCAACATGTATGGCTAACAGTCAAGAATCTAAGCATAAGTATTAAATTACATAAGATATATAAAAGAGAAAAACAATATGTTATACAAATTTATATTATTTTTATTTTAAATCAATGAAAGAATGTGAAAATCCGCAAAAAAAATTGCAGCTGATAAGGGCAACCATAAGCGTGACAAAAAAAAACAATTAACTTGACCAAAATTCTATAAATAGAGAAAATGTTGTTTCAGTGTAAAGCAATCCCAGTCTATTACTCACAAAATTCACGAACAAAATTATGCGACCGATTGCGTGAACAAGAATGCAATTACTGATAAAGACATTTGAAGATCTCTGTTTCGTCCAACGCTGAAGACTGTATTTTCTATGAACCTACAGATGCTTTTCATACAAGCAATATTAATGGTATTATGATAAATATTGCGATATGTACATATAGGAGTTGCCAGCAAATATATTAATATACAGGGTGGCCAGATGAAAACAAAACAGAGCCATTTTCAGGAACTGCGTCAATATTGTAGAAAAACGATCAGACCTGCCGATTTTAGATTAAAGGAGGACATTATCTGCTGGTATTTTTGACTGCGCCACTTTCACCCCCAAGCAAGAGTAAACATCACCCCAAAATATTTAAATGGCATTGGGGGTTGAGTAATATATATTTTGAAAGCTCTTATAGTTCTCTTTACAACAAACTTTAAATTTTATAATTCAGCCCAATACTTAATAAGCATTTTGATTTTAAAATTGAAACTTATGTACAAAAAATTAGTAACGGTAAAAATGTCATTCTAGTTAAGTACGCCAGAAATATAAATTTAGTATTTCTTGCGTTACATTGGTTTTCGGCGATTTGTTATCACTTTCGTAAAAAAAGTACAATTGTAAAAAACACAAATAAATACTCTACACACACAACGAACGTAAAATTAGTGGATTCCAAATTTATTTTCTAGTATTATTTGGAAGCGTTGGTTGGTAGTTTATTTGTGTTTTTTTAAAATTAAACACTATGGTTTATTCCATTGCGGAAAGGGTAGATATCATTTTGCTTTACTTTATAAACAATAAATGTGCGAATAGAATACTTCAGCTATTTAATGAACAACATCAAGATCGACATGTCAAGAGGAAGTATGTTTTAGAGGTAGTAACATTTCAAGAGACATGGAATATAGCCAATAAAAAACGAGAAATTGAAAAACCTATAGTTAATGAAGCTAGTGAAGTTGCAATTTTGGGACAAGTTCATCTTGATCCTACAATAAATACGAGGCTGCTGACATATGTCTCTGGGATCAATCGAACTAGCATACAAACCATTTTCAAGAAGAATAAATTCCATCCATACAAAATACGTTTAGTCCAGGAACTTCATGAGGATGATTATGACCGCCGTTTGCAATTTTGCGAAATAATAAGTGAGCGAGCAGGAAACGATCCATAGTTCCTTTTTAACATCTGTTTTTCTGATGAATGGAGAAACGGTTTTCTTGAACAGAAATACGATACAGAAATATTTACAAGTTTATTATTATAAAGAATATATTCATTGACAAGCATGACTTTTGTGTTACAATGTTAATATCGTTGAAAAAGTTAAATCGTAATATAGTAAATCAGGTGCAAGAGGTGTTCTCAGAAGCCGTTTTCCGCCTTTATCAAAGTTGAATTGTTACTCTAAAGTAATTTATCAAAAACTCAAATGCTTCTGTGAAAGAGAAACGGTTCATATTTGTTGTATAAAGTTTTTGACAAGAGTGACGATCGTTTCCCCCAAACTTGGAACCTTTGATAAAGTTATAGGTGTACACTTACACGGAAGTTGGACTAACTTTTAATATTAACCTAGTTCCCACGTGAAAGGAGAAAATAAATGGGGCAGCTGCTACCTTCATGGTGAATGTAATAATAGTAAATTAATTTGGAAGGGGTAAGTACTTCCACACAATTATGTCAAATGCGATATTTTTATTCTATAAGTACTTAAACTTATAGCTTAAGAAAGGACAATCTGGGTTTTACTTTTTAGAATATTTTTCAATATACAAACTGATCAGTATTCTCATGTTGCTAGAAAATTTTAACTCCTGTTTTTCTGATAATCTTTCCAAAAGATTTCATTATTTTCAATGATTTTCTGCATTTTTATGTGTGATGGCAGTGTCCTCAACCTTTATCTATATTATCCAGTGCAAGGGTCCAATATTAAATAATATAGCTGGTTCGCTGTGATGCTGATCTCATCATCTTTTCGAGTATCTTTTAGTACTCAGTACGGAAAAAGGTAAGTGTCCTAGATTCAGCAACATGGTTCACTGTGGTACTAATGTTCATCACAACATGTAATACTCAGTATGGGGAAAAATGGAGGTGGTAAAATGGCATTCACTTCAAATATCTTTTTTTTGTTTACACTCTAATCAAGAAAAATAATTATAGGATTTCATCTAATGTTTCATCATATCAATATGTCCCCTTGGTTAACCTTTCTATGGTGGAGAAGGTCGGGCACTCTATAATTTTCAAAGGTGGCTGGCATTTCATTTTAAAACAATTTCAAGTTTTTTGAAGTTTGGTTACACTTTTTTTAATTCTCCGTATTGTAAAATTTGAATCTGGTCGTCTTTATTTGATGTTGAAAGTTTCTTAAAAAATTCTTTTTTAAAACTCCATGAATTTTGAGAGATTTTATAAATTGGTTTGATATTTCAAACACCCTGTATTTTTTCATTAGTTAATATTTTAATAGTCTTTTGTCCTTCAAAAAAATTTTTTAAGTTTCCTTAATTTTGAGATCCTTGTAACGGACAAACATATTTCAACACTTTATATAATACAGAATGGTCTTTCCCCCTTTCGATAAACAAAAAACGCTAAAACTTTCGCTAATGTAGAATTTTTATCTAACTGTTGTCAATTTTTATTTTAACACTCTGTCACTTTTGAGCAAAATGTTTCAATAAATAAAGTAAAAAAGTAATAATATACCTACACTTTTTTTACTGCGGTCAATTTTTGTTAAATACTGTACTTATATGAAGTACCAAAGTAGAAAGGAATATGCTTAGCTACAAAATTTCTGTTCAACACTTTCTTTGAACTAAAATAATGGGACTTTTATTATGTCACTTTTCAAAATACAGGGTGTCAAACTCAAATTTTTGAAATGATTTTTATTGATAGCTCAAGTGACTTTAGAGATATTTGTTTGAAATTTGTCACATATTTTTATCGTAAGTCGCCACACTTTTTATGTAATTTTGGCATAAACATCAAAGCATGAACATAGAAAAGAGGGTTTGTAGTATCCACAAACACCCCAATTTTCTTTGAGTACACTTATGGTTTCACCATTTTTTTTTAGATAGAACGTATTTTTGTTTTATTTATTTATTTTTTAATTCTTATAAGATTTTGATTTGAGGCTCGGTTTAAACTTTTTTGGTAATTCCCGTTTTATTTTGTAAATTAAAATAAACAAAACGGCACAACTATAATAACAATAAACAGTAAGTAAAGACAAAAAAATTAATTCAATTCAACTAAATGTTCAATATGGGTACTACCCACACGAATACAATCTCGAGCTCTTTAAATAAGAGGATAACAAATAATTTGAAAAATATGTGATTTCAGCCTAAAGTGCTCTCCATCTTGTACCATTCGTTCCTTTGGCTGGTATTTAGATACTTAGTAGTAGAACTTTTATGAAAGATTTCGTTTATATTGTTCCAATACAAACTAAACAACAGTTAATGGAACGAATTATACAAGGTAAATAGCACACTTTAGGTTAAAATCACATATTTTCCAAAATATCCGTTACCCTCCCATTAGAAGAGCCCCAGATGAAGGTGAAGGTACACTTCGTTTCATTGAATACATTTTTTGTCTTTCTCTCTATTGTTGGTTGTGTCGTTTTGATTGTTACAATTTACTAAATAAAACAGGAATCAACATTTAATACTTAGCGATACTTAATTTATGCCAAACCTAGCACATCATTCAAAAACGTTGCAATACCTTGTAAAGCAAGTCTGAAATCAAAATATCATACGAGTAAAAAAACAGAATTCCAATTTTATATCAACTAATTAACCTTCAAATATTGTTCAATGAAAACATACATTTTATATTCAATACAAAACGTTACAAACTTATCCATCAATCCAGTCCAGTAGATAGAATTACGGTAGGCACAAACAATTTTGGTTTACATTTTGTTAGCGTGAGATATCTACATTGGCGTTAATTGGAAATAAATCTATAGATTTAAGACATTATTTATTACAAATTGAAACAAACGAAAGTTCTTAATACCAAATTTTCATATATAAACGTGAAATGCACAGTAAATGTCATATTAGATAGCCATGGAAAGACTGTTTCGTGCTTAGGATATATGGTCAAACAATATGTCATAAACTTGTTCGCTTCATGTGATCTAGGTATACGAACTAAATAAGCCGCAAGGCTGCTAGAATTCATCAAAATGGTTATCATAACGGCCATTTAGGGCACTCATCCACGATATCCGCTTTCATTTGCATACTGACACTGTGAAAATTGGGTCAAACAAGGAGGTAATTTCTATCAAGTAAATCCCCTAAAATATACACACACATATATGTGACATAATAATTCATAAAGGCAAAAGAATAACGAGGTATAAAAATGTATACAAAAATATCAGAGGTAGTTTCATTGGTAAATTTTATTATAAAATGGGGGGTCCTTCATATACACGGTGTCCCATAATGACGTGCGCTCTTTTGGAGGGTGTGTTCCTTGGGTCATTTTAGGCGGGGTTCTTTCTATAAAAATTTTCGATTTGAGCCCTCCCTAACGAGATAAGGGCTTCTAAAAAATTGAAAAAATTTCGGTTTTTATTTTTTTTCTCAAAAACGATTAAAGTTATAAATCTGAAAATCGGTGACTACATTTAGTTGATTAAGTGACATTATTGAGTATGATTTTTATTTTTACCAAATGTCTATAAGGGTGGCAACCACCGACCTCTGTTGTTTTTTTAATTAGAACTTTTATTCTAAACGTTTCTCGATATGAAAAAATTACAGTACTAAATTTTTCCCCTCTTAGTATTCTTCTGCAAAGACACGCGTTTTCTTTTACAAAAATAAAATCCACATACGTACATATCCTCGGGTGTGGAATATGCAAGTAAAATAATTCATATGAAACGTAGTAGGCTGGTGGTTTTAAATTTTGACATATGTGCCAAATTTGAATCATTTTTATCAAGTAGTAAACTCAGAAATTGGAAAGTGCGAAATGCAAACTGTTTAAATATAGTGGGCCAATGTGGCAGTCGGTAAAGACTGACGGTATACTGACTAATATTTGTTGTTGTAAATACATAGAAATGAACCTACATTAAATGTTTACATGTGGTGTTCAAAATGCCTTCTCAGATGTCGGTCACATAACTCTTCGTAAAAAATTTAAATTTACACTAGCAGTACCTGACGGAAATTTTTTATTTTGTTGGAAATATTGAAAATTCATAATTGCAATAGAAATTAACAGAATAGCCAATTTGGTGGTAGATATCTGACATTAATTGTTATTGACAATCCAAACAATAAAAGCATCAAAGTTACAGCAGCCTACTACGTTCCATATGAATTATTTTGCTTGCATATTCCACACCCGAGGATATGTACGTATGTGGATTTTATTTTTTTAAAACAAAACGCGTGTCTTTTCATAAAAATACTAAGAGGGGAAAAATTTTGTAAATTGATTGTTCTATTTACTGTAATTTTTTGATATCGAGAAACGTTTAGAAAAAAAGTTCTAATTGAAAATACAACAGAGGTTGGTGGTTGCCACCCTTGTAGACATTTGGTAACAATAAAAATCATACTCAACAATGTCACTTAATTAACTAAATGTAGTCACCGATTTTCAGATTCATAAGTTTAACCGTTTTTTGAGAAAAATATGAAAACTAAAATTTTTTCAATTTTTAAGAAGCCCTTACCTCGTCAGGCTCAAATCGAAACATTTTATAGAAAGAACCCCCTCTAAAATGGCGCAAGCAACACACCCTCTAAAGGAGCGCACATCATTATAGGACCCCCTGTATATTTTTTAAATTAGAGCCTCCCTAAAATAGTTACGGCCCTTCAAAAACAGTTGAATATAAATTAATTTTGACAGAAACGTGATACTAATAAAATTATATTTTACTCGCATATTACTTATTACCCTTGTTTCCTTCCACGTTTCTTGTGAATAGCTTTATTTACTTAGAAACTTTTTCGGCTCTTACAAAAGTTTCATTTCTAGTAAGACATTTCAAAGCATAAGATAATTTGGAAAATAGACATAAAATAACGGTAAATATGCTAGTAAAGTATAATTTTATAAGTATTACGTTGCTGACAAAATAGATTTGTTTAGATTCTAATATTTTTTAGAAAAATTGAAAAAACCAGATGTTACCTCCCTCATTTACAGAGCTGTAACTTTTTAGGAAATACTGAAAATAAAAATATATATATGAAAGACCTCCCTTAAAATTTGCCTGTCTCTGAACTTTTGTATACACTTATGCAACACTCTCTATACACAAAATAGTAAACTGTTGGGTTAATATCATTAGATATAAGACCAGCTTATGCAAGGTGATTCACAACTTATCTAAAAAAATATGGGAATAAATGCGATATGAAAAATAGAATCAATATCATAAAAACATTTTTTTTGTAAAATCCTTATACTTTCTGGGAAAAAGTTGAAGTATTTCCAACCTTTACATCGCTGGGCTACTGCGATCTTTAGCGATATCGGAATGGCGATTCCGAATGCTGAAATCCGATTGTAGTATTAACGTTTTTACGATAGTGTTTACATTCGTTTTTTAAGTGTCAAAAATGGTTTACGTGTATAGCAACTCGGAGTTGATGGATATCGTTTTAATTTATAGTGAAGTAAGAAAAAATGCTTTAGCAGCTTCTCGTCTGTACGCAGAACAATTTTCCGGTAGACATGTGACAAATGTAGCTACTTTTACCGCGGTAGTGCAACGTGGGCGTGACAGGGGAAATCGAATCGTGGAAAAAATGGAGGTCCAGGGCGTCCAACGCGTATTGCATCAGTTGAGGAACACAATTTAAAAATAGAGGAGAGGATCCCAGAGTAAGTGCCAGACAAATCGCTCAAAAAGTAATAGAAATGTCCCAATCAACAGTGTGGATTATCATACATGAGGCTCAATTACATATGTAGCATGTACAGTGTGTCCTGTATCCCTTATAAATTATATTTTGTGATTGGTTGCTGCAATAAAATGCTCAAACTCCCAGATTTACAGCTGACGGATTAGTTACAGATGAAGCTATTTTTACACGGAATGGGATGTATAATATTCATAATGCTCATGTTCAACGAGATCATTTCCAAAAACATTTTTGCTTATATGTTTGGACAGGAATTGTCGATGATCGATCAACCATTCATATTACCAAATCGAATGGATGGGGTATCTCGAGTTCCTTCAAGATCTGCCTCGACTTCTGAAAAATGTGCGCTTGGCTGTCCCACTCCGAATATGGTTCTTGCCCTCTTTTCCGACAAAATGTTTGGGAGTACCCTAATGAAGTTCATGGAGTACGATAAATTGGACGAAGAGGACCGGTACCATATGGCTGCCACGATCTCCTTAACGAACGACTTAAATCCTTTGGAGTTTTTTTTTGTGGAGATATGTAAAAAATAAAGTGTATCGCACCTAAATGGACACTGCTGATGATTTACGCAAATGTGGTTTCACGTCGGTGGATACAATGTGAAACATTTGTTATAGCATCGGGTATGTCAAATTATTTTATTAATTAAAAAGACAAATTCATTTTATTAATTAATAATAACAATAAATTCTTTAAATTTTTTGTTCGTTCATTTTTTTGTCGCCGTGTCTATCACTGATTGCTTTGCCTTGTGCAAGGTCAGGTTTTACAGTGAACCAGTTTCAGTGCCGTGCATAAGTGTATTTTTAAATTATTTTCAAATTGGTGTTTTTGATTTCTTTTACAAAATTGTATTTGTTAGAGTTCCCTATACATTAATTTTTTTATATAAGTTCTGAAGTATAAGCAATGCTAATAAATAATATTGTTACAGCTAGTGTAACATAATAAAATATGCGTTTATAACGATAATTAAAGGAAACAAAATTTTAGTTTGTTCAAAAATATGAAGAACTTTGAGATTTCATAATGATCATAATGATTAATTAATCAAAATGAAACACAAAAGCTTTTATCTCCTAAGAGGTAAATATTTTACTTAGGTAGTTTGTATTGTAACATGTTCCTTTTAGCTGTAGCTTATCACTGCTATATAATTTGTTCTCTCTCTTTTGAAAACGCTCTGTATAGTTAGATTGCTAGAAATGTCATTATAATGTTCATACTATTCAAACGATTGAAAGTAAATTATAGATAACGAAATATTTATCATATATTTTGCAAAAATCTTTTTTTAAAAATGTTATTTAAAAAAATATAAATCTACTGTATTCGTTTTAAAGTTACAGCGAGGACTTTATCAGCTAACCCTGTATGTAGATGTGTCGGAAGCTGTATTTCAACTTCGGAAATATCAGACTTATCTAAAGAGCTTTAGATACTTCATATTTACTTTATAGTTTACTTGCAACTTGAAGAGGCAAACTGGCGACTGATAAAATACATCAATATTTCAATAAAGTGTTTACATTTAATATACAGACATCTTTTTCAGCTTGCTACAGTTCGTTAAACCTATTTCCTGTGACAACCATAAACAGTTTTGCTATTTTTCAATTTTGTTTCGAATATGTTTCTGTTTATCTGGCATTGTATTTAATTTATAAACTTTTAAAGGGTGCTATGGGAGTATTTTATCTCTTCGCTACAAAAATTAATCAACCTGTCCTCCTGTTCGGTCACATCATAATGAAAAGAAATAAATTTAAAGACTTGTTTCTATAGTCATCAAATTATTTAGTTTTATTAATCATTGATTAGGTACTATTTTAATCATTTAATATGTAGTCAGTCAATTTTATTACGATTTTTACATCAAAACGAATCAATAATATGCACTTGTGACTAATTTTTTTGTGTGTAATTTTCTTTAATTAAAATCAGCTAACAGTACCTAATATAAAGTATACTCCATTTTTTCGGTCTTAACGTTCGTTTGGGAAATGATAGAGTATGAACAAATAATAGGAGTCTTTCGTATAACATTATTCTCTAGGACACTCCGTTTTCCTGGATGTTCAACTGTAAGGAGACACCAAAATATTGTGTTTGAGCTCATCATACCTTATACGAAACTCGCTCTTTTAAGAAATACAGGGTGTTCAAGGTTTAAATTTTATTTTGAAATTTATCAATAATTGCACGAATAATAAATCACACACACGCAAAATACTTATTAACATGAAAATTTGGCGCAAGCCTATTGAGAAAATAAATAGCAATTTCAGAAAGAAAATCACCACAAAATACAGTAATAACTAGCAGTAGATAAAGTTAGGCGACCTAAAGAAGAGTACATTTTTTATGTAGTATTCAACGTTCTTTTAGATTTTAACTTTTTTAAGCATAGCTCAACATATGTTTTGATTTACCTACAAAATGCGCTGAAACTAGGGTCCTCAATAAGGAGCAAAGTCAAAATAAAGTTCAAATTCATAATTCTCACGTCAAAACTACCAATTTTCAAAGTCAAGCTATCAAAACTTTCTCAATTATTGAGAAATTTCATAATAAAATTTAAACATTTAACACCCTGTATTTCTTTAACCAGCGACATTCGTATAAGGCATGATGATCTCAAGCATAATATTTTGGTGTCTAGTATCTCTAGCATAGTGTTGACTCGTTCTTTATGACTCAACCTGTATTTTTTTATTTTCTTTACTATTTACTAAACTAATAAATATTTTTCCTTCAAACTTGGTATACAGTAATCACAATAGAATATTAATATTTTGACGTGAATAATTTTCTTTAATTAAAGCAAATGGCATAGGTATGAAGTTTTGTTCAGTCTTTAACCCTCTAAACTTCAACACCAATGGTGAAAAGTTTTTTCAGAGAAACTATTAAAATTTTATTCTATTTTCTGAAAAAAGTGGTCTTGAGGAAATTCACTAAGAAGTTTTGTTTGTCATATATTTTAACTTTTTCTAATCAGTGTTATCTAAAGGGATTAGCTACTATTTTACAAAAGGTATAGGATTAAGTTATGATTAGTTTTACTCTAGGTTTGTAGCAATAATATTAACAAATGCCATGTCAAATCGGTTTGTTTATTGTGCTGATGTTATAGAGTATTGAAATTATAAGTTAGTTAAATATGATCTAGGAGGAAAGATAGATTGGTCGAAGTAGTCCCGTTGCCTCGACAGCTCGATCACAGGATTTCAATCCACTAGAAATTTTCTTTGGAGCTTTTTAAATGAAAAAGTGTATGCAGCTCCGGTGTATAATAGAGAAAATTTATTATCTACATCGTACTCGAAAAGCTTGAGTGAAATGAATATTGACATGCTAAAAAATACTTATCACTTTGAGCACCACTTAAATTCAATTGTTTACAAACGGTTGTTTTTATTTGTTTAGTAAATGATTGCCTGCAATTTTTAAAATTTCATAGGATGACCCTGATTAGAAAGTCAAAATATATGAAAAAAAAAATCTATTTAAAATCCACTTTATACCAATGGCATATACGTTTAAGGGTTTCAAGGGTGAATAAAACCCCATACTAACGCTAATGGCTTGAATTTTTTAAAAAAATTGTTAATGGCTCAGTTGTCTATGCTGACTCCACTGTGACAGTCAAGACGTAGGCATCGCAACATCCACCTTTTTTTGTTGGTAGGAACTTCAGAGAAGTTCAGTTGTGTCTTTACTTCACACATTTTCTAGTTACAGGTAGTTGCAGGAGCTTATGGGTGTAAAATTTGGGGTCCTATACAACTGTGTCAAGAATTCACACAACTTATGTCACGACTGACGTTACGCAATTGTTTTTATTGTCAACATAATTTTCGATTGTTTGCCGCATTAAAAACAATCATTTTTTGTAGTTTAGTGTAATATGTAGTTTTATTATTTTCAGTTGCAGTTTCATACTAATTTTGATGAAAATATAATGAATTATTTATTTGTTCGTATGGCGTAAGTCGTCTGAATTCTTGCCGCAATTATATTAACAATCTGGTGTACAACTTGGCAAAATTGCCACTATGCATATGGTGTTAGTATCTTGATAAATGAAATTAACATCCTTAATTTAGGAATTCCTTCAATTTTTTGCAAATAATTTCACTCTGTACATAAAAATACAGACACTTAACTCAATTTTTGTATTGTCCTTATCAATAAATATCACACGTATTTTTCCAATAAATGATCTTCTTTTAATGTTGTCTACATTTCAAAATTTGTTTAGTATTTGCCATAATTAATTTGAGGAAAATAGTTACTTGAAGTCAGAGTAGGCCATCAGTTAAGTTAGCTAAACCAAGCCTTCATTTAACTGTAGCTCTTCATATTTAAATAGTAATAAAATATAGTTTTTATATCTCTAGTTTATCTATAAACTGTGCTCATAATATAATTTAGGTTCAGTATAAAATTATTACTCAAATACTAAATAAATAAATAAATAAAATATACCTAAATATTAGTCCATTTTAGCATAATCGAAATTTAAATGCATTATGTACTAAAAAATGATATAAGAGTAACAATTCTGTCATTTCATACTCCAGCTCAATTAGACTAGTCAATGAATGGCCGAAAAGGTGGTTTAGCGTGCATTGGGGGGGAGGGAGACTTAATATTTTTACGTCCAAACTACCCCAAACACATTCTCGCAGAGAAGTATCCCCCCCCTTCAATGCACGCTACTACCCCTTCGTTGCTTAGACTAAATGTATTTTTTGTCTTACTGTTTTCAAGTAACTACTCTGATTCCTTAAAAAGTCGTTATAATGTTTTATTCAATTATTCTTAGCGGAAATTCCGAGAAATTCTGAAATTTATAGTTATTATCCTTCAGAAGGTGAATTAAAAAGAAAAATGAAAATATAATTCATCTTACGCGCTATTATCCACTTGGTTTCGCTCACTGTGAGGCTCCAGCTTACGGACTCGAATATCGAATCCTGTAGCATTGTACAAGGCACTGCAAAGACATAAATTCATATTATGGTACAGTGGCAACTGATAAAAATAGAGGTTTCAGTTGCTGTAGCAAAAACTTTTATTCCAGCAATAATTTTTTATTTGATTTCACCCTTAAAGAACTTTCAATAATCTGGTTCACTAACAGAATAAATGTAGGTCATGCAACAGCTATTTTACATTTAAAGTTATTATTGTCGGAAATAGAAAATTTTTGTTTTCATGTCTTTTTTAAATTCCTATATTACAAAGAAATAACAAAGTGATATTTCAAATAACAATCTCTGTTGAGCAATGTTTTGTTTAGTGTCCCATCTACATAATGAAATAACTTGAAACTGACGTTGCAAATGTTTCTTGAATTACACAGATTTATTTTCATGCTGAATAAGAATCAAATTTTTGAGAAAATTGAGAAATATCTATTAATATTATGCTTTTATTTGAATATCTGGGGGAAATTTAGATATAGCCTACAGCAGATAGGTATTTATGAGAGCATAGGAAAAAAAATACAACTAGAGAACTCCTAGGAACTAAACCTATTGCTCCATAACCTCATATCCCAAAGGATGAAGGCCTCTATAACTGCACAATTTGAAGAGTAAATAGTTTCCATAGCTACAAAAAAAACACAGGTCTAAAACTCCGTCATCGGGGTTGGAAGCTTCTATAAGATTTTTCTTCATTCTTTCTAAGAGAAGAACTCTCAGAAAGTACAAATTTTAATATAACAGCTATCCAACATCATGCAACCTAGGGTATGTCGAATTGTTCCATATATTGTTCATGCAATAACCTGATTTGCGTGCATTTTATTCAATTGCTGCTGATCTTCCCCTTGTTTACTGTGAGTAGATGCTTAGTAGCATAACGGCTTGAATATTATAATCTTTAGTGATTTTGGTGCATTTGTATGGTTATTAGTACATTCAGAAATCTGGAACCTGCTGCCCTGGAGTATGTTGGCCACGATAACAACTGCCCTGAAAATGGGATATGTAAAATGATCTAGTCTAGTCTTTCGTGGTAACAAAAATCAGCGACATCGTTGTCTTAAAAAAGAGTTTTCTCTGTTAAGTCTGGAGAAGTATGAGAGTCATCGCAGATGAGTTCTCCTAGGGTGGCGGAGAATTGAAATTCTAGAGTATACACCTGGAACTTTACTAGTAAATGATTGTCCTATTACTACTACTTTACTAAGTCCCCTCTGGATATCCTAGTGACAGAAAAATTTTAGTAAGTATTTCTGCAATCCTTAATTTTGACTTTGGATTCATGTGCAGTGAACAAAACATTACTTAATGGAGATTTGTATTTGAAATATCGTATGGAAAACATGACATAAAAATTATTCAAACATTACACCATACAATACCACCAACAACAATCAAATGTCAACAAACTGATCACATGTCATAACTTCGCTGGTATAGGAATTCATTCTGATATTCTCATCCTAAAGAGACGTCCATATCGACAATTAGAATTCTCAATACTTTTAGTATATACCTACTACAACAGTATATTCGGTCTTTAGAAATATTATTGGGAATAGAGTCTAAAGTTACAGAAAACCAATTTGTTGGCAAGCCGAAAGGTAGACTTGGTTTCCTTTAACTTTAGACCCCATTCCCAATAATATTCCTGAAGGTTAAACTATTGGATCATAAATATACTTACAAACAGTCTATTTAATTGTTGATTTTAATGACCTAACAGTAAATAGATACCTACTTTTAAATTTTCTGTTGCCCACATGCTAGAATATTTGGGAAGATAAGTTTTTGCCGCCCAACTATATATCGAATTTTAATTTGGTAGCGTTCAACATCCATAATACTTACGTGGTTATGTTATTCATGCTTTTTTCTACCTCGGTTGGTTTCAGATCCATTACCATGACGAGTTGCTTTTGTTCGTCTAGAACGTACACCTGTTGAAAATGTTCACTTTAATGTGGAATAAGCAAATATTAATACGTTCTTTATATTATGTTCCCATACGTTTATCTTGGAAGCTGACAGTTAATATCTATTGTCCTATCATTGACATAACCAGAAACAAAAAGAAAATATATAGGTCGAAGGAAAAGGGACAAATATTGTAAATTACACATATAAGTAGTGTCCCTCACTTTCCTCTAGATAAACTACATTCAAGCCGACCTATAAAACACAAAGTGAAATACTTAATTTTCACGAACGATTAAATCGCAGTACTGCAGCGACTGAAAATATTTTATGTTCCACTTATAATATCCCTAGTGCTAAAATTATTTCAATGAAAATACTAAAGAAAATTATAAATATAAAAAAATAAAGAGGAAAACTACAACTAATATTGAAAATTATTGAAATAATCGACTGCAATTCTTAATAAGTTATTAACATTGAAATATATCACACTGATCTGCTATTTGGTTATAATTATTAGCCATTAAATAAATAGGAGATTTTATAAGTATATATATCCTAGCATTCCGACAATAGAACAGTGAATTCTCACAAGTGAATAATATAGACTTTTCAATGCACTTGCATCAGTGAAAGATTTTGTACTCCTCATAACAAAAATTAGTAGCTGATTATACGTACAAGTTTTGCATTTATTTATATTAATAGGTAAACAATTATTATCAGAACACAAAGCACCAAAAACGTAATCTGCAAGGTCCTGCAGAATCAAACAGTCAGTTTTAGATGATATATTCAAGAACAATTTCAAGTTGTCGGCAAACAAAAGATGAATTGATATTAAAGATAAATCATTTACAAACAGGATAAAAGGAAGTGGACCCAAATTACAGGAGGCACTCCTGATATTGCAATAAAGGTGTTCGGCTTGATACTGTTATAAGAAATTCGTTGATACAGATAAGAATTAGATAGGCTTAGTAAAGTGCTCCTGAAACCATAACGTTCCAACTTGCGAACCATGCGATAATTAGACTTTGTTTTGAAACAATTACATGTAGGTAATAACTGGTACTGTTTTTGTTTGTTTTATTGTAGGTAAACATCCATAAACAAGATAATAATAAATATTTTGTTTATGTATAGACCATTAAAAACTCAAGAACATAAAATAATTGTTAGTCTATATATCGACGTCATGTAGCTTACTTGAATGAGATTGAATTTTCAGTATATTTATTTAATTACCATGGTGACAGAACAAAATACAAGCTTCTAATTGGTTAGAAAACATTGATGTGATATTTTTAATAATATTCAACCAATTATTTATCTATAATATAGTTAAGATTTTCATGATAAGTGTCGAATTGATATCTTTTAAGTAAAATATACTGAACTTTACATTCTGTGTGAAGAAAGATTAAAGAAATTGGGGAATCTTTAATTTTCCGATACGTTTTTGTATACGCCCTGTGTATGACTCCGATTCTTATAATGCACAATATAAATTTATTGTTAATTGTCTTTTCTGTAAGCCGCATAATTTTACAACCACTGCATTGTGTTGACAATGTGTACATATAAATACAAAGCACCTCATTTGTAAACCTATCCAGCGTGACATAGCCTAAGCTGCTACACTGTCATTTTCAGTAATTTTTAGTTTCAACTGGGATACCAGTTGCTGAGAATAAATACAAACGTACAAAGAGTAAAGTATTCGTGAAAAATTTCATTACACATTAAATGGATTTAATTAAAACAATATTTTTCTTTAAAATAAACTGGAATAATAATATAAGCAATTTGTCGGATCATATTAAGAACAAAATTCGTATAAATTAGAATTTGATTGTACCATAAGGACTGTACCTATGACAAATTTTTCAAAATTATACAAAATTGTTGAATCATTCTCCAATATTCTAGTTTTACTTGCCCATCACTACCCGCTTCTCTGCTTAGCAGGTTTCGGCAGTTCTGCCGGCTATTCCGTGGCCAATATATTGTGGCTCACGCTACTGTACAGCTATTCTAGCGGGTAATTTTTGAGTAAGAATCAAATACGCCGACAAAGTGCGATCCAAATTATACATACATATTTGGTAAACTTTGCTTAAGATAGTGATATTCATAATATTTTGAGATAAATAGAAAAGTTTAAAAAATGAAAATCTGAATTTAGTAACAGCAGATGAATGTAATCATTGTAGTAAGCGTACATTGAAACAAATGTTTAGATCCATATTATTTTGAAATTTTATTAGATACTTTAAACTGCGTATAGGATATTTCCAATTTCTGATTGACCAAGCAGATGTGAATTTAAAAACATGCATGTTTATTTATTAGACTGTCCCTATTTCATGTATTTACTGAATTTTCATATTCCTTCTAGAAATGCGAGGACGACTAATTTATTTTGCACATCAACCCAACATATCAATCTCGGACTGAATAGTGTTAATTATAATAGCTACATCGTCGACTCTAATATTCATATTTTTAGTATTTTGCATTCCAAACGTGATAAACAAATAAATAAATAATAAACAAATAAATAAATGCGCTGAATCAAGTTTTAAATAATATCCTATGAACGTATGATCTCAACAGATTTTGATAAAGTTTTTGAAAAATATCACTATATAAATAACTCGTAACATAAACTGTTAAACGCTGATTATTGAAATTGAAATTATATAAATCAGTAAATAATATTTTTGAAACTCAGTATGTTCATTTGATACCCAATTGTTATATTTATTGTTATTTAAAATTATTGGCATTTTCCGTTAAAAATCCAATTTGAAGTATGTACTGTAATAATTAAAAAACTCAGTCTCAGACAATTTAAAACAGAACTGAACTAATTTTTGGATTATTGTGCTTAAATTAAATGAAAAGTTTTAGAGCACCTTGGTGTTTTGATAGTTGAAAAAGTTTTATTAAGGTTTTGACTCTGGCAACGTCGAATTCTTGAAAAATTAAATTAAAGACAGTATGGCCATAATTTCATTAAATACTATACAATACTGGCACAGAATTTGAAGACTTCTAGTATGATATAACGCAAGAATCGTCTGTTAAGAACAAGTTACCTTAACAACAGGTTTAAATATAGCTATGACTGAATTATTTGTCGTAATTATTGTGAATGTGTAAATATGAGTCACAAAGTATATATGAGTTCAAGCAATGATTTCCCATCAGATATTGAGAAAGAAGTTTCCAGTGTTGTTTCAAATTTCGTGCCAGAGAAGTCATGGAAGAAATACGAACAAGAATTTGATCGCTACGAAAAACGGTGTAGACAAAAAAAATATTAACATAACGATAAAGGATTATTAGTATATTTCAACGAACTAACAAACTTTTATCTGATTGGTGTCATTACTCAATGAAAAGAAGAGACATTTCACTCAAGAAATATCTAAAATTGACTGCATTCCTGAAGCAAAAATCCGAAAACTACATACTTAAAAAACAGGTTATTAACAAAGAAGGAAATATCCAGATTTGTAATGAATGCGGACGAAGATGAATTTCTGCTCACGAAAGTAGCTATATTATAAATATATTTTGTTGTAAAAAAGTTTTATAACGAATATTTATTTTTATTATTAGCTTGGCGGATTATGCTTCCAAGTCATGATACCCAATACCAAAACAAAAGTGTCTATAGAGTTGTTTTTGTAACGTCTAGAAATATTGTAGTGTTGAATTTGGTACAACTGGTAAGATAATACTTCAAATTAATTATTATTCGTTATATGTGCCGAACCTGACTGACTGCATGATTTTTTAAAGTGCCTAATCCAAATGCGTATACTAGGCACTATTTTCGGCTGTTTCCTCAACCACCCTTTTAGTCGATTGTGAGGTAGATTTCTAAAATATAAAAAGACATGGTGGCTGGAAGTCTGTCACTGAAGACTACATCGACACTTCTACTGAAAACAAGAAACGAACTACTATGAAACTAGGTGAAAGCGAAGATTCTCTTGGAAGCAGAAAATATTCCCACAACATCGAACGTTATTTCAACATCTAAAAATTATGTTCACAATCAAAATATTATCACCTATTCAAGCAAATCGTTAGGCATGCCAGCATATGGTATTAATTTATTGAATTGTAAAGATTTTATTGTCAATGCATGAAATAAATGAGTTTTCACATGATCTTACATATTTTGTTTACTTAATAACTGTCTAATTTGAGTCTAATTTAACTTACGATGTCATTATCGCACTGAGTGCATTAATAAATTAAGTTACCTTCAGAAAACAACGTAGTGTTGGCAGTAACACAAAGTCACGTGATTTTCAGCCAATAAAATTAATCATATTCCCCTCTTTTCTCTGTTGAAATCGAGTGAAGTTTAAAGTTTTCAACATCAACTATTCTGCGGAGTAACATTTGTACAGCTAAAATCAGACCGACTTTATAAAATCTTTATTTTTAGAAATTAAACTGGTGGTGGGGATGTTGCCAGCAACACTAAATTGTTCTCTGAAGGAGGCTTTAGATATTCTGGCGTTCAAAACACTGTCAAATCATACACGGCTGTTGCCCTGGATATCATTTTTATGTTTTCAAGTGCCCAGATTACGAATATATTCATGAAAGTTCTCAATGTGCTCGTATTTTCAGGATTTTTGCATATCTTATATTTTAAACAATTATCGGCTTGTTAGAAAAAAAATATATTTTTCCAGTCATGATTAGGCTTCTGCGCAACTGTTTCGCGCATACAATTTTTACTTGGCTAACAAAGTGGATACACAAAATACCCTTGCTTTATTTGCATGTGGGACAGTAGAGCAAAGCAACTTCATTGGGAACAAGATGTTTGGCTTGTGAGAAATTCTTTAACTGTCGGTAAAGCCAATGTAAGAAGGGAGCCACTGGTGAGCAGAGATAAAATCATACTTCCATCATTACTTATTAAGTTAGGTATGATAAAGCAATTTTTAAAAGTGTTGAACAAGGACGGAGATTGTTTTAATTACATTTGCAGAAAATTTCCGAAGCAAGAAAAATTGAAAGATGGAATATTTGATGGTCCTCAAATACGGCAATATGTAGGTAACCATAAAGCAGCAAATTATTTCCGGATAATTTAGGAAATTTTAGTGAGGAACAGGGAGAGCGGTTCCACCAAAATCTAAAAGTGATGGAGGAAAGGTATCAGGGTCAATGGGATTGTCACATGATGGCAGATTACTGCTGGTCTTTGAAAAGAAATTATCCCCTGAAGAATTATAAAAGAAAAGCTCATAAAAGGCGTTTTATAGAAATATAAAATGTATTTTCGACATTTTCCTCTTTATTTACTTCGATGTATCCTAATTTCTCAAAACATAACTGACATTATAAATATATCTGTTATTTTGTTTCTTGTTTTTCGATTTTTGTAATGTAAAATGAAAATAAAGATTTAAAAAAAATCAGAGCAAATCTTACAAAATCATTGATAGTTTCATGAATTGTGTGCATGAATAGACCCAAAATCATTTTCATATCTAGGGTAACAAAACCACTGTAGACCAGTGAGTCATTATGTGACAACTGTAGATCAAAAGTATTTGGAAATTATTTAGCTTGAGAAGAGAAGTTGTAAATAAATAATAGCAAATTCTAAAAACTGATACTTACGAAAACATTTGCGATGGAACTTTTCCCATCATCAGCCCCGCTCCTATCAGTAGCCTTAACGTCAAACCCAAAGACTTTTCCTGCGTCTTTCGTAAAAGTGGAAATCCCCCTAACCTGTCCAGTGACTGGATCAATGGCGAATCGACGGCTGGCTTCATCGGCTCGACTAAGTATCTGGTAGCGGACCTCACCGTTCAATTCCAGATCCGGATCGGTCGCCTGTCATAAAACGATAATGAAAGTGTTTTCGGTTTAGGAACTTTGAGGTTTGCATTAAACTGTTGTTTCACTAATAGCGGATGTGGCTAGACGACTTTTTGCCCTCGGGCTGTTTTATGATGGCATTTTGCGGAAGTTACGACATGGCTTTGCAGCTTGTTTGATGTCATTTGTCAATTGCGACGAACATAATTTCGTCCTTAAATAACCTTTATCATACCTTGATACGTTAACAATTTATACAAATAATGATAATTCGTCGTTACAAAAAACTCCAAAACCAAAAATAAGGATTCTATTAACACTTTAACGCAACTGTCTGTACAACAAGAGGTACCTAAGCACCGCCCAATTTATTCTATACTTTATTTTGTTTCACTTTTTGATGTCAGTGAAGTCGTGAATATAATTTAATTTTTCTATAAACTAGTAAATGAAATAAGTATATTCTTTATATACTGATTCGGTCAACACCTACTGAGGTTAGTTCATTGTAGTCACTGTTCATTTATTTCAATAGTAAGCTATGGGCAAGACCATTGGATGCAAGCAACACATACAGTTTGAAGACACATTTAAATTTCTAAGGTTTTTCTCTATTCAAGTTAACTTTTCGAAATCCTTTAACATTATGTTAAATCATCCTGTACTCAAATTTGTTTCCAATACTATATACATTTTTTAATTTTCCACGTACCTGCAATCTTATCACATCGTAGCCATAATTTGCCGTTGTTGGAATGGCTGCTATAATGGGACGTCCAGTTACAGTGAATTTCGGAGCATTGTCATTTACGTCAGTCACTCTAACGATGACTTTTACCTCATTTAAACCTTAAACAAAAGAAAAAAGACATAAATACAAAAAATGTAATTGTAGCTAACAACCTCGAAACCCGCATATATCTGGTGGCACAGCTAACGTAACCGTAGTCGTTTGCTATAGGTTTTTCATTTATAATTCAATTCTGGGCGGATTATTACCCTGCAGAGTAGTTGCTTCTTAAAGCTCCGCTTTTGCAAATGTTCAAAGTTGTTTAGAGAAGTATAGCTACTGCTGCAGAAATAACAAACAACTTCCTTAAGAACATTTTCGAAAATTAATTGTACTTATGTTTCAAAATAGCTTATATGATATTTGTTCACATTTAATCTGTGGTGACATTGATAACTTCAACTTTTTGTTTTTAGATTGTTTTATTTACTTTTATGTACTTAGTTGATTATAAATTTGTTTTCTTTTGATACATATTTATAAAGCCCTAGAGCATTATTAAATACTTATTGTAAAATAACAGGACTCGTAGGACAAATATAACACACCCAAGTAAAGGCTAAATAATGTAAACGTTGCTACAAATCATATTATATAGTTGATATCACAAGTATTATAATAATAAAGTTATAACCCGTTATTTGGAAATTCATTTATTGGACATAGATAAAAGCATCATTCATGTAATCATAGCGTTATAAGAAGGGAGACTGAAAAGTCACATCACTTTCTTGACAATTTGAATAATTATTTTATTAAAAAAAACACCGAGGAACACAGAAAAAATACAAATTCCGATTAACAGCACACCGAGACTTACTATGTGTAGTGGAGGGACTAGTGTATCAATGAACAAACGTGTAGAACAGTAAGCAACATTGGTATAATTCTTTTACATTTTGTTACTATGGAATGACAAAGAAATAAATATATTTAATAAATTATATATTACCTTGTTGCAAAATAGTGTTAATATAATTATACGCTGCTCAACAATTATTGTCTTGAAATTATGTATATCTGCTGTCGATAAGGATAATATATTTTGCATGTAATTTTTATTTTTCTGTGCTGTTAGCCTTCTGACAAAAAATTTAGACATGCGATTTCATTTTAGTTGTACATAAATGCATGTATTGCCTTTATTACTGCCGTTCTTACCTATAAATCTGTTTCTTTGCATTAACATTAAATCACTACGACGATTACAAACAGTGCAACTTCAGCAATTAGTGCGTTTTATACGTGAATGGTTGTTACAAGAAAAGTCGTCACACGGCTAAATGTGTCGCAATGTGTCATGAGTCGAGCATGGAATAAGTATTAGTAGTAATCGGGTCTTCAGCGTATACCCATGAGGGAAGACAGGAACGAGTCACAACTCATGCTCAAGACATTACTCTTTCAGCAAAAAAAAAAAAAACGAGCGTTCACGGCTTCGTGAATTAATATCGGCTTCAGACAAGCTACTGGAAGTGTGGTTTCTAGTCTGCTAGAGTCTAGTAACTATCAGAAGAAAATTGCATATTTCTAACTTAGAACTAGAAGATGCACTGTTAACCGGGGAGCAATGTGCATGCAGATACTGGTGAGTGAGAGAACACTATGGAATCTTCAAAGTTGGAGGCATGATCTTTTTACCGATGAGTCCAAATTTCATTTGTATATGACTGGTGGTCGAATATTTAATGACCCCAACCACTTTTTTTGGCGATAGATTAGTTTGTGTATGGGAAGGCATATGTTTTAATGATCGCACTGGCCTACTAATATTAATTAATAGAACTATGACATCTGTGAGATATGGAGATAGAGTTATAGAGACGATAATTATGCCATTTTTTGGTGGAATAGGTCAAAGATTTGGTTTGATCATGACCGGATAGAATATTGTGGGATTACAAGAATGGAGTGGCCATCCTGTTCACCAGACATTAATTATATTGATCATATTTAGGCAGCAGAAATGTTTAGGCAATTAAGCCACCTCCAACTACTAAATATTAGGTATATTATTTTTCATCCATTTATAACTTTTTTGTAATTGTTAAATTATTCATTCTAGGATCTTTTTTTGTTTCATTGCCTGTGTCAGAACGTGAATAAATAAACATTTATTTGTTGTGAGGAATTTATTTTCAAAATTGAATTGAAATTTAAATATTCTTGTTAATTTCCAGCTGAATTATTGAGTAGTGGAGTGTAATAATTAAAATTACAATAAATGGTATTTATAATAGAATTCATTAAATTCCAAACACTAATGCAAATTTGCAAATTGCTGTTTACATAGAAATATGGCAACTGCTGAAATACAATGTCCGTATGAAACTTTTCAGTCGTCCAAGTCAATAAGTAAAATGATGTTGTCTGGTTGCTTCAAAATGTTAACATATACAGGGTTACCTATGGCTAAGTACAAAAAATTTAACCACGTGCTCAGGGAAACCTAAAAGACAATAAAAACTTATTCCAGAATTTTAGCTCGATATTTAATAAATATAAATTTTTTCCTAAGGAAAGTCGGCGCCTATGATAAGAACTGACTGAGATGGCTTAGATCCATAGATAAAACTTACATCTGTCAACAATATCTACTACCATCGTCGTTTTTTGCAGCATTTCTAAATGTAGAAACGAAAATTAACATTCTTATTAGTAATAATACCTGATAGATAGGTAACAGTTAATCCACTTAGCTCCAGTATTTTGCATTCGTTTTCCATTATTTCGTTATAAACTGGTAGAACTACATATTCGCTCATTACAGCCACTCACTACCGATAAAAGTATCCCGTAGGTACAATAATTAGATAAAATAGGCATTTATTAAAACAAAATCGAACGAAAAGAGTAAATAATAGATAAGTTTTAATGTAACCGCTGCAGTCTTGTCCCATAACCTAGAAAACCAAACCGGCGGATTATATTGTGGGAAAGTATCTGCACCCAACACAAATGTCTTTATTTAATAACTATAAAACGTAAAATTAAAATAAGGCACTAAAAACTGAATAAGAACACAAAATTACAACGTAAACACAGGAATTCAATTATGACATGACAGCGATACTGACCACATACTGACTGATGAGCGACTGTTGCATGCTTGTAGAGTATGCAACCAACAAGTCAGTTAACATTGGCGGCGTTAAATAAGGATTTAAAATAATATTTTTTTTTTGGCTTTATGAATACGTTTGGAATTTTTTTTAAGGGATATTCCGTTAATTCTTATTTTGCCCTATCCCCTCCTAAAATATTTGTACTAAGTCATAATTAAGCCTGTATATCTCCCTATTAATACATTGATGGAGATGATATTAACTTTAATAATATTAATGGATTTTTTTAAGGTAAGTGGTTCTAAAACTCTCCAATGTTTCAAGTCCGTTCCTGTTATGTTTATCAAATTCTCGCTTTTTCCACGAAGTATTTCAAAATTTAATTTTTGCTCAAAACTTAAAACGCACCGTCTCCTATAAATCTTCACGATTCATGCCGCGCAAAAAAATAATGGTGTAGAACCGAAGAAAATGAAATGCTCTTACCTAAGTTACCCAGACGCTCATTTGTCACTGGATAAATCATAACGGTCATATCCCTCCCGACTTTATACTGATGCAGGCGGATTATTAGCTCGTACAGTGCTTTTTGTTCTCTGTCTGGACTTTCTATAATATACAGGGATCCGTTCCTGGGATCAATCTTGAATGTACGCTTAACGTCGCTGGAGTTCTCCGCCACGATGCTGTAACGTAATTTGTGTGATCTATAGGGCTCGGTAACGTTCAGCGTGAGGACTTTCAGTGGGACGGGGACGTTTTCCTCCACTTCCACTTCATAATACCGATGTGCGAATACGGGATGTTCTATGGATTTAATGTCTTCCGGTACATCTATTACATTTACAATCAGGATGGCCGTGGAACTCAGGCTTGGTGACCCAAGGTCTGACGCCAGAATGGTTATGTTGTGCGATTTTTCAGATTCGTAGTCCAACTTTCCTATTGTAGTGACGATGCCTGGAAATAAAAAAGAAGATTTATGGGTTTTAACCTAAAACTTTGAAATTCACTTGCACAGAACGTAACATGGAAAGCGCTGCATATTATTAGTTTCTATCATTTAGTACCAAAAATGTTTACGAGGTTTAAACGACAACGACCTTTCAGGAGTTGTTTTCAGCATAGCAAACAAATGAAAAAGAAATAGGTTTAAAATATTCTCTGGAGCTCTTTATTTGTGGCATAATTCTAGTTTTTCTTCAGTCTAATTGGGTATTTTGCTACACTGTGTTTAATATTCTTTCGTCATAATTTTATTAACTAATATTATCTGTATTAACGTAATTTTAATGAGTAGTCAATTAGAAATAACAAGCAAAACATCTAGTGTTTGTTACAACATGGACACTCAAATAAAATCAACTTTGAAGTAAATTTTTCTGTAAGTTTAACCTATAGGGCAGATTGCATATGCCAGTGTTGATGTCAGAGCAAAATATTAACTTTGGGGCTGAAATTTCCTCTTAATGAAAATATTTTATGGTAATTTATATACTCGTATTAGCAACTAAATTATTACTAGGTGTCTACATAAAATTCTATTCTTGGATTTATTTGTGATTGAAAATTCAAATTGAAGTCAATACTATTATGTGTTTGTATAACCAATCAGATAAACAAAAACAAAATACATATTTACGAAAGGAACTCAATTCACATGCACTACTGAATTAATCTGAGACGATAAAAGCGTAATCATATGGAATACTTATGATCTGTTTATCGATATATTATCATTAGCTTGATTGATAGGCGAAATATGAACAAAATAATTATTTTTTAATTTGTTCTTTACAATTCTGTAATATTGTGTGATATATTGCCTGTAGGTCTTTATCTCTTGATTTACCCTCACGACACAAGTTGGTTGGTCACTGCAGATCGCTAAATGCATGAAGAGCTGTCTGGATACATATAACACGAAGCTTGCTCCCTAATAGATCTTTTAAGACACAATTGCGTCGAAGTATTATTAACAAGTAAATTTGTACCATAATATAGGATTTTATTTCTATTAGGTTAATTGAAATTGTCAAATATTCCTTAGAAGTTATCAGCAAATTTGAAAATAGGTTTATATTGTATTAAAAATTGAACTTAGCAAATTGAAGGATTTAATAAAATAACTAGTTATTACCTTATTTTTAACTACTTGTTGAATACAGAATAAGTTTTACAGTTTCGTAATAAATATGTAAATATTTACCTGTTGTAATAATTTAAAAAATATCTGGATATTCGACACAGATTTCAAGGCAAAATTAAGTAAATTATAACTTCGTCTTACGCGTTATTGGAATTTTAGCATTTGAAAATACAAAAAAGGTAAACAATTTGTAATTTCAAACTATATAAATTGACATATATTTTACTTGAAAGTCATTATATTACTCTTGATTAACAAATTGTTGACTAAAAATTTGGTATTATAAGATTTTGTAACATTGAAGACTATTTTTGTGGCAGAAAGTAGTAAATCTCGATCAATTTAAGTTTATTTTTCTTGTGTAATAGTCTATTGTTCTTAAATGTTATTTGGGGAAGCAGATAAACAAATTAAAACTGTCAAACTTGACTTATGTTTAACATACTTGCAATTTTTGAGTACGGAAACCTAGAGTGTTACGAAACGTCAAAAGATACTGAATTACGCAATAATGATGTAATTTATGTTATTTTTTACATATCAGTTTTTTTCAGTGTGAGATTTTTTTGGTTAGGCAAACTTAGTTTCAAAAATAACCCTTGACTGATCATTTTGGAGCAAGGGTATATTCAATTAATCTTTATTTTTTCAGAAATTTGGCAAAATACCCAATTAGACTAAAGAGAAGGGTTTCTTCTAGGTTTCTCCCACAAAGCATTTCTTAGGGCACTACAACCATTCAAAGCTTAGGCATCAAATATAAACTGTGGTTAATTTTTTTAAGTAAAACTGAGACGAATTCCATATTTCTAATCAGAGATAAATACTGGACAATGGACGGGATAGTGTCAGTAATGATCGTGTATGATACATTATTATAATTCATGACTATTGCACAAAAAAATGTTTGGGAAGGTCTGGAAAGTCTAATATGTTATGTTTATTAGAGTTTGTAGTCATATTTTTCATGTACTGTCTCCACCCAAGGTTTATAATACGAGACATGGCAAATATAAAATTGTATGAAATATAATCGGTGACATCCGCAATAAGAATGGTCTGAGGAAATCTGTTAAATAAATTATAAAATTTTAATAAACATATTTAGATGGACCATGTCGAATAAAATGTGATTCCTGACTAGGTACTTTCTATAAATACATCGTTTGCTAAATACTACTGAAACTCATACTAGCAATTTGTTAGCAGCAGACTATAAACAAAGCTCACTTATTTTGATCCAATTTATCTACAATTAAAGTAACGCAAGTATAGAAAAGCTTGAATCTATCCATTTGACTAGCCTCCATTGAAATAAATACGAATTCGTGTAAACTTTGTAGTAAGATTTCTTTTCATCCGTACCTTACTGCTACACCGAGAGAAAATAATTAAACGGCCAATATATGGCGAACCCAAAAGCTGCTTCCCTTAACCTTTTAAAAACGTCAAAAAATATTTGTTAATTCAATATTCTATTATTATTTTAATTCGACGTAAATATATTTATTGAATCCACGATGTTGGTCTATTAACTGAAATAAAGATTTCTTACAATAATTGCGAGACTGTTCTATATAAACATCATATTGTTAATTTAACGTTCGAAAAGGTTAAATGTTGTATTTGTCTTAACAGTTTTTAAATGTAAAAGTGCGCGTCAATATTCTTGGCAGGATACATGACATCGGATGTGCGGGGGCCGAGAGGGATTATCTCCCACATTATTCCGCTGTAGAACCGGACGAGAGACGCCTTCACCTTGTACATTTGGGCCCCAGGGCCTCTTCTCCGCTCAGCCTCGACTGAGCTTCTAGTCGATGCCAGGGGCTCTACTATTGGCCTCTTTCTGTCTCCTTTTCTGACAAACTCCGTCGGTAAGGGTTCTTTTGGCTCTTTACAGGGTACGCGGAATGTCATGATATGAAGCTACATCTAGCAGCATTGGCTACTTTATATCGGACAAAGCACCTGCAGTACATATAACGGCAATGGTTTCCATTAGCCAACAAGAATTTTTCAAAGTGAAAGGCTAGATATTTGAATCAACATTTTATAGTGTTAAACTAAAATAGTTTACACTTTGAAATAAAGGTTTTTTCGGTTGGATCAGATGGAACAAATTATGACGATTATTTAACATCAAACATAAGAAATCATTGAATTAAGCAGTAAGTCATTAACATTTTTTTGTTAGTTTAAATAGTTTATTTGAAGAGTTCAAGTTTATTCCTTGCGACAACAATCGAAAAGTTGACATGAAGAAAACTGTTCAAAAGAGTTTGTCTTTTCTCAGTGTAACAGTGCTCCTAATGTTGACCTATGCACTTTCAGCGATAAATTGTGCAATTAAAATAGTCAAAAGACACATATTTTTATTCGAAATGGTTCATTCTTAGCAGCACATAGATTATCTGCGACGTATTTTTTTTATGTTCTGTTCAACTATTCAAATTCATCCTTGATTTTAATAGCTCTAATTCATATTATAAGGGATCTCACTGTATTAAAATTCAAGCATATATCTTCAATATTTGCAGTACAATTCATCAAAAACTTCATGCTATCCAAATTTACATTATAGAGAAAATAAGAAAAATTTTCTCGTCTTTTTTATTTAAAAAAAGGCATCAGGACCTAAATTTGCACGTACCGTAATTGTTACACCTTGTAATTGTAAACTAATGTAATCGGTGCTGGAATAACTACTTTGCTGCTCTATTATAGTCAATAATAAAATAATTAAAGTTTTTAATGCCCTCAATACATGTGGAAATATCACTTTATCACATCTTGTACATACCTATATCAATTAATTTAATCTATTTACTTACCTTCTTTGGAATCTATAGCAAATAAATTTTGTCTGCTTTTTCTGTAAGGAATATCGAACAGAATAAGACCATTGCCGTTTCCGGTGAAATCCGTATCGTTGGCGAATACGCGAGTTATTGGCGTACCTGAAACAAGAGCGGATATTACTTATGTGCAATACTCGTTACAATAATATATTAAATTCTATTTTTCTTTAATAAGAATGTAATTTATATGACACGCCAAGAACTTGTGCTTATTACTGTTGCTTAACGACTTTTCAAAGGTTAAATAGAATCTATAAATATATGAATGGCACCTATTAAAAACATTTCTCATGTTGCAATTTCAGGTCAGAAATATCGTTCTTCAAAACAAACTGGAGGAAAACTGCTTCAATAAATAAATTTATATTTACAGGGAACTGCGAATTTTTGGCGACAAAATATGGCTCTTTAACCTTACTTACCTATATACAAAAATGCCTCCCTCGAAAGGGTGCTAAAAATTAACTTTTAAATTTTTCATTCGAATTCATTGAAAAATTGAAAATCGTCATATTTTGCCGCCAAAATATGCAGTTAATAAGATTACCTTCTTTTTGTGACACTGTATATGTATTATGCAGAAAGTTATTTTTTTAAAGTACAATGTTAAATCTACTTACCAACTGGACTATTCTCTGCAGTAGTTGCGTAATACACTGGAATTTTCTGTTGATAATTGTGATTGCTAAAATTATTTGCTTCCGGATTGGGTATCAAGTCATCATATCCATAAAATACTGGAGGATTATCATTTATATCCAGTACGTTAACCTCAACATTTACAGAACTACTTAAACTTTTACCAGACTTGGGATTATCTTTGGCTACAACAACAAAAGAATATTTATCTTGTGTCTCTCTGTCCAATAATCCATCCACACGTAAAGCTCCAGTAGTGGGAGAAATACTAAATGGAACTTTGGAATTATTTCTAATGGAATAAGTTATGTTAGCATTTGAACCAAAATCTGCATCAGTAGCTTCAATTCTTCCCAATGTATTCCTTGTGTATGAAGCCTCTTCGGCATCAAAATTGTACCATGACTTCTTGAACACTGGAGGGTGATCGTTTACATCTCTCACAGTTATTCTTACAGAAAGGTGGTCTTTCAACCCACCTTTGTCAGTGGCAGATATGTTTAGTCTAAATTCTGATTCTGCAGGCAAAGCTCTTGCTATAACAACTTCTCCTGTTGTCGGTTGCACCATAAAGTACTGAATGATATGGAAAGGCGCTGATGATAATTCATTAGGAATATACGTTTCTGAAACCATTTCATATTTAATTACAGAATTTTCTCCTTCATCTTTATCTTCTGCAATCGCTTTTATCACTGAACTTCCTGCAAATAAACAAATTAGTTTAGAAATGACTGAAAATCGGAAAATACATACCAACAGCAATATCCTCGGGCAATGATACTAAGGGCGACAACTTTTCCTTTGGTTTCCTGATCCTTAAAAAGTTTTGTGTTAAAACATACAATCCTGGAGTTGAGTTGCTTGCTTCCTCAAAATGTCCGGCTCGATTACCTGTCGAGTCGTACTGTAGAACTTCTATGCCCTTGTCAGGATACACGTAAAATTGTACAAATAATGGCGAATTATCGTTTTCATCTTCCACCTGAATCGTCAATTTAGCTTCACTGGACAACCCACCTTCATCTTTAGCAACTAACCTTAAATTATACACACTAGTTGCTTCCCTATCTAATGGTGTACTCGCACCAGTGAATTGAATTTTTCCCAAGTTTCGATCTAATCGGAAATATTCACTTCCATTTCCGAAAATGGTTATAGTGAATTGGCCGTTCTGGCCAATGTCATTATCACTCGCGTGAATTGGATAGTTCAAATCAACTTCAATGCCAGATTTAGAATTTTCTGTTATCTTCCCCTCATAGCTGTCTCTTTCAAATGCAGGTTTGTTGTCATTTTCATCATCCACAATGACGTTTACTTGATAAATGCCGGTTCCAAGAACAGATCCTTTGTTGTATTCAGCAATAATTGTCAGTCTGTAAATATCTCTAGTTTCGCGATCCAAAGGTTTCTGTGTGTACAAGGTGCCATCTGTTGTAATGGAAATGTGATCAGTTACATCTTTCTGGTTGGCTATTGTAAATTTCAAATTGTTCGTGCCATTGGTTTTGAATCCTAGTTTTCCAATAAGGACGTTTGGTTCGTTTTCTTTAACATGAAATTCTATAGGAGTAGTTCCGGTTCTACAAAGTAATAAATGTTTTAATGTAGATAAATGTATGATACAATTTACTTGTTCTTACTTCATAAGAATAGTCTTTTCATCTTTTGGATCCACTACATGAATAGTCACGTTAGTTACTAGAGAAAGATCTCCTTCATTTGTGACTACAGCCTCGAAATCGTAATTTTCGCGGTTAAATTTCTTCAGGTCGTCCACAACGGTTATAGTTCCAGATTTCTCTTCCACAGCAAATGGAACTAAAGACAATTTGGTATTTAGTGAAATACAAATTTAAGAATATATATTATTTTTACCTCCTTCGTGGTAACTATGAAGCAAGTCGTATAAAATAGTTCCCATATTGTTGAATTCAGTAATTCTGATTTGTCCCACACTAGTACCAATATCCACGTTTCCTCCAACCCAGAATTCATAAGGAGCACCAATAAAGTCTGGCACACCTTTGTTTTCTATAAAATCGTTCAATGTCATTATTCTATAATCATTGTTGCAATTCAGTATTAAAATACATAAGATATTGATAAGCATAAAAGAGATACCAAACAATTGCTTGCAACAGTTGATTTTGGACTTTCTAAATAATGTTCTTTTATATTCAGTAAAAGATATAACATATATTTTACGTGATCAGTTATTAAATAAGCTAAAGTCAACAATGGATCAGGAAGTGTTATCCTATACAACATACGGGATGTGTGACAACTCTAGACCAATTTCATTGGTATGTCTTGGTCGCTGAAGTAGCTATTGCCACAAAATTTTATATACAGACCTTAGATGGCACATAGAAGCCAGTGTCATTTGTCCAGAGACTGAGATAAACCCACTGAACAAATATTATAATGATAATGGGTAATATAACCTCTTTTACCGCTAAATTTAAGTAGCAGGAACAGTATTGTGTACTTACACATTACTCATAATACAATTAAGCAATATAGCATGATAATAAATTACGGATATGATTAACAATGCTCAAAGAAAAAATAGTAAAACGTAAAATCACGCCATTCTGTATTAACCAGGAATTCCTATTATTTAAAATACAAATACGCAGGAAACTGCTTACTTAAACCATTCATGAGAACCGAATATTAATTAACTATGATAATAGCATTTTACAATTAATTGTGTCTACATGCGATCTAAAAAGGTAAAAATGAATTTAATAATGGTTTCACTGAGTAATATTGTTACGAAAGTTCACCTACCTTTTTAGTTAGTTAATTATGTTCCTGTTTTCGTTAGAATTTATAATTGAAGCTCACCTACCTCGTTAGTTTGTAAATTACGTTTCTGTTCATGTTAGGATTTATAATTTTTGTGATGCCTTTATTTTGACGTTTTCCGGAATATTCCAGGCTATATTCTATTTGTTTATAGACACGTTCTCGAAGTCTCAGAAACTTCGAGAACTGTAGAAACCTATATAAGCAGATCATTTTCGGCCGCTGGAGTCAGTTTATATTGAGCAGCCAAACGCGAGTGACAAACGTCAAAGTAATGCGTTGACAGTTGTGAATTTGTTGAAGCAGATTTCTTGTATTTATCAAGAGTGACAATAAAGATTATTATTTGTCTACGTGACGTGTATCAACGATAACCTAATTTCGAGGTTACACTGGTGTCAGAAGTGTGACGTTCCGCAAAGAAGACGTTTGGAGTAGACAAGTGAATGCCAGTAACGAGATCAAGAGCGACTGAAATGGAGGAAACATTGAGACAGTTAATGGGAATGATGAAAGATATGAAGGAAGAAATAAAGAAGAGTCAAGACGAAATGGGAGAAAATTTAAAGGAAATGAAAAACAACCAAGATGAAATGAAAACTAGTCAAGAGGAAGTAAAAAATAGTTTAGAAGAAATGAAAAATAATCAGGAAGAGTTAAGAAACGAAATGAAAACCAGTCTACAAGAAAACAATAAGAAGTTAGAAGAAGCAATTAAAGTTAAACTCGACGAATTTGAGGAAACTGTGGAAGAGGAAATTAATCAATTAAGAAATGAGGTACAAGATAAGGTCCAGGTCGTAGAAGACAATATGACTAAGTTACAAAGTGAAGTCTCAAATCTGAAATCTCAGTTGTCTACAAAAGAGCCCATTAAGACTGAGAGCAGCGTTTTTCCGTCGTCAAGAGTGAAGGCACCAACATTTGATGGAAAAGTGTCATGGAGCACTTACCTTAAACAATTTGAAGCAGCTGCCTTGGCAAATAATTGGTCAGAAGAAGAAAAGGCTACATCACTAATAGTTGCCCTACGAGGTGAAGCCATGGAGATATTACGAACGCTAGCCGAGGATCAACAAAAAGACTATCAAATGCTGAAGAGTGCTTTAGAAATGAGGTATGGCGATGCTCATCTACAACACGTTTATCAAGCACAATTAAAAGGCCGAAGACAACGCTTCGAAGAAAATCTGCAGCAATTTGAGGCAGATATAGCACGTATGGTGAAGCTAGCCTACCCCACCGCACCGACGGAATTTCAAGAACAGTTAGCAATAAGTAGCTTCATTGATGGCCTGCGAGATTCGGAGATCGGTCAAGCGTTAAGGTTGGCCAGACATAAAAATATATCTGAAGCTTTGGCCCAGGCGCTAGAAATTGAAGCCGCACGACAAGCTTCCCGAAGTAGTCAAGGCAGAATAAGGCAACTAAGATTTAGGAGAGAAGAACCGCGTGAAGCCGAAGAGGATGACGAAGGATTAATGAAGAGCTTAAGACAATTTCTAGACAATTATCACAAAGAAAAAGTCCGTACCGACTCTACTGTATATAGCAGGAGAAGATCCATCAAGTGTTGGAATTGTGGAGTTGAAGGGCATCTTAGGAATCGATGCCCTAAGAATACATCTAGTCAGGACCAGGAAAACGCCAACTAGTCAGCTTTGAGGGGCGAAAGCTGGCTAGGTGCAACCAAGCCCCACCAACTATTAAGATCAAGGTAACCCGTCTGCAAAATAATGGAACGAGTTTGGTAGTACCAGGGCGTATATGCGGACGGGATTGTGAAATGGTCCTTGATACAGGCTCTAGTCACACTATAGTAAGACCGAACATCGTCGCTCACTGCAGAATACAAAAGCCAGACCGGAATTACATCTTGGAGACAGCAAATGGAGAAGTCATATCAGTGAAGGGCATCCATCTAGCTAGAATAACCCTGGGGCAACCACATTCCAACACAACATCCTAGTAGTAGATATAACCGATGATGTCATTCTTGGAGTTGATTTAATGACTCATCATTTTTTTGTATTGAAGCTTCCACGAAGACTATTGAATACGAAAGATTTTGAAATCATCATGCAGTTTCTGAAATCAGAAACCTTCCTATTAGAACTGTGAAAGCGTCAGCAGACATAGAACTTCCAGCAGGTTCAGAACTAGTAATTGAAGCTATTTGTAGCAGTCCTTCGGCAGTTGAAGAAACTGTAATCGTAGAACCAGAACCAGAGAGCAGCCTCTATAGGAAGGGCATATTAACCGGAAAGACATTAACAGAAAGGAAAAACAATTTGGTATTGGTGAGAATGCTTAATCTAAAGGACTACCCACAACAGATCAAGAAAGGCGAACCTTTGGGAATTTGTCAAACAGTTGCATCGGTGTTCAGCAATATGGAATCATCAACAGCATCTCGAAATATTCAAAAACTACCCGAAGTCCTGCAGACCCTTGTTAACCGATTCAAGTCCCCATTACGAGCTGATGAAGTCCAAAAATTGGAAGATTTGTTGAGGCGCTACCAGGATGTATTCTCGTTAACAGAGGATGACGTCGGAAGGACTAATCTTGTGCAGCACCGCATAAATACCGGCAACACCACTCCAATTAAACAAGCTCCACGACGTATCCCTTTAGCGAAGCAAGAAGAGGTATCGACGATGCTTAGAGACATGCAGCAACAGGGAGTCATTGAACCATCCCAGAGTCCATGGACTTCGCCGGTTGTTCTGGTAAAGAAGAAGGATGGCACTACCAGATTTTGTGTGGATTATAGAAGACTTAACGATGTCACTAAAAGGACAGTTATCCGTTGCCAAGAATAGACGATACCCTGGATACCCTGTCTGGATCCCAATGGTTTTCCACATTAGACCTGAAAAGTGGCTATTGGCAAGTGCAACTTCACCCAGATGATAAAGAGAAGACAGCGTTTTCCATTGGAACAGGGTTGTGGCACTTCAACGTCATGCCCTTTGGCCTCTGCAACGCACCAGCCACCTTTGAAAGACTTATGGAAACCATTCTACGAGGAATGACCTGGAAAACTTGTCTCGTTTATCTTGATGACATAATAATACTTGGCAAAGACTTTGAAGATCATTTGAAGAATGTTCAAGAAGTTTTCCAAAAGTTGAGGAAGCCCGGCTCAAGCTAAGTCCCAAGAAGTGCATGCTCTTTCAAAAGGAAGTCAAGTATTTAGGACACATTATTTCCTCTGACGGAGTGAAGACTGACCCAGAGAAAACAGAAACCGTCTGGAAATGGCCAGTACCGAAAGACAAACATGAATTAAGGAGTTTCCTTGGACTTTGCAGTTACTATCGCAAGTGTGTGAAAAATTTCGCCGAGATTGCAAAACCCTTACATCGACTCCCAGAAAACAATCAGCCATTTATCTGGACGGAACAATGTCAACAAGCTTTTCAGAGATTAAAAAGAAGCTTTGTGTTCTTCTCCGATTCTGTCATATCCCAAGCCTGAAAGACATTCATCGTTGACACGGATGCTAGTAATATTGGAATTGGAGGAATATTATCACAAATTGAAAATGGGCAAGAAAAAGTGATTTCCTACTTTAGCAAGGTCCTCTAAGCAAGAAATGAACTACTGCGTAACCAGAAGAGAGTTGCTTGCCATAGTTAAAACTGTGGAGCATTTTCATAAGTATCTCTATGGTCAGCCGTTCGTCTTGAGGACCGATCATGCTTCTTTGAAGTGGCTACTGCAGTTCAGGAATCCGGAAGGCCAAGTGGCAAGATGGCTTCAACGGTTGCAGGAGTATGACTTCAAAATTGAACACCGTAAAGGATCTAACCATCGTAATGCTGATGCTCTATCCAGAAGACCATGTCCTTCAAATTGTAAACATTGTGTGCGACAAGAAGTGAGGGAAGAAGATGAATTTCTTTGCAGAAGAACTACCATCCAGTCTCCAGAGGATTGGGAAATTAAAACCATTGCTAAAGAACAAAGTGAAGACCCGGATTTTGGACCAATTTTCCAATGGAAGATAAACAACATGGACAGACCCACCTGGCAGGACATTGCTGATAAGTCACCATCTCTAAAAACTACTGGGCGTTGTGGAATTCTTAAGCCATCGAGAACGGCCTATTAAAACGAGTCTGGGAGAGCCCAGACGGCAAAGAAAAGATTTATCAAACAATACTGCCCCAGAAAAGAATTCCAGAAGTTCTTCAAGCACTGCACAGTGGAGTCGGTGGTGGGCACTTTGGAATAAACAAAACTCTGAATAAAGTTAGAGAACGATTCTACTGGCTTGGCAGTCGGTCCGATGTGGAAGAATGGTGCCGACGTTGTGATACCTGCGCCTCTAGTAAGGGACCCAGGACTCGAAGCCGAGGACAGATGAAGCAGTACAATGTTGGAGCTCCATTCGAGAGAATAGCTATTGACATAGCTGGACCATTTCCTCGTAGCAGCAGTGGGAATCGTTATATTTTAGTAGTGATGGACTACTTCAGTAAATGGCCAGAAATATATCCCTTACCTAATCAAGAAGCTGTTACCGTAGCCGAAGCTTTATTCGAAAACTGGATATGTCGTTATGGGGTGCCCAGAGAGATTCATTCCGACCAAGGACGAAATTTCGAGTCGGAAGTATTTCAGAAGGTTTGTGAGCTGCTAGGCATTCACAAAACCAGAACTACACCTCTTCACCCGCAATCAGATGGAATGGTGGAAAGATTCAATCGCACCATCGAAAACTTCCTGAGAACGGCCGTCAACGAGAAACAGACCAACTGGGATACCTGCCTTCCTCCATTTTTACTGGCATACCGAGCAGCAATTCATGAGACCACGGGTAAAACACCAGCCAACGTGATTTTCGGCACAGAATTGCGGCTACCCATAGATCTAATTATGAATCGACCGCAACACGAGGAAAACTTAGATGATTATCTCAGCCATCTGAAAGATCGAATAAAGATGGTACATGAAGAAGTACGAGAGAAGATAAAAATAGAAAGCGACAGAATGAAGACCAGATACGACTTGCGTGCCAACAGCAGCGGGTTTCAAGAGCTTGAGAAAGTGTGGCTCTATAACCCAAAAAGAAGCAAGGGTAAATCTCCGAAGCTGCAGAAATCGTGGGAAGGCCCTTATACCGTCGTGTCACGATTGAATGACGTAGTTTACAGGATCCAGAGGAATCCCCAAGCCAAGATGAAGATTGTCCACATCGATCGTTTAACACCTTATCAAGAAGGCCATGCGGACAATGGAGTAACCTGATCGGGACGATCAGTTCTAAGAGGGGGGCAATGTTACGAAAGTTCACCTACCTTTTTAGTTAGTTAATTATGTTCCTGTTTTCGTTAGAATTTATAATTGAAGCTCACCTACCTCGTTAGTTTGTAAATTACGTTTCTGTTCATGTTAGGATTTATAATTTTGTGATGCCTTTATTTTGACGTTTTCCGGAATATTCCAGGCTATATTCTATTTGTTTCTCGACACGTTCTCGAAGTCTCAGAAACTTCGAGAACTGTAGAAACCTATATAAGCAGATCATTTTCGGCCGCTGGAGTCAGTTTATATTGAGCAGCCAAACGCGAGTGACAAACGTCAAAGTAATGCGTTGACAGTTGTGAATTTGTTGAAGCAGATTTCTTGTATTTATCAAGAGTGACAATAAAGATTATTATTTGTCTACGTGACGTGTATCAACGATAACCTAATTTCGAGGTTACAATATGAATGAACTTTCCGTAACTTCGCAATGTCTTATTATTTAATAAGATAAGATAATTTAATAGATATATTGTATCTAACTATAAGCCTGTTAATAAAACAAATATAATCAGTAAAGTCTTGGGTACAATTTTCTTCTTAGTAATGTCTAGTGTGATTGATCAACAACATGAATTTTTACGTAATAGATATATAGAGTCTAATTTAATAAATTACTCTGAACACATTTTGTCTGGATTAGTTTATCAGATACAGAGATAAACTCTATGTACACTGATTTCAGTAAAGCTTTTGATAACTTAAATCATAATATACTTTTTGCGAAATTAATTGAATCGTTAAATGAGTTTCATTCAACTGAACTACCTGTAGAGTGACCCAAGCTTCTCATTTGGGGCAACTGCTTTTTATTATCTATCTTAATGATATACATTTATGTTTTCATCATCGTAAGTAATGTACTCTGATGACAAAAATATTCTCTGAAATAAATAGTTTTGTTGGTAGTTTGTTTGTCCAAACCGATCTTGATAGATTTTTGCATATTGTAATATGAATAAACTTTTTATTAATATAAAAAATGCTTGTTTATTACTTTTACTAGGAACATTAATAAATACTCATATGACTATAATTTTAATCGAATTAATCTGAAACAAGTGTCTGTAACTTTGGTGGTTGGTGTAACTAAATATTTGTATTTAGGTATAATGTTTGATAGTAAAATGTTATTCAACACTCACATTGATTATGTCGTTGCAAAAGGTAGTAGGATGTTGCGTTTTATTATAAGAAGCAGATCTTTTAAATCATTTGAGACATTGAAAATATTATATTTTGCATACATATAAAGTAAATTAAGTTTTGCTTCTGTAATTTGGTCCCCTCCGTGTAATATTTACATTTCTAGAATTAAATCAATAAGTTTCTTAAATTCTTGTGGCCATCAAATCAATCAATTTAATATCATTTCTTTAAATGATTGAGGAGAATTGATTGACGCGATGTATTAAAGTGCTCCATAGCTATGTAGACCCGCCCTTACTTTTATCTAATATTAACTTTTATCTGCCTCCCTGTAATTTTAGAGCACGTCACCCATTTTCAATAATTTTTTGTAAAATTCAATCTGGACAGAATTCTCCAATTAATAGAACGTATAAGTTCTTCAATAATCATTTTTCTAATGTTTATTTTATGGAATATTTTGTTTGGCTACTTTGCTTGTTGTGTAATTAATAATTATAAATACATAAATAAATTTAACAACTTATTAGAACATATTATGCAGAATTTCCAATTTAGAATTTTAAGCTTGAAATTATAAAAATATTCTCAATAGCCTTACCATTCTGATCCCGGATGTCCACAGTAACAACAGCTAACGCAGATCTTTTTTCACTGGGGTTGACAGGTTGATCTGATGCTTCGACAAACAGAAGATGTTCGTTGGCTTGCAAGTTATCCTGTGCCACTGTTATTTGTCCAGATTTGGAATCGACTTCAAAAGGAATACTACTGTTTGGTGCTTTCTGTATGGAGTATGTTACGAACCCGTTTATGCCCAAATCTGGATCAATAGCATGAAGCTGTCCTACGATATCACCTGAAGAAATTAAAATTTGCAGTAGTAACACGTATTTGGGCTAATATGAGGGTAAGATAAGTAAATAAGGCATTTTGACTACAATACATAAAAATAATTCTACTGAAACCAGATATTTGCGCTGCTTTATTATTCAAGTATATTCAGGAATGCAACGAACTGCTATGTATTATGCTGTCAACTTGTTTAGGTATACATTTTCAGTGGTTTTATTGATAAATTCAAAATCTCAGCAATGGGGTAATTGCATAATTTTCCAAATATGTGCAGAAGAAAAAATATATTATATTAATTGAAATGACGTTTATCCGTGGGAAACTAAACCTAAAAACAGTATTTAAAATTTTATTCTGGCCACGCCCTCAGAAAACGATGACCGCCACAACGAAGACATATGACGATTTTAAATAAAGTAGCAAAAATGAGACCACAGATTTCTTAGATGAAAGTAAATCATTTAACCTAACATATCTATCTCCCAAGACGCATAATAGCAAAGATACAGGGTGTCAAAATTAAAATTTTATTTTCGATATCTGTAGATAACTTATAAAAAATACAAATATTTAAATAAAATTTTTAAATCGAGGGTTTTTGCGGGCGAGAAATTCAAATTTGTTTCTAATTTTGACGTCACTAGTAGAGGGCGCCACTTGTGGCACACCATGTTTATTTTAAATGGCAGAACTTTTTTGCAGCTTAGTGTTTCCATCTGACTATCGAAACAATTGATTTCCCTACCTGTTTTATTTGAAAAAGGTATACCTTGCTAAAGTCGGTAGGAGTAACCATTTTTGAAATAATCCTATTTGAAATGCTCAGTGCACCGAGTAAAGTTTGAGGTAAAGTGCCTTTTGCTGAAAATATAGCAAAATGTTACTTGAAAAGTTATTCAGAATGGTAAATTATGGAGACGTGCAAAATTTCATTAAGATCGGCGAGGTTTGATGAAAGCATTTTTCAACAAAGTAGGTAAAAAGATTTTATAAAAGCAGGCCGATCTTTTTGATATTTTGCACGTTCCCATAATTTACCGTTCTGAATAACTTTTTCAAGTAATATTTTGCTGTATTTTCAGTACAAAAGGCACTTTACCAGAAACGGTAACAGTTTTCAATCAGTGCACTGAATATTTTAAATAGGATTATTTCGAAAACTGTTACTCCTAACAACTTCAACCTACCTACCTTTTTTAGGCATAACAAGTAGGAGAATCGACTGTTTCAATAATCAGATGGATACACTAAGCAGCAAAAAGTTCTGTCATTTAAAAGAAACATGATGTGCTACAAGTGCCGCCCTCTAGTAGTGACGTCAAAGTTAGAAACAATTTTGAATTTCTCACCCACAAAAACCTCTGAATTACAAAGTTTATGTAAAATATTTGGATTTTTAAGAAGTTATCTACAAATATCCAAAATAAAATTTTAATTATGACACCCTGTATCTTTTTTATTATGCGTCTTGAGTTATAGGTATGTTAGGTTAAATTGATTTAATTCCACCTAAGGAATATGTGGTCTCATTTTGTTACTTTATTTAAAATCACCCTGTATATCTCTATACGATTTCCATTGTCAGACAACGCAGTACGCAGTTTGTGATATTATTAAGTATTATTGTGTTAAATAAACATTGGTGCTAAATACAAAGTTGCAAAATAGTCTCGTAAAATGAGCACAAAACGTGCGTCTCACTGGACAAATGAAATAAATATTGCATTATGCCATTATGTATGAATACGGTATACAGCGCCTAATAAAAAATATTTCATCGTGCCAAAAAATGGAAAGAAGAATGTGATGTAGGGTGATGAAGAGCGACGAAAGGAAAACGTTAGCTCCAGTTCTGCAACATTGTCTGTTTGTGACTATTGAAGAATATCTTAATGTAAGTTTTATTGGAAATGCATAAGTAGGTAGGGTTAAGTTTGCTAAAAAAATAAAATGTAAATGTAAGCTACTAGAACGTATACAGGGCATTTAGAAAATCAATGATAAAACAAACTATGATTCCAAATAATTATTCTGTATTTGCTTCAACAATTTACCAGATGTAGAATGTTATTAGAGGCGTTTATACAATTTTGCTATCTATATTAAAGTACCTGTTTTACTCTGAAGACATAATAAACAAAAGTAATAAGTAAGGATTGTTTACAATGTTTAAGGAGAAATTAAATCAGTAGTAAATAGCAATACATTAGTTTTAAAAAATAATAATAAATGTTAAATTCATTACTTTTATTTATTATTTTTCAAATTAAAACAAGTAGTTTAAATCACATGGCATAATTTTACAAATGCCTCAAGTGAAACCCTTAAAACCTTCGAAGGTAACTAACTGCAAACAAAGAAATATACTAGGTTTAACAATACCGCACATCACCACTAATAATTATGGAAATGTTAAAAACGGAATGCTTGCTTTAACTTCCCGTATTTGCAGCACTAATAAAGTCGGGATTAGCACCAATGAAGTTCAAATATTGAATTAAATAAACCCAGTCGTGGCAAATTAATAATATCTAATCATCCGATTATGGTTACACAGAACCTGCTTCTGTCATTGAATTTGCACAGCATTACCTCTAGTATTTACACTATCAATGAACCAAAAATGCCACAAAAACACAAGAAATAAACGCCTGTTTACGTTTTCAACACTGTAACACTGCACCTGTCACGCCTGTATCTATAGAAACATAAACTGCGCTGAACGTCGTGTGACGTCACACCAATGATATTGGGTTTTCAACTACGTGGTTTTGTTTACATTCCATGGCAATTTATTAATGTTAATATTTTAATTGTTGTGTCACAAGACACATGTTATGACCTTTAAATAAGTTTGAAATATCATCCTGCAATACATTTCAAACTAATATATAATTCATGTAATTTCCCGATTAATATAGACATATAAATTATATAAATTAGTTTCTTTCTTTTACTTATTTAATTGTATATTTTAGCAAAATGATTTTTTATTTTCGTGGGCATGAATTTTTAAAGGGCAACTCAACACAAGTTGAGGATACGTATTTCAAACATAGTATAATGCCATTCTGTCAGTCTTGTGTCATTACAACTAAAACAGATTTCGATAAGATTTTATCAAACAAATTTATATCTGACGAACACGTTTTTACAGATTTATATATACTTTTCCCAACAAAATACTGTCTATTCGAGTTAAAAATTAAGAGCCCAAAAAGTAACTATTTATAAATTGCTCCCTGATAGACAGAGTAATTTGAATGAAACATCTTTAATTTTGAATGATTAAAGTCCCAATATATTTAAAGGCTAGTAATACTTAAAAATTGGAAAAATATTTATCAGTTTTAATTTATGACAGTTAAAACCTAAATATAAAAGTATAAACAAAAACAACAGTTTTTCATTCATTTTTGAATTAAATTCTACTTGTGCAGGTCTCCAACAGTATAAATACCTAGTTTCTGTCTAAAAATAGCAGTCTATCTTAAGGAAGTATACTCTCAAAGCAATCTACTGATACCTGGAGACCGCTTTATGTTAAAAATAGTATCTATCTGTTTCCTTACACATCATTCAACAATATGTTCTGAACCTCTTTCGACTTAATACTGGTTCACCATAACTGTTCCTTGAAATACTGAATAATTCAAAAACTTGTTGGAAAATCACGCAATGATAACTGGAGTAGAAGATAAATGAAGTTATATAAATTTGATAACATGTTCGGAAAAATAGCGAAATATGTACCTATACGAGTATTATTTGTTATACAGGATATTCCCAGGCTACTAAGTTTTGTATCAAAGGCTACTGCACTAAAAATTAGGTATTTTATATGTACTGTCGCATTACTATTCTACAGATTTGAGTTCTGATATAATTTTAATAAAACGATCAAATATGTAACATACTGATTATATTTAAATTAATCTTACCCGGTTTACATAAATTATAAACATCTTAAAAACTTAATTTCTTCATAAACCTACATTTTTTAAATGGCAGAGCAACACTATAAGTTTCATTTAAGATTTTTAAGATCACCTGTCGCATTACAAACCAGTTCATGCTCAATATTCATATATTTTGTATTCTCTTTCCCAGTATATACGAAAAATTAAGCCATTGCTATATATGTATATTAAAAATCAATCATTGATACTGCTGTCTGCCACGAAACTAAGCATCAAATGTGTATCCTTGAAATTATATATTTTGTTACTTTAATGCAATGTCACATAACAACCATATTAATTTAGAATGGGATGCAATGGTAAAATTGACAAGTTTTAGTCCTAGAGAAAATATGCCTACATTTGTGTCAAAATATATCTATCAGCATATGATTTTAAGTATATAGGGGCGGATCATTCACATGTATTTTCTTTGTATATTATTTTCTTTTTTGTTTTCTATTCTTTGGGCATTCAGCCATTTTACTTTCGTCTCACTTCAACATAATATAAATATGCAAAAAATCTTGATTAAAGTTACTAATAATTAATGACTATAAAAATTGAATGTGATTAATTTATCAGAAATAGAAAACAGTTTCATCAAAACACAAATTACGACTTTAATCTATACCTTACCCGTGTATTTCACTTTTTAACTACGATAAGCTTACCGGACATTGTTTTCGGTAACCGTTTGCTTCATTTTTCGCCGCTGATCTCTGTACCGTGAAACGCCATGGCGGATGGAAAAGCAATACTGTTGCTGAAGGTTACATCGAAAATTCAAAATTCAAAAGCAAAAGAAAAAATATCAGAAGCAATTTTTGGTGCCAACAACCAAACAGGATTACAAGTTTACCAAAAAGCATCAACTACTGATGTAAAAACTCTAGAATCCATTGGAATTAATATTACAAATTGTAGTAACTGCTCTTTTAGCAATAATTATAGCTTTATGGCTTTGTACATAGTTATGCATTTTGAATACACTTTTTTTTGGTCTATCCATCGCATGTTTTTCATATAGAATTTCATTATGGTACTTAGTACCATAATGAATTCATTATGGGACTAAGTACCATAATAAGCTTCCTTATGTCATCAAAATTGAGTGACATAACGTTGTCATTATGACATGCCATCAGATAAAACAACTAATACCACCAGCGTTTTGTCAGTCTAGCAAGGGAACCAGACTTTCTAGCCATAATTTATGAGTTAAAAAATGTAAGTAAACAAAATTTAAATTTAAGAAACCAAATAACTACTTAAACTTCGGTTTACAGAAAAATATAACTAAAAGCCTCTCCGACCATATTGTGTGCCCTTTTGACACCATCACAGAAAGAGAATACTCGATAAGAAACGTAGGAATTCTAGAAAACAAGGTTAGATAGTTTAAATGTCTTAGATTTGTAGTCAGGGACAAGATCCTAAAATACAGGCATTAGCCATTCCTTGTCTCAAGGGTGGAATTGAACCAAGTTAGTAGGTACCTCGAGGTAAGCAGTTTTGTGTTCATGTCCGGACACTACAAATCTACCGCGGTAAAGAAATTGTACTTGCTGAGAATTAGAGTAAATTCCGAGTAAATAAGTCCGGTTCTTAAGGCTACTTCCTGCGTTTTAGCATGTCACGTGTCAATTGAAGGTTTTTATTGATAATAAAAATCTTTATGTGGAAATGTGACGTTTTCTTTTTAGTAAGTCTGAGAAGTGTATTAAAGGAGCGATAACGAGACTGGATTATAAAACCCAACATGACTAAGTAATAACAACTAGATACATATCTACAACATTTCAAAGACTTCAAAGGTAATACATTCAAATTAAATAAATATGTTTCTCCCTTTCAATCGAATTAAGGTCGTTACGGTACTGCCCGCAACGACAGTTAAATAACATCCGCATGTTACAGTGTTCGGCACTACCAAAAACGTAAACGTGTCAAATTTTAACCAGGTATATATTATTATATCATACACATTATTATTATTCAAAAAATTACGACCAAAATTTTATTTTTTAAAATCATCTACGTTTATTAAGCAAAGCCCACTTATTTGACAATGCTCTTTCAGCCCTTGTTATATTGACATGTCTTTTTAAAATATCCTGTATAATATGCGATCAGCCGACCGACCGTAATGGGCAAGTACGACTTTATAAGGAGCCTCATATCCCGCACTCTACTCTTACCTTTCTTAGCTTTAGTGGTTATCATGAACTCGTACAAGTTATTGGGGATGAACGTGGGATTATTGTCATTAGCGTCCAGCAAGGTAACCTCGATGTTCACAGAAGAGGCCCCTAATTGACTTGATACCACGCTCGGCACTTTTTCTTTGGCATATACGCGCATTGAAATGGTTGATCTCTTCTCACGATCTAGAACAGTCTGATCTCTAACCTGAAAAGAAAAATAATTGGTCGTAATTTATTAACCCTGCACAATTAGTGAAAAGCGTAAGTGGATTTTATTTAAATTGGCTTTACATGATGTGTGATGTTAATTTCTAACTCCAGCCAAGTGAAATGTTAATTTTAAATTTTAATTAGCGTGTGGAGTATAACGACTTCTTCAGTGTAAATATGGTTTAATTTATTATTAAGTAATAAAGGAATAACAAGGGAATTGTTATGAGAAATATTCGTTATTTCTATGGTTTTGAATAATACGGTCGTGGCGTTTATAATAAATAATACAGGGTGTTCCTGAAACGTATGTACCAACAAGCCACTCTAGATTCTTAAGTTCAAAATTCAATTAAACACATTTTTCCTTAACGAAATTAAATATACATTTTTTTTACTTGCACTTAATCATTTTGGTATGAATTTTGAAATATCTTTTACTTCATATTGTTAAAAACACGAAGAATTGATCAAAATTTTATTATTTAATATCATATTGTTTTTAAGTTACTTAAACGTAAAATATTCTCCTTATAGGTATCCCTTACGTATTATTAACTTGTTTTACATGTACTGTAATTTTGAATACTAATTTTGTTGTTAAAAAACGGCGACAATTAATGGAAACATTATTTTGTAGATCTGAAATATTATCATTCATCAACATCTATAAACAGCTACATCTAGCAGCCATTCGCTACTCCATGCTAGACTGAAAAGCCACAGACACGAAGCGTTCTACACCGCAGTAAAAATCATTGAAAGCTATCGATCTCTCTCACGTTACACCTGAAAAATCTATTGCAAACAACTAAAGTCACTCATCAGAAGCTCACCTGATATATACCTGTACTGAATGACCGCTAGTTGATAAGCTTGAAACATTTACCAAATTTAGTAATAATAATAATAATTTAAAAGTATTTGTACCTAGTCTTTCGTCAGAAGTCAGGGCTCACCATCAGTGGTTCCATTGAACTATTTATTTCAATTTTTACTAAATAACACTTGTAGAGGTTTACCAATAGAATTAAAGAACACACATACCGTTGCAATTGAAAATTTTTAGCACCTATCTATATCCGATATACCTACGTACATATTTTGCAATAAATCTTCTTGAATATGTTTTCATAAAGTTTATTGTTTGCCTTATAAGATTTTTAATGGATAATAAATTATTACTTCCTCAATATGACAAATCAAATACTAAAATATTATTGATTAGTTACAGCTAATAAAATTCTTATGTTGAGATTTATTTTGATTTGCCAAATTCGAAATTTGCAACGCATGTCAATTTATCATTAGTTGCTATTATACTTTTGCGGTAAAACCCATTTGATTAGAACCGCAAATCATCATTTTATAAGTACGGTCACAGTCCTTTTGTAAAGTTGTTACGTAGAACCTGCATTAATAAAGGCTGCTTTACTGTATATTTTTTTGAAAGGGAAATAGTAAAAGCAATATTTCATTATATTACTAAGTAAACCAGACACACTGAAGCTTTGTCGCCTGTCATTATGCATATAGCTGAACATGCACTTTTATTACCCAATCGATAATTATATATCGAACCCGGATTTGCCATGATTACCATGTTATTGTAATGAAATTAATTAAACACGACACCAATTTCCTAATATGCAAAATCACTTGTTATTGTATTTGCGAAATGTATTGTATACAATTTGTTTATGAGTGTCGGCAACGATGCTTATTTGGAACTACACCTTTTCCAGATGAATATCGGTTAAGTGGTTGGTATTTCAGAATATTATGTAATATCTATTTCTGCAAACATTTTAGTCAACTCAGATTTAAAAGAATATGGCAATACAATACTATCATTAGTATAACTATTGCTTTATATTGCACAAGCAGAATTTCAGAAAACAACCACTCTACGGACTAAAGCCCCGACCATCATTGAATTACACTTGAAAAACCTGTAGCAAACAGCCAAAGTCATTCATCAGCGGTGCCACCAGACATATAACGGTTGCAGGCTTCTTAGTATTCTTCGATATGTCACAGGTAAGGCAATCATCGACTAACCCTACCTGTTTGTGTCTGCCAAACCCAACGTAGGGAAGCACAATTTTGCACCTATTTCTATTCTTTCTAATTTTTACAAGGTCTTGAAATTCTTTTATATAATCGTTTTATATAAACTATCAATATGGGTTTATTAAGGGATATTCTACCGCACTAATTTAGTAAATGTCACACATTTCATTTTTGAAATTCTGGACATGCAGTCACATGTTGATATCATATTCACTGACATGGGTAGTGAACAGTGTGCCATGTTCAATGGTTTTTGAGCTACCGAATACGTAACGTCATCTGGAGTACTTCAGGGAAGCAACCTGGGACCTTTATTATTTAATATTTTTATAAATGGCATAGATATCTAGTTCCTTCTTTATGCAGTTGATTTAAAAATTTATTGTGACACTCACTTTTAGGCCGACTGTGTTCGGTTATACGATAATTTGAAGGAATGGTGCACATTAAATCATATCGAGCTTAATGTCGCAAAGTATAACGTAATATCCGATTCCCTCCAACAAGACCAGAAACCATATCTGTTTTATAATGCGCATACTGATGTTATCGTTTCCAAATCAAACCGTATGTATGAATTTATAGCGCGTTACAGCAAGGACTTTTCTAATACTGAAATTTTAAAAATATTATACTACGCTATGTGAAGTCAAAGCTAGAGTATGCCTCAGCAGTTTGGAATCTTCACTATCAAGTCCAGTCTATTAAACTGGACTGTTCAAAGACGTTTCCTCAAACTGTTGTCTATTAAAACAGATAGCATTTGCCCTGACATTGGTATACCTCATGTTTTTTACTTCAGAGACATGGTTTTAATAGCTTAAGTGTTCGTAGACAGTGTCATGCAACTATATTTTTGTTTAAAGTAATCAACAATGCTGCAACTGATTCTAGCATCTTACAAAAGATATGGTTAAACATTCGAATGTTCTTATCACGTTTTGTTGTTACCTTTTATCTTCCTGTTCCTCGAACTAATATGTTAATCAATTCACTTTTATTTCAGTGTTGCACTAACTATAATTTAATAAGTATCCAGCTTGATGTAGTTAACACAACTATTGCCCGAATTAAATATGTTCTTAGGTTAGTTTTACTCTTTTCTTTATTGTTAATTGCAGTAATTTAGCACATTTTCTTTGTTTACCTCATCCTGGACTCACTGTAACCTTTTGCAATTTCAAAAAATAAAATAAAATAGTTGAATGTTATCAACAGACTACTATCATCCGCACGCAATAAAAAGTAAAATCATTAGTATAACTATCGCTTTATATTGCACAAGCAGAATTTCAGAAAACAACCACTCTACGGACTAAAGCCCCGACCATCACTGAATTACACTTGAAAAACCTGTAGCAAACAGCCAAAGTCATTCATCAGCGGTGCCACCAGACATATAACGGCTCCTTAGTTCTCTTCGGTATGTCACAGGTAAGGCAATCTCCATTCTTTCTAATTTTTACAAGGTCTTGAAATTCTTTTATATAATCGTTTTATATAAACTATCAATATGGGTTTATTAAGGGATATTCTACCGCACTAATTTAGTAAATGTCACACATTTCATTTTTGAAATTCTGGACATGCAGTCACATGTTGATATCATATTCACTGACATGGGTAGTGAACAGTGTGCCATGTTCAATGGTTTTTGAGCTACCGAATACGTAACGTCATCTGGAGTACTTCAGGGAAGCAACCTGGGACCTTTATTATTTAATATTTTTATAAATGTCATAGATATTCAGTTCCTTCTTTATGCAGTTGATTTAAAAATGTATTGTGACACTCACTTTTAGGCCGACTGCGTTCGGTTATACGATAATTTGAGAGAATGGTGCACATTAAATCATATCGAGCTTAATGTCGCAAAGTATAACGTAATATCCGATTCCCTCCAACAAGACCAGAAACCATATCTGTTTTATAATGCGCATACTGATGTTATCGTTTCCAAATCAAACCGTATGTATGAATTTATAGCGCGTTACACTAAGAACTTTTCTAATACTGAAATTTTAAAAATATTATACTACGCTAATGTGAAGTCAAAGATAGAGCGTGCTTCAGTAGTTTTGAATCCTCACTATCAAACCCAATCTATTAAACTGGACTGTTCAAAGACGTTTCCTCAAACTGTTGTCTATTAAAACAGATAGCATTTGCCCTGACATTGGTATACCTCATGTTTTTTACTTCAGAGACATGGTTTAAAAGCTTAAGTGTTCGTAGGCAGTGTCATGCAACTATATTTTGTTTAAAGTAATCAACAATGCTGCAACTGATTCTAGCATCTTACAAAAGATATGGTTAAACATTCGAATGTTCTTATCACGTTTTGTTGTTACCTTTTATCTTCCTGTTCCTCGAACTAATATGTTAATCAATTCACTTTTATTTCAGTGTTGCACTAACTATAATTTAATAAGTATCCAGCTTGATGTAGTTAACACAACTATTGCCCGAATTAAATATGTTCTTAGGTTAGTTTTACTCTTTTCTTTATTGTTAATTGCAGTAATTTAGCACATTTTCTTTGTTTACCTCATCCTGGACTCACTGTAACCTTTTGCAATTTCAAAAAATAAAATAAAATAGTTGAATGTTATCAACAGACTACTATCATCCGCACGCAATAAAAAGTAAAATGTCGATTTATCTATAAGACCGCTCCTTGAATAGTATACTTAATAAAAATATATGTCACATTCTCTAAAATATTATACATTACCGTTAACCAGCCAGTTCTGGAGTCGAGAGTAAAGGCTCCACTTTTATCTTCCAGCTGGTACGAGAATTCCGCATTATCCCCTTGATCTTGGTCGGTGGCTATGATTTGCAGCACGCTAAATCCATTTGGCAAATTCTCAACAATGCTTATGTTGTAGAAGTCAACCTCGAACTCTGGCAGGTTATCGTTCAAGTCCATTATTTCAACCTCGACCCTAGCTACACCTGCAAGAACCACATAAAAAATTACGTAAGATTACTAGATATAAGATACATACTACACTTTGTAACCTTCAATTTATTTTTATATAGGTACAGTATTTCAATCGGCCGTTTTACAGAAGATGAAAATAAAAAATTAGACACATCTATGTTACGAAAATAAACACAAGCGAAGATTTCGTTTCGCCAGTTGTATCTCAACAACTTATAAAATAAACTGCATTAGTTCTAAGGTATTATAACACTATACAGGATGTTTCAAAAAGACATGACTAGGGTTGATAGAACATTGAAAAATAAGTTTGCTTAATAAACGCATGCACTAGAGCCATTTTTGAGATAGAGTGGTGTGAGTAAGATCATTTGAAAATCAAATATCGGATGTATTTTTTTTATTAAGAATAACATATTAGATCCAAGTATGATATTCCGATATTCTTAGTAAATTTGTTGATAATGCAAAAACCTGTAGTAAAGTCAACCAGGTATTATGTTTATTTTTTAATTTGACTAGTAATTTGTTCTTTTAGTGAATATTGTAATCACGATAAAATTTTATTTTGCTCTATATGTTACTTGTTACTACATAAAAATAAAACTTATATGCAGACTGCAGATATGCAGATGTTGACTTTTGACGGAATGCGGAATTAAGGAATTAAGAGTGCCATTGCATTTAAATGTTTGTTCGAACGAACATTCCGTAAAAGTTCTTAAACTCTTCTGTTGTATGGATGCAGTTGCTGTTCTTTTGGTAATTATTTTAAAACATATTTTTGATACGATAATGGTTGGATTTTCGGACCAAATAAAAAATATCTTGATCTTTTTTATCCGGTCTAGGTCTACTGGAATTATTTTATAAATAATAATAAATAAAATCTTAGAATGTTTACAATATTCGCTAAATATACAAATTACTGTTAAAGCTAGACAGTTAACAACATACCAGAATTTGTCTTATACAAAATATGATATATCTATGGAAGAGTTTTGGGTTTGTCATATACACTTGATATATAAGTAGGTACATTTAGAGAGATGACCTGACCCACTTTACCACAGCTTTTTGCATTTTCTTCGAAAACGGTAGAACAAAACCGTACCTTTTTTGTATAAAATAAAATTTTACATAATATTACATACTTTGAATGGGAAAATCTAACTTAAAGGAGATTAGAGAATAAAATGTAAAATAAACTGAAAACGTTAGTAAGTAATTACCTCGACTTCGTATAAAAAAATAATAACATTCAGCACCACCAAAATTGTACATGTGCCAATTTTTTATCAAGTATGTTGTTCTTTAAAAAAATACTTTCAAAATTTGGTATTTTAATAATATACACACCCTGTATCTCAAAAATTAGTTATGTTATTAAGCAAACTCTACTTACTGTTCAATGTTTTATCAGTCCTAGGAATATTGCCATGTTCTTTTGAAACACCCTGTATAAAAGTGCACGAACTATTTGCCACTAACAGCCAGCTTGTAAATAATGAATGAATCTAGTGAATTTATTATTCTGGCTGCATTGTAAACTATAAAAACTAAATGATACAGCCAGTAATTGCGAAATAATGAAGGTACCTATTTTTTATGTGGAATGTTTGCATATAAGTGGAGATTCACGTCAAATATAACGAGTGCGTTAAAAACGAGAAAGTAAAATTTTCTCCAATTAACAAAATAATTGGGACCCATTTTACAGAAAAGTGAGACAAGTAGAATCTAATAAGATCCTAATATGTCTGATTGCTTTTACCAACACGTCGTAAATATTTTTTATTAAAGCAACATTTTCGATGTGTAAATAACTAAAGAAAAATAGTATGAACATTAGGTCAGACTTTCCACATTTTAAAAAGATAATTTTCTAAATTTCCAATATTTTCTGCTATTTCTTTGGCAAAAATATGTAATTTTTATAGTTAGTTTCCCCATATGATTTAAATTTTTCTATGAATTTTTTTTCTTGCGTTATTTATCCGCTTTATATTTTTGGAATGTTCACAAAACCGATGAGGTTTTTCTGGCAGAGAGTTCAAGAGACCAATGGAAATGATTTGCTTAGAATCTTAAGAGGTATTGTTTGAGTCCAAATATTTTAAATCTAATTTCTTACTCGATGTCTTTTGTCTAGAAGTTGTATTTATTTCACAAATGAAAAATTTTGAAAAATATCTTTTAACTTTATTAAAAGGTCACCAAAAAATTGGAATTATTTTGCTGGATGATAAATTGTATTAAACAAAATAATGTTTTTTCTATGATCAACGGTAATAGAATTATGACAGTAAACAGATCTTGAATATGTGACGTCAATCACATACGAGTACAGTATTAGAATTGTCAGGTGGTGTACATAATAGTTACAAATACAGCTAAACATACTGTAAATGGGTTTTTTAAAAGTAAGTATCCATTTGGGACTAAAATGATCTCCAGAGCGATCTCGAGACTTTTGTTTGCTAATGGACAAGGTACTAAGACTGTTTTCTGAGAGAAACTGCGACATGTCAGGGAGAGCACCCAAGTGTCAAATAGACAACTTGTTTCTTCTCTATCAGAGTTTACTATTAGCGTTCGGTAATAGTTCGAAATTTATTAAGTGTTTCGAGATTTGCAATAGGGTGGAATGACAAAAATACATAAAAATTAGTTCAAGTGATTTTTTTAGTGGGATAAAGACCAAAAATAGAAGACTGTTATAATATTTATTTCATTGCCAACGTTTCGGTGTTATTTTTACACCATCTTCAGGGCTCTACAATATAAAAGTACAAAAATATTTTTTTAAAATAACTTAATTAAACAGTTAAAATATAAAATAAAAGTTTTGTCAATATACACAATTCAATTTTTAGAAGATTAAACATTTCAAAACAAATACATATAAAATATTTAGTCCTGATCCTATCACAATTACAATAATAAAAAAATACAGATTAAAAAACAAAGAAAAATTATAATTAAAAAAAACCTGCAACCACCAAGTGGCAGCAAAATGTTTAATATGTCATATAAATAACTTTTGTTTTTTTTTACTAACCGAAATTTGAAATGCCCTTTGTCTAAAAATGTAGTGTCAAACGTCGAGAAGATTATATCTAGATACTTATAAACACACTTATGAGCCATAAAACAAACTAGTGCGATTTCCCTTTTCAGTCACAGTAAGGTTGTTGTTAATAAATTTCTTTGCTCTGCAGGATAAAAATTTAAAAATAAATTTCAATATGTGTAGATAGGCATCATGTTTTTTTCTCTCTTTTTTCTATTCGGTATATACAACATAAATGATAATTTCTTACTTTCCCCTTATTTATAAACTTCAAACCATCGCGTTCATTAAAAACATTCAAATACAGTTATTTATATAACATATAATTAAACATTTTGCTGCCACTTGGTGGCTGTAGGTTTTTTTTATTATAATTTTTCTTTGTCTTTAATCTGTTTTTTTTTATTATTGTAATTGTGACAGGACCAGGACTAAATATTTTATATGTATTTGTTTTGAAATGTTTAATCTTTTAAAAATTGAATTGTGTTTATTTACAAAACTTTTATTTTATATTTTAACTGTTTAATTAATTTATTTTTAAAAAACATGTTTGTACTTTTATATTGTAGAGCCCTGAAGATGGTGTAAAAATAACAGCGAAACGTTGGCAATAAAATAAATATAATGTTCTTCTATTTTTGGTCTTCCCACTAAATAAACCACTTGAATAACTAAGCAAGACCGCCAATTAAAGAAAACTTAATAAAAATTAAGGTTTGAACGAATAAAACGTGTTCCTGTGGAATGTGACCACAGAAATGGAAACAAGAAAAACTCAAAATTTATGGATATCGCTGATGTGGTTGTCCATATTTACCTGATCGTAGAAAACGAAGTGTAACCATCAATCTATCATTGACTGGAATACAATTTCTTAATTTTGTATCCTGCTTAATAATTTGGTAACCAATTAAAATTGGAAAAATTTCGAACTGCACCACAGAACTTTAATTCTTGGACTAATCTCGAGCAAGCTTCCAACTGACTTAGACGATCCACCCATTGCTTTACTCGGCACTGTTTCTTTCTTTTGTTATATTTTTCAAAAATTTGCAAGCAATAATAAATGCTATTATCTGATGGTCATCCATTTTACTTTTATGTCTCGTTCATGACTGTGCTGAACTGTATTTTCTCTCTCAAGTCGACACAGCACTGAGACTAATTTCTATTTTTTTATTCTCGGAGGCCATCCATTGGCCACAAAAGATTGATGTTTGTCGCAAATGGACAATATTAGAAACTGAATCTCAAGATTTAGCCTCAACTTACTTTTAGAGCTATTTTCACAATGGATAATAAAATGTGAAATAGTGTTTAAAATGACGTATGTTACTTGCGGAAAGCGTACAAACATCTAGCTAGATAGTTTTGCCTAGACTCACCATACATGTCATTCACCTGGTGATGGTTACTATAAATTTTTGTTTATGTACACTCACAAGCAATAATACTACTATGACTAATAATACTTTTAGATTAACAACAGCAGATGATAGATTACAATGTTGTACAGTTTTAAGCATTTTCTGGGGCACTTCAATTGTTTACTTCACTCATACTGATACAAAAAACAAACTATTAGGTTTACATTTGTTTCATAAGAGTTTTGTGTTGCTTTTGGTCATTATACAAGCCCCTTTAGTATCGGAATTTATATTTTGGACATCCTGTATATAGATACCTACATTTTAATATATCCGTAAACATACACATTTATAAATTATTTTAAACATGGATTGAATTAAATTTTTAATTTTATTGAAAACTATATTAATCATTGACACTTATATAGGTATTCTATTTTCCAATGAACCACCAATGCAATTACATTTTTTTGTGTTTCATCCATTTTATTAAAATTAAACAAGTTTTATATACTTATAAGAAAATAATTAAATGTAACAATAAATGTTAAAAGACTGGAAGTAATGCAATAACAATTGCAGTTTCAATAAATTATTTATAGAAAATGTTTATGATTTTCATTCAATTCCTAATTAAACCATTAATGTACCTAAATTAATAGGATTTAACCCCGCATTTATTCACTGCATACTCGTATTAACAACCAATGGTATTGAGAATGAGCACAATTAGTTTATTTTAAACTAACATATTAACGTGTTAACAAAAGTTATCACATTATGATCACAGCAGGACACAATGAATATAACGATCACTCACTACTACAGTATAAAGTAGATTAGTGGGAACAGCTGAACTTTCGCGCCGAGCCACTTTTAGAATTCATTCATACTACTTTACGTTTACTATTCCGTAGTATTACTAGGAGACAAGTAAATATTATGTATTTGTTCGGGTATTGCCTCTATTGTATATTTGTGATTTGTATGTGTTTGGTGGATCTCTCACTATATTCAACCGCATGCTTTGCAAGCATTTATCTTCAGGAACTTCTGGTACTTTTTTGAGGGTAATACAGTTTGATAATTTTTTTCTCTGTCATTAAGAATCTCCAGTACTCTTTTTAATACACGATTCTCTATTACTAAGGAATGCCAGAGAGCCAAGTAATTTTTCAAACAGAAGAGAAGATTTGTTAGAATCTTCTACTGGAAAATACAGTGCCCTTCATAAATGATTACAAGCCACGTGATCAGCGCCGAGATTCTCAAATCAATCGCAGAGTAATTCATATGCGAAAATCCTTTTACTCACTACGGCAATTGAAAGAGACAAGAAATCTATTGGCGTACGAGTTGTTCTTCGAGAATCACAGTCCTGGTCACGTGGCTTGTAATCATTTATAAAGACTCTGTAGCACCAAAGCCTAAATCTTCACTATGTTCTTTAGCTAGAATTCTATTATCTCATTCATCCGGGCTCTGCAACTTAGTTATTTCGCATAAAAATTTGTCTTTTTTTCTCGTTTCATTCAGTTCAGTTATTAAACCTACGATGCTCTTTGTAATTTTTTTTCTACTGATGATTTTTCTCTGTCTATTTCTTTCAACCGGATTTCCAATTTGTTTTTATTGGTATTTAACTTCAGCAACAACTTATCTTTATGTTTTGAGTTTTTAATCCACTGAGCTTCTTTTTGTTTCATTTGATCCTGAATTAATTTTATATGGTTGAAGAATTAGGCATCAGTACCTTCCGAAGTTTTATTCTGGTTGTCCATATTAATATATTCCTCTTCTTTTCCCGTTTCTGTCTCAATTTTAATAATTGTCTTGTCTCTCTCAGTATTGGAACTTTCTGTCTAGACATTTTTGTTTTCTGTTCCCTAAGTGCTAGGCTCTTTCTGATCTTAATTGAATATATTTCTAGAACATGATTTCCTGAGATGTCTCTTTGCTCAGCAGTTTCAACACTGGATGGATCTTCGCCTCCTGTACATGGTGAAAACAGCACGGCCCCGTCCTTTATAAAAGTTATCCAAGAAATTTTGCAGGCTCATCGCAAACTTTTCTACATTTATTTAAACTCTTGACCTTGACCACTTTTAGATCTTAGAGTCTAATAGGCCATCCATGAAGCTACTCATTTCCAGCTGTTTTTAGAAGTCTGCAGGAGCAGTGGGGTAGGCTAATTCCACCATACACGCTATATGGGCCTCACATTGCTGCACATTTTCCTTGAAGCGTTTTCTAGGTCATTTCAGTTCCGCGTGGTAAACGTGTTGTAGATGTAGCTTCACTATACCTCATTTCCAAAGTAGCCTTCAACGTTTGATAATCTTTTTGTTCATCTTCGGCTAGCGTTCTTAAAATCTCCATGGCTTCCTCACCAGTAAAACCACTATTAGTGAGATGTCCTTTTCTCCTTCCAACCAGTTGTTTACCGAGGTAGCTTCCTCGAACTGTTTAAGGTAAGTGCTACATGATACCTTTCCATCAAACGTTGGCGGCTTAATCCTTGAAGTTGGAAGAAAACCACTGTCAGTCTTAATTTACATCTTGATTATTTTTCATTTCTTCTAGACTCGTTTTCATTTTGTCTCGATTGTTTTTCATTTCCTTTTTAAAATCAACCATCATTTCATCTTGGCTGTTTTTTATTTTATCCTTCATATCTTCTTGATCGTTCTTGATTTATTTAATTATCATTAACTATTCGAATGTTTCCGTCATTTCTGTTGCTCTAGATCTAAATCACCTTTCAAGTTTTACTTCGTAGAACGTCGCACTTCCGACATCAATGTAATCTCTATATTGACTTAGCCTTGAAATACTTCACGAAGAAAAACAAACCTTTATTGTCACAACAAATATACTTCAAACTGTTAAATCTTTACTTTGACGTTTCTGCCACTCGCGGCTTCTGAACATACACTGAACTGTGGAGGTGAAGTCGATCCGATTATATATATGTTTAGGGTTCTCGAAGTTTCCGCGGTCTCGAGAACGCGTCTAGAACCAATTCAAATATAGCCTGGAATATGGAAAACGTAAAAACAAAGGTTACAAAAATTATAAAGTCAAACGCAAAGAGGAACATAATTAATAAGCTAAAAACGTAGATGAGCTTCCATAACAATATACCCGAAACTATCCATTTCCGATTTTGTAAAATTGTATGTCTCTCTGGACGAGAAATATATACTTTTAGATGAATTTATTAGACAAAGAACATAACATTCTGACGTCAAACTTTGACCGACCATGTTATGTTTAAGCGCGTCTGCTGACGGTCAAAATAGTACGCACTCTATGTTTAAAGTTATATATTTAATAAATATTTTTAATGATGTTGCTGACTATAAGTGTAAAATTAAAACATATCTGGCTAAATTATCAAATTTAGGTTCTCACTATATTATGAGCAAACTTAAGGAAAAATATTGTATATTCAAAAAATATAAAACACCTTGAAAAATGGAATAATTTCTTATTAAATTTGCAACCTGCTACTATTATTTCGCAAAAATATATTTCCGATTTGTATTATTTACTGTTTTAGTGAGAAGTTAGAGATGAGCAGCCACTAAACATTCGCAATAACTAACCTGTCTTTATCGGATTGTCCATCTGAGAAGCCTGAATTTGCAACACAAAGGTATTTCCTGGCAGCGATCTTTCCGCATCGAGATCAATTTCCCTTTCGAGAAACAGGGAACCATTAACATGATCTAAAGAGAACAAGTGCCTCTCGTTGCCGGCAATTATGTCGTATCGAATGGGAGAATCTATGGCAAGGTCTTGGTCGAACGCATGGATGGACGGATTGAACTTTAAGCGTTGGTGGATTTGAGCACCCTGAAACAATTATGGGAAACAATTAAATTATTGAATTATTGCTAGATAATACTGCTTTCATTTATAGTTACATAATATAGCGGGTGGTTCATTTAACTTGAGAAAGCTATATATTTCGAAAACGGCGCATTCTATAAAAAAATGTGTCAAATAGAAGTTAGTGAGTATTGGGAGCAAATAAAATGGCGTTGCAGTTTCTTGACCTTGACTATGTTTTCAAGGTTATGGGGAGGTTAACTTTGAATTTTCAAATTGGAAGCTATTCTTTTTTCCCTAAACTTGTTAAGGAGGAACTAGTAACTTTCATAGAAAACATTATTTTTGTAACTTAAAGACAAAACGATCTAGTAGGTTGACGCTAGAATATGACAATACAATTACAGTTGTCGATGTCTAATCCTCATTAACACACAGTGCTTCAGTATTTACCTACCAAAATGGAATATTTAACAGTTGATTTAAAAATTTAAATGAATACAGAACATTGCTTTGTAATATATAAACAATAACGATTTAGTAGTTTGAAATATAAAAGAACGCATTAGAAATGATTGCAGAAATCTTGACAGGAAAACTCCTGTCGGAGGCACGAATCTTTTGTAAGGCGAATGAATAAGTGTACTGAAATTGATGGTCATCATTTTGAACATTTATTGGGAACTTTTTTGTGTAAAATCTTATGCCTATCTGCTTAAATATATCAAATTGTTTGTTGGTTGATATTTTCGTTTATTATAATGTTGTAAATAAAGTTATATAAAAATGTTTCGGATAAAAGTTGTTAGTTTTTTACTCCTTATTAAGTTTAGGAAAAAATTATAGCTTCCCATTTGAAAATCCAAAGTTAACCTCGCTAGAATCATGAAGGTCAAAAAACTGCAAAGCCATTTTATTTACTCCCTGACACTGACTAACTTATATTCGATACATTTGGCAGAACGCGCCGTTTTCGAAATATACAGTGCTTTCAAAAAGTAACAAATAAATTCATTATTTTTGAAATTGGGATGTTTTAGAAAAAATCCCCTGGCACGTCGATTTTGTTTATAAAAAAGGCACTTTTTGACATACGACCCATACTTGTAACGTCATCGACAATTTTTTTAAATAGCAACCCCCAATTTTAACCATGCCATTAGAAATATTATCGTGTCACATAACAAAAATTTTAAGAAAATAATGTCCGAAGATTTTAAAATTTAATTTTCACAATACTGTGCACCTCCCCATTATGCAACACCTGTCCGTGCTTATTTATATGGGCTGTTCCGGAATCGTTGGATAGAGAGAAGGGGGACGATTGAGTGGCCTGCCAGATCGCCTGATCTGACACCCTTAGATTATTTCTTTTGGGAATACTTAAAAGCAAAGTATTCGTTACTAGACCGGTTAATTCAGAAGATTTAAAAGCGAGAATTCGTCACGAGATACATCACATACCTCCTGTCAGGCAGCCAACGATGCACAGTTTGAACATTTAATTTAGTCGATTTTTTACATAATTGTTATCATTTTCAGTATTGTGTAAAACATAATTGTCGTATAATCTGAAAATAATTATAAAATTGCTTTGCTGGTTGGGATATGATTTTCCACATATTTATTGCCGCGTTTGATTTTATCTAAAAACCGGATAGTTTCAATGTTTTTTTATGTCTAAAGTACTTTTAAATATTTTTCACTCTGTGTAGTTTATAAATGTTTGTTTGCTTTGTCGTCCTTAAAAGTAGTTACCGTTGTAATATATAACTAGAAACATGTGTTTACATCGGTTAACCCACGTTGTTAGTAGCGTTACAAAGGATTAACACGTAGGAGTTTTATGTGTAAATCACACATATAGTGAATAATTTTTCTTTTTTTCTTTCATAATTTTATACGAAGATGCATCCATGTAGGCGCCATTAGATTACCATCAATGTCGCCTCTTGGTACTATCATTTTTTTAAAATATCGAGGACGTTGTAAGGAAGAATGTTAACAATCACTTAACGACTACCTTGATTGAACATATTATGAGACAATTACAATTTTTTTTTATATATTTTTTTCTATGTATAGCAGTACATTACAGATATTGATTACGATCAAATTGAAAATTATTATATTTATGAATGAATGAGTGTATTAATCAGCGTATTACAAATAGATGGATGTAAAAAAGAAAGGGAGGAAAAAGTTAATTTTGTATATTTTACGATTTAGAAACCAAGTGGTAAAATATATGTGAAGAAATTTAAATGGACAAACTACAAAAAAATATGTAAATGAACCCAATATTTAGCTAATATATAAACTGTGCTCTCATTAACGTTTTAGTAAAACATTGAAAATAATTTAGCAATAAGTCATAATAATTAATAAAAAGAGGTGATTGTAAATGCAAATTTAAGCAATCCATTTCAACAACAAATATCTATATATTATTATATAATTAGTGTTTAGCATATGCAAAAGCTGAGGAAATTATTTAAATGTAAGGCTTAACTTCCTCCTGTAAAATTAAAATTATATAGTTTAATCTTGTTAATCAGTGCTGAAAGTTAAAGACCGATTGAAGTAGTAACAGCAGCTTTCCCACGAATCATTAAAAATCCTGTATGGTAGTTGTTCTATTAAGTGCCATTATTAAAAGAAAATCGTTCTCAACTTTCTCCAAATGTTTGTGTTGTGAGTACTTACCGTGATGGGATAAAATTCCTTGATCTTCGTTCTGTATACGCCTTTCGTAAATTTTGGCGGGAGGTCATCGTTGTCGTTTACCTTTATGTGGACGGTGGCGTTTGTACTTTTTGGTGGTGTTCCTCTGTCCTATAAATAAAGAAATTTCATGATTTAACAGTACCAAACAATTAAGTCTGTAATATTAAATTAATTCAAAATTTAGTACCGCAACGCAGTTAGTACTCGAACTGACATGTCTTTAATATTAACCAGTTTCTAACTCTTCATTATAACACCAATGGCGCTATGAATTTACTTTGAATATAATGTCTCGATATAGAATAGCTTTGGATAGAAGCGTAATGTGTGATATATAGTATATTAATTTGATTCGTAAAAGTGTTACTGAAGATTCGGCAACGTTCATCAGTCAAGTTAAACCGTGAATCTTTAACATTATTATTAGTATTTAACTAAAGAGAAGAGCAGAGGAAAATAATGTTATGTTCAATTTATGAACCACAAATAAGGAAGGTACATGTAAGATAGGTTTGACATAAGCATTCATTTATTGACTAAACAAGTACAACTGAAACATCATACATATATTGTTCTTTTTAAATGTATCATATTTATTTTTAAAAGAGTTAACGCTCTCAGAAGTTATATCAATGGGCAGTTGATTGTATTGGTCGAATACTCTGTTTGAATAGAAGCTCTGTTTTATTGATTTTGAAATTTTCCTTACGTAGTTGCCACAGTTGCCACGTAAGCGGTGGTCTGTGTTTAAAGTCCTCATTGACAAAATCATGTAAAAGCTTTCATGTGAAGATCATGTCGTTTCTAGTTCTGCGTTTAGAAAGTAATTGAAGCTTTACAATTTGCAGCTTCTCATGATAGGTTGGATTCCTAAAAGCAATCACTTATTTATTAGATTTTTGCTGAACATTTTCTAGTACGTTATAATGTCTCTAATTAAACGAGATGACCATACAATGCCAGCATAGGCCTATCGTAGGATTTAGATAAAAGGAGGACTGATTAGCTTTTCTTGTAATTTTGGAAATATGTGAACCAGGAAAGATTTGAAGTTATTGTTACACTTAAGTCATTCTGTTCCGCTACCGCTTGAACTGGAATTCCATTTGTGGTGCAACAGTGATGGAGATATTTGTTACCCATATGAAGTATAGCGCATTTAATAGAGTTTAGTGGAATTAGCATAGTTTTGCTCGACCAATCAATGGCTGTCAGATTACTTTGAATGGCAATGTGCTGTTGTAAAAAGTTTCCGTAGATTTTGTGTCGTCAGCGTAAAAATTGTGATGAATAGTAATGAGATCATCATGATCGACCGAATATAACAGAAATAATAGTGATTCTAAGCCTTGTGCAACACCATCACGTAGTTGATATGAAGAAGAATTATCTGTTTCAACACAAATAGTGAATGATTACACAAATAGTTGCAAATCCATGAATGCAGCTGACCTCGAATTTCTAGAAAGTCAACACCTGGAGATTTTGTTGAAGAAAATTTGGAAAAATCCATGTAAAGAACCTCCACAGGATCTTCGAAGCACAATCACACATATCGTATTTTATACAAGGCATTAGCTCTGAGGTCACACAAAATTCATATACACAGGAACTAAAGCGATTGGGTAATTCAAAACGTCGTCATTTGTCTGTGTGGAACAACCAGATAATTTTTCTCAAATAATATGAAGCACATTTTGAAATTGCTGGCAATTTTACTAATCAAAATTTCTAATTTGGGGCGATGAAAATCTACGATTGGTCCATGAGAAACGTGTATATTCTAAATAAACCAATGTTTGGTGTGGTGGTGTTTATGGTCAGTTGTAATTGCTTCACACTTTAAAAAAATGTTCCAGGTTATGCTGTAACTGTTAATGGTTAATGAAAATAGATCTGGATGGTACTATATCTAACTCTTAGACAACTTATTCATTGAGAAAAACCTAGACGTGTAATTTCCAGAAGCGTTAACGATGTTAAGTGATCACCAAGATTATGTCATTTGACGGCTTTGACGTTACGCTAATAGTCAGCGCCATACGAACAATCCACAGCCAATTCTTGAACTGGAGGACGAAATGATTTGAGTCATGGGTGAGAGAGAGAGCCTCAATTATATCAACATGCCATGAATTTTTAACAAAGGAATGAAGGAATTTAGAACTACATGGATGTTTGGCAGGTATTTTCGTTCTATTAATTTTGGAATATATCGATCTATTATCGAAGAATAATTGAAAATGTTATACGTATGAGCAATGTATATTTTTGCAATGCAATGCAATATTGTTGTTGGAATGCGAATATAATTTAGGATTGGAAACCTGATTCTGATGTTGTGTTATATTTCTATATTTTATTTCTGATGTGCTTTTAAAGTTATCACGTCGATCATGTTTTGTTTTTGTATATGAAGTTGTATTTTATTTGGTTGTTGTTTTTTTATTGTTTATTTTATAAGTGAAACAGTAAATTTATATTTTTCAAATATTTATTTTAATTGCATATTTTCAACATTTTGAGCATATTTTTACTAAATTCTTTGCAAATTTTTAATATTTTCACTTGTATGTTTGGGTGTCCCTACTCTTCAATTATCAAATAAAAAAACCGTTGATTTATTTTAGGTACTTATTCGAAATCATAATTTACCTATAATCTTTTCCAATTCAAATATCACATAGCTATGATCTTATTATCAAAAATTGTATAGGAATGTTGAAACATGATTCCATCTTACTTTAGACTATTTTAAGTAGTATGTACCGAATCAGCAAAAATTGAAAATGTGTACTACAAACACATATTTCACTGTTAAGAACTCTTATCCTTGCAATTTTATCTTTCTGTGCCTTGTTAACATATTTATTTATGAATATTAATATTATTCACATCGCAGAAAGTGGGCGTTGAAGATGCTAACAGTCATTCACGTTTATGCAAATAACGAACCTTGAATATTTGTCGTGGTTGGAAAATTAGGAGAGAAAGAACCAGAAGGAGTTTGTGAACCAAATTATATTTAGAAGTTAAATGAAACTGACCCTGACATTATATTGAAACTAATGCTGGTATTAATGGTTAATGAATTAATCTATTTTATCGTTTCCGTTACTTTTTATGTTTCCTGTACCTTGTATCTTTGTCTAGATTCTACGAAGTAACAGAATACTTTTAATGTGTTATACAGGGTGTCCAGAAACTCTCCTGACAAACGAAGACCGGAGATTCCTCAGATCATTTTAAGACAATTTAACCCAATTCACCTAGTCCGAAAATGCTTCCTAAGGGAACTAGAGCTCTTTGAAGATGGCGCCTTGTAAATAGTTTTGTTTAAATACCTCCAGAACGCTTCTACTTAAAAAAACAAAAACTGGTATGCTTGTTTAGCCTTCAGAGATGAATCGATTCCATCAATTGCGAATTTCTAGTACCGGTCATAGGCGTCCGTTTTGGGTAGGTCAACGGTTATTTTAACGCATAACTTTTTTGTCTTTAACTTTTAAGCATTTGTGACACTAGATTATTAACGAAAAATTTTCAAATCCATTTTCTGAAAACGGTGTATCTAATGAGTTAAAGTAAGAGTACATTTTAGTACTAGAATACATGAAAATTTAATAATCTAGTGTCACAAATGCTTAAAAGTTAAAGACAAAAAAGTTATGCGTTAAAATAACCGTTGACCTACCCAAAACGGACGCCTATGACCGGTACTAGAAATTCGCAATTGATGGAATCGATTCATCTCTGAAGGCTAAACAAGCATACCAGTTTTTGTTTTTCTAAGTAGAAGCGTTCTGGAGGTATTTAAACAAAACTATTTACAAGGCGCCATCTTCAAAGAGCTCTAGTTCCCTTAGGAAGCATTTTGGGACTAGGTGAATTGGGTTAAATTGTCTTAAAATTATCTGAGGAATCTCCGGTCTTCGTTTGTCAGGAGAGTTTCTGGACACCCTGTATATTCTGAAACCATTATTAAAAGTAAAAATTCTTTTTTTTTAATAAATTATAAATGTAGCAACAATTAACTAGCTCAACAATATTTCCTCCTTAAAATAATTATGCTTTAGACGCATGGAAAGAAAGTTTCTAAAGATATAGCTGTTTTTGAATATTATTATATTATTACATGAAATTAAAAGTAAAATTTTACATTGTGTTGAGATTAAACGGTTAATGTTATGTTTCATCATTGTAGTCTTTGCTAGAAAGCGTGATGAGTATTAATCTTTACGGTGATAATTTACTTTTTCTTTTTGTTTGGGTCGTTTATCCTAAACTCTGCACGCCTTTCTCCATACAAATTAATTATCTATGTTTTCAATTGTATAAGCACTCAATTAGCGAATGCATACACTTTTAATAACAAGCTCGTAATCCAGGGTGACTTTAATAATAGCTAACCTTATTAACGTTCGTATAAATCATCTTTGCAACTATGTAATACAGACTTATTTAATGTTTGATCATATGGTTGTTTATTGTTGTTCATTGTTGATTATTGTATAATGAATAACAACAGGATCTACCTAAATAGATGATCCTTTATATGAAAATAATACAACATTTGTTTAGGGGTTAATTCAAATATATAAGTATAAATTACGGAAAGTATCTGGATTTGAAAATAGATCTCATTTATTGTGGTTGAGTATTCGAGTTCCCACAGTTTCAAAAGTGAACTGAAGTACCTAGAGAGTGTTTTCAATAAAGTAGGTATGACGTACTAAATTTAGATAGATTAATTTTTATTTTTTTATATCAGCTTTATAAATGATACTGCAATAAACAATTACTCCGCGGACTAATGCCCCGACCGGCATTGAATTGCTCCTGCAGTATCTGTGTGAACAGCCAAGAACCCTTGTCGGCCACCCCACCAGACATAGACAGGTTTTGGGCTTGTTAACCCTTATCAGTATGCCATAGGTAAGATGACCGACAATTGAACTGGTTGTTCCGTCAAATGTATGTTCACATATGTATAAACCGAGTGTAAGTGAGATATACGAGATGAGTTCAATTGTAGGGCATCTCACCTATGGCATACTGATAAGGGCTAACAAACCAGAAACCGGTCTATGTCTGGTAGGGGTTATTTTATTTGGAATAAACCGACAAAGGAAGCTTTTACCAAACAAAAAACAAAGTTACAGAAGATGTTCAAAGTGCTTAAAACATTCCATATCTCCGCAACCGTTAACCCCATATGTTACCGTATGTTAAATCACTGAGGTCCTAAGCGCGACCCTTGTGGAATATTCGAAAATACTAATAAAAAATTAGGATAATGTTGACCAATTCTAACAGCTTCATATCTATTTGAAAGATGCGACTGAATTTAACTTAGTAAAGACCGGTTCACGCTAATTTCAGAAAGTTTATTAAACATGATCGGATAACTTAGTTTATCAAAAGCTTTACTATATAGACTCTAGAGAATCTACTTGTAATTTATAATTCATACTCTGCATAATATACAGATTACTATCTACTATTTTTCATAAACTCATGATGTTCCATATTATGCTGAATAATTGTAAAACTGCTACTTTATAGCATCATAATATGAATAATACATTTTGATATAGGATGGCTGTTTTCAATAAAATGCCTATCTCCAGATTAAAAAACATTAATAATATGTGCCTTTTCCAAATATTGACAAATTGGTCATCAAAAAGAGATTTATTAAAAATTAAAAATAATGCATTGAATATATATCTCTTTCATGCTTTCTCTTTAATTCGTTGAATAGACGAAGAAGATAATCCCAAATCTGTTGAAGGTGATTTTATGAAACTCTGTGGATATGCACTAAAATTCCCAATTACATAAATTTGATTGTTTCAGTTCTCTAAATTTAGAAAAATTTAATAATAACCGTCTGCATACTTTTTCGATTACTATCATAGTACGCGGAGGTCTGTCAAAATTGTGTTGCATTGTATGTTACGTTGCACCAGGAGTCCAACCATATTGCCTCTGTTGCATTGCATATTATGTTGCATGCTATGTTGCACTTAATCTGTACCCGGCTTTAGACTTTCTTTTCATATGAGGTTTTTTGCTTTTGGTTGGCTACATAAGCTCCTTTAGTATCGGCGCTTATATTCTGGACACCCTGTATAATATTACTGGTAGAAAAAGAAACTATGAGATGCATCAAATAACTTGATTGAACGTCTTGGTACTCAAAATTTCTCTGGGCAGGTGACGATAATATATAGCAGATATTCAATTCGAAACTCAAATCATTTGTACCTGCTATCACCATTGCATAATGATCAGGTATCAGGTGTATGGGCAAATTTATAGATATTAAATAACTATAAATTTTTACGATCATTTTATAATGGCAAACTATGTTAGTAGTTTTACATAACGATTTTAATACGCCGAGAAGTCAATTATAGTATCACTTTAAGCGTCGAGGCTTATCTGCAATAGTCCGATGCAGCTACCGGCTTTACTAGTATTGGCTCAAAACCACACAATTGTAATTATTGCAAATTGCATCACAGTAGCAGACACTACTAACTATTAAAGTAATTAAAATAACTAGTTTACTTTCACATTATGGTAACAAAATGAAGTTGGATTTGAATAGTTCTAGATGTGCAAGGCTCTACAAGGGTTTTGTCGCAAAATAAGTAGTAAGCAATTCGGTGCGCTAAATCTAGATCTGACCTCAGAATATATTTTCAGATATTGCAACCTAAAAGTGCAGAAAACAGCTGTTTTATGATATTTTTGACTTCACTGGTTGGAAAGCTAATGGAAGCACCGTAAAATACAATTCATGGACTTCAATTTCCCATTTGAAACATTCAAATCTTTTACACGGAGATACAGATGCACAGTTTGCACTACGAACATACAATTATAAGGTAATCATTTAGGTTCATTTGAAGCATCTTCAATCCATTTAATTTAGAGCAATTTGATTTTCTTTTAAAATTCTTTGCAACAAGCAATAAACTCAAAAAAATGCCTTAAACAACCATTTTAGCAATTTTAGGTTAAATTATCTCAAAATATTAACGTTGTGGTGCCATTCTGAAACAAGATTTGGATTTAGAGCACTAAATTCCTTTCAGAATCAATATAAAGTTCCATGTTTGATTCAAATCTGTGTAACAATATAGGATGTCTAGGAATTCAAGTGCCATACTTGACAATAAACCCAAGTTAGCCTATCGAAGACGTAGCATATTATTATTTACAATTCCAAATTTACACCCAGGAATGAGTTGGGTTGATAAGCTCTTATTACCATTTAGTACAGGAATGAGGGAAATCTGGAAAACCTCATTAATTCGACCAACATAGTAAACTCAAAATATTAATTTACCTCTCGTGTCTCGACTTCTGATGTATGTCTTTAGTATCACTATCATTACTTAATAAAGAAATTAAAAACATTTCTACATCCAAAAAATGGGTGAAAATAACATTGTATTTTATGGTACAAACGATTCTAAAAATATACTGTTTTTGGTGTACTATTACAATAAAAATAAAGTAGGTATATTTTAAAATAGTATTTCCGTCATAATCCTTTACCGTACTTGCAGCTAGATTTTGAAGCGACGCTAAGATTGCAGATTTGCTGCATCCAGTCCAAAAAAGTCTTTGTAATCGCAAAAGCTGAGAGTATTGGACTGGCATGTGGAATTTCCGTTCCATGACGCACCAACCCTTCTTTAGTTATTCATAGCAAAATTACATGTCCATATCCTGCTGTAGTTAGTTTCAGCTAATTTCAAAACTTTTGAAAAAGAAATAGAAAAGTCGCGCAATAAAGGAGGAGACCGTTATATGCCACTTTTTAAGTTCGAGAAAAAATCTTGAACATTTTAAAAATTACACTTAACATTTGATTTCATTTTAAATTTAATTAGACTATATACATCAAAACCGGACACAATAATGAGAAAATGCATAAGAAGATTTAAAGTTTTCTACTTTGTGTACTACCTTTAATAGATGTTAAGAAATATAATTTATTTTTTTACTGTAATTAACCTTGATATTTTTGCCAGATTTGAAACTTACTTAATTATTTGTCAATTTCTAGATGAACTATCAAAAATTAGGGTCTATTGTATAATGATTCGAAAGTAGGTGTATTTAAATGGCACTCCAAGATTTTATGGGTATAGACCTCAGAGAAGCATTTTGATATTTTTGGTACCTACTCAGACTTACTTAATGAACTCATTAATCAAAGCTTGACGATTGCTTAAAAACAGATTGATTAATCAGTGATGTCTTTGATATAAATTTAATTAGACCACCATTTCAGTAAACGTAACCATAGAAAAGAAGTGAAGGTAATTACCACAATTTTATGTTGACATCAAATTTGGTTTGCATACTCAAGGCAATCCTTCTTGACCGAGACTTTTATAATTCATTTATGTAACTTGGAATTAGACTATCATTGTTAAAAATACGATGTATCACGCCTCTTGCTTGAGCTTTTACTAAAACTAGCTTGCAAATATAAAATCGATATAGGCAAATACTTAATTTGATCAAAATATTATTTTGGGAAGAATGTCAATTTTTCCCTTCACAACTGAAAACGGTTTGTTACATCTTATTGATAAGAAGGTACAATTTAAACTTTTAACAATGTATAGCAAGAAATAGTGTCTATTTTCAAAATTTAATTTTTTGATATTACAATAGTTATATTTAAATCGAAATACGAGGTACGTCCAGAAAGTAAGTTCTGTTTGGTAATAAAATTAAATTGTGTACAGATACAGAAAAATTATTTATTGCACAAAATTCTACAACTCTTAAACTACTTTTCCACATAACTGCCGAAATTTTGCAGGCATTTGTCATAGCGTGGCACAAGTTTTTGTATACCTTCTTCATAGAAGTTTGCCGCCTGTGTCTTCAACCAGTTGGAAACATTTTCTTTCAGCTCTTTGTCATTGTTGAAGTGTTGACCGCCAAGGAAAGACTTGAGATGTAAGAACAGATGAAAGTCGCTAGGAGCGAGGTCATGGCTGTATGGCGGATGGTCAAACACGTCCCAGCCAAATCCCTGTAGGAGTTTTTTCGTCACATTTGCAGTGTGTGGTCGTGCGTTGTCGTGAAGAAAAACAACACCTTTTTACAGCAATCCTCGACGCGTATTCTGTACAAAGCGTACGCGGCTGACAGCGATCTCCAAATGGCGCACGTTTCTTCTCCTTGATACAGAGCGTCTACCGCGCATATGCGGAACTGCGATCGCAGCGCTGCAGCGGAACTTACAACTGGTTGAAGATACAGGCGGCAAACTTCTATGAAGAAGGTATACAAAAACTTGTGCCACGCTATGACAAATGCCTGCAAAATTTCGGCAGTTATGTGGAAAAGTAGTTTAAGAGTTGTAGAAATTTGTGCAATAAATAATTTTTCTATATCTGTACACAATTTAATTTTATTACCAAACGGAACTTACTTTCTGGACGTACCTCGTAGTATCTATGAATATCAAACTTCGATGTCATAATATTAACACAAACAAGTTAATATTATATTAATTTTCCTGATAAAGTGGAAGCTCCATCCACTGATGAAGTCCAAAACATATTCTTAGAAAAACTTCCTGCCTGGAAGATCTGTTTTCGAAACATTGCCAAAATTTTAAAATTTGTTTGAAGTAAAATATGGTTCCTAAGTTCCTCTTGGAAAAATAATAAAGAAAGTTTATATATTTGCCATTAACGTTGCCTTTTCTTAAATCGGATCTATTTTTTATATGTATAATAACATTTGTCATTAACATTTTCTTAATCAGGTATCTTTAAATTGGTTAAAGATAAATATGTCAAAATTTGTACATTTATTTATGTATTTAAAACTTAATATTATTGTGTTTGAAATTTACTGATTCTTTAAGGGGTGGTAACATTTTAGGGTAGGTTCCAATTACAAAATGTTTTATAAAAGACCCCTCTTAAAATTTGCCAAGACTGCGTCTGATACACTTGTATCAGACATACAACATGCCATACAGATGCAACACGTTTTTTAATAAATTGTCGTATTATTTTGTTTTCAAATTTTATATTACTCTGATGGAAAATTTATAATTTGTAATCATTTGATTCTTTTCCCGGTATCCTTCATTTACTATAGCCGTACTTGATTTGGTTAATATTTTAAAACAAATGGTACTTTAGAGAAAAATCGTGTATTTTCATGTGTGCTGTTTTAGAAACCTGTGTATTTCATAAACGTCCTGTGTATCTAATGGTTAATCTTTGTCATTCCTTATACCGCAAAGTAACTAAAACTAAGAGATGTTTTACGCTATCACCATATTTAACCTTAGAGTTTTTAAATTTAGGCCACCGTATTTCTCACCGTAAAATGATCATATTTGTGATGTTTTTAGGTACAGAAATTAAAACAGGTAGAACAAAAGTAATATCACAAATAAAATTCTTGATGTTTTGTTTATCCACTATTTACTCTCCTCAAATAAAATAATAACTTTTATAAAGCGTTTGTAAGACACAGATTATTTTGCTATTCTAACCCAACATATTAACAATTACCTTCACATATTGTTGGTTCTTCAGAATAATGACATATCGTCAACAATCTAATTTTTCAGGAGAGTATTGATAATATTTTTTACAGACATTCTAGAATGGTACCTGTTGTAAAGAATAATGACATACAGCGCCATCTTTTGGTTGCATTGCAAGTTAACGTAATAAGTCCTTGTTTCTGATAATCTTCACATATTTTTGGCTGAATTTCTGACTTTTCTCAAAATCGATATTTAGCAACGATATGTTCAAAAACATATTTTAAACGATTTCTGTATCTAAAAATTTATTGGTAAACTGCTTTCTGTCGTTAGCTATACCTACAATATTCGTTTAACTTCAGTACTTTAGAATATTCCTGTTATTTGTTAAGCTCTATATTATTCACTTCTTAAATGTCTAAAATTATTTGTATTTATAGAAAACACTGTTTCAAGCATATGGTACTCTTTAAAACTGTGTCTTAATGATATAATATATTCTGTAGCTGAACTAATAATTGTGTGTATCTTGTATCTTAACACCTTGAACGTTTGTTATAAAATATATACTATAAGTAGTGAAATTACATTTTCTTTTATAAATTAGCATTGCAAATATAAACTCTTCATGCTTGTTCCTGTTCACTGGCTGGCACAAAAACGAATCCAGAAGAGCGAAAGTGAGGGCGTAGCAGATGAAGACTTATTGTAGCAAAAAATAAAGCTGGATATATCGCAGCAGCCGATATTCACTACGCAGAATATATAACACCTACATCCCCTTAGTGTTTCGATTTATTTATTTAACTCTGCTCCTCCATTTTCTCTATCTTATAAATGGTTATAATAAATGGATTTCGGCGCTTTTTAAACAAAATCTTATTCCGTTTTCTAGTGTGCAGAAATTTAGCGAATTCGATGATGCAGCATTTTCTTGAAATTTGATAAAGTGATTAATTTTAAGTTATCTAATTCTTGCTCCAAATAAAATATATTTATCAATTAAGGCCGGTATCTTGAATTGCAGTGAAAATTTTGATAACTTATCGAATCATTAGACTGTGAATAAACTTGTATAAATTAATCCGATCTTTCATTTCCTTAAAAACTTGCACCAGCTTTCTTGTTAGTATTTATATACTTACTCGTAAGCGAGAAAACCACACATTGCATACGCTTTTAGACAAAATATGTGGACTGGATGCTGTTTATAGTCTATATGATGCTTAGTGCAATAATAATAATAGAGGGAACAAACGGCATTTTCTACACAAACAACATCTAGTCAAAGTTTATCAAAACGTAGAATGAAACAAAATATCACTGGTATAATAGATTTTGCTGGAAATGTAAAGTAATATTAAAATACTAATATTTTACAAAACAGTGTAATATACAGTAATTTTTAAAGACATTGCGTAAATATTAATTGGAATGGAGAAAGTACAAAAGGAAATAATAAAATTTAATAATCAATTTTGCAAGCAAGCAACATAACATAAAATGCAGTCCGAAAATTACTATTGACGTACAATTTTACTTTAAAGCATCACTTTTTAAAAACAGTTAAAAAACTTAAAGTCATTGGAAATTCAGTTAGAATTTGTTTATTAAGTTAAACTGATGAGTTTCCCATTAAACAGATTAATATGTAAGTGTACATAGTTGAAATTGCTGCAAATACATAAAGTATAGATTCATCAAGCAGGAGGTAATAAGAGACAATGAGGAACAAATGTTAGTATATTTGTCTTCATGCAAGAGGTGTAATAATTATGTTATTAGTTACATGTTAACAAACCATGTTACTAAATAAAGACATAATTATTTAAGCCTGGAAACAAAAGTTATTTGTATAAAAGAAATAGCAGTTAAAACTAAAAAACTACAAATACTAACCAAAAATAACTGCACATTTTTACCACAATTATTATTGATGGTTAAATAAAATTGCTATAATCTGCCATGACCCTATTATTGCCTTTTAATTATCAATTAAAAATGTATTTTTGACATTTATGTTCGCCTCATTTAATAATTTTTACATTGAGCGTTATAAATACATTTTTACTTTTTTTTCATATTCTAGAGATATATTCTTTTCAAATAACTAGACGAAAGCAAAATATGTCTGGAATAAGAAGTGTTTATTGTGTTCCAGGTGGCTACATGAAGACTGCACATCCTATAATGATGTGCAGTACCAGTGTAATGAAGAAAAAGCAATAGAATTCAAAGGACCATCTATGGTGGTTCGTCTCACCTAACTCATGTAGGATACCAAAACAATTTAAAGTTTCACTTTCTTTAATGTTTACATTTTGAATGTACATATTTCGGGTTATAAAGTTTACCAAAGTAATACCAAATGATACAGTGTTGTTATATATATTTTTACATATTTTCATTTATTTAATTTTATGTTTTGTAAAATGTGGTCCATCTCCCCTCGCTTTATTCTATTTAATAGTCTTACCTCAAAAAAAAAATACTTGCCCACCCTTGTACTTTATAACATTAGCTTAATATGAAAAATGGAGCTTGTATTTCCCAACACCCTTTGCCTTGATGTCAGTGGATTACTTTAGGCTGAGAAAGAATCGCATTTTTAATATGATAATTATGTACAAAGAGAATCCACCTAGGACGTGAATGTTTTTATTAGCGCACAGCCAAACTATAATGCTGAAATTTGATAATTTTCTTTAAATTTTGGAGGAAAAATGCTTTAGAAAACATAACTACCTTACACCGTGAAAAATACCTTACAATTTACTTCAACTTATTTTATTTATTTTTCCCAAATGCTAGTCTCTAAACTGTTATACCTCCTGGATAAAGCTTGAATAATTGGTATAGTGAAGATATACAATTTCAAAACATTCAATGTATCCTTTCAGGAAAAATAATGCCAAAAGTGCTAAAGAATGAAAACATATATTTATTTAGATGCTCCTTTCAACAAACGCGTAGATTTGGGAATGCCTTTCCTATATTTTTTAAATCAGTTATTCACACCAAATCTGGGAGAGTCCATACTTAAATATACAATGGAGGCGTGAAATATTTGAGATGGCAAAACCTGTGTTCGTTCTACGCAATTGTACTTTCAAAATAAATTTTTAAATATTTCTCAATAAACCTTTAACACATCTATTACTTTACTTTCCACATTCTCGAATAAATAATTTCCGTAATTCGAAGAAATACTCCTTCAAATCATTTAGAAAACCGCAATGCCGTAATAATATGGTTATTCAATTGTTTCCAGTTCTAAAGAAAACTGTGTAGAATACTCGCATAATACTTCGAAATGGATTTAATTCTTTCAAGTTATTACAGAATGTCGATTTTTATAGGAAAATAAAATATTTTAATTAATTATTGAGCGGAACAGAATAAAATCTTTTTAATTTCAAATTTAAATATTCTAGGATTCAGAAATACGGTCTCTTTATAATTGAAATATTAACTGAATAATTTAAGTAACTCTTTTTGACCTTTGCCAGAAGGCCAGAAGTGTTAAGACAATATCTCTATTGTTGCAATATGTTAAAAAAGTACGGGGTGTCCCAGCTTATTGAGCATGTCATACATACGGATGTTTCTAAAAGTATTTAATGGGGAATTGCATGATTTTCCAAACACGTGCCGAAGAAAGAATTAATTTATTATTTTAATCGAAATGGCGTTTGTCCTAGACAATTTCATAGAAAAAAACATCATACTATTTAAGAACCTGGACCTGTGACGTCCACGCCGTTCGTACATGTATACCTAACTACAGCAGTGTACTTTAGTTCATATATGTACACGATTTCCATGCTTTGGGACAACACAGTACATAGGTTTAGAATAGTTGATTTGTCATTTTTGTAATATCATTAGATGTTATTGTGTTATATAGATGTCGTAGTCATTGGATGTAATTCGTCATTTCACGGAAAGCCTAGTCACTGGCTGTATTGCCGGCCAAGGCTGTAATAAAATAAATATTACTTTGATTGATTAAAATTTTACGTCTTTTTACGGATTGCCTGTTTAATTTTTGTCAAACACATTAAATGTTTAATCGATTACACGTTACGGCGCTTGACGGATTTTTATTTAGTCATTTGCTGAATATTATTTAAATGTAATACTACCTGTAGAAAAATGTAAAATAGACATATTTTTATTTTGGCAAAATATTAGTTCCGTTGATTTGGAGCAATGCAAGCATATATTATAAATCATATACCAAATGGTGAGAACTTGATTCAATGTGGCTAGACCAGTGTGGGTTCGAGCTCCTCAGCCGGTAGACCGTATATCAACTATATTCGTGGAGAAGATTGGCATCCTCTCTGGCGGGTATGATAGGGGGGAAAAATGTTGGCTTGGGTCAGTGTGAGAGACTGATATCGGTCGACATTTGACTACACCCCTAATTAATGAGGTTTTCCAGGTTTCCCTCATTCCTGCACTGAAGGGTGGTTAGGGTCTACCAACGTAAGTCGTTCCCGGGCACAAATGCGGCCTGCTTAATAATAACAATAATCCCCGTAATTAGAATGAGGGGTAGAGATATTATTAATAATTGGATACAACTAGCGCCCTTTACGAGCAACGTCAAAATTCTTATTTCTCATGTCAAAAAACATTTAGTATCATAACCCGATTACTTTAAAAGTTATTGAGGAATCGAACATCTCTGAAATCTGCAACATTTTTATAAGGCATGTTTGGCTTAATCGACATATTTTGGTCACTAGTATCTCCTGCTGAGAGATTTCCCAACCATTCGCAAATACCCTGTATATCCAATCATTGTCGATTTCTGTCGGTGATAACTGTGCGCTATCATTAGAGAAACAGATTTTTTTAACTCACCGATGCCGTGACTATAAGCAGGAACTCCCTGTCACCGCTGTCATAATCCAGAGATTTGCGGAGAATGAGGAAGGCCTGGTGGCTACTCTCGAGTGCAAATTTGCCTCGTTCGTTCCCTGCGACGATTGCATATTGCACGTCTGAATTGGGCGTATTGGGCTTGTCGTGGTCTGCTGCTCGAATTCCTCGGAATATCGTCAGACCTAAAAAAAAAACAAACATATGTAGGTATACGGAAATAGTATTTTAATTAGGATATTGCAATTCTCTGGACGCATCTGCATAAAGCAGTAAAATTACGGTAAAATGATTATTAAGTCACGCATTTGCTGTTTTGCTACGAAACAAGACATGAATAAGAATTAAATTAAGTTGTTCAGATATGTAGTTTTCCGTTTTTTGTATAAAGCTAAAATATCAAGAAAATGGTTACATTGGATTCCTTTGGCACTTATTTATAGAAATAAGATCGACGTATTGCGGATTGTATATACAGAGTATAAATAAATTGGAACGACAAAATTCCAATAATGATTTCCTTTGGAAGGATAAGGTGGATCTTTCATAAAAAATCTCAATTGACATTTCTTAAATAAGTACTAAAAGTGACAAAAAAAGTAAGAACTTCGTTTTTGGGAATGCACAAATGAGATTTTTTTAGAGAGCTACAGAGAAAATTACCTCCTGAAATTTTTTGTACATTTACAGTAACACATTGTAAATCCTGGAGATATCACATTTTACATCATACTTTGTCAAATACGTTTTAACGTAGTAAGAAATCTTATTGTTGCCTATCCTAATGGAAATACATAAATTTGCATTCATTAATTTCATATTACTTCTTCGAAATCTTTCAAAGTAATACAATTTAAGTTGCTTTACATGAAAGAAAGTATTATCAACAATTTCCTTGAAGTAAAATATTCTTTTACTAATTTTAGGGATTTTATGAGAAATAAAGTACGATTTTAGTATTAAACTGTGCAGTAAATACAAACATATTCTAATAGACAAATGCCTTTCTTATGATCTAAAATAGTAAGAAACGATAACAAATGACACTGTTAAAACAACGAAGAATTCAGCAGCATAAAATAGTATTACAAAGTCATAAGATCGCAGGGATAAATTGACTATTTATTGAATAATTATGCGAAATTATTTATAAGAATTCATTTTATATCCAAATAACATTTTAATAAGGTTGTTTTTCATTGAATTACTCAATTACTTAAATTAACATTGCTACGATACCTAATTTGCAATATTCTTTATAGAGATATATAGAGGGTGGCCATCTGAAAGCGAAACAGAACCATTTTCAGGAACTGCGTCAAAATTGTAGAAAAACGATGAGACCCGTCGATTTTAGATTAAAGAGGAACATTCTTTGCTGGTATTTTTTGACTGGGCCACTTTCTCATCCAAATGAAAATGAAAATGAAATGAGTGAGCGATCAGGGAACGATCCACAGTTCCTTTTTAACATCTGTTTCCTGATGAATTCAGTTTTTTCTTGAACGGAACGGTAAATCGTCACAATTGCTGCTATTAGTCGGATTCAAACCCAAGAGTTTTTCACGAGGTGCATACACAGCAACCGCAAAAATTAAATGTATGGGCTGGAATTTTTGGTGACCGACTGGTGGGTCCTTTTATTCTACCTGGTAATTTGACTGGCCAAATGTATTTGCAATTACTGGAAGACGCTATTGACCCTGCCTTGACTGATATTATGGAAAATGTTCCAGAGTATTATGAAGATCATTTGATTCTTCAACACGACGGTGCTCCTCCGCATTATGCGTTAATTGACCGTCAGTATTTGAACCAACGTTTTCCATGGAATTGGATTGGGAGAAGAGGCAGCATTAAGTGGTCTCCACGATCAACGGATTTATGGCCCCTTGATTTTTTTTGTGGGCATACCTAAAAAGTAAAATCTATAAGACACAGCCAGCGTCGCTGCAAGATTTGCGTCAAAGAATGTCGTCGAATCACTCCGAAAATGCTTCAGAATATGCGCGAAAGTTTCGAACAAAATCTTTATTTTTGTATGGAAGCAGGCGGTCATCCGTGTGAACATTTAATCAACTCTGTAGTTAGTAAACAATTAAACATAATTTAAATTTTAAAATGTAATTTTTTTTAAAAGTATTGGGCGGAATTATAAAGTTTAAAGTCTGTTGCAAAGAGAATTATAAGAGCTTTCAAAACAAATATTACTGATCCCCCAATGTCATTTAAATATTTTAGGGGGGTGATGCATACCCTTGCTTGGGAGTGAAAGTGGCGGAGTCAAAAATACCAGCCAAGAATGTCCCCCTTTAATCTAAAATCGACGGGTCGGAGCGTTTTTCTACAATCTTCACGCAGTTCCTGAAACTGGCGCTGTTTCGTTTTCATTTGGCCGCCCTGTATAACGGTTCTTATAGAAATCTCGGAAAGAGTAAATGGTACAATGTGGATAAAAGTTTAAAAAAAGTAACTAAAAAAAATTGATTTTAATAACATTGTAATCATTATGAAATATTGGAAACAGTAGTGTAAGGAATCTTGTCATGCCTTTACTTGATCTTGTCTTGGCCTCGCAATGCAAGACGAGATGAGACTTGATAGCTCGAATTGCAAGATAAGTCAAGAAATATTTCTACGGCATGAAGTCTTGCAAATATAAGGAGCAATATTGAAGTGAATATTAACTGAAAAAATATGTATTGCAGGTTTATGCTTTTTTAAAAGGGCACCCAGCATATTAAATTATTTTTAAAATCAAAGTTTATTGAGTTTAGGTCTGCTGATCCGAATTACGTATACTATAAATTCACTGTCATTTAACTGAAAAAGCTTCGATTTTGTTTCGCCTATTTTATTTATTTCTTATGTAAAATTGACCATCTCTATACTTCATAACTTCTACCAATCGACCACTGCGGACGATCGACCAAATCAATAGTTACGTGTGAGCTCAGAGCGGCACCGTAGCAGACCGAGAGTAACCACCACTGTTACCAAATTCCATGTTTCTAAAGACTCTCACAAGTTAAGATAAATCATAATCTTGCAAAGTCGACCAAGAAAATGACTAAAGAAACGACTTTCGTAAAACAAAAACAAGCATTTTCAAATTTTGCTTTTTGTCTTGTTTCAGCCAACACAAATTTTCAAGTATTACATAAAATAGCACCTGCATACTTCTAGATTTATTCAATTTTGGCAGTAACCCTTTTGACGAAGTGTAGCAGGTAAGAATATTGGTTTATGATGAAAATTGAAGTGATTAAAATTGAATCCTAGTGATTTTTGAAAGTTGCAAGCAAACAGATTGATTCATCGCGATAGATAATTTGAAATGTTCATGGTTGTAGTGATTATTTTTTCTGAAAATTTAACTCATTGTATAATCGATTACAAGCTTTCCAATAAAAACATTTCAAGGAACTTTGTATGAAATTAAGCTACATGTCAGATATTATTAGAATTCTTAAAGTTGCAAGTATTCCTTGTAGACTAATTATTTATTTTCCATAGCATTCAATTTTAATTATTATTTTCAACAATATTGTGAATATCATGAAAACGACAAATCTCATTGAAATGACAACAAAAATTGAATACAAAGTATATTACTCCATTTAAAATAACGAAGTTAATGATGATGCCAATTTTTCAGTAAAACCTAATCACTACAACCATGAAAACTTCTAACAATGTATCTTCGTGAATCAGCGTGCATAAATCATAATGTCTTATATGGTTTCATCATATACCACTCATATTACCCACCCAATAATTTCACGAGTTTTGAATTTTATGCATATATTTAATCCAATTAAGATCAGACATTTCTATGCGTACTTAAGCATTTAATGAGGAGGTACTTTCTATAAAATCTGTTTATTAAGGCTGTCGTAATACGTAAAATCTGAAGCCATAGATTCAATGTATACTGCTTACTTTATATAACATTTCCGAAAAATCACCGATGTAAAAACACGTGCTAAAGGAAAAATAAATGCAAATATTTAAAATTGGGTAATTTGGGTCAAATATATTTACATTCTAATGAATTATCCATCTTCGAAATTACGACATATAGATAAATTAAAACAGACTTATATAAGTAAGTAGTAGTGTTTTAGAAATTCAGAATTTATGTCACAAAATAATTATAACATTATCATGTGTTCGATTCAATAAAACTGCCATCTGTCACACCCTGTATTACTTAACATATACATGGTAGTATGTAAGTAACAGCCTAAGGAAGCAGACTTGATTTTTCACTTAAAAATATTACTATTTTCCTAGAGGGCCCACATACGTCATATTTATAACGTAAATGTTAGCGTAACTTTTTTGGCCTTAATGTTACTAGAATTTTTATTAAAAAATCTTAAACCTGCATTGTATTTGAACAAAAAAGATATACTTGTCATTGGTCTTAGAAATTGACCATTTTCGAGTTAATAGCTTTTCAAATCAGCTGCATAATTCCTTGTACAATATTTTAACGTAGTAGGCACAAATGGTAAGTTAAATTTTAACAATTATTAGACAAAACTTATGTTAAAGTTTATAAGTAGTTCTAAATATAAGGTATTTATCCAGTTTTGGTTAAACTTAATTTATAAAATCGAAAAATTCTGAGACAATAATTTTTCTTATTCAGATATGAGAGATGACTGTTATTTGTTGGCAATTAAATTTCAATGGAAGTGCTGGTCACCGAGAATATTTGGAGGATTTCAAAATAGATTACAACCTGATAATCAATAATTTAAATTTGTTTAGGAAATTAGAGAAAAAAAGGCGAAAAATTTGTTCACAGTGTGGATTATCTATAAACTAATTCAGGACGACTATCCTTTCAAAAACATTGCATGTTAAAGAATACTGTTCGTAGCATTTACCTTCAACATATACAATTTGCAAGGCAAATTTGGCGCCTACTACATTAAAATATTGTACAATGAGCTATGCAGCTGATTGTTGAAAAGTTATTTTCTTGTAAATGGTCAATTTCTGAGGCTAATGACAAATATATCTTTTTCCTTCAAAAACAATAGAGGTTCTAGATTTTTTAATAAAAAAACATGATAAAGTTAGGGCCAAAAAAGTTACGATCAATATCGGAAATATGCGGATGTGGGGCTCTCTAGGAAATACGTCGAAATAGAAAACAGATTACGTATACATAGCAAAGAACTATTAATCATGCCTACACACAAATCTGCTTTCTTTCAGCGATCATTTTCATACAATATTGTTAAATTGTTCAATAGGTTGAATCCTGAATTAAAATCATTGTCGCGATATACTTTTAAAATGTCTATGAAGAAACTTTTACTTGATTATTTGTAGATTACTATTAATATTGATAATTTTGTTGCTCTTGGATATCTTCTTATCCACGCGCTTCTGGGATACGCGGAAGATCAGGAAACTACTTTGTGGTGTACTGAGCGTATTTCCTTTTTGTCTTACTGCATGATTATATGTATGTATACTAAATATGTGTCCTTTTGTCTTACTGCATGATTGTATGTATGTATACTAAATATGTGTAAAAATTTTTATTTTTTTTTTTTTGGGGAAATGAACTTACACACCACCCTGTACAAGTGTACTCTTAAGTTATGAGTTTGATAAATCCATGAACTACCTGTTTCGATAAAATGTTTCACGTTATCAGTATGTCCTTCTATTGTACTTCCTATACTGATTTTTTTGAATTCTATGTCTTCTACTTCGTTAATAGTGCTTCTCAGGAATTTCAAATATAATGAGTTACTGTTTACTTGGAAAGTACTAAAAGCATGCATCTGTGTCTGATTAAAACGTGATGCAAAAGCCAGCTTAATGCAAGTAATTTACTGATATAATTATTACATTATACTTGACAGAAACATTGCTTCCTGATAAATATTTTGTATATTTTCCTTATAGAACGTGCAGCTGTTACTACCAAATTGCATTATTCTACAAAACCAGTTCCTTTATATTAATAAGCTTATTACATCCTGGCCAGTGAATAAAATTATTACTTTTGTGCAATATCTATAACGTAAAAGACACAGCATGTCTGTTTGCATGCCTGCAATTTTAAAATTCTATTGAATGTAATTAGTTTTGATATAACATTTCCGATTAAGCTATAGTCCGTCTCAGATAAGAATTCAGCGTTGGTAAACAAGGGAACGTGTTTCCTCGTCTCCTATTGGTCAATTTGCAAGCCAAGTTCACGCAGGGAAATATAAAGAAATCATACAAATTCCTTGCCAGGTCCGGCTCTCATTGAGTGCTCAAATGCTATGTAGCCAGCGTACACTTGCTTTCAAAACTTTCGCGTACACCTATTTTTCACTGTAGATATTAAATCAGGATTATAATTAATCAACTCAGACCTTTGAATTTTGAAAACTCGTAGATCTTTAACCTAATATTAAAATTATGCGTTCACAAAAGTAAAATTTTCGCAAAATCGTTGTTACTTATTTTGAATGTGTACGCGGAAATTTTGAAAGCAAGTGTACATAAAACAAAAAATAGAATCAGTTCACCGCGGTACCAAAGTTTACTAAATAAATATTTAGTAAACTTTGGCGGTACTTTCAAGTTCGTAGATGACAGCCGCCAAGAAGAGAGCACGTGCATGTTTACCTCGACAGTTGTAGAGATTACGAGGATTGGTCAAAATTAGCAGTGCTTAATAAAAAACTTTTTATTTTAATACAAAAAAAATATTATTACAAATACTGTTGAATCTGATACAATGATATTGTTCGCAAATCCTAAAACTTAAAATATTAATCGTCGAACCATGTTAAATGTATGAAATAAGGAGTTAATTTTTATTTTTACTGTGACAAAATAAAAATATTTGGTGCAATTTACATTGAAATAATCCAATTTACCACCTATAATCAGAAAAACCGAACGCGTGTAAATTTTCCGTTATATTTCATTTTGTGTACAAATGGTCTGAGACGGCCCTGGGTGGGATTTCACTTACTTGGGGATTCCGGAATTCCCATGTGCCTGTGTGAACCGTGCTCGGCTGCTTTGGGAAACCACTGAATTCTTATCTGAGACAGACTATAGGCAGGAAATTAATATCTATAAATATTTCCTATTTTATCTATTTTGTTCATGTTTTTCTTGTCAAATATTGATTTTTTGTAAATTAAGTATATTTGAAGAAAAGTCATAGGAAAGTAACATGATAAAGGCAGTTAAACAAATAGTAAGTATGTGTACAGGACCATCACGAAAAAAGTTAAATCAACTTGAACTTCACACAGATGCTTCAATTTCGGTGAATAAAAAATGAAGTAAAATCTATTGTTGACGAGTATAAATATATTATATAATAGTATTTAAATTATTTCCGAAAATTTTTTCGAGATAATAAATATTCATAATTTCATAAAAATATTCATGAACGGAAAACAGCGCATAAAAATATGAAAGAAAAACAGATATGTAAGTACCTGAAAGTTTAGATTTCCTACTACAATTTCGAATAACTGACTCTATAAATGATACTGCATGAAACAACAACTCCGCGGGCTAATGCCCCGACCGGCATTGAATTACACCTGCAGTATCTGTGTGAACAGCCAGGAATCATTGTCGGCCACTCCACCAGACATGGACCGGTTTCGGGCTTGTTAGCCCTCATCAGTATGCCATAGGTGAGATGACCGACAATTGAACTGGCTGTTCCTTCATATGTAGGTTCACATATAAATCGAGTGCAGGTGAGACATTAGCCCGCGGAGTAGTTGTTTCCTGCAGTATCATCTATAGATTTAATGGCGTATCGCCCATGGCGAGAGGTCTGCGGTTAAGTACCTACGACAATGTAGGTCGCTTCCTGCAAATCGAGCCGCTTAGGCCGAGTAGGAAGTAGCAGGCCAGTTACATCTCACCTGCACTCGATTTATATGTGAACCTACATATGAAGGAACAGCCAGTTCAATTGTCGGTCATCTCACCTATGGCATACTGATGAGGGCTAACAAGCCCGAAACCGGTCTATGTCTGGTGGAGTGGCCGACAAGGGTTCTTGGCTGTTTCACACAGATACTGCAGGTGTAATTCAAGGTCGGTCGGGACATTAGCCCGCGGAGTAGTTGTTTCCTGCAGTTTTATTTATAGATTTAATGGCGTATGACCCAAGGCGAAAGGTCTGCGGTTAAATACCTACTGCAATGTAGGTCGCTTCCTACAAGTCGAGCCTCTTAGGCCGAGCAGGAAGTAGCAGACCAGTTACATATCATATAACTGACTCTTCATGTCAGATTACTAAAATCAAAAGATGAGTATATAAAGCAAAAGAATGATTATACATTAAATTCAAAGGAACAGAACGTAAAAGTGACTATAGTAAGGAGGACCTGCAAAAAGTGTTTTATTTTCTGAACTGTTGAATATAATCAAGCTTAAGCTTGACATACAAAATACAGTGAGTAATATAAAGTTTTTAAATTTACCAGAGGCAGATATGGTAATCAACGTCATTAGTTCGATAAAAAAGTAATATAATCCTAAAAATAGTAAAAACAGAAATCGTTTTTCGATACGGCATTTAGTTATGAACAAAAATGTCTCTTGATATTAATTGGTATCTATTTTGCAATAAATTTAATTTTTGTAATGTGTATTGCTGTGCTCTAGGTGAGCTGTGAGAATTACCAAGAATTATTTTATTGTTATTTTATATTTTAAAATTACATAAAAATGGCGTAAGCAAGGTGCATAGTATTTTATTTAAGCAAAATATATTAATAGTAATACACAAAATCAAAACTAAATAACTACAAAACAAAAATAGGGAATAAATTGAGCAACTTGTCCATCAAAAACTATTCGAAGTAATTATTCACTATCGTTGTATTTAACAGTTCAAAAATAAAGTCCCTCTATCTCAGAAAGACATAACTTTAGGACCTATGTTTATCTGAACTTTTCATATTAAAATCAGATCTTTTGTTAAATATCAAAGGCCTGATCATCAAAATTGGAACATCCTGTACTATAATGCAATAATTACTCATAAAAACTAAGCATTATTTGTTTATACCTGCTTCTGTCGTACAGGAATGTAAATATTAACGTTTGTTATATAACAATATTCATATTCGGTTATCCTGAAGAAAACCATATTTTTCATTAAATTTGACTTTCTAGAATTAATATCTGATTTATATCCCATTATTTAACATAAAAAAAATTATCAATTCTTGAAATATTTGTTATCGGACACCGTACATTAAGGAATAAAAACTGATTGACAGTGCGTTTTCAGCAATTTCAACAAAATTATTTTTTCTGCATTATAACATTTTTTACAATATTATATGATATACACAATTGAAAAGTAAGAAGCGATAGAATAGGTCAGTAAAATTGTTTTATTCTTTGTTTAATTATCTATTACTTTACAAATAATTTGCATGTTTTTCTAAAATAGCTTGAATTTTGTATAGAAAGTTAATTAGTCAATTTTTTATACAAAAAGATGTGTGTTAATATAACTTACCAACAGGTGTCAGTTCGTCCACGTCAATGTGGTAGGGGGCTCCCTCGAAAACGGGCGCATGGTCGTTGATGTCCTCGACGTACACCGTGACGGACAAAGAGGAAGTAATCTGCATACAAAAGAAACAATGCATGAGCATGTCACAATCGGGTGCACTTGTGTGTATCTCTTTACGCTTAGAAGTAAAAAGTGTTGTTTTGACAGACGCTGGAAATCGCGGACAGTGATCTTGAACGCGAGGCATGAGAGTAAAATGGAGGAAATATATTTCACTCATACAAAAAGAACACTGAGATAAATAATAATTATTGTTTATACAGAGTGTTCAGTTATCAGTCGGTTAAATATCATTACTACACTGAGAAAATCCATCCAAGTAAACTAACTATTGCTAAAAAAATAATTACCGAAAATATTTTTTTATCAAATGTTTTAAATATTACTTACAAGTAAAATAATATTTCTACACATGTATACCATTGATAAGCGATTACATCACTTGTGATCAGTAAAGTATTTTATTGATTCACTTCCGGTAAGTCATTAGTTACTTATTTTAAATTATTGTCACAGAGATACAGATCAGTACAACAAACAATTATAGCGCTGCGATACGCGAACTTGTTCAGTTGTCAACGCCAAATATGCCAGGAAGGATATGTTCAATTTGGCATCATTAAACTATGTGGTTATGGTGTGTAATTCGAGGCGGTATAGTTTGTGTAGTTTGGGTAATTTTAATAACTATGGAATACCAAATATTAAAATTGTATTAGTGGGCTTCAACTCTAAGCGCTTATATGAAGGTCAACCTATCAATTCATTCAAGAATGGTTATAACCGTCACGGTGCTAGTTTGAGTGTGTGAGTTTGTTTGTTATTCCGTGTCCGGGTATGACCTGTTTCGATTTCTTTCTTTAATTATTTATCCATTCAGTGTATTTTCAACCATTTTCTCCATTGGCAATAAATTTTGCGTAGTTATGGTGTGCAGTTCGAGACCGTGTAATAGTTTGTGTGTTGTGTTTAATAACTAGGAAATACCAAATATTGTTATTGCATCAGTGAACTTCAACTTTAAGCGCTTATATGAGATCTATCCACCAAGTTTGAGTGCGCGAGTTTGTTTGTTATTCGACATCATTTTGATCGTGGGTCCAAACAATGACACAAAGCAACCAAAGAGAAAATACCATATATATCCACATCATTCAGAGTGAAAAGCCACGTCGTATTTTCCCTTTCATCGCTTTGTTTTCCTGCGCGGACTCATGATCAAAATGACGCTTTCTTTATCTTCTCGTCGCTTTTCCTTAGTGGACGTACAGCTTACAAGACACAGAGCAGTTATTGTGTAACTGGATTTTTTTGATTACCACAGTTATTTACCACGTCAATTTAGATCAGGTGAGCCTTGCAGCAACATCATTGAAGAAAATTGAAGTAGAAGTGTGGAAGAATACCGTAGGAGATTTCCAAACTGAGTGAATTCCCACGGAGAAACATTTTCTAATGTTGAAAAACGGGCTCGAGAGACAGGAAAGTTTTCCAATAATATCCGAGAACGTCCTAGTGTAATAAGGGTACAAGATGAAGAAAATTGTTTCCAAATAGTTGAAGATGAACCGCAAATAAGTACTAAACGTTTAATTCAAGAAACTGGATTATCAAGAACTTCTTAATCTACTACATCTATATCACATTCAAAAAGTTCATGTTTTTCTTTCATCAGGATATTATTTTTCACAAGAAACTTATTTTCACTGATGGGGCATGTTTTACAAATAAAGGACTTATAAATGTTCGCAACTTTCATGAATATTCCGATGTAAACCCCTATGCAATAACTTCTAGATATTCTGAAAGTGAGTTTAATACAGAATTTGAACCGGTATTATTGATCGTTATTTGGCCAAGTCGATTAAATGGCGAAAGTTATCTGGAATTTCTGCAGAATACTCTCCCTGATTTACTAATCGAAGATTTACCGTTGTAACTTAGATTAGAGTTTTGGTTTATGCATGATCGAGTACCCCCTCATTTTAGTGCTACTGTTAGAGACTTTTTGAATTTTAAGTTTAAATAAATGGTTAGGACAAAGAAATAATTGTCTTCAAAATTCGCCACCACTATCGCCAGACCTCATCAAATGAGATTATTTTCTTTCAGGAACATTGAAAGATTATATTTATTCTTCGCCAATTGAACCCTGAGAAGATTTGTGGAATTGTATTAGGAATAAATGTAATGTTATAAAAAACGATCATTATTTATTACACCGAGTATATTTAAATTTTCGGCGAAGAGTACATTTATCTTTCAGAGCAAATGGTGACCATTGTGAACAATTTCGTTATTTTGGCAGAGGTGCAATTTGAAGCCCGAGGGCTACAATGCACCGAGGACAAAATAGCATCTCTCCCGAATGGTATATACTATTTTTCCACGGTCTCATTAACTTAAAACCACATATTTTGTCATTATGAAGTAAGTAGCACCAGAATTATTGTATTCGTATTTGAGCATTTATTTAGTAGTCGTTGAGTTATTGTCATAACTACAAAATAAACAAACAAAAAGAATTGTCAAATTATGGTGCTAGTTTAGTTTAGTTTAAAGTTTGTTTAGTGCACAATGAATAATTGTGAGTCGGAAGAGATTGTGGAGGCTGCAAATATTGCAATAAGCAATTTGCTGCCTACGAAGTCAAGATCTTTATACGATATAGCCTACAATCGGTTCAAAAAGTGGTTCGCCGAGAAAAATTTTCAAGTATACAGCAAGAATGTTTTGTTGGCATACTTCAGTGAAAATGCAAAGAATTACAAGTCTTCTACATAATGGGCGCAATATTCTATGGTTAAGTCATGCTTGATAATTTACGACAACATAGATATAAGCAAATTCCCAAACTGATCGCATTTTTGAAAAGAACCGGTAACGGATATCTAGCGAAAAAATCGAAAATATTGACAAAGGGTGAAATCGACCGTTTTCTATCAAGTGCAGATGACAAAGAATTCTTAATGGTTAAGGTAAGATTACTTTTGTTGTTAGGTATTTCAATTATAAAGTATTTTGATTTTTTATAGGTTGGATTCATTCTGGGGATTGCCGGAGCTTGTCGAACTGATGAACTAGTCAATTTAACTGTAGATGATATTGAGGATGTAGGCTCTTTCTTGATTGTAAAAATTCAAAACACTAAGACAAAGATTCCACGAACCTTTCTGGTTACCGATGTGGGAATTATGCTTGAATTGTTTCGAAAATACCTGTCCCTTCGTCCTCCCCACATCAAGCATAAGCGCCTTTTTGTACTACAAAGCAGGAAAATGTAGTTCGCAGCCAGTTGGCAAGAATACCATGGGAAAAATTCCAAGTGTAGTAGCTTCGTATTTAAAATTACCTGATGCTGCATGTTATACTGGTCACTGCTTACGAAGATCTTCAGCGACATTACTGGCAGATGCTGGTGTGGATATCACGACAATAAAGCGTCATGCTGGTTGGAAATCAACGACAGTCGCTGAGGGTTATGTCGAGAACTCCATTGAAAATAAGACCAAAATTGCTAATCAGGTTTTAGTAGGTAACACTACTAGCGCAATCACAAAAACTATAACTGTAAGCGAAAGTAATATTCCTTCTAATGTTAATTTTGAAAATTGTACAAATGTAACATTTAATTTAAATGTCAATAAATAATTTCAATGTTATCTTTTTTTTGCATGAAAAACGTTCTCCATAATGTAAACTTCCTTGGGAGCATTATACTCCCTTAGGAATAATCGACTACTTCTGTTTTAATTTTGATGTCATAGAAACTGATTTCTACTCCCGACCGTGGAAAAAAACTATTAAAATCTTGTTTTAATTAATGCATTTTTTCTTGATAACCTTAAATGTGTTTTAAAATATAACAAGAGTAAAAAAGTGTTTTAAATTAAATTCTGCGCGGAATATTATCATTCTTTTTAAATTCGATTAATGAAAAAAAAAAAAGTTTTGATTAATTTTAGGGTTGACTCATCCTTAATAAACACCTTGTAGTGCTTTAATTTACTTGAATTCATAGTCAAAGAAGGCCAATAATAAACCTAAATCATGTACCAAATTTGGTTATTCCAAGTTAAAGTAGTTAAGAGATATGATTTTTTTCGGAATATTTGGCTCCACTTTGATGGTCTGTAACTCCGCCTGTGTGCAACTGTTTATATAGCAGTGGCGTGCATACAATAGATGCATAAAAGCATTGCCTACCCTAGAAAAGTTACCAATACCACCAATACACTTTTTTTGTTAAAAAAAATATACTATCTACTATGCTCTATCCTGTCTCAGTCCTCTTAAAACTCATAATAATATAATTAATAAATTATACACCTCTCGCCGCTGGCGCAAGAGGTAATTTTATTTAAGTTTCTCAATGACGCTCAGCGCGCACTGCTATACTGTGTATAAGCATCGTATTTAAAAAGAAAGCAAAGCAGTTTCAGCCGATTAATACAAATTCATATGGAGTGCTAAAGCACTGCTTGCTTGGCGGTAATCGATCTGAGTCGAGCAGACCCGACCGATAACGAAAATGCGAAAATGAAGCGAATTGGGACGGAGAAACACTTTCTTTAGAATGTACGAATTTACTTTGCAAGACTTCGAGTTGAATTATTTTTCAGTAATTTTTAATGCAATATTTATACAAACCGATATTCTTTCTAATATAATAAAATCAACAATCGTAGAATTGGCTATTGTTTAAAAAAAAATCGAAGGATTTAAAACTTTATTGATAACATTTACATTAACAATAATTTATGAAAGAACTATAACTATTTGCGGCGAGCCAACAAGAAAGCGGAATATTAATGATGTAAAGGTACATTATAAGCGAATATTTCGAGAAATATTGGACAATATCAAAATGGAAATTTCTGATCGTTATAATGAAATTAACCAGCTGCATTTTTTTCGCCTTCTTGATCTAGATTATTTTTTGCAATACAAAGATTATTTTCCTGACGAAATATTTTCGGAGCTAAAGACAAAATATAAAGAATTTGATTTTGACAGATTACAAAAACGAGATGATTTGTTTATATTCTTCATCAGTATTTGCCGGTCTCAATGCCTATGAAATTATTAGATTTTGCAAAAAAAAAACAGAATGTGCCACGTGTTTCCGCAATTTGTTACATTAGCCAAGTTTGTGACGATACCAGCTAGTAGCGCTTCGGCAGAACGGTCTTTTTTCGATTTGAAACGAATTTATAGGTACTTACTTACGGAACACTCAGGAACAAGAGAGATTAAGCAACTTAGCAGTTTTCTCAATTCAAAAAGAACTTATGCAAGACCTAAAACAAAATACTAATTTTTATGATGATGTGTTAAATGAGTCTTTAAAAAATGACCGCCGTATTGACCTGATTTATAAAAAATAATTGTGTTTAATATTTTATAATCATTAATCTAATAGACTGCGTGGTCGACTGCGTGTTAAGTGTGTTTGTTACTCGGTTTCTTATGCAAGAAAAAACCCACTGTTTTTGTTTTAAAAATACTTAGTTTAATGTCCAAATCAATTATTGACTATTATACTGACTCTGACATTTCCGAACGAGAGCATATTTTGGGGGATCATAGTAGTAAGTAATTTAAATGTTTGCCTACCCTATTGTAACTGGCATTGCAGGCCACTGTTATATAGGTATGTTTGGTTAAGTTGCAATATTTTATGATACCCTATATGCATCTGCTCTGTGTCGGTTCTTATGCAGAATACCCTGTATACCTGGGATTAAAATAAAGCAAAATTAAAACACTACCTACTATTTTTGCCAGGCTTATCTGATGTAAATGGACGATTGATGTAGTAAAATTCCAGTTACATAATAAGTGGTCTGTACGTTTTGAACTGTTATGAACGCAAGAAAATGTTATTTGGAAAAAAGCTTGAAATTAAAAGTTCTTTCAATAACCTTAAAAAATGCTTACTTTGTTTCAGAGGTTTACAAGAAAAACTCATTTCTTCAGTTATATTGATCAACTTATAGTTACAAAGCTTCGTATTTTTCAGAAAACTTGTCAGAACGGTAAAAAAATACAGACATCAATTCTTTTTGCTATTTACCTACATATATGTAGAAGTCGTTCAAGTGGAACAACTTCTTTCAAACTGTATAAAATATATAGAGAGTTGAATCATCTACACTCAATGCAACGTTGGTGTACAGCAAGCTATTCACTATGCGATAAATAAAGATAACTGTCACGCATCTGCCAAACACTTACACTATGTCTTCTTTCACGTATTATATCATCAAGTTTCCATTAAAGCAGAAATGTATAGCCAACGATATTTTTAAACAAACAGTACTTAGGAACTGAGACGCATTTATAAAGATTATTTATTGCCTGTAATACTTAACAGAAGGTAATTACGCTAGGTGTTTACGGTACATGCACTGAAAGAGACTACCGTACAAAATATTCAAATATTTTACTTTTTTAATGTAATTTTTGCATTAACTAGCATTTTATAGTAAGCAATAATTAATTAGTTAGATATTTATTACAGATTATGCATAATAGTTGTGGAGATAATAAAATGCATCGTAATCATATTATATAAATGCTTGAGTTATTTTGAAAGGAAAATACCATATAAAAAGGAAGATAGCGTTTTATATACAATGTGACCCATTTCAAATGAAAATAGGCCTGTAAACACAAGGTACTTAAGTATTTATATCCTACTAATTTGGCAATCTTTCTAAATTATGCTCTATTTCAGCGCAAAATATTAAAATTTGTTTCCTATTTTCAAGGCCAATTTTGTTCACTGTTAAATTTTACTACTGTATAGCAATTTTTCTCTACAAATCCAACTACGTCAGTATCCCCTCAAATGGTTTTATGTCAAATTTCGAAAATAAATATTAATAATGCGAGATTTATAATAATTCTACTCTAGGCTTCATTTTATTAAATATATAAATGTTGGCTATTAAAAATGAATTAAAAAAGTGTGAAATTAATTTTACGCTTGTAATTGATCACATTACCTGACTGTAAAAACGTATAATTAAAATTAATAATATTAGTTAAGTATTTATTTAAAAAAATAATTGTTAATTTTTATTTACAAAATTTGACACAAAGCTGTTTTAGGGAATTTTGAAAGCAGTATCGTAGTTGCATTTGAAAAAAAAAATCGTTAAGCTATTTTTGTAAAATATGATAAAAATTCGAAGTAGACTAGACTACACAGTAGAATAGAGTTTTTACCGCTCCATCTTGTAGGAAAACAAAAAAAAAACGAAATGAAATAAGTTGCGTGGATAATAAATACAATTTCGAGACCTGTTTCCGTTTGAAGTGAGTCACACTGTATATATTTGTTGATGACCAAAAACACCACCCAGTTTATCTTCGTTTTGACAACACTTACATTTCTGCCCCTAAGCTGAACTAAATCTTAAATAGAAAGTGACATCGTGTGATACATACTTTCAAAGAGCATTCAATTATCTTTTGAATGGCATCTAGTTTTTATTTGATGACGTAAACATTTGTTATCAAAATGGTATTCAAGAAAGAGTTTAAATAATTTCTCAAATCATTCAAAATAATGATACTGTTAGAATTACTGCAAATTTGCCAGTAAAGGAGTAACAAAACTCATGTAATTGGGTATGTGGCAAACAAAAGAGCTATTCAAAATTCAGCAAGAAATGAAGCATTTGAAGTTGTTGTTTTAGCCCATATTCTGATGAAACCTTCTCTGTGTACCACAAAATTGTCAAATGTTTCACGTACAATCTTTCGAAGAATATTAAAGCAACTATAATTAGCAATCCAAATGTTGATATTATTGCTTTATAGGTTAGTGTCCTTTTTACATTACAGATGAAAAAATTACCCATTATAATTACCGTTAGTAGTCGAACAACAATCCAAGAATATCTTGTGAAATATATATCTAGCATCCAGAAAAACCCAACGTTTGAGGATCGCATTATTTCTATTACGAGGCTCCCCCGCGTAATGCGATATCTATAAGACAATTTTGAAATGAAACATTTCAACACACTCACCAGATTTATCTCCACTGGACTTTTTCGTTTCGAACCATTTTAATACAAACATTTGTGCCACACACTGAATCATTTTAAGACATGCAATAACATATCAATCACAGCTTGCTATTCTACAAATGCTCCATAATGTTAGAGAACATTTTGAGGAGTCTCTACTACTCTATTGAGGTTGGTGATGGGCATTCAACATCTAATACAGTAAAATTAGAGGTAAGTGAATTTGTTTATATGAAATTTTATCCCAAATTAAAAAAATAATAATTCAAAATATGATTCATATAATTCAAAATATAATTGAATGTAATTTAAAATCTAATGTCTCATAATTTTTATTAAAGTTTTTAAAGATGAAGATTACCCTTGATTCGGAGTAGGAGTGTTTGGAAATGCAAGTATGTTGATAATTTAAATGTCAAAAGATCACTAACAAACCTCGAAGAAAAATAAATCCAAGTTCGCATCATGAGAAGTGCTTAAAATTCATTTATTTTCGCATGAATATCTACAGAATTCGTGTTTATGACAGCACTTAATATGAAACTAATATTTTCAGTGCTATTTTTGTAGAGAGCAACGTATCAAATATGTGGTAACCAACTTATAGATATTTTTGGGGAAAATTCAGTTTTGACTTCGATAAAAGATAAAAACTATAGTCGAAGTTGCAAACAGTACAAACGTACAAATACATTCACTAGCTTTTGAGATTTAATAATATTTAAACGTTCAATTACTATTACTTAATTTTTTACTTACCGTATCCTCTCCATCGTCGTAGTCGCAGGTAACTTTAAACTTTAGCACATTTCTCGGACTATCATTATCGACGAGATCCTCTAGGGATTTTGCAAGAAGCAGTGAAACTGTTGTGCGATTTATATCTCTGTGTGTGAAGTAATGGACGTCTTCATCCTGGAATGCAAATCAAACCGTAAATCATGGTATTGCAGCTACAGTAACCAATCGTGATAGAATTACTTGTAGCTTATAGGTATTTACTGATTTCTGTTAACGGATTATTATACTGTGAGCTACAACGACATTATCAAACCGTTCAGCAAAAAATGCAAAATATAACATGCTTTCGATGAAAAATTATGTCTTAAATTATAAAATAAAATTTGTGGTAGGTACATAGGCATTATATTAACTTGAAAAATTATAGAAGATGAAACTGATGAAAGTGAAACTGATTCCTAAACAATAGAAAAACATTTTAAATCATTGACAACATTGTACTTTACACTGAGAAAAAAATTATAACGGGGATTCAATTTTCTTAAAATTTCAAAAATATATTTTACAGTTTACTTCTTTTCAAATAAGGCATCCTACATATTTGAATCTAACACGTGTTCAGGACATGAATATAAAGTGTGATATGGCCAAAAGGATCTTGCATAAAATTAACAAGTTAGTTTAACTGATATATTTACTATACTACAACTATATTGACTTATCTTGGTATAAGTAATACATAAATTTCCTGGTTTCACTAAGTTGTCGGAAGAAGTGAAGGCAACACTAGTCATATTTATCGTATCAGTTTTTGTAACTATTATTACGTATTAAGTAATACCACCTTTAAACAAAAATATATAGTTAGATTTGTAGGTCTCCATTGTCATTATCAATGGTTAATCAATTTTTGGTTTGATTGTATGTATCATTTATTTTTGCGTTCTTGTTTTCCAAAGCCATATTGATTCTTCTTCAGAAGTAGCTGTAAAGAATTATTTTTGCGGAAGACATCAATATATCTCTTGATGAAACATCAAGAGAACTGACGATGGAACAAGCCCGGAAATATAAATAGAAGTTTTCGAAAATTTTATTTAGATTTTAAACCAATGTTTAGAAATATAATTGAATGTTGTCTTCTAATGATACACTTCAAACGTTTGTTCTCTTTAAATAAGACACCATCCATATTTTTACTTATTTGGATACGGTTTCGACCGTAGGAGCCGTAATACCAACAACAGGAGCCGATATCAACATACGAGCGAACACAGAGTACCGACAGCAGGTCTGCCACCACAGAGCCTAGCCCGTGAGCAACAAGAGGAGGTCAAATAATCCCAGTTAAGGCTAGGGATGTGCACTTTAATTCTTTTTCTGATAGCGACCAGTAACCGAGGTCACGGCATAGCAACCCGGAAAATCGATATATTTCATAACGTATAAAATTTACCAACTTTTTAACCAATAAATCTATCATGAGTTAACCAAGTTATATTGGTACATTACAAATTGTAGTAAAGTTTCTGAAATCAATACATTGGCCACAAACTTGAAATAGTTCTAATATCACTTACAACATATTCTATAAGTATAAGTTTGACATAAATTATAAAATATTTAAATACAGGACGATAGTATGATGTATTTAGTAAATGTAAATATTATCATATTGTTTAGTGCAATTAGTATCACAAAATCAAAAGGTAAACAGTTCAATTATTTTATTTTTTGCTAAAACCACTCTTTGTTTCTAATTAAGGCTATTATGGTTTACTGATATGATGACTGATTTTTAGTAGCCTTAAATTTTATTCATAAATTGGCCAATTTATGATATGGATGTCCAATTAAGTCGGCACCATGTGGGGAACTTTTTTATTATTGATTTTATGAAAACTAGCGTTTTGACGTTTGCTGTCGAAAATTCAATGGTTTGTCAGTGCCTCCTAGATTTAATGTCGGTCTCTAGACGTAAATTATCAATGCTAATACAAAGAAGTTTGTAAAAATAACAAAATCTGTTGTTTAATGGTAAATAGATAATATTGGTGGATGTGGAAGATCTGACCGAAGTTTTCAATTAGGATCAACTTTTCTAAATAACGATTGTCGATATTATAAAAAATAAGGGTACTTTACTCTTGAGTAAAATTTGCATTTCTCGACATACCTCGTATACGACTGCAAAAAATTGAAATCTGATTACTTCATTTTGAGTTTTAGGCCATGCAGAACGAACTTTTTATGAAAACTAACTTTTTTTCATAAAATCAATAATAAAAAGTTCCCCATATGGTGCCGACTTAATTGGACACACTGTATATAAGACCTGTAACACTAATTTCTTCACCAGTTTCTTGAATAATTTTAAAATCTGTTAATGCAAAGTATGATTTAAAAAAATATGAGTGTCTATATAGCTCAGTAGTATATGCTTCATATATGTTACTAACAGACCGGTCAGATATTTGCCCATACTCTTTTTTATTAAAAATGGCACATATAAAGAGATTATTACGTTAGATCCTTATAGTAAACCATGCTATACTTATTTGTTTTTATGGCTTTATTATTTAAATTACCATCCTTTAAATTACTATCATTTAGTTATCATTAAAATAGAAATATAATTAATTCTTACAATTTCATTCCTTGAAGTTAGACTTTTCAATGCTAAGTAGTAGAGAATAATTTATATTTAGATTAAAAAAAATGGTTTAAATTTTTAATTCATTACGAAAGTCTTATTCTGAAACATATATTTAGGAAATTTGGAGCGGGTATTTAAATATATAACTAATTTGCTGTAAGGTCATTTCATTACCAGTTAACTAAAATCGAAATCCACTTTAAAGGAATTAATATTAATGTCTTAAGCAGGATTTGTATTAGAGGCGTGGATTTTCTAAATTTGGTACCAAAGTAATTTATTTATGTATGTTACAAGCATTATGAAAAATTAGACATAAATTAAATAGCTAAAAATTAACATAAACTTAAAAAATATATTTACCCTGTCCACAGGCTGAAAATTCAAATTGTTTCTAGGATAAACTTCTATTTTTAGCACTTCCTCTCCCACTTTTAAATTCTCTGGAACTCGGACAAACCTTAAGTACTCTCCTTGAGGATAAAACTGACAAGCTGTAACAAAACAAGGCCACGTTAAAAAAAATGTTTTAAGATCTTGTAAAATTTTTATTTTTTTTAAAATGTAGATATCTAAGTAGCAATTGATTAATGAATACGAAACTAAATTTTCTAAATAGCCATTGGTACTGTATGTTAGTGATAGATATATAAAAGAATATTTTTTACGGGTACAGGAAAAATAATTAGAACAAGAAATCAAGCTTCTGAAAGAATGAACAGTATCCAAAATTTCAGTATTCTAGGATTACTTTGATTTTTGCTCGATTTTTCTCATTACAAACGCTTCTTGTGTATTAAATATGACAAAGTTTCATTAATAAAAGTTAATCATATTGTAAAACTGATAAAGTATATGAATTTTTATTATCTAGGCCTATCTTAATATTTACCTGATTTTAAATCTTTCCCAAAGAAGACCTAAACCAGTGAAATTTTGTGCTTTTTGTTGTAAGAAACTTTTCTTAGTAACATATTGCCTTATCTTAACCAAAAAGCGCTACTAACAAGAAAAATTCAAAGTCATGCAGAAAAACAAAGTGAGCCTATATTTTTTATTATTCAGGTTTCTATTCTGTAAAACGTTTCACAACATTTTGTCATATCTCAAAGGAAATGGACACTTTGTTAGTGAACAAAATACGCTTTTTTAAATTGTCAAAGCTTACTTCATTTTATATATTTGAAATTATAGCACATATTCTATCATAAGCAAAGAAAACTGAATCTGCTGCTGCTGAAATAATTTTTTTTGTCTCTATTGTAAGTTATTTCATCCATTCAGGGACACCATATATAATAGCATAAAGCACAACAAAATTTGTTGAAGTCATACAACACAAACAAACATTTGTTTTAATCTTTTTAATTCTGATCACAACAACAGTCCAGAACATTATTTTTTAGGCCACTGGGTTAAAAATGTAATATACGACGCAATAAAGTTAATCAACTAAAGAGCTTTATAATATATGCAAACATAAAACATCCGCAACGCATGTATGGAAGGAAATGTGCAAACCATGTTATTCACCACTGATGCTGCCTTCCGATTTATTTTGGAATATGGTAGTCATATGTATCTTATTTATTGTTGAAAATGTGATTTGCTAAGTTAAGATAGATATTTTTACAAACTAAAACAGTGACATCGTGCAGTCAATTCTAACTATATAGAGTGATTTGCAATTTATCTAAAAAAAATAGGAATAGATAATACAATTCTTATAGTCTCTGAGAAAAAAATTTGAAGTTATAGTATGTTTAACCTTTACATCGCTATAGAGTCTAGCCAGGCGATTCCGAATTTTGAAATCCGATTACGTATATTATAGTATTAACGTTTTTGTGAAGCGAGTGTTTACATTAGCTTTTCAAGTGTCAAAATGACTTACGTGTGTAGCAACTCGGAGTTGATGGATATCGTTTTAATTTATGGTGAAGTAAAAACGTTTTAGCTGAACGATTTCCCGGTAAATATGTACAAAATACAGCCATTTTTACCGCGGTGTTCAGTGAGTGCAACTGTAGGCAACACGAGCATGACAAGTAAAATTTGAAACCAAATCGTGGAAGATTTGGAGGTCCAGGGCGTTCACGGCGTATTGTAGCATTGTGGTGTATCACGAGTCTCAATTATATCCGTACCATGTACAGCGTGTTCAAGCATTAATATCAAGGGATTAAACTAGGAGAACATGTACCATGGCCGTCACGATCTCCTGATTTTAAATCCTTTGTACTTCATTTTGTGAGATTATTTAATACAAAATTGTATTTCAAAGAGTACATTGAAAAATGTTTTTTTTTTTAGATAATTTCTGAATCACCCTGTATTTAAATATCTGACCGTATAATCGTTAAATAAGAGAATGCAAATAGAAATATCTAAATAATTTATGAATTGAGAATGTTTACTTTTATTTATTAATGTTATATAGGAAATTACTTAATTTGGAAAAAATTGTCAAGAAAATGGATTAGATTAATTATCGACCGGAAATTAGTTAAATAAAATTCACTTAAATTTATATAAATGCTAGTAATTGCATATCTAATTTAAGATATAGTATGTATGAATATTTTGTGGTCAGGTTTTGATCGATTATACGTGTATTATTTATAACTGCTCTAGCAATACCGCATAAATAATATTATTTACATACATGGATCACCTCCCAACCAATAAAGGAAATTTATCAAGTTGAGTTTTATAAATTAACATAAAAATAAAATTAACAATTTAAATAAATAACATTAAAAACAGAAAAACTATATGTCTTGTTCGAAATGCTGACCTACAAAACATAATTATTACCAACATTTATTTTTTTATGTCCCATTTCAGTATACAGTTTGAATCTTTTAATCTCAATAAGTTTTTTTCAAAAAGAGTGGGACACAAAGTTTTTAACAAGTTTTTAACATTTTCAGTTTTTAATTTCGATTTTTGTTAGATGTGACTGTTATATTGGTTTTTAATTTTGCTGACCAATATAGTTCTATTCATTATGATGGTTTAATATTGAAATCTTTAAAAATTTATCAGACATATTAGTCTATTTATCTATATAATCGAGTAACCAATATTCAGTTGTAATGTAAAATAAAATATGACCTGCAAATAGATTTTAGAAATATATTGGCTCTTAGTACACCAGTACGTATACAAGTATAAGTCTAATTTTTATTAGCAGCCACTTTTTGTCTAATCAAGAAACTCATAGTTTATCGACAGCTTATAATATCTATTGATTTTATCGATTTTACTGTTTTATGTTGATATACACAGTATTAGTAAAATTCAGCTGTGAGCGATGAGGCAAAATAATATCAGTATGTGCAAATTGGTATTAAGAAACACTTATGCAAACTTAAATAATAATTCTAAATTTATTGTTTTTACTTTCAGATGCATGACATTTGTGTAATAAAATTTTCTCTGTGTGAAATCAAACTTGATACAATTTGGATTAATTAATAAAATTTGAATTTTAAATTCACTTACATGTAGGTAAAAATCTGAATAAATGTAGGTATGCAAAAATCCTTAACCTTAACTGTAAATACCAACTTCTCTTATTTAGCAGAACTGTTGATTTTTCCTAAAATTTTAAATATACCTATCTACCTTTGTACTATTGTATTTGCATCATTTTCAAATCGGACTTGTTTTAAAATAATTTCAGACTTGTCGTAAAAATTCTGACAATCTGTGAGAAATGTATTTTACGATCTATTCTTAATTTTCTTGAAACACCGTTCTTAGACAATTTCAAGGAAGTCTACATTAAAAACAAGCACATTATAGCTACTAACTCTTGTAAACAGCTTTACTTCGTTCAAATTCCAACTCGTTCGTGTGTTCCATTGTATTTTTAAAGAACGGTTAAAATAATAGTCTAGTCAAAAACTAGAATGTACTTCTCTGGAATTAATACATCGAACATACAATAGACTTGTTTTGATTTCGAATTTGAATAATCTTAGGATAGTTCTAAATAGTCACCCGGTTACATTTTCAGCTTGTCATTGCTTAGTAGTAGCTCTCATTAACAAAATATTCAGTTATTTTGAATCATTTTGAAACAGTTCGCTAACGGAACCAAAACAAGACGAATGTGCCTCATTTAAGAGCGTGAGAGTATATTTTTTTGTATTTTGTTCGACTTAAAACAAATTTGTACAAAGATAGAAGTCACCTAAGTTTATTTTAAGATCTCAAAGTTACTTTCTATTCGTACATGTAAAGCCATCTGCTATAGTAAATTGTATAAAGAATCCTATTAACAAAACTAGTTCGAAATCATTCAAATATTGTAAATCTGAAAAATTAAAAATATTAAGATTTATAATCCACCCAAAAAGAATATTTTTGGGAGACGATAATGAAATTTTATCGTCGTATGTAAAACAATGTTTCTTTCTATAGGCCAAATATGAACGTGTTTAGTATGAAGAAGAATTTATAAATTATTTGAAGCAATTTTAAACTAGGGTAATTTTTACATAGCCTAGCATTGGTTTCTATGGGAATTGATTATTAAACAAAGTCGTCACTTTAAGTTGTCATTGTGGCGTCACTATGGCGTCAACAATTATGTCTTATTTGGTGTCGTGTTGTGTGGTTGTTGGAGGCAGACATGTCTGAAAATGAGATAAAAGAGGAATTATTGTAATCCGATATTCGGACTGAGGTGTCAGAGACCATATCTAAATGAGAATACATATTTTTCGGAAAAATCAAAGAAAATGCAGTTTATGGTTGTATTATTCAATACTTAAAAGTACCATACTAGTGAATAAAATATCTATATTTCAATTTAAGCATGAACTGAGGAGCCACTTAAAATTGTAGTAGTAGTATTAGTTAAATGGTTGTTTGTAAGTATAGCAAGTTTATAGATTTCCCAAAAAAAAAAAATTATCTAGCGATTAGAAATCAAAAAGTCCAAAATTTTTAAAGCGAAAGGTGAGAGAACTGGGGCTACTGCAGATGACGAATGTCTAAAAGAAATATATGTATTACTGTTTTGGCTTACTACAAACTATAATGTGTTTAGAGCGTGCTGTTCGGATGAGTTGTACAGATTAGAAGTTGCAAGCATTGAGGATCAACAATCTGTAATTCTTGTTTCTCTTCTAGACACCAGAATAAAGAAAGACCGATCATTCTGTATCACAAATAACAAATCTGGAAACAACGTCTTGAAAATTATACGAAAATACATATTCCTAGACCCTCAGATCGTATCCCATAATATTTATCAAACACAGAAATTAGTTTAAAGTTGCCAAATCCAGAAATGTATACTGAACATTGCTTACGCTGTTTTGAAGCTACAAGGATTGCAAATTTTGGCGCAGATTTGGTAACAGTAAAGCGGTTAGGTGGTTGGCAGTCTTCTTCTGTAGCAGAGACATTCATTGAGGAATCAGTGGACAACAAGATTGCTGTATCAGAATGCATATTTAATAGTGTGGAAAATGAGACCATTGACGCCAATACATCTATATCTCGGTTGGAGCATAAAAATAATTCTTCATATGTGTATTTCTCGGAATGTTAATTGTAATATTAATATTTGTTTTCACAAATAGTAGGTCATGATTTAAATTTGTGGTTATAGGTACCTACTTAAAAAATAATCTATGTAGTATTGTTGCACTTTTTATTTGTTTGTAATCTTGTAGCATCCTGATGATATCATACATATCGAAACGTTGATGATGTAAAATAAAAAGTCTTTTAGTAAATTTATGACCTCATTTCAATTAGATTTACCTTAAAAATTAAAAAATAAAGATTTTTATCTATCTTGGCTATTAAAATATCGTTTTATCTACTCATGCGGTTAAAGTGCTACATGATCTGCTACGAAAGGCAACTTTAACATTATCTATAGACACTTTTTTAATTTGTTAGTCATTTTCAAGTATATCAAAGAAACAGGAACACATAGCAACATAAAGAGGGCTAACCAGCAAGATTTTCAGTAACATAAACTTCTTTAGTACTAGATATGAAACTTTATTATAAATGTATGAAAATAGCTAGAGTTAGGAAACAGAAAAGGCATGTCTTGCAAACGCTTTTGTAGAAGTTACTTGAGCAAAAATTTAATTAGTTACAATGAATAAATAGAACAGTATCAATTTAATTGTTGTGCACTTTTGTTCACCGTGTTTTATTTTTCGAGATTTAACTACCAAGACTCCAGAAATGTTTTAATTTGTTGGCCAGAAATACAATAGCCTAACTATAGTACCAGCAATAGCACTAAAAGAAAGATTCCAGCCGCCTCTTTTCGTCTCTTTCTAGTGCATGTAGGAAAGCAAGCATATACGTTTAAAATTGTGGATATTCTTTTTGGAATTTCTTTAATTGAATTAGCTTAAATAAAATATGCAATAATACAAAGATGCAACGGATTTACTTGACAACTAACCCGACAATTATAAAATAGCTATTATGCACCAAGGGTGTTATGTAGATAATTATGTTCGGAGGGCAACGTATTCAGCCCGAGGGCCGTAGTCCCGAGGGCTTGCTGTCGGCTGATGGACACAACAACGCCAGTATGGTGCATGCAAGATTTTATATTTCATTTCATACGAAATAAAAACCATAAAAGATAGCTTTGACGTTTCCTGATTTGTTGTTTTGACTCATGTAATACGTCAGTGCTAAGTATCAAACATATCCATAAGAAACCAAGCGTCATTATTTTCGGGTTCTCATAGCAGCGGGCATGAAAAAATCCATTTTTCCCGCTCCCATGGCATTATGGGCATTATTAATATGCGGGATGAAATGAATATGTTTATATAATATATATCGTATTTAGTATTATAACTAAATTATAAGGAAGTGAAATATAAATGTATTTTAGTATGAATAAAGAGATTAAAAATCCATGAGTTTTTACTGAAGAATGCGTACTTTGGTTCTATTACTTCTGCATTTAATTTAGCGATGGATGTAGCCTTGAGGTATTTAAACATAAAAATTAATTTAGTGACCTTAAATAGATCTTGACGATCTCTATCATTCTAAACTAGGTTAATTTAATCGAGCAAAAAAAATATTTGGCTGCTACACTCTTAAGTTAGACGCATTGTACATACAAAGGGAAGCCGCAGTGAAAGGCTTCCTAACATACTTCTCGTTGTTTCATTTAAATATAATTATACAAATCAATTTAACACATGTGCAAAAAATATCGCACGTCATTTTATTAGACCAATTTATGTAAGGAATGCCAGAGGCTGCAAACATATCAGTCAGAATTTAGTAATGTTGAACAGTTAATTAATTTTGAAACTACAAACTATTCACCCCAGCTCTTCTCTTGGTTATATTGCTTCGTAAATTACTAGGTTTATTTAACAGAAAAGTTTAATTTTAGATGACGTTCAAATTATACGTAATTTAGAATGAATAAGTGTACATTTGGGTATATAAACTAATGAAAGATTATTAACGAAATTCAACTAAAAGTAGTATAAAGTACATAAATTAATTAATTATCTAGTACATGTTTATGAAATGAAACATCAGCGCATAGGGAATTCTGAATAATAATATGAGTTCTCTCTCCTGCATAACTTCTTCTAAACTGCTTGAGATATTTGACATAAAATTATGAGGCATTTGTCAACGTTAGAGCGAGTTTGGTTAGAAAATAAATCGCAACCCAACAAAACAACTATTTATTTATTAAAAGTACAGCTAGCAAACGTACAGTTATTAAACATTAGATTGGCTATTTTTTCTATGCATAGTATTTATGATCTTATTGTGGTATTCTTGGTCGATGTTTAAATATGGCTTTATACAATTTGGATTGTTATGACCAGTAATTTTCACCAGTTGTTATTCTTACACACCATTCTTTGCTAATTTGCTAACAGCAGTTGACAAGTTCGAATGGTTTGCTATCTTTTTGTTCGTTACATTCACGCCAATAGCCTCAGCAGACGATTTAGTCACATCTCACCTTCACTTGAGTTAGTCCTTCCATTAATAATATTTTTTTCATTCACATTGGCGTACCAGTAATCGGTTTCCATTTTCCAGTGGCGATTTGGTTTTAAGAACAGCTGTGGTAAGGTCATATGTTCGTCTCATTTTGATAACAATTGATGACCTTCAGCTTTGACTTTTACTATTGGCAACCAACCATTTACTATTTGTACAGCTTTTTGAATCGCCTTGGCAAGTTTTATTGAAAACCGAGTCATATTCAATGCGATTGGAGAGCTATCGTCATTCTTCGATTTGAAAAAAAAAATGACTGGCAACTGCCACGCCTCCTTTCCACATTAATTCTACAGCAGCAAAATGGCAGAATTTACGCATAAGTCTTTCAGGGGTATTTTCATTCCAGAACAAAATTATTCTGTTTATTTCTGACATACTTAATGAAACTGAACTGGTCTTATGTTTACATGGATCTGTTTGCAGTTTCTTCCTGGTTGAATCGCGGGCATATCAAGTAGGTTTAAATAATATACTTTTAAAATAGTCAGCATAATCTCATAATCATTATTATACTTCTCATGTAAAAATTTGCATAAAACATCTGTCCCATCATTTTTCCTCTATTGACCGCTCAATATTTTAGTATGAATGCCACTTCTTTTACGCTTCTATGCTCATTTAACTGTTTGTGATATTTTATATTTAATTAATAATAATAAATAATAATAATAATAAACACATGTATTGCCCAATAGATTTCTCTAATAATATGACAATATTATTACACATATAGTTTAGCAGATATAATAATAATGTGAGTAACACAGGACGTAATAGAAAAAAAAAAGAAAATAGTCCATTACTACATACTAGATGCATAGAATGGAATTGATAGGTACATACAAAATTATTGTGTATAACCAGAAATAGTTAAACACAATATGAAACGATTGCTATAGCTACTGTACCGAAGCCACTATTAGATACATTTAGAGTATTAATATCACATATGATTCAGAAAATTCTATTAAAATTAAGCAACATGTTATAAATGGGTGATTTAATTAGAAGGTTAGAATTTGCATAAGGCAGATAAAAAGTAAAAAGACAGCGAGTTGCAATAGGTGCAAACTGAAAGGATATTTTTTGTAATAAATTAGGCGAATCAATTTTATTATGAATTAGGAAATAAAGAAACTTCAAACTTAGCTGCAGCCTTCGAATCCCTAATGAGTGAAAATCAAATTCATTTAAAAGTAGGTGGTGATCACAACCTCTAACAGGATAAATTCCATGCTTTTTAAAGTACAGATACTTTAAAAATTTCCTCTGCACTCTTTCCAAACCTTGTTTATATATGTTATAAATAGGTGATACTACAATATTCAAGCCTGAATCTAACATAAGATAAAATAAATATAATATCTCTAATGCTTTGATGTTGTTGAAGCTATTACAATTTCTAATAATAAATTCCAGCTGTTTAAATGCTGCGGCTTCAACATTTTTAATATGAACAGCGAATGTCAGTTTATCATCGAAGGTACCTAACCCCTAAATCCTAAATAGTACTATCACATCTTTGTAAAGGACATGAGCCATAAGTATAATGAAAATTTAACGCGGTAATAGATTGAAAATTCGCATTGCCAAAACGTGACATTTTGAAATTTATTTGATATAAGAAGCTGTCAAACTTAAACAATCTTAGTGTCATATTTATTTATTTGTGTATTTTATTTATTTTACTTACAGTATTCAACAGATCAAAGAACCCATATTGATTGAAACATACCCGAATATCAGTTAAATGTTTAATGATTAAATGATTTGTGTCACATGGCAAAAAATAACGGAATTTAAATGGTTGTTAGAACTGTCAAACAATTTTCAGGTAATATACTATATGCTTGTACTCGAAGTAGGTAACATTTAAAATTAAGTAATTCTTCGTATTTAAAAAAAAATAAAAATGTTTAATATTTCTTAAGATATATAAGTATGCAGTTATTTTCATCAATGGCTTTTTATTTTTAAATACATTTATATAAAAACATCTGCAATATATCTGTTGCTACCTTTGTAACAATTTATTAATTTTGTTCAGGATTTGTATTTAATAATGATAGATTCTGCATCGTTTCCACATATAGGGTGATTTCTAAGTCTGAATGTAGTTTGAAATATTACAACCAATACGTGGTTAAAACTTTTTAGTACCTAAAACTTCAATTAATGCGGATAAAGAATTAATCGATTGAATCGAAAATACGGCTTAAATAATTCCCAAAAACTCTTTGTCACTATTGCGAGAATGCGCAGAAACGTAGGTTGGAAGCGCCACTTCACGATCCTGTATCATTGGTAACATCTTCAAACAATTTCTGCTAGTATGGAATCCAGATGTAATCATAGAATCGTACTCTCATAATTAATTTAGATTATTCGGATAATAATGTATCTAAGTATTTTCATATTTTTGTTCTGTAACTTTTTAAATAAAGATTTTACTTCAGCATTGTTCAAAATCAAGTATTAAAATCTCAAATTCAAGTACAGTTGCCACCTTTGCATATGCTCAAGTAAGGACATTGTTACCTTTTTATATTCTCAAGTAAGGATATTCTTTATTTTGTCAAATAGTGAGGGGAAGGGGGTTGTGTATATAGTATATAAATTGACTTATTTCAACTAATTTTTCACACATTTTTTCTCTTTCTATTTTAAAAGGAATTGAACCGTATCTACCCATGTACACTTAAATCTTCATTAGATTCCATTTTTACATAATTTTAGCAAATTGAACCACAAATGAACTCAATTCGTAATATGGTGACTAATGTTTGACAAAATACTCATGACTAGATCGATATATCCTACTTACCTACTTTGCATTATTATCCAAATTTGATTTAAATAATTAAATGGGAGATTTCGGTTCGAGAAAAAATAGCATGTTTTATTCGGATTAAAAGTGTCCCTCTTGTGGCGAGAAAATTTTACATCTGCTTTTGTTCGCCACAAAACTGACGACTATTCTAAAATTTAATATACGATTATGGAAATTTAATTTTCTGAAATAGAATTTACTAATCTAAATTGCAAATCTCTAAAATAAAATGTAAGATAATGAGGAAATTATGAAAAGTGATGATTAACGAAGAAAACAATCGAGTAGGTATATAGGCAATTCTGACATCATGTCGATTTATTTTCAAAATCTATATCACTCATGACGTCACTAAAATTTAGAATGTGCCTTTTTGTCAGTTCATTATCTGTCTCGAGCAATTGACAGACATATTACATACGAACAATATATAAGGTATGTTAAATTATTACTTTACTAACTTTACTAATACAGTTATTTTAAAAACCTGTACAATATGGAGAAAACGAGAAAGCAATACCGTTATCATCCAGTTAGATAGATAGAATTTCTAAGAACGTTATTTTCCTATCCTATTTTCAAAGTCGTACACCACTCCCACGTAGATCCATTTAAATGCCTATGAGGTTTTGTGGAGATATATCTGCTTTTATATCGACAATTCTATACATCTCTGTTGGACCAAAAAAACTTCAGAGCCAGGGTGGATATGTGGGTGGATGTTCAGCATATTTATAAATAATTTGAGTTGATATATATTATGAACCCCAAATCAATATGTTAATATGTTGTTCGTTCACTATTTTGAACTAGCATTTCAAAATAAAGATCATTAAATTATGTTTTTAATTCTATGACATTTTAATGATCCTAATTTCAAACAGAATTAACAAATTATTTAAACTACAATAATACAGGTTTTGAGTTTATCAATAATTACTTTTCACTTATAAGATTGAATCATTTACACTTACATCAATATATAATTCAAAAACATATTATAAGTTATTGTTTCTACAATTTTGAAAGGGATATTGGGTATCATAATGAAAAATATGTATAAAAAAACAAAACAAAATTATTCAATTTAGGTTTGGCTACAAAAGATATTCAAAATGTTTGGCATCAATTTCATTCTCACAAATTGTTGCTTGCTTTATCTACGGTTCTGTACCATAGAAATCATAAAATATATGAACGCCAGAAGCCTTTACATTAGGTACTAAAGAATAATCAAACTATGGAGGAACTTAGAAAGCAACCATTTAGGGAAAACTTAATGTAAGCTGTTGGTTATACGGCATTTTAATCCCAGCATACAACTGAAACCTAAACGGAATGCTTATAATTGAACCATAGAAATCATATGTTTCTACAAGTTGGACGTAAAACATTCATAATTTGAAATTCCTGTTCATTAGTGTGAAGCTACCATGTTAATGCGACCAACTCATAAAAGCTAAGTTACTGAAATATATTACCAGATCAGAGTTTTCTCCATAGGTTGACTATTTTCGGGACCTCTTTTGGTGTTCTATACATTTTATGATTTCTATGCTCTGTACATGCTCTTAGAAAAGATCTTTGCCTCGAACTGCCTCAAATAAGAATTACATGGTCTGGCGATCTTGCAGTCCATCTTATTGAACCATTGCGATCTATTCACCTATTGGGTAATCCGTCATTTAAAAAGTCCCACACGTTGCATCTAAAATGAAGTGAGGCAGCGTCGTGTAATAACAACATGAATTTTATAACATTTGACAGCATATTCTCAAGTAGTTCAACTTGTGTTAAAAAAGAGAGATAGTTTAAGCCCGAGTCTAATTTAGTCATTTGGTATGGAAGAACAAGTTCCAATAGGCATGCCGGTCCAAATACTTAAAGATAATCTCTATTGGAAATTAGTTTTTCGAATTGGTGGTGATATTTCATGGCTTATACGTGCTTATTTCAAAACATATTTATCCCGTTATGAGTAAATATTTATTCATCCGTTATTAGAATAAATTTAATAAAATTTTCATTGAAAGTGTTTTCTTGTCAAAGCTATTCGCAGAGGTGGGAATGGTCTTGTGGCATTAAATTCTCCACACTCTCATTTGAGATGCATCAATTTGCTCTAAGATATTTCTGGTAGTAGTTGTTGGATTTTCTTGAACGATATTTAAAACATTCATTGAGTGCCATTATAGGTAGCCAAAGACTTGTCAGCATGTCCACGACGATTTGCTTTTAGATTTCTGGTCTCTTATGCATTTCCAATAAGATGAAAAAGCCTACGGGCTGTAAGTTGAACTCGCGATGGAAAACGTTCGGCATAGCTATAACTGCGAAACTGCGGCGGAATTATAGTTTATTTATTTATTTATTATTACAAAATACAACGGGCAGTTAGTAACCCAATTACAGAATATAGAGGAAAATATAACATGAAAAAAAAAACAATAGTGGCAAATCAAAGAAGCATATTCCAATTTAGACCTGACGAGTGCACTATATAATAATTTAAGAATGTTAGGGTCCTGAAAACTTGTCATATTCTGGACAATAAAGCCTATGGTATTGTAGGCACTTTTGACTATACAATTCATATATTGAGTGAATGAAAGCTTTGGATCGAAGAGAACTCTTTCATCTTCAATTACATCAGGCCAAAGAAGGCTAGACCTGCCCAGTCTGTATTCATATGAAATTTGCTTTAACTGGCTACTGAAAGGCATACTATTACATTTGGTAGCATTAAGAGGTAATTTATTAGCAATAAATCAGGACTTTACTAAATTTAAGTTTATTTGAAGATGCGTCAAGTTTATTATTTATAGAAGAAAATATTTTTATGTAATCACTATATAACAACAAATGTACGTTTACACATTGTCAAATAGTCGAATCAAAATATTCAATTGCTTTAAATAGTTGTGGGTAAACCGAAGAAGAAACAGCAACATAAAATACTGAACATGAAATGATTTGACGTTTTTACAGTGTTGATAATTTTTTTATAGAACTTATATGATCTCCATACAAGTTGCAGTATTCCGGTTAGCAAACCTTCCGGCAAACCGTAACGTTAGTGGTTGTATTGCCCACAAGGTCCAGCCTTGACTCTGGGTCTCCCGAAAATCTGCCAGCGATTAAAAGTTTGCCTGCCGGTTTGCCTTCTCACATGCAATTCGAACCTTGTATTGCGAAGAGTAAGTGCATGCCGATAGTTAGATCAGAAAGCAGTCTAATATTTGATAAATAGTGATTTTCCGGGTTGTTATGTCGTGACCTTGGTACCTGGTCGCTTCCAGTAACAGAATTAAAGCGCACATCTCGACTACGAGCGGCGAAGTTTTAGCAGAGTCATCAGTGAAGATGCCGACAGTGAAGAGTGGCGAAACGTTTGGAGGTATGGAAAGCCATCTATTACTTAGACGGCTACGAGATGTCTCAGAAAACTACCATTATCAGTCGTAATACCAAGAACAGGAGTTAATATATGAGCAGGCCCAGAGATATCGATAGCGGGTCTGCCCTCACATAGCCTAGCCCGAGAACAACAGGGGCAGGTCAAAGCTAAAGGTAGGGATGTGCTTTAAGTCTGTTACTGGCCACCATTTACCAAAGTCGTAGCATAACAACCCGAAAAATCACTATTTATCAAGTAATAGCACTGGCCGTGAAAGCAGTCTGGTTAACACATTCCGTAGTCTTCTGATACGAAAATACTTATTTTTCTAAAAAATTTATTGATATGAGAAAGAAGTCTTTTCAAATCTTTGAAGACAGTAGATGCAGTTTTTTCTATTTGAAATGGAGAAACATGATCAAGTAATTCCGTATATGAATTTCCGTCCATGCGCAGTTATAATTCGTTTATTAGGTGCGTATCAGAATACACTTGTCCAATATTTTAACCAATGTTTTACTCATTTAGAACATCAACGCCTTATTTTACATACAGGATTACTTTAATATAAAACTGAACACAACTCAGCAATTAAAAAGTAACTTGTAAGCTGTAGCTGAGACGTTTGGCTTTCTGGCAAACCTTGTGTATGGTCACCTTTATATTAAATTTGTGATATTTTATACAGAAATGTAATTAAATTTTTTATTTATAAATTTAATACGTCTATATTTAAAAAAACGTTACTTACTTGAATTTGCTTGGATTGGTATATTCCTGCTTAAATTTCATCCAGTATAATACGTATATTTTTGGTATCAGAAACACTAGTAGAACAAGTATCACACAAGTATCCAGAGTTACATAGCATGTTCCAGGTAAGACAATTCGGAGAAAAGTTTCAGAAAAATATTTACAATTTTAATATCTACTATTTTTTTCTTTTACCCTGTAGTAACTATTTTAGGTATAAATTACTCCGCTTAAACTTAAGTGCAGGATGTGTACTGTTAATGTATCTTTTAAATTAGCTACGCCTTTCGCGAGTTTACAAACGAAAAACAAAACCGTATTATGTAATGGTACACAGCTTTGCTTTAGTCAGGCTAAATGTATGTAAATGACACGAAAATGTTGAAATAACATGGCTAATTGCTTCCAAAGCTTCAATTACGCGCAGAGGTGGCTGAACTAGTTTTTACTTAATTGTGCAGTGAAACCAGCAGGTTTCATATAGGCAATTTAAAAACATTAGTTGTATAATTTTTCCCAATGTGTGGTCAATTGCATCAAAATAAAAATCAGTTTTCATTTGATATTATATGCAAATAGTACAGAAATAGGTAAGGTTTAAAGAAGAAAGCTGTAATAACTTATAATAAATAAATTCTAACAATAATTTTGTGGATGGATGAGTAGTTGCTTAAACTGAAATACTCGTATTTTGCACCCAAACAGATTTTTTTTTGGCTTCTATCTATATTTCTTTTTCTTAAAAAATTTCTTGGTAGCATACCCTCATAATATGTTGCATTAGAATTATAAGGTTATATTATAATTTCTTCTTAGGAAAACGGATTTGAAATTTGAGGTAGGTATTACAAAAGTTTGGAGAGTAAATAAGTACCTATTATTAATTTGATGGAAAACATTCTGAAACTTCGATTTATTTTAAATAAATGGTTTATTCTGTTTACACTACAAAAAAAACTGTAACATTCAAATGATATTATTCATTCACCTAATATTTACCATATTTGTTATGGTAATCTTATAGTTATATTGTTGACATATTACTTGTGCTACGTATCTGTAAAGGAATGATATTTTACTGTATAATTTTAATATGTAACTATATAATTTTGTGTTTTGTATGTCTTACAGTTTTTATATTTTTTATTAGTTTGTGTAGTGTATTATTGCTTTGTATGTCATTGGAATTACTTTTACATTACTTTGTTGACGTGTGCAAACACTTCGGTGTATTAGCATGAAAACAAAAATAAAAAAAAATAAAAAAAGAACAGTAGAAGAAGTGTGGAAGAATATTATAGGAGATTTCCAAATCGAGTAATTCCACGTAGAGAAACATTTTCTAGTAGTATTCGAGAATGTCCTAGTATCAGAAGGGTACAAGATGAAAATATTTTGCAAACAGCGTTAAAGATTCACCGTAAATAGATATTAAGCGTTTATCTCAAGAAACTGGATTATGAAGAACTTCGGTACACCAAATTCTTACACGTAATCTACTGCGTTCATATCACATTCAATAAGAGCAAAAGTTATTGTTTCAAGATTTGGTTCGACGAGTGACTTTTTGCGAATTACAATGTTCACAACTTTCATGAATATTCTGATGTAAACCCCTTGGAATAACTCCTAGATATTTTATACATGAGTTTAGGATAAATGTTGGGCAGGGTATTATTGATCCTTATTTGATTGGAATTGATTTTTCCAAATCGATTGAATGGTGAAAGTTATTTGAAACTTTTGCAAAATATTCTTCCTGATTTAATTGAAAATTTACTGTTTCAACTTAGACTAGAGTTTAGGATTATGCATGATGGGACACTGCCTCATTTTAGTGCTACTGTTAGATACTTTTTGAGTTTTAACTTTCCAAATAAATGGTTACGACGAGGAAATAATAATTGTCCTCAAAATTGGTCACCGCGATCGTCAGACCTCAACAAATGTGACTATTTTCTTTAGAGAACATTGAAGGGTTTTGTTTATTCCTCGCCAATTGAATCCCGAGAAGATTTGTGGAATCATATTACGAATAAATGTAACGTTGTAAGAATAAAATCATCATTTATTAGACAGAGTATATTTCAATTTTCGATTAAGAGTAAATTTATATTTCCGAGAAGCCCATTTTGAACAATTTCTTTAGATATAATATCTGTTTTTATTTTATTACTAATTGTCATATTTTAAAGACAAAGCCTACTACTGACTTTATTTCTTCTAATAAACACTATTAAAATCCTTAAAACCTTAAAGTTTTTAAAATTTAGCAAGAGAAAGAAAGTGTTTTAAATTAAATTCTGAGAATATTATTTTTAAATTCGATCGGTGGAAAGAGAGTCATAATTTTAGGGGCGACTCATTTCCAATAAATAAATTGTTTCAAATTACTTGAAAGTAATAAATTTAAATCATGGACCAAATTTGGTTATTCCTAATGAATTTACCATAATATTTAGATTATAAAATTGGCGGATTTGAAAAACTTTAGCTGCACCTTTTCTACGAGTTTATATGACAGTTATAACTTAGAAACCAAATTACAGAAATTAGTCCAATTTAGGTCCAACAAAGCTGTTAAATATTCATAATGTAAATATTCTAATACTATTATGTATGATAATTTCTTAATTATTGCCCCAACCATTCTTCCATATTTTTAGTGAAAGTTAATTTATGGTAAAACATAACTCAGAAGTCTTTAATTAACTTTGGCCTATCAATTACATGATTATTTAAAATGCAATGAAATCGTATGTGGCTATCTTTACGAAAAGACAACATAACATTCCATTTGGAAGCATTCAAGGGAAGGCAATTAAGATCGTTTCGAGATAAGGTATCTCGAAATGAGTTGAAGAAAAATATGTTTTAAAAATTAAGTAATTTTCTCATAAAACCAAGTAAAACCAATTTTGCTATTTAATTCACATAAATCTTACACGCTTGATCTAGGCAACAATAAGAAATTATATAAAAATTAACTCCATTCTTGTTAAGACTATTTAGTATTTATGTTGTATCATACACTTAAAGCACCTATTACGGATGTAGGTAGCATCACTTTCTTGCTAAACAATAAGATTAGTAGTTATTAAATTCCTTATGGTCAATTTAACCTCTACTCAGGTGATTTATGTTGAATTTACCCAACGCTAAAAGATTTATTGAGGAAGTGGCCACACAACTTTTGAGCAACGTCCGTAGTGTTAAGTAATAAGCAATTGCTTGCTTGTAAGCATTTGTGTTGCACCAAATAATCGTTATACAGAATCTATGATAAGCTGTATTGGAACAGAAACTTTGTTTCCGACGGAAATCCTTATTTCCTTCAGTGGATTTATCTACTATTGTTAAACTGGATCCACGAGCAAAAAAGCACGCCACACCTAACCGCTAAAAGAATTCTTAGACAAACAAATAATGCAATAAAAGCGGTTTCGGCAAATCATTTCGCAGGATTTGTTGCAACAAGATGTTTGTTGTTTACATAGGTTCTCGGTTAATTGTAATTTAAAGCAGTCATGGCATTTGCGCAATATTTTCAAAATTTTTTTTTATTTTTATACTTAGTATTTTCTAAAAATTACGGTATGTATGATCTAGTACGTATTCATTTAATTTTAGCATCTACCAGATACAGAACGTGTCAGTACAGAGGACAAAAATGGAGATTATACAAGGTGTCCGTAATATGTGTGCCTTTATTTTGTTGTATGATAAATTGTACCAAACAAAACATATTTTACTTGACAATTTCCTTTTCTGTGGCCTACGGTAACAGAATTTGCTAGCAAACAGGTCTTGAATATGTGACAACGTCGCTCATATACTATGCCAGAATTGTCAGGTGTCCATAATAATTATAAATACATCTTAACGTACTTACTGTGAATGGTTACTTTCACAACGTATAATATAAATATAGAATAAAATGTGAAATAATAAAAAGTGTAAATGGATAAATACTCTTAGAAAACTGGAAGAAAAATTCGTATCACCGGAAGTATTCTTCGGAGCACTTTTTCGCTTTCAGAATTTGTTAAGGTCTTCCCTAGGAACCTCTAGTTAAATTTTGAACGACTTAAATTGGCTTCCAGGGGGTGAAAATGGAGAAATACCCTTAGAATATTGGAGGCAAAATTCGTATCGCGTCGGAGCAGTTTTTCGCTTTCAGAGCTTAAAAAATTGGTATCCATTGAGGTATACGTAGCGATTGCATCTATTAATGCCTACACAAGTCTACTTCCGGCGATATAAATTTTTCTACCAATTTTCTAAGAGTATTTCTCCATTTTCACCTCCTGGAAGCCAATTTAAGTCATTTAAAATTTAACTAGAGGTTCCTAGGGAAGACTTCAACAAACCCTGAAAACGAAAATATTCTCCAAAGCGTAGTTCCGGCGATACAAATTTTTCTTCCAATTTTCTAAGAGTATTTCTCCATTTTCACCCCCTAGAATCCAATGTGTCGTCAAAATTTAACTAGACATTTCTAAGAAGAAACTTGACAAACTCTGAAAGCGAAATGATACTCCGGCGCATACTTAGTTACGTAAATTTGTTTGTCTATTTTCTTCCATTGTCACCTCTTAGAGACTGATCTCCGTTCATTTTCACTGCTATATTTGACTGCTGTCTTCACACCGGTTACTTATTCTGGGTATATTTAGGAACAAAATGACCAAGAATATTATAGTTTCCCGATAAAAAATAAGAGCACGCATCTTTCACTCTCAAACGCTCCGAGCAAGACGAAGCAATATTATTGACCTTTTCATATAATGTTATTCCAAAATTGATGGTAGAAACTGAAAAAAAATATGTTATTACAGAGATATTGGCCTCACAGTCAATACTAATAGTAGAGTGGTCACATTCAATAGTAATAGGATCAAAGGAGCTTTCGACAGTGACAGGACTATCTTATCATAAAAACTAGTTATAATATCGTGATTAACCTAGAAGTTAGGGGCTTATGCGGGAGAGGGGGCGGCATATTATTATTAAGCATACTGCATTTGCGCCCACAAACGATGTACATTTCAGCGCCAGAATGAGGGAAACCTGGAAAATCTCAGTAATTAGGGGGATAGTCAAACACTGACAGGTATCAATTTTTCACATTGCCAACGCTTTCCAATCCACCATACCCACAGCGAGGGTATCAATCATTTCCACAAAAAATGTAGCTGATGTACGGTCTACTGGCCTCAGGGATTATTTTGTAAAATTCGGTCATTCACCATTTTTGTAAAATATGAAATAGTCTCGAAAATAGTGATCCGTGAAAATATTCCCTTTCAATTATCTGAGCTGTACGATGTAAGATAACAACAAGAATGCTAAATTAATTGAACAATACTTAATAGACATCTATAAGATTTTTTCCATTACCCAATAAAATAATTATAGCTTGTATTGTTAAAGGATAAGAATTAACTGTAGATGCATTATGTACACGGTTTGTTATTATTTAATAATGTTAATGCAATATTATACAATAAATAACTTTTTTTCAAGAAATGTGCCTTGAGTCTCAGTGAAGGGACCATATGGTTTAAAATATACTGTATATGTGATGTTTCGCTGCTGCTATATGGTCACTAACTGTACATAGTTCAGAAAACATAAGGCAAGCACTACCCGTATATAAAATAATATGGCGTACTAGAAATGCTGTTTCTCATTTACATTTAAGACTTGTACTATAAAATATATTTCAGATGATATTATATTGTAAATTTATAACATTTATTTTATATAGGACCATTTTGAGGGTATTAATTAAATTTTAAATACTGCTAATTAATTTTAACTATACAATAAAACATAGGTTTTACGCTTAGGGACTATGTTCATCTTAACGCAGGCATATATAGTGATATTATTTTAAAAATGTTAACCTGATAGTAATATATCCAACTTAGGCCTTGCTTGTAAGAAGAAATGCACTTTCTTTGTATCGATTGAAAGATGTAGAACACCAGCATCCATAAAACTTGAAAATTGTCTATAAACTTTCTATACTTCCTTTGACATTGGAATTTTAAACGCAAGAGAACTATTTGATTCTGTACATATCTTGCTCTGGGCCTAAAAGGCCTGTAACCAGCTTTATATATATAAATCTATAAGTCGAACTCATATCTATTACTTTTTCTTCTTTATTCGTCAATAAACAGCAATTCATATGAATGTAAAATATAAAGACGAATTTCAGGAGATATGTAGGTCAATCGAATTATTTTCGGTGCGGAAATAATTAATAATCGTTTTACCAAATGTTAATGTTTGAAATATTAGTCATTCGTATCACTGAATAGGTTAGTAACGTATAAGGGATCTGAGTAATTAATATCTTCATAGCAGATCTCCTTTCCGAATTGACGTTTGGACTGAAAGACTTCCGCACTATAAGTTATACCGACGAGAAAGTTTATTAAAAACAATACATCGTTACTTGATATTTCTTATCAATAATTTTTATGTAGTGAGTAGATTAAATGTAGCTATAAACCTTTACTTGATTTTTTTACATGTACAGTGCTGGCCATTTTTGTATTACAATGCTAATAATACCACATAAGATAGAGAAATACTTTCAGAGTTGATAAACAATAAGCATCTGTAATGATGTCTTTTCACTATTGAAGATTACGAACAAATCGCGTATCGAAGATCACGAACAAATTGTGATTCGTAGAAACTTCAAAATTTCTGTTTTATGCATAAAATATAATAAAAATATCTCACAGACAATAATTCTGTTTAATTGATCAGATTGGCGGAACAGGATTATGTAGACATCTGACATTTCTGTTTATGATCAGTAATCAAAGCATCTAATAGTTGTGTTATTGTATTGTAATTAACCACATAGTAAAGCTGCAAATTCTTTCATAAAATTACCATAAAATGTTACGAGTTCGTTGCATGGCTCTAATACATATCAATTTATAAATAGCAACATAATATAATAACAGATACTATCCAGATGTTTTCTAAAAAATGGAAGGTATTTACATTTTCAAGACACATGTTTGTAATTGATTATTTATTTTAACATTGTAGGTTTAAAATTGTATAAAATATTTGTATATTAAATTATTTTGAGGCAGAATATTAAAAATTACTAAATTAGCAACCAATTGTAACAAAAATTTGTTTCATAAATTGTAATAGTTGAAAATATCTGAATTTCTGAAATGTGTTTATTTCTTCATACAAACGGTTCAATACAACGAAAAATATTCTGTTACCGCTTTATTCGCAGTAAGTTAATTCATTTTCTAACGGAAGTAGAGTGCAGAATAGAATAATAACAGTAACTAGTGACCCTACTGTGTTTTAAAAACAAGAAAATTAATTGTACAAGTTTATGTTTAATTCATACCTGCCACTAGAAATGTTGCAGAGACGTGAATACTTATTTAGGAATTTATCACATTATGTATGCATTCTCGCTGATTTTGATAATATCTTGTTATATTTAAAATGGAAACTTTAAATTTTACTATATCTATATCATGAAATAAGTATCTATATGATAGCATCTACTCAACAAATAAAACAGCACAAATTATTAGAAATACTACGTTAAGAACATTTTTATGATTACTGATAAACTACTACCTTAATATGATTGGAATCATTGCAACAATTAAAAATAATGATAGATTTGCGAAACATATTACATTTTTTTATTTAATATTTATTAGTTTTTTATACATAGTGATTCTCCAGGTTGTTATGCCGTGATCTCGTCTGGTGGCCGAAAGTTCAACAGATGACAGCTAAAAAGCTCAGCCAGGTACAAAGGATTGCCTGCCTAAGCATAACTGGAGCTATGCGTACGACACCTACCATAGCAATGGAGGTGATGCTATGTCTACCACCTCTGGATATTTATCTAAGAGAAGTGGCTATGACAACTATGCTTCGCCTCAAAAATACTGGTATTATACCTGATGTAGGATGTGGAGAAGCTAAGAGTCTCCTGTGGAGTGGGGTCGTCAAAAAGATGCCCTCTTTGCAGGCAGACACTGGCAGTATTTCTCTCAAGTTTGTGTTTGACAGACTCTACACGGTATTTATCAGAATCGAGGAGACCGCCAGTGAAGATGCTATCAACATCTACACGGACGGGTCAAAAGAAGGAAGGTGCAAGATGTGGGATTTATTCCAGATCCTTGCATATTCGTTATCAGTGGGCAATGGAAATAAATGGATAGGCATGCTACCGTGGTACAAACGGAATTAGCAGGTATAATCATAGCCGCCAAAGAAATTGTTGGTAGACATACCTTGGGCAAAACCATCAGAATCTACACAGACAGTAGACAATCACTACTGATCTTACGTAATCATAAGATAACAACTAGATCAGCATGGGAATGCCATCAGGCACTAGTAGTGGCCTCAGCTAACAACAGCGTATCTGTACGCTGGGTAAAGGAACACGACCGGTGCAATGGCAATAAAGTAGCTGACGACTTGGCTAGGAGTGCATCGGGTCTAAATATTTTTGAACCCGGTCCTCCAGTATGCTTCCGTTGTCAGCATTTATTGAAATTATCAAAGGATACACCCACAAAGAGTTTAAGAAACGTTGGGATGAAGCAAATGGCTGCAATTTGGCAAAGGAGTCCCTAGGGTACCCTGCAAGGATACAGCCAAAAAGTACCTGGCTATGTCTAGGATAAATCTTCGTCTAGTGACAGGTATTCAAACTGGACACTGCTGGTTAAGAAAGCACCTCTATAACATGAGGAAGTGTGATACACCTCTTTGTAGGGGTTGCGAACAGGAAGACGAGACAGTGCTCCATGCACTCTGTGAGTGCGCTGCCATCTCGTCAATAAGAGAGTCCGTGTTGGGAGAGCGATGGCCTTCTATGGCCTACATTAGAGAGATCCCCCTGAGCAGCGTCACCACCTTTTTCTCCTTATTAGGTTGGCTGACGGCTTAGGTGGACTGATCTCCTAATGGGAGGAGGTACAATGGGCCCAATGGGGCCTAAGTGCTGTAGCCGTTTCGCTACCCTCCTTTAATTCCAGATTCCAGATGCCGTGATCTCGGTAACTGGTAGCTGCCAGAAACAGAAAAATGTCTGATCTTCACTGAAGATGCCGACAGTGAAGAGCGGCGAAACGTTTGGAAGCATGGGAGGATTTCACGTTCAATTCATAGATATATTTAGTGGCAGACTAATAAAATTTAAGTAAGCAGCTTATATCTCGCCATCAAAATGTAAGCAAGTTAGAAAAAATACTTTATGGTCATTTAGTCAAACTTCAAATTATAGTATTTGCTTAATTTTAATGAAGCATCTATGGTCAACCCAGAAAATTTTAAGTCTATCTGATAAGTAATTTTCGAAATATACGAGGTCAAATTGGATGTCACGGCGTGACGTCATTGCCTCTTACAGCTTCTTCGTCCGCTTTGAACTCGGCCAAAGGTATGTGTCAATTTAAAACAGATTAGCACAAGCTAACTACTTTTAAAATTACAAATTCGTGTAATCTACCGATGATAAATTTAATTATGATGATGAACTATTTAATACAAATCAGCAAAGTAATTACTGCAATGAGAGGTGTAAAAATGGAATGGTAAGTTCTACACCATTAATATCAGTTAGACTTTTCAAGTAATGTAGATAGATAGTAACTACAACTCTTTATATACATATCTGCCACCCTTCTTAAATCTTAGTTAATATAAAGTTTGGTTATACCATAACTTTCAAATTTATTCTTTTTGATTTTAAATATTTAAAATTTAATTTGATAATATAAAGTGTAAAACCAAAAAGTAAGCAATTTATAAACTAGTTATTAAAACAATATTAAGGTACCTACTTATTATACGTATTGCTGACCATGTAGCTAGTATTGATACCCATCAGAAAGGCTCTACCGTATCGCCCCTGTGACTTGGTGAACATTTTTGTAAAGCGGCCGCATCATGTACTTATCGTTGAACATTTCTTATATGGTAGGACAAGGTTTTTGCGAGTAATCATTATACATTCTGCTTTCTCACTATGTAATGAATAGACATGTACAGATTACAATTTTGTTTTATCAAAAATTGCTATTTACAAGTGCATTTTTTTCGTAAACTGCAATAGTCTACAGTATGTACCAAAGAATTTAAATTTTACTAAACTAAACATAAAGTATAAATTCTACATAAGTATATTGTTACGAATGCTCACCTACCTTTTTAGCTGGTTAATTATGTTCTTGTTTTCGTTAGAATTTATAATTGAAGCTCACCTACCTCATTCTTATATATTAAAATCCGTTGTTTTTTCTCTCTCGCGAAAAAGTGGCGTTTTGCATTACCTAAGGCTTTTGAGGCGAGCCGCGCAGCGGCGAGCCCGGGTGCGCGAAGCCGAGTTCGGTCCTTCGGTTGTCCGGTGGGCGTATTTTGGTGATTTCTCTTTACCTTTTTCGGGGCGAATTTTGCGTTTTTCCGGAGGTCCGCGGCCGCCAGTTTTCCATTTTCGCGCGGATGTCGCGAAAAAAAGAGATAGATATAGCCGGGAATTCGAGAAACGTCAGTCAGATATGGGTAGACGTCCAACTATTTCGGATTCGATATTTTCGTATTTTCCCGCATTCGTTTCCACAAAGCCATGTCGAAACGTAAACTTTGAACCTTCTACGATGTGTCGCGTGCCTCAGGTTTGAGTTTAAAATTCGATTTTATAGTGAAAATAACGAAAGTTTTACTCAATTACACGTTCGGCGGTATTCGCATTCGCTCGGCCGCCGGCCGTCCTAAACGTCAAACGGCTACCAGGACGGTGCACGGCCTGTGACAGCTCCCGATAAAACGTAGGAAATTTCGCTAAAGGGGCCGATCGGAGCCCCCCCGAGCCAGAAACGGTAAGTTTAAAGTTTCTAGATACTTTCTGTTATGCGAGCCCTGGGTTTAGAATTCGTTTTTGTATCGAAATGTGCGAAAATCCGATCCAAGACCGGGGAGAAGGGCCTGGCAAATGGCGGTCTTCACAAAACCTTCAAAACGATTACATTCTGAAAAGTAAGTACCCCTTTATTTCCATAAAGCCATATCGAAACGTAAACTTTGAACCTTCTACAATGTGTCGTGTGCCTCAGGTTTAGGTTTAAAATTCGATTTTATAGTGAAAATAACGAAAATTAGGGTCAATTACCCGTTCGGGGGCATTCGCGTTCGCTCGGCCGTCAGTTACCTGTTACATAGACATTGAGCCGACCCTGTGTTAGCTGACCTACACCATAAGTGATAAAGTGCGGTAGAAGTGCTGACAAAGATTCCTGTCGAAGTTTATCTTTTTATACCGTATATTATCAATAACCTTATGTTAATTCCAGAAATTATGTATTGTTCATTGTTCCTAGTGCACGAGGCAATCTAGTAATTTGTATTACGTATGTTTCATGTATATATATATTTTTAGACCTTTTCAGCTTCAGTTCAGTTCAGTCTTAATCAAGTCAAAACGCTGTTAAAGATTTGAGCTAACTCTGTTTTGTTCTTAGTAAAATACCTGCTGTTAGTTAAATAAAACACAATTAGAAAGAACGAATATCTTTTTTTGGGTAGTTATTTTAATTAACAAGAGTAAAAGCTGAGTCCAAAACAAACCAAAGAAGCGGAGGGGCTTCTTCGAACCAAGAACTGCAAGAAGCTCAACGTCACTGGCGCAGTCGGAAAAGGATCTGATAGTCACTGTATAGAATAAGACGTAGTGCCTTTTTGGAAAGTGTTTTTTCTACTGACAGGACTACTGCAAGTTAAGAGTGTTTCGAGAAGAGAACTGAATATTCCTTGTCGACATACGGGGGCCATCTTCTAGGACACAAACCCAGAAAATTGGCTAGCAACCTACTGGAGGATCGAATATCCCTGGACAGGTTTAGAAAGAAAAACAACAAAATCAAGCAATCACACAAAGCAAAGCTGCACACAAACAAGGTTAGTCATTTTTCTCATAATCCATTTTTTTCCTTCTCACCCCAACTTTTCACATTTTTTTGTGTAAAATAATATTCAAAAATAAAACTTGTTTTTATTGTTTGGAAATAAAAATTATTCTCTCAACAAATGGTTAATGTTTAGAAATATTAAAGAAACGTCAAAAGCAAACAAAAATTTTAGACAACAAACTAGAGCTAGTAGAAGTATTAATTCTGAAGATTCTGATTCAGATTTAGATAGTGTTATCCAAGATTTATCTGCGATTAGATTAGAATACGAAAAATCTAAAAGAAATAATAGTGACAATATGGCTCGTGAAATAAATTATCAGCAATTAAAATTATTTTTAGATATTATTCCAAATTTTAGTGGAGACCCATGTGAATTAAATAATTTTATTGGAGCTTGTGATGAAACATTTGTACAGTATGCTAACGAATCTGAAGTTATAAAAATTAATTTTTAGAGGTATAATTGGCAAACTACGAGGCAAAGCATTAACTTTAATTTCAAGTAGAATTGAATTAGACACTTGGGACAAAATAAAAGAAATTTTGAAAGTTTCTTTTACTGATCAAAGGTCATTTACTTGTTTACTTCATGAACTTCACAGTTTGAAACCAAATCCTAAAGAAAGTCCTTATAATTTTGGTATTCGTTGTCAATATACTAGAAGTTTAATTTTTTCATCTATTAATAATGATAATACAATGGACCATGTACAAAAAATTGCTCAAATTTCTAATATTGAAAAATTAATTTTGGTAACATTTTTAAAATATCTTCCACCACAAATTCAAACCGGTGTTAGACTTAAAAATCCAGATTGTTTAGAAATAGCAATGCAATACGTAATAGAAGAAGAAAATTTTAATTCTATTGTAAATGAAGGAAAGAGAAATTTAAATCAACATATTCCATCTCCAAATATTAAAGCACCTGTTCAAAAATATTCTCAAATTCAACCTACTCTAAGTCAAACATTTTCACATAATAATTCACAGTTACAACAACGATTTCATGAACAAAATAAAAAAATATTTCCTAGTCAACCAATTCAAATATCTCCAAAACAAGTACCACAAAAATTTTACCCAAATCAACAAGTATTCGGTAAACAAAGTACGTCAACAACCAACGTCTGGAAACCCAAAAATCAAATACCTACTTATAAACCTACTCCTATGTCAACAACATCTAGGCAAACAACTACTCAACCTTATCAGTTTAAACCCCAATCGAGACCGACATTTATGGCAGAAGAATTACACAACATTGATGAAGAAATTTATACTGAAGCAATTGAAGAAAATCCAGCAGCATATGGTTATGAACAAGAAGAATTACCCATGCAAGACCAAGAAGGTATGGAACCATATACAGAAGAACAAAATAACGATGAAGAAAATTTTATCCACCTAGCCTCTGGACAGAAAATTACTTAGAATTAAATCATATTATAGATCAACGCAAATTGCCATTTATCGAAATTTCAGGATTTCATAGACCTTTACGTTTTCTTATTGATTCTGGTAGTCATATATCTTTAATGAACCCTGTTTTAGTAAAAAATATTTCCCAGAGTGCATCATTATAAAACCAAGTTTAATAAAACATCTTGTGGTCAACAAACAGCAAAATTTGAGGCACATATCCCAGTTTTCAAAGAATTTCAAGCAAATGGAAAAATTATTTTCACTTTATTTGACTTTCATCCGTTTTTTGATGGATTAATCAGCTTTACAGACTTAAAAAATATGGGATTTAATTGGAATTTACAAGAAGGATATCTACAGAGAAATAATTTGAAAATTCCTGTACGACAATGTTCTCCTTCAGAATATGAACACTTTAACATCACTGTTAATGAAAATGAAATTTTAAGAACCAAAATTCCAACTAACGCCGTTACTGATGGATCATATTATATCCCAGAAACAACAATTAATGAACACTGTTATATACCGGAATGTATAACAACAGTAGAAAATGGACAAGCAACTCTTGAAATACATAATGTTAGTGTTGAAGATACATATGTAAATCTAACGTATCCGCTGGAAGTCTTTCCACTTGAGAATTACGAAATTTTTCAAGCCCAAATTACTGATGTAGGAATGTATCCAAGCGAACAAGATATTGGAAACTTACTACGATTAAATCACCTAAACCAAGAGGAAAAGTCGAGGTTAACTAAATTATGTGAACATTTTCATTCAATATTTCAGTATCCAAATCAACCTCTTTCAGCTACTACACAGACAACTCACATAATACGGACAACAGATGAAGAACCCATCCATACGAAGTCATATAGATTCCCAGAAATCCACAAAAAGGAAGTTAGAGACCAAATAAAAATATGCTGGAAACTGGAATAATAAAAACAGTACAAGCCCATGGTCAAGCCCCTATATGGATAGTTCCAAAAAAACTTGATGCAAGTGGAACTCAGAAATGGAGAATAGTCGTGGATTATAGAAAGTTAAATAACAAGACCATTCAAGACAGATACCCATTGCCTAACATCGATGATCTGTTAGAAAAATTAGGCAGATGCCAATATTTTACTATATTAGACTTGGCGAGCGGATTTCACCAAATTAAAATGCATAAAGATAGTATTGAAAAAACTGCATTTTCCACCGATTATGGACATTATGAGTTTTTAAGAATGCCCTTTGGACTTAAAAACGCCCCAGCAACATTCCAGAGAATGATTAATGAAGTTTTAAAAGATTTAATAAATAAAACATGTGTTGTATATATGGATGACGTTATTATATTTTCGTCTTCATTGGATGAACATATTCAAAATCTTAAGGAAGTATTTAAAAAATTCCAGGAACATAATTTAAAGGTACAATTAGATAAAAGTGAATTTATGAAAAGGGAAGTTGAATTGTTAGGACATAGCGTTACAACTGAAGGTATTAAACCAAATAAAAAAATTGATGCCATCATGAACTTTCCAATCCCTAAGACACATAAAGAGATTAAAAGTTTTTAGGAATGATAGGATTTTATAGAAAATTTATAAACAATTTAAAAATTACAAAACCACTTACAGCTTGTTTAAAAGGTAAAAAGTAGAACACACCAAAGAATTTATTCAAGCCTTTGAGACATGTAAAATTATACTCTGTAACGAACCAATTTTAACTCACCCTGATTTCTCAAAAATATTTACCCTGACAACCGATGCAAGTAAATTTGCCATTGGTGCCTTACTAAGTCAGGACGGAAAACCAATATGTTATGCAAGCCGTACCCTTAATCCAAATGAAATTAACTATTCAACTACAGAAAAGAATTACTAGCTATTATTTGGGCTGTAAAGTACTTCAGACCTTATTTATTTGGTAGACATTTCAAAATTAAGACAGATCACCGACCTTTGAAATGGTTAGAAAATTTAAAAGAGCCAAGTTCCAAACTTGTGCGATGGAAATTACTTTTATCAGAATACGATTATGAAATTGATTATATTAAAGGTAAAGATAATGTCGTTGCAGACGCGCTATCTAGAAATCCTTCAGACAATGTTTCTTTGATAAACGAAATAGGTGATATTGATAATGTCATTCAAGAATATTTAAACTATGAAAATAATGTTACAACAGCACATTCTGCAGATGAAATTCCTCTACTTAGTTTTCCTTATACAGAAAAATCTTTAAATCATTATAAACATCAAATGATTATTAAAGTTTCAGAATCATCCCCTGTACCTAATTGTATTAAAGAAAAGATTTTTGATAATCAGAGATTTTACATAAATATTAGAAAAAATCATATAGATGAAGATTTAGAACAATTCATAGCTAATCTCGATAATAAACTTACATATTATTTATATTTTCCTGACAAACAACATGAAAAATACTTTATAAAAAATATACAAGAAAAACTTATTAGCATTCAATCAAAATTAATAATTTGTTCTTCAAAATTAACTGATATCTGTACAGATTCTGAAAAACAAGACAAAATGAATTATCATCATATTTATAAAACTGGTCATAGAGGTATTACAACTACAATTGACTCTCTAAAGAAAAATTACTATTGGCCTAGCATGACTAAAGACGTTAATAACTATGTCAATAATTGTGTCATATGTCAAAAATCTAAATATGAAAGACAACCTAATAATTTTGAATTTCAACCAATTCCTATAGGTACAAAACCTTTTGAAAGAATTCATATCGATACCTTGTCAGTATCTAAAGAAAAATTCTTAACGATAATTGATACTTTTTCAAAATTTGCGCAAGCCTATCCAATTTTAGGAACAAATTCTATAAATGTCCTTGACGGATTATTAACTTTTATATCACATTATGGACTTCCTCATACAATTGTTTGTGATAATGGTGTGGAATTTAATAATAAAAATTTCCTAGATTTTTGCAAAATTCATAAAGTAAATATACACTTTACTACACCAAAAAATCCGAATTCAAATAGTTACATTGAAAGATTTCATTCTACATTGTTGGAACAAATTAGAGTTAAAACGCAACAAAATCCTAAAGAATCTTTAAATAACTTAATAAAATATTCACTATTACATTATAATAATTCCATACATTCGAGTACAAACTTCACTCCTTTTGAGATCGTTTCAGGACATTTCAATACTAAAGATCCTTATGATATTGAAGAAAAAGATATAATCTCTAAATATGTGTATGACCATAAAGAAAAATTAAAAGGAAAATATCAACAAATCAATGACGATATAAACAAGAAAAAACTGATAAATTGGAAAAATTAACGCAGAACGGAAAGAACCAATGACAATATCAGAACAAGACCAAATTTATCATAAAGAACAGACAAGAGATAAATTAGCAAATAAATTTTCCAAAATTTCGCCTGTAGCTCAAACAAAAAATAAGGTGAAAACTGAAACATCAAAATATTCTAAGCATAATTTAAAGAAACGTAAAAAATATTAATTACTAATGTTTTATTTCCAGATGAGGATATTGATTATTTTCTCGTTTATCCTTATCCATAACTTAAATAATGCAGTTATTCAAAAATTAACCAACCCTATTTTACCAATGAACTTGGAAAACTCGAGAATTATTATAAGTAAACATACATTCGTCAGTTATCTAGATATTTCTGAACTGAATAAAATTAAATCTAATTTACAAGAACAAGTCAATTTTATTATTGAAAGAAAAATTTTACTGATATGTCAGACAAACTAATAAAACAAGCACAATCACTGTTATTTCAAATAACATGAGACACAAACGTGGACTGATAAATCTTGGTGGTAAAATATCAAAATGGTTATTTGGCACACTTGATTCTGAGGATGGAAAAAGAATCGATACTATATTAGATTACCTTAACAATAATGATCACTTACTTAAAGATGAAATTAATAATGAAATTTCTTATTCAAAGGAATTTATGTCAAAAACAAATCATAGCCTTTTTCAAATCAAATCAAACATCTTAACTATAAAGAGTTTAATCGATAAATACCAGGATAGTATAAATGAAATTAATACTTTGGAATTAATTATTAATTGCCTAATAACTCTACAGAACCAATTAAATCAAATCGTTAATGCTATAACATTTGCTACTCTTAATAAAATTCATCCAACTTTGCTTTCTATAGAAAATTTGAATATTATAATAAATAAAATGCAAAACTTATACTCACTAAATCAAATTGCTCAATTCAAAAGTAAACACAGTTATTATATGTTTTTGGTATTCAACTATTATATAAAGACGAGAGAATAATTTTCTTAATTCATTGTCCAATTTTAATGACTACTGCGTTTAAAACATTTTTTTTGTATCCTGTTCCTATCCAGAATAAAATAATCCCCCCTCAAAAACCATATCTTATCCTTAATGAGAAAAATGAACTCTATCAATATCAAGAAGAATTGTGTGAAAAGATCGAAGATACCTTTTATTGCCATAATCATCTTCAAGCCGAAGAAGATTGCATAGTCTATATTATTTTGAAGAATGAAGCCAAAAACTGTTCTACTGTGTCTGTCCATGTAGAAAAGATGATTGCAAATCAAATTTCTCCCCAAAATATGTTGTTAACTACACCTTCCTACACAATAATTACGGAAGGATGTTCCATAGAAAAACATCAAGAACTTCAACCTGGGAGTTACCTAATAACAATTCCTGAAAAATGTCATTATACTATTAATCAAGAACAGTTTTCTTCCGAAAATGAAGATCTTTCGCCTGTTACAATTATTGAACTTCCATCATTGGATGTATCCAAGTTGAGAGGACGATCAAATAAAATTAAACTTAATAGCATGGATATCGAAGAGCTTTCTCATTTGGCAAATAAAATGAATAATCATCATGAAATAGCTTTACCTGTGGAGCCAAAGGAAAATCATCCCATACCAACTTGGCTTCTTATTATTGTTTGCTTTCTCATTTGTGCTATCACCTATATTGGAGTAACATGCTACTATAGAAACTGTTACCCTTACCCAATCAAACTATTTAGAAGGAAGAAAAATCCGAATGAGGCCTCTTCTCTTAATGATGATCAACCCAGCCAACCAGTCCAACCCTAGGTTTCCATTTTAGGCGGGAGGAGTTACCTGTTACATAGACATTGAGCCGACCCTGTGTTAACTGACCTACACCATAAGTGATAAAGTGCGGTAGAAGTGCTGACAAAGATTCCTGTCGAAGTTTATCTTTTATACCGTATATTATCAATAACCTTATGTTAATTCCAGAAATTATCTATTGTTCATTGTTCCTAGTGCACGAGGCAATCTAGTAATTTGTATTACGTATGTTTCATGTATATATATATTTTTAGACCTTTTCAGCTTCAGTTCAGTTCAGTCTTAATCAAGTCAAAACGCTGTTAAAGATTTGAGCTAACTCTGTTTTGTTCTTAGTAAAATACCTGCTGTTAGTTAAATAAAACACAATTAGAAAGAACGAATATCTTTTTTTGGGTAGTTATTTTAATTAACAAGAGTAAAAGCTGAGTCCAAAACCAACCAAAGAAGCGGAGGGGCTTCTTCGAACCAAGAACTGCAAGAAGCTCAACGTCACTCGTCCTAAACGTCAAACGGCTAGCCGGACGGTGCACGGCCTGTGACAGCTCCCCATAAAACGCAGAAACGTTCGCCAAACGGGCCGATCGGAGCCCCTTGAAGAACAGAAACGGTAAGTTTAAAGTCTCTAGATACTTTCTGTTATGCGAGCGCTGGATTTTGAATTCATTTTTGTATCGAAATGTGTGAAAATCAGATCCAAGACCGGGGAGAAGAGCCTGGCAAATGGCGGTCTTCACAAAACCTTCAAAACGATTAGATTCTGAAAAGTAAGTACCCCTTTATTTCCATAAAGCCATATCGAAACGTAAACTTTGAACCTTCTACAATGTGTCGTGTGCCTCAGGTTTAGGTTTAAAATTCGATTGTATAGTGAAATTATCGAAATTTTAGTCCACTACACGTTCGGCCGGCGCCCGGCCGCCGAAACGTCAAACGGCAAGTGGGTGACAGTTCCGCATATAACATAGGAAATTTCGCTAAATTCGGAGCCCCCCGAAGGCCAAAAAAGGTAAATTTGAAGTCTCCAGATACGTTCTGTTATGCGAGCGCTTTGTTTTGAGTTCATTTTTGCATTGAACTTTGCATAAATACGAATGAATACGTGGTATAAATGAGCTAGACAATATGGCGGACCTCAATTATTTTAAGTCGCTTCGCGTATATACAGTGCGACTCACAAAAGCTCGACGTACGGGGTGTTACTATAATAATTGACGAGAAAAAAATAAAAATTACAGATTCGAGGAAATTTTCGGTTTTTTCGCTTCGGAGGGGTTGTCTGACGTGCGAAAGACCGTTTTATATACAAAGTGTTGGAAAAATGTTAAACGTTAAAAAATGTCAAAATTAAGGGAACTGGAAATTTTTTTGGTACGAAACTTTCGTCGGGGGTCTCTTACCGCACTAATTATTGAAAAATATAGGGTGTTTACAAAACCCACCCGTTCCCTAAAAATCAAGAAAATTCGTGGATTTAAAAATTTTTTTGCTTTCTGATGAAACTTTTACAATAGTTTGTAAAAAACTATAAAAATATATACTTTGGTATTATTATGTATATAAATACATACGTATGAAAAATACAGGGTGTCAAATAAAGAAGCATTCTGTAGATCCACAAAATTTATGGACTTTATTTTTTTTATGAAACTTTTCACGATTGTAAAAAAATGATACTAATGTGACAATAAAGGGTGATTAACGAAAGCAATCACTTCTATAAGAATCCTAACAATTCATGAAATATTTTTATGAAACTTTTACAATGGTCTGTAAGAAAACCACACTAATTAAAAACTACTGGGTGTTTAAGAAAACTGAACCAATATTGAAACTCCCAAAATTCATGGAAAAACAATATTTTATTTATTAAACTTCCATCAAGGATTTATTATGACACTCACTAACGAAGCAAATACAGAGTGTTTAATAATAACGAACCATTCTCTAAAAATCCTCAAGATTCATGGAATTAAAAAATTCTTTTGATGAAACTTTTACAATGTTCTGTAGGAAAAATATACTAATTAAAAAATACAGAGTGTTTAAAAATACCTAAACGTTCCCTAAAAATCCTGAAAATTCGTGGATTAAATTTTTTTTTTGCTTTCTGATGAAACTTTTTACAGTAGTTTGTAAAAAAACTATAAAAAATATATACTTTGGTATCATTATGTATATAAATATATACGTATGAAAAAATACAGTGTGTAAAATAAAGAACCATTCTCTAGATCCACAAAATTTATGGAATTTATTTTTTTATGAAACTTTTCACGATTGTAAAAATATATACTAATGAGAAAATACAGGAAACGAAACAGGTGCTTAACGAAACCAAACCATTCTATAAGAATCCTAACAATTCATGAAATATTTTTTATGAAACTTTTCACAATGGTCTGTAAGAAACTATTTTAATGAGAACAATATAACAGGGTGTTTAAGAAAACTGAATCAATATTAAAACTCCCAAAATTCATGGAAAAAATTTATGGAATTTAATTTTTTTATTAAACTTTACATGATTGTAAAAATTACACTAATGAAAAATACAGGGTGTTTAACAAAACCATTGAACCAATATTGAAACTCCCAAAATTCATAGAAAGAACTTATGGAATTTTTTATGAAACTTCACGATTGTTAAAAATTATACTAATGAAAAATACAGGGTGCTTAACGAAATCAAACCATTCTATAAGAATCCTAACAATTCATGGAATATTTTCTTATGAACCTTTTCACAATGGTCTGTAAGAAAACTATACTAATTAAAAACTACTGGGTGTTTAAAAATTGAACCATTCTCTAGAAACCTTCATGGAAGTATAATATTCTTTTGATGAAACTTTTAACAATGGTTTATATGGCAACTATTTGAATGAGAACAATATAGGGTGTTTAAGAAAATCGAATCATTCTAAAAATCCTAAAAACTTGGAATTAAAAACTCTTTTAGTTTTTGATGAAACTTTTTAAGATAGTTTGTAAAAAACCTATAAAAAGTACATACTTAGGTATTATTATGTAGCTATATAAATACATACTTATGAAAAATACAGGGTGTAAAATAAAGACCAATTCTCTAGATCCACGAAATTTATGGAATTTAATTTTTTTTATGAAACTTCACGATTGTAAAAAATTATACTGATGAAAAATAGAGGGTGTTTAAAAACCAAACCATTCTCTAAGAATCCTCACAATTCATGGAATATTTTCTAATGAAACTTTTCACAACGGTCTGTAAGAAAACTATACTAATTAAAAACTACTGGGTGTTTAAAAACCGACCGTTCTCTAGAAACCTTCATGGAAGTATAATATTCCTTTGATGAAACTTTTAACAATGGTCTATATGGAAACTATTTTAATGAAAACAATACAGGGTGTTTAAGAGAATCGAATCATTCTAAAAATCCTAAAAACTTAGAATTAAAAACTCTTTTTGGTTTTTGATGAAACTTTTAAGATAGTTTGTAAAAACTATACAAAATAAATACTTAGGTATTATTATGTAGCTATATAAATACATACTTATGAAAAATACAGGGTGTAAAATAAAGACCAATTCTCTAGATCCACAAAATTTATGGAATTTAATTTTTTTATGAAACTTCACGATTGTAAAAAATTATACTGATGAAAAATACGGGTGTTTAACAAAACCAAATCATTCTCTAAGAATCTTCACAATTCATGGAATATTTTCTAATGAAACTTTTCACAACGGTCTGTAAGAAAACTACACTAATTAAAAAACTACTGGGTTTTTAAAAAAACGACTGTTCTCTAGAAACCTTCATGGAAGTACAATATTCCTTTGATGAAACTTTTAACAATGGTATATATGAAAACTATTTTCATGAAAACAATACAGGGTGATTAAAAAAACTGAACCAATATTGAAAATCCCAAAATTCATGGAATAAAATTTTTGTTTTGCTTCGGAAGGGTTGTCGGATGTACGAAAGACCGTTTTATATACAAAGTGTTGGAAAAATGTTGAACGTTAAAAAAATCTCAAAATTAAGAGAACTGACAATTTTTTCCTCAACTTCCATCGAGGGTCTCTTAACGCACTAATTATCGAAAAAATACATGGTGTTTAAAAATGAACCCTACTCAAGAAAGGTCAAGTCGGCGATAGCCGACTTGCCACCTTTCTAGTTTATTTATAAATTACGTTTCTGTTTATGTTAGAATTTATAATTGTTGTGATGCCTTTATTTCGACGTTTTCCGGAATATTCCAGGCTATATTCTATTTGTTCCTCGACACGTTCTCGAGATCTCAGAAACTTCGAGAACTCTAAAAACCTATATAAGCAGACCATTTTCGGCCGCTGGAGTCAGTTTATATTGAGCAGTCGAACGCGAATGACTGAAACGTCAAAGTAAAGTATTTGACAGTTGTGAATTTGTTGAAGCAGATTTATTGTATAATCAAGAGTGACAATAAAGTTGTTTGTCTACGTGACGTATTTCAACGATAACTTAATTTCGAGGTTACATTATTATAAATTATCTTTAAATTATTACGCTGATTTTATTATAAATCTTTTTCTACAACACATATTTATTTGTTTTGGTTTCAAGAAATATGTCGCGCTTCATTGCTTTTTGCCACAAGTTTTGTGTATTGAGATTCCGGGATATATACATACCTGCAGTGATGCAGTGACGTTGCAGGAGGGTTGCAGGAAGCAGTGCCGTCACACAGCGGTATGTGCATGTTCTCAAACGTAAGGAAAATATATTTTGAGATTTCACTAAAATTACAAAATGCAAGTGTGCATAACCACGTTGCATAACAGTATAAAAGCTAAAAGTAATTTAGAATAAGAAAAATACAATTTTTTTAAATTTTACGGAAAAGATTCATCACCTTTTTCAGTGTTCATCAATACATCAATTTCATGAAAATAACAGATCTGAATTCTAAATAGAGACATGGGTGCTGTATAACAGATTGTAACTTTGTAAGTAGTATGTACCACAACCATTGCAATTATAAGTAAAATTAAAGGATATGATAAATAATCTTGGGTTTCTGTCCGTTTTTAATGTATATAATTGATGTGTGCCAAGTCTGCATAATGTTACAAAATATCAGACAATTGTCTCTGCTCTAGTTCAGATAAACATATTGCAAGCTATGCTAAATTATAACTCCTTTTCTGGATGCTAAGACGCATAAGAAAGAAAAGATTATCATAAAAAAGGTGCATAACGTAATGCGTTCATCAAAATTTTACGAAATAACTAGCAAAATTGTTAGAATGTACATATTTGTAAGAATTTGTCAAATATTATATAAAGTTGCCTATATAGAGCATTAAGTACTCAGTAGGTATTTATCATAAAACTTACGAAGATAAAGAAAAAGTGGATACTTTGAACTTTTTGGTAAACATATTTCTTATCCGTACTCCCATTCTGCCAGTTAATTAAACAGATTAATCAACCAATATTTCTCAATGACAAAACCACGCAGTTACTTGGAATTGTTTTACTTTTTAGTTCGAATAGTGTGGAAATTGCAATGCAATGCGATGATGGTGCAAAACGTGACAACTCAAGACAATGTCGAACGTAATTCAATTTATTTATGCCATAATGATAGAACTATTCCAGTGATACAGTTATAAAGCGATGGCCTTACTTATAATATTTACACGTATGCAAAATAACCTTATTTTGAAATTGTTACATATCATGTTAATAAAACAGGGAATGTAACTAACCCTAACAAATTCTTATCATAAGGGTAAGTAGATAAATTATTTAACGGTATTCAACGACGTATGCAAAAAGGATTAAAATAAGAAACTGGTTCGTATAATTTCCCAGCTGGCAATACCAATATAATAATTACAGAAAACAATCTTGGAACTAAATTGTAAGCAAAATAGCAGTCACTTATGTGACTCAAATTGGCAATAAGAAGAAGGATGTAGGTAGAAAAAAAGGTGATCTGTCCTGTCAAATTTCATGTGTCATTAGATAATCTGTGAGACCAATTATTCAAGTCAGACGTTGAACATTAACGTAAAATCGGAATGTAATCCACTGCTAAATTTATAACTTTGGGAACGATTCGAAAGTCCCGATGGAATAAGTAAAATAAGAAAACTAAATCTACATTAAATAGCACTTTGAATAAGAACTTTTCTCCATTTCCTTCTGTTTATCACCTCTCTTTCCAATTCGTTACATTTTTATCTCTTAGATCTATTACAACCGCTTCTCATTCGTTCTAGATGCCCTACACACTGCACTCTTCTGGATATCAGAATTTAATTTATTTGTGGTGCCTGGTACATTGCATATTATCAATCTTCATCACATACTCATCTTCCATCTTCTTCCCCTTAGGATCTTCTTCTTCTGAAAATCTGCCTTTCCCAACAGGTTTTCTCTTGACTTCTTATTGACGGTTCAGGTTTCGTATAACACCGTCGACCTTAAGACGGTTTTATATATTCCAAATTTTACTCCTCTGGACAAATTTATGATGTTACACTTGTTGTTAGTTGTTATCAGCGCCTCCAAATACACATTTTTGTAGTTCTTCAAATTCCAAATTTATAGATATTTTTTTCCTTTCCTATTCCCAAAAGCTTATTTTTCTTTTCATTTATCATGGATGCAATCCCACTTTACTTGCCTTCTTCACAAGTTTTCTCATTACCTTTTCTAATTCCCTACTATCTCTTGCAATTATGGTCACATCATCTCCATATCTTACTATTTGGTGATTTTTAAACAATATGTGCCTTTCTCTATTTAGTTGGTTGGCTGCTATCTCTTGAGACCGAATTAATTATTATAAATATATCCCCACCAATGGAACTAGAAGCAAAAATGAATGAAAAAAAGAAACGCAATGACAATGAACAAAGTTAATTCCAAAACACAACATGATAACGTGCCTCCAGTTAAAAATGAAGCAAATAATGGTAAACGAATAATAAAGAAAATATTGTAACAGTCGTCGCTATATATTTTTTGACCTTTCGGGAAAATCTGTATTGGAGATTAAATGATCTGATCATTTGCTGTGTGTACTGGTCTATGTTGTTCTAAGTGTGGTTTGGAATAACTGTAAGTTGTCAGGTTTAATTTTTATATACGAGGCGTTCCCAAATACCATGTAATTCTAAACCGTTGCCTGTTTTGAAATTATTTCGATGTCTCTGGATTTCTTTTGTATGTTTCTAGAGATTAGGTCAAAATCTTCTTTCCGTTAGTAGACATTATTTTCTTCTCTTGTGTTCCTCTTTATATTTTGTTTACAAATGCAACCAAATATAGAAATAGGTGCGATAGTGTCATAAAGGCAGAGGCATCGACTAACATGCAATGTCAACAAATTTGATCCAGCATACAACAGTTTTGAATGGTTGAACAATTTTCAGATTGGTTGCTTCGTCGATTTAGGCGTTTCGATAGACATATCAGAAGTAACTGTAAATAAAGGTAAATTCATAGTTGCTTCTTTAGTATGTTCATAAAGGTGATCATAAGAAGAAAGTTCTTAAGGTGCGTGCACACTTTTTAGTAGACTTAAAAAATGAGAACTTAAAAGTCCTTTTTTTCTACATAACATTGTCACAGAATTTGCCCCGCTTGCACCCAATTCGACGACTGGGGTATCGCTAAACGCTAGATTGCCCCGATCGCCCCTACTCGATTCTGGTAAACAGACAAATAATCCCGAGTATCGAGGCGCGACTGGACATTTTGGAAATCGACGAGAAGCGTTCGAGTCGTTCGAGAAAATGGAACTAGAGATGCTAGAAAATACCAGGAATATTCGTTTGGTCAATAAAAGAAGAATAAACGGCCGAGTCAGTCAGTATTGAATTACAGTCTTGAATTGGAATGTTTAGTTGGAATTCAGAGCGATTTAGATAGTGATCAATTAAATAGTGTTTGAGTTGTAATTAGTACTCAGTAGTGTACAGAGTAGTTAATAAAGATAAGTGATTAATTAACAGATTGTTTTTCTGGCAATAGAAACAGACGGGTTAGGAAATCCGTGACAATATGTAAAAAAAAATATTGTACACTATAACTATATCTCTATTTAGGAATTAAGTCATAGACTTGCTGGCTCTTCTCATTATTTCAATAGGGCGTTAATATTAATGTTCTCAGAATTTTGTTAATTTGTATAAATACCATTGGAACTGACTGAATATAATCTAGTCTATGGCCAAAGAATAGCAGTCAGCTGATGACTAGCTCTGGTCTCTAGAGACAATAGAAATTCCCCCCAGTAGCCTCCTGGGCCCGGATTCTGATTATTCGAAGACGATTGTATCGAGTCGATACCTTCTACTCGTTAGCAAATTCGAACTCGACCTGAAAGTGATTCCAATTTGATTTCGAGAGGGCCTACGAGTGGAGCGTAGCATCGAACGTGAAAACCATAGCCTCTTCGTAGAAGGCTGTGGTGAATACTTCCGATGACTCCCGAATTTCGTCGAACGGTGACAAAAGGCGGGAAAAGTTAAGAATATAGTTGCTTGCTGGTTCTAGATTTAAGCACAACACATATTTTAATGTGATTTATGAAAATAATTACATAATGTTACCAATATTTTTTCAAATTTTAGTGGAAAGAGAGAGGTTGGAAGAAAATCATAGACTAAGAAATGAACGAAAGCTGTTAAGAGATAATTCTAACCCTTTTAATTTACCAGAAGTGAGATTTATTGAATTATTTAGATTGAATAAAGCAAGTGTTCTCGAAATAGAGGAAGTATTACGACCACATTTTCAAAGAAGTAGGTATAAAATGCCGTGCATTCAAGCATAAAAATCCTTACAGCACTAAGATTTTTGCAACAGGATCTTATCAAAGATCTATCGGAGAAGATTACAATCTAGCAATCAGCCAAACACTAGTTCACAGGTAATACAAATGTATAACATATATGAATATTTTTACATATTATATTTATTTGTTAGATGTATTCATGAAGTAACAGATCTGATCAATGAACATCTAACTGCAATAAAAATTAGATTCCCCCAAGACAGAAGAACAATAAATGAAAATAAACAAAAATGTATGTAAAAGTTTGGATTTCCTGGAGTTTTAGCTGAATTTTATAAATCGTAAAGGTTACCATAGTTTGAATGTCCAAATAATTTGTGACTCTGATATGAAGATCCTAAACGTAAATGCAAACTTTCCAGGAGCATCCCATGATTCGTTTATTTGGAGGCAATCACAAATCAGAAATTTATTGGTTCATAAATACGATACAGGAGAACTGAGAGGGACATGGGTACTAGGGGATTCTGGATATCCTCTAGAACCTATTTTAATGGTGCCATTTTTAGAAAATCACGAAAACTTTGGCCCTGGTGCACAAAATTATAATAGAAGCTTATGTCAAGCTCGTTCTATTATTGAGAGATGTATTGGTTTACTAAAAATGCGATTCTGCTGCATGTTGCAAGAAAGAAAAGCAAGATATGATCCTGTATTTATGGGGAAAGTAGTGAATTGTTATGTTGTTTTGCACAATATATGTATAGATCATAACATTTTATTTGAAGGTCTGGAACAATTACCACCAGACTTAGATCAACAGGGAAATATCAATAGAGATATTAATCAAAACATGTACATGGCAGGCCGACAAGTAAGGCAAACTATTATTAATAATTATTTCGATTTTAATTAAATAAATAATCATGTGAAACATATTTTTAATAAATATTAATAAACTTAACAATAGTCTCTTATTTCACATCATAATCCTCAACATAAAAAGAAAACAAATAGGTAAGTACTTCATTCATAAAAATATATGTATATATATATATATTTTTTCTTGTGGACTTCTAGTTTATTTGCTAGTCTCTTGTGACATTAAAATGTCACACAGTGTTGCAAAACTTTTATTCATAGTTTCGTTTATATTTGTTAAACATCTATCCATCGTATTATCGATTCTTTTCAATAATTCTACAGTTTCTTTGTACATTTCTTCTTGAGAGTTTGACACATTTTTCTTTTTCTTACTTCCTGCATGCACTAAATAGTCATGGTCATTAATATTACTAAGATCAATATTTCGTTTCATACTTGTCCCTACGTTTTTTTCCATAGAATTTTGAGTTATCAGTGATTCAGAATCCAGTGTACTATCCTCCAACTGAAATAAGGAAAATATAAAGTGATCACCATTTAAATATAGGATCACTTCTAATATTTACTTATTAATTGTTACTTACACCTAATTCTTTTATTCCACATCCTGCGTAGGATGTATTGCCCATTATGCTAGAACTCTTAATTCTATGGAGTTTAACTTGCTTTCTAAGGCAGGTCCTCCGCCCGTTTTCTCTTGAGTTTTTAATTTGGGCTGCTTTTTTCTTTAAATTAAATATAAAATCAGCCCAACACTAGAAGAAAATGTATGTTGCACTGGAATGAATTAGAAGTTCACATTCTCACCTTTTGCCACTTTTCTATAGGGCGTGACCCATATCCTAAACTGTTTAATTTATTTACTAGATCGGTCCACAGTTTCCTCTGTGTTTCTCGACCGTTAATTGACGACAATCGACCACAAGCAAAATCATGGTGGTTTTCCATAAATTCAACTAATATTAGCCAATGTTCTTCGTGTAATTTAAAATTAGACATTTTCCTCTTAAATTTTTAACCACAGAATAATCCGAATTATGTGTCTTAACTATAACCAATTTACTGACATACACCAAAAGCAGATTAATTTTACTCGTTGACTAACTACCATCAGTAACCACCGCCCCAGTAATAATTGAGGTTATGATCATATGTTATCTGTGGTTATGATTCCCAAACTTAACGTTTTCGACACCATTCCATTGTCGAGTGAATTTGACGTTTCAACTCGAAACGCTTTCGAAGGCAAATAAAATTAGAATCAGTTACTGCTCGAAAATCATTCGATTCGAAACGAGTCGAACAATTAGAATCTCGGCCCTGTTGTAATTATGGTTTTTATTGCATATTTACAGTAATGAATACAACATATATTATTTATATTTTAAAAGTTGGACGTTACTCTTCTGGGCAATACGCTGTATTGTCATTCATAATGTAAGTAACAATGTTTTATATAAATGTAATTATACTCGTAGATACTATTTTTGGACTTTTGTACTCTCAACTAAGATTACAAAATATAAACATAATAAATGCGTATTTGCATCTCTTTAATATCGTCAATTTAAAAATGCCAATAATATTTTTAATTCAATCTGTAAAATTTGTTTAATCAGACGTAAATTTTCTCTGCCTTACTCTTGACATCAAACTGATGTTTACAAAAGATTGATGAAAAAACATTAATTAATTCATTTTTGTATGGACAAAATCTAAAGTAGGAGAATTGTTTGAATAGTAATTCCAAACCGCATGGTTTCAACAAAAACATGACTTTAAAATGGTTCATTAACTTCGTCATACCTGATTTGTTACTGAGCATTAAGCAATAGCTTAAATTTTGTCAATGTCTTGTTAATGAAACTAGGACTACAAACGGACAAAAGAAAATACTAGGATGACTGATCTAGGATTACTTATTTATATTATTTTGTTTAATCAAAATGATTCAATTATTATCGAAGATTTAAAAGATTTTGTCGCATTTTATTAAAAGTTTAAATGTGAAAGGTAAAAACTCATTACGTATGTTGGTCACAAGTAAACTATGTATTTGAGCAAAAAAAGTGAAAGAAAAAAGGAATAATTATACATTTTCATGCTTATTTGTCTGAATGTAAATGCTTACTGAAAACTTCTATTATAGTTGAATAAATCTAGAAACCATGCCAATTCAGGTGCGGCTGTTTACTTTTTTTAGGTAATTTTTAATTAAGGTCGTTGTGAGAACAAGGAAAAGTCAATCCAGTGTAAAATTTGTCATTAGTTTTCATGACAAAGTAGGATAAAAAAATATTATTGGCACTGGGTGCAGTAGAATCAAATGGGTAAGACTTAATTTGAATTTCTGAACTATGCTAAATGGTAAACATCGTCAAAATAATAATGATAATATTTTTGTGTTTATAGAATATCTGAGCTGATAATTAGTGCCAGTGGAGAAAATTAAAAAAAATAGTTGAATATAAAAAATATATATAACAACAAATAACAAAATCAATCAGTTATAATATATATATAATATTCAGAAGCTCAGGTTTTCAGTGCGAGACAATTGTACTTTTATAACTTAAATCTAAGATATCATTGCACCAAATCTGTATCCACATTACCAGCGTATCAATATACTACAAGGCAGAAGGATAGGCATATGATTCCTTTTATGACAAAAAGTATTGGACAACGGTCATTCTCCTTTCTAGCACCAAGAGCTTATAATTCTCTGCCAAAAGAAATTCGTAATATTAAAATCAGTTATATATTTAAAAAGAAGTTAAACTTATTCATATTGTCTAATGCACTAGAAACATTTGATAATTATATTGACTTTAAAAATATATAGTATATCTATTGTGCAACAAATAATAAAAGAAACCTTCAGAGTAAATGCTCAAAATGTTCACCCTCCACCTCATTACACTGCAATGCGTTTTCTTAAAAAAATTTGCATATTGAATGAAATGTGTCGATTATTTTTTATCACATTCACGGCATTTTTATCGCACCTCCTTGATAGAATTAATGTTTTCTGCATTTGTGATCAAATTTGAGAAGTCTAGAGGGTTTTAATCCGATCTCCTCGGTGACCAAACCGGTAAGGAAAAGGTTCATTCAGGTATTAACGTACATGAATATAAAAATGTGTTTTGTTCCATCTAGTCTTAAGGCTACTGATACATCTTCTAGGACTATTTTTAAATTTTGGACAAGAGCGTTCAAATAGAAAGATTCATTGTGATAGGAGGGAGTTCAAACGGGCTAATAAAAAACAGATATCACAACATCAAATGTTTAAATTCATGCTAAAAATGCCTTTGTCTTAGAGCATGAGCATTCACAAATGATTGTTTTCCTAATTTAAAACACCTCGCCTAAAAGGATGTTATTAAGATAAACCGCAAACTAAGATTTGTTGAAGTTTTGTAGCACCATTGTGACCTTTAGGACGAAAATACTCTGTTTCGCCTAGGCGGATTTGCCTAATAAATTTTTCTGAACAATTTGTGATCTTAAATAGCTACAACCACCAACTTCACTAACTTCACAAAAATTTGATTGAGCAAAAACACTAATCATATAACGTTTTAAATGTTGGAAAAATGTCGTGGCATTTTTTGCTACAAATAATTACTAAATAAAGAGAGACAGCCTTACCAAACACTGTTATTAATCCTAAAATTATTGTCACACAAAAAACTGACATTTGTTGACAGAAGCCTACTTGAATACAAGTCAAATCAATAAGGGTGGCTATGGTGATTTTACATTGAATAACTTTTAAATCGATAAAGTTAGATGAAATAAACAAGGATACCTTGTCTCTGTAAAATTGAACTGCGTTTAACTCATTTTAGCCATAGTTTATTAGAGAAAAAAATGTATTATGATTTAATAAAGTAACAGGGTATAAGTAACGCCCTAGAGATTTAGCGGTAAATTCAGCATCAAATTCGTAATTATCATACCAAAAAACATAAAACTACCAATTTTCGACATGATTCTGCCGTAATTTTCAAAATTATTGAGAAATTTCTAATTAAAATTCCAACTTTGCATACCCTGTATATTGTAAATCAACAACATTTATATAAGGCATGTTAAGCTCGACCATAATATTTTGGTGTGTACTATCTCCAGTTTAGAGATTGCCCATTCTCACTGAATTACTCTGTATATTATTTTTGTCTGCCATAAAAATGAAATAGTCTACAAGATTTATGTTACAACAGATAATAATGTACTCTTAAAATTGTTAAAATGAGTATCCAGTCTATGACCATCAAAACGTTTCAACTCACAGAACACTCTCCTGTGGTTATGGTTTGCAGTAGAAATAATAATAATACAAGACCAAAGCCTATCCTATCTACTATTAAAGTCTAAACTTAGTCATAAACCTTGTTAGAGTAAGAAGTTCATGTAAAAAGGAAATAGGTAGGTATTTAAATATTCAAATCTTAAGTTTATTGACTATTAATTAATAACAGTGATTATATTATTGTTATGTGAGTTTCACCATAACAAAACCACTTGCTGTTAGTTACCTCCAAGATTACGAAAAGCTATAAAATTACTACATAAATAATATGAGATCTTTAATATTCAGTTCATATGTTTTGAAACGCATTCAAAGTACTAATACATCTACACATCAAGTCATCCATGACGCTCTACATTCTGATTGGTACTAGTTAAATTAGTTTTTTATAATTACTAGTATGCTATTAGGTCATTGTTACTTGTAATATGAAGTTAAGGAATCCATTTAACGTTTTAAGGTGCATCTGGTACTCTGACAGAAATGCTGCCAGCTATTACAAACTGATCACTTTCAAAACACATGCAGCTACGATAATTTGCTTATGAAGAAATAACACTACAATAACTATTTACTTCCATAGTTACAGAAATGAAACAGTTTCTTGCATTTACATTACGCAAATTGAAAAGTTGGTATTATTACATAGTTTAGAAAAAATATAGGTATATGTGTAAGCTTGTACATAAGAAAATAAGTTTCTTAGAACCAAATAAAAATATCAATTCTTAATAAAGAAATATAGAATCGGAAAGTGTAGTCTACTCTCCCATATATAGTTTGAAAGATGTGATTGGTATGTATAATTTCACCCCTTTCAATTCATTCAAAACATAAGTCAGTATCTGATATGTTTGACACATAAAGTTGAATATATGAATTATTTAAATTCAGTTCTTAGAGCTCCCTTCAGACACTTTATGAACCAAAAATTTTGTACTATATTACTTTCAAAACTCAGTCCAGGCATATGCCGACAATTCTCAATTGTATTTAAGCTTTCCAATAGTATAGTTATATAGTTGCTTTATATTTAATCTTTGTAAATTTGAATATGTGTCTATGAAAATAAAGGAACTAGGTTGGCTTAACATGGAAAATGGATGGGTATTTCACTTAGCCTCTTTCCTTAAAGAAATATTTTATTTAAATCTAGGCACTCCCTCAACAAGTAAATGAATTGAAGACGAGATGTGCACTACTGTAATCTAAGGTTTTTTGAGAGAATCAATGTCCCACATCACTCGACTGTCAGGTTCAGGAGATCTTTTACTTATAATTCAGTACAAATTTTTAATAGTATTCCGATTAACTTTAAATATAAATACGGGGTGATTCAGAACTTATCTAAAAAATTTGGGAATAGATGCGTCATGAAAAATGTAATAAATATCGTAAAAAAATTCAGCCTGTACATCACTGGACTACTGTTGTCTCTAGCCAGGCGATTCTTAATAATTAAATCCGGTTACTTATAGCATTAATGTCTTTGTGATGCGAGTTTTAATTTATGGTGAACTGAAAATGCTTAAGCAGAACGATTTCCCAGTAAACATGTTCCAAATGCAGCTACTTTTACCGCGGTGTGCAGTGAGTGCAAATGTACGCAACGCGGGAAATTTACAACCGAATCGTGGAAGAGATGGCGGCCAGGACGTACACGGCGTATTGCAGCAATGTGGCGTATCGTACACGAGGCTTCATTATCTCCGTACCATGTAAAACGTGTCGAAGCATTACTACCAACGGATTGGACGAGGGGAACCCGTATCATGGGCGCCACGATCTCCTGACTATAAAACCTTTGGACTTTCTTTGTGGGGATATTTAAAAAATGAAAAGACGCAGAAACATTTGTATTAGTTTGTAGACAATAATTATGTTGTAACATCAGTCATACTATTTTATAAATCAAAACCTTGAATTAATTCTATTAATAACTATAGCTCCAAAATCAGTTGAATTTCCGGTCGCCGATTGCACGATTTGTCTTGACAGATTTTATCAGTTCCCAGTGCCGTGCAGAAGTGTATTTTTAAATCATTTTCGAACTGCCTTTTCTGTTCTTTTGTACATTTCCCTGTACCCCTGTCCCATGTACAATTTTTTTAGATAAGTTCTGAATCACCCTCTATATAAATTTTTTTAAATATTTATTTACAAACAGTAACAGTAGTTACAATTTTTGTAGCATCCACAAATAAGTAATTGTTTTGTTATTATTATTTTCTAATTTTACTGGTAAGTACAGGTATTTCCATCTGGACTGTTTATATGGATTAAGTGTAAGAATAACTTTAAACTAATCTACGCCCTTGTTGACTCTACTTTTCAGTGACGATTATTATACAGGGTGAACCTTAAATAAGTACAAATATTTTAACTGCTGGTGTAGTTTGTCATATAGATCAGTCTAGTGAAAGCCATTTTTAAAAAGTTCTAATATTTACGAAGATATAAATTTTTTTTAATACCCACATTTTGAGGACCGCTGTTTAACCAAGCTAATGAACCATATTAATTGTTGCGAGGTTGCCATATCTTCTCTAATATAAATATTACGTTTCCCTTAACCTAATACGGTTAATTCTATTTTAAAAATACTACGCAGCAATATTAACATACATTTTAACTGCTTACCTGACCTTACTATAAACGATTAAAAATGAATTTCCGCAAGTTAAATACTACCTTAAGGTATATAGGAAGATATTACGTGATATTACTATGTCCAATGTACAAAAATTATACATAAAAGTGCACACAAGCTTACCTGTTTGTTAAAAAATTAACTATTTAATCAGTAATCCACATTTCACAAGTTAAATGCCATTGTACACTGTTAGAAAGAGACACAAGACGAAGACGAATAATAACGAAAAACTATGATTTTCACACAACATATTAAATTTAAAAGTTTCTTCAAGCAAAGACATTTGTGTAACACTGGCAACACTGTGAACTACACGTTCAATCTGAAGCGCTATGACTCATAAATGTATGAAAGTCAGCGGTCCTCAACAAGTTTTCTACAGAAAAATTACAAAATTTATTTAAAATTTCACTTTTCTATTTCTGACTCTTTTGTAAAACAACTATTAATTATGTGCTCTACACAGTGAACTATACTGCTGGTTAAAATATTTGTACTTATTTAAAGTTCACCCTGCATATAAGATATTTAAACATTCACTACAAAGATTTTAAGAATATATTTTTGAGGCCAAAAAAAAGACTTCTCTTTCTTATGAATAAGTGTCGAAAAATACACTCGTTTCGAGTTACAACATTACAAAAAATCGATTATTTTCAACTGCGACTACAGTTATGTATCAAATTTGCCAGAAATGTACAAACCACTGCTCCTTTAAGTAACTCTATCCATTTGCATCATGAAAGGTTATATATCAGCCCAATAAGTATACAGGGTGATTCAATCATAATGTTAATTTTAAGAAAAGAAATATGAGTATATAACGCAAATACGCGATTAAAAAAATTAAATACATATTGATGCTGAAAACAATATTTTCAAATCGATATTAAAACCCCCTTTTCGGGCTGTTACTGACCGCTAGCAGCCTCGATTCATTCACAACTCCTGAATCAACTCGGTGTCGGCCTGCTTCAACGTTCGAACATTTCAAGAGCAACGTGTGTTACCGGAAGACATGTGTTGATTTGCTTCTCTTTTAAAAGGGCGGGTAAAACTTTATTTCACCCTGTACACTAAGATCCATTCCTGCTACCTTGTATGGCTAACTTTACAAAATAATCATTTGTTCATTAACTTGCAGTGGCAAACTCATTATTTAAATGACTGGAAACCTGAGACAATTAGTATGTGAGTTTACAATGTTTTTTTTAAGAGTGCAGGATTACTATCACTCGAGATACTACCTGCATCTCTTAAAAGGTCGGGTAAAAAATATGTTTCGATTTTCTGCCTTTATTAGGCCTTACCAATACGTGGCTAAATTTAATGCCATTATAATTGAATCGCCATGCATATTAAGATCCATGCCTTCCAACTTGTATTGTTGACTTCACAAAATAATCATTCGTTCATTAACTTTACTTTCAATGGCGAACTCGTTATTTAAATGACTGGAAACCTGAGATAATTAAAGAGCAGTATGTGAGTTCATATTGACAGTTTTTTAAGAGTGCAAGATTATTATCGTTCGAGATACCATCTGAATAAATGAGTAATGAAACGCTGCAAATTATCCATTGGATCGAGTAAATCTGTCGAAGCAAAGGCGCATTTATGATCTAGTTTGTCTTTGAGCTTCCTTCCCACAGGCATCACAGATGAATAATTATTGGAATATAAATGTTTCCGGTATATCTCGCGTGCTAGAACTTTTCCTGTGTTCATTTAACAAAAAAAAAATGAACTATGGGACGCAGTTCGACGTATTACAGATTATGTATCAAGACAGGAAGAATATTTTTACAGACTGTTATAGAAAAAAATTATGAACACGCGATTTAGATTGAAAAATAGGTACTTCTTTATTGAATTACTTCAGGTAGTGTTAATACACAGTATGAAAACGACTTTACATGCTACTATTTTGCAAGTAATAAAATACTGTGGTGCAAAATTTTATACGATTTATTTGTAAAAATGTTGAAAATATAAACATATTTATAAAAATCTTAAAGGGTAAAATCTAGAATTATTATAATTTGGCCAACATAAATGAAATATACCAAATCTAGTTTCAGATTTAAACGAGAACGGGTAAATCTTATTCTTTCTCCAACTATAACCGCTATTTGCAATCCAGTATGCATTCAAGTAACAATCACGCGACCAGTGAACACATTTTGCAGTTGCTTGTGCACTTGTTGCGAGAATGAGTCGTAATTCACGGTCGTAATGTTATCGATTCAAAAAAATTGCATAATTTATTATGTAATAGTAAATGTTTGTGCGTATTGTGTATTTTCCCGTAGTAGTAAATGGTCTGATTAAAAAAAAATATTTGATGCACATATAGGTACTTTTAATATAACCTATACCTACTGTTGTCACCTGATGATGTAGTCCTGGAAAATACTGGTTGGATTAAACTTTATAGAAATATTTTTTTTATTTAAACTAATAATGTTTTTTAAGTCTCCCTAATGTTCAGGAATGTCTCGATATTATTTTATTAGGTGGTTTTATTTTTATTTTAAAGTGCTGGAAAACAATTACTTTTAATAGTCATTACATTTACCAAATAAGAATCCTATAGAATATAGCCTTATGAATTTGCACAGTAGTGAAGTAATAGGTCATATAGTTCCTAAACATATTTTTCTCGAATTAACACAAGACGGTGTAAGTTTTAACGTCTATAGTTTGTCTACAACATATAGTAATTTATTTGCACCAGATTTTATATATTTACACTGAGATTTACAGTATTGCAAGTAAATACTATAAACTATTTTATAAAATATATTACTCAAGCGTCTTTGTAAAATTTACCAAATCATGATGGGATAAATTTGACCCTTTTCCGTATGAACTTCCCTGAAATGAAAATGGTATAAATTTCGTGTAACATTTTGCCAGTCGTTATGATTTTTAAATTCATTGACAGTTAATCAGTTTGACATTGTCGACATTTAATTTCATTTTGACATTGTCGACATTTAATTTCAAATAATTTTAATTTATTGGTATAATAATTTTCATAGTTAGATATTTGACTCAAGTTAAAGGAGGCCACCTGATGAAGCAATCCTAAAAATTCAGAAATAGGTCAGATCTCATCTATTGTGGTTGAATTTCGAGTTCCCACTCCAGAGGTTAATATATATAGAGTGTTTCCATTAAACCAGGTTAGTAAATTTAGATAGATTAAATTCTTTAGATAATTATTGAATAGAGCTTTGTCTGTGGAATTGTTCTTTAGCATACCTAGATGTTTGGTATCAGAGAACATACATATGACTTCATTGATAGGAATTGTAGGAGATTTGATATATTAGCTTAAAATACCTTTCTTAAACAGTAAAAACAACATGATATGGTAACTCATTTTCAATTAAATCAGTGTTACTGCAAATTCTATGTAATTTATTTGATATAAAACGTGAATAACAGGAATAAAATTGGCAGACTTCTTCTTTCGTTCACCAGCGATTTTCTCGAAAACAGTTAACTTCTACAGTTTGTCTACACCCATGTAGTAACTGATTTGCGCTAAGATTTACAATATTGTAATTAAATTCTACTAAATATTTCTTAAAATATCAAGCGTCTTTGCAAAATTTACCAAATCGCGATGGGATAAATTTGATTTCCATGTGAACCACTTTGACCGAAAATGGTGTACATTTCTTGTAAAATTTTTCTCGCTTTATTTGCTGTGTATAATTTGTGTGTTTTAAAATGTTCTTTAAGAAAATTTCAATTGTATCTAACGTGTAGAAAGAGTATATAGTCTTAAACAGTTAGGTATATTTTGCATAAGAGAAACAATTAAATACGCTCATAAGTTCTGGAATGTAATAGAGAATTATTTCATTTTTTCAATTTTTCTGATACATACAGATTTGAGAAGTTGATCGTGTTATGCTTAAGGGTATTTTATTGTATTGGAATACGAATCGCATAATATTTTCTAACTTTAGTTAGTTAACATACTCTGTATATGGCTATGGCTGCAAAAATAGTATTAATATATTTTTAAATTATTGTCTGAAGTTATTTATTTGTGGCATCATTTTAGTTTTTCTTTAGTTTTATTGGGTTTTTGCCACACTTCTGAGATTTTTTGGTTAAAATTAATCTTTATTATCTTTTCAGAAGTGTGGCAAAAACCCAATAAAACTAAAGAAAAAAATTTTTCATTAGTTTCTGTTAACTATTTAGGTTAAAATATGAGAAAATTTGAATTAATTGATAAACTCTTAGATACTTTTTAACGTATGTATATTTTTCATTATTTGTAATTTGTACACACCGATATTTAATCGATATGTGAAATAATGTTAGTTACTGAAAAAGTTTTGGCTATGAATATTTCAGTTCAAAATATAAAGATGAGTAATATAAAATATAAGGCAATTAAAATTACTCAGTAAAATTGCTTACATATATTTTATAATTGCAACTTGACAATTACAAGCTCAGAAATTTAGGAAGGAATTTAGCATATATAAGTGTAAATTTATCACATTACATAATATAGAATGTTATCCATGTGTATGTCTAAATTAGAGTGTACTTGTCACTTATAAAATAATTACGTAATTTTTATCAGTGTAGGATTTAGCAAAACAAAATGTTTTCCATACAACGAAACAAAATTATATAACATTCATAATAGTTCAAGTTAAATAGTTGTTATTTATGCAACAAGTACAAAAAATAAGTGTAGGCCGTCAGGCCGAGTAGGACAACACGTCGAGTGCAATAAGCACGTTTTGTAGGAGTTACAATAATTTTTCATGCAAAAACCAAAAAGGTAGGAAAATATAACGTCGATTTGAACGTTTATGTTTGTCATGATGACAAAACGCTGTAGTAGAATGACAGATGAATGCAATAAACATTTTATTGCACTAGTGCAATAAAGAACCACTTTTTCACGAAATATAGTTCAATAAAGTTTTGTTTTTTGCAAGAAAAAGAAGATTTAATGATATTTTTTTAATATATTTAGTATAAATAATTTAGTACTCATACTTTAACAATGAAAGTTATGGAAATATAAGCCCGACTTACGAAATAATGATAAATAATTGGAATTGGAATTTGTTTTGACTTTCGTTTTTGAAATATGTAGTCTGACTATTCGAACAGCAGATGGCTACCGAATGGTATGAAGCGACTACAGTGATATCCAGCTAAACGCACTAAAGCTAGTAGAGCAAGAAATTTAATAGAGTAACATCCAACTGAAATAAGCTTTAGATTTTTCACTGACACTTAGTTATTTTTAAAAAAATAGTGTTAATTTTTGAAGAAAAGTATGTGCATATTTATAAAGATTACTCTAGATCACATTCTTTAACACTTACAACTAACAAAATTTGTAGATGTGTATCTGAGATAATAAATTATAGAAATCTTCCATCTATACCACTTCTCTCACTATTTAACCTGTTATTTTTTTAACTTTGAAAAAATATTAAGTCCTACTTCTGCTTCCAGTATTGTCTCTAGTAATTCCACCTTTACTCATTGTGTTTTAGTCGTTATTGTGATGCGACCTCATTTTCCTAAATTAATTTGACCTCTCACATCGTGGACTGAAGTTCCAGGTATACATACGAGTATGTACATTCTGGCATGTCATCTCTACTTAATATACTTTCCTCATAAGAATGCTAATACTTCCTGTTATTGTTGATCCTGTGTTTTTTGCACATGTACTCATTTATAGATACTTTTTGTATAGAGCGAGTACTATGTACCCAGAATTGTTTATTAAATGAATAATATCAAGATTTTCTTACAGATAGCACAAAACAAGAAACCAAATACTGATGATGTGAAAAGTATCAGAATAGCATCACAATTTACACATTCATTTCAACTAGTTAAATGTTTTTAAAAAATATTCTTTACTGCATTCTGATTTCAGACTAGCAAAGAAATGTGAGAAAATTTTAAGCTTTTCTATTTTGCTTGAGTCAATTCTGTAGATTTGTACCAGAATAAACTTGACATTATTTATATTCATATCTCTCAGCAAATATTACACAAATATTATAATACTCTAAATATTTCATGCAAATTAAGAATCTTATGACAAGGTTTTCATTTCTAATTATTATGCTTTCGTTCGTCTTCGGACTGAGCATGCAAATTTATCTATCGAATTAAAAAATTTCCATGGAGAAGGTTGGATTTAATATATTTCTAAAATAAAGAATGATCTATACAAATTAACTTACGAAAAACATACTTGATATATTGAAATTATTAATCATTTTCGAAATTCAACTAATAAAAATTTTATAACAATTTGATGCAACATTTACATTATGTTAACAAACAAAACAGTTAGTGTCATATTTACTAAACCATTGATATATAATTAGTATCCTCTACAAATATCAGCATATATGACTACACCGAATAACAGTTTTGTTTTATGAAAATAAATTATTTGCTTGTATAGGGCCAAACAAATATTTATTTCTTGATATTAAATCATTTTTTTGGAAAAGCAACAATACAGCTATTTGGTGTAAAAAAAGTTGTTTCCATTAAATATTATTTCCTTTTCAATGATACACTTCGGGTGTTGATTTAATTATATTCTATGATAAAACAATAGTAGTATATATTAAAGATTTTTTTCTAATTGCTTGCTTATTTAGAACAACAACTTATTGCTCACGCATTTCAAACAATTTATTTTATTATAATTAGAATTTTTCCTTTAAAACAAATATCTTTTTCGACGATATGACTATATTACAAAATTGATTATTTTTAATTTACAATTCTTCAAAATATTATATAACCTAATAAAACTAAAGTAAGATTACATATTTTCCTTTTCCATATTTCTCAATTAAAAATATGCATAGTTCAATTAAATAAACGCATTATGTGATTCGAAATGCACATCTATTTTAACCAAAAAACATTTACTTTATTTATTTTATATTTCAAAATGTTATTTTTATACAGATTTGGACAAATTGTTCATATAAAAAAAAATATTTACTTTGAATCATTTTTTAAAATTAAGTTTTCATAACATGTTCAAACTTGTCAAAAAATTTAGTTTTCTTACCAAATAAATGAATCAAAATTATCATTACACCAAAAAAAATTACTCCCCTTTTACAAATATGGAATTGTTTGCTGAAAAAAGTTTTTTTCGGTGTACCATCAATTTGATTGTTAACATGGTTTATTAAATATGGTCCAAATTCTAATGTTTAAACCTTGTCAGAACGTAAATTTTATTTACCTATAGATATTATTTATTGTCATATCCAATTGAACTATTTTGACTTAAGGGATATCGTATTTCCGATTCACAATTAAATATTTACAGTTATTTAATAATAGAGCTCAAATAAACGTTATCTCAAAGCATAGATCTACATTTTAGAAGTATGTATATTAATAAATTATTAATTAATTCATTTACATGCTATTTATTATTAAACATCTGTAGTAAATGTAAAAACAGTAACAACATTATTTACCCCTTAATAGAGTGCATCTATATCTGTCCAAAAATAATTTCACTAGTAAGAAGATCCTAATTTTCCTTCTCAATTGTTTCAGTAAACTCAATAATGCTTACCCAAAAGATATACCTTAACAGTATTCATCAGAATCTGCATAATCACTAGTATCATTTGAAGCTTTCATAATCACAACCTATGGTGAGTTTCTCCTCAGAAGTGTTATTAATTAATTAACTAACAAACGCTGCCTACGAGAGATGGCACATAATTATTTTATTTAACTTCCTAGCTTTATTTGTCGCAGAGAATGATGAAGGATAATGAAAGCTAGCTACGTGACGAGGCGAATTCTGCATGATTGGACTTCAATGCAGACAGACAACAAACAACCTTCCTTAAATTTCTGCGCTTGCGACACACTGTGTATGGACGATATTGGTAGCTGCGCTTCTAGGTAGTAACGCCATGGGAAGACGCACAGGTCACTTTTCTACCCGGAGAACATACATCGGAGGATATGCCAGATTCTTGTGGCACGTACTGTCATCGAATGAGAACCTGGGAATATGAAACAAAACTCTCAGGACTTCTATCAAAATAAATGACAAGAAAATAGATTTGTTCCATTGTCCTTCAAACATTAGAGGTGAAACTCAAGGTTCAACGATGGGGACATATACTTAAACTTTGGGATAAAGCAATTGTCTCAGTTTTGAAAGAAAGAGTCGAAAGTATGAGTAACTGGTTCCTATATTCATCAATAGAGACAGATTTTATTTCGATATGATGCGGACGATTATGAAATTTTGCTCATGAAGGCAGCTATATTAGAAATATGTGTTTTAGCAAAAAAACATTAATTTCTATTACGTCGATAGGAAGAACTCACAAATCTGCTTCTAGAACATAGTACTATGCAAGTCATGACACTCAATACCAAAACATCTCTAGAGAGTTTTTTGTAACTGTAAATACTGATAGTTTGAATTTAGTAGAACTGGCAAGAAAATACGTCCAATTAGAAGATGAAAACTGTGATCATGTTGGCTTCTTTCTTCGATATAAAGCTGATAAATGTACCAAATAACCTGACTACACGATTTCTTCAACTGACTAATCTAAATGCTGGGAAGTGTTTTTGGCGATTTTCAACTTCCCTTTTAGCCGATTGTGGGACAAATCCTTTGAGTATAAAAAGGCATGGCTGAAAGAATAATTCTGTTGGTGAAGCCTTCATTGAATCTTCCATTGGAAACAAGAAGTAAAAACATGAATATTCTGTTGGAAGCGGAAAATATTCCCTCAACGACCAAAGTTATTTCATCAACATCTAAAAATTATACTCACACTCAAAATATTCCGACCTATTCAAGCAAATCGTTAGGCTTGTCAGCATCTGATATTAATTTATCCAATTGTAAAGATTTTACTGTCAACGTATCTAGTAAATGAGTTTTCATATGATCTTACATATGTTGTTTATTTAATAAATGTCTTATTTGAAACTAATTTCATTTACGATGTCATTAGCGCACTGGTTGCGTTAATAAATTTAAAAAAGCATGTGGGATGATTTAAGTTCTTGTGATAATCCAAACTGTGTCGAATCGTAGTCATTGTACGACAATTATTGTAGATAAAGTCCTTAAAAATAATTTTAAAAATAATTTAATTTTTCATTACTTTTTTATTTTGGTGCGAGAATTAGGTACCCCTTTGTCCTTACACTCTCTATATTATACAATTTTCTGTCAAACGGCTAAAGTTTTTACTTTTTATTAAAAGTTTTGAAATTCAAAGATCAGTCATTAAATATAGTTAAAATTTAATTTTGTTATACATTACTAAACAGTAACAACAGAACATGTGCATACACCTCCAAATTACTAAGGTTAACAGATCTACTGAAACCAGGAACTTAAAAAATGTTTGAAATGACCTCTTCCTACAGTTGAAACGAAATATTTAAATTACTTCCATAAAAGAAAATTATAACCATAGCCGTCTAATTTAAACAAATTTATAGGTAACTATCACCGTAATTTTATTTAAAGTTGCCTAGAATTGTGAAACGTACTAACATTACCTTTCCTCGTCTATATTTCTGTTTTATTATCTAAAATTGTTAATGCAAAAGATTATACCTCATTTAATTACATACAATTACATACATTTGACGAAAGATCAAAATTGCTTGAAGTTAGCCATGGATGTCGAACTATGCGTAATAACAGTCCAGTATTCAGTTTATTACAATATTATCAGAGGCAGAAATTTGAATTATTTTAAATAGTAGAGTTCAGTAATAATTGAGAATGAAAACTGCAAACTTTTATTCGTGTTTTTTTTTTGTGTAAATTTCAAATTATAGTTAAGAATTTTGATAATTACTGCACATAATTAAGAGTATTAACTAAACCTTATTTTGCTCTAGCACAAAGAGTATTCAGTCATACGTCACAGCAATCACATTATCTGAAAGAAGTTACAATGATTAAAATTGCTGTTGGATAAAAAAGTTGTCTGCTTCTGATGTGACAATGGTTTTCTCAACTTTTAGTATCAGTATTAAACACAAACATCTAAACTATACTGTAAATCATTATTTTCTAATTATTAAAAGCGGAGACTAATAGGACATTCTTGGTATAGAATGCCTCAACCAAAGTCACGTCTTTGAAGACGCTTTTGCAATGTTTTATTTTAAGCGAAGCAATCTGACAACTGAAAATTAATTGAGGACAAATTTAGGATAATAAAAGTTGAGAGTGATACCTATCTATCCACAGCACGAACTCTGAATTACATCTTAATCATAAACATTGATTTTGAAATGTGTGATGGATAAAAGTTATTTTAATAACTACCTCGAGATCATTTTGTTATGATATACTACTTAGTAGCTTCATTCTATATACAAATATATTGTACTAGTTTCAATTTGAGGATGTAAGGTGCACACTACATTGACAAACTAAGATGAATCCATCAGCAAGATCAGTTATTAATTATCTCTACATACCTAGATCATTTTGTAGAATAAATTAATGTGATAAGAATAATAGTTTAAGGTTGTTTAGATAAGGTAGCAGTTAGGAAGTGCAGGTACCGGGATTATAAGAAAAATGCATTGGTAATGTAATTGAAACATGTCAAAAGATCTATTTTTAATTAGATAAGATGTTAGCAACAGTTCAACACTTTACCACTCATACCAAAATTTTTGCAATAATCGAGTGTGCCGTACATAGGTCCAAAATAATTCAAATAAAATAATACATTTGCGGATTGCTCACTGCACATAAAGTTCACGAGTTAACAGCTTGTACTAAACTTGAAACAACTGACATACTTTTATCGATTAGCATTCATGTTTGAAAAAAAAATTCATTTTATGAATTTATTGACAATTTATTTTCTACAGTTACGTCTTTACGAAACCTGTTGGTGATATATCACATTTATTAACTACTACTAAAAAAAATTCTGATCATCGTCACTTTCTCTATTCTACTTAACTCCAATGTATATAACTTCACAATTAACAATTAGAAATTATTATTCAATCTTTGAAAACGAAATGTATAAAATACCACACAATGTCTTCGTCTTCTTAATATTCAGTGTGTCCCGTTTTTCGGGTTATCATCTATGGAAACATGAGAGACAATTATTACTCTGAAGGGAAATTATATTCTACTAATTATTTTACAGATGTGGATTGGTATTTGTTTCACTTTTGTGACAATCTTTGACTTGCTTATTATCATTTTTTGAAGTTTGGCACTCCATGAAAACCCTCAATATATATTTGTTGATCAAACTTAGTATACAGAGTGTCCCAGCATGGTTCTTTTAAATAACTAACTTTTTGCGGGTTAGTGTGTCCATCTAACTATAGAAACAGTCGATTCTCCTACCTTGTTTATCTCAAAAAGGTATACCTTTTCCTTTTCCGCTGAAAATGCAGCAAAATTATGACGTGCAAACTTACAAAAAGATCGATCTGCTTTGATAAAATCTGCATGCTTCGATGAAGTCACTGTTGAAAATTCGGTTTCATCAAAACTTACCCATCTTCTTTTAATTTCCACAGCTTTCTCACATTTTCAGAGGTGTTAACAAAATAAACAGGACACACTTTATATAACGTTTAATACACTATCATCTCATATGCACATATAATCAGTCATTAAAGTTTGTTTACGCATTTGAAGTCTGCTGTGTACATGAACTTATTAAAATACATACCTACTTTGCTCGAATTAGTGTATAATGAACAAACAATTTCTGGGTTGGTCATCAGGTCAGTTTAGATGTTCCAGTTGCAGTTTAGGCAATACGTTTCTCAAAATAACCAACCAGAAATCAGCCCAGAAATTATCTAACCATTAGCAACAAACTAATCTAGTGTGGCATTAACTTTTAATGATATATACAAGTTTACACTCGTTCTCCCTACATTATAAAAAATCATATGTAATATGTGCTAATCTCAGCCCAAATTCCAAGTTTATATCCATAATTTCGCGTTCATTTTCGGCGATTAGAGGCATTATTATTCCTAGTCCATTAAAATTTAAGTCTTGTTTGCCTTGTCTCCAGTGTTGCATTCTTACACAATTAAGTTAAACATCTCTACAAGTTCATTGATGGACAAGGTTAATTTATCGTAAACTGAACGAAGTACCAACTGGTTTAACTTACAAACACTAACTCTATTTGTACATAAAAACAAACATAACGTCATCAGTCAACTTACCTAAAGTAGAATGCAATAAAGCAGTCACCAGTATCGTGATGCTACTCCAGGTCATATTCGTCGCTTCATTGGTGTTTAGTACTTTGTAACGGATTCCTCGTTAGAATCATTCCTGAAAAAAAATATATTGAAATGAATTGAGTTTCTAGTAGTAAAATGTGCAATCTAACGTAAATCACAGAAGATGGCATTCAAGGATCCAATTAAACGATTCTCACAGGACAATAAATGTTTAGAATCTTTGACATTTTGATAGCTTGTGCATAAGTAGTCACGTGTAGTAACAACAGTGTACGTTTTAATGTGATGTGTACAACTGCCTACAAGGAAATAAAAAAGATCCCTGACACAAATTAGATGAATGTTCTATGATGCACCATTTGTTCAGTTAATTCAAGGGTAATGCTACTGTGGAATGGCAATGTCATGATTTTTTTGTTCCTTCATTAATCAGTATAAGTAATAGTTACAGAATATATTCTATTTATGGTTTGAATTCGAATTCAAAGATAATCAAAGTTTCGTTTATATTATTTCCATCATAAAGTCACAAAATGTTGTTGATTCTGAAATTTAAAAGCCATAGCATACAAAAGTCATGTAAGTCGTAGGCTAATTGTTTCATTTTGTTTATTAAGGGTCGGTACTTTTAATCTGAACTAAGTAAACTGTTCATAAATTAATTCAAGTAAGTGCCCTGAGGTTTAAAAGCTATTAGGTATTTTAGATGTTTTGCTAGATTAGATAAACTTGCAATTTTTATATTGGTTGCATTTCATGCTTCGTATTCTTCTTATCTTTGATACATTAAGACGCAAATATTAAATATATATATAATGCAAACTTTTAGTGTAGTATATAGTTTTATTACTATCAGTGGCAGTTTCTTAAATATTTTGATGAAAATATCAATAATTATTCATTTGTTTGTATGACGTAAGTCGTCTGAATTCTTGTCGCCAGTATAGTAGCAAATGAATCTCAATATGATTATCAAGTGAACGATATATTATATATCAAACTTGAAAGTATGGTGTTTTGGCAGTTTTCAATTTTATGTTGTCATGTTCATTTTAGGAGTGTCAAAACATTGTAGTAACAAGTTTACTAAAATATTGTCAATAGTAGTGGACAAAGCATAATATTCTACTTGCATATATTGGCCGAAATTCACTTGGGTGATATATTCATGTGTCCCATACGCACGACCCAAACCAAGTTATTGTCGAATTGCCTCAGAAGCAGCTTGTATGCGATTTCGCAACCCTTGTCCAGTGTTAATTTCGGTAACATACACCATATTTTTTATGTGATCTCAAAAATAAAAGTCAAGCGGGAAATAAAGTGCACAATTTAACCGATTTCCCAGAACGAAATCGTCAATAAGTACTCCGTTCACAATTCCAGCTCACACAAGTATAGAATTTTGGATTTATTTACTTGGCACTAGTTTTATTAATTTATTGAAATGTCCTTAAAACTATTTAAAACATGCAAAAATAAAGGTAAAGAAATTACTGTATTTATTTAGCTGAGAATATTCAATGCCAACTGCCTCATCATACATAGTTTTTGTTTCTCCTTAATTTCATGGTTCAAAAATTGTTACTAAGAGCATATTTGGATTGTACGTATCATTATTTACCAATACCAAAATTACTGAAACCATAATCGGAAATCGACATGTTTCAATATATAAAATTGGTGTTGCTCAATGTGAAACACATTGTATCTCGACTGACTTCTTTCCATCTGCTTGGTAATCATATTTCCGTTACAATGATGATTTAATGCCATGATTTCCAAACATAGATTCGTGATATATCTCTATAAAACTTTTCTAATAAGTCCACTTTACTCAACTGTAATAAATGCTTTCGATAACTTATGCAATTGCAAGTAGTAATTGAATCAGTTTCCCTTACTAAAACTTCTCCAAAATATATTGCAGCAATATCTAAAAATTACGGTATACTCTAATCACTTTCATTTTGAATGGGTTTCTTTTTTAATTACAGAATACGTCATCTTTAGCACGCGTTATCTAGCCTTGACTTAATAATAACCAACCCAATGTTAATATCATTGAACTTAAAAAAATACTTAATTCAAAATAAAAAAAGATAATTCGTTCAATTATGTTGCAATACGTAAGTAAAATTGAATAATGGATTATTTTTGCAACTAGACACAATCGTAAGATTTGAGAAGCTCTACTAATTAGTTATTGTTGTAGATATGTCGTCGCCCTCGCACAAGGGTGTATTTCTTTTTATTTAAAATTAGATTTTTAGATACTCAGCTTCACGTAAGGATGCTTTGTCCTCTGGCAAAGATATGCACGGAAAAAATCTAATCTGTATAGGAGTATAATATACATACTTCAAATTTTAAATTTCATTCAAGTGTATATATTATTATGTTCATTCAGAAATAAACTATATTTGATTTAAATATTTATATATTCTTGACATCCAAGCATTCTTATACTTAATTTATCACATTCTTGAATTAGCACAAAGTATAAGTTGTTATTTTTATATTTTTAGGTATCAACAATATTGTGTGAAACTAACTACTGTGTGGACTAAAGCCCCAACCAGCGTTGGATTACACCCACAATATCTACCCATATATTCTTTATTATTAGCTTTTGTAACATTTTTTACTGTATGAGAAAGGCATTTTAAGCTAATATAAATCAAATCTCCTACAATTCCTATCAATGAAGTCATATGTGTGCTCTCTGATACCTAAAAACTCAGAAATAGGTCAGATCTCATCTATGGTGGTTGAATTTTCGAGTTACCAATTTTTGAACTAAGTGAACTTAGATATTTATGGAATGTTTTCATTAAACCAGGTTAGTAAATTTAGCTAGATTATTTTTTTAGATATTTATTGAATAGAGCTTTGTCTGTGGAATTGTTCATTAGCATACCTAGATGTTTGGTATCAGAGAGCATACATATGACTTCATTTATAGAAATTGTAGGAGATTTGATATATATTAGCTTAAAATATCTTGCTAATTCAGTAAAAAATATAAGATTTACTTTAAGAATAATAATTTGTTAAAATACGAGTCAAATATTATTAATTATAGAATATTCTCACTTAAATTGTAATTTTATAGCTTTGCATGAATTACAATTATTAATAATTTGTAGTAAATGTCATACTGTAAAATTTAAAATGTGAGCGGCTATAGTGTAAGATATTATAGATGATATTAATACAATAATCGTGGTGATCTTTACCAAAACTATAGACACAATTGTAGTATTATTTTCTACAAATTATATGAAAGTTGTGTGTGCATGTGGACCGCCAGGTTCAGCATGCACACAAGGTGTACTTAGGGGAGCTAATAAGCTCAAAACCGGTATATGTCTGGTGTGCGGCTAATGAATGACTTTGACAGTTTGCTATAATTCTTTCTTCTTTATCTAAAAAATTAAATACTACTACACAAAACAAAAAAAACAGGCAGAGTAAACAAAATACAGCAATACTAAAAGTAAAATATACAAATTCACTTAATTAATGGTAATGACGTTAATATGTTTCTAGGCTACAATCACATTCATAATTTAATTTATATTTGTACAAAATAAGCTTATTCTGCAAGTGATTATAATTTTTTATTCTGCTGTAGCAAAGAAATCGCATTTTGCAACGCTAAGGGGTAGATCACACCATTTTTTAATTCTTGACAGATTCATTTGTATTTGAATACAGTTTTTTACAGAGTATACGAAGAAAAAAATCTTAGCATTATCGGCATAGAGTAGCATGTTGACATCTAATTTTTCAACTTATTATTAATAAATAATGAAAATAAGATGGGGCCTAGGTTAGAACCCTGTGGTACTCCGGAAATAGGTTGTATATCAACACGAAGCCACGGCATTCCATTTATATTACTTAAATAATATCTGAAAGAAGTCAAAAATGAAGGTGAAAGACTAGAGTTTTGAAATTTGCGAAGTAAAATCGAGCTCTAACCTGTTAAAGGTTTCCGATACAGTGTAGACAACATCAACGTACCCAATGACATCTAGGTCTTCTGAGAGAAAGTGCGTTATGCTGAGTAAATTAGTTACCGTAGAACCCCCCTGTATAAATAATACTGTTGTTGTTGATACTCTGTTTAAAAAAGTATAACTCTCTTTAACTTTCAACCCAACAATGATAATGATTTTATTCACAATACCTACCCTTTTACAATGTTAATACAAAATGCATATAAAATTTTCGAAGATTCCTGAAAAATTGGTGATATACGTGAGAAGAGCGACGACATAATATGTAAAAAATTTCTAAATGTTTGTTTCATATTATTTGAAGTTATTTATTTGTCGTTTTTGTAAGTGTATTTAATGTTAATTGAATCAATTTAGGAATTAGCTTAACGCTGACCAAATGATTGCAAAACATCGCGTTTTATATTACGCAGTGAGTTATTAATTTTTTTTATGAAGTATCAAGAGCTCATCGCAAACCGTGACAAATTGCTGCGGCTCTTTGTATGTTTCCTCAAGAACGCTTATAGAACGATGATCTAAATAACGAAAGTGGATTATTATAAAACAGTTTCTAAATGTACTGAACTATAACTTGAAGAACGAAATTTGTAATTATGGTTAATAAGAAGAAATGAAAGTGTTAAGTCGGAGAATCACTGTTATATAAAAAAGGTATGTGGCGTGAATTATTCAAATACTTGAACATATTAGAGCAAATTGTTTCAGTGAACTACACGCACATTTAATTAATTGAGTTATAAGTTCTTCAACTTAAAAATTAACATATTTTGAAAATGTGGTATATGATTAAAAATATCTAATAAACAGCAAGGTAAATTGTACAATGTACATTGAGGTAAACCGACCAGTATAAAGGTTTTGCCAAGATGATATGTATCATTGTTAGATACTGTGCAATAGATATCATAAACTATTATATTAATACGTATTTGCTACAGTAATTTTTCGTTTTGCTAAAACAATAGAGTGCTTTCTTGGATTAAATACATATTTTCTATCAGTTTTGCTAGAGGTACCTAGATAACTTATTGCAGTAGGTAACTTTATATGGACTTTAGTTGAAGTCCACTTGTTAATGGTTAAAAATAACCCATGACTAAAATGCTTGAAACAAAGTCAAGCAAAAATTTTATAACAATAGCTAGATATTTTTGCTAGTGCATACTAAGCGTAACTAATATACCTTAACACACATAGCTATTTTATGTCCAACATTACATCTTGAAATGCGCATTGTCCATCCTTCCTATACATTAACATATTACACACATGGACTATACTGTATTAGTACCTAATTCAAGTAATAATAACCAGCAGAATCTTATGATATGTATGCACTATGTGAAGTAAAAATATGTTTAATAGTCAAAAAATTTAAAGTAAAAAAAGGAAAGGATGACTATAGTAAATGCAAGAAAATGATTTAATTGTGACTATAAGGTCATTTGAAATAAAAAGAAGCATCCGTTGGCAATGTAACTCAGTTCTGAACAATTTGAGAAAACACCAGTATACCCTCAGTGAATAATTGAATCATCAGTTGTGCTATTTTCAAATTTTGGCTGTGTTTTTTATTATTTCGTAATTATACTTCCACAACATCTAGAATTATCTCTGTGTTTATGTTAGTTGCTATATCGTGAATTTTCTGAACTTCTTCACATAAATCTCAATGATGTTGCTTACACTATTTAAACTGTATTTAAATACGACAAAGAAAAGTTTACAAGTAATCTAGAGTTTATTTACTGTTTAAGAAAGGTATTTTAAGGTAATATATATCAAATCTCCTACAATTCCTATCAATGAAGTCATATACCTATGTTCTCTGATACCAAACATCTAGGTATGCTAATGAACAATTCTCTATTCAATAATTATCTAAAGAAATTAATCTATCTAAATTTACTAACCTGGTTTAATGGAAACACTCTATGATATTAACCTCTGACAGAGTAGTTAGTTTCACACAATATTGTTAATACCTGAAAATATATATATAAAAAAAACTATACATGAAAGGTAATTTTTTTATTTATTTTAGTAGGTTTATGATGTTTAAATTCATTAACAGATTAATCACAGATTAGTCAGATATTTGACTCAACTTAAAGGAGGCCACCTGATGAAGCAATTCTAAAAATGCAGAAATAGGTCAGACCTCATCTATTGTGGTTGAATTTCGAGTTCCCACTGTCAGAGGTTAATATCTATAGAGTGCTTCAATTAAACCAGGTTAGTAAATTTAGATAGATTAATTTCTTTAGATAATTATTGAATAGAGCTTTGTCTGTGGAATTGTTCATTAGCATACCTAGATATTTGGTATCAGAGAACATACATATGACTTCATTGATAGGAATTGTAGGAGATTTGATATATATTAGCTTAAAATGCCTTTCTTAAACAGTAAAAAATGTTACAAAAGCTAATAATAAAGAATATATAAGTAGATATTGTGGGTGTAATTCAACGCTGGTTGGGGCTTTAGCCCACAGAGTAGCTAGTTTCACACAATATTGTTAATACCTGAAAATATATAAAAAAAATAATCTAGAGTTTAATTAATGTTCCAGATATATTCAGAAATTTTTAGGGAAAATCGTTGTATGTTAATGAGTTTGCCGCTCAAATCCGGAGTCTAGTTGTAATTTTTAGAGAAATATAAATAATGTTTTAGTTTTTCTACAAACGTCAGTAAAAGTATAATTACTATTTCTAAAATGTCATTTTGACAACTACGAAAGTTTAAGTCAAAATAAAATATTTGTTTACTTAATTAAATGTACACTTAGAGCAACTGCAATTGGAATAAATAATTTCAAGGACAATCTCATTAGTAGCTGTAGTTGTAATTATCTCTGAAATTTGAACCAGGGTAAGGAGCAATGGTATCCTCTGAAGATTTGGACAAAATTTGGTCCGCGATGCTGTTCTCAAATTAGCAGAAGATCCTTCGGAAGAAATAATCAGTATAAAGGTGGGATTCAGGCAAATTTAGAAATTCGTCATCTTACCAAATGTGTTGATTCCAGCTGGAGTCGTGATATATTTATTTTTAATGTATTTTATGAAAATTCTTGAAAGATCATTGTTTGCTGGACGAGGGGCTATGCACATTTTATAATAGTTCATATATATACCAGTAATAACGAAATTTCGTTGCACATTAGTTTTTGTGTCTGGTATATGCACAACTAGTGAAGTTCCTAAATCTTCGGCTCCATATACGCCGAAAATTACGGCAACCTTCTGCGTGACATATGGTTCATGCTGCGCTTCTGCGAGAAATTTGTTGATTTGTTCTCTGGTCGATATTTTCGATTTTTTCGGTCGATATACTTTGCCCTTTGGCTTCAAAAAAGCAATTAGCTTAATATTTGCTTATGTTCTAATTCTATATAACGTACTGTTGCTTGGACTTACAAGACAATAACTTGGAAGTGGCTTTATTAGCAGCTTCGATTTTTGCCGGGAGAAATTCATTCTTAACCACTTCCCATGTCACAAGTTACTTATCAGAGGTTGAACTTTCATTATCTTAGCAACAATAAACTTCATGGGCAATTTAATTTCAAAATTATATTTTATAAATTTAATAATAAAAGAAATGCGCTGATTTGTACATAATGTACCTATGATATAAGTACTAAAAACTAAAATATAATGCCATTTTAGGCAATTATTTCATAAATAACTATTTTGGATATTAGTATTTTCTATTTCTTCTTTTACTCTTCTTTAGAATGTACTACATCCGTTTCTTAAATAGACTAACTTCATCCAATTTTTCCTCTGACTTAAATTTCTTTTTGTTTCCTCAATTGTGTACGTACGTATCATACTTCCTCGTGGTTTGTCCATGATTTACATATTACGTAAGTGGTCAATAACATTTCAGTTTTAATATAATTAATATATTATTTTATTTTGATTAAAACAGGAATAATGAAAACTGTTCTAAATAATATTTGCCGCAAGATATTAATAAATACATGTCCTGTGCATTTAAAAATTTACTTTCACGGCATAGATTTAAATTAACCTATATATGTAAATCAACAAACAATTTAATATCTACTACTTATGTATTATATAAAAGTGACATAAATTAAGAGTTAGTTACCTTAACTTTCTGAGAAAGTTTTCGTAAAAAAAAATAAATAATTTGGCACCGCAGGTGGTGCAATTGCTGTTTATTCAAACATCTTTTGAAATGAATAATAAATACAGTGGGAATAACTGTTTACTTGCTAATTACTACACATCGGTAACACGGCAACGTATTTATATTTGCTGAGATCAAATAATATCTGCTTGAAGTTGGAAAAACAGCACCTATTATATCTAGGTATTGAATAGCCCTTCCATATAGAAAGATCTTATTTCCGTTCATCAAATAGTCACCATTTTATGTTACTATTGACTTTATTATTATATTACATTTTATTCAGAAGCTTCTATAAAACAGCTCCTATTAAGAATGTTTATAGGCAACTTACTTTGGATTGCATTTTCAGTAATCCCTGAATGAAGCAAAACTAACTCTAGTTCTTATTTTCCTATTGCCATCAAATGATGTCTTCCAAAATAAAGAACGTCAGACGTTTAAATTAAAAATTAAATAGTCAGTAGTTCTAAAACCAAAGTGTTGATCCAGATATATTGACGATATATTCATCACTAATTTTTGAATTAAATAATGAAATGCAATGAAATTGTACAGGGTGTTAAAAAAAGAGTGTGACACATTTAAGGAGGTAATAGTATAAACCAAAATAAGAAGAAAAGTCTCAATAGACATGGGTCCACAAAGTAACGGTTGCGGAGATATGGAATATTTTATGTTTTTTAGTCCCTTTTTTAATTTTGTAAAAACGTTGTGTATTTTCTTATACTAGTTGCTTGATATTTAGTGAAATAAACAGTACGTATTTGACAGTTGTTCTCAGTGCACAAGTTTTCTTTTGCTATGGCTGGTTATTCTAACGCAGAATTAACAGACATGCATTTCATGTATGGTCGTGCTAATAGGAACGACACCGAAGCGCGACGTCTCTATGTTGACGCTTATCCAAATCGCCAGATTCCTTCACAACGCATGTTTGGAAGAATTCACCAAAGATTGCGTGATACCGGTTCCTTGAGCAAACAGTGCTATTTATCCGGAAGACCAAGGTTGGTATCCACTCGTAGAGCAGAAGAAGAAATTCTAGCACTGGTAGAGCAGAATCCAGGTACGAGGTGAGAGAATAGCAGCCGAGGTAGGAATTAGTGGACCTCTTGTTTGGAGAATCCTTCACGAGCAACTGCTTTATCCATACCATGTGCAACGATTACAGACCTTAAATCCAATAAATGATCATCAAGCACGTTTGGTTTTTGCCGCTGGTTTCTACGTGATGATGCTGAAGACCCTCGTTTTCTTGCAAACTTTCTTTTTACTGATGAGGCCGGGTTCACAAGAAATGGAGTGTTTAATTTTGACAATCCGCATATTTGGGCCGACGAAGATCCTCATGCTCTAATAGAATCTGGACACCAGGCACGTTTTTCATTAAATATATGGATGGGTATTGTAGGTGACAGGGTTCTAGGTTCTGTTGTTTTACCAAACCGATTAACAGGCGCTGCTTACCTCAACTTTCTGCAGAACACACTGTATGAGTTTTTGGAAGACATTCCTTTGAATCAGAGGCAACAAGTTTGGTTCCAGAATGATGGTGCTCCAGCTCATTTTTCCATGGCCGTTAGAGAGCATTTACACCAAACTTTTCCACATAGATGGGTAGGAAGTCCGGACCTGTTTTATGACCTCCAAGATCGCCTGATCTGAACCCTCTAGATTTCTTTGTTTGGGGATATTTGATGACATTAGTGTATGGTACTCGTGTAAACAGCCTGCAAGAGCTGCAGCTACAGATTAATCAAAAGTGTCAAGAAATCCAAACCAAGGAGGGTGTTTTCGAAACAGTTCAAATATCGTTGAGACGAAGATGTCGTGTCTGCTTGGAACTGAACGAAGGGCACTTTGAACATCTTCTGTAACTTTGTTTTTTGTTTGCTAAAAGCTTCCTTTGTCGGTTTATTCCTAATAAAATAAAATGTTTGAAAAAGGAATAGTGGTCCATATTTCCGCAACCATTACTTTGCGGACCCATGTTAATTAAGACTTTTCTGCTTATTTGGGTTCATACTATTTCCTCCTGAAATATTTTACACTCTTTTTTTAATACCCTGTACTGAGGAAAGGAGAACCAAATGACATTTATCATAATTATACATGATATAAACAATTACAAGGTACAAGGTTGTCCGCAGTTGCTTCATTTTTTCCTTTCACCTACTTTTTCTTCCTTTTTCCTGGCCTTTGATCATTCAGGTCGCTCGTTCGATATTCCTGTTGGTGTATCCATTATCTCTGAGAACAGATCGTAGATGATACAGCCTAAGTGTTCAGTGACATCGAATTATACACCAGAATGTCATGATTTGTATATAAATACCGATCAGGGAACTTGACCTACAGTTTCAGAGTTATTTCTAAAGGAAGAGTGATGCATAAACAAGGGAACTATTATCCTTGTCTGTGGAGTGATAATTGTTCAGTCATTGACGGCTGTCAAGAAAAACCAAAGAAAGGACCACTTTACAAACCAGTTGTTTCGAATCAAGCATTGGAACGTCATAGACGGGTGGCATAACAAATATAAATATTGATCAGAGGACTTAATCTCAAATTTTCAAATCTACTTCTGAAGGAGTGAGAGATACCTGTGTTCTTCCAAATCTTATGAATTCTAAACCAACGACTTGGTAACCAGCATGAAAATCAACTATTTAGTATAGAAGAATTCGCTGCATGCTTAAAATGAAGACTATGTAGGAAGTATTCTCACTTGAATAAACATCTGCACCAACGCTATAACCTTTTACTGGTTGGCTTTGATGATGAGGTTGATTTCCATCGTGCGTGCATTAATTAATTTAATTACCATGAATAAATTATAATTTCAAATGCGACTGTGATGTAACATCGATTTTGTCTGGTTTTCATTTGTTACGAAATAAATTCAACTATGAAGAAGTTGCATTGTACGAATACTTCTACCTTTAGGTGGACTTGTATATTCAACAAAAATGTTATAACCACATAGAAATGTTAATAATCCTATAAGTCAACAGCTGCTGAATAAAATCGGAAACAACACATGCAAACGCAATTATTAGGCATGAAGGATTTTGCAATAAATTAATCTAAACACGTAGTGGAATTAAAAATTTGGTTGCAGCAAATAGAGATTGTAAACTAGTTTCATTTTTCATAAAACTGCCATTAGTGAAACATTTTTGAATTATCGTTAGACGTATACTTTGGTGGATATAACTAGGTCAGTTTTCAGACTACATTCACAATTTGTTTCCTGTAGCTAAAATATTTTTTCATTACAGGTACATGTATATTATGCAGCTGTTCTGTAAATATCCCAGAAATTATTATGTCATTACATTGTAAACTGCATGCAACCTTTAGTTAACTAGTAAGTTAACTAAAGATTGAAATAATTAGAAAATTTAAAGACATAAACAATTTGGTATTAGTCAATAAAAATTATTTGCAACGATTCCATGTCAATGTTTAAAAACAATATATCTGTGATATATAACAAAACAAAAAAGCAAGTCATACCGTTTTGATTTGACCCTACCTACTTCTATACAAAAATGGCGCCATTAAAATATACAAAGTGTTGAAGTTGAGCTTTTAAAATAGTTTTTTCGATATAATTTCTACCCTTCAAACGTATTATTGTAAACGATGCCTAAATTGTTAACGTAAAAACTGAGGGGAAATTTCTTTCTTCTGGCGTACGCCTATGGACAAATTTTTTTAGAATATTTTATTATTCTTGAAATTTTTCGTAAAACTTTATTTTTGAGATAAATTCGATTTTTAAACATGCAACATAAAAGACAATCACAGCAAAATGATTTTTAAATTTCAAATTACAAACAATTTATAATTTTTTAATTTGCTCTAAAATGTGCACATTATTATAAGTTATTTATTAAGTGTATTTGAACATAAGGCTACTAGCCAGATATATCATTTTTATACAAATAAATGTTTTGTTATAATTGATATAAATCCTTTTATTAAGAAAAAAAACAGAGTTGTAACAAATTGGTTGCGTTGCTAAACAGATTTTCTAATTTCTGCACATAATCTACTAACAAGTTTAGATGCCACGATATTTGCAAACTTACTGCAACATTATTTTTTTAATTTACTCAACAATTCGCCACTTAATCTTCATCAGAATATGTGGATGCAGCTTGATGGTGCTCTGCCTAATTTTGTATTAAATATTAGACAATATTTAAGTTTAAGTAAATTTATCCAAATCGATTAATTGAATGTAAAAGAGACGCAAAATATTCAATCAATCAACTGAATAAGCGTATTACAAATGCAGGTGAAAAGTTTAGGTACAAACCACATTTTTTTTAAATATGTATTATTTATTTAAACGAGCTCCTTTATGCATTTCAGACGCATGTCTTTATTTGTAAAGGTATATATAAAAGGAAAAAAGGATGCTCAACAGACAACAATCATATGAATCCATGGCTAACTTAAATCGAATTTGGTCTACAAGCTGGCATATTTTATTAATTTTATTAAGATTCCAATAACAGCAAAATTAATCTCTTTTTGACCCTTAAGGCATTGTTTTAATTCAGGAGAGACACAATTATACATACTGTATATGTTATAAGTAAAAGATCTCTCAAATAATGTAGTTTTATGCAGTGGTGGTGATATACTCGCGTCAAGAATTCAGACGTCTTACGTCATGGCTCACATTACACATTTGTTTTTCTTATCAACTTTCGATATTTGGTCTCGTTAAAAACAATAATATTTTGCAATATAGTGCAATATATAATGCAAACTTTTAGTGTAGTGTATAGTTGTATTACTCTCAGTTGTAGTTTCTTAAACATTTTGATAAATTATTCATTTGTTCGTATGACGTAAGTCGTCTGAATTCTTGTCGCGAGTATATTAAGCTTTTTCTTCGTAAATTTATGTTGTGTACATCGGTTCGATATGTAATTTGATTATATAAATATGGAGGTTTCTGACCACTTACAATTTTATGATATAATCACAGAGAATACAGACGAAAACGATTTCTCATATTAAGCCAATTAGCTTCTTTAAGTTTGTGCGATACACGATGAAATTTTCTTATTCCATACGTAAACCTTAAACGTGAATTTTGTAGTTTTTGCACTCTATGTAAATCATAAGAGGTTAGGCAATTTGAAAATACTTGAGAACAGTAATTAATAGCGATTAAAAAACAATTATAGTACATCTGACTAGCCCTATATTCAGATACCTACACCCTGCATAAAATAATGTTAGAACATTATAGAGCAAGTTACAATATTAAAAATTGTTTATTTGCAATTTAAAGTTTAGAAATATTGTTAAGTTCGACTCATTTAGTTGTGACTATCTCTAACATTGCATTCTTAAAAACTGAATATATTTCGAAAATGTAAAGTTTTACAAAAAATCATTAAGAGTAATAAAACATTGTAAACAAAATTTTCTATTATGAAATTGAAAATAATTGTCCATAGACTTATCTCAGAAAATAGTGAATGGATAAAATAATCCCTCCCTCCCAGATTGTACATTTGTTTTTCAGGAATCGCTTACAATAATATCCTTGAGGACTTAACAAGAAGAAATTCTTACAAAATTTTGTGTGCTTTTTTGTTATACCCTGTATAAGGAGTATTACAGAGAATAGATGTTGTGTATCAGTACTCAACATTGGTATCAGTAGCAGAATTTGACAAAAATATTATCTGATATTTTAAATATTAAAATTATAGACATTGAAAAAATATAAAAATTACCCATCATTTTCTATTTAAAAAGATGTATCTATAGTTTATGTTTTTTAAGAGTTCTTTAATGGTTTATAAAACAACACACATGCAAAATAAATACGACATTAATTATTGTATTTAAACAATATGTAATAGTCCTCTGGTTAACAGGTAACATTCTTAATATATTCGAAAAATATTCGTATTATTTTTATTCCCATAAAATTGAAGCTTACGCTTCTAAAATTAAAATTTTCATTCATTCACGGTCTCAGTAAACACCTAAATGACCAACTGGCATGCGGAATAGTACATCAAATGCTCGGAGAATATAGTGATTATTAAGGCAACTAAGCATGCTTGAAGCCTTGGTAGTTTTTTCATTATTTGCCTGAAGACCAGAGGCTTTTCCTGCAGGCATCAACTGTATATGTTATGAAATCCATCACTCGCTCTGATAACTAAAGTATTTCAGTTGTGGTATTTGCTGTAGAAAGGAGGGACAAACAGTATAAGCATCTGTTGTTATATTCTGTTATTGCAAATATTATCATGCATAACGCGTAACGCCAAATGCTCGCCCTAAGCGTAATATGAAATTCCAACATTATATTTGCACCGACTGTTTATTCAAAAAGTGGTCATAAAACTCTGAAACAGAAAAGCGATGTTCTAAAGTCGATCTAGAACTTTATGGCGACGATTCCTTGTCTCTGTTGGTCGTTAGATTTTGGTCCAAGAGTTTAAATAAGTTAACAAAAACGTTTCTTTCGCATTTAAATCGTAGTAATAATAATTGATATTCTTCAAAGAAAATATTTGTATTTCTACAGGATGAAACAATGACGTTAAGATAATTTTTTAGAATAGAATCCTATCATCAATACAAGCAAAAAAACACACTGGAAATTTTAAAAACAATTCCTAAGAACTCTAATCTAAACAGTGCATCGATTGGTAGTATATCCATATAAGTAAGACGTACGATACGGAAAACTTTAAGAAACTGGATTTTTCTCAAGACAAGTTGTTTGCTACGACTTGAACAACTGAATAAAATATGAAGGCGCAAATAATTAAAATTTAGAAATAAATTGAGTCAAAAATGATTGTACAGATGTAAAAAGCCAAAAAAAAATGAAACATATCGCAACTACTATTGTAAGTACTCGTACAATGGTTTAAAGGTATTCGAACTTTGGAGGGTGCAAGTACAACCACAGTATTGGGAAACCAGTAGAAACACTCGGGCCGAAATAATAAGTCGCGCATAGCAGCTCGCGCATCCTTTTCAAGCTGCAGAGACCTCAGTTTACATTCAACTCTGGGAGTGCGAACATCGGTTATACAGAGCCGTATTAAAGCAATATTTTGAGTCTGATCGACAAATGAGAAATAGTAATTTAAGTTTCTTTAAATTTCCTAAAGCCATAAATAAGTAATAAGTAATCTATAATATACTGTACAAACCATAAATGATATTTTACTGCTATTGCCTTACCTATTAACTTATTTCTTAAGTATAACATTGGAATATAAATAAATACCTCTCATGAAAGTGAAGTTTAAAATATACATACATATATTTTCACACATATAAATTTTATTTTAGAGCAAAGGTCTGTGCAGTGGCTTCTAATAGAGAAAATTTATTAGAAGAGCTGCTAAGGATTAGTAATAGTTCATAATAACTAATGTCAAATACATTTTGAAATTTTCTAACGATTTGCGCAATAGATTACGCAAAGAGGCCGTTCCAACGTTTCCTGCACAAGACGGCTCATCTTCAAATTATGTAGATGATCTCTTGTTGTCACTATAATGAGAGTAAGTCTCAATATAAAATGATAAAAAATATTTTTTTTCCAAATTTACATTTTACTGCACTTTTATCTCCAATTTAACAATTTTCAGTTAAGTCATGAGTGATAGATATAAGAGACTCACTGTACCAAATTTCAGACATAATCATTTACTTATAGGTTGCCGGCCACTGGCTCTTAGACTATATTAACCAACTGAAAAGAGCGTCTTATAAATGCGACTGAATAGTTTTGGTAAAAATCACAGGTTTAAAAATATTATATTTTGAGTACCTAATCAGAAAAGCCTGTTACTGCATTTCTTAGGTAGGAGGACATATGCAACAATAAGTTAAATTAAATTTTAGTGCATAAATGTAATCTGTTTCTGTTTTAATTTTTCTTAGTAAACGAAACTACATATGTAAAAAACATTTAGTTCTGTTTGCATAAAAATTGTAAATATGTAAATCTAGTTAGCCCTATCTTCAGACACTATAACATCAGTTAGAATATTTAAAACCTCGGTAAATTATTTGCAAATTGTTCTTTGGAAATAGCTATCTTTAACGTTGCATGATTTTAAAAAAATCTTATCTCAAAAAAGAAAAGTTTTACGAAAAATTATCAAAAGTAATAAAATATTTTAAATCAAATGTTGGAAAAACTTGTACATGCGCGTACGTTAGAAAAAATGGGGAAAGCAAAGTACCCCGTCTCCCCAATTTTTACAATGGATTTTTTAGGCGTCGGTATTTATAAAGTTTCACTGATTTGTGAAAAATTTCCGAAGTTATTGCGGAAAAATAATTTTAGAAGTTTGACTTCAACACTCCGAAGACAGGCATTTTTGTATACCAGGTATGTTCCCTCTAAGACTTTCAGTGCTTATATTCCAGAAACCATCATAACCAGTACGATGAAATTTGGTACACAGTCACTAGATGACGCGTGTAATCTGATGATAACATCAATTCTTATACAGGGTGTTCAATTTTTCAGGAAATCGATTTAATTTTGATTTTTTGGTAGACACCCTTGCTGAAACTTATGTTTACTTACTTATAGTTAAGTTCAGTTCTGAATTTCAAGGACAAACACGTTCACATTATAATCAAAGATATTTTAGGAGCCGTTTTGTTTTTTTTTATTTCTTGTTAGATAAGTAATCGATAATTATTATAACAGTTGGAAAAAAGAAATATTCTTGAGTTACATATAGATAATTAGATTATAATATAATGTGCTAATTTACACTTTTATATCTGATTTATCTAAACATAATATTAAATTTAACAGAAAACGATTCTCCTATAATAAATGTTATTAGTCATTCCTTAACTGTCATACATATGCATTCAGAAACGGGCAAGTATTTCACATTTTATAACGAAAAAAGGAAATTCTAATTGTTTACATCACTTATACAAAATAATTTTTTACAAGATCAAAATCTTTAGACATATAATAATTACTTCCACCGCATACACATATTTAACATAATTTCTTAACACCTTATTAATTCTACAAATAACCACTAATACGTCTAATTATAAACTTCATTGTTTTCTGACCTCTACCCATAGATGTAGAAAATGTTTTCAAGTTTAAAATTGTACCAACATTTGGCCGTAGCACAGATTCACATGCAGCATTTACATCAGACGTGAGAAGTTGTTTCTTCCTTTTTAATTGGATTGTGCTTTATGTATAATTGATGCATCTTTCGCATACCCATTGTACTTTAATGAATAGGTTTAGTAGCTTCCATTGCCACTGCATTTGTTTTTGACTTTTAAAAAACTGTTTAATTTTCATTTTCCTGAAGGTTAACTAATGATGTTTCACATAATTTACATGGATTTTTAAAATTATAAGTGATTTAAAGTAAATCGTTTAAGGTCTGCAAAAAAGCAGAGAAAACTAAATGTCAAAAGCATACATTTTTTAATGGAGATTAACTACTACTTACCGAACTGTATTAGCTAATAAAATCTATTAAAAATTGATAACAATCCAAGTAAAGGTCAAATAGTTTTCATAATTTAACAATAATACGGTAAAAGGATTAAATTCAATTTGTAGAAAAAGACCTGAGACTATTTTTTGATTAAATTCTTTAACGGACAATTTTTTTATATGTATTCATAAATGCAATAATTATGTTTACCACTGCAGTTTTAAATTAAACTTCCAGGGCAAAAAGTGACATTTTTTAATTATTTCAATTTAGCTGTGAAGCAGATTTGTATGCAGCTAAGATTTATAGAATGCGAAGGTAACTGGAAATTACGTTTTGAATCTTATACATTTTGAACGGAAACTGTAAGCCATAACATTTAGTGCAGGAGCATTTAACCAATGACAAATATTTTATTCGTACTTTGGTTTTGCCAATTTTTTGTGATGTATAAAGTTAAGTTAAATTTGATGGAAGAGCAGAGGCAAAGAAAAATTCGCATGTTCTTATAACTCAAACATACCTGATAGCTTGCTTGTGTCATAAGCTTTTTGCTATCTTCAGTAACATTGTATGCAATTTAAATAGTTACAGAAATGCCCTGGAAAAAGTAACAATGAAGGGTCTTATTACAGAAAATCGTCAAATCTTCATTTTCAAAAAATATTTGTATAGGATTTATCCATAGCATATTATATACATACTGAATTACGGTTAAGATTGTTGACATTGGATTCATCTTATTTTTGCAACACTTCACAGCTAAAATGTAAGCAATTGTCTCTTGTCAACAATAGCTGGTAACAAACCTTAGTGTTTTTATATTGAAACATTCGGTAAATGTTCATCGATAGATTGGGCATATTAAATTCACCATCATCGCAGTTTAATGCGCGAGAATGTAATATGATAATGATACTATTTGATCAAGACTGATTGAGATTAAAGAATCTAGAATATCAAAGAAATCCTGGATAATGGAAGTCTTTACAATCAATAAGATGAAAATATCAAGATAAAACTTTATGGTGCCATTGTGGTAAAACAAATATGCAACAAATGGATAATATTAGAATCCGACCGCTTAGATATTTTGCATTGTGGTATATCTGAAAAAAAAGGTAAAAGGGCGTTTAGGGTTAGGCGCTATATATAACGCTATGAAAGGATTGTTCAGTAGCCACAAGAATTTTAAGGGCAGAATATACGTTAGTTGGTGAAATAGAGTAGGAGCTTTAATTTTGGTGGTAATTATTCGTGGTTATTTTTCTAAACAAATTGTTTGTAGACCAAAAATGAATTTAATTGAATATAACTCGTAAGTGACTATATAATCAATATATTATATAAAATCTTAGTTTAATACTACAGCCAAAACGTGTCAGTATTAACTACTCTATTTAACAGTAAAACTTGGACTGTTTTTCAGAACAATGGGTTATTCGTTTTATGATTAATTCAGAAATAAAACTAGGTCGTTAGTAGTATTTTTAACACTAAAATTTTGTAAAATACAGACCACTGTAACACATTTTTTAAATAATTGATAAAAATAACAAAAAATAAGATCTTCTTGATATACATCTCTTAAAAGTATTTTAATAATGTTATCTATTTCATAAACAAATATATTTACTATGAGTAACAAAACTGTCAGTTCAGATTTTTTAAGGAAATTAATAGATACTATTAATTTGACGGGAAAAGTGCTTTGTATAAATATTTTTTTTTATCCAACATAACATGCAAAATAGGTTCTATTTACATTTACTAGATACAAATATTTTAATTTTATATTACCAGAATATAATGCTAACGAACCAACTGTAAAGCTGAGCTAATATTTAAAATCGATCGTTAATAATTAAGATTTTAATTGTTTTAAAAATACTAAATAACCGGAAAATTTGGTATCTAGATTACAATTTATTTATAACAAATCTTTAGGAACTCATTAATTATAATAATTACAATCGTGACTGAACAATAAATATATAAAATATTATACTGATTGTTAATTGCTTGTTATTGTTTATTGCCATTTTTAATATATTTTTTAAAGAGATTGTGACTTTAATTATTAAAATATTATCTTTAAAAAAAATGTATCTAATAATATGGAAATACCTTTATTAGTCCTTCAAATAGTCTAAACAAAATTAAACCAATTCCAATTTTTCACAATTCCACTGTCACAAAAAAGCACTTCCCGAAAGGACGTATTTTGATTAATTCAAGTTAAGTCAATAATAAAATAATACTGTTTCTGTCGCATGGGATTTTGTCCGTTTACGCATTTGCTTAGAACAAGAGACGCACTGCACCAACTACTACGATCGTATAAACCGGCAAAACACCTGAAGCACGTGGTACTCAAGAAACAAGTGAATGCATTCGCCGTCTTGATCTATTCGCAAGAAGTTGATAGCTGGGTGAGAGTTAGAAAGAGTGGTTACCCCTCGTACTAACTGCTTTGCTTACTGAGAAGCTCACGGATCGTTCTTTTCGAGATATTTTTTTGTTATGTTTTTGCCACACGCTAAGAATACTTATATGCAGAATGCAATTTAATCCATTTTTAGTTCCACTTGATACTTGATTTGCATCAGGAAGGAGAGGATAAGTGTAGCAGGATTATTATATTCTTATTTTAGTCCTGTCAATCACTTCATAACTTTTATCCCAGAGGTAATTTTGATAAGTATAGTAATTCTGTTCCAACATATGCGCCTACAGGAATCAATTTAAATTTCTTTAATTATTTAAATGAAACAGTAATACAAATTGAATGAAGTTTTAATATTTGACTTTCATTTTCATTAGTAATGGATTAGTAGCGTATCTAACTGCTTGATATGAAATAATGAAAGAATTTGATCAAATTGGTAACTTGTTCCGTATGCGTTTCTGAAGATGGGTGAGAATTAATAACAGCTGGAGCTCTTTTCTGTAATAAACTAGTAAAATCATTATGAAAATATGTTACCGTTTTATTTCATAGGTATTTACCTGAAAAAATACAGTTTGGCTTCTGTCATTAATTGGGAGCCCAATTTGAAACCATTTCAGGTAATAGTCCTTTAGTTTCATAAGAATGTTGATGCGATGCGTCAGCGAAATTTTCGCAAATTGAATTTGGCAACTTTTTCTCTTCTTTAACAATTGGTGTAGATAATCTTTAATAATGGATGAGATTGCTATCCATCAAATCATTTTAATGTTATCATGACGCCAGCATCAGCAGCAAGTCCAGTATACGTCTAAATATTCTTTGAAACTTACGTATGCTACATCTGGTATTGATACTGGACAGTATACACTTTAAAACAGCGATAACTTGCCATCCAGGTTATCTTCGTTTTAATGCAATGATGGATGTAGTCATTCCCTAAATTTCTACTCCTAAACGGGAGTCACTTTTACTCTTCACTTAACCTGTACTTCTTTCTGTGGGATCATTTAAAGATAAAAATGTATGCCACACAGCCTGAATTATTACAAGACTTACGATAATGCATCATACACGGATGTATGCTTATTACTCCCATTATTTGGGAAATGCATCTATTAATACATTGAGGTTAACGGGAGATGTTTTCAACGTCTAATAAGGCACAAATAGTGATGAGCGAATTTGATCATCTTAAATTTTCACTTAACTTCTTAAGTATTGTTCATCTAAAATTAAGACACTAAATGTCAATAAAAAATAATTGAATGCTCTTTAAAATGACACATTCAAAATTTAGATCTAGACAAAAAAAATTAGGGAATACATTTGTAGGGTATATCCCAGTCAAAACAAAAATTGATGGGATGAGCGTCTTTTTTTAATTTTTGCATCAAAACAAAGAAAAATAGAAGTCTGAGAGGACAGACTTCTATTTTATTGAAAGTTAGGAAATTGCTTTAAACTTTTTCTAAACCAAGTTGAAATGTACAGATCAAATAACACCACAATATTGAAGTATTGACCTGTCATGCAAAGTAAAGGGTTATTAGTTCTCTAATGAATAACAGTCAAACAAAATGGAAATATGTTTCGTAATGTAATTCATAACATTATAATTCCAATCGTTCATAATCAAATTGTTTCCAGACACCACTGATGAAGATAAATGAACTGATTTTGAATATTATCACACGTGGATTATACGGGGGTTATAAATATAAATATTTTATTACTACTTCTGTGATACCTCAAGGATCACATCTTGGCCCGTTATTTTCCATAATTTACATAAGCAACATTAGAGAATGTTTTAAATATAGTAAAATTTTGCTATATACAGATGATTTAAAAGTATACATTAATATAAATAATCCATCCGACTGTGATAGACTGCACATGATCTGCACTGTTTAGAGATATATTGTAAGTAAAACGGTTTATTTTTTAATCATTGTAAGTATCAAACAATAACATATACTAGAAATGTTAATAAAATTACTTGCCAATACGTTATTAATGATCAAATACTAAATAGAGTGTCACATATTAAGGATTTAGGGGCAATTCAAAATGGTTGAATGGTTGAATTACGCATCTCCTCTTTGGTTCTCTCAATATAATATTTATAAAGCAAGTATAGAATGTATACAAAATAAATTTATGAGATATCTATCTTTTAAAATAAATTATTTTATTGAGAATGATTATTGTCAAGCCCGCCAACATTTATATTAATTTCTTTAGAAAGTCGTAGAATATTTAGTGACTTAGTTCTGTTGTTTAAGATAATGAATAATGTAGGTAAATGTTCCTGGTGTTCTTCAAGATATATATTTTAACGTACCTTGCAGAAATCTTCGAAATCATGAACTTTTCTATGTGCCGTTTAAACGGACAAGCTGCTGCCAGAATTCTTCACCGTGTAGAATGTTTGTTTAGTGCAACATAACACAGTGTGTTAAAAAAAGAGTGTAAAATATTTAAGGAGATAATAGTATGAACCAAAGTAAGCAGAAAATTCTTAATAAACATGGGTCCGCAAAGTAACGGTTGCGGAGATATGGACCACTATTAGTTTTTCAAACATTTTATTTTATTAGGAATAAACCGACAAAGGAAGCTTTTAACAAACAAAACATATTAAAGTAAATAAAAAGTATATTGTATTGATATGATATCTGCAATGTAGCCAGATTTAAAAAACACCTGAAACATGTACCTGTTTAACATATTATGCTTATTTATACTCGCATCAAGAATTCAGACGTCTTACCACGGCTGACGTTACACATTTGTTTTTATTGTCAACGTAATTTTCAATCATGTTTTGGAATTTAGTGTAATATATAATGAATACTTTTAGTATAGTATAGTTTTATTACTATCAGTTGAAGTTCTGATCTTAAATATTTTGATGAAAATATAATAAATTATACATTTGTTTTTTTGCATTACTTTTTTGTTTCTAAAATGTTTTATCTATTATTTTCTTTTTATTATAATGAGAATGCTCTTATAGGTCTTTTAGACCTGTTGTATTCCCATATCTGTGAATAAACAAACAAATTTCTCTATCAGAAAAATACGATCCAAACCAACTCCAACGTGATAAGCTGAAATCAAATAAGTATTTCTGATTTATCAACCTTATGATCAATAAGATCAAAAGCTTTTGTGAAATCTTTGTATATCACGGCTATCTGACTTTGCTCATCCAGAAGTTCTGATATAATTGTTGCATAGATGAACTAAATTTATAGAAGTTGATCTATCTCAATGAATCTCTGTTGGTTTAGAGAAATACAAACGCATACATACGGGTATATTATGTTATAAAATGACTTATCAAGAACTATGGTAAAATGATTCAATAATGTGGTAAGAGATAGTTGCTTTGCAATTATGGATCTCTAGATTTCAATACAGGGCAATCCCAAAGTGTTTGTAAACTAACTAAACAATACTGATTAATGAATACACAACAAAGCATTTACATTATTTCACCAAGTAATTGGAAATTGATTATAATTTAAGTTTGGAAAATGGTTCGAAACAAAATAGCATTGAAGGCGCTATTAGAATATTTAATAAAACCGTCAACATGTCAACAATTACCTCAAGTATGTCATAAATTGTACTATGGTCAAAGATTCCAAGAAATTCATGAGATATTTGTTTATTATGTAAGGATTCCCAAAATTCTTCGCTATTTCTTATAACTGATCATAAGCTAATATGATGCTTTAAAGTTTTGTTCTTATAAGAGCAATTATGTGTTTCATGTGTCACATAAATATCAAAAATATTTTGCCGGCCATTTCATTGAAATCTTTTACAAAAAGTTGCACAAATTGCTATATAGTTAAAAATTACATGACACGTTATTATCGAATATAATATTAATATACTTGATAGAATACCTATTGAATGTTCTAATGATATAGAATACTCAGAGACGCGAAAAAATTGCGTTGGTGTTAGATGACCTCAGTTAAACAACATGTGTGAATTCGCTATCTATTTGGAGAGTAAAAGTAGGTATATAGGTAAATGCGAAAGTAGTGTGCCTAATATATCACATTCTTTTTATTAATTATGATAATATTTTAACTCTGCAAGATGTACCGTATGCGATGAATAAAACATCTCCAAAATATTTATGTTGTAGTTTTATGTAACTGTTTTAACCTGTTTTCCGCCTAAAATAACACGTTGTAGGCAGATAATAGATTCATTTTAAAATTATCTATTTGTGGTTTATACATTAAAAGTATAAAGCGCGGTGCCGAATATAAACTATACCTATTACAAAACATTTAGGATCTTAAATGACAATCTCATTGACATTTCAAATATATTATTCTGTCCTAATAAATAAAAAAAAACTGTTTAGTGGAAGGTAATCAAACTGTCTAAAATATAATAACGGTCAAAGTGAATTAATTAAAAAATATCTATTTCTGAAAAAGTTAGCTATTTAATTTCATTATATTTCAATGTATATTCCAGCTTTGCTAGTAGAGTACGTTCTTCTGATATGGACAATTGATGTTGAATTAAAAATGTGTGAAAATAATATAAATATATACATATAGTAAATATGTTTAAGTGAATGCATGTCAACACCAAACTATTAAAAACGCCGCCGCAAAACAATATGACAAAAAAAATTGGAAACTTAAGAAATATCTACCTATGATTAAAAATTAATAATTGCCTACTATAAAATTTGTTCAAAATGAGCACCGCCTTGCCTAATTAACTCACTAGCACGTCTAATTAATGATGGTTGTACTCTCCTCATCATCTCCAATTTATGAAACCAAGCACGTTTTTTCCTATTTTCAATACATGATGTCCATATTTCTAAATACAAAAAAAGTTTTCCCCTTTTTATCAAAGGAACAGGGCATAACTGACGCCCTGTATAAGCGTCAAAATTAGTTAAAAATTCTTATTTGCCGTGCCAGAAACGATAATTGTGCCATTTTTTTAATACTCCGACAGGTTTCAAAGTTTTTTATATATTTTTAGATATTAATAATATTGTGTGAAACTAACTACTCTGTGGGCTAAAGCCCCAACCAGCGTTGAATTACACCCACAATATCTACTCATATATTTCTTATTATTAGCTTTTGTAACATTTTTTACTTCATTAGAAAGGTATTTTAAGCTAATATAAATTAAATCTCCTACAGTTCCTATCAATAAAGTCATATGTATGCTCTCTGATACCAAACATCTAGGTATGCTAATGAACAATTCCACAGACAAAGTTCTATTCAATAATTTTCTAAAGAAATTAATCTATCTAAATTTACTAACCTGGTTTAATGAAAACACTCTATAAATATCTAGCTTCGCTTTTTGACAGTGGGAACTCGAAAATTCAACCATAATAGATGAGATCTGACCACCTATTTCTGCATTTTTAGGATTGCTTCTTCAGGTGGCCTCCTTTATGTTGAATCAAATATCTAACTATAAAAATTATTATGTAAATTAAAATTATTTGAAATTAAACAATATCGACTATGAACAATATTCAAAATGTGGTTGAACAATTGATCTGTAGTTATACGGTAACATTTGTCATAATCGATAGGCATCTTGATATTCTAGAAAAAAGTATAAGTCTTTTTAATATCTTATTTTTTATGTATATAAAGTGTTCATTGAAGTTTAAAGTATTATCCAAGTAAAATCCTAGGTATTTTATTTTATCTACAATCTCAATAGCTGTATTAGCAAAAGTAACTTTAAGTGTTCAAATTAATTTTAGAATATTTATATTTAGTTGTAAATAGATAGATTATGAATAAATTGGGTCCTAGAACACTACCCTGTGGGATTCCAAAGTTGTTAACAATAGGTTCAGAAAGTATCATTAATTTTTGTTATTGGTTTTCGATTATTTAAATAAATTTCAAGGAAAGTACAAGGCCATGTAATCCATGCGATTTAAGCTTTTTCAACAATATATCTCTATCAATGGTTTCGAATGCCCTTTTAAATTCAAGGAAAGTGGCATCAATATACTTATCTTCATCTATGTTTTGAATCCAGTTCGATATAGTCATCTGTAAAGACGTTTCACACGAATAATTTTTCTAAAGCCTGATTGATAAGGGATGAATAGATTTGATTTATTAAAGTATTCAGTTAACTGATAACACACAGCCATTTCAAGAATTTTTTCAATTGAAGGAAGTGTATTTATCGGTCTAAAATTGATGCAATCATTTGTGTTTTTTATTTTTTCAACTGGGATAATTTTACTTATTGTTAATTTGTTAGGTATGATGCCTGTTTGTAATGACGAATTTATTAATTTTAATATAACTGGATGAAGACTTTCTATTTTTTTTATTAATCCTGAACTTAAAAATTGATTCATGTTCATTTTATCTACTCTACTCAAGATGTTTTCTAACCCTTTCATGTTTAACAATTATTTAAACTCACAAAAAGTTGGTGGTAAAATAGTAATTTCAACTGTGTCACTGGGTCGTGGTATATGGGGTATATACATCACTATATCATTTACATTTAAAACAAAATATTTATTAAAATTTTCTGCAATTGCCATTTGTTTGTTAACTTTAAATGTTGAATTACTGTCATAGAAAATTATCGAACCACTAGTAAAAGTATTATTGTCACTTTTTATTAGAGCTTTAAGAGTTTTCCACATCTGTTTTGAATTATTCCTATTAGAATCTATTTTATTTTCAAAATAAAACGATTTTTTTTCTCCAATAAATCAACTACCCGATTTCTGACTGTTTTATACTGGTTCCAAAGTATCTGTTTTTCAGGCTGTAATAAGCTGTTTTTAAATTATAATGGTTTTTAGCTGGTAGCTACCAGATACAGAGTTAAAATGTGCATCCCTAGCATTAGCCGGGATTATTTTACCTGCCCTGGTTGTTCTCGGGCTAGGCTCTGTGGGGACAGACCCGCTATCGGGCTCGTTCATATATTGATTTCGGTTTCTATTGTTGGTATTACGACTGCTACGGTCGGAACCGTTCTTAGGATAATGGTGGTCCTCCGAGGCGTTCCGTAGCCGCCGCTGTAACTGGTTGCATCCCATGCTTCCAAACGTTTCGCCGCTCTTCACTGTCGGCATCTTCACTGAAGCCGATTGGGACCTCGTTAGCGGTCTCGTAATGTCGGTCCAGCTGCGCGCGCCTCTGCACCTGCGCAAACAGCAAGTGTTTTTAAATTTTTTATAGACAGTATTTCTCTGTTTTGCCAACATTTTTACATCACCATCATACCAGGGCAAGTAATTAGCTTTTTTTACTTGATTTATAATTGGACAAACACTATTTACAATAGAACACGCTTTATCTGAAATATAATTATAATATTCATCAGGATTGTTCGATGGATAAGTCCAATCGCTACTTTCCAGATTAGCATTTATTAATCTTATATTTTCTACTGAAAAATTTCTGTAAGCTACATACCTATCACTGCTATAATGGTCCGTAGTTTTTGGGGTATGATGTACAAAAGCTTGTACCGTACTTTTATTGGTAACAACATAATATATTAAAAAACTGCTAGTATTAGTTATACGCGTGCACTCATTTACAACTTGTTCTAAAACCATTAACTGAAAAATATCCCTCAATACAAACGCAACAACTCAACTCAATATATAACTTACAAAGGAATGCTTAGATTTTTTTCATATTTGGGGGATAATTCGTATTAATTAAGTTGCATAAAACAAGCGATAAGAATGTTCAAAAACTTGCACATTGTCGGATTGGAGGGGGTACTCAACCCCTTTCTTAAACAGAACTTCTACGCCAATTACTATTTTTAAAACAAACTATTTATTTTTTTACTTTATTTTCATTATCTACATACAGTTTATCAAAAATTTTTTGATGTGTTATTGCTAACAACTGTTAATAATTCTACAATTATTAATTAAATATTGTTATAAATTCAAAAATTTTCTCCATAAACATTAACATCAATGTTCATTCAATGTTAATTTGTCTGTAATTTAGTTGCAGTACATTAGTATTTACGCAACACAAAATAAATAAGGATTGTTAAAATTTGTGTACTAAACAGATTTCAACTGATAAAAGTCGTGTACATACATCATGTACACGACTTGATATAACAAATATTTATTTTTACTACATTGGAAAGAGATAAAGAATAAGAGATTTAGGCTTGTTAGAATCCTTACCAAACCATATTTAGGTAGGTTTCGTTGAAAGAATTAAATATTTAGCCAATAGTTATTGATAATAAATTACTTGATTTAGTACCACATCAAGCATTAAAAATCAAAATAACTCGGAAACGCACAGGAATTTCGAAACAGAAGAAGGAGAATTATTTTTGGTAAACTATATTTACATAATGAAAATAACAGTTTTTTTTAATAAATAGTCTATGGCGTAGAAGACCTGTTTAAGAAAGGTGTTGAGCACTCCCTCACTCCGCCACTGTGCAAGTTTTTGAACATTCTTATCTCTTGTTTTATGCACCTTAATTAATAGACATCATCCCCCAAATATGAAACAAATCTAAGCATTCCTTTATAAGTTATAATGAAAATTCGAGAACAAAAAATTATATTCAACACCCTGTATCTTGGAAATTAAGCCTTCTACGACATATGTTTGTAGGAAAACTTTTCTTCTTAAAAACATGTGTTCTATCTTCTGTTAAAGTTTGTCTACAAAAAACTGGCTCGCCCTCTATAAAGCATCTTTAAAAAAAATCCTAAAATATTTTTTTTCAGGAGTCATAGCAAATACTAAATGTAAGGCTTTTCTGCACAACGGTTACTACAAGTTTTACTACATTGTTGTGCTTTCTCGTATCGTTCATTTTCTGGGGTACTGTATATAAGATTTTTTTTTTCAGAGATAAATTCTTGTTTTTGTCTAAATCATGAGAATATCAAATGTATCCTCTAAAATATTGCCTACTTCCCTGAATCTCAATATATATCTCACCATATGAATCTCTAATAGTTTTATTAATGTATTGGCTATCTTAAGGGTTAACGTGTAAAAATCGTTTATTTCTACATACTTTTGTAAGTTTTGTGTATGTATTTAAAAATCGGTAGAAGAATGTATAAATTACAGGTGATAGAAACGTTAACAATAACAATAAAACCAAAGGTCTACAATAAGTAGAATACTGATTAGTTTGAACGGAAAATAAACCACTGTTTTTAATCATAGTTTATCATGCAATGACACTTTAAAATTATACGTTTTTAAAAGTGATGGTTTCTCAGACGGAATGTAAGTGAGTTGAAAATTTCAGGTATGTTATGATGAAATTAATTAAAATAACTCATAATCTACCACATAATTAATATATAATTATATAACACACCCATATCTATTAGAGCAAGAATTGTTTTAATGAGTAAAACGAAGGAAGCTATTTCAAAAATGCCATCAAGCTTTCCATTTCGTGCAATTATATATTTCCTATCAATAATAATGTTCCTTCCAGAACAGATAGAACTAGTGCATGATTGCGTGTTTGGTGTATACGATTATTTCTACATTCTAGGCTTATAACCAGTGCAATATGACATATTCTACTATAAAAGTAAGATATGTTTATCAACTTTAAACACAATAAAACGTTTTCAAGAGAAAAATATTACACGTATTTATTATGCATTTGCCAGAAATATTAGATACCTAGGTAGTACCTACAAAAGCATATATCTCACAAATTTTAATGACAATTTTTTTACAAGTTCAACATTTTTTTCTTCGTGTTAATCGGAAAAAGGGCAACAGCAGTAATCAATAAGGTCTATAATTTCCGGCTATGCCAACCTTTCGATTCAATTTTTCTTCTTCGGGGTTACTGCAACAAGAGATAAGTGGACCATACATAATTAACAAAATAGATACTACGCGGTGTAGAACTACCTACATCTATCGGCCGTTCGCTACTCCATGCCGGACTGAAAATGTCCGGGCACGAAGCGTTCTACATGCAGTAGACACCATTGAAAGCTGTCGACCTTTATCGCGATCGGCGAGAAACGATATTTTGCAAACACGGAAGTCCAGGAAACAACTACTCTGCGGGCTAATGCCCCGACCAGCATTGAATTACACCTGGAAAACCTATAGCAACAGCTAGAGTCATTCGTCAGACGCCCACCAGACATATACCGGTTTCGAGCTTATTAGCTCTCATCAGTATGCCATAGGTGAGGTATCCGACGAATAATCCTAGCTGCTTTCGTCTGTCTAACCCGACAGAAGGGACCATGAGTACGCGGTGTAGAACTAACTACATCTATCGGCCGTTCGCTACTCCATGCATACTCATGGTCCCTTCTGTCGGGTTAGACAGACGAAAGCAGCTAGGATTATTCGTCGGATACCTCACCTATGGCATACTGATGAGAGCTAATAAGCTCGAAACCGGTATATGTCTGGTGGCGTCTGACGAATGACTCTAGCTGTTGCTATAGGTTTTCCAGGTGTAATTCAATGCTGGTCGGGGCATTAGCCCGCAGAGTAGTTGTTTCCTGGAATTCCGTGTTTGCAAAATATCGTTTCTCGCCGATCGCGATAAAGGTCGACAGCTTTCAATGGTGTCTACTGCATGTAGAACGCTTCGTGCCCGGACATTTTCAGTCCGGCATGGAGTAGCGAACGGCCGATAGATGTAGGTAGTTCTACACCGCGTACTCATGGTCCCTTCTGTCGGGTTAGACAGACGAAAGCAGCTAGGATTATTCGTCGGATACCTCACCTATGGCATACTGATGAGAGCTAATAAGCTCGAAACCGGTATATGTCTGGTGGGCGTCTGACGAATGACTCTAGCTGTTGCTATAGGTTTTCCAGGTGTAATTCAATGCTGGTCGGGGCATTAGCCCGCAGAGTAGTTGTTTCCTGGAATTCCGTGTTTGCATAATAGATACTTTATATAAACGCTTATAAAATTAGAAGAACATATTTTTGAAAGGTAATTACTTACATAGCGATATAATAACCACTGCCAAATAATAACAATAGTAATAGCATCCCAGCTAGTACCAAAGTAAAATTTACTGAGACTGGAACCTTCAAAGACTAACTGTTACGTATCTACGACCAAATTTGCTACTTTGTTGTATTATCAACTTTATGCAACAAAGCTGCAGTTGTGCTACGTATTTTCGTTATTTTACAGTTATATGATTTCTAAGTAAGTGTTTTGAAGAAAAATAAATAAACAGAAGAATGTTGTCAATTAAATTGCTTTAAGCCTGGTATTTCAAGGACAATGAATCGTATCTAAAGATGCACAAAACCACTCAGTAGCTGTAGCGTAGTACTAAAATAACTGAAAGCTGAAACTGAATCATTTTCTTTAAATTTTGAGGAGAAATTGCGCAAGATAACATGAAAAACCGTGAATTGTACCTTATCACTCTATTTCATACACCGTAAAACATATTTAATTTATATCATTTCAAAAGTTACTAGTTTTTTTAAAGAGTCTCGAATGGGATGTTTATAAGGTCGTATACAATTTTCTCAATGTGCAGTTGACTTGCAAAATTCAGTAGATTTTATGATATAACATAACAGGTGAAAATTATGATTTTTCTTATTTAAACTAACTTGTCAGCATGAAAACTATTATACAACCTGGAGAAAACTTGTATAATTGACACAGTGAGTTATTGTGCGGGAGAGGGGGCGGCATATTATTATTAAGCAACCCGCATTGGTAGGCCCTTACCACCATTCAGTGCAGGAATGAGGGAAACCTGGAAAACCTCATTAATTAGGGGGTAGTCAGATTTCGACTGGTATCAATCTTTCACATTGACCCTAGCTAACATTCTTCCACCCTACCTTACCCGCAAAGAGGGTGCCAATCCTCTCCAAGTGTATAGCTGATATACGGTCTACCGGATGCGAGGCTCGAACCCACACCGGTCTAGTCACATCGATTTAAGTACTGACGCCTTAAACCGCGCGACCACTGACCAACCCATAATATAAACAGAAATTAATAAATACAGGACACACGGCACCTTCAAAAAAAATTGGTAAATATAAAGAATATTTTTAAGGTGTTCAGAAAAATATTCCAAATGAATTTAGACAATAATTTTTCTGGAGAAATTTACTGCTAAGTAATTTTTATATAAAAAATTACATAATATTATATTCATCGGAAGCTTAGGATCTCATGATAGATTGTCAGGTTAATCCATTTTATCAATAATTATTATAATATAATTATTAATTGTACGCAAATAAATACAGTTTCAAATTAGCTAAAACATGTATTTTAAAATTTACCAAGATACCGCTCAGTATTTGCTTACTTAATTGTGGAGAAATAGTTTGGTAACAAACCATACCGTGCAAACATTTCCAAAACACATAAATAAAGTAGACCTACAATGTTGAAAGATGTTTTTCCTTTCATTTTACAACTGATTTATATTATTTAAATGTGGTTTGGGTGTTGGTAGGCAAATAAATAGCTTGCCTATTTTTTATTAACAATTTACATAATTTCGTTCTTAGTGCACTACTGTCACACATTTCTATATGTTCTGAAGTGCAAGCATTAATCTATTATACTTGTTAAATATTTGAAAGAAATAACTAACCAGAAATAATTAGTAGATAGGCATTTTCGATATTTACATGTTGATTTGTATTTATTTAAAATAGAGGATAAATATAAATTCAAACAAATCGATTATCAAAGCTTGGAAACGCAATAGAATAATGCTATTACAAGTCGATGGTGAATGGTTTCTTGAATTGCCGAAATTGCAACTTCCTATTACAATACCATTAACTTGTTGGGTTGTGGAAATGAAGCCGAAAAAATATTGCACATAGTTTTGTTGATTGGTAAGACAAATTTCTAGTTCAACCGGATTAATTTTACATTTAGTAATTGTATATAGATCTCATTCACATTTCTTTAAGATCGCCATATTTCTGGCCAAAATTATCACACTTCTGGTGTTTTTAGGTACCAATACGGGTGTCCCATAACTTATGGGCCATAGAGCAAACGGAGATAGTAGACAAATACGTCTTTTGAGCCAAACTTGCCTAAGTAATATGTTACTATTTAATGAATTACAGGGTGTTGAAAATTAAAACAAATGTTCGAAAAACACTTTAAAGTACCTACAATAGCTGCAGCTATATTCCAACGAGTAATTGTGCTAGTTGGGCATATAAGTAATTACACAACCGAGAGTAACCTAAAATCACTGTAAATTTACTTGTAAATTATTGCTTAATAATCTATCTAAATTTACATTCTCAAAAAAATTTACATATGTACAATCACATATTGATGCAAGGCGATATATTACCTATTATAATACAAGTAAATTTAAGGTAATAATTTTTACAGTGTAGCGCCAAGCAATCTCTGAATCTACCTTAATTTCAGAAGTGCGATTAAGAACCCATTTCATAACATCGGCGCACTGTGGAGACTTTGATCGACTTGCGTTTCTGTTTTTCAGCTGTACTTATATCATGTTTACCTGTGTATTAAATTATTTCTGACAGCGGGGATAGCTAAATTGTCAGGTTGGTACACTGTAAGAAACCCTTAAGAGAAATGGTTAGTTGACCTAGTGGTTAGGGCACCCTTCTGGTGGGCAAGGAATCCCGGATTCAATCCTCGGTAGCGCTAAGCAATTTTTAATTCTGATAAAATTTAAAGTCAAATCATTAAAAAATATACGTATTTTCATGTATTTTATAAAAATTTTGTATGTTGGACCGTTTTTTTCGGTATACTTGAAAATACCCGGATGGCATGAGATAAATTTCCCGTTATTTGCTAATCTGCTAATCAGTTATTAAATATCTAAAATCATTTATTTTGTCTTTGTAGGCAATCTCATTCAAAACGTTGGTTACACCTAATATAGTTTAATTTTTGACTGCTATAAAAATACGAAACTAGCATTATGTCACCTAAAAATTAATGAAGATATTTCCAGTTCAGATTATTGTAAATATTACGCAACAAATACATGTGTCGCCGTGTCATCACATAGTGAAAGCAATATTTTCCTCTAAAAAATGTATTTGTCTAATGGAGATTAATTATTATTGCTACACATTTTATGTAACCTAACACCTCAAACACATAGAAATTAATGTAAGTTTTATTATTTTTATAGCATTAGCATTATTGGCAACAGGTTGATTATTACTTGTGTTAACAGCACTGAAAATTTTAGCCTTTCACTTTCTACAAAGACGAAATCTTTTTATTACTTTTCTAAATACATTGTTTACATATTGGCACTTAATGCAACCACTGCCTATTTGTGGCTGTTATTCTTCGAAGTGCAAGGATAATATGAATTGCATTTCTAACAGGTAATTGTCTCAATAAATTATTTACTTTGATGTTGATTTTATGTACAGTAGTGCATGCAAAGAAGGCTAGAAGAGTATCAGAACTATCACCATGGTATTTATTTGCTGTAAATGGGTAATACTTAATACGACTGATTGACATTGACTGACAAGGCATTGGCGTGAACACGGCGTGGCCGGGTTCCTTATCCATACAAGTCAAATACCAACTTTCCGTCCAATTCACAGCTGCACATAGGTGCGAATAATTATACATAAATGTATGCATATTATTATTTTCAGCCATTGGTGGTTATATTTTGTTTCTCTGCATGAATAATAAACCTGCTTTCCGTTCCATATAACGCATTTTTCCTAATTTGGATTTAAACTTTTTCATAAATTTTGCAGCAGCATGCATTTCTGGGTCTTTCCTGGATGATAAATAATATAGATACATTTATTCATAATTATTCGTAATCGTATACACAAACTCTGGACATTACGGAAACATGTTTTGTGTCGAAAGTGAATAGTATCCTCGTCATACCTACGCCTATGGCTAGTCTCGCAACAGTCCGACCCTAATTTTAAAGTCTTATCTAAATAAACGTTCATAACTTTAAAATACTAACCTTGAAAAATGATGTGTTGGTCACTGTTTATACATATTTCATGTGCAGTGCACTGCAAAACCTGTAAACATTACAATTCTTAATAAAATTAATATATTTTATGTTTAGTATGAGTTTATACAGAACTTATCAAAAAAAATTAATGTACAGGAGACTCTTAAAAATACAACTTTGTAAAAAAATCAAAAAAAGCAGTTCGAAAATGATTTAAAGAAACTATCTACATGGCTCTGAAAACTGGTCAATTGTAAAACCCAATATTCTCTTTAAAGGACAAAAATTTGAAAGAATTTTCCAAGGAAGGAATAAATAAAATTATGTGACACCTATTTCATAATAGCAAATTCGACTGCTTTTGCCTCTATTCAGGACAGGAGGAGGTTCCCAAAGCCGCAAGCATCGGCCCCAATTGCGGTCGAGGCTGACCGGAGGAGAACCCACCTCTACGAGGCGTCCAGGCCTACAAAGATGAAGTGGGTAACGAGAGTTCGTCCCTCTCGATCCCGCTCATCCGAGGTCAAGGATATTGGCGCGTGCCTCTATTGTCATTATTAATAAAATAAATATTAATAAATAATAAACCAATTTGACATACCTGATGTTACAACAACTGTTCAAAATTTTGTCCACCAACGTGTAAACACATTTGGGCCCGTATTATCCAATTTCTACGAATTAGTACATGGTTCATAGGTTATTGGTATAATTGAGTCTTGAGTACCACCACACTGTTGATTAGGACATTCCTTGTATTTGTTGAGCGATTTGCCTGATATTTGTTTGGGGATTCTCCTCAACAATCTCTAAAATATATTCGTCAGCTGCTGCAATACGCTGTGGACCTCCATCTCTTCCACGATTCGGTTCCAAGTTCCCCAGGTCACGCCCGCGTTGCAGTACTGTGGTAAAAGTAGCTGCATTGTTTGGCAAATATCTATCGGGAAATTTAGTCTTCACCATAAATTAAAACAATATGCATCAATTCTGAAATGCTATATACGTAAGCCATTTTTGACACTTGAAAAAACTAATGTAAACGTTACCGTAAGAACGTTAATACTACAATCCTACATTCCTATGACGCTAGAGACTACAGCAGTCCAATGATGTAAATATTGAAACTACAACTTCAATATTTTTTTCTGGGAAACTGAAGAGTTTACAAAAAAAATAAGATATATTCATGATGCATCTATTATTTTTTGGATAAGTTTTGAACCACCCTGTATATACATACCTTTAAATATTACGAGAATGTATGAAATAAATACCTGTATAGGTAGTAACGATTTCATAACTATTATATAATTTATAGGCATATAGGAAGTTTTATGACACCTATAATAAAGCGTTTAAAATTAATTGTATCAGAATAATAATAAGTAGTGTATTCACCTTCACTCTGTGGACGCAAATAATTACCTGGAGTTACATCAAAGTGTATTTGTATTGTTAAAGAATCGTAGCATGGTAGGTGCACAGTAGGTTATATTGTAAGTTACAAAACATATGTACTTATTTGGTGCATATGATTTGATATTATCTGCACTAATAAAACTTCGTTTTCTTCAGGAAACCTCTTAAATTTCGAATATTATATATATTATATCTATATTTGTTACGTTATATAGTTTATTACATAATATGTTTAGGTAGGAATGATCATTGATCAATAAATCTGACACAGGTACAATAAAAAAATAATCTAATGGGGATTTTCCTGTACATAATTTTTATTTATCTAAACATGACATTCTTGTGGAAGTTAATTCTTTTTTATTATACATATATCTAAGTATCTGATAAGATTTTTAGATATATTTCAACATACATTATCGTATTTTGTTACATAGGCCAATAAAACTGATGATATTTTGTAATTTACATAAAAATATTATTACATAAAATGCGTTTAATTCTTAAACACTATTTATGTTAAAAAATAGCAAGGAGAAAAGATCCTAGTCAAGATTTAAAAATTTTGCAAAGCTGGAAATTTCCATGAATATAGCGAACACACACATATTTCCCATATTTTTCTTTCAAACTAAAATTATCACAACTTATTCGACACCTAAACAGATGATATTTCAAAACCTTCTCATATTAGGAGAACAGAATACAAAAGAGAAAACATCCACATTCCATCTGTTGAAGAATCTCATATTTTCAAATGTGTAAAGTACAAACAGGTATATTTCAATAGGATAGCATATAGATACATTAAAATATCAAATTTTATTTAGCTTACAATATTTTGTACCAAATTAACCAATGCTAACACTATTTATTTAAAAAATTGTATTAGTTTTAAAATAGAATATGACATTTTACATCAAATTATGACAATGATACAATGCATTTTCATTCCTCTAAGAATACCTACCAAATTTCAACAGACAAATTTTAAATATATGTATTCTAAGAAATTAAACACACATACAAACATACATACATTCAGTTTATAGTTGACAAAATATAGGTGGATAGAAGGAAGCATTCATTTGCCTGATAATATTTAATATTAACAAATGTCATGGAACTAGATGATATTTCAAAACCTTTTTTGATTAGGATCACAGCTATTCTAAGAGATATTTGAGCATTCCTGGCATATATAAAAGTTATGTAACGACTTCCGCCATCTGTTTTCTACCGCTTCAACTAAACCAAGATAGTTACAGTATTCTCTAGCAGACAAGGAAGAGTTAGTATAAAATGGTGAAAGTTGGGTTTCTTCATAGTAGGTGGTAGCAATAGCATTAAATTTTCATTAATTAATTTCATTAATTGTTTTATACTTAATATTCATTTGTTTTGCAGCTGTCGGAAAATTACAATGATAGTATTTTGATAAAGAATCATGAAACAGAACCTTCATTTAGGGAATGATTCTTAGGTCTACATAGAGAACTTTATAGATTCGAACAAAATTTGCTATTGAGTGCTTTCATTTTTCACAAAATTTTGATTTGTATCATTAAAAGTTTATGTTATACGACAAAAAATATATTGTTTCAAAAATTACAAAAACACCTTATTTGGCACATATTTATATGTGCTTGACAGGAAAGTAATATAGCTGTATAATTATCTGATTTTTTATACATATATTCCCTGAGAATCATAAGGGTCTGGTTTTCAGTGATTGAAGAATACCCATACCCATCTTTATTATTTTCGGAAATTCCAGAAAATGAAAATATTTATCCGAACAATACTGTCATCCACCCATTTATCCTGTATGTCACGCCAAATTAGAAATCTAGCGAGAAAAACAGAGGACCGTGTCAACAAATTTAATTATCAAAATCAAGGAGATATAGTAGTAAGTTTCAACGCTTTAGAAGTATGTCATCGAAAGCTTATAACAGAAGGCAAGGATGGGAATCTAATAGGCTTGACAAAATTGTGCTCCAAATAAACTTTCTTTTCTTTCAGGGATCAATTCTATAAACAAATGAATGGAGCAGGTTCACCCTTTCCCTCAGCTTCACGAAACATCTATATAAGGAAACTCTCGAGAAACTAGTTTTAAAGATACCATTTCTAAAATCAAAATGTTGGTTCAGATATATTAACGATACATTCATCATACTTCCAGACATGAGTTTCATTATGGAGAGGGAAGGAAATGGTTCCTTTCTTTCCTAGGTATTCTTGTGAAAAGAAAATGAAATGAGCATTAGGGCACAGTGTTTACTCATTCTGAACGGTATTTGAATGCCAGTTACCATTTGTGAACCAATACACAGAAGAACTACATCATCTATTGTTGACTCTCAGAAAAAGTGGATATGCCAACAGAAGCATTGAGCAAGCTACAGATATGACTCAGAAGATCAAGAAAATACAGGAACATCTGGCATAGTACTGCCTACATCATCTCAAGGAAAATAGGAGCAGCTTTTCTATAGACCAATTGCAACAGTAATATACAGGGTGTCCAGAAACTCTCCTGACAAACGAAGACCGGAGATTCCTCAGATAATTTTAAGACAATTTAACCCAATTCACCTAGTCCAAAAATGCTTCCTAAGGGAACTAAAGCTGTTTGTAGATGGCGCCTTGTAAATAGTTTTGTTTAAATACCTCCAGAACGCTTCTACTTAGAAAAACAAAAACTGGTATGCTTGTTTAGCCTTCAGAGATGAATCGATTCCATCAATTGCGTATGTTTTACTTTTGTTGGCAGTTCAGAGCCAACTAGTGCAAAAAATATAAATTGAACTTTAATGACGAAAAAACGAACAATGTTCAAATCCATTTTTCTAGAAAACGGTGTATCCTAATGACTTAAAGTAAGAGTACCTTTTAGTACTAGTATAACTGAAAATTTAATAATCTAGTGTCACAAATGCTTAAAAGTTAAATACAAAGAAGTTATGCGTTAAAATAACCGTTGACCTACCCAAAACGGACGCCTATGACCGGTACTAGAAATTCGCAATTGATGGAATCGATTCATCTCTGAAGGCTAAACAAGCATACTAATTTTTGTTTTTCTAAGTAGAAGCGTTCCGGAGGTATTTAAACAAAACTATTTACAAGGCGCCATCTTCAAAGAGCTCTAGTTCCCTTAGGAAGCATTTTCGGACTAGGTGAATTGGGTTAAATTGTCTTAAAATTATCTGAGGAATCTCCGGTGTTCGTTTGTCAGGAGAGTTTCTGGACACCCTGTACATCAAGGCACAGGGTTGCAAAAGCACATGCGTTATCTAAGAAACAACAAGGAGCTGGAGAGGTAGGCAGTTGCGGCAAAGGATATTCGATAAACTTCAGCAAAATCAAGATTTTAGTGTGAGAGGGAAGATTTATGTAAAACTGAAAAGGCGGAACATCACAGGCTAAACTCTTGGAACTATCCAGTAGATTTTATCTCAGTTTCAGAGTTACTTCTGAAGAGAGAACAATAATTCTCTCAAAATGCCAAGGAACCAAAACTAACGAGGTACCAACCAGCCTGGAAATTTTTTAGGTCTTATTTTTGTGTTCTTTTGCTTGTAATTCGAAAACGGTGTAGTGTAGCAAAAAATTGTTTCTATAAAAGCTTATAAAATTTTCTATGTGATTATTTCTTCACATTTTTTTTGCTAACAATGCACCGATTCCGAGATATCGCTAAAATCTATTTTAACACACATTTTTTTGTCATAATTATCCTGGTAACTCCTCGGCTGTTTGCTTTACACAAAAGTCCCGTAAGAGAATAGTGATACATTTTATTCAAGAATATATATTACACATGTGCTAATTTATTTCCAATAGGTCACAAGTTACAAGAATTTGATTTTTTTTTGTCTAATGCATGTCTAATTCCAATATAAACAGTGAAAGTTGTATTACTATAAGTTACTACTATCACCCAAATTTCGAGGTTATCAAGATAATGGCTTAGAAACTGGCTGAAATTCAAGAACTAGCTTCTTACTAAGAATCCCTGTATGTCCGTAAAAAATCCATATATGAGAATAAATGCTTATGAAGTACTGACATTATTTTAGATTCTTTAGATCACTGGTTTATAGACACCCTATATATGAAATGCCAGCTTTTAAATAATATTTAATATTAAGTAGGTACTCTTAATTTAAAGAATGCTGAGTGCTGGTTAATGTATACCTTTTTATCATTAACAATATCTGTATTTCTCAGAACGTATGGAACTAATATCAATTTCAGTACATTTCAGTTTCTTATACAGAGTGTCCTACAAGTTCTATGATAAACTTTGGCATATGGTAGCTGGGTTAATGTCAAATATTTTTCTCGGCTCGTTTTTGTTTAGAAGTTAGAAGCATTTTAAAAAATATAATTTCATATTTCAATCGAAGTAACCTGATAAATTAAAATGATAGTTGCTATAATACGTGTGGCAATTAAGTTCCGGGAATATAGTTATAACTCGGAAACTGGCAATACTGCATCGTTGGTCAACGTTTTCTAGAGAGGGGGGCCTTTCTTTTAGTTTCAGTCCAAGGTTGAAGTCGATAACACGTTTGGTTTGTGTTTTATATGTATTTTTTGGAAGTAACTTATTTAGTAAAATCTGGCGAAAAACCCTCGGAAATCCAACGAAAATTGCAGGTGGTGTAAGGAGACGACTGCATGTCGAAAACACGCGTATTTGAATGGGCAACGGCTTACTGACGCGAATGTTGACTGTTTGCGTGCACTAATCACGTCTAACCGGCGCCTAAGCATTCGTGCGTTGTCTGACGAGTTAAGCGTCTACAAAGAAACCGTTTGCAAGATGTTACACGAAAATTTGCGCAAAGATGGTGCCCGTGAACAGAAAGACATGCGAAAATCGATCAGCGAGGAGAGCGGACAACGAAAACGAGTTTGTCCAAGTCACGCCTGAAGCCAATGTTGATCGTTTTTTTCGATATCCACGCCATCATTCATAATGAGTATGTTCCTGCCGGCCAGACAGTGGCTGGACAGTTCTATGTTGGCGTCCTGGAACGGCTGCAGGCCCGCGTTTTCCATGTACGACCCGAACTCGCCGACACGGCTGGATCATGCACCACGACAACGCGCCAGCACATTCCTCATTCATTGTGCAAATCTAAGTGGACAGTCTTGTAGGGCTTTCCAAGACGAGTATTCCTCCATAAAAAAGTCCGCCAAAATTTCTATCTCGTGTTCCGTAGGGTCATTTTTGTGCGAAAAATCTAGTTTTCTAGATGCAAACCCATATTTGGAGTCAAGTTCCGCGAAAATGAAGACCTAAAGCTAAAATTGAGAAAGAGGGATCGATAGGAAATTTTATGACGAACATTTAAAAAAAATCACCTCAAACGGCCCAACCCTAAGGGTTGTACAGTAATTTGGGTGGAACAGTGGCGTTTCGCGCCACTGTGCTACGTACAGGATGTCAAAGAAGCTGTAACCGTGGTGCTGAACGGGTTAACTGCGGGGGATTACCAAGGGTGCTTCCAATCGTGGGAGCAACGTTGAAATCGTTGTGTAGAGTTAGAGGGAGACTATTGTTAAGGTAGATAATACAATTTTGGCAAAATTTAATTTGCTTGTTTTTTCATTGACAAATTCCCGGGACTTAATTGCCACACCTCGTATAAAAGATTTTTTGAGATTTGCTCAAAATTTTGAGAGCCGTTGATCTAAGCGGACTTCAGATTCTTATTGAGTACGTCAAAATACATAAAAGTAAATGGGTCTAGTCAAACGCAAAAACCATTTTTTTTGTGTGCCGGTGTAAGTAGTTAACAGATATTTTGACAGTCATTACAAAATACACTCTATCAGTATTGTTAGTTAACCGTATTGCTTTTACTTTCCATTCAAATGTGTTTTTGCGAGTTTTCCAAAAATATAAATAGAAACTAGAAATCATTGGTAGAAGTTGATTTTACATCTACAGTTGACAGACGAAATACCATCCCATTTTAATTGGCATGAAGCAAACACTGAATACTAATTTTCCTGGTTTTCCATTGGTTCCTTTATATTTGTGATTATATAGCCCATGAAAAAATATCAGATATGATTCTATCTATGTGCATATCACTATTACCTCTTTGTTCCACAGAACGAATTTCTCAATATTTTGCACGTATCACAAGTCAAAGAAATTTTGATTCCATTAACAAAATTATTGGGTGAAATATGCACAACAAAATATATGTTTCAGCCAATTGATGATTACTTCTGTTGACTTCTAAGTACATCTTTGATTAAGACAATTTTACATAGTTCTATTTGATTGGAGTATTTATTAAAACATAAAATATTTAGTTCTGTCTCATAATCAGTAAGTCAATCGGACCAATTCACTGTAAAATTTAAAAATACTCTCATATTAAATAATATTACATAAAATGATTGCATAAATAGCAATTTTTTCCGTGGTAACGTTGACAATGCAGTAAGAGAGAAAGCAACATGATGTTGTCAAAGGAAAGACTATGGGAACCTCCATTGAAGTTGCGTAAATGGGCGGTGCAGACACTTTAAAATTACACAAAATTATTTTGTTAATTTAAGAAATTATGTTTTTGTTTAAATTACTATTTCTATTCATCTAAAGAACATATGTATTATACCCGTAACCAATAGCAAATTTAAACTCAAATCTAGAATTTCTTCTTCGCTTTAATTCAATATGAATTTATAATACTAATTTGTATTTGCCATGTTAAACACTGTGTCTACTATTAATTTGACTGAAATGTACAATGGAACTGAGCATTTCTTATTTCCATTTGAATAAATATTATGTTGAGAAGCAAGAGAAATATTTTGTTAAATTAAGAAGTGACCTATATTAAATGAATAAAATGTATATTAATTAAATTACATATATATGTTAATTAACTATATTTATTTGACAATATATATGTAATTGAAAGAGCAAGTAATTTTATATCAGTGCATGAAATGTTACGAATTATAATTGTTATCAAACATTTTATTCTTCACACAAACAAAACTTCTTTCGCTGAGATAAAATTTTCTTACAAAACATACTTTCACGTTGCGCTTTTAAACAGGTAGAATTTTCATGTACGAGATGATTACGTGTAAAATAAAAGCGAAAGTAGAGAGAAATGTACTTTTATTACGCCACCTTGTGACAATAAGACATCGTTTTTTACTTAGGTCGCAGGAAGATAATCTGCATTGTCGCTTTTAATGGACATCCTACCCTACCTACACAAAACCTGCTAACGAGCGTAACTTTGGCTCATTTTCTTTACCAAAGTGAAATGGAAAAGGTACTCAAAACATTCTTAATTTTTGGATTTATATTCACGTATATAACTTGTAATTATTTTCTTGCAGGCTATTTTTTTAATAGCTCTGAAGTGGTGCTTGGTTTTTTCAAAGGATACCTTTGCAAACAAACAAAATAGTCAAGACCTTCAATCTTCGAGTGGCAAAATATTATATGAATATGTTGCTCCGGTTGTACAGATTCCAGATGTATACAGTCCCAATCAGCAAGTCCAAAATTATGGTAAGAATTTATGTTGTATCTTTAATTTGAATTTCATTTAGTTGTCAAAATAAACAATTAATTCGGTTTGTTCATTAGTATAGCTAGAAGAAGAGTATATTATGTTAATAGGACACATAATGGGCTTTTTGCTATTTTTTTCTTCAAGCACCAAATAAAAAATATAGATATGACAAACCGTTTTATTTACTATGTAAACATTAGAGTAATTCTATATCTATGAGTTTGATACATTTAATTAATATTTTGAAATTATTATAATTTAAATTATCACATTAAGTTCAAAACTACTAGTTGTTTTTGTGTCAAAACTGATAGTTCTGTCATTAACGGACACATTATCAGTCATGCGGTTGTCACGTTCATTTCTTAGAATTGTATCATTATTGGCAGAAAGATCTTGAGTAAAAATATTTTCATTTCCAATATTTATAATCACTTGAAGTATTGGGCTCATTACATCTTAAATAGTTTAGAATTTTTTTCGCTATCTGTTTCTTGTTGCTCGCAGATTCTTCAATATATCCTTCGACAACGCTGGTGGATTTCCATCCACCATGCCGTTTTAGTATTGTAATATCATCACTACTGTCAACTAAGATAGTTGCCGAGGCCTGTATATTCATGCGAATTTGGCAAATTTAAAAACAGCGCAACATCTTTTGATGTTTGAGATTTTATTACAATACGATGACAATGCCCATATTGATATTCAATGAAAAACCTATCAAAAGTTATGTCTTTTGGTCGAAGGCTAACATATTTTCTGTATATATTCAAATAAAAATCTACAATTATAGTAAATGAATGATGTTTTTTAGTTTTAGTGTTGGGAATATTTACTAAGATTAGTCTCCTAAAATCTTTTATATCATTAACTTTTAATTGCTCCAGTTTCGTCGCATCTACATACTCCTGTGATTCCAAATATTAGTACTACCTAAAAAGTATTGTACATAAATTTTATACAAATAACTGGTTCAATACATATTTTTATAGATAGGTGCATACCTTCGTTGCTAAATATTTTTATCATCAGGTTAGTGAGGATTTTGTCAAACTCTTCTTTAGAAAAAACTTCTGACTTTTTCGGCTGGTCGCTTTGTGGTTTCAAATATGTAATTAATTTAGAATAATTACCAAACTTTACAATATGTTCCACATTTATTGAAATTTTACCATAGAATAATGCATCCATAATGATCAACTTTTCAGTTTTTGTGATAAAAATATAAAATATCACATTTTCGGAGTTGCATTATTTTCTATCGTTCGATTCAGAAATTTATGGTACGCTTTGTCATAAACTTTGATCGACTTTTCTGGAATTACTGTTGCCACTCACGAATTTGTTAATTCTCTAACTCAGGTGCACTCAATTACTTCACTCATTTTAATCTTATAATAACTAAGACCAAAGGTCAGATTTATCCCTGACAGTTTATGGAAACTTAAACCCACATAATTTCAATATTGTTTACTATGTATAAGTACAAACACGGAATTCCAGGGAACAACTACTCTGCGGGCTAATGCCCCGACCAGCATTGAATTATACCTGGAAAACCTATAGCAACAGCTTTCGAGCTTCTTAGCTCTTATCAGTATGCCATAGGTGAGATATTTGACGAATAATTCTAGCTGTTTTAGTCTGTCTAACCCGACATGGTCCCATGAGTACGCGGTGTAGAACTAATTCAATGGTGTAATGGTGCAATCCAATGCCAGTCGGGGCATTAGCCTGCAGAGTAGTTGTTTCCTGGAATTCCGTGTTTACAAAATATCGTTTCTCGCCGAACGCGATAAAGGTCGACAATTTTCAATGGCTGCATGTAGAACGCTTCGTGCTTGTGACATTTTCAGTCCGGCATGGAGTAGCGAATGTCCGATAGATGTAGTTAGTTCTACACCGCGTATGTATAAGTACGTTTTTTCCTAGTAAAATAATACAACTAATTTGTACTAGTAAAACAATTAAGGTGGCAATTGTTTGCTACTTCTCGTATTATGAAAAGAAATGCCTTACATAATTTATGCGGTTGCTAAACGCTTCACTTTTGCCCATTTGTATCCATCTATATAAAACACAGATTCTCCGATTCTGGCGATACTAATGACCAGACCTAGTAACATACAATGATTCACATTTCAAGATCTATGATGAATGATTTTCTTTAGAATTGTCGATGTTTACATTTTTTACTGATATTAGTCACATATTTCTTGAAGTAAACTGACTGCTAATTCTTAATAGTCTTGCCCAAAACTAGGGGGCTACTAATGAGCATCTTTAAAGTCTTTATCATTAATGGTTCTTTATCAGGTAACTGCTCAAAAACTGAGTATGCAAAATGTAATAACTACATGTAGTGGTCACTACTCCATGCTGGACTTGAGGGGTCATAAAAGACAAAGTGTCCTACAGTGCGACTTTTATGGCGTTCGGCCATAATGATATTGCTGCTATTACTATATTCAGCTGGTCAGGAATTAATCCACAGAGTAATTGTTCCCTGAAATTCCACTTTTACATTTATGGTTATCGCCGAACGTGATAAAGGTGATGGGCTTGCAATATATGGAGTAGCTATACTGAAAGAAATAGTACTAAAACAGTTACTATAAATTTATGATTAAAATTTTGTAGTAGAATAAACTACAAATGTAGTAAACCAAATAAATTCGTTGTAGTAAGTACAAAAGTATTATGGTAAGTGTGTATATTTTAGTACAATTTTAAAACTATATGTAGCAAATGTTATACTTTTAGTCATCATTACCAAAACTACAGAGACACAATTGTAGTATTATTTATTACAAATTGTTTTACAGTAGTATTTGTGAGACCGCAGAAGTAGCAAACATTTTTAAATACCAATGTGTAATTATATCTCACTACAAAAAAATATATATACGTGGTGTACCAATTAAGTTCCGGGAATTTAGTTATAACTCGGAAACTTGCAACACTGCATCATTCATAAACGTTCCTCTAGTTTCAGTCCAAGGTTGAAGTCGATAGTATGTTTGGTTTGTGTTTTATGTGTATTTTTTGGAAGTAACTTTTTTAGTGGCGTCATGAAAATGAGTGCCTCAAATTACAAGCAACGTGTTGGTTTTTTTTTGTTAAAATCTGGCGAAAAACCCTCGGAAATCCATCGAAAATTGCAGGTGGTGTATGGAGACGACTGCATGTACTGACGCGAATGTTGACTGTTTGCGTGCACTGATCACGTCTGACCGGCGCCTAAGCATGCGTGCGTTGTCTGACGAGTTAAGCGTCAACAAAGAAACTGTTTGCAAGATGTTACACGAAAATTTCAATATGCGAAAGATTTGCGCAAAGATGGTGCCAAAAGTTATCACCCGTGAACAGAAAGACATGCGAAAATCGATCAGCGAGGATTTGTTGTCTCGCATTCGGAGCGACGCTAGAGACTGGATGAGTCGGGTAGACACTGGAAATGAAACCTGGGTCTAACCCCGAGACCCGTAAACAAAGTCAGCAGTGGGTGAAAAAGGATGGAGAGCGGCCAACCTAAGCGAGGCTGTCCAAGTTACGACTGATGGCAAGCAATGTTGATCGTTTTTTTTGATATCCACGGCATCATCGTGAATATGTTCCTGTCGGCCAGAGAGTGACTCAACAGTTCTATGTTGGCGTCCTGGAACAGCTGCGGGCCCGCGTTTTCTGTGTGCGACCCGAACTCGCCAAGAACGGCTGGATCTTGCACCACGACAACGCGCCAGCCCATTCCGCGTTCATTGTGCAAGAGGATTTGGCAAAAAAGGCATTCCAATGATGCCGCACCCACCCTATAGCCCCGATATTGCCCCCTGCGAATTTTACTATTCCCCAAGATGAAGTCGCACCTCAGGAGAACTCATCATGGTGGCGGCATACAGGAGGTCAAAGAAGCTGTAATCGTAGTGCTAAACGGGTTAACTGCGGAGGATTACCAAGGGTACTTCCAATCGTGGGAGCAACGTTGGAATCGTTGTGAGGGCCGATAATAAAATTTTGGCGAAATTTAATTTGCTTGTTTTTTCACTGACAAATTCCCAGAACTTAATTGCCACCCCTTGTATATTATATTATCGCTCACCGTCCGTAACTAGCTTTATACATAATTTGCTTGCGTCACCATTTTTAGATAAGTTTTTAACGGAAACGGCTGCTCCTAGAGACTTCAGGTGTACATTTTTTAAGTAGAAAAGGTAGAAAAAAATGTTTTTCATTCCAAAATGGCATACATTGTGGCACAAGAAAATTGAAGCGATTTAAAAAGATCCCAATGGTCGCTTGTGGCGCCCTCTTGGTGATACAGCCAACAGCATAAAATTTGAATTTCCCGTCCCAAGAAACCTCCCCAAACAAAATTTCATGAATTGAGTAGTCGAGCTATTAAAGAAAATATAATTAATGTTTTTAAATTTGACATCCTGTATATCCTAAACGTAGCTTTTCCAGACCTAAGTTCATAGGATTTTTTTTGCTTAAAATTCTACGTAGAATAACATACTGAAGTATATACATCTTCTCCTGAAACACCCTGTATATGTAGTAATTGGTAACATTGCTGTTATACCTAGTAAATATAAAATAATATTACAAATTGTGTCTAGAGCTAGAATCAGAACAAATTGTAGCACGCAGGTTTACAGTTGTATAAGCGTTTACTATTTTTTTCTTTTGAGGAGTTACATGACAATTAACTATTAAAGATAAAGACAGAAGGGTCTCTGAGAATCCCTTCTGCTGAGTTTTACAGACAAAACAGCCAGGGTTAGTCGTCGGTGGCCTCACCTATGGCATATTTATGAGAGCTAACAAGCTCGAAATCAATATCTACATGTCTGATAGGCCGCAAACGAATGATTTTGGTTATTTCCTATAGTTTTTCATAGAACCACTAGAAATGATCAACTCTTAAAGTTTATACGGATACAGCGATACGATACGAAATGAAGTGGTATCACTTATCATTTATTATTAACCTCTTTCTACTGTAAACAAACAAAACTACTTCCAAAAATATAACCGCTTGATATTGACGGAATTGATAGAATTTCGCTTTTGTATTTTATTATGTGACTGCAGGTGCGAATACCTTTCATTATTTTTGGTATTGTATAGCTGCAAGTTCTGATAATATTCAGCAGTATCTGCCGTCACATCACATTTCCTCTGTTCCAGGCTACGTCCCCCCGAATTCCCCATTATTAGAGCAACCGCAACTTCCGAAAATCGACTTGCACGCCATCATCGATGCAAATCCCCTGCTGGCCGCTCTGTTATTGAGTGCATCTTTGGGATTGTCTCCCAAGCCCGCAGCCCCGAATCATCCCGAACTGCTTCCTATAAATCCATATGTCGCGCTCCTGCTATCTCAGTACGGGCGGTACGTGCCCCTTCATGGAAGCGCTAGGGGCATCTACGGATACGCTGCGGCTAACAATTTTCACAATAATAAGCCCTTCGGAGCGTACAAGGTGTATGAGGAAACGAAACGGCGGTAGAAGCAGCATATTATACTATAACCCAAATAATTTATTTTTTATAAATAATAATAGGCTTAGTTCATGATAGTCGACATTTTCTAGTACGCTCCTAACAAATTTTGAGCGTATGCAGGATGTATATAATATTGTCTCATAATGTATAAACATAGTATTTGAAATAAGAATGTATTATATGAAAAAGTTTCTTCACCATTTTATGTGAAGTAACTACCATATTTCGAAAAAATGTTTCAAAGTATGATCGCCAGTCATGTGCTATTTGATAAAAAATGTAGGATACAACTATTATTATCATTATTTATTATTAGTGCTGTTGCGCAAAATGTTTATACACCTCAAAACAAATACTTAAATAATATACAGGGTGTCTGGAATGTAAGTGCCTTAAATTTGCCATATGATAAGTTGTACTAAATAAAACATATTTGACTTAACAATATTTTTTCTGTGACTAGCAAATTGGTCTTGAATATGAGACAACGTCGCTCACACACTATGTTAGGATTGTCATGTATTTGTACATAATAATTACAAATAGGTACACCTAAACATAGGTACTTACTGTGAATGGTTTTCTAGAGATCATTTTAGAACACAGAATAATAGTTCCAAGTGTTTAAAATGACTTCTGCTCCTTGCAAGAAGCGTTACCGTACAGCCAAAGAGTTTTATCTAGATTCGCCTTAAATTAACATGACATGTGGCTGGTTATGTATGGTTACTATATACATTTTTCCATTTTTGTTTATGTACACCCACAACAATCAAAGAAAAACTAGATAAAAATTAAACTCACTAACTATACGTACTACTATGACTAATCTGACTTTTAGGTCATCAGCGGCAGTCTAACAGATTTCAACGTTGTCGAACGTTACAGTACGTTACAGTTTTATCGAGTTTTCCGGAAATTCAATTGTTTACTTCATTAATACTGATCCAAAAAACAAACCACGTTACAGGCGCTTTTACTTAACCTTAGTTTGTAATTTCGTAGCAAACTTTTGTATGTTAGTGCAGTTGTATTTTTATTTTTAATGAGTTTTTTGTTACTTTCAACCAAATATATAAGCCCTTAAAATTACGACATCCATATTCTGTATAATATATAGTATATATAGAAAATAATATATTATGATAATATAATAGCACAGCACAAATGCTATGACAGTATTACATAGATATACAGAGAGTTCTTCAAGGTCTATGACAAACTTTGACAGTTGAGTTAATTTTTTTATATGGGCATAGGTCTGATTCGTTTTTGTTTAAAAGTTGCAAGCATTTAAAAAAATATAATTTAATTTCTTATCTGGTTAACTGCATCCTGAATTCTTTCAAGTAACTGCTGACTGGTAGTGGTTTCAATGGATTTAGATTTGGGGAACGCGGTGGTCATCTTGTTGATCTATCCATTTATTCGGAAAATGATTTGAGATGATTTGACAAAGCAGTTACTTGTCTCCCTATATGTGGTGGTACACTATCGTATTGATACCACATATTTTGAACAATATTGAGCCGTACATCATCAATGAAATCAGAAAGGTTGTTTTTCAAGAAAACTATACACCGATCTGCATCTAAACGAGCATTTAAAACATGTACAGGCAGTATATTATTGTTGAAAATGCTGCAGCAAACGTGACACTGAAATATTGGTGAAATCGTTTTCATCTAATTGCATGTGTATTTTGTAACGTCCAGATATTTCATTATGATTATTATTTATGCCATCCCTGGTAAAACACGCTTCACCAGACCACATGAGAAGCAAAATTAATCTATCATTTTGTTCATGTTGTTGAAGTAACGACATCTAACCCTTGTACTTTTTGGCAATGAAATGGGTGTAACATTTCTCTGTTGAATACACACCAGACAAAATTCGGTGATAAATGAAGATTACTTGCTATACGCTGAACACTATTGAAGAGTTGTCAGTGACAGCATCTATCATATCTTCTTGATTTTGTACATTCACTTCAGTAGGATGAATGGTCTTTTTGGAGCGGAGTTACTTACTTCTCTAAGCCTAAAAATGGTACACGAAAGACAATGTGGGCAGGTTGATGTCTATTTGGGTATCTTCGTCGGTATTCTTGGGCTGCTTTCCCACTGGAAAACCATTATACAAAGGATGTCCTTAAGTTAATAAATGCATTTTTATTTAGCACTGTAACGCTTTATGTGTCAAATGAATAAACAAAATGACGTAAATAATAATTATTGTTACAGCAACCATCATTTTTATTTATTAGGCTACTTTGATTGAAATACGAAATCATATATTTTTAAAATGCTTGCAACTTCTTAACAAAAACGAATCGGACCTATATTCATGCATATAAGAATAAATGTGTGGCACTAATTCAGCTAGCATAATGCCAAAGTTTATCATAGAGCTTGTAGAACACCCTGTGTGCCCCTACACAAAATTTAACAAAACAAGTAAATATATAAAATGGTGAGTCATCTATTATTACATTATTATTATATAAAGTACGATTTAAAAATATTATAAAAGTTAATCAAATTAAAATAAAGAAACAGTAAATTAAATATGGCCAAAATCACTTGTTAAAAACTGTTCAATATTATAAAATGCTTCTTATTTTGTTTTTAAATTGTTTAGGTATAATCTAGAATTCTTACGTGCATTGTAATAACATTAAATAGATGTATCTGTATCAATATAACCTGTTTCACTTCTACTTTTACTTATCCTCAAAAAATTTATAATTAAGTTATACTTTATTATTATAGATTATAGATCCCCAATAATTTAGTGGAATTAGCTTTACACTCAGTCTCCTGCAATGTAAAAATCATGGTTTTCGTTTTATAGATTTTTAAGTAAAGCTTATTAGTGGTAAATCATCCATCAATGGTTGATTGAATGCCAGAGATCTTATTTATTATTAAATCTAATAATATTGTACTTCTTACTGATAGGCTGATGCCATCAACAAACAAGATTCCTAGAATATTATTATCTAACGAGTTAAGTAGATTGGTCCGTCGTACTGCGATTAGCATTTCTTAAATATAATCACAAATCACTTTAGAACTCGACGTAGTCACCTGTTCAATGCGGTCAAGGACCGGCTAGAGTCTGGATAAAATAAATCCGAACATGTTTTGTGTTATTTTATTTTAGTAGAGTTTACGTGGTTGTAAAAATCAAAAAATCTAAAAATCATGTTTGTAATCTTATTGTTAACCTAGTATTAACTAAAGCATCAGAGGTTATGCATTGATCCGTGAGTCTTTTCAAAGTGTTTAGGAAGTATTCAAAGACGTCAACAGACTTTTCAAAATCCTACATACGGGACGTTGATTTTGTGAATCAACAAAATAAAAAAAATATATGTCACCAGACCTGTATTTCTGTATCGCTTATAACTTTAGTGGATTGAATGAAGTAAGTAGAATACTCCTTCATTTGATTATACAGAGAGGTTTGCATTTTATGACAAGTTAAAAAAATAGTCAAAATCGATAAAAAGCACTGTATCTCGGTAATGACAATAGTTATATCCGAAGCCTCCTAGATGGTCTGTATTCACTGTTAACGTATATACATTTCCCAATAAAACACCCAGTATAAATAAATTAATGTTCAAATTGCCTGTAGATTAGACTACACAAAAAATATATATTTTTTTTACCTATGCCTATTCGTTTAAGGATGTAACAATAATGAAACAGCTCAGTGAAGAGATTCCAAGGGTTACCAAATGACAGGTGCAAAGTCGAATAATAAAGTAATTAACAGGGCTTATTAACCATCACTGACATTCATTGAAAAGGAAACTGAAATGCTTGAGTCAGTCATTTGAAGGTATTGTAAGGTACCCAGATAAACTTCAGGTCAAAGGGTAAGGAACAGTGAGATTATTACTTTTGTAAAAGGACAATGGCATCCGAACAAATAAAATAAATGCCCCTTTGTTATGTTAAATCGTAGTATAGTCATATTGTGCTTACAAACGACAATTTCACAACTGTTTATTGTTCATAATATTTTATTTCCGTACTTTAAATCGTTCTAATTGTCTATGCTTAAACAGTAAAATATTCAGAGGTAGTGTTCACCACATTTTCAAGATCGATCAATGATTGTACATAATACATTGTATTATTTAATTAATAATTAAAGATATACAAGTATTGCATTTTTAAATTAAAATATTTTAAATCACATTATACGAAGTAACTGTAAATAATTTACGCCAACCAAATTTAATTGCTATTTTTTTCTTGTAAATATAGATTAGCGTTCATATTTGACGATTTCATGTATAATAAGGACATATTTGCTTGTCATCATAAGAAATAATTTAGTATAGAGGGTTTTCGAGTTTTTTGTAGCAGGACTTTCACAACTTGTACTAAAAGTTCTTGAAAAAATTTTTTTATATAAACATATGTGTATAGAGGCTTCGTTTTCGATTTGCAGTGTTCAAGTTTAAAATGAGAATTGATTTTTTAGTCGTAAAACGAAAACCCCTTTTTAGACTTTGTTGAAACTTGACAATTTTGTTTGTAGTAATAATACTCATTTTCTCACATACCAGTTAAAAATAGAAAAAAATATGGTACGCCACTGATTTTTGGTAAGTTTTAAAATTTTCTCAGATTTAGCTATCAAAAATACAAGTTTCTTGTTATTTAATTTGTTTTCCTATATCCCTTTGTTTACACAGAAATAAAACTTTTTGTTTCACGCTGTTTATTGTATGGTAATAAAAAAAACAACACGGTATGGAAAAACAACTTATTGTATAAATAGACCTGAAAGGAGCAGTTGGAATTGCCCCCCATTTCGTTCTACATACAAATTACAACGACGCATCAAAGACCGCCTGACGTCTCTCAAATGATGAGGAGTTATTCTGGGAGCCTCGTTCTGGACTCGTCGTATAAGTTCTTCTTGCGAGTTAATAGGCGTAGAGTAAACTGCATCCTTAATAAATCATAAAACAAAACAATCCAAAGGTGTTAGATCAGGCGATCGCGGAGGCCACTCAACTGGACCTCCACGACCCACCCATCTCTGTGCATACTCTGTATTCAGCCAGTTTCGAACCGCCAACTAGTAATGGGAAGGGCATCCATCTAATTGAAAAAACGAATCTATTCTTTGTTGAAGAGGAACATCGTCTAGCTTGTTATCATGCTGGGCAGTTAAAAATTCAAGAAATAATTGACCGGTTAACCTATTGGGCAGGATGTAAGGTCCCAACAAAAAATCACCAAACACTTCCATCCAAATGTTTACACTAAATTCTGATTCGAACCTCATAGATCGAATCAGACGTGGATTTTCATTAACCCAAATGTGGAGATTATGGAAATTTACTACACTACGTCTTGTGAACAGAACTCATCCATCCAAATAATTTTATTAAGAAACTTTGGATTTTCTCTTACCTGATTAAGTACCCCATTACAAAAATTTACGCAACGTTGTGCATCTTCGGGTTGTAATGCTTGTACAGGCTGTAAATTGTACGGATACATACCATTTTGTCTTACAGTTTTCCATATCTTGGTTCTAGATACATTTAATTGCCTTGAAGCCCGCCGAGTACTTGATTGTCGGTTTCTTGCAAACGTATTTAAAATTCGTTGCTCTTGTCTACCACGACTTTGCCGAATTTTTTCATCTACTACTGTCCGGAACGGTTTTATACCTTTGCTTCTAAACTGTTGATGTATTTTTATTGAAACGCTTGGATGGGGCCTTCTTCTGTATTCGCGAGCAGGACTAACAGAGTTTCCATCGCAAAATCCATATATAATAATATAATGCATGTCTGCATACTGCATGAAAAGGAATTTTTATGAGAAACAGAAATGTAACCGAAAACCATCAATCGAAAAAATTTAATTAAAGAACGTCAGCAAACGCCAACCCTTGTTACAATACCTTGGCAGCTCAAAAACAGAAATATTCACGGCACACTTTGTAACAGGTAAGTAAATAAATAAGCAAATATCGAACCTATTGATAAAAATGTTTTATTTCTGTCCAAACAAAGCGAGATAGGAAAAAAGGAAAAAAATTAAATAACAAAAAAGTTGTATTTTTGATAGCTAAATCTGAGAAAATTTTCAAACTTACCAAAAAGCAACGCCGTATCTTATTTTTTTATATTTTTGGCTGGTACCTTGTTGTGGCTCCACTGAAGAGAATAGGACAAATTAAATAATGTGAGAAAATGAGTATTATTAAAAAAAAAGTTTCAACAATGTCTAAAAAGGTGTTTTCATTTTACGAATAAAACATCAATTCTCATTTTAAACTTGGATACTCTGCAAATCGAAAACGACGAATCTATACATACAGGGTATCCCAACGAAAATTTGACCCCTCCTATAATTGGAAAACCGAATAATATTTCAAAATTCGCCGAGACCCGTCGATTTTTGTTCTTAGAGGGAGCTTTTTTGACAGTCAAGCCAACTCGATATGTTCATCCTCCTAATGCCTAGCAACCCCAACTTAAAAATTTCAAATGCAACTACCCCACTTGTGGCACATCATTTTAAAGCCCTTTTCATTGCTAATACAGTGACGTACCGTTTTTAGAAATTGGTTGAAATTTGGCAGAATTATTGGTTACAAACGAAAAGATGACAAACCAACTTACGCGTAGTAATTTCTACACAAATGCCCACCATTAATAAGTTTTTCATCTACTACACATGACCGCATTACCAATTGTTATTGATGTGTCTATCAGTTTTCAAAAAGTCAGAAATGAAATAAAAAAGCTGAAGCAAATCAAACTAGATACTAAAATAGTTATTAGTAGAAGATGCTTAAGTTTATAGGAATTCAGACCTTTTCAAAATAACAAAAAATCAGTGCTACGTCAGTTTCAGCCGTTATTAAAAGTATTAACGTGTGTTCGAAATGGTTTATTCTATCGCGGAAAGAGTAGAAATTGTTGCAATTTATTATCGAAATCACGATTGCGCTAAAGCTACAGCACAAATTTTTAATCCCAATCATCCTGAAAAAAATGTAAACCACCAGTACGTTAAACACCTGATTGACAAATTTGTTGCAACAGGTTCGCTTTTAAACAAGAAACGTGAAGTAATTGGGCCAGTTCGAAATGAAGCAGTTGAAGTGGCAGTTTTGGGTCATGTACAGATGGATAATAAGCAATCTATTACAACTGTGTCTCAAGCTTCTGGCGTATCCCGTTCCAGAGTTCATCGTTCATCAAATAAATCTGATTTATTATTTGCTTCAGCTTTTTTATTTTATTTCCGACTTTTTTGTAAACTGATAGACACATCAATAACAATTAGGTAATGCGGTCATGTGTAGTAGATGAAAAACTTATTAGTGGTGGGCATTTGTGTAGAAATTACTACGCGTAAGTTGGTTTGTCATCTTTTCGTTTGTAACCAATAATTCTGTCAAATCCCAACCGATTTCTAAAAACGGTACGTCACTGTATTCGCAATGAAAAGGGCTTTAACATGATGTGCCACAAGTGGGGTAGTTGCATTTGAAATTTTTAAGTTGGGGTTGCTAGGCATTAGGGGGATGAACATATCGAGTTGGCTTGACTGCCAAAAAAGCTCCCCCCAAGAACAAAAATCGACGGGTCTCGGCGAATTTTGAAATATTATTCGGTTTTCCAATTATTGGGGGGGGGGGGTCAAGTTTTCGTTGGGATACCCTGTATGTGTTTATATGAACTTTTTATAAAGGACTTTAGTACAAATTGTGAAAGTCCTGATACAAAAAAACGCGAACACTCTGTATATGTAATTAAATGTACATCAAAATTAATTGTCAAGAAATTGTATACTGTAAAAATGTTAAACAATTTCAAGTTAAAGGGAGTATACAAAGACCATATAATTGAAGCTTAGGTTAACGAAGGATATAAAATCAGACTTCAAAGAAATTCGGGGTGGTCCTTCACCTTCATCTGATCTAGCAATAAAGGAAAAAGTTTTTGTAATAAAATATCTCAATCGAGATTAAGGTACCAGTTATATTAGTGTATCAGTTCCTTAATAATGGACATAAAAATAAGATGAAACGTAAAACAAATCCTGAAACTTAGATTTTATTACTTACATAAAATAGCTGAATGCCTCTAATCTTTTCAGATGGAATTTAATAACTTATAATGGTTTAGTCTGTAAATAATAGTACACAAACTAGAAGACATTATTTTATTCATATAAAGTTTTAATTCTTCGATGTAAAGTGTAAGTAATGATCTACATTTCAATTCAACAGCTTTTCATAATAGTTGAACGTTTATGTATTTTTTTAATTTTGGATCTGAGATGAAGATAATGTTTGATTTTTTAAATGATATAAATAATAATTTAAAGTTAATGAATAATTAATAACATGTTAATCTCACACTTATCCTGATTATCACAGTCAAAAACAGTATTTGTGTGTTAGGGCTCTGAAGTTTTTCAATCAAATGTTCCAGCCTAGCCGTAACCAAAGCCTAGCAAATTTCGAATTAGTCAAAAACGATCATTTGACAAATTAATATAGGGGACTGATATGATATATTGGTTTTATAATTTGGGTAATAGTATAACACATTGTATCTGAACAAAATATGAGACATTTTGATTACTGATATAAAAAGTCTAATCTCATTAGCTATACATACTATGACATTATTGGCATCAGTCACATTGTTTTCTTGACTCTTAGTAGTGGTATGTGTGGTACAATTGCATTGCAATTACATCATCATCTTATTCAACATTTTTTAAATTAGTTTGAATAGGAAAAGTACAAGCAAAACAATAAAATCCTTGAAATAAGCTTCACGAAGATTTCCAATCCTTGGTTTATTCCATTTTTATCAGTGCTAGCACGAATAAAAAAAGTTAGAACATTTCAACTTTTCAGTGCGCCAATAACGACTCATCAACTTGTGCAAAGAAAGTTTGCAAATGTAAACCCATTCATGCACGCCAAGTATTTAGGCACTAGTATACCAGATCAGGTTTTGTTTAGTATTTGATTTTACATTCGTTTATAATATTATACAAAATGAGTAAGAACTGAAATTCGGAAAAATTGTTTACTTTTTAGAGTACTACAGAGAATGTTCTTCTTTGTGGGACTCAATTCTTATAAAAATAGAAATGTAAGATAATATGTTTATGAAAAGATCACAAGAAACGTAAATAGTGATTATTTTAATTCTTCTGAGGTCAAATCTAAAACATTATGTTCTACAAGGAATGCATATACCTTAGAATTGAATAATATTTAGAAAGCAAGAATTTGCAGTTTCTGATAGATTTTTGCATTCAATAGTACAAATCGCTATAGCTAGTAATCAACAAATGAAACTGGCGCAATAAAATCTTAATGTATGTGTAAACCTTTACTGTCATGAAAGTCCAACTGGCGTAAATACTTGCTCAACAAATCATTGCATATGTAAACGCTCCTGTATTCCACATTTTATGTATTTATACATAATAATTACAAATAGGTCGACCTAAACATAGGTACTTACTGTGAATGGTTTCCTTAGAATTCTTTTCACAACACAGAATAATAGCTACAAGTATTTAAAATGAAATTGTTTCTTGCAAGAAGCGTTTACCACACAAGTGTCTCGTAGCCAGATAGTTTTGCCTAGATTCGCCGTAAATTAACATGCCCTGCAACTGGTTATGATTACTATAAAATGTTCCATTTTTATTTATGTACACTCACAAACATCAAGGAAAAAGTAAATAAAAATAAATCGCACTAGCTGTACGCGCCATTATGACTATTACTTTTAGATTATCAGCAGTAGCCTGACACTGCAACGTTGTCGAACGTTACAGTACGTTACAGTTTTAACGAGTATCTCGAACACTTCAATTGTTTTCTTTATTAATACTGATCCAAAAATCAAGTTACGTTATAGGCGCTTTTACTTAACCTTAATTGTACCATAGTTTGTAATTTCGTAACATAGTTTTGCATATTATAGCACTTATTTTTGAACTGTATTTGTAGGCAAACCCATCTTCGTTTTAGACATTTTCTTCATAAGAGTTTTTTTATTGCTTTCGGTCAGATAGATCAGCTCTTAAAATTACTGCATTCAAATTCCGGACACCTTGTATATTTATTTTTATAACAGCAAAATACGAGCTCTCTCAATGTTATTTTATAATATATTGTCCATCTGAAGGATTCTCTTAGTTTTTAGTGCTGCCATGTGTACGTTATATTTAGAGATGGCCTAATGCATTTATTTGGCAGGCAGCAAGTGGTTAAACGTGCTTGGCCTGTAAATACAGGTTACACAAAGCCATAGTGGCGTCCAGTTTTTGCTTCCTCGTCTCCTGCAATTTCACACAGTCACTGGTGGATTCCGCGATATCGTCTACTAAATTTTAATCATCTGTGAGACGAGCAACTTGTAACCTTAAAACTGTACTGCAGAAATACAACGGGATTCATCTGGCTACAGGGTAGGAAAAGCTATTACTACATAACAATTAAAAGAACGAAAGGAATATGGAAAACAACAAAAAAATCAATGTTTTGAAAAATTGAATAGATGAATACCACTTTCATATTTATTTATTACACATTCGAAATGGTAATCAAAATTACTGGATGTCTCAAACTCTACAGTATGTGTCTACTGTGAGGATACAAAAAAAAATCAATAAAATTTTGAACACGTAATGTCCATTTTCAATCAAAAGTATTATCTTTGGGATTTGACAGAATTGACTAATTACGCCATCAATTATATTTTTTCCAGAAACATAACCTAATTTGTTTCCTGTTAAAAAGCTCACTTTTTTCTAGTAAACTTTTATTAGAAACATTTTTCTGCATTACTTCCCAATCCCAACAAAAGTTATAAGCAATATCGTCCTAAAAAGTCAAATATCACATGAGCGGGGGAAGGACCAAGTAGTTGTTGGAAAATAATTCGTTCAATGTTCGTTGTTTAAAGTGCATAAATAATATAAAATACTTGTCAATTGTCATTATTCAATACGAACACTTTTGTGCTTACACGGCTTACATATACGGTCATAAAAAAGTTCAAGAAGAGGTGTAGACTTATAGAGAAAGGTATCCAAACTGCGCTTTATTCCTGATTATAGAACCTTTACAAGATTGGAGATGACCTTGCGACAAAATGTCATCAAATAATTGACCGAAGTTTAAGAAACAATGTTAATATAGCTAGACTGTTGCAGTATTTCTAACAAAATCCACGAAATTCTATACGTGTTATTAACGTTTGGAATTATTATTGTATGACTTGTAGGAAGCAATGAACTGTATGGGAAACTAGAAAACGTATATTGAAATCTACAGATTCGGAAATTGCGGATCTTTACAGAGAAAGTAGAAATTGCCGCTTCATTACAGGGAAGGTACGAACTTTAAGAGGGGAGGCGACGTGCATTGGTCTAGCATTCCCCACTACTACGGTAATCGGTTCCGTATCGCCATTGCAAATCTAACTGTCAGATCAACTGAGTGTTGTCAGATTTCATCCATTCCGAGGAAATCTCATGCTTTCATATTTTGATTACAAAATCTCATGCTTTTTAATAGACACAAAAAGAAATAATAAAATTATTAAAATTACTCTTTGAAATCTACCAAAACAAAGACCTAACGAGAAATAAAGGAAAAATCGAGGGCAAAATTGAATAGATAGAGGTAGGTATCTACAATATTTGAGTACTTGAAATATCCTTTATTGTAGACTGCTCTCTTAATAATTAGCAATGAATACATAAACGGGTATGACAGTCTACGGATATGAGGTGCGTGTGCTGTATTCATGCTGTATTGCAGTGATTCTTAACTCTATTGCGTAAGGGTACCTACATTTTCTGGAAACAACAGATTTTACGACCCGTGAGTCACCCTGCGTCATGTCAACTGCGCCTCAACGTTCGCCCGGCCTAACAAAATAAATTATAAAGGTTACGTGGTTAATAACTTTTAAGTAAGTACCTGTAACTACCTACTTACAATGTAATATTATGATAAAATAGCAGAACATAATAATTTTTAATGAAATAAAAATGGCATTACAAAAGTAATTGAAAATTACTTGCTTCTTTGAAATTATTCTCATGCACTGAATTTTTCCCACCTGGCAACACTGCTTAATGCAAACACGCTGTGGTCGAAGTATGCGTGTAGCATGACACAAATACACGCAAGCGGCAAAATACAATTCACCATCAAGATCCTCACTTTCAAAATCTGTATACAAAAATTGTAATTAGAATGACATTATTTATTTATATATATTTCGTTGCGATGCAACCTCGACTAGGCAGGAAGTGTGCTAGTATCAACATCTTCATTTAATCTTGTAACAATACGACAGGCTAGCCGGATATTAAATTTATTTAACTCAACCATTCAATGAATTTTAAAGACCAAAGGGTATCATGACTACAAAATTTACAATTTGGAGTATTTGCCGGAGCGTCACATTGAAAACAGATTAATTTTATAACTCAAATTGTAATAAATGTAGAAACTGTTGATCGGACCTTTTTCCGGCACTTTTTTTGGACGGAGGATAGTCGGTTTGTGAACAGTACAGGTCTATTGAAAATACCCACATTGTTAATCCACTCCAAAACCAAGGCCATTTTGGAATAAATATATGGTGCATCATCTTCGGTAGGTATTTAATTGGGCCTTATTTTATGAATATATATTGAACAGCGTGAATTATCTATTTCCTACAAGAAGAACTTTCTACACTTCTGGAGAATGTGCCTTTGCAGCTAACTGTATGTATTGGTCCAGTTGTATTTAAAAGCAACCAATATGTTTATATAATTTTAAATTGTCGACATAAAGGACACACCAACGTTGCTGGCAATATCATTAATGAAAATTCTAAATATCAGGGACCTTGTAGAACGCCTGACATAGTCAGCAAGTTGTGCGTGCAGGTGGACCGCCTGGTTTAGCATGTGGCCAGATGATGTTGCATAACGTCTTCTCAGGTTCCTTTCTGTTGGATAAGTCGTCGGTTGCCTCGCTTCCTATGGCGTACTGAAGAGAGCTAAAATGCTCAAAAGCAGTATAGGTCTGGTGTATCGCTAATGGATGCCTTGGACAGTTTGATGTTCTTTAAACAAACATAACTTTATCTCATATTAAGTACAGCAGTTTTCTTGATTTCAAGTAATTTTTATTATTAAATCAAGAATATAAGGTTATATATTCCTGATTTATACAAGAATAAGTTAATCTTGCAATACAGTATTACTATACTTGAGAAAACCAAGCTAGTTTTCTTTCTGTGTATAGATCAACTAAACTATTTTCCAACTTACGAAGAGGTCCGCATTGTATGTATTTTTAAACTATCCTTCTTTGATGTGCTTTTACTGCACCTCCATGTGAGCGTACAACAAGCATTTGCATAATTTATGAGATTTACTACCCATTATTCGTCATAGACTAACGGTTCAAAACTCAAAACTTGTATTATTCAAATATAAAGCTAATTTGTTGTAATCTAACAAGCTTTCATATATAATTGATTCTCCGCATCTAATTTTTAAAGCAAAAATTTGTTTAATCCATTATAGAAGTGATTAACAGTTGTAATCGAATAATGTGATGTAGCTATGTGAATGGTTTCTATACACATCAGTCATCTACAATTTTCTCACCTGACACGCAGTTTTATTAATCTTAAATAATGTTAATTAGCTGCATGAAACAGGTATGTGAAAATCAAAAATATTTGTACTTAATTACAGCTTCTAAGAATCTTTAGTGAAAGTACTAATCATCTCACGTCACCTTCTAAATAGCACGTGTGCTCATCTTCGTATATGAATTCATATGTGCTTTCTTATTGATTTCACTGGACGGTTGTTGCGGAATCGATATGAGGAAAAGGTTAAATGAGCTTTATTATATTTATTATAACAAACTAAAAGTAGAAAATACAGTACCTACTCTAAACATAAGAAAAGTAGCAAAAGAAGTGGAAGATAATTGAGATACTTACAAGTTAAGTTAATGGGCCAATAACAGCTCCAATATCCAAACAAGATTTTAAATTTTTAACGAAAACCTTTCGGCATGTATATTTCACATTTTTTCACAAGTTATAATTTTAGCACATGTTAATTAAAAGTGGCCTTAAACGGTAATTTGTTCTAGCAATCTTCCAATGAAATGTGTGATATTGCCGAGTTGTTAGGCAGGGAAAATATATATTAATTTTGCTTAGTAGCACTTTACAACACATAAATTTATATAAATACAATATTCGTTGGAAGAAGCAAATTTTGTACAAGACCAATAAATTATTATTGATTAGATCTTGGTGATAATTATAACTTCTGTTATACTGCCCAGTAGTTATACGTGTAGCATGGTTGATAAATCTTTTCTGTACATTTCGGTTAATTGAATATATTTGGCATAATATGGGCTCCATACTACTAACTAGTATTCCAAGTTTGACTTGCAAGACAATTGAAACGCGGTAGTAAGATTCTTATAATAAACCCTAAATTTCTGACTACGTGATTCATAAAACCAATAATATGTTTATTGAGGGAAAATTTCACCCAATATGGCACCATTACAAAATCAAAGAATTCAAGAGAGATATGAAGAAGATATAAGGAAAGCTTTGCAAGAAAACGGACAATTAATGGGAGCAAATATACATGAAGAAAGTATAAACATCGAAAATATCATACAAATAGCAAAAGAGAAAGTAATACCAAAAAACAGAACGCAGAGAGAAATTATGGTGGGTGAGAAGTGTATCAGAGAGGTGGGAAGAGAAATAAATTTGGGATCAAAGCAGTTCGTACAAGAGGAAAATTAGGAAACAAAAACAAAAGACAAATAAAGTGTTTAGGCAAAAGAATAGAGAAGAACAGAAGTAGAAATTTAATGGAAAAGGAAATAGAATTGAGAGAAAGATGAAGGCAATATTTCACAGCGATGTTGAATGATGAGAGCGAAAGGGAAGGAGAGTGCCAGGAAGAGATGATCCTGGTAAGGGAAGAGGGTTCATAGCTCATAGTTCTACGTGAGTGGGCCAAAAGCTGGCCCTCCACTGCGACCCTGTGGTCTATTGTGGCTCACATACTTATTATACTTCACCCAACAGGTTTAGCCTCTTTACGAAGCCGATAACCTTGTTGGGTGAGATTTTGTCCAGATCTTCTGGCAAGAGATACACTTTCTATAAATGATACTGCAGGAAACAACTACTCCGCGGGCTAATGCCCCGACCGGCATTGAATTATACCTGCAGTATCTGTGTGAAACAGCCAAGAACCCTTGTCGGCCACTCCACCAGACATAGACCGGTTTCGGGCTTGTTAGCCCTCATCAGTATGCCATAGGTGAGATGACCGACAATTGAACTGGCTGTTCCTTCATATGTAGTTTCACATATAAATCGAGTGCAGGTGAGATGTAACTGGTCTGCTACTTTCTGCTCGGCCTAAGCGGCTCGACTTGCAGAAAGCGACCTACAATATCGTAGGTACTTAACCGCAGACCTCTCGCCCCGGGCGATGCGCCATTAAATCTATAAATGATACTGCAGGAAACAACTACTCCGCGGGCTAATGCCCCGACCGGCATTGAATTATACCTGCAGTATCTGTGTGAAACAGCCAAGAACCCTTGTCGGCCACTCCACCAGACATAGACCGGTTTCGGGCTTGTTAGCCCTCATCAGTATGCCATAGGTGAGATGACCGACAATTGAACTGGCTGTTCCTTCATATGTAGTTTCACATATAAATCGAGTGCAGGTGAGATGTAACTGGTCTGCTACTTTCTGCTCGGCCTAAGCGGCTCGACTTGCAGAAAGCGACCTACAATATCGTAGGTACTTAACCGCAGACCTCTCGCCCCGGGCGATGCGCCATTAAATCTATAAATGATACTGCAGGAAACAACTACTCCGCGGGCTAATGCCCCGACCGGCATTGAATTATACCTGCAGTATCTGTGTGAAACAGCCAAGAACCCTTGTCGGCCACTCCACCAGACATAGACCGGTTTCGGGCTTGTTAGCCCTCATCAGTATGCCATAGGTGAGCTCGCGCATTGTCGTCGTCACTTTCTAAACACAATCGGCACTCGGCCTCCTCAGCCAGCCCCAACTTGTGCATGTGACTTCTTAACCGGCAGTGCCCTGTATATAGGCCAACCAGAGTTTTTAGGTCAAGCCTATTTAACTCTAGCAAACATTTAGCTCTCTTTGTCGAAGTGCCCCCTATGAACGCCTTCGAATGAGCTAATCTTGGCAGATCTCGCCAGTCTTATCTTTTCCTCCGCCCAGGTCGCGATGACTGCTTTGGCAGTAGCCGAAGCTAAGCCAAGAGCCGGTTCCGGACCTATAAAGCTGGAAGAGGCACCCCGCCTTGCTAACGAGTCCGCTGCCTCGTTTCCCTGGATACCCGCATGACCAGGTATCCAAACCAGGGTTACTCTGTTGCTTGTACCTAACCGCTCCAGAGCCTTTTGACAGTTCCATACGCAATGAGTTACACCGGTAGGATCCAAGTGCTTTTAAAGCTGCTTGGCTATCTGAAAAGATTTTTATCGACCTGCGCTTGAGTCTAAGCTTTTCCAGCTTCCCCACACACAGTTCGATGGCATGAATTTCAGCCTGAAATATAGTCGCATATTTACCCAGGCTTACTGATAGCCTGGTGTTTGGGTTGCAACTATACACTCCAGCTCCAACCTCCGGGGTCTTAGAGCCATCAGTGTACCAGCAACTATCTGCCTTCAAGAGGTCAGTTTCACCTCGCTCCCACTCCTCCCTCCGAGGAAAGAGGATCTCGAAAGGCAGTTTATAGTTGATTTTTGTAGGCATAACATCCGAGACCATCGATAGAGTGCTGTGTCCTTCTATGTCCTCCAGCACTCCACTACGCTCTATTATGTTAGCCTTCGGCATGCAAATAGCCGCTTGCTTTAGTCTGTACATAGCCCACCTGGCTTCTCTCTCCAACAGTATATGAAGAGGTGGTAGGTCCAGGAGGACTTCCAGAGCCGCTGACGGTGTGGTACTGATTGCACCAGTTATCGCCAGACTAGCTTGTCTCTGCAAACCCGAGAGTTTTATTTTGGCTATCCTTTGAAGACCTTTGGACCACCAAACTATTGAGCCGTATGTGATCATGGGTCTGATAACCATCACATACAGCCAGTATAGTTGTTTAGGACCTACGCCCCAAGACTTTCCACAAATTCGTCGACACGTCCATAAGGACATTCTGGCCTTGTGGATGACTTTATCCATATGAGAGTTCCAGTTAAGCGTTTTATCTAGAACAACTCCCAGATATTTCGCTTCCTCTGCAAATGGTATTGTCTCTCCCCGTAAAATGGGGGGTCTTAAGTCGACCAGTTTGCGTTTCTTTGGGAAGGGAACAATCACTGTTTGTGGGGATTCACAGACATCTGCTCCCTCTCACACCAGTCAAGTACCCCACTTAAAACTTCCTGAAGAATAGTTGATATACTATCTTCATTTATGCCTCTTACCATTATGACCAGATCATCAGCATATGCCTGGACCTCGACCTCCCATGCAGAGAGTATGGCAAGCAGGTCGTCCACAAGGAGTGACTCAGTATCGAACACGAGACCAAGTTCATCGGCTGCTCTTCTCGCTGCCTTATACACAAACGCTCGTATCCCTGCTGCTTATTATTATTATTATTATTATTATTATTATATAACTATAGAAGATTTAAACAATAACAGAAAGTCCAGGGAAAACGGAATAATGGCAGAGAACATTAAGTACGCAAGGGAGGATTTAAGGCAAAGAATATACGAAATCATTATAAACATTTACAGAAGAGAATATATGCCTGAGATATGAGATCATACCAATTTAAAAAAAAGGAAATGCAGCAGACTGCAGAAACTATACAGGTATATAATTTCTAAATATAGGGTATAAAATTATGGCAACATTAATAAAATAGAGAATAGAACGTAAGAGCGAGTTTCTACTTTTGGAGTGGATAACCGAACTTCGCCCTTTCACCTCTTAAATAATAATATGATTGCTATTATATTTATATTTTTGTAGGTGGTGAATAAAGTCATTTATTATTATTATTATTAACCTATAGCAAAACTACAGATAGGGGAGTATCAAGCAGGTTTCTTAGACATAAGGAAAGCATAATGATTCTGTCCAAAGGGAGAGCTATTGAAAATGACCTTAGAAAATACCAAAAACAAAGTACAAATAAAAGTTGAATATTCAGAAGGTTTTACTATTGACACAAGACTGAGACAAGAACACGACATTCTCAACGATTCTTTTTTAATTTAGTACTAGAGATAGTCAGCTGAACAGAGAAAGACACATATTGTCTGTCAGCAAATAGTAAGTTATGCAGATGATGTGTCCATAACTGCAATAGATAGAAGGGAATTAGAAAGGGTAACGTAGAAACTTGTGGAGCAGGCATGTAAAGTAAGACTTGGAAATAAATTAAAAGAAAAGTAATCTTCTAAGAATAGGAAAACAAAATTAAGATCTCAAAGTTCTTTTAGAGCTTACGACATGAATAATGAACTGTACTTTCTTTATTTTCTTCTATACATCTACTACTATTAAAACATGTTTTATATTATTATGAGCAACTGAATGCTCGAATACAGAGTATTATGTATCTAGATGAGTTAATATTGCGTTGATCATAAATTCATAAAGTTTTTATTGAATTTAAAATGTATTTCTCTTAAAAAAAAAGAAATAACTACATGATCAAGTATATAATTCACGCCTGAATGCTTCTGAATGATCAAGACATTCCTACCATGGAATTAAGAAATGATGTGAACTTGACCATTTTCCCAGTATTACCTTAAATCTTGCAAGTTCGCGAATTGTGATATCAATATTTGAAATCAATGCTTAACTTAATACAACCAAGATGTCTTAATCAACACTAGTGAAGTGCTACTATATTTTTTTTGTCAAATATAATCGAATAAGTTGGGGTTCTGTTCTATTTTTGTCTATTAATTAAATTTGTTTACTAACACGCTTATAATATATATTCTAAATTAATTGACTGTTATCTTAATGGTAAGTACTATTAAGTGAAGCATATGGCTCAGTATAAAAACTAGTGACGACCGGAAAATTTTATATATCATATTATGTTGTTTTATTTTAGATTAAAATATTAGAAATCAAAATTTATTTGCTATCTTATCTACTACGCTAGTATTAATTTTCCATAAAAAATTTACAATCAGTTTCTGTCAGAATCATCTAAATTTAAGAATCTTTCTACTCATCTCAAAAACTTAAACCTTCTGCTTCTCGAAAACAGTTGAGTTTATCGAGTTGTAACAGGTATACCTTTTCTGTTTAGAACTGAAGGTAGTTCAATAGTTTATTAAAAAATTCAAAAGTGTAAAATACAAAAAGTTAAACAATTTTTTACATCGACAGTACAGTATAACCAGTATAACTAACGACCCCTAGTTGTGACCTCAACACTGTTTGCATATTCGTAATTGCCACCTCAAAAAACATAAAACTACAAATTTTCAAAACAATCGGTCCATACCTTATTCTTAAAATATTGCAACAAATCGAAAAAATTTTGTCAACTTTAACACTCTGTAAAATAAAAAGGAGCAACAATTGAATAAGGTCTGTTGGCTCAATCGCTGTATTTTGATGTTATCAATCTGCCCTTAAGCTATGTACTATTATTAATGACTCATCCTGTATAAAGTATTATAAAAAATTAAGATGTAACCTTTAAAATAATTTTGCTGCTTCTCTGAACAAATTATATCGCAGAAAATGTGGTCGGTCAGCCACAAGGCTTTTCGGAATTAAAGTCTAATTTAACGCTCAGCCGGTAACTCATAAGGACACATACATATAACCTTGGTGTATGGGTTTATCATGCGTAAGAATGAGCGGAGAACACAAAATTTCCTTTATGCGTGTTATCGGTGTCGGCATCTTTTTATTTCGGTGTTACATGGTAAGATGAAGAATAATAATGCGAGATTTAAAAAGGCCCCGTTCGCATAAGTTCACTCTACAGTCTACACACGGTTAACAGCACTTTTTTAAATTTACGGTCTTGGCAGAGGTTTAATAAATGACAGATACAAAAATATCAGACATTTTTATTAAATTAGTACCGCTGAAGAAGTTAAAATGAATAATTTTTATATATGTAAAAAGTAAACAATTTGAATAATTACTAATCAGAATAATAGTTATTTGTTTAACTAGGCAGTAAAATTTAATGCTACAGCCTACAGCAGCAAAGCAATCGCGTCTATTAAAGCAGCCAAGGCATGTAATCTACTTTACTGCCTAGTAAACACAAAACGTTTTTGCAGATCAATGTTAGTGTCATCACAATGCAAACAAAACTATTTAGTTTATATTATTAACATTGTATGATACTTCATTTGTGAATAATATTAATAATAATTTCATCAGGTAGTCTGTGGTTGCTATTAGACGAGCGTGATTACACAGTAATCGCCATATTGTTTCTATTTAAATCTATGAAAATAATTATTTATTATTTGAAATGAAATCTAAGGCTCCATATTAACTACGCCAGGACTTATTGAATCAGCAAAATAAATATAATGTATAAATGATACTGCAGGTAACAACTACTCCGCTGGCTAATACCCCGGCCGGCATTGAATTACACCTGTAGCATCTGTGTTTTAAGTACCTGCTGTAATGTAGGTCGCTTCCTGGAAGTCGAGCCCCTTAGACCGTACAGGAAGTAGCAGGCCACTTATATCTCACCTTCACTTGGCACTATATGTGAACATATGAAGGAACAACCAGTTCAATTATCGGTCATCTCACCTATGGCATACTGATGAGGGCTAACAAGCCCGAAACCGGTATATGTCTGGTGGTGTGGTAGGTACAAAGGTAAATATAAAAAAATTATTTTTGTAAACGAAGAATACCGACTATTATTATTTTAGGTGGCAATGAATTTTGCCATATCTGGAGCATGTCTATGTGATGAATTACTTCAAATAAAAGTTGGAGATACTGAGGACATATCTCTATAAAACCTATATCTATAAAAACGTATTTACTATTTTTAAGAGCACTACATGTTGCATATTTTTGGTAGAAAAACGAAAATCTCATTTAAGTTGACATCGAAGAAATTATTTCTCTACCATTGCCTCCTCCGAAAGGTCAATTTACACGATTTAACTAAGTGCATGCTTATCAGAATCACCCTCCGCGCCGGCCTATAAGAAATAAATACAATAGAACAAAAAATAAGCGGATTAGATGGGAACACCGTCTGCTGAACATAGGCTACAAGCAAAAAACGATTCCTTGTGATCCATTGAACAGATAGTAGAGAGCCGAACTAGCGGAAGATAAGAAGCCTAACTTCTTTTTCCATTACACGTATCAGTAAGTGAATGCCTTGTCCGGGCGTTCTTATAGTACAGGCCATACCACAAAAGCTATTGATGTTATATCCACAAGCACAACATAGAGATATAGGCTGTTAGTATCAATTTTATTATTTTTTTTGGTTAATTTTTGACATACTTTGGATATCCAGATTCCTAAGCTCACTTGTATGCAGATAATCCCAAATTTATCTGTCACCTAACATTCAGCCTGTAAATCCTCCAACTGAATAAATGAATGATAATTTTGAAATTTTATCAAATTGTTCGAGTAACCAGAGCCTTCGATTAAATCCAGACAATACATTAAATTTATGTTGCAGAGATGCTTCTTCTGTCGACAGTGTCTTGTTAAAGTTCTGCAATTTACTCTCATTCTTATCAATCACATTTTGCCCATTTTCAGCAATTTACTAGTTTCGTTCTACATTCTTCACACGAGCTTGTTATGGTTTGAAGTCTTAGTATTCATGACATTCTTCTCCCATTCACATCATTTACTTCTTTACTTCCTGAAAACTGGTTCTAATGTTGGAAATTCATTAGAGGCTCTCTATTTACAAATTCAATTTGTAACTTGTTTTTTTTTAATATCCCTATCGAATGTAACCTCAGTTTCTGTTAAATAGCGCTTTCTACTTTCTGAAATACTATCCAGAAAGACTCATAAGCTATAAAGCCATTACTTATTTTACCATCTGAGTACAACACAACTGCTTCTACTCCTTTTTCTCTGTGTTTTAATGTCATTTATAATCTATATTAGAGAGCTTAATTTGCCGAATTAATGTAAATTTATGTATATGGATTTTTTTTTGTTTAAATAAAATCCATTTACTCTAGAAAAGCAATGCACTTTTATTTAAATTGACATTGCAATTTTTGATAATTAGCACCATGCTTTATCCATTCAATGGGTGCTACCTTCTTTTAACGTATTTTAAACAATAGTTTGATGGGGTGAGTGAGTATTATTGTCTACAAAAATGAAACCATACAACTAGTTTTCTAGAGTAGCACCACATTAAGACATTTTTCAAATGAAATTGGTCAGTCTTGATTCGAAGAACAACTGTTATCAGACACATCTGTGCATTATGCATAAAATACCACCACACACCATAACATCGACTTATTATCGATATTTTAACTCTAATTTCATAGTTAATTCATTAATCTATATCAGAAATTAGAAAAATTTTATCATCGCATTACACTCTTGTATTTGTACTAGTATATGGGCTTATAAATATCTAAGATTGTAACTTACGATGCTAGAGGCCAATAAAGGACTTTTATTGTGTAGTTCACCCTACCGATTGCCATTGATAATTTATTGTAGTATCGTAAGAGGGTCTTTGAGTACATATTGTAACAGATACTGATCTTGGAAAATCATTATGCCTAGTTATTCTCTTATCTTAACGTGTTCCGCTACTTAGGAAAAAATGTTTCATCTAGGTTGTACTTTTTTTTGCTGTTTAAGAAAGGTATTTTAAGCTAATATGTATCAAATCTCCTACAATTCCTATCAATGAAGTCATATGCATGCTCTCTGATACCAAACATCTAGGTATGCTAATGAACACCCACAGACAAAACTCTATTTAATAATTATCTAAAAAATGTATTCTATTTACTAACCTGATATACCCTATATATGGAGTGGGAACTCGAAAATCTAAAATAGTTTTGCAGAAGTACCTTGTCCATGTTGTATATTTATCGATGTAATTAAATTAATTTTCTGTACTAGACTCCTGGTGGTACTAGGTGTCTTGTATAAACAGGCGTCTTATAATCTAGCCTGAGTTTCGAAGAACAAAACCGCCGTCCGCCAAAACTTCAAGTTCATGACCCACCAACAGCCCTGAAGACTTTTTTAAATTCCTTCCACTCCATTCCTCCATTCCGTATTATACCTCGGCATCACACATTCCCTCGTATCGACTAAGAACAGACATTAATGGAGATGTGTTCGGAATATTTCCACAACATATTTGATATTGACACACTACTTCTTTCTGATCAGAGTTCGTTATATTTGAACACTTTCTCAAAAATACGCTAAATTGTCTCTATTTCTCTATCCCATTTTCTCTCTACATGTAGCAAATTAATGAAATATAATATCATTTTTTTGAATGTACATTTGCTTTCCATATTTTTTAAAATGATATAGAAAAGATGAAACATTTTTACCCTACGAAATTCACACTAAAAGTATGTACACTAATAGTAACTGTATGTACATACTATTGCAATAATATTGACACTCTTTAAAATGTATATAATGACTTGATTTGATATACTGACATATTAGTAATAAAATCTATTGGTGAATGGAACATAAATTTCATTGCCAATACTCCAGCAGTTCAGAACAACTAAATAAATCCATTCAAAGAGTAATAATGATTATTGCAATTGTATGTACATAAATTTATTTTACAGCTAAGTTTTACTTTATTGTGTGAAATATTAAATACAAATATTATATAATTTTTTGAAGGTTGAGTGGAAGAACATGAGGTTGAGTGGAAGAACAACGCGCTCATTCTTTGAGCAGTTGAACTCCGCCTTTTTAATAATAGCTTTTGGGTGTTGTTGCTTATATGTAATAGTTATTCATTACCCTCTTACTCTTTGTGTACCTTATTTTTGTTAAAGACTATTATTAAATAAAGACTATTATTATTATATTACTATTATTATAATAATTGTTAATGATTGTGTACTTACCTCGTTTTTTATTTTTATTTATCATGCTAATACACCGGAGTGTTTTCACACGTCAACAAAGTAATGTAAAACTATGTCCAATACATACAAAGCAATAATACACTACAAAACTAATAAAAAATATAAAAGTGTAAAACATACAAAGCATAAAATATACAGATTAAAATTATACAATATAATATTTACCAACTACTCTCACGAATTAATTAAAATTACTATTAAAATACTCCCAGAAAGTATAACGAGCCCTGTTATGTATGTTTTTAGTTTTTGTTTAAATACTGCTAGGTTATTTGGGAGAGCGTTAAACTGATAAGCCAAGTATCCCGTACCATATCTGGTTTTGTTAAGTCTCCGGAATTCAATGTGTAACTCATTTTTATTTCTGGTGTTATACACAAGAATGCAACCAACTACTGCTTCCAAATTATTTTTAACATATAAGAGACGTTAAAAAATATAAATACACGGAACAATTAGAATGTTAAAATTAATGTAGTATACTTACTATACTATACAATCGTCCCGAAACTCCAGACCTGCCATAATCCTTATGGCTTTGCGTTGCGAGAAAACTTTTGATAACCCGGTTGCATGACTCCAAGTTAATATGCCATATGATATAATTGACTGTATGAGTCCATGAAAAGCTGTTGTTATTGTTGGTAACGATACAATTTTACTTAGACTACTAAGAAGAAATAGAAGTTTAGATAACTTATTATATAAATAATCAATATGACAGTTCCCATTTAACCTGGAATCAATTTGCACGCCGAGAATGTTTTAGCAACATTGACTGTTAACCTGTTACTAATTAACCAATTCTTGGCATCGTCCTGGATCAGATGCATATCATTAAGTAGTGTAGATACATTTAAATTAGTAGTTGATATATTTGTATCATCAGCAAATAGTATGTGCAAAGTATTACTATTAAATATTGTTGGTAAATCATTTATGTAAATTAAAAACAGCAACGGACCCAGGACGGAACGTTGAGGCACTTCAAAGTTCAGCGGAAGAACATCTGATTTATTCCCATTACATGACAAATTGATACCTATTTGAGAGATAGGAAGATATTTGTATTACTGAATCAGATGAAAATCCATAGAATGACAGTTTCCTCGGTAGAACATTATGAGCCACGCAATCAAATGCTTTGCTAGGTCCACGAATTGGGAACCAACATATTTTCTTTCCTCAAATCCGAAATTAATGAAAGTTGTTAAGTTGTCAATTGCTAGCGCTGTTGATAGACCGGCACGCAAACCAAATTGTAGTTTGCTGAATAAGTTATGACTTTCAAAGTATTCTGTTACTTATTAATTTTTAAAATATTTTCGGATACTTTTGCAAAGTACGGTCTTACTGCAATCGGTCTATAGTTAGACTCCAATGTGCTTTCCATATAGTAGCATTTATACAAAGTTTCTGGAATTTTAAATATATTTCAATAAACTTATTGCTAAAGATTATGTAACCATTACAAACAAACTAAAACTTTGATCTTTTTTTCTTAGAATTCCTAGTTTAAAAGTGTGTATATGACACTCAATTATTTTCGTTTAATATCTTAACAAATTCAGCAAGATAATTACAGAGACATATAATCTCTTTATTTAGCTTTTCTTTGTTAAATTATTATTCATTATACAGGGTGTAAAAATTTTATCACAAGCATGAAAGAGGAATATTATGGCTCAAAATATGCAGAAATGTCGTTAAAATATAAATCTGCACACAAATACTTTCGTAGACATGAAACATTTTGCATTTACATCACTTGTTTGTTATGTATTCGTATAAACAATATAATTTATGCATAAAGTGAGATAAGTGTTCAAAACTAATCCTCTCAGATACGACATATCAGCTTCAGGCACAGTTTAAATATAGTAACAGTTGGACCTACCATCCTCCACCACTTGTTCTGCTGTCAATACATTTCCCTTGCTTCACCAACTGATTATCGAGGATCGATCATCGGCTATTTATTGGATCTGTTTGATATCCAGTGTCCTGTAAAAGGGACGTACTGGGTCCGCACGATTTTCGGGTAATAATGGTTTGTCGTGGATTTTAGTTCAGTCGATGATGGTAAAGCTAATGCTAGGGATAATATTTCTTGATCTGAATGTTTAATACATTGATAATAGATGTATTAACAGAAGTTGAAATTTATTAATTGCCAGTTACCAACATCTGTAATTTTTTATATAATCATAAAGTATTGTGCTGTTAGTTTAAATGTTACAATTCTTTATAAGTCCAATAATACGCATACATTTTGAAAGTGTCAGCAATAGAAAGATAATTTAGGCTTTGTCGGAGACCACAAATTTGTCAAACTAACACCTGCAGAAGCGTATACAAATAGATGCGGCGCATTTCAGTCATTCACTTTGACAGGAAAACGTTTGCCAAAATCTGCAATCCCTATAAAATTATTACCGAACTCTAATAATATGTGATATATTAACTTAAAGGTAAAGTTTAAGAAATAATTTGTGAGCAGAAGAAAGAAATGTGCTAGTATATGTGAGTGAATATTTTTTTGCGTAATGTCTTATAAAACGTTCATGTGATACTTGTTTAGAGAGTTTAGGTTTTATAAATGCACCTAAGTATTTTCTAAAATAAAAGCTATCGAAGGCAGTAAAAGGTCATTTAGTGCTTTAACACTGCTTCCGAAAATTTATATGTACTAAAAACCTATACCAAATTTTCCAAAAATATTGCAAGGGGTTTGAATTCATAAATTTTAAATTCATATTTTTATCCGCTTCCGACACCCTATAGTTTGGAAACAACGTCATTAGGACCCTTATGCTTACTTAACAATATTACTTTAATTTTAACCATAGAATACGCCAGTGGACGCAATTAGGAAACATCCTGCGTATATCATTGTCCGAAGCCATATTCATTGTATTACCCTTTTTGGTTAGATGCGACTACGGTTCTGGAATTATTTGAAGGAAATTTGCTTGCGATATTCATGCCTTTCATTATAAGTAAATGCGGAGGCAGTGTGTGTTTTACACTCCTTACACATATTTTATGCATTCCATATAAAATCCAAAGCTAACATTAAATGAATTTGCATTTAGGTTAATTAATTGTTACCTAGTTATATGACGCATAACTTGTTCGCTATTCACGAGTTCCAAAGAATATTGAACTCATTTTGAAACGTTAAAATTTGATGTAAAACTTAATTACTTTCCACCATTACCATTTTAAAATTATCGTTATTATATTGCTACATATTTCAACTGCAGCTGCAAATGGTACATACTGTGATCCAATAAAGCCAAGCATTCAAATTGAGTAATAGGTTTAAAATTATGGAGCCCTGCTCTTCTTAGTAATTCAGCAAATTGGAGACGTATAATAATTTTCACCAAACAAAACTGTCATTAACCGAAAATTTTCCTGGAGGAGTCAGTTCTATGAATACGTAATCGGTGGCTTCGCTTTCGGTATATAATCAAGTATTTGTACTATGCCAAGAGGTTCCTCGTTTCTTAAATAATTTACAAACAAGAACAAGATTGGTCTCTTTTATTTCCCGACATCGTTAGGGAACCCAAGTGATGAAGATCTAGGATAACTAACGCCCTTTATTTAAGAAATGGAAGCAATCAGTGCCCTTTCATTTATATTACTCGCTCTGAAACGCTGTCATTTTATATTTTGATATTAGGGAGAGAAGTACGAATATATTCAGAAGTGCTGGCTTCAGAGGAGTTAGTTATATCTTCGTTAAGTAACATTCAGAGATAGAGTTCCTTTTAGCTTATTGGACAATACGAAATGGAGCATGTAGAAAACCGGGAGTTTTATCTATATTGAAAAGGAATTATTTCAGGTTGATACTAGTAACTTGACAATTTGAAAATTGTTTTTAGAAAAACTTGCACTGAAAAAATGATTTATGTAAATTTACCTTGATTATTGTTGGCTTTTTATATATAACTACTATACCCACTTGTGTAAAAATTATACAGAGTATTCCAAAATTAGGCGGCGTTCTGTTGGCGAGAAATTTCTATAAACATGAGTCCACAAATATTTTGTTAACATGATAAAAAAAGCTTTAAGAAGTTAAGAAAAATAAATGCAGAAGATTTTTTTTTATTTTCTGAAATATTGACAATGTATGTAAGTCTTAAGTACAGTCGATGGAACAGAAGACAAACTTGGTAATAAATCACCAGTAATATAGGTAATCTGGTATTTAATATCAATTCATTATAATATCTGTGTAGTTGGATGCACGAGGCATTTTACCAGTAGGAACAAGAAGAAAAATAATTAATTTTTACTGTTGATTTATTATAGAGTTTCTCTTCTTACATACTAGTACCAAATAGGAAATTTCACTCCATTCATAAACCGTCGTTTTGTCTTTTTCTAATCTGATGCGTTAGTCGAATTTGAACCGAAATTTATAGTAGTTGTAATTTAACAATTATGATTTAATGAATCGCCTGCAAATAGCAACAAATGCAAAAAATTAAACTTGAGACGTGTAATTTTTATTAGTATATCCTATTTGCTACTACTATATAAGTTAGAAGTGTTATTGCATTATTAATATAGACATTATTAAAGTAAAAAATATATGAGAAAAGTTAATGAGAAACAAAAATGAATATAAACAATATTTACAAGTAATATTTATTAAATATAACAAAATTTAACATGTATAATATGCAATTACATATTGTTTGACAATTTTTGTGATAATACTGATTTAGGTATCTATGCTGTATTTTCGTGCAGTTATATACAGCATCACACAATGTGCATTTAAATATGCTTTTTAAATCACGCCTTTCATACACTATTTTGGTACAACTAAATAATAATATAACTTTACACGATTTACTGCTACAATTACACAATGAAATAGAAGTATTGCAATAATGCTTTAGGTATTATTTCAATTAATATTGTACATTTCCTTAATATTTGTAAAATTACATAACTATAAAATTACAGTAACTGTCATATTTTGTATAACAGAAAGTACGGTAGATAGTTTATTTTCTGATTTAAATAGTAATGTGCTATTTTAGTGAATATTGTAATCTCGTTAAATTTATATTCTGCTTTGCTTGTTACGTGCTACTGCATAATAATAATGGAAACTTATACCAGCACTGCAGATATGCAGATGTTGGCTTCTGGGGGGATATTTTAAGAGTACCATTGCAGTTAAATGCTCCATACAAATTCTTATATTTTTCTGTAACGGTGTGGATACAACTGTTGTCCTTTTGGTATTCTCCACACGCTAGAAGATTGACTGACTACTTATCTGTAAACAAAATTTTTCTTACGCCAATTATTGGATATTCGAAGACCAAATCTAAAATATCCAGATCTTTTCGATCAGTTCTGGCTGATCTAAGTCTACCGGAATTACTTTGTTTAGGTTTAATGTCACCAGAACTCTCTATTACAAAAAGATTACCTCCGCTAACTTATTTATTTAATTTATGTCTCAGTACTTCCACTTTTCCTAATCTATGGAAGCTTTCTAGAGTTTGCCCTGTTTTCAAAAAAGGTGATAGAACAGATATTGAAAATTTCCGTCCGGTCTCGCTTATCTGTAATTTATTAAAAACTTTCGAATTCTTACTTCATGAATTTTTATACGGATGCATTAGTCACATGATTTCTCCATCTCCATATGTTTGTGGACGATCTAGGTGATGACTTAGATATTAATTACCTTTTGTATGCGGATGATCTCAAGTTATTTGATGTGGTTACCAATGTTGGTGATTGTGATCGAATTCAACATAATCTAAAACAAGATTAATGATTGGTGCCAGTTGAACAACTTGTATTTCAATGTAAAGAAATGCAATGTATTGTCCTTTTGCCTAAAAGCTGTCACCATTATCTTTGATTACAATATCAATGGAGCGTCAGTGCTGACTGAGACCTGATTGTTTCCGTGATCTTGGAGTTTTTGATAATAAAATTTCTTTTAACGGTCATGTTGAGTCTATTATATCTGATGCCTCTAAAACATATGGATTTATGGCTCGCTGTAGTCGTGACTTTACTGACTCTGAGACTATTAAGCTACTTTTCAATACATTTGTACGCACGTAAGTTTTTAAAATTGTTAAGTTTCAAATGTACTGGTGCTTATCCTCCCGTCAGATTTCCTCAAAATGAGTTGCTTATGACTCATTCGATAACTAGCCTTTTAAGTAGGCGTAAATATCATTCTGTGTTTTTTGTTTAAATTATTACATAATAAGATAGATTGTCAAAGATCATTAGAGATGATTAGTCTCCATTATCTAAAGACTCCTCGTATCAATATCTTGCAACATTCTCTTTATACAATTTGTAATAACTGCAATGATCTGCGATTTCAGCTTGATATTTTCTCTTGCAGAGTTAATGATCTTAAATCTGTTTGTTTAAAATAACTTGCTCTATTTTTATGTTTTTTCTCTCTTATGATTTACTGTATTTATTTAAAGTTTATTTTTTCACTTTTCCTCCTGTTCTTTAGTTGGGATTGCCTGTACAACAGTGAATTCTAAAAAAACAATAAAACAAAACAAAAAATGTTTTTTTTTTGCACTTGCTTCTCAGCAAATTTTTCGGAATAGCAACAAATTACTGCTATAGCAGCCTTAAAATATTCGCTCAAAAGTCAACATCTGCACTGCTGATGAAATTTTCCATTAGTATTATGTAGTAGAGCGTTAAAACACAGAGCAGAATAAAATCTTAAGTTTATAATATTCTCTAAAGAACAAACTACTATTCAAACTAGAATATAATCAACGTACCGGAGTTCCTCGTAGGTATGCTACGGCATGTAAATGAAGAGTTCGTGGTGTGACACTTATATATTTGATAAATAAGTAGATACTATTATAAGGATCGCTTGGTTGATTTTACCACTGTTTTTTGTATTTTCTTCTAAAACGGTGCAATTTGAACAAATTTACTAAGAGCGCGATTTTGTGTACAATGATATTTTACATAACATAAGGCTGATAATGGAAAAAACTCAACTTAAAAAGAGTTATAGAATAAAATGTCAGCAAATATGTTAGCAACAAGCGCCCTATACTTTGTACAACAAGCATCATCGTGTTCGGCACCACCAAAAACGTACCTGTATCAAATTTGAATCAAATCTGTTAGTCATTCAAAAAATTACTTCCAAAATTATTTTTTTTAAATTATCTTTCACCCCCTGAACTTCAAAAAAGAGTGGCTCTAGGACATACGTTTATTAAGTAAACCCCACTTATTTTTCAGTGTTCTATCAGTCCTAGAAATATTGCCATGTCCTTTTGAAACACTCTGTATATTTCAGAAGGAAGCTTAGAAATATGCTTGTGTGTTTTTCTCTTTTTTGAACCCATACTGTTTATTAGTAGCATACCTACTTATAAAATTAGGAGTTCCTTGAAAGTAATTTAGTAGTCGAAATAAGAATATCTCTAAGAAGTATGTCATTTCACTCGTGATTTAAGACATGCCTAGCGCCTTACTTTTTATCACCTCAATGTTGGCTGCATGTGTAATAAGTTGAATTGAACAGTGATTGCCTGATGTTATCAGATCACGTATAGAGTGGTTTAGAAATCAATATAAATAATCAATTGGCTGAAACATATATTTTGTTGTGCAAATATGACCAAATAATTTGGTTAACGGAATCAATATTTCGTTGACTTGATCAACAAGTTTTCTGTGTGTATTTGTTCATAGTGACATATTATGCTTAAACCTTTTCGGCGGTACAGAAAAAATGCGTTGCGCATTGGTTTCTCAATTAATTGATCCTTGAAATGATTTAGTAGTCGAAATAAGGATATCTCTATCTAAGATGTATGTCACTTCACTCGTGATTTAACGTATACGTAGGGCCGTACTTTTATTATCTCAATGTTGGCTGCATGTGTAATAAGTTTAATTGGGCAGTGAGTGCCTGATGTTATCAGATCACGTATAGAGTGGTCCCGTCGCGGATATGGAAGTAAGTCGGCTAGTTGATCACAGAAACGGCAGGCGACATTTCAAATGATGAACTTCCTGCGACCTCGGAATGGATGATTTGAGGGGTTACGCTACGTAGTGAGCAGGATCAGAGACGCAGTGCTCCCCGACGACCTCTCTCAAGTCGTTAAAATCGTGTTTATATCCACTAAATATGTCAAGAGACCCATGATTGAGATACTCAGAAAACAAAATTGAAACTATAAAGGTGTTTTGTTTTTCGAGTTAAGGGCAAACATGTGTATTATGACTCGCCATTTCTTATTAAGCTTTTGTTGATATATTTATTGGCATAAATTGTTATATTTTTTTAGAAAGATTATTTTCTCTTAATAATGTTAAAAATAACATATTATTCAGGTGCGTCTTCCTCTTCTAAAAAAAAGAGATTTTAGTACTTGTTACCTGAAACAAAAGTAAAATACCTTTGTATTTAGATAGGGTATTTCTTAAGCCGAGGTAAAAAATCCAGGGTTCTGTGGTAAAAGTTTTTTGGTATCTATATAAATATGGCGTCTTAGGGCAGCCATTGGTCAGCTATAGCGTGTCAAAAATTAAAAATAAAAACAGTTATTGACATTCAATTTCTAAAGCACCTGAAATAATTTAACCAAACTCGTTATGCATATTTAGTATTACAGTAGGTATGCAACAAAAAATTTCCACCTTTAGAAACTTATTAGTGGCAGAAGTGTAGATACCTTCGATCATTATTTACCAAAAAAATATCACCCCGTATAATATTACAAATAAAAATTGTGTTATCTGCACTTTTTGTTGCTTTACACTTTTTTGTATTCCAAACCGTCAACAACAACACTGATTTATTTGATCAAGTGCATTTTTACACAGTTACTTAAATTAATTAAACAAATCTTGTAGTGTAGGGTCATGCCAAACGATAATAATAAGAAGCCGTCATCTTATTTAATATTGTATATGTTAAAATTAAGCTTATTTTCCTGGAATACCTTTGAGTGTTAGAATTATTGAGTTAGAAGAAGCTATTCTACACGGAACAAGTCAACAAAGTTCACTGTCACACTGTCAACTGTCTCTATTTGGAAGAAACATAACTGTACTAAAATTTTGCATGTAATTTTTTAGTTTAGTATATCAAATGCTGCAGTATTTGCAAATATCATATGAATTTGGAAATGTCATTTTACACAAAATATAACGCTTGTCGTAAACCCATGCATTGTATAATTTGCGACAGTGAAAATTAACGGATAAGAAATGATGAAAATGAGTATTAACAATAAGATAGCTCAAGCGTTGTTATGGTCTATTTCCTAGTTTCAAAAATTCAGAGACCACAAAATTGGTTCTAATTGGCCATGATGGAAATATCTATGAATTAATACTTGGTCAATAATAATAGGTATAGTTACATCTACATGAGGTTCTACAAGTTCTATGGCATACTGTGGCAGGCGGTGGCTGAGATAATGTCAAACAATTTTTATTATATGAACATAGGTCTGATTCGTTTTTGTTTAGTAGTTACAAGCATTTAAATAGTTATGTTTTATTTAGATGACACAAAGTCTAGGAAAATCTGACGTCGATTTGTACGTTTATGTGTGTCATGATGACGCTGTAGTAGAATGAAATATGAATACAAAAAACATTTTATTGCACTAGTGCAATGAAGAACTACTTTTTCCACTAAATATAGTTCAATAAAGTTTTGTTTTTTGCATGAGCGTAGCAAAAAAATATAATTTCAGCCAAATTAACGAATAATAAAACTATTAAAATTGTGCAAATTGTCCACCCTCGGCTCGAATGTAAGCCTCACGGCGATCTAAAGATTCCGTCAGATTCGGATAATTTCTTATCTGGTTAGCTACATCCTAAATTCTAAGTAACAGCAGACGGGGAGTGAATCCAACATGGTAGACAAGCTGCCCATAAAAAACGTCCAAAGGATTTAGTAAGACATGCTTCTTCATACCACATGACAAACGAAATGAATCTATCATTTTGTGCATGTTGTTGAAGTAACCAACGACAACATTCTAATTGCTGAGGAGCATCTCTAGCATGTATCGCTTGTACATTTAGGCGATGAAACGGATGTAACATTTCTCTGTTTAATACACGACATACAAAATTCGGTGATATGATACATGAAGATTACTTGCTATACGCAGAACAATAATTGAAGAGTTGTCAGTGACAGCATCATATCTTCTTCGTTTTGTACATTCACTTCAGTAGGACGACTGTACGTACCTTCTTCTGGAAATCTACGAAATGATGCACTAAAGATTGTGTGGGCAGGTTGATGTCTATTCTATATATCCGTCTATATTCTCGGGCTGCTTGTTTGGCGTTACAATTGGAATACCTTTATAGAAAACAATATTTGTATGATCTACAGTTATAAAAAAATGCATTCATGCAGCATTTTATCGCTAAAATGGATAAACAAATAATAATAATTATTGTTGTAGCAACCATCATTTTTATTTATCAACCTACTTTGAAATTATATAAAATGCTTGTAACTTCTATACAAACATTTATTGGATATACCCAAGTTCATATAAAAAAATGTTTGGTATTAACCCAGCTACCATCTGTCAAAGTTTGTCGTAGAGCTTGTAGAATTCCCTCTATAATGTTGATACTTACTTTTATTTAAAATACTTGAATGGATTATATACGTATCTGCTACTGCTACTGTCGTATTAGTTTTAAAACGGGTTTATCTTTGATAATTTACTTTTATAATGATTTTTTTGCGAAAAATTGGTAATCTTAAATTTGATAAAAACATTTTTTGATTTATTAAAATATGAAAACCTATCCACAAATTTAATAACTTATTACAATCTCTTGACAACCGTAAACAAAAACTCTTCTTCTTCTTCTTCTCCAGAATTTGTATCTACTTGATTATAGTGTGTTAGCTATTTAAAATCTTACGCTGAATTATAATGTGACTACTTATTTATCAAAAATAAGCACGGACCCTATGTCACAGTTGAGACTCCAATATTAACTTTCTAACAAAGAAGTTTGTGCCATGGTGCATTAGCTATTCTTGATATTCTCCGAACACAATATGCATTACAATTTGCTCTAAAGTCTTCTGGCTAAAACTTGGAACGGGATCCGTCTACTAACTATAACCTGAAGGCGTATGAATGACTCCCTCTGGAAAATGCTCAAACTGATGTACGTAGTCCCATCGGGTTGCCTTCTGTTCATGTGCTTCAATTGTCTGACCTACAATACCGAATTGTAGTTCGTTCAGTCTTTCAAGAAGACTAACCGAAATAGATAGGGTGTTCTTCTGGAAATGGACGAATTTCATAAACGCCTAAAAGTACTACTTTACTCTATATTAAGTTCAGATGAATATAACTTCCGTCTCTATATACTTGAATAATGACCGAGGTATTTTTATTTCTTTTACAATTATAATTTCTTATTGTAACTTTTTGTTCAAGCGGCCCTGAAATATGTACTCACTTCACGCACTGTTTAGCGGCCGTAAAATCAAATCTGACGGCAGTTGCCAATAGTAACGGCACATTTCTACAGTTCATTCCAATTCCAATTATTATCGAGACAACAATGTTTAAAAAACAGGGAAATTATTTTATACTCAATTAACATAAATATTAAATATACGGGCTATCTCACTCTATAGTATGGGCCTACTGCGGGGACAGGTATTATCTTTGGGATTTGACAGAAATTACTAATGACGTCATCAATTATATTCTTTCCAGAATATACCCAAATTTTTTTCCTGTTAAAAAGCTCTATTTTTTGTAATAAACTTTTATTAGAGAAATTTATAAGCAATATCATCCTAGAGAGTCTGAAAAGAAATACCACCTAAAAATCACATTAGTGAATCATAAAGTAATCGTTGGAAATAATTGAATGTTCGTTGTTTAAAGTGCATCAATGGCATTAATAATAAATAAAAGTATTAAACTCGATAATTCTTTAATACAGTTAAAACAAAATTTGATTATAACAATAACTAAACATAAAATATGAGGCAAACGCCCTTATACTGCATACATATTACAATCTATTCTCTATAAGACCTCCTCTCATTTCAAGACACATATCCAATCTTCGCCTAACTTTTCTTTCAAATGATCAATATTTTGCAAAGGTGTTTTGTAAATCTTATTTTTTAAAACCTCCATAAAAAATTGAATTGTTTGATCTGGTGACTTTCCAAGTCACTGAATAAATGCCTTAATCTCTATCTATTTTTATGGAAAAGTATTATCTAAATACTGCTACAGAATTCTGGCCTTGTGGGGTGGTGCTCCTTCGTGCTGAAACCATAGGTTTCTCCTTAGCTGCAAAAGCACATTCTTCAGAAGTGCAGAAGTTCTTTTTGTAGAAAACGTAGGTAACTCACGCTGTTCAATGTATGTCCACAAAAATAAGGCCCAATTAGATACCTACCGATGATGACGCACCATACATTTATTGCAAAATGGCCTTGGTTTTCAACTGGATTTACAATGTGGGTATTTTCAATGGATCGGTAGTGTTCGTTGCTCCTGTTTGGCAAACTATTACTGGCAAACCAACTTTCGTCCATCCAAAGAACGTTCCAAAAAAGGTTCTGATCAACAGTTTCTACATTTACTACAATTGGAGCTATAAAATTAAGTTTGTTTTCAATGTGACGCTCAGGCAAATACTCCAAGTTGTATATTTTGTAGTCATGGGACCCTTTGGTCTTTAATATTCGTTTCATGGTTGATTCATCCTAATTCAATTCCCGGCTAGCCTGATTTAAACAACGAGCATTCAATTATTTTCCAACGACTACTTGATCCTTCCATGATAATGTGATTTTTAAGTGATATATTTTTTGACAGTGTTTAGGACGATATTGCTTATAACTTTTAAATGGTTAAGTAATGCAGAAAAATTTGTGTATTTCTCTAATAAACTTTGCTAACTGGAAACACCTTTCAAATATTTTAACGACACCTTACAGCCGTATTGTTCTTTAATAGTTATTTATGTAATAAGGATCATAAAGACAATCATTATGGTACAAATCGTAAATGTTATTGGGCGAGGCGTAGCCGAGTCCAATAGCACGACGTGTGCCATAATGATTGTTTATGATTCGTATTACATATAAAATTTTATCTGATGGCATTTATATTAATACATTTTCGAAAAATTAAAAACTGCATATTTGACAATCATGTCACAATGACAACTATTTTGTGTAGTTTAAAATATTAGTAGGTTAGTGAGCCGTGCTTTGCCATTTCCTTAACAACGTCAGGTTGTAACGGCAATATTTATTTATCTGCTGTCAAACACAATAATTGTCACGTAGAATTTAAATAATAATGAATGATTCTGAAACTGGTAGTTTACTTTCTGATTTCGATAAAATTACGCGAATATCGTGGACTCCCTTTTGCCGGAAAAATCACGGAGTGTAAAATAGAATTTAATCGGTACGAAGAATGGTGTTCTACTAAGAAAATTAAGAATATCACTCATGAAAAATTATTGTTGGCTTACTTTGAATGCTTATCTAAGGAATGAAAACCATCTTCTCTCTGGTCGTATTATTCGATGATAAGAAGTATTTTATTAACAAGAAAAAACGTCGATATTAGTAAGTACCTACAGCTGGTTGCATTACTAAAACGTAAATCAGAAGGTTACAGACCTAAAAAATCCAAAATTTTTACTAAACAAGATGTCACAAAGTTTTTAACGGAAGCATCAGATGATATATGTTTATTTAAAAAAGTTGCTGACAAATAGGAACTGACAAATATGCTTGTTGAAAATGTGGTAGATGCAGGACTAGTTTTTAGAATTACTTTACCGAATACAAAAACAAAGGTAGTGCGTGACTTTTTTGTAACATCGGGGAATATCCCAGGATTGAATATGGTAGAACTTGTCAGAGAATATGTGAAAATACGACCTTGCAACACAAACCATCGACGTCTGCTTTATTTTTAACCGATTCTGGAGCTGATCTGTGTATCGTGAAACGCCATGGCGGATGGAAAAACAATACTGTTGCTGAAGGTTACATCAAAAACTCGAAAAAGCAAAAGAAAAAAAAAATATCAGAAGCAATTTTTGGTGCCAACAACCAAACAGTATTACAAGTTTACCAAAAAGCATCAGCTACTGATGTAAAAACTCTAGAGTATATTTGAATTAATATTGCAAATTGTAGTAATTGCTCTTTTACCATTTATAATAAATAGTTTTGTACATAGTTATGCATTTTGAATAAACTTTTTTGATCTCTCCATCACATGTTTTTCATATAGAATTTAATTCATTATGGGACTAAGTACCATAATGAGCTTCCTTATGTCATTATGACATGCCATCAGATATACTCGCGTCAAGAATTCAGACGTCTTACGTCACGGCTGACGTTACACATTTGTTTTTATTGTCAATGTAATTTTCGATATTTGGTTTTGGCGTTAAAAACGATCATTTTATGCAATTTAATGCAATATATAATGCAAACTTTTAGTGTAGTATATACATAGTTTTATTACTATTAGTTGCAGTTTCTTAAATATTTTGATAAAAGTATAATGAATTATTCATTTGTTAGTATGACGTAAGTCGTCTGAATTCTTGTCGCGAGTATAAATTTATATAGAAGTTTAGTAGGATTTATGAAGACACTTTAAAGTTTTATGTTGGTTTCATAATATCCTCTTGGTTATTTTAAGCAATCTGGTTACTTGATTAACGGTTCATAAAGCCTATATGGCTATGTTTATAAGCAATTATACAGGGTGTCTGCTAAGTACCTCCTAATCTCTCGGGAGTGTATAGGGGAGGTCAAAATAAAACTAGTCCTTCCTATAATTTTTTTTCCTAATGTGACCCCTAACGGAGTTATGGGGGTCAAAGGGGTACCTAGAAATTAACGTTTAGGGTTATAACTTTGAAACCACCCTGTATATTTTAATAAAATTTTCGTACGTTGTATTACACATGGAGCTCTACGATTTGATGCTAAAATCAACTTTTTGCTATTATCAGGTGTCCAGAAACGGACTGGCCCTATCACAATTTTTCTCAAAATTTTGACAGAAGTAATTTTATCAAACTGAAAATATTATTATTAGATACTCTGAAGGTTTTTCTTTAAAAATGGCACTCTTTATTTATTTCGAAAAAATGAACGGTTTGCGAGATAAATCGGTTTTGAAAAAAATTGGTAACAAATACAACAACAATTAAAATTAATTTTTTTTACATATTATTTCATGTATTTAATTTCTTTAACTTTATCAAGTCCAGAAATCTTTGACCGGGTTGACTATACTTTATGAGCAAGTAGTACCAATTAAAAAAAGCATTTGAAAAATAACTTACTTACAAGACATGCAACAAAGAACATTCAACAATGAACAAAGGTACCTAAATGTTACAGGTCCGCCTCGACCTATCCATCGATCACCAAAAACATTCGTCAGATGTTGACGTACTAAACGATCAAAGTGGGGTGGTGCACCGTCATGCATGTACCACATTTCAGTTCTTATTTGAAGGGGCACTTCTTCTAACAAAATATTTAGATTTTCCTATAAAAATTGCAAATAAAGAGCACCATTAAGTCTTTGCTCCAGAATAAATGAACCAATCAAATGATTCCCGATAATTCCAGCCCACACATTCACCATAAACCTTTATTGGTAGCGAGTTTGAACTAAAGCGTGAGGCTTTTCTTCATTCCAGACATGTAGATTATGCGAATTAATTATGCCGTCTCTTGTAATACCTGCTTCATCGGTGAACAAAATAGATGTACCAAAATTATGATTCCGAATATGATGGTGTAAAAACCAATTGGCGTATTGAAGTCTTTTTGGATAATCATCTGGAGACATAGCATGTACTTTTGGATGTGGTACTGGTAAAGCAATTGTTCTTTCAGAGTTTCATGTACAGCCCATTTTGTAACATTGTTTTGTGCCGCAAGCTTCCTTATGCTATTTGAAGGATTATTAGCAACGTCTTCCAATATTTGTTCCTCTACATGAGGGTCTCGTACTCTCCTCGGGGCCCCTGCTCCACCGTTGCAAAAAGCTTCCTAAATAAAGGATTCGGAAGAAATTAGTTTCACTATCGTTTTTCACTATTTTTTTTACCTGTTTCTCTTAAACTACGATCAACTCTTTCAAAAGTTTTTGGACTCGGCAAATGTCGACCCGGAAACCTTTCATCATAAAGTCTTCTTGCCTCCACGGAGTTGCATAGTGCTTCCCCATAAATTAGGTGCATATCAGCATATTCTGCACAGGAATATTGTTCCATTTTTAAATGTTATTTCTAACGGCTTAAAACGAATACCACAATAAAATTGAATTTTTATTCTGTCACGCGCCTTTGACAAGTACTTTAAAATCAACAGGGTCTAACAACGAAAACAATAGAAAAGAACTCCAAGGAGACAAGAGCAATAATAATTTGTAGATGTATTTTGGTCATAGATGTTGATTTTACAAGAAACGGCATTATTCATTCCCTTAATTCACCACCAGTAAATGTTTATGGTGAATCTGTAGGCTGGCAGTAGCGGGAATGATTTTATTGTAAAAAAATAAATTTTAATTGTTGTTGTATTTGTTACCAATTTTTTTCAAAACCGATTTATCTCGCAAACCGTTCATTTTTTCGAAATAAATAAAGAGTACCATTTTTAAAGAAAAACCTTCAGAGTATCTAATAATAATATTTTCAGTTTGATAAAATTACTTCTGTCAAAATTTTGAGAAAAAATGAGATAAGGCCAGTCCTATTCTGGACACCTGATAATAGCAAAAGTTGATTTTAGCATCAAATCGTAGAGCTCCATGTGTAATACAACGTACGAAAATTTTATTAAAATATACAGGGTGGTTTCAAAGTTATAACCCTAAACGTTAATTTCTAGGTACCCTTTTGACCCCCCATAACTCCGTTAGGGGGCACATTAGGAAAAAAAATTATAGGAAGGACTAGTTTTATTTTGACCTCCCCTATACACTCCCGAGAGATTAGGAGGTACTTACCGGACACCCTGTATAAAGGTAACAGCTACACCTCTATCATCAGGGTAGGAAACATTAAATGTATATAAGGCCTATTATAATGAGTCTATAAGAAGTTATATAATGGAAGCAACTATATTTCGCCCGCGATTTGAGCTCTTTAAGGAGTATATGGGGATAACTAAAACGTTGTCATCAACAATTTATATTATATTGGTTTTTATAATTTGGTGATTGCAACTTTCTATTGTCGAAAAGTCTGTTTCAACTTGCTTTGAAAAATTCTACTTGAAGGATTAAACTGAATCATGAAAGAGCTGTAGGAAGAACTATCTACAAATTATGAGAATTAGTCTATATAATTATTTTTATATCAAATAGGTATATTATAGAAATAAATCTATATAAAAGCTTATTTTCTGAAGCAAACATTTTTATTTAGTGCATAGCTTAATTAAATAAATTAAAAACCTTATTTCTACTTAGCTGAGCATATATTCAAAAGGCATAAATATTAAATATATCTGAAACAACCTACATCGCTCAGTCCAAAATAATATGGCGGGAAAATACACCACGACCCTTTTAACGCGAATTGAAATTGTCTTTGTGCGAATATTGAGTCTATGTGTCTGGATGAAAGCTTGTTTGATCTGCCTCATTACTCCAGGATCAGCATTTCTAATCCTTTTCACAAAGCGGTCCTTGAACGTGTTTAGCATGATGAAATTTCCCAACATACGGGCTCTGTTCCTTTTAATCTATTGCGTTTGGAGCGTAGCACGACTTATTACTTATTAAGTTGTTGTGTATAATTGGTATTGGCATGGAATAGATTTATTATAATGATTTTAAATTATGTTAGACAGACGAAAGATTGATGGCACAGTGAGAACGTTGTACACGAACAAAGCAACTCAATAAGAGAAATTTATAAACTTACGTCTGGAAATTTTAGATGGGAACATATATCTTGCCGTTGCAGGAGTTTTGTTAAGAGTGCTGTTCTCAAGAAGTATTGTTTTCTACTGAACGATTTCATATATGTAAAAGGTGAGCTATTTACCAGCTTATTTGTTTTCTAACACGTACCGATGTAGACATATTTAAGTATACATATTATGGTAATGTGTATGTGTTTGTGTGATGATAATGATTTTGTGATAATGTTAATATGTGATTTTGTTATGTGTGTATTAATTTATTTTTATATGATTTTAATTTTTATTGGGCGCCAATGTTTTATTTTATTTTAATTTGTTTTGTTATTTATTTAAATGGTGTTAAATTGTATTTGTATTTATGTGAGTTCTAAATGAAAATACATATAATTTTGTTTTATAGCTTAAATTTATGAAATTTTTATTTAGATAATATTGTTTTACCTTTTTTTTATACCCTGGCTATATTTCTCTCTTATCTCAGGAGTGGATTCTAGTAGAGTAGCTAACACCTTTTTTTCGTATTTAATGGTCTAATATCTGTTACCACTCAGTACATATAAACAAATTTTTTGAAACAGTACATTAACTTTTATTCAGGCATAAAATGATAACTTCTCAATTGAACTATGAACTCATTCAACAAACAATGAATATTTAAAGATTATTTTTACAAAATTTTAACAAGATTTTATTATCAATTAACCACTTGTATATTTCATATGGTTTTATATATTTCTGTGAAGCTACTTACTATTAATAATAATAATAATAATAATAATAAACGACTTTATTGCAAACTATAATTAAAATTACAATTAAAAGGCGAAGTTTAGCTAAAAGCCATTCACACTTAACCCTTACTATTACTTACTATTACTTACTAACTATTAGGCAACTAGAAACATACACGAGTGTAATAAAAATGGCATTAAGTCTACCTAAGACCTATTTATATTTGGTTCTAAAATGGCTGTCTTTAGTGACTGTTTATTTCATACAACAGTTAATTATTGGAATTTTGAAAGTTTAAGCTTTTAATATGTTTGAAATTTAATATAGGTAAGTTATTAAATGTTATATTTTATTATTTATCTTTTTAGAAGTTGAATATTGATCAATGTGCATGCGATCTAGCTAGATTTGCTTTGTATACGTTTACATTAAATTTCTTACTCCTTTTTTATAGACAATATTTCTATTAGTGATGCCTAGAGTGATTCCCTCTTTGGAAATTGTAGTAGTCTCTGGATGTCTTTGATATTCCGGACTGGATATACTGTTGAATTTCTGGAATTTATACCTGTTGATATCTTGCTGTAGTTTTGAAGGTTATTTCCCTCTGGAGATCGATTCTTTGGACCTTTTGCAAACCTCAGCTCTGGTTATGGAGACGATTTCCACCAAATTTCTTAAATGTTGTCTTGATAGATATTGATTTGAGTTACTTTACTTTTATACTGATTATGTGAAACTGTTAAGCATGAATTTAAACTTTTTTAAACTATATTTTAACTATTTTAAATGAAGTTTTCTGCTCTACCAAACTTGTACACCTTTTAGTTTCACAGTTTCTTCGTAACTAGTCAATAAACTTTTGTTTCAATGTAATTTTAGCCTCTTGATTCTTAGTGGTTTTTTTTAAGGTCAATACACATGTGGCACTTTTAATTATAATTATTCTTTTTAACCACTGTTCACTACATTAATTGTCTTTTATTATCTTATAACTACATTTTACAAATATATGACATTTTTTAATTAATTTTATAATGAAATATTCTTTAATTTGTGTTTTTCTATAGTTCTGTCAGAGATGTTGAATTTTCATTGTATAGCCATCTTTACATTTGACATTTATATTTGTCATTAAGTTCAATATTTGAATTTTAATTTTATTTTACTGATATTTTCGTCTTGCGATATGCATATATGATAAATTTTGGCTCTTTAAGCTTTCCTTTGATATATCAATGTCTTGGTTTTGAATTCTTTTTCTTTATGTACTATGTGTTTCTGTATTGTCATGTCCAATTAATTTTAAATTAAATTTAATAACATTTGTAAAATTTTGTCCTTTCAATATAATAATATGCTTCTTTAGATATGTTTATATTATATAATTCCAATAATAACAATTTCTTTATATTTTACAACTATAATAACACAATTTCAATAATAATTCTTTATATTTGTTGTTTAAAATGAATTTCATAGCATTTAATTTTATGTAATTTCCATTTTATCACAATATATTCTTATATACATTTTTTATACAATTGGTATATTATTTGATCGCAGTGATATATGTAAAACCATTAATTGTATATATTTTTTATTTTAACTATTAAATCAAGTGATGATGTTTATGGTGAAGGCCCATAAAATATACTTTTATAACGTAATATCACTTCCCAACTAGTACAATTAGCCTTTGGCACGTAGCTACGACTATTATAGGTACCTTAAAGTGTTTTGCCACTAATTATGGGCACGTAATAGGTAATAATAATAAGTTTATGGTGACTGTTACGTTCCGGCGATGTTTTCGGAAATGACATTTTACAGAAATAACGACAAAAGTTTATTTGTGTAACAGGAACTGCCAATAGGTAACTTTCAAGTAATATTTACTACAAAGCTTCGAAAGAGACTGTAACGTTATTTTAAAGTAGCAGTAAAGTTCCCACTGCCACTTCTTAGTAACATATTTCCTGTTGTTTATTCTGAACGTAGTACGTCCGACGTTTAAATTGAACTTACTCCTGGAATTTTATCTTCTAAGGTAAGTTGAATACTTATCCTCGCATTATTATTTTTATTACATTTCTTTGTAGCTTTGCTTAAGTTTTAAGCTTTATTAATCTAAGCATAACGGTTTTCTGTAAGAGTAACCGTGAGTTCAGCTCATCTCAATTGCGAAGAAATTTTTGAGGAGATACCACTGAAGATGGTAACAGTGAAAAGCGATGATATGTTTGGAAGCTTGGATACTGATAAAGACTGCTCTCTACAGAGCATATGCCGAGAATAACAAGGATTAGGTCAAAGAATATCGGCTAAGACTAGGGATGTGCACTTCAATTCTAGTACCGGCAGTGATCAGTTGCCTAGAACACAGCGTAACACGGAAAACTATTATAGACCAAATCAAGTTGCATGCTATAATTTTCAACAATAGTTTTTGAAAAAGGTTCTTCCATGATCGTGAAACTTCTTGAAATATTTGTTTTCGTATGCGAAATGAGTACGTATAGGTAACTGCGTTTGTCTTGGACAAGGGCAATATTGACAAGCATCTGCGACTCTCATGATCATTGCAACCTGTAAAGAGTTCAAAATAAAACACTCATTGTATAAATCGTGTATTTTCTCCTTTAACTTGTAAATATTTCTGGTAATTCTTGATTGGAGCATAAACTGGTATCCATCCATTCAAGCAGTTGTTCATCTACATTTCGACCGTTTTTGTCTCACATTGTTACTCTTGGAGTGCACGCTGGTATTCATCTTCATTGCCATGAAGCTACAACTAAAACAAAACACCGAGTGATACTGCAACGTGGTAACATGCACCCCATTATCCTGATTGTTTTCTGTTAAATAACCATCAGGTGAAAATCAAAATTATCTTGGTAATATCTTCACTTCCAAGCGACTGAATTTCTCCAGGAGAGAAGCTTCCAGATCTATCTTAAATAAAAATGATACATCATCAATTAATTCACGGATTTTTTGACAAATACTAAAGCAAAAGGATGAATTACATAAGACAGTTTCTGACAAAGCTTTTAAAAAGAGAATAATGAAGAAGTATCACTTTTGGTTTGTTTTGTGTGATATCTGAGAAAATAATAAGTTTGCTAAACAATGATCTGTCCAAAAATAAGAGAGTGCAACTAGTACACTAACCATATCGAACACAACATACCGATGATAGATAGTTGCTTCACAGGAATCACATCCGCGTCTAAAAAGGGATGTAGGTGCTCAATATTATCGTGGCAACAATAACAGCTCAATAAATTAGGGTTTGATTAATTACATCGAAGTTGCATTTAATAAATCGTTTCGTTCGTGCTACTCTGGCGAATGAAAAGGTGCGCCTCCATACTTCAGCACTTGAAATAAACGGCGGCAAAGAGAATAAATCAAGCAACAGCAACAAATTCCCATAATTGAAAGGTACTCGAGATATCCCCAGGGATTTTCGGCTGTCGGGGAGCTTTCGCTTCTCCCACCTTAACTCAGACTGGTATTTCAAGTTGTCAAAAATTACATCTTGTTTTTATTTAGGGCATGTGTCTGATAGGAAACAATGCATGAGACAATGCGATCTTAGGGAATGATATTTACAAATTTGGAATTATATTTTTGGTCAAGCATAATTTGTCCAAAAATGCTGATGCATTTAAAAACAAACCTGATGATAATTTAATAGAATGAAAACTGCAATATATAAAAAAAAACCAAGTGCTCAAGTTGAAATTGAAAATAAATAGAACACTGAGGAATCAAATGATAGCTAATTAAACTAATTAAATTATTATTATAAATTACTTATGAACAAACACGGAATTCCAGGAAACAACTACTCTGCGGGCTAATGCCCCGACCAGCATTGAATTACACCTGGAAAACCTATAGCAACAGCTAGTCATTCGTCAGAAGCCCACCAGACATATACCGGTTTCGAGCTTATTAGCTCTCATCAGTATGCCATAGGTAAGGTATCCGACGAATAATCCTAGCTGTTTAGTCTGTCTAACCCAACAGAAGGGACCATGAGTACGAGGTTTAGAACTAACTACATCTATATCGGCCATTCGCTACTCCATGCCGGACTGAAAACTAACTAACCGGAGTAGCGAATGGCCGATAGATGTAGTTAGTTCTACACCGCGTACTCATGGTCCCTTCTGTCGGGTTAGACAGACTAAACAGCTAGGATTATTCGTCGGATACCTTACCTATGGCATACTGATGAGAGCTAATAAGCTCGAAACCGGTATATGTCTGGTGGGCTTCTGACGAATGACTCTAGCTGTTGCTATAGGTTTTCCAGGTGTAATTCAATGCTGGTCGGGGCATTAGCCCGCAGAGTAGTTGTTTCCTGGAATTCCGTGTTTGCAAAATATCGTTTCTCGCCGATCGCGATAAAGGTCGACAGTAGGGATGCCGATTTTTCATAAAAACATCGATTTCGTGAATCGATCTAGATCGGTAAGCAATAAATCGATTAAGAAAAAAATCGTATCCCAAAAGATCGATTTCTTTGGTAGAATCGATTTTAAAACTGGTAGTTCCGTTGGTAGTTAGTTTTATAATTTTTATTACTAACACTCTTGGTCGGCCGAAACGCAAGACCAAAACTGCGGCCGACTTTAGCGTTCGGTCATTCAGCAATAGATGTCACACAAAAAAATGGTAAAAAAACTAGATTTCAATCTAGTCATGTAGTTGTTATTTTTCAGGAATTTTTGAAACAAAAATTAAACAAATAACTTTTATTATAGAAGTATTGCACGTGTATAGCAAAAATATATACTGAAAAAATAAAAACAAAATACCTGTTACAGGTAAAAAAACAAAATATTTTTATTTAAAGAAGTGTCCCTTCCAGTCCGAAATATCTAGGGCACGTGGAAAGCACTGTATAAATATGATCTGTGTCTGTGGTGAAAGCGTTGACTGTTGATCGAGATTAATATTAATATAAGGCATACACAAATTGCAACAGGCAACGAACAAAGGCACAAAACGTATAATAGATAAAACTCTTATTACTGTGGATACACAGAACACCTATTAAATGTGGATGAATGTCAAAGTGACAGAATAAGGAACAACAGAACAGATAGATGTACGATATCAGAGACCACAAAACATATAAATAGAGTCAAAAGTTCGTCTTTCGAATCATCTAGTTTTATTTTTCCTAGTCTGATTTTCTGAAATCGATTCTCAGAAATAGTATGCTAAAGGATCGATTCTGTAAGAATCGTAACGTCTAAGAATCGATTAAAAAAATCGGATATTTTTACGAAAAAGATCGATCTTCAACAAAATCGATTAAGAATCGGCATCATCCTAGTCGACAGCTTTCAATGGTGTCTACTGCATGTAGAACGCTTCGTGTCTGTGACATTTTCAGTCCGGCATGGAGTAGCGAATGGCCGATAGATGTAGTTAGTTCTACACCGCGTACTTATGAACATTTTCCGAAATTGTCATAAAATGGAATTATGAGTATATTGGAGTATTTTCACATAAGTTTAGCATATTGTTATTTTTGGATTTGATGAATACCTTTTGATCTGTCGCGACTGTTTTTATTATTAGTACCTAATCCATCGAAATATTTGATTATGTCGGAAAACTGTATTAAGTAGAGTAAACTCATCCCTTAAGATCCCTTGAATTTTCTTGTTTGTTATTTCCTGTAGAATATATCAGCTGACAAGCATTTTCTCTTTGAGGCGTAATTGAAAATGTAGAGCAAAAGTCCTATAATTTTTATTTAATTAAATGAGCAGAGAAGAAAAATTCGAAAATACCTCGTTATCAGTAAATATTCCTTTTCTGTCAAATATTATTGAGAATAATATTTGATTCAGTCAATTTTTATAGCCACTTTGTTAAATTACCTGATCTTATTCACCAATGTTAAACAGCTCTCGAGATAGTTACTTGTTTCTCAAAAAGCGACATACGTTCATAAAGAGTTTTTCTTAATTTGGTAGGAATACTAGAGCTTAGATGCTACTACATTTATCACACCTGGTATATCAAAAATCTGAAAAGAATACTGCTCCAAAAATGATTTTATAATAGGCATACAATACCGACATTTGGAATATAACAAAAATATTCCCACACACTTCATCTAAATATTTCTTAAGTGGATGTACGTAAATAGATATACATATTAAGGGCGCCGTATCCAGGAATTAGTGTTTTCTACAAATACAAATAATTTCAGACATTTAAGAACCGAATATTGTCGAACTTGGTAAATAATAGAAATGTATAACGACAAAAAGCAGTCTAACCAACAAAGTTTTAGGTAAGAAATCTTTCACAATACGTATTCTTTTAAATTTAACTGTAGATGTAAATATATATAAAAATAATTGTTTAAATGTGGGGTCAGAATAGCAAAGTAATGTGTCTCTTACAAACGCTTTTTAATAGTTATTTATGCAACAAGTACCAAAAGTAAGTGTTTATTGCACGCGACGTGAAATTGTCCAACGAGGCCGTCAGGCCGAGTAGGACAACCCGTTGGGTGCAATAAGCACTTTCTGTACTAGTTGCATACAATATTTTTTCTACGTTAATGCAAAAACCAAAAAATGTTATTTAGATGACACTAAGTCTAGGAAAATGTGACATCGATTTGAACGTTTATGTTTGACATGATGACAAATAGTTATCTATGCAACAAGTGCAAAAAGTAAGTGCAGGCTGCAGTAGAATGACAGATGAGTGCAATAAAGAACCACTTTTTCCACTATATATAGTTCAAAAAGTATTGTTTTTTGCATGAACGTAGAAAAACGCTATTGCAGAGTGACAGATGAATGCAATAAACACTTTATTGCACTAGTGCAATAAAGAACCACTTTTTCCACTAAATATATTCAATAAAGTTTTGTTTTTTTGCATGAACGTAGAAAAAAGTTATTATTTTATTTGAGAATAATTTAAATGGTAAAAGTGGATAGACAAAATGTGAATTTTATTTTTGATAGGTATTACTTTTGTCCCACGTGTTTTATTTTGCGAGATTTCTGAACCTAAAAACACCACAAATTTGATCATTTTACGGCAAGGAATATGGCGACATTAATTATCTGCATTCTATAAATATTTATTTTTCCATTATATTTTGAACTGAAGACAGTATCAGATCCTTGCAAAATGAGCACCATTAGATTTCACCAGGTAACAACTTTAAATAGCTTTTACTTTATATGACTTATCTTCCTTTAGTATCAAAAATTAACCAGTACAAAAAAATAAATATATTATTTAGCAAAACATGTTGAGAGAGTAATACCATTCAATCGTATAATACTATAAGGCAATCCGGAAATATTCTTTTGTCTATTTATCTCACATGGAATCTTTGTAGTCTCAATCTCTATACTAGGCAATATATTATTCCTTTTATTAGTTTACTCCATATGGTCGTAAGATAGCGTAAGTCCAAATAAAGCAGTTCCATTAGAGTATACAACAATAGAACGGTCTTTTTTATGGGCAATCCCATTAGCGCCCTGCGCATACCATTACGCTGTTGATTCAAGATTTAACGACCGTGCCCTATGCCATCTTAGGATGAGTTATTTTGCTTTATGAGTTATGATGCTCACCTATGGAGGTATTGTTTAAAAATAAGTTTGACGTTTTTGCATCCGTACGTAACGCATGTGATGGTAGATGTTTATACACTGTGGACTACCTAGAGAACTATTCTCATTCCTCAAATTTTTAAACCTAATCAGGGGTGACCGTAGCCCTTAAAATCTTATATGGAAAGTGGCATTGCATATTTTAAACGCCTTTTAAATTCTTAGTTTTGGATAATCAATTCTTGATCAATTTCAGATCATCGATTGAAACCTACCTAGTAAAGTTACTAGTGTAGTAAAAGTTATTAAGTAGTAGAGAAATTGTTCAAAATGTTCTCTAACACTACAGGGTTAACTATGACTTAGTACAAATATTTTAAGAGGGGATAGGGAAAAATAAGAATTAACGGAATCACCCTTCAAAAAAATTCCAAACTTATTTATAAAGCCAAAAAAATTTTTTTTTTATTATTTTAAATCCTTATTTAACGCCGCCAATGCTTGTTGGTTGCATACTCTACAAGCATGCAACAGTCGCTCATCAGTCAGTATCGCTGTCATGTCATAATTGAATTCCTGTGTTTACGTTGTAATTTTGTGTTCTTCTTCAGTTTTTAGTGCCTTATTTTAATTTTTAAACATTTTATAGTTATTAAATAAAGACATTTGTATTGGGTGCAGATACTTTCCCACAATATAGTTTGCCGGTTTGGTTTTCTAGGTTATGGGACAAGACTGCCGCGGTTACATTAAAACGTGTCTATTATCTATCCTTTCGCTCGATTTTGTTATAATAAATAGGCATCTAATCTGTCTAACTGTACCTACGGGAAGTGTCTTTTATCGGTAGTGAGTGGCTGTAATGAGCGAATATGTAGTTCTACCAGTTTTGCAAAATACTGGAGCTAAGTGGATTAACTGTTACCTATCTATCAGGTATTATTACTAATAAGAATGTTAATTTTCGTTTCTACATTTAGAAATGCTGCAAAAAAACGACGATGGTAGTAGATATTGTTGACAGATGTAAGTTTTATCTATGGATCTAAGCCATCTCAGTCGGTTCTTATCATAGGCGCCGACTTTCCGTAGGAAAAAAGGGTTTCGCCTTATATTTTAAATATCTAGCTAAAATTCTGGAATAATTTTTTATTGTCTTTTAGGCCTCCCTGAGCACGTGGTTAAATATTTTGTACTTAGTCATAGTTAACCCTGTATAGAGCACTCAAAAAAACTTTTTCAAGATGAAGCTATTCCACATTATGCCATGCCTATAAGACAATTTATAAATAAACATTTCAAGAAAGAAGGTAAGAAGGTAATCTACTGAATTGCCCGCATGTTTACCAGATTTGTGAACTTTTCTCTCTTCTTTCTCTGGGATTTTGAATTTGATGAAATGAACGAGAAGGAAGAAACAGTTATAATTTCTAATTATTTTCTGATGGGTACATGATCTAAGATTTTTCATTGGCGCTTCCACTTTTGGAAGTATGTAGTCCCTTCTTTGTCTCTTCAAATGAGACTTGAACTGAGGAGCAAACAAATGTTATATATCAAATCAGGTAAGCGATTTGTCATCAAAGTAAACAGTATGACCTAGCCTAGACATTTGATCTTGACTGACATGCTTTCTTAAGGTATCTCTTCATGATGATCATACTAGCCATGGGCCATCGGGTAGAGAAATCAATTGTCTTTGATGGCCGAACTTGGCTGGCAATGGCTCGGTGCTGGTATTTTGAGCACATATTAAAGGTATATAACTACCCCGAGCGTGATTATAGTGAATGATGTGCCAGAGTGTAATCAGCAGCAATGGACAATAATGGTCATCGCAATCAATGGTCCATTATAGTGGGTCAGCATAATGGCTCTTCGTGAAAAAAAGGTCTTTAGGTTTTGAAGAACTTGGGCGTCTCCAGTCTGATGATACCATGAGCTTTAGTATCTATGTTTTAACTGCACAAAAATGTTTGTCCTCCGTAAAAAACCTCAGAGAACGGAATATAGTTATTGATTCTCCTTCCTGAGCAGACTAACAATATTTGCTGCAAATAGTATATTGTAGTACTTAGTATGGTAGAATAATAGTATTTTTATTGGAATCCCGATGAATCAAACCAAATGTTGCACTTCCCAGCTATGTCTCGCTTGATGATTGACTATTCATGACATTTCTCGCATGACGTTAATTAACATATGCAGCAACTGCCATCTTTTACTAATTGTCTTCCTTGAACCAGTCATAACATCTTGATCGACTGAAAAAGTCATGTCCATAAGTAGTTCACACCAGTTAAAAACTTTTTGTAAACCTCATGTTAACACGCAACTCTTCAATGAAACAAATCACAAATAACCGAACATATAATAATGCCTTTACAAAAATAACTACATCTTGACAATGAGGTGAAGTAACAGCAATCGACAGGCAGCTGGCTACTTGTGAGATTACCTATCTTAAAACAGTACTCTGCTTACAGTCGATGTTACAATAAATGAATGCCGAGTAATTCAAACAGCCAGGAACTCTATTATCATATATTGTATATTATTATGTTTTTTATAAAAACAGGAGCCGTCTTTTATTTAAAAGTACTGACAAATACAAATTTTTACTGTTTAAGAAAGGTATTTTAAGCTAATATGTATCAAATCTCCTACAATTCCTATCAATGAAGTCATATGTATGTTCTCTGATACCAAACATCTAGGTATGCTAATGAACATCCACAGACAAAACTCTATTCAATAATTATCTAAAAAATTTAATATATTTACTAACCTCTGGAGTGGGAACTCGAAATTCAACCACAATAATTGAGATCTCACTTATTTCTACGTTTTATTAGGATTGGTATCAGAGAACATACATATGACTTCATTGATAGGAATTGTAGGAGATTTGATACATATTAGCTTAAAATACCTTTCTTAAACAGTAAAAAATGTTACAAAAGCTAATAATAAGGAATATATGGGTAGATATTGTGGGTGTAATTCAACGCAGGTTGGGGCTTTTGTCCACTGAGTAGTTAGTTTCACACAATATTGTTAATACCTAAAAATATATGAAAAAAACTATGCATAAAAGGTAAAATTTTTTATTAATTTTTATTTATTTTAGTAGGTTGTTATGATATTCATTGACAGTTAATCAGTTTGACGTTGTCGATATTTCATTTTGACATTCAATTTCAAATAATTTTAATTTATTGGTATAATCATCTTTATAGTTAGATATTTGACTCAAGTTAAAGGAGGCCACCTGATGAAGCGATCCTAATAAAACGTAGAAATAAGTGAGATCTCAATTATTGTGGTTGAATTTCGAGTTCCCACTCCAGAGGTTAGTAAATATATTAAATTTTTTAGATAATTATTGAATAGAGTTTTGTCTGTGGATGTCCATTAGCATACCTAGATGTTTGGTATCAGAGAACATACATATGACTTCATTGATAGGAATTGTAGGAGATTTGATACATATTAGCTTAAAATACCTTTCTTAAACAGTAAAAATGTTACAAAAGCTAATAATAAGGAATATATGGGTAGATATTGTGGGTGTAATTCAACGCAGGTTGGGGCTTTTGTCCACTGAGTAGTTAGTTTCACACAATATTGTTAATACCTAAAAATATATGAAAAAACTATACATAAAAGGTAAAATTTTTTATTAATTTTTATTTATTTTAGTAGGTTGTTATGATATTCATTGACAGTTAATCAGTTTGACGTTGTCGATATTTCATTTTGACATTCAATTTCAAATAATTTTAATTTATTGGTATAATCATCTTTATAGTTAGATATTTAACTCAAGTTAAAGGAGGCCACCTGATGAAGCGATCCTAATAAAACGTAGAAATAAGTGAGATCTCAATTATTGTGGTTGAATTTCGAGTTCCCACTCCAGAGGTTAGTAAATATATTAAATTTTTTAGATAATTATTGAATAGAGTTTTGTCTGTGGATGTTCATTAGCATACCTAGATGTTTGGTATCAGAGAACATACATATGACTTCATTGATAGGAATTGTAGGAGATTTGATACATATTAGCTTAAAATACCTTTCTTAAACAGTAAAAATGTTACAAAAGCTAATAATAAGGAATATATGGGTAGATATTGTGGGTGTAATTCAACGCAGGTTGGGGCTTTTGTCCACTGAGTAGTTAGTTTCACACAATATTGTTAATACCTAAAAATATATGAAAAAACTATACATAAAAGGTAAAATTTTTTATTAATTTTTATTTATTTTAGTAGGTTGTTATGATATTCATTGACAGTTAATCAGTTTGACGTTGTCGATATTTCATTTTGACATTCAATTTCAAATAATTTTAATTTATTGGTATAATCATCTTTATAGTTAGATATTTGACTCAAGTTAAAGGAGGCCACCTGATGAAGCGATCCTAATAAAACGTAGAAATAAGTGAGATCTCAATTATTGTGGTTGAATTTCGAGTTCCCACTCCAGAGGTTAGTAAATATATTAAATTTTTTAGATAATTATTGAATAGAGTTTTGTCTGTGGATGTTCATTAGCATACCTAGATGTTTGGTATCAGAGAACATACATATGACTTCATTGATAGGAATTGTAGGAGATTTGATACATATTAGCTTAAAATACCTTTCTTAAACAGTAAAAATGTTACAAAAGCTAATAATAAGGAATATATGGGTAGATATTGTGGGTGTAATTCAACGCAGGTTGGGGCTTTTGTCCACTGAGTAGTTAGTTTCACACAATATTGTTAATACCTAAAAATATATGAAAAAACTATACATAAAAGGTAAAATTTTTTATTAATTTTTATTTATTTTAGTAGGTTGTTATGATATTCATTGACAGTTAATCAGTTTGACGTTGTCGATATTTCATTTTGACATTCAATTTCAAATAATTTTAATTTATTGGTATAATCAGTGAGTAGTCATGGCGAACGCACAAGGTTGTTCTTCTGGCACTACTAGTTGTAAACGCTGCAAATCAAATGTAATAAGTGGCATAAAGTGCAAAAATTGTGACAACAGCTATCACTTAAGTTGTGCGAAATTAAGCAATAATGTAAAGTTTGTTACAAACAATGAGATACTTTGTTGTGAAGCTGTGGGTATATGTGAAAGTGACATGGGCTTCTTTGATGCTTTAGAGGAAGTCTCAAACTCTACGAAGAAGGTGGACGTTCATATTTTTAGTTACGTTATCAAACAAAAGGATATAATTATCCAGGAATTACGGGAGAAGATTGAATTGTTGAATAAACATATACAGATATTAAATACTGTAAATCAATCTAAAGTTAGCGAAGGTCAGATATCAGACAAAATAAAAAGTACAGTTACTGAAAAACAGTTTTCACTTACAAATAAAAAGGAGGTCGATAGTCGGACTAATAAAACGAATGACGCTACTTCTATTAAAAAAGGTAAACAGAAGAATCCGTTGTTTACAAAACAAGATGTTGCCATGGGAGTAATGCGCGTGGAAACTGAGAATAAATTGAATAAATATATTAATTTAGTAAATGAAAATGACAATGATAACTCAGCAAGAAACAGTGACACTAATATTAACAAAAATGATTGGATAACAGTTGAAAACACAAGAAGAAGACGGAAAACAATAGTAGGAAGTAATAAAGAATCTGAAATAGTCAAAGGAGTGCCAAAGTTGATTTCTCTGCATGTATATAGACTAGATAAGAATACTACTGAATCAGACCTTACTGATGTCCTAAAAGTAAATTTTGAGGATGTGAAGTGTGAAAAATGGTTTCTAAATATCCAGATATGTATTCCTCATTTAAAGTCACCATTAAGGAGGACGCATTTAAGAAGGCTATGAACCCCAATCTTTGGCCCTATGGAGCCTGTGTGAATCGTTTTTTAGACCTGACGAGAAAGTTAACGACAGTGAAATAATGTTTGACACTTTTCTAATGTTATTAAACATTCAGTGCTTAACCCACGATAAATTAAATGGTTTGATCATTGATTTAACAAATGTAAATCCCAATTTTATTTGTTTGACTGAAACATGGGCAGATAAAAATTCTATTAACTCTTTTCATATATCTGACTATAGTGCAAGGAGTTGGTGGTGTCGTGGTATACACAAAGGAGGCGGTGTCGCAGTATTCGTAAGAAATAATATAGTCACAGAGAAAATAGATTTGGATAGATATTGCATAGAAAAAAACTTTGAAATATGTGGTGTGTCGTGGAAAATGACAAACGGTATTAAAATGGTAATTTTAACGGTTTATCGGTCACCTTCAGGAGATTTTAACATGTTTTGTGAACATCTTGTAGATGTATTAAATTACGTTTTTAAGCCAAATATTAATGTTTTACTATGTGGAGACTTTAATGTTGATGCATATAAGCCTTGTACTAATTTTAAAAAATTGTGTAGTAGTTTAACTACGTTTAATATGAGTTATATGATAAAATGGCCAACACGGGTAACATTATCCACTGTTAGCACAATTGACCAAATTTTTACAAATTTTGCTGATAATGCCACATCGTGTGTGCTAGATAATAATTTATCTGACCACAGATCAGTATTTGTTGATCTGGGATTAAAAATAGTATTAGGTCTGAGAGTAAATGTTGCACAAGAAGATTTTTTAATGAAAATGCGGTGTATCATTTTAGAAATAGTTTAGAAAAAGAAGAGTGGCCTACTTTGTATTCTTCGGTGAATGTGGATGAGGCCTTTCAAAATTTCATAACTGTCTTTTTATTTCATTTCGACTTATATTTTCCTAAAAGGAAATATTATGTTAATAATAGAAATGATAAGAAATGGGTTACTGATAATGTTAGACAATCCAGTCGAAAATTGAAAGATCTATTTTTACTAAGTAAAACTCACTCTCAATTAAAGCATGTGTATCAAAGTGAAAAGTTGAAACATAAGTATTTAGTTAGTTCATCCAAGAGACGTTATTATCAGAATAAAATTAGTTGCTCTGAGAATCCGATTAAGTCAGCATGGCAGACAGTGGCGGAACTTAATAACAAAACAAGAACAAAAAATAATATGTCAATAAAAATTAATGATAAAATAATTAATAATGAGAAAGAAATTGCCGATGCATTTAACATTTATTTTAAAAATGTACCCATTAATATCATAAATCAAATTCCACAAATTAAATCAAATAATAACTACAATAGGAAATGTATAAATAGTACTATGAGCTTATTACCTTACGATGACGTTGAGATTTATAATTTTCTCATAAAAAAACTTAAAAGCAAGTATTCCTCTGGTTATGATGATGTGCCAGATTTTATCATAAAAAAGATACTAGATATAATAATCAAACCACTAGTTTACCTTATAAATTTATCCTTTTCAGTAGGTAAATATCCAGAGTTGTTAAAAATGGGTAAAATTATACCAATCCAAAAAAAGAATAACTCAAATCTTATTGAAAATTATAGACCTGTTAATATACCTAGTGGTTTCTCCAAAATATTTGAGAGCTGTTTTTTGAATAGACTATTACCATTCTTAAAGTGCCATAACATTGTTTCACCTAATCAACATGGATTCTTATTAGGAAAGTCAACAGCAACTGCACATCACTCTTATTATGAGGAAATAATAAAATACGTTGAAGCAGGGAGTGCGGGAGTGTCCTGTTGGGACTTTTTATGATCTCAGTAGGGCATTCGACTGTGATGACCAAATTATATTGCTTGATAAAGCTGGATTTGTATGGAATCCGAGGTAATGCTTATAAATGGATAGAGTTTTTTCTCTCAAAGAAGGCAGTATGTTGCTATTTCCAACGATAACTCTTCTGTTAACTCACAATCAACAGTTATTAATGTAGGTGTGCCACAGGGTTCCATATTGGGCCCGATCCTGTTTCTACTGTATATTAATGATATTAATGATTTGTCATCTTCTGTAAAATTTACTATATATGCTGACGATATCTCTGTAGTGGTATCTGATAAAGAGAATGATATGCTGCAAAATAAATGTAACAATGTTCTGTATGAACTCAATGCATGGTTTTGTGAAAATAGGCTTTTTTAAATTCTGAAAAAACATTAGCTTTAAGGTTTCATAATTGGCAAAAGACTTGTAGGGTACTTGATCTACATGTAAATAGTAATTGTGTGGCAAAGCATGCAGAGAGTGTTAAATTTCTAGGTCTTTATATTGATGAATGTTTAACGTGGAAACCTCATTGTGAGCATATAGTTATGAAATTAAATTCCGTAATTTATCAATTTAGAAATCTTAGAACCGTTTTAAACATTAATCAACTAATAAATTTGTATTATGCTGAAGTTGAATCTCGACTGCGGTACGGAATATGTTTTTGGGGACTATCTACAATGTCAAGTAATGTTTTTATTGCACAAAAAAAGATACTGAGAGTGATGTTTCATCTGTCATCTTTGTTAGTTGTAAGGATGTATTTATAAAATACCAGATTTTAACAGTGCCATCTCTTTTGATATACGAACTTTGCATATATATACATAACAATCAGGATAAGTTTATCAAACACGACAATATCCATGCTATAAATACAAGACAAAAGAATAATTTTTACGTGCCTTATTCTAGATTAAATGTTACTTGCAGCTCACCCAATTATGTTGGTCTTAAAATATATAATAGATTGCCTTCTGAACTCAAACTTTGCCCATCGACTGAACTATTTAAAAAACGCCTAAAGCAACATTTAATATTCAAATGTTTTTATGATTTAAAAGAATACTTTACTCCAGAATGTTTGTTATGGTAGTGTTATTTTATGTGTACGTGTATAGTATTATACAATTTTTATGTAGACTTGTTTATTTTTGTGGACTATTCCAATACAATGTGTAAATTGTCTAATGGAAATAAAGAATTTATTATTATTATATTATTATAATCATCTTTATAGTTAGATATTTGACTCAAGTTAAAGGAGGCCACCTGATGAAGCGATCCTAATAAAACGTAGAAATAAGTGAGATCTCAATTATTGTGGTTGAATTTCGAGTTCCCACTCCAGAGGTTAGTAAATATATTAAATTTTTAGATAATTATTGAATAGAGTTTTGTCTGTGGATGTTCATTAGCATACCTAGATGTTTGGTATCAGAGAACATACATATGACTTCATTGATAGGAATTGTAGGAGATTTGATACATATTAGCTTAAAATACCTTTCTTAAACAGTAAAAAATGTTACAAAAGCTAATAATAAGGATTTTATGTGTTGATATTGTGTGTGTAATTCAACTCAGGTTGTGGCTTTTGTCCACTGAGTTTTTAGTTTCAAACTATATTTTTAATACCTATTAATATATGAAAAAAATACAAATTTTGTGGCAAAAATTGTAAAAAAAGTTTATTCTCATAAAACCAACGTAATCAAGTCGATGGCATTTGGGCTTAAAAGTAGAAACATCCTCCTGTTATCCGAAAATTTGTAATAGCATTACATGCTGAATAGTTACCTCCAATAAAACAGACAAAATGAGTGTATTCACTGATTTTAAATTTACTGTGGTTATTAAAAAATAACTGCTGTAAAAACTGCGACCATGCGTTGATAAATAATAATAATAATAATATTTCTACCCCTCACGAGAGTTAGCCCCGAAGACTTGTGCGGGAGAGGGGGCGGCATATTATTATTAAGCAGGCCGCATTTGCGCCCAGGAAAGACTTACGCTAACCACCATTCAGTGCAGGAATGAGGGAAACCTGGAAAACCTCATTAATTAGGGGGGTAGTCAAATGTCAAATGGTAGCAATTTCTCACATTGATTCAAGTCAGCATTCTTTCACCTTACCATACCCGCAGAGAGGGTGCCAATATAGCACGAATATAGCTTATATACTGCCTACCGGCTGCGGGGGCCGAACCACACAGCGATCTAGTCACCTCGATTCAAGTACTGACGCCTTAAACCGCGCGACCACTGACCGATCTAAATCTATCTAAATGCGATAAATAAACAGACAAAAATCAAAATTATATGAAAACTGACCTTTATAATGTATAAGATTTGGTTTGGCCTTGTGCCAGTGTGATTATTCAACAGTTGTTAGAATATCTTATTCATAGGTAGATGTTTGATTGATGTAATGGCTTTCCAAGTATTGCCAAAATCCCGCTTTTTTACTCTGGCACACTATTGATTAACAATATTGTCTTGTATAATATTAAATTCTAAATTGTTAATATTTTGAATTATATATTTTGCAAATTATCTTGTTTCATTTTCAGAACTGAACTTCCATTGAAAAAAATCAGATAATTAGACGGTTTTGTTAAACTATTTCTTATAGTAGATATACAGAAAACTATAATTACAAATCATCTTCAGACATAATTGCTCTTCTTGTAACAATACTTCACGTTTTATTGATCCCTTCTTAAATTTTTACCTCGCCATGGAATCTGGACAATCGCATTGCGGTTTTAGATGTGTTGAAACAAATGCGAATCTATTATTAAATTAAATATGAGAAGTGTAGAAAATTTACAAATTTCGTGGGAATTCGAGAAACTGGTAGAAGCGCTTAAAGGTAAGTTTTCATTTTTAATTGAATCATTTTTTACATAAATATCTTCATAGGTACGTACAGATATCGTATTATATGTTCATATTGAAGTAGTTTATAAATAGTGCTCAAATAGTTTGTTAAATTTATTATATATCTAAACACGTAAGTATGTTTGGGAACATCTACTTTTCCAAACATTTACTAAAACAAACTGTTGTTTTTTCAAAGTTGTATAATATCTAACTATATTGATTTCAATGTTTTCTGGCGGGTATGTTTTATTTTTAATTTTTTCAGAGGCGTAATTTATTAGATAGACTTAATAATGAAATGACTAATGTTTTTCTTTAATTTACATCAAAGTTGATTTACATGTACAATAGATCCTTAGATGCTTTAAAAACTATAAACTAATTAATAATTGTAAAATACAATAATATGCATAAATATTTATTACCTCACAACATCCTGCATCTAGAAAATCAAAATTGAGAAAATTAAATGTTATTAATAACTGGAAGTTTGTTCTCCTGTTACTTTATAATCTTACTTTCCATTAAATAATATGCCACCGTTTGGATTACATAAATGCTATATTTTTTCATTTCATGACAAAATAGGTTATCTAAACTCTGATTATAACCATAAGAAACTGTCTTATGGTCTCATATAATATACAAAAATTTAATTAAGGTTATAATAATTCTTACAATCATTATATTTTTTCTCACTGTAGGTGCATTTATTTTATAAATGTGATATAACAAATCACTGAATACTGGGACTAAAGCGAACAAAAGGAATTAAAAATATATAATTTATCAGAATAAAAATCAATTTTAATGAATATTTTTCAGTAAATTTTGTTTAATAAACAGTGCCCGGAAATAAACACACTGTATCAGTACGTCGTGGGTGAAAATAGTAAATTGTTCTTCCTCAAAAAAATCACAGGCCTTAAATAATTCTTTTGGTGATTCATTTATCCTTTTAAGATAGCTTAATCAACGTATAGAAAGATTTTTGTAGCTGAACACATTAAGCTCGTTCGTTTATAATCATGTTCAATTTCTCCAAAATCTCTGCCAAACGAAAAAATTGTGATATGGAAACAAAACACCTTGTAAAACATTCTTAGCTATTTCTATTGACAGATTAAATAAAGCCTATATTTATAAATGACTCCCCAAATACTTTATTATATCAAACTTCATTGAAATATTTCAAAAAAAGATGTAAAACTGTTAAAAATCGTTTTACTAAAAGATGCGTCTAATGCACGGTTAATACTAAACACCCTGTATAATAACTATTTCAAACTGTCATTCTAATTTTATATTCATGCTCTCTTACTTTTATAAAATCGATTCTGAGATTCATAGAAAATGAACCAACTATTAGGGCTAAGATAAATAAATGCATCAATCGTTATACGACATACTTGTTTATTTCTATAATCAGTCGGTATAAATATTTAAAAAATAAATTGGTAAACGATTGGTTCCGAGCACAAATGAAATTCAGTTTGCTTGAAATACAGAATAAACACTAGTTCAATATAAAATCGTTTTAGAGCTCGGCAACATAAATACGAGTAGTAGAATTTAAACGAAAATTAGTTTTCACGTAGAGACACACATATGTGCAGAATTGAGCAGTACAGAGAGGTGTAAACATTGTTTGAAAAAACATGTCGGAGATCTAAATCATTCACACAACAGTTTAAAATGTTTTCGGTTTGTTGATACAAAACATAAAAACGAATTTTATCCATTTTATACTGGCGATAGCTTTAATTTTTTTATTCACTGTACATGTACATAGTATTTTTTAACGTATATCATACCGAGAGGTTATTACCTTAATTATTTGTTTTCTATTTTCTCAATGGATTGAAAGCACAGTTTCATTATTGTAGGATAATTCACAATTTATTTTAAAAAAAATTGAAATAGATGTGTCATGAAAAATGGAGTCAATATTGTATTTTTTTTTTGTAAAATCCTTATAGTTTCCGGGAAAAAAATTATTGAAGTTGTAGTATTTTCAACCTTTACATCGCTGGGCTACTGTAGCCACTAGCTCGGCGATTCCGAATATCGAGTTAACAGTTGTCATTTTAATATATGGTAAAGTGAAAAATGCTTTAGCAGAACGACATCCCGATAAACATGTGCCAAATTCAGCTACTTTTACCGCAGTGTACAGTAAGTGCAAGCGTAGTGCAACACGGGCGGGAAATTTGCAACCGAATCGTGGAATAAATGGAGGTCCAGGACATCCACCGCGCATTGTAGCAGTTTGCTATATGATACATGAGGCTCGTACCATGTACAGCGTGTCCAAGTATAATACCAAAGGTTTGGACAAGGAGGACCGGTACCATGGCCGCCACGATCTCCCGACTTTAAATCCTGTGGACATCTTTTTCTTCACGCGGTATATAAACTGAAGTGGACATTATTGATGATTTACGCCAACGTATTATAGCTGCTGCCAACAATTTACGAGTTCAAAACTGACAAGAAGCAGAAACATTTGTGTCAGCTTGTAGCTATACTAAGTAAGACGGGCCCAACATTTTGTTGTTGTAACATCAGGTATGTTAAACTAATTTATTAATTAAAACCACAAATTAATTCCATAAATATTTTAGCAAATTAAAATAAAAACTTGGGAAATTATAGCGGAGGACGAATAAAGACAAATAAATAAATAAATGTAGCAAAATATTTTTAGTGTTGGAAGTTTACAACAATTTATCAGATGATATTTTTTGTTCATAGAAATTAAGAAGTAAACAAGTTATAGGGTCTAAAAATTCACAAAAATTGGAATTAGGCTAAACAGAATTATTCAAGGTGATTTATTATGCACACAATTTTTTCTTAATATTTCTTAACCTTCTTCTATTGCGCTAATAATCAAAAAGTTAATATTATGATTATATTAATTATATTATTTTATATTACAGATACCTATTGATTCCATAAGATGAGATAATTCCAAAAAGTTTTTAATAATACTTCTTTCACGACTAACCATATGTTTGTAATATAATATCAACTTTAGCAACATTTTAATAAAAGAAACTTTAACATGCTGTGTCTAAGAAATTGGTAGCGCCAAGCTTGTCCACCTTTCAATGATCCAAGGAATGGCCTTAAAACTAAGAACATAGTTTTATGATACTTCCAAACGTAAAATACATCGATTGTTAGTTCTAATATTTAAAAAAATCGACGCATTAAACATCAAAAATCAATAGTTTAAAACCTGAATAAAGCTTTTATAAAGATTGTTCAAGAATGGTTCGAATGTAATATCCACAAAAAACTGAATTTGAACAACATTAAAAAAATTCAAACCGATGTAATTCAAAAATCAGTAGTGTTAAGGCTAACTAAGTCCTCTACAATTCCTGGTTCAATGGAATAACTTCAGTTTTGATGTTACTTCCAAATGTGCAATAAGCTCTGATAACATAGAAAAGCAACACTATATTTCAAAAATCAATAGCAATAGTCTGATTAAAAGATTTGAAATTTTTAAGAAAAAAATTATCTGTAGATCTCTCCAAGTTATGAAACGAAATTTCTATGATACTTGTAAGAGTATGAATATGTAATTTTGATGTAATTTCTGTTTAAAAATAAGAAAAAAATTTATACAAACATGGGTCCGAAAATATCTCCTCTTCGAGATATAGGTTGTTTACAATGTTAAAAATGTCTTAAATACTACAGTCCTCATTTCTCGAGAACCGTTCGTGATATTGAGATGAGATTTATTACACAACAGTGTATAGTGATTACTTTTACTTGTATAAATTTCTCTTAATAGAATCAGTGGCGTTCGTGCCGTTAAATACTAATTTTTACTACTTTAAACACTTAAAAAACAAGTCACTCGACACTTTGTGTTCTTTTTTTGTTTAAGTCTGACATGGAATTTATGTGGCACATGCTACTTAGATTATTGTTTTTTTAATTAGCATTTCAAAGTTGGTCTATTGTATTGTCTGAAGCTATTTATTTGTGGCATAATTTTAGTTTTTCTTTAGTTTTATTGGGTTTTTTTGCCACACTTCTAAAAAAAATAATAAAGATTAATTAAATAAGCCCTTGCGCCAAATGGAACAGTCAAGGGTTATTTTTGAAACTAAGTTTGCCTAACCAAAAAATCTCACACTGAAAAAAGCAGATAAGTAAAAATAACAAAAATCACATCACTATCGCGCACTTCCGTAATATTGACGTTTCGAAAAACTCTCTGTTTTCGTTCTCAAAATTGTAGTAAAAATTTGAAAACGTATGTCAAGTGATGTAAAGTATAGTAGACTATTTGCATTGTATGTAATGCGATAGTATTTAAGACAGAAAATTTTAAACAACCTGTATCTCGAAAACAAGGCATTTTCGGATCCATGTTTATATAAACTTTTTTCTTATTTTTAAACATAGAACCTGAGCGTAGATTTTCTTAACATCGTTCTTTAACACCCTGTATACTTAACATAGCAAGTAAAATAAAATATCTAGTGAAGTTAAAATATCCAAATAAAAATTATTAAAACTTATATTATTATAACTTATGTTTTTCTGTGTCTAGCTATGTGAATGTATTTGTTTAATAAATTTTTAGTAAATTTCATTATAAAATTTAAATTCAAAGTTTCTCGGAAAGCCATTATATGAATATTTTTAATTTAATAAAGGCTCTAACGAATTTCATATCAGAAAATACGTAATATATGTGTACATTTTCAGATACGCTTTATGCCTGTTTAAAATGTAGTAGTCGATTTTATGAAATATATTCAGAAAGAAGAGTCTCGAGATTTTCCTAGCACACATTGGTAATCTGTTCGCGACGTGGTTAGCCTTTATAACAATCGGGACATGACTTGCCTAAAAAGCATCACGCATAATAAATGTATAACGCGCTTGACTTAGCTTAGCGGCTTGGGAGTTGCCTTGCTTTTTCATCATTTATTGGGGAAATAGTGCGCCCCCTACGTCAATTTCCACAGAATTGATGACTCTACGGGATGAAGTGAAACAGAGGTAGCATATATTCGACGCAATTGTACGAGGTTGGATCAAATAAATTTAGGACATTTATCCCCCAACTGGCAATTTGGTATTTTATAACAGCTACGAGAACGTTTTCGAAACAGCATAAGTCACGAAAACATTGTAAGAATGTTTTATACATCAACTATACAATCAATCAACTGGCACCATATTATAAAGTCCTTTAGTCCCGGTTTATATTTTGTAAGGTTTGTAGGGAACAACTAAAAATAGTTATGTAATAGCAACAAATCAAATAAACAACAATTTCATAAAGACTGTATTTTGGTGTATTTAGTAGCAATAATACGACATTTTTGTAGCATAAAATCCATCCGAAAACCCAATATCATTAAAATCATCATAACGTTTCATAATTGTCGTTTTGACTATTTAATATTAAGACTATTCAATTATTAAATAAATTATAAAAGTCATCAAGAACCAAATCAAGCAAAAGCAAGGTTGACATAGAATTGTAATATTTGTTTTTTGCAAAACTTGCAACTAATAAATGCCTAGTATCACCACCGCCCCAAAATTCAGATCTTTCCTTTCAAATATTTTTATCCACTCTTCTCAGAACTGCAACAAACATTGTTTAACTTTGTAGAAGGAATTCATTTTTGAATTGATTTGAATTTGATGATGAGGAATAGAAAAAAGTCATCAGGGACCAAATTAAGGGAATGTGAGGTTGAAAAATAATTGTGATATAGTTTCTCTGCAAAACTTGCAACAAATGCCTAATAAGCGGAAGTATTGTCATAGTGCAACATCCTTTCACCACTGCGCTAAAATTCAGATCTCTTCCTTCCAATACTAGTATGCAATCGTCTCAGAACGGCAACAAACATTATTTAACTTTGTGGAAGGAACTTCCTTGTACCTTGAATATTCTGTTTTGACTGACGTGCTTTCTTGGATCTATACGAACGTCTTTTTTTCCATTGCGATGACTGAGCTTTATATCTCCATTTCATAAATGTAAACCCATATTGTCAATTGTTATGAGGCTGTAAATGAATGCGTCATCAGCTTTGCTCTCTCAAGAAGTTTCTCACAGACTTCAACTTAGCGTAATACTCATTCAAAAATGTAGATCTTTTCCTTTGAACACTTTCATGCAATTGTCCCAGATATTTAAGATTATGCAGGCCACTAACTGTAAAGATCAAAACAGGCTCGTACTGTGTGCAAAGGCCAGCACTAACTTTGCTGCAATCTCTATATATTGTGAGGAGAAGGAAATGCTACCCCAAGATATGGCTTCACTAGTAAGCAGACATAGTCACAGAATATATCTATCAAATTCTCATTTGCACCTCGCATCATTGCTCATCCTATAAAGATACTGTACGTATCCTGCAAGGACCCTGTTGTTTTTCTAAGCATGATAAAACTCCGATTTGAGATCATCGTTAGACCATTTATGAGCCTGGCCTGTCGCAAACCAGATCCACCCGACCATTTTTCCTCTAATCGCTCCTTGATCCATTTACAAATGGATTCAAGATAACATTGTAATAGCCCCAAAACTGAATCTGGTCTGGACTTCAAACCGATGCTGTATTTGACTCTCCGTCATGAGCCTAGAAATCAACTTCAATACTGCTTATTCTGTTTTTGTTATTCCATTTGTTTCTTTTGTTACGCTCTTTTGACATGAATTAGACGAAATATAGCATTCTTCGACTAGTTCTTGGATGATTAATCGCCGATTTTACTGCACAAGTTCATTCACTCTCACAACGTGAAACTCGTTGGTTAATGTTGAGCAAAATAATTACAGGTCTCGACTGATTGCTGGCCTTTCCTGAATATTTTAAATCACTCATGGTACCTAGATCAACTTCTACTTTATATTGGTAGGTATGCAATTTGCATAATTAAAAACGTTTCTTTACATGGAACTTGATGCTAACAGCTTACTCTTCAATGGAACTCATCATATATTGCCGAATACATAAAAATGCTTTTACAGAAGCAATCACACGTCTGACAAATTAATTACGTGGCAATAGTGAGTAAACAGCTGGTTATTTGTGAGGTTATGTCACTATGCTCAAAACAGTGCTGCTAACCGTAACAAGTGGCTGCAATCTATTTCAAACAGTTTTCAAACTTTTTGATCATATCTCACAAATACACTTAGATTATTTTTTTATTCTAATTTAACGTTAGCTTTTCAGTCAATATTGGATATGATTATATTGTATCTCGTGGATACAATGTAGTAACCACTGACAAAATTCTGGAGACTTTGACATTTAATGTGACACAAATTTTCCGCAACATTGGCATATGGTAACGGACTAAACGAAACTGTATAAAACTTCAATCAATAACTCAATACTCAATACGATTCTTTTGTTATATCTAAACGACTGTATTCGCTGACAGTCGGGAGAGGAATACCTACGAGAATAATTCAATAAAAGAGGTATTTGGCTTTACTCATTCTTTTTTTCAACGATAGATATTCGACATTAGAATAGACAAATTGAAAAGAATAAATTATTCCGTTCAAAAACGTCGGTATTCAGATATGTCCCCAAATCCAACTTTCAGCAATAACTATAGTACAATCTTAAATTGTTATGTTTGTTTTGGATTTTACTTAAAATCTGTAAAAATAAGTTATTGGGTGGGTATTATAAGAGCAGCATTTTAAATAATACTTATAATATGTATATTTAAAGCATCCTTGCAATTAAAATTTAATTGAGTGATTAAATAATGTGTTTCAATAGCACATTAAAGGTTCTACAAGTTAAGGAAATTTAAATTGTTAATTTCTAATTGAATCTTAGAAATAATTGTTTAAAACTTCAACCAAACTATCAAATTCAGAACGAGTTGCAAAGTTTGATTGTTTTTTAAAATGTAGATTGTTTGCAGTTGGAAATAACTGCTAAAAAACAACATATATGTTTTTTGTACACAAATGTTTTAATTTAGTTCCTTGCAACTTACCTAACTTTATAATATTGTGGATGCCATGAAACCTGACCATATTATTTATCCCCTATTAAACTCTCCAAATAAATATTTAGTAAAAAAAATACTGTGCTCCAAATGTGTTCTATGATACCTTATTATGTTCTATACAAAGAACATATTTTATAAGTAAGGTTTTCTTTCTTTTAACGGCAAGAAGTAACGATTTGACTTTCATGGAGTTCCTCCTAAGGATGATAAAGCATACCTACAATTTAAGTTATTGTAATTTAGATAATTCAAATTTGTCACCAACAGTGTTTGTAGAAATCAGTATAAGTAATATTGTAACGAATTATTAGTGCTTTTTTTACACAAAGATTTACGTATCATCATTCATTGTGAGATAGACGGTAAATATACTTTTTAATTTGTTTGTTTGGGAATAATAAATTCACAAATTAATCCAAATACCTCTCCATTCCACATGCTACCACGAATAACGAGATTCATGATGACACGCTGATAGGATGTGGGTCGTGTTGACAAAAACAATGTCACAGATTACTTTTGTTTGTATTTTACAAAGTCTGTTCGTAATTTATTAAAAAAATTAAACGAATGCAGCGGGAGAATAGTCTAGTATAAATTCCTGATATGCATCCTCTATTACTTTGTCCTATTTTTGAAAGAGCTGCGAAATTATTGTAATATGGCGGATTAAAACGTTGTAAATTGCAATATAAAATGTATAGATAACAAAAACAATATGATAATGTGAGAGAATTTGTATAGAGGAAATAATGGGAGTAAGGTCAATCATTTTTAATTTTCCCGAATAAATTAAGTCACAGTTTCTATAAAAAGTAGTTATATCCATTTTCATGCAATTTACAAAAATGCTAGGATCTTTATAGATATGCAAGGAGCCCTACTGTGAGCGTCCAAAAATCCTAACTGGTGCCGGGTGTTAGTGTACTCATGAATTATTTTAGTACGTTAGCTTTCACTCAATAAATACAACACGCAGACTTTTTTCTTTTCACAATTCAAATTAAATACATAGTTAATAACTTGAAATAAAGCAAATTTAAGTTGGAACTAACTAGTAAGTACTTCTTCTGTTTACTAGTAAAAACACGCTATTTTGAGACACCTATGGAATTGTGATCGCGTTACCGTCTTATATTCAACTTTTTGTATGTAAATCAAGATAATTTCAAGTTTTTATAAATATTATATTATAGTCCATTTTACTCGAAGTTGTATTCAATATTTGATTCTCGCGTTCCACTGTCCATTAATAGAAGGCGCAAGTACCCAATATGATACACTAAGGAGATCATTTCATTTATTAAAGTAAAAAACATGTATCACACTAAATAAAATTACACTAAATTAAAGTAGCGTATCAGTCATATATAAATAATGTCCAGATCACAGTTGAAAATTGTAGAAAAAGGCTTTGGAAATTTATTCAACATAAAAGAAACTTTTTTAGAATTCCTTTGCAATTGTCTGACGACGTTACCACATTTAACAGGCCGGATTCTATTGTAAATGTTTTTTGTAATTATTTCAAACAGTAGTAATACAACTTCTGAAATTAGGTTAAATAATTTTCTTGGTTTAATAATTGAGTAGATTTCAGTCTCAAATCTATTGTCGTCTATAGATAGTCTAAAGAACAATCCAACTTCTGGTGATGATAAAGTAGGTACCTAGTTACTTAGTGAAAGATTGCAAGCATATATTAATTTTGTTTAATTTGAGCCTAAAATTTTCAACATTTCCTGAACTGTGGAAAGTGGGAAAGGTATATCCTATTCTAAAGTCTGAAAATCCGACATTGCTTACAAATTATCGCCCGATCACGATTTTGAATAATTTCGCGAAGGTCTTTGTATAACCTAATATATCATTCTGTGTCTAACCGCATTTCTCCAAACCAATACCGGAACTACTACTACAGATCTCGTGAGTTTCACATAGTATTTATCGGAAGTTGTTGATCAGCATGGGCAGGTGGATGTGTCTACACAGATTTTTCAAATGCATTTGACCGTATCGATCATAAAATCTTATTAAATAACTGAACGCTTTTGGTTTCCACATACCCCTTCAAAATTTCTTTACTTCCTACTTGAGCCGCAGAGTTCAATATATGTCTTACAATGGTTACAAATCAAATAATGTTCTTCCAACATCTGGTGTACCGCATGACTCCAATTTAGGTCTGCAATTGTTGTTGCTTCCTATAGACGACTTATTGATTGTCCTTATTTATTGTTTGCTGATGACCTTAAGATTTATTCTGAGATTGATACTGTATCTGATTACTTAAAATTGAACATTGGTGCCAGGTTAACAACCTTAGTATGAATATTTCAAAGTGTAAAATCATGACCTATACGAGGAAACTATCACCTATAAATTTTAATTATGCTTATGGCTCATGTCCTTTACAAAGATGTGATAGTACTAAGATTTAAGGGTTACCTTCAATGACAAACTGACATTTGCTGTTCATATTAAAAATGTTGAAGCCGCAGCATTAAACAGCTGGGATTTATTATTAGAAATTATAATAGCTTCAACAACATCAAAGCATTAAAGACATTATATTTATCTTATGTCAGATCCTGGCTTGAATATTGTAGTATTGTATGGTCTCCTATTTATAACTTATAGAAACAAGGTTTGGAAAGAGTACAGAGGAAATTTTTAAAGTTTCTATACTTTAAAAAGCATCGAATTTATCCTGTTAGAGGTTGTGATCACTAGGTACTTTTAAATGAATTTGATTTTTACTCATTAGAGATTCGAAGGTTGCAACTAAGTTTCAAATTTCTTTATTTCCTGACGCATAATAAAATTGATTCGCTTAATTTATTACAAAAAATATCCTTTCTTTTTGCACCTATTGCAACTCGCTGTCATTTTACTTTATATCTCATGGAAATGCCCTCATGGAAATTCTAACCTTCTAATTAAATCACCCATTTATAACATATTACTTAACTTTAATAGCATTCCTGACTCATGTGACACTAATATTGATACTCTAAATGTAATAGTGGATAGACTGGTGGCTTCGTTAGAGTAGCTATAGCAATCGTTACATATTGTATTTACTATTTCTGGTAATATACAATAATTTTGTATGTAACTATCAATTCCATTCTATGCATCTAGTATGTAGTATTGTACGGAATATTTTCTTTTTTTTCCTCTTATGTCCAGTGTTACTCACATTATTATTATATCTTCTAAACTATATGTGTAATAATATTGCCCTATTATTGGAGAAATCTTTTGGGCAATAAATGTGTATATTATTATTATTATTATTATTATTAAATTATTAACTGAATTTACTATTACTATTTTTACGGAAACTCACCTGCCTTTGTAGTTTGTTAATTATGTTCCTGGTTGATTTAAAATTCATAATTTTTATAAAAACTTTATTTTGACGTTTTTTATAACATTCCAGGCTATATTTGATTTGGGTCCAGATGCGTTCTCGAGACCGCGGAAACTTCCAGAACCCTAAAAATATATATAAGCGGATTGGCTTCGCCTCTACGTGACGTATTTCAACGTCAACGTAGTAGGTTACATTACTACTACAACGTAGTAGGGTGTCTTAAGTGCGACGTTACATAAAGAATGCATTTGCCGTAGAAAAGTGAATGCCAGTGACGAGATCAAAAGCGAGAAATGGCGGAAATATTCCAGCAATTAATGGAAATGATGAAAGATGTGAAAAATATTTAAGAGGAAATGAAGCAGGACAAAATTGTTGAAGACTGCTTTGGAAATGAAGTATGGTAAAGTTCTTCTCTGACACGTTTACCAAGTACGACTAACTTGAAGAAAATTTGCAGCAATTCGAGGCAGAGTTCCAAGAACAGCTGGAAATTGAAGCCACTTGACAACCATTTAGATGTGGTCCAGGTAGATCAAAGCGAATTAGGTTTCAATCTGGAGAACAACAAGAAGCCCAAAATAATGTAGAATAGTTTGTGAAGAGTCTACAAGATTTAGTGAATAATTTGTATAAAGGTCAGGCCGGGCTGATTTCTCCATGTACAGAAGGCGAAGATCTATCTATTGCTGGAACTGTGGAGCAAAAGGACATCTCAGGAATCTGTGCTATAGAAATATATTAAACCAAGATCAGACAGAACCAGACAATTGGGGAACAAGCAACAAAATAGTGCAGCCAGAAAGTTCAAATATTGAGCCACAGAAGAACCAATTATTAAAATTGAGACAGGAACTGTAAAACATGGAGAAAGCAGTAATTGATCTGGACAAGCAGAATAAATCTTCAACCAGATAAAATTAATTCAGGATAAACTGAAGCAAAGAGAAGCGTACTGGCTTAAAGAACAAGACAAACTGTCGATAATAGAATTCTGCTAGAGAATAGAGTGAAGATTCAGACTTCGGTGATATTTTCCAGTGGAACTTGGATAGACCTAACTGGAATGAGTATTGAAGAGTCCTTATGGCAAATAAAAGAGTTATCAAACTGTATTATCCCGAAAACGAGTGCCAGAAGTTCTTGAAACTCTCCATAGTGACGGTGTGAACTTACAAAGAAGTAAGACTTTGAACAAAGTCAGAGAGCGATTTTGTTGGCTTGAAAGTCGTTCCGATGTAGAAGAATGGTGTCGACACTGTACCTGTACATTAAATAAAGTAGGTTATGCACTGTAGGAACCTAATCAAGTCTAACAGGGGAGCAATGTTACGGAAGCTCACCTATTTTTGTAGTTTGTGAATTATGTTCCTGGTTGCTTTACAATTTATAATTTTTAAATATCTTTATTTTGACATGTTCTAGAACAATTCGGGCAATTTTCGATTTGGTTCCAGACGCGTTCTGGAAACCGCGGAAACCTCGAGAACCCTGAAGTTATATATAAGCGGATTGGCTACGCCTCCAAAGTTGAGTTTATATTGAGGAATCGAACTCGAATGACTGAAATGTCAAAGTAAAGTTTTGAGAGTTGTGAATTTGTCTGAAGGATATTTATCATGTAATTAAGTAGTGACAATAAAGATTAATTTTCTCCGTGACGTATTACAAGGATAAGTCAATGTAGAGGTTACAGTTCTTAAAATTCGTAAACACTCTGTATTAATGATTGATCTGACTCATCACATCAGTTTACATTTTTAGCTCTGTATTAAATTACAATAAAGGGGGAATTATGGTTATGGCACAACATTCTTCTAAAAACATTTATTCAATATAAAATATCTACTATAAAACGAAATTCGATATTTAAGAAAAACTCAAAGCATTTTACGTCAAAGCCACGCAAATAACGAGACGCGAGACTGAAATGGATCAAGAAATTCGAGGTGTGGAGATAGGAACGATTTATATTCGTGGTATTAGTCCGTGTGACAGCCGTCGCGGGTTGTTTATTTTTAATAGCTTTTGTTCATTAAATTCACTCCGAGCTATCTGAACAATCCGATCAATTCGCTGGATTTCCGAACAGCTTACATTGACAACTTCTGCGTAAGAATAAAAATAATTATTCAGGTCTATGTCTAGGCCCATAAAAAAGCAATAACGTTCGAGAGCGTCTAAGCCTACTACAAGGCGAGTATTAATTAAAGACTACGGAAAGTCCATACTAATGAAGCACTCACACAGTGCTATCCGAAAATCAAACCTATAAAAGGGTTGCTTCTCATTCCTCCTTACAGTTTTTTCTGATAGTGTTAGCTGGTTTAGTAGTTGTTTAAAATTTTAGCTTAAAATAGTAAATATACAGGTTGTACCGTTAGTTGGTGTATATACAATGGTACACCCAAGCTAAACTTCAAAATATGTTAATCTACTTATAATCGAAATTATTTCTGAAATGTTAAGCATATTTACTTGTGTATTGTAGTAGGTATGGGTGGCAAGATATTTTTTGTAGTTAAACCACTTATTTATTAGAGATTATACATAACACAAAAATAACTTCCAAATACTATTAGGAATAAAGGAAACGAAATTGCGTCCATAAAGTAACGCACAAACAATATTATTAAAAATTCCCGAAGCAGGTCGATTTTTTATTTTAATTTACTGTCGTTTCAAATAATAATTTAAAATAAATGGTGACCCACCTGCGACCAAAAACGTCATCATTTTATTCACCACTTTCGGATTTCTCTTGCTGAGCTGATTCTAAAAATGTATCACAAGTAGCTTCAAATGGGTACAGGGTGGGCAACAATACCAAAATTACAAGTTTATACCTAACACGTTTATTAGAGATCTTTGCGCCCCCAAACATATTATCTTAGTCTCATTCATGAATTGGCTCAAGACGACGTTGTTCGAAGAACTGAATTCTGCGCGAACATGAAACAAGAAATACCATACGCAACGACCACAAAAAGTCAATGTGTGGGCTGGTATTGTGAGAAATACAATTGTTGGTCTATATTTTTTTGAAAAAAAGTTGACAGGAGCATTGTATCTGAATTTAGTATTATTCTTAACTTTCTATTAAATTTTTATAAGCACCTTGTGGTACATTTTTTGAATCAGCTCAGCAAGGGAAATTCTGAAATGTGAAAAAAATGGGTGATCTATTTAACAAATACCGGTGAAGACGTCATTACTCGAAGGTAGATCACTCTATATATTAAATTATTATTTGAAAACCAGTAAATTAAAATCAAAAATGACATGTTTCGGAAATTTTTAATAATATTGTTTATTTAGCTAATAATTAATTTATGGGTTACTTTATGGACGCACTGTATATCATATAACCTCAATGCTTCTGGTAGTATATCAAAATATTAATGGCACAAATGGTAAATGAAAAGTCTGTCGTAATAATGATGTCATTGTATGCAACAGCTGATTCCACCAATTTATAAAATCGAATCGAAACTTTAATAGCTTGATTGGATGTATTATAAGAAGTTGTTTAGATTTATCATTAGTTGGAGAAAGAAATTTTGCAGATGCAATAGATGTGATCTGTTGCCTCATTTGATATAATGAGAAACTTTGTTTTTGATTTAAATTCGTTCATGTTTGTACTTTGCAATAAAAAGTTAGTTTTGTTGAACTGGAACATGATTGCAGTAAGTATGGACGGTGGTTCACCATATTTTAATGTAAAATATTGGGCAAGGCAATTCGGTGGGCTCCTAACTTCTTTAAAGATGATTCATGGAGCGGATGATCTCCAGATGCAGCTAATCTTGTTCGCAAGGAAATCGAAACAATGTTTTACAAAGTTTGTCATTTGAAAGCATCTACTATTACTAATGCATTAAATATATTGTAGGAATCCACTTAGTTAAATATTATTAGGTTATATCTGTACTGCTGAATGAATAACACCCCGTATAGAATATTATATACGCATTAGCTAGAGGGGCGACTGGAGACGAAGGAATAATAAACAGGGAAACCCGGGGCCAGATTCAACGGGTAGTTAGTTGGGTTTTAAGACTTCGACTGGAAGACAGTGAATGGTGATAAGTGGTACATCTGTTCTAATTTTACAGGTCAGTAACTTGTTTTTGTATATTGTATTTAAAGATTGAATGTAATTGTGTTCCTTTTATTATTTTATTGTCTGTTCAATATTTTATTACAGTTTCATTATATTTTATTATAATTTCGAGTCCAAGTTATCCTGTTGTAAATGGTATTGTAAGTTATTATTAATCATCTACGACTACTACTTTATTACTTGAATTAGCGGTTTGCTTGCCAGATGTTTGTATGAGCCTTGGTTCTATTAATATTTTCTCCCGTGACTGGACAAACATCCGATAAAACATATGATGCATGAGATATGATTTGAGATTTTTGTTCAACCCCTCAACTACTAGCTGGGTAGCCTCCCGTATGGGACCTCAGTACCTTCTGACGCAAGTCGGCTAACTAACCAAAACACTCTTCAGTTTTATATGTAGAATTATGATTATATTACCGTGTATTCAAGTACTGAAGTACAGGTACATTTTTATTATTATCATTATTATTACCATTGCAATAGCGACAGCGATTCTTTGAATTGTGATCGGGGTTTTCTCTGTCGTGCTCTTTTCCCCCGTGACTTCAAGGCTGAGTACGGCACTGATAGGTGGTTAGGTAGGCTATTACACCATTGACAGAAAACTAATAAACGAGGTGTATTTAGTAATTTGTTTTATTTAAAACTACTCAAATCTTCCTAATTTCGTAAATACATAGCACACTCGAGGTAAGTTAATAAATAATATAAATAAACACAACGTAGGTAAATCTCGATTATTGGCCAAATACTTCCTCTTTCAACAATGTTGAACGAACCCGAAACTACAGTGTATTACAAAGTTTATCATTTGAAAGCGTCTACTATTACTAATGCATTAAATATATCTGTACTAAATATTTAACCCTATTTTTGCAAGAGAAGCAACTTGAATACATCACTGAAATCCAGAAACAAAATTAAAAGTCCATGCAATAGGTCCAGTCCATCAATAAATCAATCAATAGTCCATCATAGGACATCTGGGATCATCGAATTAAAATTACAAGGGCATTACAATTATTTTGTGTTTGTATAACGTATATTCCATAGTTTTACTTATAGGAATGATATTATTATTGTTTCAATAAAACTTACACGAAGTTGTATCATAAGTTCACAGTAAAAATTACGTAATTATGTAATACAGTTTGGATACACATAGGTATTCTTATATGCTAAGTACGCACCTGCTTATGCTCCCGTCATTTATAAAATTTATAGTACTACATTAATATGTGGGCCTTTAGTCTACCCTTACGAACTTCAAGTAAATATATTTTGGGTTTCTTCACTATAAATTCAGACTAACAATAAAAAATTCTGATCCATGCACCTAAGTACGTTAAGGGCTACACATTGTGAACAGATGTCAGATGGGAGGGTCCTGCGCTTAATATTAAACAAATATAATGGCGCTTAGTAGGCTTAGTATAACACGGAATCTGCCATAAACAATGTCGCATTATTATCATCGTTAAAAGTAATGTGGACGCTTGGCAGGTCTTGGCCCTCTTGTCCTCGTCCCCTTCTTTGACTAAACTGTATTAATTTTTGTATAGGATAGAAATTTTTAGCTAACGTTAAACCAGAAAAAATGCATTTGGTAAAACGCATCTATGTGGGACATAAACATATTTTTCAGCAAAATAAAAATCCAATTTCATCCGTTGTTACCATGAATAATATGTGTAACATATAAGATTTGTTTTCTGAAATGTTAATGCTATAATAGGTAAATGAATGAAGTAAATGTAAATTAGTAAATAGATACATACATGTTTTGGAGATATTCTGCAAATGGTTTATTGAATAATTAAATTTGTATAATACAGTTTTTCGTCAAATTGAAGAATATTTGGTTCCATTACTAGTAACTATAAAGTAATCAGTTAAATCCTGGGGTGATACAGAATCATGTTTCAACTTCTAACCCATAAATATACGTGACATTGTATAACATAAAATTCTTCTCAAAGAAAATTGTTGCGTGTTGTATAGAGTGGATACACTATCTTTTCCAGTCTAACCATCTAAAGACCTCATTTAACTTTCTTATTTAACTTCCTTATAGTCTTTTCTAATTATTAAACTCCACAGCTTTGACAGTGGCTGAATTTTTCCTGCTTCCAGTTTTAATTCTCGCAAAATAAACATTCATAATCCCACAGAATATACTCACTCGTATAACCTGATGTGTACTCATCCTCCCTAGAGAAGATTGAGAAAAGCAAGGAAAGCTGTCTTATATCAATCCAGTACTTCTCAGATATCCTCTTCATGCGTAATGCCTTGTCAGCAGTTCTACTGCTATCTTTATTGATCTACCCTTTGGTTCATTCTTCTCATTGCTTTGATTATCTCACACGCCGGTACACAATATAAAGCCACATAGTTTTGAATTCCTTACAAGCTTTAAAGGTACTCGAATAGTTCCAGTTGCAAGATTTGATGTGAGTTGGTTGACTTTTTTTAATGTGTATAAATTAATAACCCCACCGAATGGTCAACCATTAAATAATGGGGAGTTGGTTGCTACGTGGCTTTGGCTTTATTACAACAAAATATCGTTTACTTCTTCAGGAGGAAAGACTTTCGGAGATAATTTGTTTTTGAAGAAAAGAGTGACATATCTCTTGTTACAACAAGAAGACTAAACAAACGATATTTAAACTAACCCGGAAACCTGAGAAGCCTATGTAGTCTTTAATGCTTATGCTTATGATATCAGTTTTATTAAATTATTTTTCAACTTTACTGAGAAAGGTGACAGTTTTAACACAGGAAATTTATCAAAACGTATAAATATCGGGAAACACACCATAAGGATTCTGTTCTTATTGTTGTTTTTTGAGAATATGATAATGGCTTAATAATTGACATAAAACAAATGACGATTTCAAAATCAGAAGAAGAAAATGCTTCGTTATAATTACTCACTGGATAGCTTTTGTATCGAATGAACAATAATATGCAATTTGACAGCATACTACAATTTAGAATCCTTAGTTTCAAATTTATACAGTCTGTCTAATAACTTTGAGATAGGTAATTTAAGGTTATTTATTTATATATGCCTATAATGCCTTGAATGTGTTGTGAAGTCAATATTAACGGAACTACGTAACCTCAAAGTTAGGTTCTTAATTTGTTTCTTGGTTATAGCTTTTTTAATACTAGAACGATTTTTTTTAAATTTGGCACACTTGTTACTAAAAATTTAAACTCGAACAAACCAACAGACTGCGAGGAAATCGGTATGTAAATTCTTTGGACATACAAGTGAAACTCATTTCTTTTATGATGTAAGCAAAGTGCACTTTGAAAAGAACTGAATGATAGCTCTCATATTGCTTTGACGGTAACTTATGCTTCGTTCATACAAGGTAAAAGCAGAAACACAACCTGTTATGAGAATTTTTTCCCAACTAGCCATGAGAACGTAACTTTGCCATTAGGTGCCTACGACGAAAATGCGGAATAAGTTTTTGGTGCCTGCTATGTTTCGGCGACGTTTCTGGAACTTATACGGCCACGTTCGAGCGATGTTGTAGTTCCGTGGAGATGACGTCGCGGCAGGGAAACCGCAACTTAAGAACTTAACAGAATTTTTATGCATGAATTTATTAAATTTGAGAGAAATAATGACAAAAACTTTATTTGTGAAGTTAAGATTAATATATTGCATATTGGCGTCCTAAGTCTTGCCTATCAAAAAGTCGTTTACTTTAAGAAATCCAACTAGTAAGTACTTGATACTTTAGCATCCGTAACGGGAACTGTCAAGTAATATTTACTACAAACTATGAAATGAGGCTGTTATTTTAAAGTAGATGTAAAGTTCCCACTGTCACTTCTTAGTACATTTTTCCTGTTGTTCATTCTGAACGTCCGACGTATAGATACAGATATTTAATCTATGTCAAAGTTTATAGCTTAGTATCGATAGAGGGGGGACTTTGTCCATACTTAGCACTAAATTAATAGTTATACAAAATATGATAATATTCACAAAAAGTACACTCCACACGTGACATGATCGAATAGATACAAACATTACGCAATGGCAAACAGCATGATAAAGTTTTCAACTTTGGGAAACTACATGGTAAAATTTCCTTACATGGTCAATTTAGGAAGTGACCCGCCCTTTGTAGTTGCTGTGCATGATAATGTTAAATAGTTCTACAAGTAGCGATAAGGTTGTTTTTTTATTAAAACGGACAGTTAAGGTTCCCTGAGCATCGCAGCAACTATTAAAACTACTTGAAAGTAACTTCAATTTTTAAGTCTTGAGTTAGTTGCTGCTACGATCATCTGCCACTTTTCAGTTCTGAAAACTTAAAAGTCGTCTCACTGGTAACTGAGACGTCTTCAAAACCAGGAGCAACTTGGAAGTCACATAACTGTAAAGTAACCAGAAATAGTTGAAAAGACGTAGCAGTGACCGTAACTTTGTTGTATGAAGTTATTTATACAACAGAGTAGCAAATTTGGTGGAGGTTACATAATAATTACTCTATCAGGTTCCAGTTTCAGTATTAGTTTCGGTTAACTATTTATTGAAACTTTGTCAGAATAATTTTCGGATTGGTTGCCACGTCGTCGGTTTAGCTTCCTAACTTTTGCAGAGACATATGAAAAGCTGAAACTTAAGTATCAAAATTACTTCCTATTACTGAGGAAGAGAGCGATAAGTCAAACGTCAATAAAAATAGAAATAAAAAAGTTATGATCATTTCTTCACCTAGCATGTGCCGTTTCTTGCTCTTTAGAGACAAACTAAAAAACTAACTTTGAGGTAAGTAGCTCAGTTAATATTAACTCTTCGAGAAAATGTTACATGAACTATATAGAACCGATTCTCTTCTATTGCGAAGCCAACCCTGTTCGGGAAACTCGAATGCCTCGCATAGTGCTGTACTCCGCTAAGAATCTAATATGTGTCACATGTGAGCAGTATAGATAAGTATCGTACTCGATGCGCATTTTTTACAGACACTGGAATTTAGCTAATAACGTCTAGTTACCTTCCTACGCGGCGTGTTGGTGTTTACGGCATGGGATTCATTAACTAAATTAATTTCATCCGATCTGAAACGAGCTTATAATCACAATTTATTGCCGAGGATTTTGTGTACTTCTACGGATTTTTTTCCGTTTCATATAAATTATGGGTATATTATATTACGCAATAGAACTTTTTATGTTTAAATTCAGCAGAAAAAGGTGATGAATTGGAAAAACACGGAAAATCTAATTAAAAACACTCCCGTCATTACATACACTGAGGAAAGAATTCCCTACTGATAGGTTAAATGCAAAATATTTGGATAAACTAGAGGACAGTAAAACAATTTATTTGTAGCAACTAATTTTTTAGCAAGTTTTTTGAAAACCAGTCACTAGTCACAAATCAGTAGGTCATCTAACTGTGGCTACAAACAATGAAAAACATGAAATTTCGTGCTGGAGTGCCTGAACTGTGTTGCTATAATTATTAAAACTTTTAACTAAATGTATTTCTGATATATTAAGGACAAGTGAACTGTACAGAAGGTGGTCAGTTGACTGCAAAGCAGTATTACTTGAACATACTATATTGCTACAGTAGTACTCTAAGTTACCTGTAATTTTAACGACAAATTGAGTATAAATTTTGTACTTACCTGTGTATACTCATTTAACATAAATAAAAAATTATAATTTGCTTACAATTCTAAAAATACAAGCGTATTATGCAATGTATAAAGCAAAATACAATTAAGTTATTATTGAAGCAGTTTTGTATATCACATGCCAAAGTGACACTTTTTACTAGTTAATTTTCTTTGAAAACTAGACGAACATCTTTATTGCCTAACAGATAAAATCCACTTATAGGACAAATTGTTTACAAAACAAAAGTGAATTGCTTAAAATATATATAGTATCTGTAGCAGTATGTAGTGCACAGAAGTCTTTTAACAATATTGTACAAAGAAGATATGGAAACCATAATATAGATAAACTTAAATATTAAATATTATTGCTATTAAATCTCAGACAAACAGTTTCAACTATCTGATTAAGGGTGCTATAATTAATATCACATACTCGTACGTCTGAAATTTTATTGAAATTGTGACATGGATAATATGGAATAGAGATATTTTAAGACCGAGAGACTTTGCTCTAGTACAAATGAATGTACAACTTTGGCGAGAATTTAATCGCGGAACATGAAAGGCACACTGACATAATAGAGATGGACATTCTAAATTATTAAGGAATAAATTGTATACATTTTTGATACCTGCTAGAACGCTGTGAGACTCTAAAGAAGGAAAATCAAATTTATTAAGCAAATTAGCATGGTCATAACCTCTTTCTGGATAAAAAGCCGTCAGTTTTAAGAGAAATAAATTGGATACTATTTAAACAAAGCTTCATATAATCATAACGAGGATACCACACTAATCAACAATATTCCAGTTTAGATCTTACGTACGTAAAGACATTTTAATGCTATTTCATTGAGAACGACAGTTGCGTATAATACAGCCTAGCATATTTAAAGCAGATGAAGTAATATCACTGACATGTTGATAAAATCTGAGTTTCGAATCAAATCAGACGCCCAAGTCTATTATGGAATCCATTCTCTCAAGTATCTCCAGATCTAATCAATAATTATATATTCTATTGCATGCAATTTCCGAGTGTAACTTAGGATCTTGCATTTCACTATATTTTACTGCACATAATTATTAGCGCACCAGTTGTTGAGTATGTATAATTCGTTTTGCAATCTTTGACAATCCCCAATATCTGATATTTTACTAAAAAGTTTGTCATCGGCAAACAATAGTTTCTTACACTCCATCTCAGATGATAGATCGTTAATAAAATATAAAAACAGCAAGGACCCCAAATTAGATACTTGAGGAACTCCGAAGTTGCCGTGAAAATTTTTGAATTATGCCCAAGATATGTAACATATTGTTTTCTGTTAAGAAGATATGATTCAAAGAGATTACATAAATTGGAACTAATACCAAATATCCTCACTTTTTGTAAAAGCATTTTACAATCGACACGATCGAACGCCTTAGCAATATCTGTGTAGGTACCTTTGCATATCAAGTTCATTGGAAATGAATTGTCTAAGTAGGCACAAGTTAGATACCGTGGATCGGCCCTGCTTTAAATCATGCTGATCCCATGATAATAAATTTTTTGTAGCAAGGTAGATGCGATTATAAACAGCTATCTCGAATATTTTAGAGAAATTACTGACAATTGAAATCAGTCAACAGTTTTTACCATTCTTAAAGATGGGACACATTCTTGACACCTTCCATATGTCACCAAATGTAAACGTGTTTAGTATTAAATTGCTGAGGGGAATGGTCTACGTCACTATTTGTGAATATAATGAACTAAAATAATCAGCAAAAGCGTTCACAATAAATTTAAGTGACTGGAAAGTATTATTCTCGTAAGTAATCAAATTAGGTATTCTAGATGTACCATTTTTTAATAATAATAAATACATAAAGATTTATTTTATAATAAAAATATAAAAACATAACACTTTACACCTAGGATGAACTGTAATTTATGAAACTAAGTCAAATAATTATTTTTATTATGAACATACTGTAACCTCTAAGTTGACTTAGCGTGGAAACACGTCGCGTAGACAAACACACTTTATTGTCACACTTGATTACACAATAAAATGTACCTCAACAAATTCACAACTGTCAAATTATTTACTTTTATGTTTCAGTCATTCGCGTTTGACAGCTCAATGTAAGCTGAACTGTGTCAGCAAAACCGATCCGCTTATATAGGTTTTTAGTGGTTTAGAAGTTTCAACGGTCTCGAGAATCGAATAGAACGTGACCTGGAATGCTCCAGAAAACGTCAAAATAAAGGCATCACAAAAATTATAAATTTTTACGTAAATAGGAACATAATTAACAAACTAAAAAAGTAGGTGAGCTTCCATAACAATACATTAAGGGCAAACATAAAGTTTATTACAAAACATAAATAGAATCAGGGAAAAGGTATATAACTACTTGTATATAAAGAGAAAGTCCATAAATAATTGAAAGCCATGACAAAATGGTTAAAATTACACTAAAAAGTTAAATAAAAAAAAGAACCGGAGCTTGGCATACCTACACACGAATAACAAATATTTCACGCACTTACACTAACATGGAGTATGGAGACGGTCAAAATCATTTATTAATGGATTGCTGTAATGCTTATTAACAGCATTTAAAATTTCGTTTATATTTTCTGTTACCTCACCGTCTTCCAATCTAGTTTTATTTATTATTGTTTTAGGTACACCTTTGTGACACATATTGTTCACTACGATGCATAGATTTTTTGAAGATTTTTTTTGACTAATTATATATATATATATATATATAAAGCTGTTTACAGGCCTTTTAGGCCCAGAGCTGTGTTATTCTCCTCCACTCCATTCTGTCCTTCGCCTTTCTTTTCCAATCCGTTACATTTTTCTCCCTTAGATCTATTGCCACTGCCTCTCTCCATCGCTTCCTCGGTCTACCTCTTTTTCTTGTAGTTAGGTTTACTCCCTACTATTTTCTTAACTGCCCTTTCATCCTCCATACGTTCTAGATGCCCTAGCCACTGCACTCTCTTGGCTTTTACAAATTTGTCTATTGTTGGTGCCTGGTACATTCCATATATTTCCTCATTATTTCTCCTTACATAGCCTTCCTCTGTCCTCTTACCACCTAGAATTCTTCTTAAGATCTTCCTTTCCCACCTTAAAAGGTTTTCTCTTGACTTCTTATTGAGAACCCAGGTTTCACTACCATACAGCGCTGTCGGTCTCAAAATTGTTTTATACATTCTAAATTTTACTCGTCTGGACAAATTTTTTGATTTCATTAAGTGTTTAACTGCTGCCGAATTTCTGTTTGCTTTTATTATTTTCCTATTAATTTCTTGCTTCTTATCACAGTTACCTGTTATCAGCCTCCCCCAATACACATATTCTTGAACTTCTTCAAACTCCATCTCTCCATGCTCTGTTCTCAATTTAAAATTTGTATCCTTTTTTTGTTCTCCTATTCTCAGCAGCTTACTTTTCTCTTGATTTATCTGCAATCCCACTTTACTTGCTTCCTCCACAAGTTTTCTCGTTACTTCTTCTAATTCCCTACTATCTCTAGCAATAATGGCCACGTCATCTGCATAACTTACTATTTGGTGACTTTTAAACAATATGTGTCCTTCTCTGTTCAACTCACTATCTCTTATGACCTTTTCTAGTACTAAATTAAAAGAAGCGTTGAGAGTGGGTCTCCTTGTCTCAGTCCTGTATCAATAGTAAAGCCTTCCGAACATTCACCTTTTATTCGTACTTTGGCTTTAGTATTTTCTAAGGTCATTTTCAATAGCCTAATCAGTTTAGTTGGTATCCCAAATTGTTCCAGAATTTTACTTAGTTTATTCCTTTTGATCGAATCATATGCTTTCCTGAAGTCCACAAATAAAACCATTGCTTTGATCCCATACTCATAGCATGTAGTCAGCATTTCCTTCACCATGAAGATTTGGTCCGTTGTTGACCTTCCCTTTCTAAAACCTGCTTGATACTCCCCTATTTGCCGTTCTGCTATAGGTTCTATTCTCTGCTTTATTAACGTTGCCATAATTTTATACCCTATATCTATGACTAATTAATGATTTATAATAATTATGTTTTGTTTTCTTGATCAATTTTGTAGGATTGTTTCTATACGGTTTATATTGGTTTTCTAGGATATTATCTAAATAAAACAAAACAATTCTTTCAACAAACATACTTTTATTAATACTAGTATAACCCGTATGTCCAAAACACAATCGTTACATGTAGGTAACTAAAAACCATGAGGCTGAAGATGTAAAACTAAACTGACAGTGAAATACTTAGCGATACATCTTGAAAAGTTTTACTTCTTCCACTGTGCAAAACTTGAAAAATCTAACGCGGTTATCAGTGACATTGTATCCAAGAGCAGTATTGTCGCTCTGCATAATCCAAACTTAAATTGCACTTACATCAACGTCAAACCTCTTATTAGAGGATTTTCACTATCAATCACATCAAGTTACGATGCTTTCAGACTGCTTACGCTGCATCTCTCCTCTTAGATCTTCTCTATAATTCAAATCCCACATCCGATATCATAAAAGTAGGACACATTATCCGATTACTATTAACATGCTAAATAACTAACTCTCCGTGTCATTAGATAATAATTAGGGAACGGCAAAATTACCATAATGTATTATGTATTGAAAAAACTCTATTGCTCTCACCTCAAGTGTTTGATTAAGGAAAAAAAGTAATCGTATGCTATTTACACTGAGAAGATGGAACTAGATGTAAACAAATATTATTCACTGCACTCCACTACACTTGTACAAATAGTGCATTTATACTTTAATATACTCTTATATTAACACTCCGATTTGATTGTATAGGCTGTCCTAAAGTTCCCTCTCCAAACATTTTTCTCGAAGAAATATTTTTAGTATATATTGTTATAGAAATATGTGCTTGTTTGTGTGTATGTAATGAATTGTAATTTGTATTTTATGTATTTGATTGGGCACCAATATTTTGTGTAGTTATGATTTCTTAGATGTGTATTTAATAATTAAGCTGTGGATTCTATATTTACGAGGGAAGATAATTAAACTTTGGGAAAATTAAGTTTTGTTTTTATTCTAGACAATAATATTTAACTTTATATTTTGCTGCCCTGACTATGATACGACTCTGATCTCATTAGTGAGTTCTAGCAGAACAAAATAGACTATTTCTTTAGATAATTATACTCAAAATTTATCCTGAAACCACTCAAAACATCACACTAATTAAAGGACACGTAAATTTTATAAAAGTTATTTTATTTCTCATAGAAAGCAAAACTTTTCAAATAACTTTGTTGTTAAACGCAATTAAGGAATATTTTGTACAACTTGTACAGCAGATATTTTCTTAAACAATAATTCTTACACTAAAACAACAATATAGCATATTTGTACTTTTTTTGTTAGGCAACCACCACTGTACAAAAATTCTACATTAATTGCGTACGAATTCTCTAGTTTTGTAAAATGGCCATTGTGATAGATGCTTTTATTTTTTTCTAAGCGTTTTACTGAATTTATTAATAACTAAATTTTGATTGAATCAAAATTTATGCAGGTAAGTCCTGATTTGCTATACTTTAAAGTTTTGTAGTTAGAATATCGATATTTGTTAAATTGCATTTACTAGTTAGCTTCTATTGTAGTTTGTGCACATAACTGATACCTTACTTTTGCTAGGAGGCAAACCTGAAGACTTGGACTTGGCTTATTTGCTCCAGTTTCCTCCCTGGAAGCCTTGGAACTCCTGTTGGCAGGTTATTTTGGTACTGGAAACTGGGAATTAGGCCTTTTTATACCACGTTCCCTCTCTGGAAATATTGGATTCCAACTTTTATACTTGAAGCTTGAATTTTGAGTTACTGGATACCTTTTTACCGAGTGAAACTTGTAAGTATAGCTTTAGAGTATTATATGGACTTTTTCCTCATTTAAATTAAAATTCTCTTTTCTGCAAAAACGTTACACCTGCGTGCTTTCTTGCATCCTCTTCATAACTAAGTAAACAACCTCTTGTTTTTTCTGTATTTGTTTTTATTTCACACACTGATTTAAGACCCCTTCGCACGTATCACTACATTTTAAGTTATATCTTTTTGTTGCACCAAACACTACACTAGGTTATGGACACTCAAATTGAGAAATTTTAACTTCTAATACTAATATTTCTTTTCATTGGTAGCGTTGACTGTAGTTATGCATATTAAATCAAACTATGCTCTTTTAATATTCTTTTAATATGAATATCTCTAGGTTTATTATTATTTTTTCCTATGTACTATCCAGTAATATGTTGGCATGTACATATACTTTCTAACTATTTCATTGAATTTTAATCTTATACTCTAATAATATGCTTTTCTGGGCCTAAAAGGCCTGTAAACAGCTTTATATAATATGCTTTTCTGTAAATATTTTATTATACTTAATTCATATACCAACAATTATGTTCTATTTATCATGTATTACAAGAATTATTTCAATCTTAGTCTGTCAAAATTTGTTAGCAAAGTAGATATTCATTACATGTTATTATCGATAATTTCATTTCATCTCAATATATGCATAGTTTGTGTCTAATTTGTGAGTTTGACGACGGACGGCGCCATTTATAATTTTTTTCTGAAAAACATTTATTTGTGTGGTTGGTTGAAAAATACATTGCATGCTAATAAAAGAAACCTTTATAAAGGTTCTAAAGAAGATATGTGGAAAAAAATTTGCGGTATTATTCACTTTATTGATTTTTTATAAGTAGGCGAGCATATAAGAAACATTTAACTCATTTTGACAGTTCTGTTGTGAATTGTTGGGTTGAACAAAGTTGCGACATTTGTGCATCCGTGGGACTTCCAATGGACGTCAATCGAACAAAAAACGGACATCCACTGGATGTCGGGACTTCCGACTTTACACATCCTTTGAATGTTGATAGGACGTCCTTGTGCTATTAGGTTAACAACGAACATGACTCAAGGATGTATAGAAAATTCCGTTCAACAAAAACTTCAAGTAGTCTCAAAAATATTGGGTCGAAAAAAGATCAATATAAATTCAATATCGGCCTCTACTGCATCAAATACAGAGGCAGGGCTTTCCATAAACAATTAAAAAACCTACAGTTAATGTTTATAACAATGATAAGAAACGTTTTAAGTTGATAATAAATTAATAGTTGGTTCAAGAATTATGATGTATTTTTCCCGCACTAGTTAGGAACAATCCAACTCTTCCTAACTCAAATTAGTTACCTACTGAATGTACAAATTTTCAAAACACTATTTAAATAAACTTTATACTCCTCTAATATTTATATGGATCGATTTTTATTATTACATCCTAGATACTGGTGTAATTTTTCGGTAACCTAATGCCATGCATAAGTGCAATTCAGAGATAAAAGTACAATAAAAAATGTAGGTGTTAAGTGAAAATTAGAGTAAGCAGTCACGCGATTTTACTAATTGGACATTTTACCACAGGGACAGTGAAAAAGTATGAATCATTTAGAAAGGGTGAATAATTCGTATGTTAGAGCCAGCTGCCTATTGATCTATATAGAAACGTACAATATAAACAAACGACTACTCTTTGTCTTTGTAAAAATTTTAATCTCGCTATTTTAAATACGAAAATATGCAAGATATTTCAGACCAATTACCCACTACTTGAGAAGTCTGGAAAGACTTCTAGATTCTATTAACGTTATAATGGAAAGTATGCCTTGTAAAGTTTGTTTTTTAAAATTAATTTATTTTAACTTAGGTAGATGGTTAATTAAATTTATTTTTCATTTGTATAATTTGCTACTATCTACTACTTTTATTATTAAATAAAGTCCGTTTCACCTCACTTCAAAAAGCAAGGACTTAAGCATACTACGCAGAAGGGAACCATTTGTTAATTACAAAATAAATATTTGAAACAGCCATCTGTCTCTCTCCAGCCTCTCAATATGTTTAAAACTGAAATTACTTGCATTCGACAATATCTTAAATGAGCTGCTGCAGTTCATCTCCACTTATCCTATCACAAAATTGAAGTTTCAAGAGGGGTCTACTTGCAATATATATTTGTTAGTAACAAGCTTAAGGCTTACGGTGAGCGCTCGATCCAAAGGGATATAGTTTTCGCTCAGTAACTCCTCAACGAAAAATGATAAAAATATGCGGTTTTTTAATAGACTACAAATACTATTTTACGTCGGCGCTGTGTTTTGAAATTTTGAAAATATGCAAAATTCATTTTAAAAAAAAATAATATTTGAAGTCTATTAAAAAAAACCGCATATTTTTATCATTATCCGTTAAGGAGTTACTGAGCGAAAACTATGGGTTTGTTCCAACACAGCAAGAATCGATTCCGAACCGTTCAGAATTAGTCAGTCAGTTTAGTTGTTAATGTACTCTCGGCGAATGCGACGTAAGACGGTGTTGGTCAAACATTTCTCACGGTACTGAACAGTTCTCGACGGTTGTTGGAACAGATGTTATATATCGTTTGATAGAGCGCTCACCGTAAGCCTTAATCTGGCACGATATTATATGACTAAAAATAAAAGGAAATGGAGCAGCTTCAAAGTATTTGGTAATAAATTTAATATACTGATAGAATTAGAGAGAGGGTGACAAATTTCATTTATTTTTTCATCTTGCCTCAAAATAAGAAAATATAAGAGTTTATTAGGCTTTGTCTAAGTCGTGAAATAATAATAATGGCTGAAAAGCTAGGAATAAATCTGTTTAGAAATATTGTTGATATACAAACTATCGTGTTTTCATTTATGTATTTCATTGATTGCCTCCCAACGATCTGGTAGGTCTCTTATTCCACGTCTGAAGGAATCTGGTGGTTTGAAATAGATAAATTCACCAAGTTTGAAGGACGACTCCATCATTCTAGGAGATTTGTCGAAGGTTGCTCGATAAGATGACTATCTGTTGGACACAACAAAATAGTGAACCAAGCTCTTAGATTAGATAACAGATTTGTAATGTTAAACAGTATGGGCATAGTGCAAAATTCTTTGATGATATCTGCTTAATTATTCATTAGACTCCAAGACGACAAAGTAATTGGGCTCTGCAATGACGGTTGCATTCTTCGGAATTGATTCAAAGTAGGGCACTGCGATCGTTGTTCCACCAGATGCACTATGCTAGTCTTTGCTCATAAAGTTATCCTTTATATTCTTGGCGTCAATATAAATTCACCATTTTCCGTCACCAGTAATTCTCTGGAACAAAAACGATTGATGCTGTTGATGACGTAAATACTAAATCATCAAAGAAAAGCTTTAAATATAAATGTGGCATTAGGGTCGTAGACCATCATGAATTAAAGTCTTAAACAATCTTGATCAAAGTCAGGTAAAGACCATTCAAGTGTGGAGAACTGTTCAAATCAAAATAGTGCCCCTGGAAACAGTTTGCGTGCTGTAGTTTTCCCAACGACGTTCTTTCGTAAAGAGCACCTATGTCAATAGCTTAACAATGTATCCATTCTCCAATGAACTGAAACAAAAAGATATATCAAAAATTATTTTAAATAGTTCAAACAATAAATATCTGCATAAATTTAAAAGTTTGAAAGCCATTCAGTTGTATAATATTTAAGATATTAACCTTAAGGTAAGTGTCCATTTGAGACTAAAATGATCTCGAGTGGATCTCGAGACTTTTCTCGCTAGTGGATAAGGTACTGAGACTGTTTCATAAGATAAACTGCGATATGTCTTGGAGAGCGCCCAAGTCTCAATTGGACAAGTTGTTTTTTTTTCTGTCGGAGCTTACTCACAGCGTTCGAGAATAGTTAGAATTTTATTGTCTCGAAATTTACAATAGAGTGGAATGATGAAACTGTAAAAAATTATTGTTTGTACGATGAAAAAAAAAAAAACAGAAATCAAAACAAGAAAGACTCAAAACTTATGGATATCGCTGATGTAGTTGTGCATATTTACCTGATGCTAGAAAACGAAATATAATTATCAATCTATCATGGACTGGAATACAATTTCTTAATTTTAAACTGCATGGCAGATATTTGAATAAAATTTTGAAGCTACCTGCAACTTCTATCTTTAATTTTTAAGCTAATCTCGAGCAAGCTCCCAAAGTTTTTGACAGAAATCCCGAGATTGAATATTTATATTTAGTCTCAAATGGACACTTACTCTTGTAACCGCTAGATGAATGTATTGCCACATAAAGCACAGCGTCTATATAAAAATAGACAGATACTTTTTATAAGTATAAGAAAATATTATACCTTAGTCTATCTATATTTCATTTTATTACATTATACATATTTGAACTTACATATTAAAAATGTTTAAATCAGAGAATATTAAAAAAATAAATAGAAGTTCTGTACTAATATTGTTAACGAATAAATAGACACTATTGAAATAAAAAAACAGGGCTGAGTATTACTCCAATATATTGTATTTGTAACTAGTACTCAACACAATATTTGTGTAATCATTCAAATATTGAAGACTTTTATCCGACGGTATTCAGTATTCGTATTCATCGCGTATAGATATGTATTCAGAATTCAGTACTCGAAAATAGTATTTATGAATTTAGGGTGTTCACGAATACCCAAGTTTTCATGAATCTTTAAGATTGTGGTTGTTCTTTTACTATACTTAACTCAAATTGCTAAATATCAAGTTTATCATTTTACTCCTTCTCATAGTCATGTAACTAAGCTTTCAACCTTTCACAGAAAACAATACGTAAGTAACAAAATTTTACACCACAAGTAAACACGTTGAATAAAGCCGGGTCTACATATAACTATTTGTGTGTGCCTTCGTTTATGTATGTTCGTATATGTATGTTTATGTTCGTTCGTTATATGTGGACCTGGCTTAAATTAAACGCCGGGATTTATTTTATATACATATAATCTACTCTTTGATTACGGACACAGACGGACTAAACAAAGCCCAAACAGCGTAATAAATGTGCTTGATGAACCATCATTCAGCTTTTTCACGTAAAATTTGTAAGTTTTTTGATTACGGACACAGACGGACTAAACGCCCAAACAGAGTCCTTCTGCACTCCTACTGTGACTTCCGTGTTATTTAGACTGTATTTCTATTGTTAAATGTATTTATAATATAAAAAAATATTTTGAAGCCAGCCGTGTTGTGTATAATGTTAAATAAATCATCGTAAATCAATATACTAGACGCGACACATCTGCATGTGTGACGTCTGACGCCGTTCGTACGTGTATACCTAAATACATCAGTGTGTTTGAGTTTATATCTGTATTCGATTTCCATGGTTTCGGACAACGCAGTACATACGTTTAGAAGAGCTAATTTGTGATTTGTGATATTATTAGGTGTTATTATGTTAAATTGACATTGAATAAAGTTGCAAAACAGACTCGTAAAATGGACACAGAATATGCATCTCACTGGCCAAAGGGAGGAAGTATTTCATTATGCCATTGTTTACGTATGTAAGCTACCAGAATGTATACAGGGCGTTTAGAAAATCAATGGTAAATAAAACATATTTTGTCATTTATTGTATTCAACGCTTCATTCCAATTCCAAATAACATGTTTTGTATTTACTACCTTTTACGTAACGTATATATTCACTACATTAAATTACCTGTTTTATCCTAAAAACATAATAAACGAAAGTAATAAATAAGATTTTTTTTTAAATGTTTAAGGAAACTTGAAATCAGGAGTAAATAGCAATAACAATGTAATGCATTAATTTTAAAAAAATAATAAATATTGAATATCATTATTTATTACCTTTACTTGTTAATTTTCAAATTAAAACAAGTATTTTGATAGAAATCAGAAGGCATAATTTCATAAATATCTCAGGTAAAACCATTTATCTGGTACTTAGGTACCTAACAGCATTGTTGCCGTAATTGTATCGATCGGATATGTATAATGTAAACAAAGGAATAAGTTACGTTTAACAATACCGTAAGTTCACTGCATCAACACTAATAATTATCGCATTACCTAAATATTATTTACACTATGTATCTATGACCCAAAAAAATGTAAAAATACAAGAAACAATCGCCTGCTTACATCACCAACACTGTAACCTGTACCTGCATACACAGAAACAAACAGCGCTGAACGGCGTGTAACGTCACGCCATGTGGTTTACTTGACATTTTATGGCAATTTACTAATTTTAATATTTCAATTATCATGTGGTTATTGCCGCCAGGCATATGTTCTGATCATTCATTGTGTTTGAAAGATTGCTCGTAATATATTTCAAACCAATATAAAATTTATGCAGCTTCTCCATTGGTGCACTGTAAACAGCTGAATAAGTGGGCATAATCAACTTAAATTTCGAGTCCTTTTAATAAATTTTCCAGAACACATGCCGCTAGAAACTATTACTTAATGAAAATTGTGAGTGGTATTAAGGTTAAAACAAAAAATAAATTAAATAATATGGGTTTAAAACGAGTTGCTATTGCGCATTGATTATTCAATCAACTAAAAAATTTAAAGCAAAATTAACTGTAAAATTATTAGCGCGGACTTATTTATTTATTTTATAAAATATGTTTGATTTCGATAGCCATGCCAAATGCCAATTTAACCTTAAATCTGACATTATTGATGAAACAATAAACATCAGGTTTAACCTGATTTTTTAAATATTTATATATAATTTCATGTGAATATGATAATGTAATCGTCCATGATTTAATTTTATATTATATATAAACAGATATTTAATTTAGAGGACCTATTTTTCCATAAAATTATAATCAAATCTAATTCTAAATGAAAAATCGGTATGAATAATTTAAAATCAATATGATTTTATTAACTTGTTCGAAAGTTTTTATCACAGTGATACGTACTTTTTAATTCTTGCATAATGATGTACTTAATTGAAATAATTTTAATATTTACTTTTGACCTCTGACTGATTAAGATTATTTACAGATTTAAAGACATTAAACAATAATTTGTTCTACACTCAATCACATCTTAAAACAAATAACCGATGTACACTTTCCACCTGCCAAAACATTTAGTAGTGTTTATTTTGGATAAAAACACTTGTCATTGAAAAAATAATGTCGAGCTGGTAGGTATGCATTTTTGAAACATATGCGACCACTTGAAATAATATACAATGTGACCTTGTGAAATACGTTTCAGCAGCTCAACATTTTCCAGTTAAATCATTATACAGGGTGTCCCGAATATGAGTACTTTAATTTTGCCATATGATAAGTTGTACTGAACAACAATTTTTTTTCTGACCAACGGTAATAGGATTATGGCAGCAAACAGGTCTTGAATATGTGACATCGTCGCTCATATACTATCTTAGGATTGTTGTGTTTTTATACATAATAATTACAAATAGGTATTACATAGGCACATAGTCATTTTTAAATGTCATTTTGACAAAACGCAATATCTTTTTCTGTATACATTTTATATTATTCTATTCATAAAAAATTACTGGTCTGGTTTTCCCAGATAAATACATATTAGCATTATTTCGGTGCAAAATTTAAGATTCAAAGATGCGTTATGAAAAATAGATTCAATATTGTAAATAAAATAGCAAAATTAGTTTCCGAGAAAAAAATTGTTGAAGTTGTAGTGTTTTCAATCATTACATCGCTGAACCACTACAGCCTACAGCGTCATAGGAATGCAGGCTGTTCCGAATACTGAAATCTGATTTTTAAGTGTCAAGAATGGCTTACGTGTATAGCAACTGGGAATTGATGGATATCGTTTTAAATTATTGTGCAGTAAGACAAAATGCTTTAGGACTTTCTCGTCTGTACGCAGTACGATTTTTTGTGCCAAACGCAGCTACTTTTATCGCAGTCGTGTAATGCGGGCGTGACATGGGAAATTTGCAACCGAGTCGTGAAAGAGATGAAGGCCCACAGCGTCAGATATTTTTACACGGAACGGGATGTATAACATTCATAATATCACTGCCAACGATGCTTTTTCTTAAATGTTTGGATAGGGATCGTCGACGATCGTTTGATTGGACCATTGATATTACCAAATCGAATAGATGGGATTCAGCATCTCGAGTTCTTTCAAAATGGTCGGCCTGGATATCTGAAAGATGTGTCCTTAGCTTGCTGTCCGACTAGAATGTAGTTCATGCACTATGGTGCCTTATTTTCGAAAAAATGTGCGGGTATTTTAATGAGGTTCAAGGAGTAGGATGGATTGGATACAGAGGATCGGTATCACAGCCACTACGATAGCCTGACTTAAATCCTTTAGACTCCTTTTTGTGGGGATATTTAAAAAATGAAGTGTATCGTACACCGAAATGGACACTATTGATGATTTACGTGAATGTATAGCTGCTGCCAATAACTGGCTGATAGAAAAGTGGTGTTATAACATATTTTGTCCGTTCATATTAATGCATGCTTTCCCTTGCGCAAAGTCATGCTTTACAGTGGACCAGTTTCTAGTGCAGAAGTGTATTTTTAAATTATTTTCGAACTGCACTTCTTGATTTTTTTTTACAAAATTGTATTTGTCTCCTGTATAGGTAGGTACATTAATTTTTATTTTTTTTTTATAAATTCTGAATCATCCTGTATAGAAAATGTATTATTATATTATCCATTTTCCAATGTTGATCTACTTACAATTACAATGGAATGAATTGGAAATATGTCATATGTCTATCTATTCTTAGTTCTTGTTTAACTAATATAGCAAAAACCGTATTTATCATATTAATATCCATAGAACAAGACATTTATATCAATCGATTGGCACGTATATTTTTCTTTAAACAACACATTAATTCCTTGCAGAAATAGAACACCGATCGTTGTTTTAAAAAAAGCAATTAAGGCTCCTCTGACTGTTACCTTCGTCGTCGGCGTGTCTGCACTTGTGACTCATTGAAAATATATATAGGGTGCGTTGCTGTCTCATCTAATTCAAGGAAACGCAGCTCTTTTCTGGAAAACGTATGCGACATAACACGGCGCTTGTAAAACCGTACAATGTACGGCGAATTAAGATTGACATTCAACATGTAGTTAGTTAAACTAGATATTTGTCACCATTCAGCTATTAAAAGTGGGACAGCTTTTACATATGCGCCGTCTTACTATTTTTAAAATGTAAGTGATGGCACGGGAAATTCTGTAATTTTATAAAGTTGACGTCAAAACATACCATCAGAAAATTCTTAGCCGACTTATATTAAAGGAGTGTTATCCAATTCATAAATAGTACACTGTAAAAAAATAATTTCATTTTAACACAAACCTATTTTAATCGAGTTAAAGGTTTAACACAATCAACTGTATTAGTGCAACAAATGTTATACCGAATTTTTACATGTGTCTGTGTTATTTATATAAAAGATGTAGACTTTACACAATATGTTAATTATATTGTATAATATATATTATTTAGGGACATGTTTTTGCAATAATAATGACACTCCATCAAAATAGTTTTTAAACTGGAAGTTCTCAGTAGAAATTTTATTAAATCTCTATTGATGAGAGACAGTTAAAAATAATAGCAAAATTCATTTTAAAGAGTGTCATTATTATTGCAAACGATTATGCATATAGTGTTACAATAATAATAAAACAAATAACACTTTGCTTTCATGATTTTATTAAAACATACAGAGGTCATGAAAAATATAGTCATTATCGTAAATAAAAAATTGTAAAATCCTTATAGTTCCGAGAAAGAAATTATTGAAGGTCTAGTAGTTTCAACTTTTACACCGCAGGCTACTGTAGTCTCTAACCCGACGATTTCAAAATAAATATTCAATTACTTATCCTATTAACTTTTTGTGATGCAAGTATTTATATTTATGATATATTGCTAATATCCTTAAAAATATGTTTAGGAAGAAATAATCGGAAAACAGGACAATATAGTTAATGGTCTAGATTTTCTGACTAAGCCAACGTTTCGATTTTATTTTAAATCTTCCTCAGGGCTACAATAGGAAACAAGGAATATTAATTATTAAACAATATTAACAATTTAAAGTTTAAAAAAAAAAAACAAGAAAATAGTTGTTATACGTACATATTAGAATACATTAATACATAGTGATTTTCCGGGTTGTTCTGCCGTGACCTTGGTAATTAGTTGCTACCAGAAACAGAGTTAAAATACATATCCCTAGCATTAGCTAGGATTCTTTTACCTGCCCTGGTTGTTCTCGAGATAGGCTCTGTGGGGTCAGTCGCGGCGAAGCTTTTGCAGAGTCACCACTGAAGATGCCGACAGTGAAGAGCGGCGAAACGTTTGGAAGCATGGGATGCGACCAGTCATCGATGCACATCCCGGCTAATGCTAGGGATGTGCATTTTAACTCTGTTTCTGGTAGCTACCAGTTACCGAGGTCACGGCACAACAACCCGGAAAATCACTATGTATCAAATTACAGCACTGGCCGTGAAAGCCTAAAAACCACTATATTAGAATACTATTAATTAAACAACAAAACAAGACAAAAATATGAGATTAAAACATTAATTTAAAAGATTAGTAGCAACCTTACCTAGTGAAACAAAACCAGAGTCAAAAAGATAAAATTTATTCATCATACAATGAATAAGTCAATAAGAAATGCTTTTACTCAATGATATAAATGTATAGTAGTAAACTGCAATGTTATTAATGCAATTAATGGAAAAGTAAAAAACCCAGTAAGAAAAAGCAATATCGAATAAGACGTTGACAACAAAAGAAATGAATAATGTACTGAATGTTCATATTATATTCTCATTTCATAAATTTCTTAATGATACCATTATAGATTACGCTTAGATGTTCTGTATCAGACGTCTTAAATGGTATTATTTTGAGATTGTATACACAGCATCTCACTAATAAGCCTTATATTCTTTATCAAAAATATTAATTAAATCATAATTAAACTGAAATTATAGTTATGTTTGAAATGATGAATAGCCAATGCTGTATGTTCTTTTTTGTTGATATATTTAGGGTTACATGACGATTTATGAGAGTTCATTATATGTTTGATATTTTGTTTTGCCTGTCAATATGCATCCCTAAACAATCATTACATTGAATACCATAAACTACATGCGACAGATACGATTTTTCTAGTCTGTCTTTCAAAGCATTACTGACTTATTCATTATATGATGAATAATAAATTTATCTTTTTGACTCTGGTTTTGTCTCACTAGGTTAGGCTGCTAATAATTTTTTTAAATAATTTTTTAATTTAATGTTTTTGTCTTGTTTTGTTGTTTAATTAATAGTTATCTAATGTTTTTTCAAATTGTTCATATGTACATATAACTATTTTTTTGTTTTGTTTTAAATTTTAAATTGTTAATATTGTTTTATAAGAGATGATAACTCTTGGTTCCTATTGTAGGCCTAAGGAAGATTTAAAATAGAATCGATACGTTGGCTTAGTCAGAAAATCTAGACCATTAACTATATTGTCCTGTTTTCCGATTATTTCTCCTATAATATTTGTATTAGTTTTCATATATTAAAATGGCTTACGTCTATAGCAACTCGCAGAACGACTTCCAGGTAAACATGTTCCAAATGTAGCTACTTTTACAATGGTGTGCAGTGAATACAAGTGTTATGCAAGTGCTGGCGTGACACGGGATATTTGCAATCAAATCGTGAAAGAGATGGAGATCTACGGCTTCCACGGCGTATTGCAGCAGTGTAGTGTATCATACACGAGGCTCAATTATATCTATACCAAGTACAGCGTGTCCAAGCATTAACACTGAGAGATTGGACGAGAAGGATCGGTACCATGGCCGCGATCTCCTGACTTTAAATCATTTGGAGTTATTTTTGTGAGGATATTTATAAAATGAAGTACGAGTATATTGCAACGAAGTGGACACTACTGATGATTTACGCAAACGTACCATAGCTGCTGCCAATAACTTACAAGTTCAAAATGGACAAGAAGCAGAAACATTTGTTTCAGTTTGTAGAAACTGGGTAAGGCGGGCCCAAAATGTTGTTGTAACATCAAGTATGTCAAACTATCTTACTAATTAAAACCACACATTAATTCTATTAATAATAATTAAGTTGAGATTAAAGAGAAAAATAGGTTTGCAAAAATAATTTATTTTTCCTTGGGAATTTCTTTCAAATTTTTGTCCAGTCGCCAATTATATACGCCTTATCAGGTATTACAGTTTTCAGTGTCTTGCGGAAGTATATTTTTAAATCATTTTTGAACTGCTCATTTTGATTTTACTTTTACCAAATTAGATTTGTAAGTCCCCTGTACATACCCTGTACATTTTTTGCAGATAAGTTCTGGATCACCCTGTATACTAAATTCGGTTCAAATGAACAACAGCTGAGTTTTCTATTATAGTAGTAGCAGTAGTAGAAATTGTAGTACATATTCTAATAAATAACTTAAAAAGTAAAGTAGTAAATCATAAACAATAAAACAAATAACATTAAACAGAGATATATTTAGGTAGGTACTACATAATAAGAGCTCACGAAAATTAACTGATAATGTTCTGAACATATTTATCCAAAACAAGAAATACAAAATACAGATATAGTAATCTAAAACCACAAAGTTAAGTTCTAATATTAATATGTATAATTCTGATTACCTTTAGCTTTATAATATTTTCAGACATTGATAAAGTATGTCATAAATATAATATTTATTATACCTATTTAACATCTTGAGTACGGTATTCCGTTTTAACACTGTCTTTATCTGTACTTGTCATTATATTATGATTTTTTGAGTTTTAATGCCTTGGTCAAGGTAACTGCAAATCACAGAATGAATATACACCATAATTTTACTTGGGACAGACAAAGTCTACATGCACTTGTTGCTCTCAGACAAGACTGTGTGGTGAAGGACACGCTATCCGTACCTGTAAGCCCTCCCAGATATTGATTTAAGTTTCTTTTATTGATACACGACTACTTCGCTCGAAACCGCTCCTCAGTCAACCCTAGTTCTCTAAGGCATCGTAGCATCTTCTGTAACTGACCGTATTGAATGCTACTTTTTCACTGTTTGTCACTGTTGGCATTTCCAAATATGATAATATCAATAATAGGTCCCAGCAGTTCGGTCGACACAGAACCTAGGCTGACAACAACATGTATATACCAAACATTCGTAGCTGATGCCTTAGAAATACATAACAATTCTGAGGCTACTGGTGGCTAGTTACTTAGTCTCCAGCATAACCTGAAAAGCATTAGTAGATTGAATAATATAAAATTATACGGAATAATTTAAATATCTATTCTATAATTTGATTGTGTTAAATCTTCCAAAACAAAATTCGCAGGATATTGATTATTTATTTGTACTTTTTATGATTTTCAAATAATTATTAACAATTTTATCGTTTGACAAAATCAGTTTCGTTCTATATAAAATGTATATGTAATTACACCTTTCTTTATACAGGGTGAACCTTAAATAAGTACAAATATTTTAACCAGCAGTATAGTTCTGCGTGTAGAACACATAATTAATAGTTCTTTTACAAAAAAATCAGAAAAAAAGTGAAATTTTAAATAAATTTCGTAATTTTTCAGCAGAAAACTTGTTGAGGACCGCTGGCCTAGACAGACCCTTTCATACTTTTATGAGTCATAGTGCTGCAGACTGAACGTGTGGTTCACAGTGTTGCCAGTGTTACACAAATGTCTTTGCTTCAGGGAAGTTTTAAAACCTTGTCCTCATGGACGCAAAATTTGCGAATATTCGCTCGAATTATTTGATGGTGGGAAAAAATCTCAACTTTTAGCGAATTTCGTCAACTGTAACATTTTATATTATTTTGATTATCAAACTTGACACTTTTCCATTTTAAAATATTTATATTGGAGGATCTCCATGGCAACCGCAACAAATCATATGTTTCATTAGGTTGGTTATGAGAAATCTGCCAGCGGTCCTCAAAATGTGGGTATCTCCGTAAATATTAGAAATTTTTTAAAATGGCTTTGACTAGACTGATCTATATGACGAACTACACCCGCAGTTAAATTATTTGTACTTATTTAAGGTTCGCCCTGTATAGATATGTAGTTCAAATTTAGATATGTTGTGATTGTGAATTTCCTTCCTTTTACGGAATTGCATTTAAATAAATTATCTAGAAATCGTCATGTGTCATTATTTTTATTTCTATATTATATTTCGTTGATGTAAAAGGCAGTATTGGTTAAGCTAAAATTATTTACATAAAGTAACTGATTCTTGGAATGCTAAAACCAAAATTAATAGAGAAAATAAACTAAAATTATGCTACAAATATGCAGCTTTTTTCTACGGTCGTAATGGTTCATTTGCTGGTTTTTAAACGTAAAAACTAAAGTTGGAAAAAAATAAACATGTTTAATTTTGCCATCAAAAGAGTAACAACTGGAAAAATATTGACTTACCTAATAACATAAACATGAGAGTACTTTCAGCGCTAATGCAAACGACAGGTTGATATAAATTATATTTAACTACACACAAAACGTACAGTGAAAAAGACAACGGAAGGTATTAATTTCTTTGTGTTACATTACATCGTTTGAGTTAGAAATTTTGTCTGTTCTCATAAAACAATTTTGGGATACCCACCCAGGGAATCCATATTATTTTGTACATTTACATATCAAAAGCTTTTTTATTCAAATGCCACGTATGATGTATATCTTCCTCGGAAATTCCATTTTGTTTCTAAAATTGGCCTTTAAAGTACTAACAAGCTTTAAAGTTTTATACATTTAAAATATTGTTTTTTCTGCCCTACGGAAATCGTCCCTCTTTATTATTCATACCTTTCCTCGCTGATTTCTGAGTTTATTTCCCGGTATCACGTTGCATTGTGCTAAACCAAATTAGCATCTGCACCTTACGGAGAGGTAAGATATGAATTGACATTTTGTGAAAATAGTTTAGTTACTCTTTTATTAGGTAAGTGTAAATAATATTGTATGAAAATAACTACTTTGCGGACTCTTATACGCACAATATTTAGACATATTTATTGTATTTTTAGTACATTTTTCAATACAGGGTGTTCCGCATAGAGACCGACGCAGAGCAGGTGCAAGAGGGGGTCCCAAAATTTTGCAATTTAATTAAACTTACCTATACAGGGTAAACCTTAAATATAGTGGTTTTTAGGCTTTCACGGCCAGTGTTGTAATTTGATACATGGTGATTTTCCGGGTTGTTATGCCGTGACCTCGGTAACTGGTAGCTGCCAGAAACAGAGTTAAAATGCACATCCCTAGCATTAGCTGGGATACTTTTACCTGCCCTGGTTGTTCTCAGGCTGGGGACAGACCCGCTGTTGGTGTCTCTGGGCCTGTCCATATATTGATTTCGGTTCCTACTGTTGGTATTACGACTGCTACGGTCGGAACCGCTTCTCGGATACTGGTGGTCCTCCGAGGCGTTCCGTAGCCGCCGCTGTAACTGGTCGCATCCCATGCTTCCAAACGTTTCGCCGCTCTTCACTGTCGGCATCTTCAGTGGTGACTCTGCAAGAGCTTCTCAGTCGCGGCGAAGCTCTTGCAGCTGTCCCCACAGAGCCTAGCCCGAGAACAACCAGGGCAGGTAAAAGTATCCCAGCTAATGCTAGGGATGTGCATTTTAACTCTGTTTCTGGCAGCTACCAGTTACCGAGGTCACGGCATAACAACCCGGAAAATCACCATGTATCAAGTACAAATATTTTAACTGCAGGCGTACTTCGTTATATAGATAAGTCTAGTGAGTCATTTTTAAAAATTTCAAATATTTACGGAGATATTTTTTTTTAAATATCCACATTTTGAGAACCGCTGACGTAACCTAATAGAATAAACCATATGATTTAATTAAGGCGAGGTTGCTATGTCCTCTGTAAGATAAATAAAGTAAATTCAATTTTTGCGGTATATGATATTGAGATTTTAGATAAAACTTCGCTAGTAACTATAAAATAATGGGAACAAATTAAACGCTTGTTAAATTATTTAACTGCACGATACATTTTCCGAATAAAATAATATAGAAAAAGATATTTTATTTGAATGCACGATACATTAAGAAATGTTTGGTAAACATAATAACTGTTCGGTTAGAATTATAAATTCTCAGTGAAAAATGTATTCGCAAACTGGAAATAATAGTTGCATGAGGGATAAAATACATGTTCGATAAAAACAGCAAATGCTCTCTAAACATATAAATGTGTTCATCACAAATAATACTTGCTAGTTAAAAATAATAAATGCTCGGTAAAAATATTAATTGCTGAATTAAGCCGGATAAGAATATTAAAAACTCGGTAAGAATATTAAATACTCGGTAAAAATATTAAATATTTAATGAGACTATTAAATGAACCGTTAAATATATATATATGCAGTAAAACAACAATAATTATTCTCTAGAAAGTGTAAATGCACAGTTATAAAAATTATTTGGAGAAAATAAATTCTTAAGTTTGAAAAATTGACTGTAGGTTAGGTTAGGTTAGGTTAGGTTATGTTAGGTTAGGTTAGGTTAGGTTAAATAATGAAATCAGCCCGGGACAGTCGTTTGTTCATTTCACTGCTTGCAAATCATTCTATTGGGCACACGCGCTTTTAGATTCAAATCTGCGAACCAACATTAAATATCGTGCATAAAGTAATGAACACTTTTGAAATTTGTATCGTGCAAAATAAATAAAATATCGAAACATACTTTTAAAACTTATCGAGCATTTAGTATTTTTATTATGCAAATGCTATTTAAATACCGAGCATTCTTATACTGCATTCATCATTAGTAGTCAAGCATTTCTCCTATTTTATATTGCAAAATATATTAAAATATCGAGTAGTTTATTGGAACCCTAAAATAATCCAATACTAAATTAAAGCGCAACTGGACACTGAGCATCGACGTTTTGCTTTTTTTGTATATTCTATCAACAATGACTCCTCGAAGCAAGTAGTTGGCAAAAATACGTTAAATATTAAATTATCAAAACCAAACGAATATACCGAGCATGGTTTTCGGCATTCTTTGGTTACTTTATTAGCTTGAGCGAAAACAGGCATAACTAATATTAAACGCCATGGTGGTTGGAAATCAACCACTGTTGCTGAAGCCTATATTGAAAAATCAGTATCCCACAAAGCAGAGATAGGAAAAAAAATAATACGTACTCTTTCCAAAAAAATACTAATGTAATGTTCACTATTTGTGCCCATTTTGCGAGTCTATTTTACAACTTTATTCAATACCAATGTCTGTTTAACACAATAACAGGGGTCTATTCTGTAATGCTTTTTTTAAATTTTAACGTCAAGGATAATGTTAAAATTTTAAACTTCTATTGTTTAACCCGATACTATATTCTGTAAAAATGTTAATGGGTTTATTTTAACCAAGCATGTTAAAATTTAACAGAACCAAAATAGATGCTGTTAAAATGTAACCTGGTGAATAACGGTATAATTCACGATTTGTATAATTGATCTCTATTTATTTGTTTCCACTTAAATGTTATAATGACACTTCAAATTAATTATATTTTATTGCATATGGTTGACACATTAGAACATGTAAGTAATGTGTATCATTTGTATTTGTTGATAGATAGTTTAATTTCAGCTACAAATTTTAGACTTTTTCATAAAATGTTGAGGGATCAAAGCAATCCGTTTGAATTAACTGATTGTACTTTTAAGCAACTCTTTAGACTTTCAAAACAAACTGTCATTTATTTAGTCGATGTATTCCAAAAATAGTTTATACTTTGTACCAAAAAATCAACAATTAACAAATTTGTTCTACTGGCACAGACGACCTAACAGTAATCGAGGTTTTGTTATCACAAATCGACATATTTTACCCATAGAAAATATAAATATATTCTATGCTTTTATCTTACTGCTAACTTCGCTAACACTGAAATATTAACATACGGTTAATAAAATAATTTTAACTAGGCTATTAAAAAAACTTATACAGAATACCAATTGAAGTTATTATTTTTAGCGGTTGCCGCATTTTTCGTAGTAAAATGATCAAATTTGTGGTGTTCTTTAGGTACTGAAATCTCGAAAAATAAAACACATAAAGCAAAAGCAATATCAACAATAAAATTATTGACGTTTTGTTAATACACTTTTACAATTTAAACTTTTCTCAAATAATATAATAACTTTTAAAATGCATTTGTATGACACACATTATTTCGCTATTCTAACTCCATATTTTAACAATTATTTTCACATAATTATAAACAAAAGTGAACAATCTTATATGCAGAACTATGTAAGTTTATGTTATAACAATGTTTACATATATAGCTGAATTTAAAAAAAACACGTGTTTTAAAGATTTCAGTATCTAAAATTTTGTTGGATAGATCGCTTTCTGACGTTATAGGTATATTGATTTTACTTCGTTACCTTTGTATATTCAGAGGTGGCATGAGATAACATTATTGTTATTTGCTATACTCTATATTATTCAGTTTTTAAATGTCTAAAATTACTTGTATTTGTAGAAAACACTATTTCAAGAATACGGCGCACTTAATATTTTAAGGGAATGGTTATTTTTAACTTGTAAAATACAGAATACAGCTGAATATCTCATCTCACAAATTAGCTTTTCTAAACGTATATACCACGTTATCAGAAAGCATGGAAATCGTAAAGATATGATCTAATTTACACTGCTGTATTTAGGTATACAGGGTTAACTATGACTTAGTACAAATATTTTAGGAGGGGATAGGGAAAAATATGAATTAACGCAATAACCCTTCAAAAAAATTTCAAACTTATTTATAAAGCCAAAACAATTTTTTTTTCGATATTATTTTAAATCCTTATTTAACGCCGCCAATGTTAACTGGCTTGTTGGTTGCATAATCTACAAGCATGCAACAGTCGCTCATCAGTCAGTATGTGGTCAGTATCGCTGTCATGTCATAATTTAATTCCTGTGTTTACGTTGTAATTTTGTGTTCTTATTCAGTTTTTAGTGCCTCATTTTAATTTTTAAACGTTTTATAGTTATTAAATAAAAACATTTGTGTTGGGTGCAGATACTTTCCCACAATATAGTTCGTCGGTTTGGTTTTCTAGGTTATGGAACATGACTGTTATATTAAAACATCTATTATCTACTCTTTTCGTTCGATTTTGTTATAATAAATGCCTATTTTATCTAATTGTACCTACGGGAAGTATCTTTTATCGGTAGCGAGTGGCTGTAATGAGCGAATATAGTGAATTAACTGTTACCTATCTATCAGGTATTATTACTAATAAGAATGTTAATTTTCGTTTCTACATTTAGCAATGCTTCAAAAAAACGACGATGGCAGTAGATATTGTTGTAAGTTTTATCTATGGATCTAAGCCATCTCTCAGTTCTTATCATAGGCGCCGACTTTCCGTATGAAAAAAGGGTTTTGCCCGTTTTTAAATATTGAGCTAAAATTCTGGAATATTATTTTTATTGTCTTTTAGGCTTCCCTGAGCACGTGGTTAAATTTTTTGTACTTAGTCATAGTTAACCCTGTATATGAGCATACGGCGTCTGACGTCACAGGTCTACGCTGTGCCGGCGACCGTTTTGTAGGGACTTGGCCAGACTAAATTTTTAAATACCGTTGTTACGCTTATTTTTCCACGAAATTGTCTAGGACAAAGGCCATTTCCATAAATAAGGATATAAAATAAGGCATTCTCTCTTCTGTACGTATTTGGAAAATCATGGAATTTCCCCATTCAATTAAACTTATTTTAAAATTGACATTGGACAAAATTTAACTTAATCCTCTATACATATGCATGATCTGTTATATGAATTTTCTTAAATAATGTAGTAATCGGTTAATAAAACGAAATAGCATTATTTTGTTGATTTTCCAGTTTAACATAAATACAGATTTTCGACATTTCCTTATAACGGAAAATACTATAAAATGAACATTTCCTTAGTATAAGGATCGTGCTAAGGTAGGTCTCCCAAATTCGATATCCCCACAATGTATTTTATTTAAGATAACGGCCTTACTGTTCTGTCTAACCCTTGTGATAGAAAAAGAAAATAAAACTGTTCAAGGCGAGGGATTTTGTTTTATAGTTATTAAATGAAAATCCGATAAAATACCGGAACTTTTGAATAATTTTACTATTATACTTGTCACATAATTTTATCGTTTAAAAAAATTATTCGAGGAATACTTTTTGCACCTCCTTTGATTTAATATTGTAAATATCAGTATAAATTTATGACCGTAGGCATGTTAGTTTGATATTACAGCTTATAAAATATTTTTATCTATATTAAAGAAACTGCGTGTACAAAGGCCTACTTAACTTAAATTTGAAATAATATGAAAAATGTTGCGTAATAATGCATATTTTATATCAGGCAGTTCTACTCGTATATCTTACAAATGCAACAGAAGATAAATAACATTCTATTTAAAACAAAAATAAAAATAAGCATTTTAAGAAAATAACATAGTTAAGCCTCATCGTATAGTTTCCAAATAACAGTAAATTAGCATATTATATTTAAACATACAGATAAGAATTAAACTTAGTTTCAATGGTAGAAGTATAATCATAATCTAACCGTAGAAAAAAAAAACGTTTAGTCGCATCTATCGAAGTCATCTAACATCTGAGCATGCAGTTTATTATGACATTAGAGGAACTAGAGGAGAAGTGGTGTTGGATGTATTTAGTCTATTTGAACTGAGCTCAGATGCATTTGCATTTTCTTTATCTTCTGATGTTCGTTTGGAAGCAGGCATCTGAGTCAGATTAGATGGGTCATGCATTTTGAGCATGCTTTAGATAAAATAACATTTAAACGTAATTTAGTAGGTGGTTTTTCGGAATTGTGATCTAAAATTGACAACAGTTCAACATTCCAGTGATGTTGAAGATCGATGTATCATAAACCTCTTTTTGAGAGCCGTTATTATTTTAAATTATTAATTTGTTACTGCAAATGTAATATAGTAACTGAAGTAAAATTACAAATAGTTTTATAATTTTTATAAACAAAAAAAAAAAAAAAACAAGAAAATCTTAGTAGGGCGTTAATTCAACTCTTCAACTTCAAACTCAATTTTGAGGCTGCGTTTTTGTATACATATTTTTACCGTCTAACAGGGTTTCAAGCAAGGACACAGAACTCCAACAGAAAATTGAAATAATTGGTTATTATTATATATCAACGTATTCACAAAGGTTTCCGCTAGTGCGTGAGATAATTTTCATTGCTCATAAAATCACAAGAATAATTAAAATAAATGTTAAAATACCTCAATTTTAGCCACACAGTTACTACGACAATATGTCACAATTACGGCAAAATTATCACAGCCACAGCCACCAAATTACTTCACTCACTAGCCAGGACATATAGAACAACTTGTGTTTCACTTCAGATTCATATTTATTGGTAATTTTTTGTGTCCTCGAATAAAATCATAACATATATCACGGGTTCCATTTTTATGTACGTCAAAATGCACGATAAACTTCAGAGAACCGTGCGGTTCGGGCCTATACCGGTTGTATACTGTCCCATAGGTCTGATTGATTCGTCGTTTCGCTCACTCAGGCTGTGCAATTCCTTTTCTACAAAATCCGCGCCTTAAAACTATAATAAAGCCTGTGACTCAAGTCAACAGGCCTTACTACCGCTACACATGTAATTGTTAAAATTGTTAAAAAATTGAAATTAGGTGATGAATAAAAACATACTTTACTGTCAAAATAACAGAATAAATAACCAATTTACGTACCGCTATGGTTTTGTCTCTCTCTTATGTTTGTATGCTTCCGTTTATAAACTGAAGTGAGATTTTAGGAAATATTTTTAATATTTGATTTTTGGTCTTTATTACCCGACAGACCTTATTAGCCTTATTCGATATTTTGGCATCTGTTACAATGAATGAGACACTATACAATCTTAATAATCAATATAACGATTATAAATAGACGTAAATTATTCAAAACATTATTGATGCTCCTTCTCGGCGTTTTACAAACTTGCAATCTGTGCTTCTCCAGGAATACTACCTACACAATAACCACATCAGCAGTCGTGTGCTGTGGAATGGATATTTATAAAACCAGATACAGTACTATTATTTATTTAATTTTTGTCCAGTAAACAACAACAATCAGAAAGAACATTTAAAAATTAACTCTTTTTAAATATTCTAACAGTGTTCATTTGTTAACTTTCAATTAAATAAAATTACCAGTGGCGGCTCGTGAATTTTTAAACTTGTGGGACAAGAGGCTTGAACTGTTCCAAATAGCAACTACAGAATTTCAAATACAGGATTATTTTAAATTGCTCTTTGTCAGGCGAATATATTCATTTACTATTTGAGGATTTTCCCGAACGTTCAAATTAATTAATTTTTGATTTATATTTTACGCCCGTCGTCAAATGCCGTTCTAACGTTTTATTGTACTTGTACTAGCGTGTAACGTGTAATTTATAATTTGAAAAAATACAGTGAATAATTTTGTTATGAAATACATATTAATAAATCTCGCGACATCTTTTTTAAATCGGAATAGGTATCCATATTTGTTAGAGGTGATTCAGCATGTAGCTACATCTAGTGACCATTAGATACTCCATTCTGGACCTGAAAAGTACCAAGCCAATACCAAGCGACCTGTATATTGCAGGTAGGTACCTTGAAAGCCCTCAAACTCTCTCTACATAAAATTAAACGAAATTAGTTCGTAATAGCGTAATTATCACAAATTTTTAATAATTTTCTTCTGGTCTTCTCTAAATAGTAATTTTAAAAATAATTTAACATAAATGTCTTATGATTCAATACAAAAATCACAGTCAAACCTTAGAGACTGTGGCACAAGGTTAATAGATTGAAAATCATCAGTTAAAGAAAATAACAAATCACATACTAATAGTACGCGTAGTGACTGATCGTCAGCGGTATCACCAGACATGTACCGAGTTTCTTAACTCTCATCAGTACCTATGTCAAAGGTGAGGTCAACCGACAACTAACTTTGGCTGTTAATACTCTGTCATACGGGTAGAAAGACAAAAGTACTCGAGATGTAAGTGTCTACATCTAGTGATTATTGGCTGCTCAATGCTAGACTAGAACAGCCATAAACAGAGAGCGACCCACTGTGAATTAAATTAGTAATAATCAATTAGTAAAATTAAAAGAGACCGCAATTATTTTGTTGTACGGAGATAAGTGCGTGTCAAACTGTTCAGCAAACAATGATCATAGTTGGCTACAGTTGTCTCAATTGTTATTTAAGTACTCCTTACTAAGGAGTAAGTAACAATAAAATAAAGTCCATTTAACATCTCTATGGAAGCAGATAAACAAAGTTTAAGCTGCCAAACTTGACTTATTTTCAATACATTCGCAATTTTTGAGAACGAAGACAGTGAGTTTTTTGAAACGTCAACAAATACGGAAGTGCGCGATAGTGATGTAATTTTTATTGTTTTTAACTGCTTTTTCAGTGTAAGATTGTTTAGTTAGGCAAACCTATTTTTAAAAAATTACCTTAACTGATCTTTTTTGGCGCAAGGGTTTATTCAGTTAATCTTTTTTTTCAAAGGTGTGACAAAATATCCAATTAAACTAACGAAAAACAAGAATATTCCCACAAATAAATACTTTCAGAGAATATCTTCAAATAGTTTTGCCTAACGGTATTATCAAGTCTAAAAGTTATGGAATATAGAAATGTTTCAAATCCTACGACATATGTTTATGGAAGTGAGTGGAAACCAGTAAAACAAGTTTAAGAAGAAAAGTAAAACTTGTAAAACAAGTAAGAAATTAGTATTTTCCGATTAGAAATAAAAAAAATGTGGATAAGGTATGAAAAATTGTATTCCGATTCTTTGCAGGTTGTGTGTAGAGATAAATAATTTGGAATAGCACAGTAGCACACCATGAATTGCGGTGTTATAGCATATGAAAAATTATAGAAAGCAAGTTTAATGTTCGGCCAAACAGTGTAGCTTTTATCAGGCTCCGCCCATCAGCACCTTCAACGGCAAATTTAACTATGTGCCCCTGTAAGTTGGGCCATTGTATGCAGAAATTTAGCAAAACATGTCTTCTTGACGGACAGATTTCATGAATATAAATGCAAAAAATTGAAATCTAAGGCAATTGTCTGTTATATGAAGACTTGATTTACTAGCGTACAGCTTTCTTTTTTATAATAGTGCCTAACAACGTCTCACCGCAGTCCTAAATGTGGGCAATATTGCGACCGAAATATTGTTCAGATCTATTTTTTTTTAAATATGGCTCTGCTGTCTAGTAAAATAGACTTTTATTAGTTGATTAAAACTTGCTCCATCTTAATACGAATTTCCATTGAGGAGAAATATGAAAGCGCGTGGACGTCTAAAAACGGCTTTGTAAAATTGCGTAAACATGTTTGCATGTTTTTTGCATTTATATTCATGAAATCTGTCCGCCAAGAAGACATGTTTTGCTAGATTTCTGCATACAATTGCCTAACTTAAGGGGCACAAAGTTAAATTTGCTGTTGAAGGTGCTGATGGGCGGAGCCTGATAAAAGCTACACTGTTTGGCCGAACATTATACCTTTAAGAATACATTGTCGGATGATCATAATAAAGTATTTTGTATTCTCCACTCACAAATAAAGAGTCAAACTATTTTTCTAAAAAGTTAAATGTCTATAAGAGATATTTTCCGATCATTTCATATACATTTTTTTTTTAATTTTTAGTCTTAGACTGCAGTGGTAAAGTATATCAGGCACCCTGTGTAATTGTCTTCTAATACTCGTTTAATCGTATACGTAGATAAAAATGACGACATTGTAAAAATAATGAAAAATTCTCCAGGATCTAAAAGTTCTACAAAACGAATATTTTTCTTTAAAATATAAAGCCCGATCATTGAGCCTTCAGCCAGAGGGTACTTTGTTTCAAAAGATAACAGCCCGTTCGTCCGCTTTGTCTCTTGTAACAAAACGGGAAAACAAAAATATTCAGGACCAGTATGTTTTTCGCAAATTAAAGAAAAATACAATAAGAATGCGACCCGCTCCGAGTGCGTTCGTAAGTTTCCGGTAAAGTTAAACTTGCTTCATCCCCAGTCTCTGAAAGTTGGTGTAATGTTCAGTCGAGCCGCGGTTGGCTTCAGAATCGTTAGGTCGTTGCAGCGCCGGTCCCTCTCTCGACACGCACACGCTCGAAACAATCGAAAACAAAACGAAAACTCCAGCAAAGTCAATCGCCAATTAAAAGTCGATCAAATTAAATATTCCAGTTTCCACTGAGTGTTTGCACTAAATCGGTTATGTGGGGATACGTAGCGAAGTGAACGCGATTTTGATCAAAAGGGGATGAACCTTTCCACGTGTGGACTGTAACTTATTATAAATGATTCAATAACGAGCTTCATTGTTGCAAAAAGGGGTTCGAGAATGAATACAGATCCCCTAAGCGCGCCCAACAAGGCAGCGCTACACAAAAAGACAAACAAACCGCCTTTCGATGACAAACCCAAATCGAAGTCCTGTATAAACGCCAATTTCGGAATAAACCAAGTGTTGTGTGTGGTGTGTATAGTGAGTGTTTCCTTCATAGTGTACAGTAGTTTCCAAGATTCGGATCTGAGATCGCGGCTGTCGTCGCTCGAGCGTAGGGTGGCCGATTTGGAGGAAAAGCCACAAGGGATGAACATTAAAAGTATAGAACGTCTTCTTACCTCACTAAGATATAGGAGGGAAGTCGTCGACCATCTGAAGAGGAGAGTTACGAGAGATCTCGCGGCTCTTCGGCAGCCCGCTGAAGATGAAACCATCCGTACTACGAGGGACGCGCCAGAATGCATTTGTCCTGCAGGTAAGAGGCCATTACCGCTTTGGTCGAGGGAAACTCGGGTTCGGATTGTTAGCCAAGTTCATTTACAGTTACAAAGCAACGTTAAAAGTTTAGATACAATGCAAGTTTACTTCGAATAACTCGACTTTTTATTACACCATCGATTCGACGCCATAAACCCATGTAGTTATTTGAGGCGAATTCAACTCCATCTTAACTGCACAGCAGAAACGGTCTATGTAATCAAAAATTTATGTGTTATTGTATTGCTATGCTCATATTACAACTTAATTTATTTTTCTAACATATACATACATATAAGAATGGTCATATGATAAGGTAAACAAAACAAAAGAAAATCACAAAGATAAATGAAAAAAATACATACAGATAGAACAATAAAGAAAGCATATACAAAATAAAAAATATATAAATAAGCAAATTTGAAAAGTACAGAACAGTTATTTGTCAATGCTGGTATAATTTATAGCAAGAAGAATTAATTTAAACTATATAAACAAAGTTCCAATAAAAACTCTTTCAATTTATTCTTCAAAATACCCTGTGTGAGTTTGTTATTTCAAATGGTCAATGATTATATATCTAATAACAAGGTAATTCGGTGATTTCAGAGAAATATATTTACAGAAGGATATTTGAAATTTATTACAAGTCTTTGTGTTGTATTGATGAATTTCGGAGTTTAGGGAAAACTTTTATGTGTTCCTTAAAACATAAGCAGCTGACCTGAATATAAAAAGACCACATAAAGTGAAATTTTGCTCTCTTTAAAAACATCTCTACATGAAACCTGGTGATGTATATTTTCTATTAATCTCAGAATTCGCTTCTGAACAATAAAACATCAGATGATAGAGTAGACGAACCCCAAAACAAAATTCAAAACCTCAATATCGACTATACTTGTGCGTGATATAAATTAATTATCTGCTGCTTGGTAATTACTATTTTAAGTCTCCTAAACACTGAATTTAGCTTAGAAATTAAGGAAAGACTATGGTCTTTCCAATTCAAATTTTCATGACAATTGTGGCACCCAAAAACTTTATATTACGCGAATTAGAAGAAATCAAGGAAGCTTTTTTACATACATTAATTTTTGGGCAGTTATTTTGGTCAATTATGGGATCTAATGGCCTTTGTTTTGGAATTGTTTAAACAAAGCCAACAAATTATTCATAGAACACTGACATGTGTTTCTCATATCTTCACGACATGAAGATGAACACAGCCGTATCATCAGCATAACGAACAATAGAGGCACAGATCCCTGTGGAACTCCCATATTGTTAATCAGAATATCAGAGTCAATTTTGTCCATATTATTATCAATATGAGTGACACTAACATATTGAGATCTGTTATTTAAAAAAGACTGTACCCAATCGATGGCTCTAATACCATATATAGATAACTTGTTAAAAAAAATACTATATTGATCGCAGTCGAGCAAATTATTTTAAACATAGTACTGATAATTTCTTAAAATTATTTTCTTTACTTTTTTTACTGAATAAATACCTAAAGCATTGATGTCGCCGCTTTCAGACCACAGATTCGGCCGAATATTAATTTCAATTCGGGAAAATGTAATTTAGAAAGATTCATGATAAGATACCTTGTATAACATGCAACAAATAGTTTTACATAATAATGTCGGATTTTTGTCATAAACATACGATAAAGGAATCTCTTTGTACCAAATTTAAATGAAATATTTTTAAAGGTATTCAAGGTATGAGTAGGCACCCAAAAGTTTAGCTTTCTTACACTCACATCCATTTTAACTTTAAAACTGAGACAGTTAGACAAACAATGTAATGTTACTGCTTTATTTTTATTAGACTTACTATCACATTATCGGAAACATTTTCTTGTATACACAAAAAAAAATTAAGGTAGATTGGTAAAATTTGGTGTATAGGGGTTTCTAACGAAGCTGCCAAAAATTCAGAACCGCTGAATATCAATTAAGCGAGTTACGAGGTCTGTGAATCACAAAAATCTGTAGCAATCAATGAAATCTGTAAAATCATGCAAATCACTTGAAATTATGTGAAATCTTGTGACATCTCCGAAATCTGTGAAATCAGCAAAATCACGTAAATCGAGCAACTAATTTCAATTGGTGTATTTGTCACCTATAAGAAAACTTAATTGTTTTAATATTATGTTGATTTTGTGTTTTTTCTGGAATTAAATCTTGTTTCAGTAAGTTTGTATCTGGTTGTTTTTGATTTATGCTATTAAAATATAGTTGTAACTGTCAATGTTATATGTTTAGTGCAAATGAGTAGAACTAGTGTTCAAGTTTAGCTTGATTTAAATTACTTACATAAAAATCGAAAATGTACAAAATTTTATTTAATCTCCTATATTTATATTTTTACACGATCTGCTAAAAAATATTTCTTAAATAAATATGGTAATTGAATAAAAAAGGAAAATACGAAGTATTATCTTATTGATTTTATTTCTGACTCAGTCTCAGCCTTTTCATAGGGTCGAATATTACAAGTTAATTTTGGCCTCAGTGCCAATTTTATTATAACAGTTGTAACAACTAGATACTGCAAATTTAAACTTCTATCTCAAATTCCACCATTGTTTAAAAAGTCATATCTAGAAACATTCAGAAAAAATATCCTATTATCGGTCGGTCAGTGGTCAAGCGGTATAAGGCGTCAGTACTTGAATCGAGGTGACTAGATCGGTGTGGGTTCGCGCCCAGCTGCCGGTAGACCGTATATAAACTATATTCGTAGAGAGGATTAACACCCTCTCTGCGGGTATGGTAGGGTGGAAGAATGTTAGCTTGGGTCAATGTGAGAGATTGATACCGGTTGATATTTGACTACCCCCCTAATTAATGAGGTTTTCCAGGTTTCCCTCATTCCTGCACTGAATAGTGGTTAGGGTCTACCAACATAAGTCGTTCCTGGGCGCAAATGCGGCCTGCTTATTATTAATATGGCGCCCCCTCTCTCGCACAAGTCCCCGACTTCTGGGCTAATCCCTGTGATTAGAATGAGGGGTAGAGACTCGCGTAGAGATATTATTATAATTCAGAAAATATTATTATGTAAGTTAAAATTTGTTTTGAACGTTTCTTTAAATAGTAGAAAATATCATTAAGTATAAAAAAACATGCAATTAATCAAACTCAACATAATATGAAATTTTCCAGCTAGTTGCAAAGCTCGGTACTTTAAAATCGTCAAATCTAAGGAAATCAAGTGGAATAAATAAAGTCAAGAGAATTCATATCAAATCTGGTAAAATCACGAAACATCAAGTAAATCAATAGAACTTAGATACAAATGATGTAGACGTAGCTATAGATAAGCAATTTGAAGCAGGTAATTAACATAAGCATCACATATAAAAAATATTGACATAGAAATTGCTATAGCTGTAACAAAAATAGACATCTATATACGAGTTTGACATAATTTGTATAAAAGTATGAAATTGCTTTAGTTATATTTTAACTATTTTTCTAATTGCGAAAAGATTAACTACAATTTGGGATTTTTAGAATTTTCTAGTAATATTGTAAGTCTAAGTGAAGTTGTATATGTTGCAGGAAAATTGAATTGTAGAAGAAAAGATTTCATAATATAATATAAACTACAGTTCAAGTAAATAATAAGTAGGTAAATATAGCAAACTATTTGCTGTATTTCAATTGGAATTTGTTGTACTAAAATATACTGAACATTAATAATAATAACAACTTATTTCAGTATATAATTATTAAATAATAAAAAAGTACAATTGAAATATACTAACATTAAAAAATAGATATCTTAGCAGGACACACATATTCCATATGAGGTAAGTCTGTCTATAAGTAAGGAAACTATATAAGATTAGAAATTAATAAAATATGCCCTTTATAAAATAATACCACAAATTTTAAGATGAAATGATAAATAAATCAACAAACGGGTATGTTTTGATGTAAACCAAGATCTACATAAGATACATTGAAGTACCCAAGAATGGAGCCATAGATAGGATGTATAAGTACATTTAAATAAAAATTATAAAAAAATATATTAAAGTGCAAATAATTTGTATATACATTTTATCTTAAACTGTTGCATTACTATTTCCAAAATATGGAATTGTTTGCATTACCGAAACATAAACAAACAACACTGATTTATTAAAAAAAACATAATAAATAAAAAGTAAATGCCTCAAATCTACGAGAAATATATTTTATTTTCATTAGTACAGAAGTAATGTATTTTTAAATAAATTAAATATTAACAGCCCATTAAACTGGATGAAATTATTTATACAAATAGGCACATTGTTACATGCTACAGCATTTCAATCATATTTAAATGTGTATTTTAGAAACTTCCGCCAACGAACAATTTGGTTTGATAATTATCAAAACATGGGCGAAACTGGATTACACAAAGTAAATAATTGGACAATGGATTGTTTATTCATAAAGGATTGCCCAACTAATATAAAACGTTTTAATGCGTTTAACGGTGATGGATATGCGGTACACGATGAGCGTGTTAATTTTTCTTACAAAGAACAAACTAAAACAAAATTATTAATTATATAACAAAAATTAATTTGATATATTAAATTAGGGGTTGGTTAACTATTACTGTTCACATCCATATAAAAATGGAATTTTTGCAATCTCCATTTTAGGTATTCAATCGCAGCGTCTGATTGGAACCACTTTTACTGAACATGTTTAAATATGGATGTTTTCAAGTAATGCTACTGTCACTAGAGGGCAATATACGTAATATTATTTCATTTAATAAATGAAGGAAATATCTTTTAGTACAAGTTGATAGTGTTTGCGGAGACAAAAAATGTAAAATTTGAGGAAGTATTGACAAACCAGAGTTTCTTTAAAGTTTTGTTCTTGCTTGATCTTACGAGATCATATTTTGTATCGTCTCTTGTCTCGCAATTTTGCAAGACTTTTGGACGAATCTTGTATGCGAATGAGAAACATGGAGCTTCATTATGTATCTGGTAACAGTGGTGGTTACTCTCGGTCAGTTACGGTCCCAGTAGTAGCTCACATAGTACTGGACCTAGACTCAATAAATTTTGATTTTAAGAATAATTTTATATACTGGATATTTTTTAAATAAAGTAGGAATATATACCTAATGTTTGTTTAAGTCTTGCAAATTCGAGCTGTCAAGTCTTGTTCTATTCTAGACGTGTCTTGTAAGACTCCAAGAAACAGGAAGAAAAGATTGTCAACACTAGAAATTGAATGCCAGTAAATAGCTGCATTAAATAGTCTCCAGAAACTTATGTTGCTGTCTGTCATAACAAAAACAATTTTACTAAAGAAACTTACTAGCGGTTAAAAAGTTATTTTTAATTTTGATGTATTGCTGCAACTCCAATTGTAATTTTTCACCCTAGCAAAAATTTACATTGATGCTGCTTGGCTTTGATTTTAGGATGAACAGTTCTCTAGCAATACCATCAAATGTTTGCTTTTATTTCAAGTATGTAACTTTATAGTCATTATTAAATGATTTGCTTGCCATTGCTATGTGCGCGTAGATGGTTCAATTTCTCATAATATATTAAAAAAGTTATAAGATACATACAATTTGGATTGAATCGCCCATCCCTCACTTTTTGCTTATGGAATGAAAACATAAATCAAACATTTTAAGTTATTGCACTGGTATTAATATAGTATAGTATTTGTATAACTTAATGTATACATACAGTTTGTAATGCTATGCACAAAATAGCTATATAACTCATGCGTCTGTGCATATTACTCACAATTAGTACACACTATGAAAATTTCTAGTTAGTTCTATAAAAATTACTTAGCATAGTTTCAAGGTTTCTAGCCACAAGTAAACTAAGTTTTCTGGTTTCCTTTTATTATGCATACGTGATTTTGCGACATCAAATAAGGAACAGTCCAACTATGATATATAGATTATTTTAGCATCACTTCTTTATTTCCCTCAAAGGGCATATAACTCATTATTCAGTTTTTAAGTAGTGATTAGTAAAATACGAAACGTATTGTATATTACAAATAACCAAACCAACCAAAAACCAAAATTTGAATGTACAATTAACTATTTATCCTTCACCACCCACTCGCAGAGTTGTATAATTCAAACAGCTTTAAAGTAAAGTTAAAATAATCGATAGCAATTAAATATCAGTTACATTAATATATAAATGAACTACCTAGAAATTCGATTTGATAGAACATTAGAACATAGCATATTAGTTTCCAACGTGACTCATAATGTCTGTAATTCATATAAACTTAAAATTTTTCAAAAATCTACTCCATATTTTACGTGCTTCACTGATTCGAGTGATTAAGTACCTTAGTATAATTTATGTAATGCCTATTTGAAAATTTCAAGTGTGTCTAGCACAACCTTACAAATACAAACAATACAGCAACGATTTTAAAGTAATTCTTTTAAGTACCGAGTATTGGTCCTTCTACAGTTTATATCTTCAGAAGTTATACAAATCTACAATGAGTCTCTTGCTCGCCTTCAAATGGTGTGCTGGTGAAGTGTTCAGATACTTAATAGTAATACATAGTTAACATTTCTCGATATCCCCATACACAACATTTTTAACTGTCTCCAGAGCAACCTCATTTTAAACACAAGCAAAACTTTTGATCAGTGATAGTTTCGTTTTTTCCTTTTATTTACTTAGCCATAGACATATTATATTTTGTTTTCTTGTTAAATATCAATTTACCTATAATCCACAAATATTTAATTTTAATATGAATCTGAAAATTTTGATATAATAAAGGTACAATATTTTGTCTGTAAAACAGAAACAGGCTTCATATTTGATGATTTGTATTTAATGCGTTGGGTAAATTCTCTATACATATTCGGATATTTCTGATTGAACTGAATTCAATTATCAGTAAAAAGTATAATTATAATTACAAAATATTCTGTAACGCTGTCCTTTACCACCCTCTCAATTTTATAAATAAATATATACAAATATATCAAACCTGACATCCTATTTAGATAAACATCTTGTCTCGCCATAAAAAGTTATGGTATTTAAATATTACTGATTTTGAAATAGTGCCTACGTACTACACTATAATTACTTACTGAATTCCAGATTAGCACATATCAAATATTTTAATTATACATAATATTATTCTCCGACTTAAATTTAATTTGTTACACAAAAATAATGTACTTAAATTTGTATGTGTGCTTGACCCTGAGATAAAATAGCATATAAAAATACTTCGTATCTTGAAGAACAAATAAGCGGTGTGAAATGTCAACGAACTTGTAGGTGTATATAAAAAAAGTGGAATTTAAACAAAGCATTTACCGGGTTTTGTATTCTCTTCCGGCAAAAGTAATTTTATTAAACGCATATTTTTTAAAAGTCTATATTATAATAGGTACCATAGTATTTTCTCAAGTAATAAATATGGAAAAATACAGGTCGTCCATATTTTGATTATGCATCAAACAAAACATAATTGACTTAACTAAGGGACTGTGTTCATGTTTTGTGTTATCCACTTTATATATTAGAGAGTTATTGGACGTGCCATAAGGTTAAGCGGTATTTAGGTTTCCCTTATATTGACATCTAAGCATGCGCATATGTGCTGTATTATTAAGGCAGCAATAATAAGGATACTGCTCGACCATATTTATGCATGATTAAGGTAACGTTGAGCAATCAAGGGATTATATGATAGATCGGGTCGTTCGGCCGTAATCGGTCATAACCGTCCTAACCTAAATTAAAAATAAAATGTTTTTCGTTTTTTTAAATAAGTTCCGTCGCATGTTTCAAGAAAAATGAAACAAAGATAAGTAAACTTATTTGAATCTTTTCAAAATATTGACTTCTATTTCTTTTCTCATTCACCATTAAAATGGCAATAATTGAGAGATATAAACAAAAGAATAAGGGAATCCCATCCGTCAAATTATTAACCAATAACTATATTTTTCTGAACAAAATAAGGGCAAGCAATATTTAAATAAAGTCGTTCCTATTACTGTTTGGCAGTATTAAAGGGATTTCCAATAACTCTCTATTATTTAATCTATCTCTAAAGAGTTCTAAGTTTCCTTCTTTGCGGAAGAGGGCTTGTGTGTGCTTACTTGAAGTCGGGGAATCCTTCTGATGTAGCAAATTATCGTCCTGTTACCATATTTAATAATTTTGCCAAAGTGATGAGATTTCAGTGTACAGTGTACTTTTTGGTAAAATCAACATGACTCTATATCTCACAAATCACTACCTCCAACTTTGTTTTGCTTTACACAGTATATTTGTAATATTTTAGATAATCATGATGAAGTTGATGTGGCGGTGTACACTGACTTCTCTGAGGCTTTTGACAAGATACATCACTCAGTTTTACTGAAAAAAACTGAATACGTTTGGTTTTAGTGATGAATTGCTTTTTCGTTCCTATCTTCACAATAAGGTGCAATGTTTCATGCAATGGTTTTAAATCTAAGACCTATGCAGCTGCATCGGGGGTTCCTCAGGGTTCCAATTTGGATCAGCTGCTGTTTAATCTGTTCAGGTAGAGTTAAATAAAATTATATTTTGATCTATTAACAATAAACTTTGACTAAATGTTAATAAATGCAAGGTTACTACAAGGTTACTACCTCCAATCCAATCCTGTTGTATATGATTACCATATTAATTAGCAAATACTTAGTCCTCCCTGTTCAACAAAGGATTTGGATATTATATTTGATAGTACTTTAAGCTTCTCGCAACATATTGAATATATTGTGAAGAGAGCCTCAAAAGCATTTAAAAACCCGAACACATTAAAATTAATATATTATGCTTTCGTTACTTCAAAGCTGGAATACTGTTCTTTAATTTGGAATCCTTATTATTATGCCTGTTGCATCAATAGTATTGAATCTGTTCAGAGAAAATTACTTAAATGCCTTTCATTTAAATCTGATATGGTTTATCCGGTACAAGATTTTGACAACAACTTATTAATACCTAAATTTAACTTTCATTCTTTAAAGAAGAGGAGATTTATATGCTCCATCAGATTACCCCCTATATTTTAACGCAAATTAATTTTTCATACCACATTCTTCTATTAGATTTTATATGACATTTTACTATGAATCTGCTAATCTAATGTTAAAGTCTCCTGTATATAATATGACATCCAATTTAAGTTTATTTTGTGATACATGTGATATAAATAATATCAATCTAAAGCAGCTGCTAAGAATGGACTGTGAGGTGCAGTTATAATTTTTTCTCATAGTTGTTGAGTTATTTATTTTTAATATATTTGACAACTACTTCTTGTTGTGTGTTTTTTATTGGTAGATCATGACCTTTAAGATCACGAAGCTTCACCACTTGTTTATGTAACTATGTTACAAGGAATAGGTATAAACGTAATTGTGTTTTTGAATTTCAATTGAATTTGTTTGGTTAAGATACAGATGAAATAAATCGTATTGTATTATTGCATAAAAAACAGTTCAAATAAAATCACTTAAATAAATAAAAAAATATATTTTAGAAATGTCACAAATAAATATTTTCAAAAAATAGCGAGTCCCATATTCAATGTGTAAAAAGGCAACTACTGAATATTTAGTTTGTTGTAAATTGAAATTTATTAAAAGTTCTCCCAAACCATTACAACAGCACATACCTAAAGTGCAAAGTGCCTTTTTACCCTGGTTTCCCCCGAAGTGGTCTTTTAAGTGTCAAAACACTATAAGAGGGTTTATTTAGTAGACAAGAAATACAGGTTACGGTGCTTTTTACCTACTATACCCTATTCAACTTAGTATGTAAAGTAACAGGCTTCAATGTACGGCATAATACACATTTTCTAGTTGCTTATGGCTTCTTTACGTTACACAAGACAGTTAGCAGTTATTATGTGTCAAAAAGGACGGAAAATCAAAAATGGCACCGTCATAAATTGTTACTGTTGTAAAGATTTATTGTATCACATAAATACAACTATCGGAAAAATACGACAGGTAAATAGGTTACAGGTTAACTTGAAATTTATTATACTCCCTATTAAAGGTCAAAGCCTATGTAATAGACAAAAGATTTAAGTGACTATCAAAAGCAAGTGGTGGATAGTTGGTTGCTAATTTATGCCACTAGTTTCAATTTTGTAGCTTTCTGTGCTGTTTTCGAGAAACATAGTGACTGTTAGTCAATGAATTGCTCCGCAATTAAGAACGATAGCAAAACAATTTTTGCTTTATATATTTTATCGCTCTTCGACATTTTTTTAATGGATGCTATCTTATTATTCTTTTCTTGACCATGCTTCATAAATTTGTTACTAACTTCTATTACCACATATTTGATAAACACCACCAATATTTAATAAATCTAAGTATTTTCAAACATAAGAGAGATGTAATAAGTGCATGAGATACAGTTCTTTTTGGAACAAACACAGTGCAAGAAATATGTTGCCAATTTATTTAAAGAAATTGTTACTCCTACAATTTTGATACCACCATATTTTTTATATATACTATCATTTGCAATAATAATGACACTCATTAAAATTCATTTTGCGATTTCTTTAGAACTTCTGATGTATTTGTAATGGAATCTACTTCATTTTTAATATTAGTTATTAGTTGTTTCACTCACCGATAGAGATTTAATGAAATTTCTACTCAGAATTTCCAGAAGTTCAAAAACTGTTTTAAGAGAGTGTCATTATTATTGCAAACGATTGTACAATCTGTTGAATAGGGTTAAAAAAATGATTTATAGCTCCTATAATTATAATCGCATTGTCTACATTACAATTAATGTCAAAAACCGAATTTGTTGCTACCTTTAAAACTTTGCAATACGCGTTATTATCTAGCCGTGGTTGAGACGCTAGAAATATATCGTCAAATTGTTTAAAATATTTTAATTTCAAAGCATTTTCTACATTAAAATCTATCGAAAAAGTCAGAAACAGAATATGTTGCTATCTTGAAATCATCAGCTTTGATGAGGCTGCGGTCAAGACGCTTGAATTATACCGTCAATCTGTATTTGTAGCTTTTCAAATTTTGGTATGAAAGCATTTTCTGCATTAGAAACTATAGAAAAAATCAAAAACAGAATTTGTTGCTACTTTCAAAATATCGTTTCATGCGCATTCATGCTGACGTCTTGACGCAAGCAGAAGTAGCAAAAAATTTTGTTTTTGATTTTTTTTTTATAGTTTTTAATGTAGAAAATTTGCTTTAATATTAAAATTGTAGCAGCAATAATTGTTATCACTACATACAAGCACCGGTTACGTTGTCGTTTTTCATATATTTTTTTTTATAGATACTGGGTAATGTAGAACATGCTTTGATGTCAAAATGATAGAAGCAATAAATCGCAACATATTGTTCTTAAATGAACGCCATGTATTGACGTGTTATGCTCACAAAAAATACCAAACTACTTGTGTGGTTCTTGGCAATAATTGCTGTTTATAAGATGTTATTTAAAGTAATTAATAAATAACACGATATCAATTATGGTAGTAGTCAGTTATTAAAAAACGATATAATATTTAATTGCATAGTGTCTACACGGCAACGGGATGTCGGCTAGTTGAAAATCTTGACTTATATAGTAATTTCATCCCAGTTTTACGATTTCAAAACATGATTAGACCTTGGTATAAGTGACCTGTTATATTCATTAAATATATTTTACTAGTGCTTTAATTCTTGTTTTATGATGGCTTGAAAACGTTTTTGTAACCAAAAGGCACCATTTAATTGTAAAACGATTACTATCGCTCCGATTTTGGTTCCAAATAACATATTTTATACCTCTTAAAATTACAAAAATAGTTACTTTTGTTACAAGTACTTAAAATACAGTTTTTTTCCGACAAACAGTTGCTGTTTCTAGACGAAGCAAGGCCAAGTGTGGAATATCAGCCCAAAAAACTTATTTAGTAAATGTTACAAACAATATTTATTTGTTAAAGCTACCAAAAACATTTATTCAAACCTCTTATTATGAATAATTAATAATCCAGTCAATCGGTACCCAAAACTGCCGTTTTCGTAACAAAATTGCGGTAATTAAAGTTACGCAAAAACACAGCCAAACTCTTATTATGTAGATATAATTAATAATCCTCAACGGCTCTATATGTTTTTTGGTGCGCTGAAATGAAATTTCAAGTTTGCTGTCTTGTAGGTGGTCGATTTCACAACGAAAAATGTTAAGAACCTCGAAAATTATCGCACTCTTTTCTGTTTTTCTTGTAAACTTTTTTCGAAATAACCACTCTATACAAAATTTCATATAAAAACTTTGGTTATCTGATGAGCGGTATTGACGCGTTGAAAACCCCATTTTCTTAGCCTTCAGTAAACACGTCAGTTTTGTATCAGCAGAAGCATTATACCACGTGAAAGTACAGTAAATTTCCTTCAAGAAACGTCTCTAATAGTTAATGTAATGGAGGGGAGGGAACAAAAAGGAAATAACGAAAAATGCCTTATGAGCCTTACAGCCAAAAGAATCCTTCTCATCTATCTAACATTGCCACTATACTTTCGATGTATTACGCTTGAAAGGGGTTGTTTCAAATAAATTGATGGCAAAGCGTCTTTGATGAAAACATTACATGTGTCATGACAGTCGAGCCCAGAATTAGGTCATCACTTCGAGTTGGTTATCCATCTGGAAAATAAAGGCATTTAAGTGTTAGAACATAATACAAAGGACGTATATGTTGTATAGTGAAATATCGATGTGTGAAGAAATACCTAATGTCATCTACGCAGTTATTTTAGTCATTTCTGTTTGGTTGTTGGTAGACCAGACAAGGTTTCTTGAGCGCCAAAGGCTCCAGATGAAGGGTCTTGGGTAAAGGACGGTCCAGGTAAAATATTAGGTGTTGTGAAAGGTCCAGACACAACAGTGAGTCAGAAAATAGTAATAGAATGTTTAGTGCTATGATAGTGAAAAATTGATTAGTAAAGACATAATACATACTGCAAAATGTTACATGATCCTCTGTCACCCCAGTTGCTTCAACCGTCTGTATCCAATTGTCGTTGACACTGGGACACGAGCATTGCTGGCACAGGTCTGTGCAGAACAGTCCTGCTCGCCTACATCTACATTGATCTTGCCAATCTGTCCTACAAGAGGAAGGACCTCAGGAGTCGGGGGTTTCAGTGTGGTAGTGGGAACCAATTAATTTTTCATTTTCTGCCTACAAAGCATCAGCAAATACGGCTTTCGTTTCTCCCACTGAAACTGCAGCTCAACAACACACGTTTAGAATTCCATGAGGTGCAGAAGTGGATAGGAATCTACTTCAATATAGAGCAGTGGAAATGGAAATTTTTCGACCAATATTTTGCACATGCAAGACAGATTGCCAAGATCGGAGCGGGACTGTTCTACACAAAACAATGTGAAGGTTAATGTTCCAACAATGCATTATGCATATTTAGTTTCTCAATTCTCTTCAATTTTTCTCTGTCATAACATTAATCATTCTATTACAATTTCTTCAATTGAAGAACTGTTCAGCCTGGACCTTCCATAGCCCCTGACTCCTTACCCCTTACCTGGATCTTCCATTGTCCAAGACGCTTCAACTGGACCTTCTAGTACCCAAGAAACATTGCTTGGGCCACTAACAATACCAAAAAGAAACGACTAAAATAACTACGTACATGACATCAGATATTTTTTCATACATCGACACTTTACTATACAATTTATCTGCCTTTTGAAGCCATATTCAAACACTGAATGCCTTTCTTTTCCATGTAGAAAACCTATTCGAAGTGACGAGCCAGTTCTTGGCTTGACGTTCACTCATTTCATGAAATATGTACATTACTTATATACTTTATTTTTGTACAGAATGGTCGAAAAACGCATAGTTTTCCATATACGAATATAAGTGAAAAACTGAAAAAAGTGCTAAAATTTAGAGGTTTTCTGCGTATTTTGCTGTGAAACTGATCTCCTAAAAGACAGCAAATTTGAAATTCAGATTCTGCACCCCAAAAACATATAGAACCGCTAAGAAATACACTTTCACTATTTTGTTCGTTGGAAAACCACCATTTGACTGGTCTATAATGTGGACAGAGCTAATGTTTCTCAAGAACAGTGAGATGCAGATTTTAATTACTATGCCAGTAACTAGATACACATAATAACTTGACATTTATTTTGTATAAAATAAAGTCATGGCAACTTTTTGGGATTGAGTTTGAAAAGAGCCAATTTAGGAACTTTGTTATTACATTATTGGTTAGGTTTTCTTTGCTTTTACGCCTCTTAAATGTCAAACGCAAATGATTAATCCCGGTGATAAAATTGAATCTCAATAACATTTTAATCATTGCGGAAAGAAAAGAGTATTATCCTTGTTATTATTTTTCCATTACAATTTTATTTGTTGCAGAAAATTGAAAAATTAATGTCGTGGTTTGAGTGGAATTTAAATTAAGTAATTCAGTCCTGAGTTCTATCCCTCTCAAGAACAAAATGTATGTTATGATTTTTTTAACGATTTTGATACATTTAAATAGTTCTTCTTCATAAAATAAAATCAATTATTAATCAGATTTGGTTTTAACGTTATAGTTTTGAAGTAGTACCTAGTATATTAATATGGTTGAAGTCTAATCTTAGTATTTATTGGCGTTAATTTAAAATAAAAAGTATAATAGGCTTGATAATAAAATTAATTCAACACATCCAGTTTTATGTCTTATATCCAACAATTTTTCAAGTTCTACAAATGTACCTTTCCTCTCCAGATGCATGTTTACGACTGGGTTATTGTTCCTGTAAAATTATGTTAATAGTATGTATTTATTCAAATGGAGAGTCGCAATGAATTAGTATAAATTTACAATAAAAATGTGATAAAATATTGCTTACTTAGTGTCTCATATAGGGTGTAACAGTCACATTGTGACAAACTATGGGAAATTATTTTCCTCACCAACATACATGAAAAAATAATATTAACATATTTTTCTAAGATGATTCCTTATTGTATATGAAAATGAAAAGTGGAGCGTTTTGAATCAATTATTTAATTGAATACATATAATTTAGACTTGACAGATTGTAGTTCTTCGTTAGCTAGTAGCTATTAATATTTAAAATTTTATTAGTAAAAATAACTATAGTCCACTGCTAATGATGATGTAAAGACTTATGAATGAGTTTTGGATTTTTCCTAGTGAAAAAAATTCAAGGATAAAAATGATTCTCTTCAAAATAACATTTATTAGCCTTTTAAAACCTTTGAAACATTTTTAAATACCGGCATTACTAGATAATTTTTGTTAAAGTTTAACATGTTGGTAGCTCTATCTACAATAAAAAAAACTGTACTTTGCTACATATTGATATTATGTAAATTCAATTGTTACTAAATACATAATTGATCCAAAATTATGCTTCACATGATCTCTGTGATAGGTAGTAGCAAAGAAAAGCGGAAAAAGAGTGTTTTTATTGTTTTTCTCGGCAACGAAAAGCGTGAGAATGGTAAAATTTTGTGGAAGTGTTACCATCATCAAAAGACACTTGTGACATATTTTTTCACTTTTTGAAAATAATTGGGAAATTGGGTTGAAATAAACTACCCCTTTCAGTTTTTTTTAACTATACTTTCAAAAAACTTCCTTAACGACATAGAAAATAATAAATTAGGTTAAGCCGATTCATTTAGAAACTTTTTTCTCTCTTATATGTTTTTGATAAAATTAATTGTTTCGGCGTTAAAAAATAAAATGTAAAGTATTGCACGTCGTGAAGAGGTAGTTTTACTACACCCATTGTTAGGAAAAACTGGTTGGCTGCTGTCAATTTCCGGTTGTTTCCATTGTTGCTTTGACAGATAGCACCCATATCCATATTTGGTCTATAAAAAAAAATATTCAGAGGCTTAATAATAATTGTATTACAAATAATTACCACAACATTCATTACTTCATTAGTCGATGTAAAATCTGCTCATAGATGTGTTTAGTGACTGAAGAATTGTTTTAGGGCATTTTGTACTTCTACATCCGATCTAAAATACTCTCATATAATGACTATGACACTATTTCAAAAGTCATACTTACATTTTCCCACATGTGCTTTTTTAAATTTATTAACGCACTCAGTGCTATAATGACATTATAAATTAAATTAGACTCTCATTAAACATTTCTTGAATAAACAAAATAGGTAATATATTGCAAATGCGGCCTGCTTAATAATAATATGCCGCCCCCTCTCCCGCACAAGTATCCACTTCTGGGCTAATCCCTGTGATTAGAATGAGGGGTAGAGATATTATTATTATTATTATTATTATTATTATTATTATGAAAACTAATTTATGAAATACATTGGCAGTAAAATCTCTACAATTGGATAAATTACTAGCAGATGCTGGCATGCCTAATGATTTGCTTGAATAGGTGTATGTGAACACAATTTTTAGATGTTGATGGAATATTTTCGGCATTCAAGAGAACATTCTTGCTTTTGCCTAAAATTTTCATATCCGTTCGTTTCTTTTTTTCAATAAAAGTTTCGATGCAACCTTAAGCGACAGAATTAGACTTTCAGTCACCATGTCTTTTTATACTGAAGAAGTCTGCCTCACAATCAGCTTAAAGGTAGGTTGAGGATCGTTGAAAACAGTGCCCAGTATACGCATTTGGATTAGGCAATTTAAGACATCATTCTTGAGTGAAATTTCTGTTTTTATCACTGAGTAGATAATAGCACCAAAGGCTTTTGCGTTTTAATTAGTTCGTTGAAATAATCTAAATCTTTTGTCATTAGTTATGTTGCCTATATATCTATTTTATTTACAGGCTAGAATATTTTTTAAATAAAACATCCCTTTTAAAATCGACTGGAAAATTAATAAATTAAATAAAAAAATAAAAAAATTAACAAAAAATTCATTAATTATGCAGTGCGTCCAAAACGTAATGCATAAATTCATTACCTAATTAAATAATATCATTAAAAATTCCCGAAACAGGTTTATTTTCGATTTTAATTTACTGTTTTTTTCAAATAAATATTTAATATATAGGGTGACCTATCGAGTAATGACGTCTTCATCGGCTTTTTAAATGAAACACCTCATTTTCTATTTCCGGATTTCTCTCGCTGAGCTGATTCCAAAAATACATCACAAGCTGCTTCAAACTGGTACAGGGTGGGCAACAACACCAAAATTACAAATGAATAAATGTACTAATAATTAAATGAAATTATGCACTGTTCGAGGCACTGTTATTACAACTACTTTGATAAACTATTAACACTCCAAACACGTTTATTAGCGATTTTTGCGAGCCCAAGCAGATTATATTACTTCTTATCCATTAATTGGCTAAAGACGATGATGACCAAAGAACTGAATTCTTTTATTTGAACGGGCATGTTAATCGGCAAAACACCCGTTATTGGTCTTAGGAAAATCCACATTGGATGCAAGAATACCATACGCAACGACCACAAAAGGTCAATGTGTGGGCTGGTATTGTGAGAAATACAATTTGTCGATCCATATTTTTTTGATAAACATTTGACAGGAGCATTGCATCTGAATTTAGTAACGTGTAACTTTCTATTAAATTTTTATATAATCCTTTGGTATTGTTGCCCACCCTGTACCAATATAAAGCAACTTGTGACACATTTTTGGCATTAGCTTAGCAAAGAACATCCAGAAATGTGAAAAAAAGGATGATCCATTTAAAAATACCGGTAATGACGTCATTACTCGAAGGAGGGTTACCCTGTATATTAAATAATTATATAAAAAACAGTAAATTAAAATCAGAAATGGACCTGTTTTGGTAATTTTTACTAATATTGTTTATTTAGCTAATAATAAATTTATGCGTCACTATATGGACGGACTGGACGGACTGTATGTATGTAATGTTTTTATTGTAAGATTTTCGAGCCATACAAAAATAGCTTGTTTCTTACAATAACAAAATAATTATAAAGTAAAAAAACCGCAATAAAAATACCAATTAACCATTCATCCTATGGCTTTATGATACGCACAAAATACGCTTCATGTTATCTGAAAAATAAGCCTCGCTCTGTGGCAGAGCGAAACCGGCCCTGTAAAAGGATCGCCGGTCTCTATAACGCCATTTGTTACCCTGCCCGTAGATAATAAAATTGTAATTGCTGTGCAAAATAAACGAAAGAAAACCAGTGGAGCTTAAACATTGTTAGCTAATCGCCACCGACTATACATGAAATGGGATATTTGGAATATCCATTTATCTGGTAAAGATGCTGACACAGAACTCGCCGACCAACATTAATTCACTGATATCAGAGATTGAATTACGTACCGCCAGATTTATATGAAAATGCCTGGCCGTATTATCAAAAATGCTGCCCGAATGTCATTCGTTGCGCATGGGGGATTTTATCTGATTAAAGCTCAATTTTTTTTAAGTCAATTAAATTAGGATCGCCCGAGCGAAATATGTCAGCTTTATGACTGTTGCCGATGATAACGTGGTATTTTTAACAAAAGAATTCTGTTTAATATAACGTCACTAAGCTTTCATTAAATTAGCTGCAGAATGTGTTAATTGAACAGAATTTTTAACAAATTAAAAAAAATAGAACTACACTACGAGTATATACAGGTTGGTCCGTAAGTAATGGTCCATGGAGCCATACTAGATTTTTCACTTCAAAATATGTATTACGATTTAACCGAAGTCGTCTTAATAAAATGTTGATAATAAAAAAGATACAGAGTGTCAAAGATAGAATTTAAAAAGTGACTTTTGTAATAATTACACTGTCTTTGGATATATTGTCATCACTCTGACATCTAATTGATAACAACAACTCTCAAATTCAAGACTGTAATTCAAGACTGAATTAGTCGGCCGTTTATTCTTCTTTTATAGACCTAACGAATATTCCAGGTATTTTCTAGCATTTCTAGATCCATTTCTCGAACGATTCTCGTCGCTTCTCAATTTTCCAGTCGCGCCTCGATCACGGCATTATTTTGTTTGTTTACCAGAATCGCATAGGGGATTATTATTGTTATTATTATTGTCATCATTATTATTTCCATTGCAATAGCGACAGCGATTCTTTGAATTGTGATCGGGGTTTTCTACGGCACTTATAGGTGGTTAGGTAGGCTATTACGCCATTGACATAAAACTAATAAACGAGGTGTATTTAGTAATTTGTTTTATTTTATTTAAAACAACTCAAATCTCCTAATTTCATAAATATGTAGCACATTCGAGGTAAGTAAATAAATAATATAAATAAACACAACGTAGGTAAATCTTCTCGATTATTGGCCAAATACTTCCTCTTTCAACAATGTTGAACGAACCCGGATATGTTACACTACAATATCAATTTTAAAATTTCAAAATAAATGTTTTTAGATATCAGAAACCATAATATGTTGTTTATTTCGACGTATTCTATAGAGGGCGCCACTTCCGCCGATATTGTGACGTATATGTGACTGTAACGTTTTTGACCCTAACGTTATCATGTTTTATATTAAAAATCTTAAACCTACATTGTTTTTAAGGAAAAGGAGGTATACTTTTCATTAGTGTCAGAAATTGGCCATTTTTGAGAAAATAGCTTTTCAACAATCAGCTGCATAGTTCATTGTACAATAGTTTAACGTAGTAGGTGCCAAAATTGTCTTGCAAATTGGATAAGTTGAAGGTAGATCGACAAGCAATAAAATTTGCATTGGTGTAAAATGCTACGGATAGTATTTTTCATGCAACGTTTTTAAAATGAAAGTCATACTGGCCTTGCAGCTCCAAATAGTCGTCCTGATGATTTATCATGTCCAAAATCATCTATTCTCATATTTAAGTTGCTAGATTCAAAGACAGTAAAAATCACTTTTAAATTCCAACGTAGACACTATGTATCTTTTTTATAATCGATATTTTATAAGGTAAGTTCGCATAAATCATAATATTTTGAAGTGGAAAATCTAGTATATATCTTCATTTTCCATATTTACGGACTGCTAAGGAATGATAAGGTCTTTCCTATAACGTATTTTTCTATGACACTCCGTTTTCTTGATACAAGACGTTCAATTCTAAAGAAAAATCTTATTTTCTTTTTATCCACTAAAAACAAATAAATATTTTTCCTTCAAACTAGGTACCTATGCAGTAATCATAATAAAAACTGTTTTTCAACTGTTTTTCAACTGAAGACAATGGTGTAGGCATGGAGTCTTGTTCAAACTTGAACTTTTCAACTTGTACGCCAATGGTGAAAAGTATCTTTTCAGTACAAATATTTGTATTGTATCTTTTTTATTTTCTGAAACAAAGCTTGTTTGAGAAAGTTCACAAAGAAGCTATTTTTCAGGTATTTTGGCTTTTTCTAACCAGAATTATTCTAGAAATTTAAAAGTTACACATTTTATGGCTTTTAATTTTCTTGAAATTTTCTCTCTAAAAATATGAGATATTTTGTGCAGTTTCTGAAGTACCGACTGAAACTGAAAAAGTATATTCTAGAGTAAAACAAGATGATATATTTCCAAATTTTCAACCTTTGATTTACTTATGTCTGATTTTGATATCACCGAAGAGAGCGAATATCCATCTCTGTTGAAAAGTTTATGTCGAACAAAACACTTTTCCAGTTTTCAGCGGTTATTTACGGAACTACACAGTATCTCATATTATATCTTTTCAGAAAATTGAAAAATATAAAAGTGGACAATTTTTTTGTAAATTTAAGTCACCCTGTATACTGGGGCTGCTTGATGTCGTAAAAGTAACCAGTATATGCTACATGTTTTCGACTCACAGTTGCATGCCCTTTCCAAAAATGTAATAATATACAGTGTGGTTCAAAAGTCATGTGTATTTTGGAAACTGGTACTTTTTGGAAATATCGCTCGGAAAGGACAATTTTTAGTGGTGTTAGATTTTGAAAATTGAACTCCACTAAATTTCAGTCCCCAAAAAAAACAAAATTAACCAATTCAAACGATTTTTTTAAAAATCATTCAAACATGGCAAGCGTTATCAGATTCATATCAAATCAAAAATTTGTAATTGTCTTTTACATCAATACATCATCAATTGGTTGAAGCTACACTCAGTTATATACTTTAAATTCAGATAAATAAATTTGAATTAAAAAGCGATTATCGATAATTTAGAAACGTTTGGAAACGAGTTAAGTCAGTAATTATAAAGAAGTCTGGGGCTCATGGCTATTCTATAATACGAACTTTTTTGTGCTTTTAGAAAATATAATACGCTGTAGGTATGCCGCGCTCATTTATTATTTTTTTTTTAACTTTATCATGAAAGGAGGTAGATATTTTATGTTTTCATTGTTTGTCATTATTTTTACCAATAGGCTTAGCAGATAATATAGGCACCTATATTCATATTATTTACGTATGATATACAAGATTAAAATATTATACATAGGTATACGAACTAAGCGGATAGACTTATCGGATTATATTTTTTACAGTTAGCACAATTGTTTAGGGATTTTCAAACACCATGTTCATTTAGAAGCAAGTTCAACAACGGCCTTATTTATGGTCATGTTAACCCTGTAACGGTTACACAGCACAAGAACTTATCTGTCTTATGGCACTAAAAAAATTCTTTCACATTACACGCTGCAAGTAGCATTTTTAAAGCAACTTCAATTGGTTTTAACTTACCATTTACCTTCCTCTGCATGCTTGAAGAGCTGCAGCTAAAATAATTACACACGATTGAAGATAAGTCTCGTTTATATTTATTTTGAGACTGGTTAATCAGGTGGCAGTTTTAAAATAATTATTTATTTGCAGGGAGATTCCTTCTTCGACTTACATGCGATATTTTTGTTTTTCTGACATGTCAGTCGTTGTTTAAAAACAAGGAGTTGATTTCCTATCAATAAAATTAATATGCCTATATGCACATGATGGAAAAATGTTATGATATGAATGAATTTTGTAATAAATCTTTGTATTGAATACCTAATACGTTAAATTTAATTGACAGTGTGGACACCTACATTATTAATACAGGAAAAGAGGACCAAATGATTTATAAATACAACTTGATATTTTTACGACGTCTTGGATGATATATCAGGCCAGCTATATATTTTCGGATTTTTAATAGGCTATAAATTTGTAATGTGTAACGTTGTACTCCAAGTTATCGCCGTTTTACGCTTAGGGTAGTTTAAGCATTTCTTTATTTTATCAAGTCTTATATAACACGCGTTATTGTTAATTTTTGTAGCTCAGTAGAATGAAGTACTTCTTATCGATATTGAAATATTTCAATTTAAAATAAATACATCCCACAATCAGTTGATAAGTTTATTGAGAATGCAAAATATAAAAATAAACTGGAAAGTTTTTTTTTTCTAGAAAATGAAGCAGAATCTATTTTAAACTTTATACAATTAGAAATTAAATGCATTCAATAAATTTTAAAAATTTTCAAGGGTTTATATACTGGGGCGATGTATAACTTTATAAAAGGATCATTTTAGTATGAACTTGTCTTCAAGTGCAAGTCACCATATTTCGAATAGTTGTCTAATTTCGGACAGTCATATATCTAGTAGATTCTGAGATGGTTGAGACATGCAACTACTTCAAAAAGAGCATCCTCTAATACTCTAGTTCCTCTACAAGTGAAAATTCTGGGATTATTCAACAGAGTAGTAGGTACTAAACACGTTGAATAGATGCCATGAGCTTTTTGCAATTCCGACCTGACACATGTACTTTTTTTCCAAAACTTCTGCTTGCTGTATCCAGAGTAAGTCTAAAACTGTAGCAATTTATTTGCTGTATTAAATTCTAGTATTTTTTATTATTTGAATCTGGCAAAAATTGAAACCCTAAACTATAGGTAACGTTTTCTAATTTCGAACATTTATGGTTACCCTATTTCAGATTAGTATTCTAAATTATGAACCGTTTGGAAGGATTACTCTCTCACCTCGACAAGATCCAAACTTATAAGTAGTTTAAATATATTCTCGTAGTGGGTTTGAAACTTCATAAAAAAAAATCGTAATACGCTTGAAGATTCATCGTAGATTTTGTCAGGCACATCTTATAGAGACTCTTTAAAAAAGTTATTCAAAGAAACGGAAAGAAAGGAAAGCTTAAAAAATAAAAAACTGTAGTAAAAAATATCATTCATAAAATTGAAACAAGGATATCTAATAGTAAAAAAAATAGTGGCAGAAAAGGACTTGCTTCAAAGTGGAAAAGTGTTCATTTACTAACACTATGACGAGGATTTGATAGAATTCGACGAATACCAGACATGGTGCTAATAATTTTGGTTCCGCCGAAAGCAATTGAGACAATTTTATAAAATGTTATGTGTCTTAGATGAGCCCATGAAGAATGTGCTAATATAGAGAAGAAAAAATATTTTGCATGTGACTTCTGTTTAAAAATCCAAAATTAACATTTTTGTGAGACGATATTTTGATGTTACAATGTTCAATAAAAAATAATGCCCAATTTTGGATGCCCTATCCGAAATTGAGCACCTTTTTCGAAACTAATAAAAAGGGCAAGATGTCTTGTGTCTTGTAGATTATGGGTTTAATATTTAAAATTAAAAATCACATATACCAACATAGTTTTGATTTAAACATTTTAAATATATCAAGAGGACCTCATCTTTAAATCGCAATACCAAATTTTCAGGAGTTCGATACATAATAATAATAATAATAATAATAATAATAATAATAATAATAATAATAATAATAATAATAATAATAATAATAATAATAATAATAATAATAATAATAATAATAATAATAATAATAATAATAATAATAATAATAATAATAATAATAATAATAATAATAATAATAATAATAATAATAATATGCCATTATCCGTTGCACTTCGTCGTACCCGGGGTTACAACTGCGGTACCCCAGGAGACCGGAGGCATAAGGTCACCCATTTGTTCTATATGGATGACCTTAAACTCTACGCCTCCGGAGAGAGGGATTTAAATCAGTCCCTCAGAGTGATACATGAGTACACGCAGGCGGTTGGGATGGAGTTCGGGCTGGACAAATGTGCACTTGTTCATCTCAAGAGAGGACGATGCGGTCCATACGGAGAAGACGCCCAGCTCATAGACGGAAGCATCTTTCACTATCTAGATGCCGGAGAGTTGTACACCTATTTGGGTGTCCCACAGCGGGGCACTCATGAGGTGGCAACGGTGAAAAACGCTCTCCGCGGCAGGTATCGGCACCGCCTCCGACAGATCTGGTCTTCGGAGCTGTCGGGTAAGAACAAGGTGAGTGCCACAAATATGCTTGCCGTTCCGATCCTTCTCTACTCCTTTGGAGTAGTGAAATGAACACAAGAAGAGCTGAGGCAACTCGATGTAGGGACCCGTAAAATGATGCATCTCCATCGGAGTTTGCATCCAAGATCGTCCGTTCCGCGGCTATACTTCCCAAGAAATCGGGGAGGCCGTGGACTCTTGAGTTTGGAGTGTCTCCAGGGCAGAGTGGTTTTGGAGGAGGCCTGCAAAGTCATCAGGAGCTCGGATCCCCTTCTCTGCATGGTCCAAGACCATGAAGCAGTAGGGATAGGAGCGTTTGTGTATAAGGCAGCGAGAAGAGCAGCCGATGAACTTGGTCTCGTGTTCGATACTGAGCGGGAAAATCCAGACTCTGTCATCTTCTGCAGCTACATAAGGATAAGCCAATGCATGGTCTCTTCTACCGTCATCTAGAGGGGCTTGGCTTATCTGAAAGGCTGACCTTTGCTTTTTTGAGGTCAGCGGGGCTGAACTCTGAGACCGAGGGATTCATAATGGCTTGCCAAGATGGTGTAATTAACACACTCGTCTATCGTAGTCGTGTCTTGGGTATCGAGGTTCCTGATACCAGCTGCAGGGCCTGCCGCCAGGCGCCGGAGACGCTTATGCATCTCCTGTCGACCTGTCCGGTATATGCGGCCACAGCGTATATCCAAAGACACGATTCAGCCTTACGGGTGTTGTATTATCATTTATGACACTCGTATGAGATAGACGAGACGCCAGTGCTGCCTTATGCTCCGGGGGATATAGAATCCGTAGTGGGGAATGAGAAGTGCCGAATTTATTGGAACTATTCATTCCCCACCCTCAGGCAAATCCAAGCCAATAAGCCTGATGTAGTCCTCCTCGACCACCAGCTTAGGACGATGTTTGTGATTGAGTTCTCGGCTCCCGCAGAGAACAACATCGTCCTAAAAGAGGAGGAAAAACGGAGGAAATATCGAGATCTTCTCTCCGAGCTCCGCAGGCTGTATCCAGACCACTCTGTTAAGATTGTGGTGCTAATTATAAGATCATACCGGCTTGTCGAAATTCGGCAGAGATCTTAGCCGGCAGAATGCAGAAGGCAATCGTCCTTGGTTCGCTACGTCTGCTCAGAACACACGATTTACGGGCGCAATGATTACTGACTCCACGGAGTGGAGAGTGGTCATTGCTTGACTCTCCAGAACATCTCCGAATGTGTCGGAGCCTCGGAAGGTGTTTACTGGAAAAAAATAATAATAATAATAATATTTATTAATCCTTTCTGACATAAAAATGTATAGGACAAGTCAATTTACAAAGTACAGGTATCAAACATAATAATACAAACACAAACATAAAAATATATGAACATATACATACACATATATACAAACAAACATATACTCACATATAAATATAACAAATAAATAATATTTATTGATCCTTTAACACAAACAGATGTATAGGACATGTCAACAAAACAAAACAGAAAGTACTCTCAACACTAATTATTGTAAATTGTCATCTAAATACTCATCTATGCTATAGTAAGATTTGATATGTAACAATTCCTTAATATATTTTTAAATGTTTGTTTGTATTTAGATATACAATGAGGTGGTAATTTATTATATAATTTAATTCCCTGATACATAGCAGACATTTCAAACCTTTTAGTTTTATGTTTAGGAAAACTCAACAAATCGCAATTCCGCGTGGAATATCCATGAAAGTGAGAGTTTTTGGTAAAGTGGTGAATATTTTCGCTAACATGCAGCAGTATTTTATAGATATATATACAAGGAAATGTTAATATTTTGTATTTAACGAATATATTCCTGCATGTTTCGCGAGGACTAATACCAAATATTTTCCTAAGAATTCGTTTCTGCGCCACAAAAATCCGGTTACTGCTGGCCGAATTACCCCACAAAATAACATTATAAGAAATATGGCAGTATACTAAACTGTAGTAAACGTTCAATAGTGTACACATGGGCATTGTATTTTTACAACGAGAAATAGCGAAAAACGATTTATTGAGTGTTCTATTAAGTACATTCACATGGTCACGCATTTTAATTGATCATAGAGATAAACACCCAAAAACTTAGTGGGTTCGGAAGATTGTAAATCGAAATTGTTATAACATAGGTTGAGTTTTACCTCAGGTACGCAAAAGGAGCGAAAGTACAGAGCTTTTGCCTTTTTAAGGTTAACAATGAGATTGTTAGATTTGCACCATTTTACAAAACAAGTAATAAAGTTTTCACAATTGGCACTAAGTTCCTCAGGGGTCCAAGCCGAGACCACAAGAGAAGTACCATCAGCAAACAAAGTTAATGATGATGAGTTTACATGTTTATAACAAAAAAATTAGGGGACCCAGCACGGATCCCTGAGGCACCCCTAGGTCAGTATTTTTAGTTTCTGAAGTGCAATCATTTATTTTAACACAAAATGATCTATTAGTAAGATAGTGGATCAACCACTCTAAGAATATCCCTCTAAATCCAATGTTGTATAGCTTGCTCTCAACGAATGAAAAATTTAGACAGTCAAACGCACGTGTTAAATCAAAGAAAATTCCGGCAACATGTTTACCTTCGTCTAGCAATTTATAAATAAGCTCTATTTTCCTGATCTTGACGCACCATCACCACTTTTCACTTTTTGTCGATCAATGTTTTAACTTCTAAACCATCGGATTTCTTCAGACATGGTACAAAAAACTAACAGACCAATGTATCAGTGATTTAATCTGTTCTATTTATTTAAAATTTGGGAGTTACGAAATCATTTCCACAATCTAGAATTGCTTGGCATAAAATAGCCACTATAGTATTTTTGTACTAAATCTATTTAAAATTATCATTTTTTCACTTATACAAGCCTAAGTGAGACGCAGCATTAGCCACTTTTCGAATGCACCATTAAAGTAAGAAGGTAATATATTAATAATATAGAAACAGGAGCAAATCATGGCTTTAAACGAGTTTGAAATCTACTTTATAATTAAAAAAAATAGTATTTTCAGAATATGGAATCAGTAATTTCTGCATGGTGTAGAATTGATAATTTGATGATAATGTATGATAATTTTAATAAACTACAACTTTGATTTACAGCGATTTATAGAGATTAACCCCATATCTTTTTTCCTAAAACATGTAAAAGGTGTAACACAACCTATATGGAACATCAAATCTTTGGGTATTTAGAGCAACTTATTGCGTTTTATAGCAGTTTATTTATGGCAATACATGGAATATACTTCAGTTTGGTATCTGATTAGACTTAACTAATATTCGATTATTATTCTCCGTATGAAAATACTTCTCAAAATAGGTTAGCTCTCCAGAAACTTTATTCTTTCGTTCCAATTCATGATATCGACTATTTTTTAATATGTTCTGCCATTTTTACATATTTACTCAAAAAACAGATGATGGTTGATGAATCAAATACATAGGTAGGTATTTTCGGACAATTTGTTTTTTTAGTTTGTGCCGTTAATAATAGGGGATTTTATTTTACTAGGTACATATCTTCGTTTCACTATAACTAAAATTGGCATTAGACTGTTTTTTCCGCCTTGTAAAATGGTATATTTTTTATCCTGAACATGTTTGTTTCTATGTATTTGTTTTTCTATAATTTGGCAAGTCTACATCTGTCTACCCAAAAAGGAGGTAAATTTAAATAATCTTATTCAGGCTTAAATCACCCTACTTATACATCTAAAACATACCTACTAAACCATCGCCACACAATGAATCCCTTAATCCTATTACACAATAATTTGATTAGTTTGTAGTTGACAATGAATTGTGGACATTAACAAATAAAAAAACGTTACACGCTTGACAAGTTTTTGTGTACAAGCTCAGGACGGTAGAAGCTATTTCTGTTGTATTGGTGGGCGATATTTGGATTTAATTCCATTCTATCCATTATCTGATTTTCATATTGTGGGAACCGGAGCTGGATAGATCTCTCTTTAAAAGAGTTGTAATCTAGCTTAGGCTAAAATCGAACTGAAATGCATTAGGATTAGAGAAACACCGTAATTTAGTTTAACACTTCGTGTGCTCTTTGCATGGTGAAAGCGGCATTATCCGGTAAAAATCTATTACATTTTAATTTAAAAGATTAGTAAACATCAACGAGGAGTGTCAACAAATACAAAGCTCATTTATCATAATGGGACTGACAGCGAACTGACATCTGTTAATAGTGTGTTATAACAATTTAAAAAAAGTACGAGTATGCCTATATGAAATGTAAAACCTAGTTAAGTTTCAAGATGTACTGAAGTGATAATATTTATAATATGTTTACTTTACGTTTCGTTCAAGTGTTTATATTTCTTCTTCGTAATTCAAGTTCAATATTTGCTCATGTCGCGGATTATGTCGGAAATAGTATAGGTATTGTAATGCTAGTAAAAAGGGTGGAAATAAGACGCAATATGAGATATTGTGAAGGGTTTCAACCACATGACTACCGCTAATATATTTAAACAGTTCATTTTACTTTCTTTAATAGATTCCGTTCATACTTTTTACTAAAACTGATATGTATATACAGGGTGTCCGGAAATGATGAGCAAAAAATTCAGGGGATAATTCTAGACCGAAAGTAATTGCTATCTCTTTCTATAACATTTTTTCCAAAACTGATTATTAACGGAGTTACAGGGTATTAAAATTAAAATTTTAATTTCGATATTTGTAAATAACTTCTAAAGAAATCCAAATATTTACATAAAATTTGTAATTCGGGGGTTTTTGTGGACGAGAAATTCAAATATGTTTCTAATTTTGACGTCACTAGTAGAGGGCGCCACATCTTAATGTATCCATCTGACTATCGAAACAATCGATTCTCCTATCTGTTTTATTTGAAAAAGGTATACCTTGCTGAAGTCGGTAGGCGTAACCATTTTTTAAATAATCCTATTTGAAATGCTCAGTGCACCGAGTAAAAACTGTTTTGGTTTCGGGTAAAGTGCCTTTTCTGCTGAAAATACAGCAAACTGTTACTTGAAAAAGTTGTTCAGAATGGTAAATTGCGGACTATTCTGTAGCATCTAAAGTACAAATGATATTAAAAACTTTTTTGGGGTATATTGTGATTACTAAAAGCTACATTTTAAATTTATTTATATGTTTCAGAAAGATGTACCATATCAAAGTTAGATTATTTTAAATAAAACACTATATTTTTTGCATTTTTGAGTTATACACTAATAAATAATGTGTATTCCTTAAAACTTTCCTATACCTATCTCCCACCATTTTTGAAATAAATGAAATTTACGGATATTACAGAAATAAAGAAAAAATACATTAACGTCAAAATAAATAAAGTAAATGAATGTGTCGATCACCATCTTACTAACTAGTCTTTATTATACGTACTTACATGTTTACAATTGTGCCAAAATATACATAGTGTTTTTAATCATATAGTATATTACTAACCTCAAATAACTTGCTTAACTTAAATTTAACACCCTATATTTTTTTATCTGTTTGATTAATTATCTTTCAATCCATATTAGGGTTGCCCATACCTAACTCTAGTAGTCTTTAAGAAATTTAAAATCTATTTTAAAACAATATGGCGAAATGTAATGTAGTTGGCTTTGATAATATTGTTTATGCATCTCAGTTACTTGGTTAGTTTTGATATTTACATTGTCAATTTGTTCTACGAAAGTGTTAAAAATGTAATTATTAAACACCAGTTAAAAATGAAAACTTGTTCTAAACAAGAAAGAACAGAAGTGAGGTTAGTTATAGGCGAATGTCAGTAAAACTGTTTTTTGGCAAGTAGAGTATATGCTCAGAAGTTCCCAAATAGAAACCATCCCAATAAAAATGTATTTAAAAGATTACTGCAAACATTCAGAAACACATAAAGTGTGGAATATAAAAAATAGACAAAGACCAGTGAATTTCAAGTCATTTGTTCCATAATAGAAAATTTGCATACAAGTCAGAGACAGATTAGTAGAGAAACATATATTAGCAGGAGAAGGGTGTCTAGAATAATAATTGCAAAAACAAGTTTCGTCCCTATCACATTCAGATGCACCAAGAACTCTATGACAGGGACTTTGACTGTAGAAGGAATTTTTGCTTATGGGTTTTAGAGGAAGTGGGAGCCGATGATGATTCTTTTGATTTTGTTCTGTTTACAGATGAAGCTACTTTCCACAACAATGTGTTAGTAAACCGACACAATTTTCACTATTACAGTAGCGAGAATCCTCATTACTGCCGGACTGTTGATCATCAACACCGTTGGTCCTTAAACGTATGGGGTGGAATTGTGTCTAGAATAACTGCAAAACACAAGTTTCGTCTCTATCACATTCAGGTTCACCAATAACTCTATGACAGAGACTTAGACTGTAGAATGAATGTTTGCTTATGGGATTTCCGAAACCAAATTGTTTTCACTATTTCTCCTCAGCTATAAGTTCCTATTCATATAAGTTAAGAATGAGTCTGTATATTACAGTTGACATTTTCAGTGACTACGGCATTACTGTCTACTGACCTCTAATGCAGTTTACTTACCATTGATGTATCAGAAAATCATTTATTTAAAAAATTTAATAACTGTAACACAGATCAGTTACTTCAGCAATAAATTTTAGTCGCAACCGTAATCGTTGGTAGCCCCAGTTAGCTGTTACCATTAAATTGCGTATGTTCTTCTGTTTCATTATAAGTTTTGTCTGGGCCAAATGTATTTTTAACTACCACTAGTAAATTTCTCCTCAGGTATCAAACCATTTTAAGTTAAGAATAAACAAACACAAAAAATACAGTAAAATGGTACTGAACAAATCTCAAAACATGATCACTAATTAAATTTAAGTTGACATAACATAAAAAGATCATCTCAGTTTTATAGATGAACATTAATTAATTATACAAATGAGTTAATTTTGACAAAAAAGAAGACAAGTTTCTTTTCCACAGCATGATTTGTAGGACATAAAATTAATACCGCTCACATGTTTCTCGTTATCTACTTACTATTTTAACTATTCGACGTCACTAAGAGAACAAATATGTATATTAGTGAAATTAATCTTAAGTAGCGGACCCCTTTAATTACTAAAAATATAACATCCGTTTTTAAAGCGAGACCATCTCCCGTTCCTCCCTTTTCTGTGCCGTAACAAAATTAATCTCTTCGAGTGCATAACCATAAAATTTCGGTTACCTCTCAAGCCTGCATTACAAAAAGGTTTATTGGATATAAGTGTAACTTTTCACGGTTATTGATTTTGACATATAAATGAGTCTTAGCTGCCATAAACGATTTTAGCCAGTAATTAGCGGCAGCTTCCAAATAAGAGCATCCGTATATAATTGCATATTCATATAATAATCTAACAGGTTTTCCATATTACATTTCGCATTATTTATGGCCCGAGAGTTCTTATTGATATTCCGGTCAGGTGGAACGGAGTAGGAACATGTTGTTTGGTTAGCCGTATAATCAGCTTTATTATGTGTTGCATTTTTTAATTAAAAACTGACCGGTGCGCCTTTCGGAATAGAGTTGTCAGGTCGCATCGATACCTCCCTCAATTTGTCCAGAAAGGGTCTTTAAAATGTAATATTAGCGATTCAGAAGAACAATCATTTCGTTTTATTAATGATATAATTCAAATAAATCAAAGTTTAAATATCATAATTATGTGAAAAACATTCATCCACAACCAATTATGTCATTTACACTGAGACCATCATTGGCAAAAATATGTAAAGGGTTTTCTAATTTTGAAGAGGATTATTTTTATATAAACAAAAAGACCATAAGACACGATAATCAAGACCATTTGACGTTGATAAAGAACGTTTCAACTATTTAATTGATTTTTACGTATATTTATGGTCCAATAGTTTAATCTTCCGAAATATGATTGGGAATGGGTTCAATTTATTGGCAAGTCTACGTTTCGGCTATATTTAAGCCTTCTTTAGGACAATCCAAGAAATTAGTTTTCTTTAACTTTGACCCCATTCCCAATCATATTTAATTTATGATAATTTACGTCAATCAATTCGAAAATTGATCAGCAATAAAGATTGCAACATTGTAATCAGTTTATTGCAGTACGCCATTTACATGAACAAAGTAAAAGTTGGAGTGCACTGTTGCATTATGTTTTGAGCCAAAGTAACTAAAAATCAGTATAACCTTTGTGTCTCTTTGCTAGTATTGTTTAGCTCATCAACCATTGTTCCAGGTTCTTACTTGTGAACAAAAATATGTGTTTGCCATTGGTTAAATAAGCTTCACTATAACTTAAATCAAAGTAACACTTATGTCTATAATTGCAAGTGATGAGTTTGAGGAACAAATGATTTGTTGGCAATGGTGCATTCATGTTTCATAAACTCATACATGCAAATATAAGTCTTTGTTACAAAGGTCCTATCTATCTATTTCTGGTACTTGAATGATCTGAGAAACAAGGGAAGGGAGGGAGATTTAGAAGATTTCAAATCCTGTATACTTCCTATTTTGTTTTTAAACTCTTAAAGAGCGTTTTGGGAATAGTTTAGCTGAGCTGAGCATAATCAATAATATTTATTTCTTATAAATCTTTATAAATAAAGTTAATGAAAGTAAAGTAGTGAATACTTAATGCATTGAAAAGAAGAAGACACTTTAAGTATTGCTAACTTGAATACTTTTAAGTCAGATAATGTCGAGTTAAACTAATAAAACAAGAAATTATCATCAGTAAAATAAATTAGTGAATGATTCGAAGTAAACCAATGCTGATTACTACAGCTAGTTATTTATATTTAATTCTTACTAGCTTCTTGGCAATACAACTGTAGACAATCACAGCATAAATTAGAAAAAGTTACGAAATATTCTGGATTCTTTTTGTCAAAATGAGGCACACTTCATCTCAACTCCGAAATTAGTTTAGACAGATAAAGATGAGTTTGTAGATGACAAAAGTGTTCTGTATTTCTTTGTTTACATTTCAACAACTATGTATTCGAACTTAAATGAAAACTGAAATTCGAACAACTGTAGAAATATAAACATACTTTGATATATTAAAATACACCTTTAATTAATTTTCCACACATAGATATTTATAATGATCCTACAAATGAGTATTTATAAATAGATCAACAAAAATAAATGAAATTATCGAAGAAAAGTAAATGATTGATTTTAATGGAACAAACAGACAAAACACATAAGAAATAGAATAATGTACAGGTTAAAAAGAATATTTAGAAAAAAAAAACTCAACAAACGTTATAAATAAAATTGTATTCCAAATGCACATTGGCAATAATTGCGCTGTATGAGTAATTTTCTGTTATTGGTTAAATAATATTATATCTTTTATATGAGAACATATTTGAATTAACTGTATGGAACAAATTTATCTTCTTTGAAGGTATGAATAAATTGAACGGAATACCTATGTCCTTTAGCAAAATATTCTCCAACTACATTTTTTTATTATGCACTCAGAGATTTAAATCGGAAAATAAATTTCCTGTACAAGTAAAAAATTAAAACCTCATGAAAAATTTAGGAGTTATATGACGTGCAACAAAGCTAGTGAAATAATTACTTTTAACAAATTTCCCGGGGTATAATTGAAACTGACATATGCATATTTATCTTACTATTTGAGCCGTTGAACTATGACGGCTATAAATTATCTTAGCTGAGCCATGGAATCTAGGCGTTTTAAATGTCCAAAAATTAATCACTCGTTATGGCCTGACAGAATCGATATTGAAATATAAAATTGTGATATAGAGGCAACCGTTAAAAAACGAATATATCAGGCTCATTTACAAAATCACTGGAATTGTATTAGTAATAGAAGTAATATTTTTATATAATGCATAAAGATTAGAGGTATGTTTTTTTTCCTAAACATCAATTCTTCCTGCAATGTAATAAAGTAGTAAATAATAGAATAAAAAATAGAAATTATGAATACTTAAAAGACCATTTCAAAGATTGCAAAGATTAATGCAATCATAAAAATAAAGAAATAAGTATAAGCATAAGTTTTTTGAACGAAATACATATATAGGGTGTTTATTAATTAAATGCCGATACTAAAGGGTTAAGAAGAAAACTTAATATCAACATATGTCCGTACGAGGTTTGAATTAAACATTTTTGAAGAAAAAAATGGTGCGTTACTGCTTTTTCTAAAAACTTAAATTATTTTTAAAGTCTCCATTTCTCTCCTATTTTACAGCAAATTCGGTCCCTAGACTTATTCTCGTACGACGCACCATTTTTACGTACAAAAATGAAAACCAAAAAAGTTTTTTCCCCAAGTTCATTAAGAAAACATTTTTTACATAAAACAATGCTCCTTAATGATTAATCGGTGTGTACAAAATTTCATAAAAATATCTGGAGTGATAATAAAATTATAATAAAAAAGTAAATATTTTCTTAAAACTGTAACACCCTGTAGCTCAAAAATTAAGAGGTTTAGGACATATGTTGATATTAAGTTTTCTTCTTAAAATGACCGAAGGATTCACACCCTTAAGTATCGGCATTCAATTGATAAACACTCTGTATATATACCTACCTAAAAATCTGTTATTGATATTTTGAAGAAGTTATGAAAAGAGATGAATTTATGTTCTGATGTTAAGAGAATACTTCAGGAAATGAGAAAATATGGCATAGGTTGTCGAAAAAAAGAAAATGTAAGTTTGGCAAAAATATCATAACTATTTACTTTCACAGTAGCTAAAGCTATACCTGGATCAATAAAGCTCGAAACAGCAAACTGCATGTAGTTGAAATATCTCTCGTCTCATTCTTCTGGAGAACCAAATCACCAGGTATCGAAACCAAAGTCATTCTGTTGCTAGCTCCTAACCATTCCAGAGTTCTCTGACCGTATGATTCTTGATACACCAGCAAGATCAAAGAGCCTTCAAACTACTTAGCTGAGGAAATTCTTATCGATTTGTATGTGCTTTGCAATTGTTTCAGTCTCTTTCACCCAACCCAATGGCACAAGTTTCAAGCCTAATTCTTAGAATGCAATCATATGCTATCTGCAATTTTAAAACCGTTCGTGTACTTTCCTGTAATTATCTACCTTTAAATATTCGCTACTGTCCTGTTCTCTCTTGTAGGTATAAGAATTTGTTATAGCTTTGTCATCATTTTTGTGGAGAATAAGATTTATAAAAGATGTAGAAATAAAAGAAGGAACTCTTTGGAACCGGAATAAGTAAACCGATTTGAGATAAATCTACAAAGTGCATATTTTACTAGATTTGTCTAATTTCTCTGAGAATAAAGGTCTAAAATACTCCCATCCGCATTGTACTTTTAATAAAAATAAATCTTTAAAGCCGACCTAAATTGATTAAGAAAATGTGACACTGATGTGTATACCTACCTTATAAATAAAATATGAGTTCCTTCATGCACAATCAGATTGGAAGTAGGCCGCAGACAAAAGGCTTACAGGCTTGAATTACGTACTATGTAGGCGTAAATGAAATTGAGCAAACGGGATATTATTTTTGGCAAAAAATCCCCGATGAAGTTTTATTATCCATGTACAACCAAAAGCCGCCAGCGCAGCAAAAAGAAACCTGCTCGGTTTTCTGGTTAAAACGTGCATTAAATTTTATTTATAGGCTTATTTTTGTACCAAAAGCAGGTGCAGTTATAAAATCGTGAAGTTGGAGTTGTCGAAAACGTGAATAAAAATTAGGTAAGAAATAAAGATAACTCAATTAACAACGGAATATTTATGACCTACTAGAATATATGCCTTTTATTAATGTTATTAATGAATATTACATGCTGCATTGAATAAATCTTTATTAAATGATTCAAAGTGGCCTTATAAGACTGTAAGCATTTTTCAATGCGGTGACAGCAATTTGCACAATAACATTAACATGTAAATCGTTCTCTATAAATTATCAAATGGAGTCGTATAAATAAATAACAATTAGAGGTTAATTATAACATTTGCTAATAGGTGCAAAATACAAAACTGCTACGTAATAAATATGTATGTAATTAGAATACCAACTATTAATTTACATTATTTTGTTGTATAGAATAATTAAAATACAAATTGCACAACTCTATAATTAGTAACGATTCGATTACCTTTTCAGAAAAATAATTTTTCCGATTTGTTAGTATGCCAACGTAAACAAACACTATCAGCATGCATTAAATATAGGCATTTGAAGTGTGAAGAAATTGTGAAATGCCTTTCAAGTCGAAGTTACAAACTTTTAAAATAAAAGTAAAAATCAAACGCGTAAATAACATATCTGACATGATTATAGCTTTGTATGTCTACATATTACTAACATTTGGCAGCAAAAAATATAAAAATTTAGATCTACATTATATACATATATTCCAGTTCTGCAATCAAAACTAATTGCACAAAATAAATGTATTCGCAATCGTGATGAATTATATGTTCAACAATTATTGGATCTCCGTATGCGCTAGACAAAGCTAATTAATATAACAAAAACGTAAAAATATGCCCGCAGAGTCAAGTTTGCCCTATGAATCTTAAAATGTGTATTAAAAAAAATTAAATGTACAGGGTTAACTATGGCCAGGTACAAATATTTTAAGAGAAGATAGAGAAAATTCAGAATTAACGGAATCGCCCTTCAAAAAAATTCCATACTTACAAGACTACCGCGGGTGCAAGTTTTCTATTGTCTATTAGTACCTGCCCAATCCTTTCGTTCGATTTTTTAATAATAAATAGGTATTTTAATCTAACTGTACTTACGGGAAGTGTGTTTTATCGGTAGTGAGTGGTTGTAATGAGGTAAAATTGTAGGTTTGCCAGTTTATAACGAAATAATGAAACACGAATGCAAAACACTGGAGTTAACTGGATTAACTGTTACCTATCTATCAGGAATTACCTATTACTAATAAGAATGTTAATGTTTGTCGTTTCTGTATTTAGAAACGCTGCAAAAAGACGACCGCATGATAGTTGACGTTGTTGACCGATGTAAGGTTTATCTATGGATCTAAACTATCTCAGTCAATGCTTATCATTGGCATTCCGTAGGAAAAAAGGGTTTTGCCCCAATTTTAAATATCGAGCTAAAATTCTGGAATAATTTTTTTAATGTCTTTTAGACCTCCCTGAGCACGTGGTTAAAATTTTTGCACTTAGTCATAGTTAACCCTGGATAGGGTATATCTTTAAGTAGGAGTTTTCCTTTTAATACGACATAAACCTTATAAAACTAGTAGGTACCGTTCCTTCGAAATTTCAAATATTTTCTTTAAATGTTTGGGATAATATCGTTACAGTATTTCTCTCACTTAAACTATTCATCATTTTTTTTATATAAATTGGGTCATATTTTAAAAGAAGCACGTAAGAAGTCTATAAGAAGCAGTTATCACCATTCCGATATCTCAGTTATCCTATGAGATACGTATAAGTAAGGTAAATATTGTTATATGTAATGGTAAATAGAAATATAATTTGTGTACGATTATAGTTATGATAGATTTTTGCTTAATATCTAGAACCATAATGAGGTCGGTGGTCGCGCGGGTTAAGGCGGCGGTACTTGCATGGATGTGACTAGATCGGTGTGTGTTCGAGCCCCACAGCCGGTAGACTATATATCAGCTATATTCGTGGAGAGTATTGGCATTCTCTCTGCGGATATGGTAGGGTGGAAGAATGTTAGCTTGGGTAATGTGAGAGATTGATACCGATCGACATTTGACTACCCCCCTAATTAATGAAGTTTTCCAGGTTTCCCTTATTCCTTCATTGAATGGTGGTTAGAGCCTACCAACGTAAGTCGTTCCTGGGCGCAAATGCGGCCCGCTTAATAATAATACTACTCTTCCGCACAAGTCTTTGACATCTGCGCTAAGCGTGATTAGAATGAGAGGTAGGGATATTATATTACAGTAATTTTTTTATAAATAAAACAATTTTTTTCAATATTTTATTTTTAATTACTTTATTGAAATTACGGGGTTTGTAGAAAAGCTAAAATGAATTTAAATCTATTCTCTCATAATTAATATGTCTTTGCAGCAAATATAACTCGTACTTTTATAAGAAACGCAATGTTTTTTATGACCCCTTCCTTATGCATGCATCAATTAATTCCAGCTTGACTTCTCTCTAAGCTTTCTTAGATATTCCACGCTTCTTGCGGTTTAAAGGAATCCACTCCATTAGTTTAGTGTTGTCTGGTCTCGAACATGACCGTACCGTTTCGTTGCTTTTCACTGTCAGTGGTTAATGGTGATTGCATAAACTGTGGTCGAGCTGGATCATTATCCAAGAGTACGTTTAGTTTTAAGTAATTATGTTCTCTAGACATATTTACAAATATCAAAAACCGCAAAAGATTGGAACGATGAGATGTGTTCGTAGCGATTGTGGTTTTCATATAAAGAGTGTCTTGAAAATTAAATGTTTTTCAACACATAAATTTGTGCAGAGATCATGTAAATTATTTGAAAAGACCGTATTTCTGATAGTATATCATTTTGTTTGAGTTCAATAATAGAGGCATCATCAGATACCGCCATATGAACTCATCTTCAACAGCTTTTCTCACAGATTGTTACTAGCGATGAAATGTTTCTTCGAACCGTTGTAATGTCTATACCCAACCGTCAAAAATTTAGAGAGTGATTCATCGCTAGCTTATAGACAAGTGCAACAGGAGAAGCGTGCGAGGAGCAACATTTCATAGCCGTACTAAATTTGGAAGCGATCAGATATAAAAAATATACAAAAATGTGATTAATTCACAGCACAGAGATGAGTACGAGAGCCACTTGAGAATGGTTCAAAACACACAAAGTTATCAAAAATAAGTAGACGTCGAGTGAACCGAACACAATAACAGTTAATTTTAAATGTCTCCCTATTGCTATTCTCTCACTTACCCTCTTTGAAGTTAATTTGACAGGCGACATGCATTTGGATTGTTTCCGTTTTGAGGTGGTTGTAGCTCTGAAATCATTTTTTTCTAACCGTAATAAGCACCATTTGTCTGCTGATGATGTCTGATTCCGGAAACATCACCGCCACGATGATTTTAATAATTTTTTTTTCAAATCGATGGATAGGTAGAAAAGGGCCGCTGGAATGGCTGCTACCACGTTCTCCTGGCTTAATCCAATCAAATTTCTTGCCGGGCTATCTCAAATCCAAACAGATCGTATCAGAGAAGAATCACGAAACGTAACACCAAAATGTAACTGATCAATTTCAACACCGAATTAGGTATTGTGCTATGATTAATAGGAGCCTCATTTTCTGTAATAATATAATGGTAGTAGTGTAAAAACAATTTTTTTTATTCGTTCTTAGGCACTCATTTCTTAACGACTATGACATTGAAAAGCATGTAGAAGCTTTGCTAAATTCAACATTAATACTTAACCATACACTCTGTTGCATTAATCGGTGATGAGAAATTGACGCCACCTGAAACAAAATTTGGAAGATGAAACGGCGACATTTAAATCCGGCACGTAGAATGAAACGGATGGTTTGCCAGAACAAATCAAAACTGTCAATGTTGTCGGTTGCTATCTTGAAAAAAGCAGAATAAGGGATAGAAAAAAGGGAAATTCTGCTATTATTCAATAAAGTTTCGGTTGTATACCGATTTGCACCGAACAAACTTAGGAGTTAGGGAAAACACCGGTTCCTAAATTTACTGAAACTGTCATTTTTTATCAATTAATCCAACAACTAGTTTTTGTAACAACAATCGGTAACTGATATGGAAAAAATGTTTTACGACAACGAAAATTTGGTAAACTGTCTTTTAAGTTTGACTAATGGCATTGACGACATAAAATTTAGAAATATCAATTCTAGATATCTACTAGCTCCACACTGTGGTCATTGGTACTACTAAATATTTTAAAAGTGAAAATTCTAACGGAGTAAACAGTAAAGTTAAAAATATATCGATAATGTTATCGTTTTGTCAAACATAGCTCAAAAAATTTAAAATAATGCCGAGTGCAAGTGTTAATTTACTATGTTGTTGTATTGCCTTACGGGCTTCTTAAATATGTATTATTGTTCTTTTTAATGCTTATATAGAAATTTACCTGGAAGCATTTTCTTATAAATCAGTTTATTCGAAAGATCTTTTTTAATTTTTGATTTTTCATAACTTTAAATTAAACAGTACTATTATTCCTTTTAATTAAACATGATTTCACTTTTTTCTCATAGGGAGAATCATAGGAGATAAAAATTATTGATTTTTTATTTGTTCTATCCATCCTTTTAACTCTTCTTTATCTTCTCTTCTTTGTTGTCCTCTTTCTTCTTCATCTCTTGTTTATTGTTCTCTATTATCTTCATCTCTTTCTTCATATTTATTGTTGTCTTCTGTTTCAAGCTCCGTGTTGGAAGCCAATTTATGTTGTTTCTTTTTTTATATGCTTCATAAATATGTCTAATAATAATAATATAAATCAATTTATTCGATGTCTTTATCTTTCATATTTTGTTTTATTTACATAAGTAAATTCACAGGGAATTAAATTTATTTGTTTTATGATCTATCCTTATATTAATAACGATTTCTCTACACTACTTTAGACTAGTCTCAATTTGTTTTACAATTAATTGTGGATTGTTTACACTCATCATGTTTACTTTGTCTTTTGACATCCCGAACTTGTCAGCTCTTTCTTTTCTTCTATCGTCCGTATATTTAGCCTTCCTTTATTGATTTCATATTATCTGCTTTGCTGATTTCTTGTGGATTATATTTCTTCCTTCCTATCTTCTTTTATTGTGATTCTTTTTGTCTAAATGTAATAAATTCTCGTCACTGTTCTTTATCCTAATATATAATTTGTTTGTTGAATATTATTTGTTGTCTTCTTTATACCAATCACAGCATTTTTTCTAAATCTAAATTTTTGTTTATTCAATTAAATTACCTTTTGTGATTGTTTTCGCTTTACGTTTTTAATTCATTTTATTATTTTTTTTATTATAGAATATGAATTATGTTTCATCATGATAGACACGAGATTTCTTTTCCACAAAACTCTTTATGAATATGATCTAGCTATGTCTGAAGGGTTATCTTTTACGACACCGTAACTTCTACATGAAACCTGAGGCAAGTAGGTAAATTTTAATGAAGAAGGGCATCAAGATTACTACTAATTAAATTGTAAATTTTGACTTTATCGCTTAGATTCTCATTTAGAAGAATGCAGGGAGAATCTTAAAATTCTTAATAGTCATTCCACATCTACCCCGAACGTTAACTTCTATCAAACATGTTATCTCCAATCCCATTTAAATAAGTACGCATACGGTAAGGCACCACATTTCGAGTTTGCTTCGTAGAATAAATAATGAGGAAAGGTACGCCACAATAATTACAAGAAAGAATACGATAAGGTTGAATAAATGCCTTATGAAAAAGTCCTATAAAATACCTGGCTTATCTGTTGGAACGAATATTAATTTTTGTATCAACGCTGCCATATTAAATGGTATAACGGCTCTCAGGTGTGACGTTATGAATTTACAGAGTATCCTGCACTAAATTAGCTGTGATCAATAAGATTTTTCTAATAAAAATTGGCAGACTTACAGATACAATTTTGTAAAAAAAAATCGAAAAGGGCAATTCGAAAATGATTTAAAAGTACACTTCTGCACGGCACTGGAAACTGGCTTTCAGGCAGTTTACTGTATTTCATTGTGTGATATTTTCAAAATGTTACTGACTCTTCCGCAGTAGTATCCGGTGCTGCTTTAAAAATTATATAAATTTCAAAGCTCAATGTACTACTTAGTGGTGGTTGACGAGTTTCTGCAGTTTTCAAGCCTCTACGATTTGTCAGAGTCCCATTCGCGAAAAATCAGATGCTTGGCGACTTTAGTCACTTTGATAATCCGACGCTTGGCGAAATATGTCTCGCTATGATAAGGAGTACAACAATCCGACGGTTGGAGATGATAGGGGGGGGGGGAAAGTAGAACAATTCGACGCTTGGCGATGATATGGGGGTAGAGTGGAATAATCCGACGCTTCGTGATGATATGGGATAAAGTAGAACAATCCGACGCTTGGTGAAGGTAAATTTACATGGTTAGCGTTTTTTCCCCAAAATTTTTGCATCTTTCTGCCCTGCTCATGTTCGCTGTTAGCGGGTTCACGTTAGATGTAAATTCTAAAGTGAGTGGACAATCGATGTCGGGCGGGAAAAAAATGTCATAAAAAAAGCCGCTATCATTCAGTTCGAACGATAACGGTTCATAGTATTGCCACACACACATAGCCGTAAATTTTTGCATCTCTCTGCCCTGCTCATGTTTGCTGGTAGCGGAAGAGAAAAGTAAGCTTTTGAGACTAGGAGATCAAAAAAAGATACCAATTTCAAATTGAGAACACAGCATGGAGAGATGGAGTTTGAAGAAGTTCAAGAATATGTGTATGTGATGAGGAGCAAGAAATTAATAGGAGAATAATAAAAGCAAACAGAAGTTTGGCAGCAGTCAACCACTTAATGAGATCAAAAAATGTGTCCAGAGAGGTAAAATTTAGAATATATAAAACAATTTTGTGGTTAACAGCGCTGTATGGCAGTGAAACCTGGGTCCTCAATAAGAAGTCAAAAGAAAACCTTTAGCTGGGAAAAGAAGATCTTAAAAATAATTCTAGGAGGTAAGAAGATGGAGGAAGGCTGTGTAAGGAGAAATAATGTGGAAATATATATAATGTACCAGGCACCAACAATAGACGAAGTTGTAAAAGCCAGAAGAGTGCAATGGCTAGGACATCTAGAACGTATGGAAGATGAAAGGACAGTGTAGGGACTAAACCAAACTACAAGAAAAAAAAGGAGGGAGACTGAGGAAGCGATGGAGAGAGACAGTGGCAATAGATCTAAGGGACAAAAATGTATTGGATTGGAAAAGAAAGGCGAATAATTTATATTTTATATATACTGTTCCTTAGCGTACCTCTAGATATCTAATGTCAAAGAATATACATACTTTATTAATAGAAATTGTAAGAAAATTGCTTTAGATTAACTTGCACACATACGAACATTTTAACAGAAGTATTAAGAAAAATCATAGGT